>CAXKWD010000010.1:108066405-109498905 GCA_964059195.1 Ectobius pallidus
AAGCTCGGATTAGAGTATTATTTAACCAACTCACCCGTACTGACAGTGTGAAACAGTTTTAATTCCTTGCCGGTAATTGATGTAATAAATAAATAAATAAATAAGTTATATATAAGCCCCTAACTGCTATTGCCTTTCTAAACCAATTGCAAAACTTTATTTGTGGGTGAAAAGATCATGACTGTTACTTTACTATATATTTTGGAACTTTTACTATATGTTAAAGATAACATACTTTTGTATACACCTAGAAATACCGTACCTTCTTCTGCCACTAGACATACGGATGATTTTTAACATTCTGACATGTAGACTGTCTTTAACAATGTCTAATTTAGAGATTATATCTACTAAAGTTGAAAACAAGTTTCCACCCGATGTATTTGAAATGGACAGAATCCTTTTAAAAGAACTATCTCTTGTTGGCAGACCACGAAGGCATTTTATAACATAAAATAACATTTTAACTGTGATCTAGTTGACTTAATTTTATAGTTTTTATCTTTTATCTTATGACAATGTCTATACACTCTGTGTTCCAAGACAACTATGTAACTAAATTAAATTAAATTAACATTTGGTCAAATTTACCCCGAAAACATTCTTTTTAGATGTAGGAAGATTATCATATGTATTTTTTTTATATTAAGTAACATACAATTTTGAAGGATTTAAAGAACAATTTTACAATCTGTTATTAAAACTGTCCAATTTTCAAACTCTTATTATACACAATCAAATTGTAGGAATTCGCGTATTGAATTGTAGGAATTCACATATCAAAATCCTATAAGCAAGAATTCACCTAATGCGATTCAATTCAGTTCAAGCCAAAATTGTAATGATAATATGAATGTGAACCACCGCATAGGCCTACAACATTATTAGCAACTCCAGCCATTTCTTTGTTGTGTGTGAGTTCCAGGTTATTTTCATTAAGATTGCAAAAGATTGGCTTCTTACCTAATTCATAAGTTAGAAACAATGAAAGTTACATTATTACAAAATAACGAGAACAATAACTTTTTTGGCATTTTTGTCCAAATTGAAGACAATAGTGGCACCTGAAAGACTTAACCAATAACGTTGAATTTTTTCACCTTAAATAAAGCCTCTCCAACAACAACAACAACAAAAATATAAAAAAGGGTTTGCTGATTTCATAAAAGTAAAAGTAAATATTTTAGATTTCTTATAAATAATGTAGCTTTAACAAACGTTTGAATCTTATGGCTGTTGATGTCACCTGAAGAAAATGGAAAGGTGAAGTCAGACTGAAAAATTCAATGCCAAAGCCGGGATCAGAACCAGGATATTCGGCTCTCCGTGCAGTTGCTCTTACCAAATAAGCTACCATGGAAACATGTTGTACCGGCATGTTGCTATGGTAGTTCAATTGGTAAGAGCAACGGAACGGAGAACCTAAGATCCTGGTTCAAATCCCAAATATGGCATTCTATTTTTCAATATGCTTTATCTATCCACCTTAGCCTGCACACCATAGGCGTAACCAGGCCGACCATATGGGGGGGGTTATAACATCCGCGGGGTCTGGGAAGTATTCCATACCCCCCCAGGGAGAGGGGGGTCCGGGGGTTCTCCCCCGGAAAATTTAAAAAACCAAGATGCAAAATAACGAGTTTTAAGCTTCCGGGGGGTCTTCCCCCGGAAAATTTTAAAAATTAAGACGCAAAATAACGAGTTTTAAGCTTCCCACGCTTTATACTTGTATCAAGTAATTTATGGGCAGACTTTAAAAAATTATACAATTTTCCTTCTTTTAATCAATGGGGGGGGGGGGGGTTCAAACCCCCAACCCCCCCCTCGGTACGCCTATGCTGCACACAGCCAGTGAGAAAGAATTATCAATTACCTGAAGAAAATGACCAATCGACCTGCGATTTTTGACACGCTATATGAAGGCCATTTTATTTATTTATTTATTTATTTTGTTGCATTGCAAGTGGGTCAACAACCCGGTGGCAGTGTTGCAATAAATACCAGCCATACATATATAAAAAAAATGACACACTATACATACAGTTACACATTAAATATCACAAAAGCTATCTAGATATCTGATAATTTAAAAAAAATCTATTTGCATTCAAAACTATAGCATATAAAAATTACAAAATGAGAAAATTATAAGAAAAATATAATATTATACATTATCATATACTCTATTGAATATATTTTTAAAACTTTTGGCGTTAGCAGGAAAGTTTTCGAAGGTTTCTACAGGTAAGTCATTCCAATCCTGAATCCCTCTATCTAAAAAAGAAAATTTGGCAATATTTGTTCCCTGAGATCTACCCCTGATTTTTTTGTTTGTGATCCTTCCTACTTTTGTAATCTGGTTCTTTAATTTTGCTGTGAAGCTCTTCCCATGCCGGTTGTTTCGTATATACATAATACATAAATCTTAATCTATTTATTTTCCTTCTAGATTCCAAAGATTTCCACCCTAGTGTTTTTAACATGTATAAATATTTCTCTAAATCCGATTGAAAAATGGAAACTGAATGGACCCTAGTATTATATAATCTACTAATCACCATCCAAAGCAAAATATTGCATTGTTTATACAGATATCCATGGTGGCTATTATACGAAACTAATGTGATTTAAAACAACCAATAAAATGGAAAATCAGCTTTGAATTGAGTCCGTGAACTGTATCACATGACATAATAACAGCCAGATGGGTTTAATGACGAGCTTATGTCGGGGATATTCTAAATATAATTAACACGTTCAATGTTTGTTCACTATTAAGGGAAATTCGCATTTAATGACGCTAAATCTGTCATTGTGCTGTCCATATTTCATCTGTCAGTAAATAAACAGCCGGTGTGAGCGGTATTAGCTATCATATTTACTCACGAATGATTGTAGAATTTCTTGCATACACAATAAATGCGTTACCAATATTATATATTGTTCAAGTTAAATATTTACACTACAACCACATGCTTCATATTATCATTGGTTCGTACATTGTTTTAGGAGCGGTTTATACAAGGAAATAGGCTATTGATCATCATAGGATCGTCATGAGGATTCAAGTTTGGCAAAGTTTTGCTGCTCATAGCCTCACAGGTTGCTAGTTAGAAAGATAGAGATCATGAAAGCTGTAGTTTTATTCCTACGGGTTTTTCTTTTACTGGGCACCACACAAACTATAAACTAATAAATAAACTAGATTAGAGAAAACTAACATTTCTCCCCTTTTAATTCTAAACGATAGAATTACTATACAATTTGTAACGGCATAATATCGACCCAAGCCAGTACTTAAAAATTAGTTTCTGTAGGGGGGGGGGGGTGTCCTAAACTGATTGACCATAGATTACTGATATTTTCACAAAACATAGATTTTTTCTAAGTTATGATTTAAAAATATTATATTTTCTGGAGGTCCTCACCACCACTTTGCAACACTGTAAAGAGAAATAACTATCAAGGGAAAAATTTTAAGAAAGAACAGGAAATGGAGAAAATAGAGAATACAAAAAAGAAAACTTCTTCAATATGAACAGACAAGAAGGCTTTTTTTATAACAAGTAACATACACATTGCATATTTAAAAGTAGGCCAAAAAATTGAATGGAAAATGAACTGAATTACCGGTACACGACTAATATTATGTTACAATGAAGTAACAATCAAGATGAAGATAGAAGCAACCATTGTAATTACAAGAGGAAGTAGTGGGAAAAGGAAGCGCAGAAGAAAGTAAGATCACAGGTCGGAGAGAAATACTAGCGATTGAAATAACACGAAATATATTATACTGAAGAAGTAACAATTGAAGAAAGAAAAGAAGATGAAGAAGAAAAAATAAGAAACGGGAAAAGAAGTAGGTGAACAAAAAAAAAGGTGATTATAATACGGAATGAAAAAACAATGTCTTTCTTATAGTAAGAAATTGTGCACTGGAAAAATTCAATAACAGGCCAAAAATTAAACCACTATTTAGAAATTAAATTGATTGAACTGGGAAATATTATCATACTTTATTAAATTGAAAAGTAACAGTAAAGAAGAAGAGAAATGGAGGAAATGAAGAAAAATAAAAGCATGGTTGGATGATAGCTATTTAACGACGGGAGTGTATTACAACTTGTCCCGCAGGAGTTCTTTCAAGCATATCTACAGACATGAGCCCCATACATAAATGCCGATCTGGTCCGGGATCGAACCCGCAACCTCGAGCATAGGAAGCCTCTTCTACCCAGGCGACTAAAATAAAAGGAAACAGGAAAAGAATTGAAGAGCTTAGCAAAAAAAAAACCATATTCCAAAAACAAAATTTTTCAATAGAAGCAAAAACCTTTCTCCCTTTGGCAGTTATTACTTCATAAATTTAAAATTATTGTATATTTAAGCAAACATATATAGAATATTTTGATATAATAATTTTCCTTTATATGTAACTTCAGTGCCCTGAAACCAGACCTGAAAGCTGAAGAGACATGGACTATGGCTATTTTTGCCAACAAATTTTAATCCACTATCTAAGAAATATATAAGAATGGAAAGAAAAAAATATAAAATCAAATAATAAACAAGAAAAATGTTATTCAAATTCTTAATTACACTTCACACTATTAATGTTATTAAAAAATATCAATATTAGCTATTGTATGAGCTAGGATGTTTATGGATCCTCGATTCCACTGCTGTTATAAACAGAGGAGACAATGCC
This sequence comes from Ectobius pallidus, assembly GCA_964059195.1. Lineage (NCBI taxonomy): Eukaryota > Metazoa > Arthropoda > Insecta > Blattodea > Ectobiidae > Ectobius > Ectobius pallidus. The sequence goes on from CAXKWD010000010.1 coordinate 108,071,117, forward strand.
TTACACAACAATGAAACAGCTGATTCTAAGAAATAGATTTCTTCATGATAGCCAACTTTTATCAGCAAATTTATAGGTATTTGCAAAAAACTGAATGGACAATGGTTGTTTTTGCTAAACTTGGTAAACTTTGTAATCCTATATTTGAGGGACTATGGCAGATTTTGCCATATCATATAGTTTAAACAATAACCAGTAGGTTGTAGCAAAACTAATTTTCAAATTTTTGGACTAAGGTTGTTTTTGCTAAAGGCTCTTCAATTGTTGAGAAGAAGGAAAAAAAACACCACATGAGAGAGAGAAAGACAAGGTAGAGTTTGTGACGCGTGACATAAATAGAGATAATTTAGAGGGAAGGTTTTGGTAGGCGTCTCGTATATCGGAATTTACAGGCAGATACCGTGAGATCCAGGGTATCATCATGGGCCTGTCTCTTAACTTGATTGCCTGCTCGACCAACCATTCAGACACACCCCTGCTTGTCTAACTCGATTATCTGCTCCGATATCTTCTGCTTATATCCAACCCCAAAGCATTAATACCTACCAGAACATCTCTTCTATTAATTCAAAACCTTCCTTTGAGTACTATTATTTATATTATTATTAACCATATATTGCTTCTAATAATATTATTAGCTTACTCTCATGATCTAGTATGTCCATCTTGGTTGCTCATGTTGTTGGTGTTTGTATGTTTGATCATTTAGCAGAGAAGTGTGGATTCCGCGTTGGATCGTGTGGTTGGGAGATAGGATGTACAGTCAGTAACGGAACCAGTACAAATTTCACCGAGTTAATGTTCAGTTAGGAAGTTCATGCATTTGCATTGTGTTTTTTTCAAGACTGTTCTTGGTATGCTGCTAAATTCTTTGCACGATGATTATTTATATCAATTTAATTATATTAATTGAGATATTACCTGAAAATATTATGTATATACATTATTGAAGATAGATGTTTATTTCAGAAAGTGATTCGCATGTGTTTGTTGTTATGGGAACCGAATATTTGTCCTGTTAAAGTCGCCACAAACTGTGTGGCCTTGGTCCATAAAGGCTTTTATTATGATTTTACTTACGGCACATTGTGCTTTTTGTAATTTTTACCACACGGGAATTTGTTTCGTTTCCATAGCATCAAGATTGCGTGCTGGAATGTCAAGTTACGATCCACAGCAACAATATTCGTAAGAACCACTAATTAGTTACGTCGTGCAAAAAATTCTTTGTATGCATTACGAGTTATCTAGCCTCCTGAATGTATTTTATTGCACATATAATAGTTATTTACGATACAAGTGGTAAAAGATGGATAAATTCGTAAATTTATTTATTTATTATTATTATTATTATTATTATTATTATTATTATTATTATTATTTTGTAGAGAATATAACAGGCTCATTGCCCATTTACAACATTCTCTTATTCTAACTACACCAGTTTTAGAACACTAATATTATATGTTTAAAATATTTTTAAAAATACGGAAAAAATAAACAAGTAAGACATGCAATATAAAAAATTACACAATGAAGGGAACAGATCAAAGCATAAGTAATATAATGGTTCCGGAGGAAACCAAAGACTTATATAAAGAAAATGACATGGAGCATATTTTAACTATCACTTTTTAATTATTACTATGTTAAAGTTTTCAAATTTGTATTACAGATATTTTTAAATTACTTATTGTTAGTATTAAATATATCTATATTGCCCATTTTGTGCAATTTATTGTATAGGCGGAGCTTATGTTGCATATTTTAATATCTAACGCAAAAGTAAAACATTGCCGTTAATATAGCACGTGTATCATAAGCTTTCACAGATGGAATCTTCAGTAACAGACATCTTTTTTCGGATGCGGGCCATGTAAATGAGTATTTTATTTCAAACGTTACGTTTCCAGATGTGGGAAATTTCTTTAGCGACAGCTTTTTCGTCACTTACCAGTCTGGCCCTTAACAACCTTTTATAAACAAGTGTTTTTGATACAGGTGCTTTTTTTCTCAGACCAATAATATCAATGAATAAGATACATAATATTCCATGACCGCGACTGAATTTATTGTAAAATATAAAAATTACAGAACTATTACGAGTACATAATACTTCAGTAAATTATCAACTGCTCTTAATAATTTGAGATAGTAAAGCATTTGATGAGGTTTTAAGAACATAATATTGTGAATAAATTGAGATAGGCCTACCATAATTCATAGTAATTTCATAAGTGATATTTATTCATAAGATGACACCGTCAATATCAAGTTTCAGACAAATTCCCATGTAAGCCTACCACATGCCAAGGAGATTAAGTTCTCTTTTACGCTCTAGCGACTGAACTAGTGATCCTGTGGTCTGCCAGTGAACTCACTTCCTCATTCTTCAAGTTCAATTAATTATCAGACAATTATCCAAGTTGTTATTCAAATAGCTACATAACTAACACATTCCCTTATAGTTGTGAACAATTCCGTAAATTAATGTGAAATCAGATAACGCAGCGCCGTTAAGCCCAGATAAGAAGCAAAACAAGTCAGACTGACCGAGCAAGTTGACCGAGATGGTAACGTTTTGGACTCGTATTCGGGAGATCCCAGACTCAAATCCCGTGGCAAGCCAATTTGACAAGGGTTTTTCACGATTTCCCCAGTAGTAAAGGCAAATGCCGAATTGGATATTTACATACCATGAGTCATCTTCACCATTTCATCCTGTATCATATTCATTTAAATTCATTTTAAATTAAATAATCAGTTTAAATTTATCCCATAAAATACACCGACAATAAAAACAATTGACAACCAATACTTCCATGGCCTACCCTACTGTATAGACACAGATCCCGTACTCCTGATATGGCCTCGCAGCTAAAAGGAGTATAAACACATCTGATTTTTTTTTTTTAAGTCAGATTGTTCACGCTTAGGGTAGAGAAAGTTATACGAGTAATTCGTATCCGCTTATTCGTCTCATTATCACAGTTTTAAAGCTTTCTTCACCAGAATATTGAGAAGGGAAGTAGTATGTGTGATACTGTAATGTGTTGACTGAAGTTCCTTGCAATGAACTGGAGACGGTAACTTTGCAGGAAGAGCCTCAGGTGGATTTCGTGGGCAGTTAATACAATTACGTCATGACCGCTCTTCACTTGAGCTCCTGCACATTTGTAATTCCTCACTCAAGTCAGGAGACTGTCTCTGCCTCCAGCAAGTGTCTAAACTTCATTTGACATCCAGCCGCAAAATCCCTTTGGTGATCTGCATTTTAAAAAGAAGTCTGTTGGCACTAGGATGGGACAACACTCATTGGGAATTAGTTGTGTTGCAAGAATATACCCCAAATTTATTGAATTAAAAGAGAAGTTTCGAGGAAAAATAATTGCTATCGGAAAACATGTTCACGATGCCCAGAAACAAAAAAAAATGTTTTTGACGTCTGTCTGTGGACTAGAGTAGCTGGAAAACTCTATCCGCTCTTCATTGAGTGTGTGTGTGTGTGTATGTATATATATATAGTATAGCGGTCCCTCGCAGCGTGGAAGATCCGCGGAAGGCCAGGGTACAGGAACGAACTCGGATACGGACGCCCGCGAGCGCGCACAGGCTTCTTCTCCGACAGCCGTGTACTGCGTGTTATCTAAACACAATTCGCAAGGCGCTATTCATCATATTCAGTGCTATTAGTCCAGGCAACGAACGAAAAATAGAACAAAAAAAATCGTGTAGTTTTGAAATCTTGCAGAGTTGTCGGAGGGGGTGTCCTAAACAACATACTAAAAGTCCCCGAAGGTGGGGAGCAGGGGCCCCTCAGAATGTCCCTTTTAAGGTTTTTTGCTTATATCTAAACAATGGTGCATCGTAGAGGAAAAGTTGCTATATACAAAATTCAAGCTGATAAAATTTACTACAAGTTTGATCCTACACATTTATTTCTATTCCCAATAGTTTAGAGATATCCGCCAGCAAAAATAACAAATTTGCGAAAACAGCTCTTTCGCCTCGCGCTTTTCGACACTCTTTTCATTCTAGCGCTTCAGTCCTTAAGTATACAGCAATGTTCTCATGAAAGAAGTTGTAGGAAAATAAATTCACTTTAAAATTAATAGTCACTTGTTATTTTGTCTACAAATGTTCAAAAGTTATAACAATTTTCAGTTTTGGTCAAATTTCGAGATTTCGAAAGAAAACCGTACATCGCACTTTGTATTAAAGTTCTGTTGAAAGATATTAAAATATATTAAAGAGCATTGAAAAAGTAAAGTTCTAGCATTTTGTTGCATAAATAAAACTTGCATAAACCGTGAACTGCATCTTATTTGTGTTCACTCTAAAAACTAACAAACAAAGGAATAGACCTACTGGATACTGGTCAATTACATGTTCATCAGCTAGTAAAAATCATGTAGTGACTTACAACATATACAACTGCATTGTATATTTTCAAGCGATGTAAATTCATTTATTGAGTTGTTTGCCGATTTTATTGTTCTGGATTTAGAATTTTTACGTTACTCGGAGGGGAAAAAAAAGTCCAAACACCAATTCAGCGATTATTGATTATCAATAAAGCTTCCCAGCAGAATCTGCCTATACAGGCAAAATTTATGAAATAACGACAGAGCTTGAATCAAATAAAGCGTTTCCTCATAAATTCGCAGAAACAATTGCGTATAAATCAGGGATTAATAGAGAAGCAGTCTGTAAAGTGATCCGTGCCCTGAATCAGATAAATTATAATGAACTACTGTACTCAAATTTACGGTATCTGCAAAGTGACGTTCAATCCTCATGCTAATTCGATAATACGGTATTATAACATTATGAAACAACATGTTTTATATCTACAAGGAAAATACGAATATGGGTATTTTTTTAGTCGATTGGGATAATTATTTAACTTCTGATATCGTTGCAGAAAAAGAAACTATACCTCACTTTTAAGTAATACTACTAAGTTTTTACACTTGTAAAAATATTATACAAGATCATCTTCACATGGCGCTACAGCCCGTGTCGAGCTCTGGCCTCCCCAAGCTTCTTCCTCCATTCTTCCCTATTACTACTGGCCAATTTTCATTCCTTATTCCAAGTAATTGTTTGGTGTCCATGCCGACTGCATCCTCCCATTGATTCCTTGGTCTTCCTTGGGACCTTTTCCCCTCGAATTCTGCATTCATTAATCTTTTAGGTATTCTGTTTCCTTGCATTCTACTGATGTGTCCGGCCCATTGCAGCCTTCTCAAACGTATTATTATATTCAATTCTGGTTCTCTATACATTTGTTTAAGCTCACTGTTTCTTCTAATTCTCCATACACCGTTCTCATTAACAGGGCCATATATTCTTTGCAACATCTTTATTTCGACTGTATTTATCATGTCTGCAGCTATCTGGGTAAAGATCCAGGTCTCGCATCCATAAAGTAATACAGGTTGTATCATAGTCTTATATTACAAAAAATCTTTGTCTTTCTATGTATCAACCTGGATTTCATGACATTTATGAGGCCAAAATGGGTTTTATTGGCTCGATTAATTCTTCTTTGTACCTCTATCATTTCGTCTTTACCAAAACTCTAATGATGTCTTAATCCAAGAACTATCATTTTTATTCTAACTGGATTTGTTACTTTTGACTATAAGAATTTTTTTTAAGTTTTACGTAGCCTGTATGGGCTGCTTAATCCCCTGGACTACCTGTGAGCAGTTCTTATCGTTGCAGAATATCGTGAGATTCGTTAAACCTTCAGTTTAAATCACCCCAGAATGAAATTACATATAAAGGAAATCAAATTATTTAGTAATCGCTATTACTAGAGATGGGGGCAAACGTGCCTAATTTCGCAGTATCTTTTTATTTTATTTACTGCAAAATAAGGGACAGTAATGGAAAAATAAAATAAGAAGTATAAAACAGAAGAGAAGATGCCCTCTTTGATGAATAAGATGAAATTTCCACTACTGCTCCCAATTTTGCAATAAATAAAATAAAAAGATACTGCAAAATTAGGGGTAATGCGAAATTAGGCATGTTTGCTATATATTTTTAGTGAGTGAAGGATTCAAGAATGACTGTTATTACCATGAACGTAACTTTTTTCAAGCGCTGCGAGTCAAATAAATTTTAATTTGGTAGATATGTTGGTGATATAAGTGTAATAAAGTAAAACAGACTACTTATTTTTCAATTACAATTAAAATAACCTGATAAATAGAAATAGGCCTATTCACGTAAACTGACATTTGCTACAGCATTGACCTAACTGAATTTAGAACAGTTAATACATTTAATACATTTTTATTTCATCATAAAATTAGCTATCTTTGCTGTATCTGTAACTTATATTAGGAATTCACCTCGGTCAAGAAGATGGTGTCAGCAGCTGATCAACACTACATGCAAGTGTTAATGATAAACTGGCAAGAATTACTGTAAAAAGCTACACAGCGGCAGGCGAAAATCCAAGGGACTTCATATTGTATGCAGAAATATGCAGTATCCTGCCCCACATGAGCTATAAATCTATTAGGTTCTAAAATGAAATAAAACCGAAATTGTAGGCCTATGCTTTTATCCGAAAAACACCAACTTGAACTCAAATGTTGCATTTTACTCACTGTAAAATAGGATCGCTAAGAAATTACTAAGAGTTATCACATAAATACTCGTACTTCCATAACAAGTGAAAATCAGCATCTTTGCCTTCAATGACCGCAAAAGATATATTTTAAAGAAAATGTCCTTTTTTTAAATTTCCATAATGTTGTTCATCATCTACAGTAACTAGCATTGGTTCTAGGATAACATATATACATGCCATGAGTTGAGAAAAGATAGGCGATGAATATTTCATGGCTCAAACTGGATTGGAAATAACATCATCCAAACCAGAAGAAATCAGAATTCTGCAGCTTCACGACCTACTAAAACCGGAATTATGTATTAGATTCATGGAAATGCCACCCATAAAAGCAATGTAACGAACACAGGAATGGATCTCACCTTCTTACCACAAGAAAAGAAAAATCTTCGCAGACCGAGAGATAGGCCTACTGTATTCTGGAAAACCACGCCACACGATGCTATAACCTATATCTCTGTCACACACTCACATGCCTCATATCGGATGTGTGTTGAACCACTGGCATTTAGAATGTTGTTGTCATCAACCATTCACGACTTTATTTCCTATACTTCCATCGTCTGGTTTTATCACCCTTTGGAAGTGAAATTAGACCCTATCTAACATAATGTTAAGATTCATGCAGCAAAATTTAGACTATGTGGAACAAAATCATTGTACTTCTTCAACAAAATGTATCTAAGTTTTAGAGGAATTATTTTATAAAATAATATATTTTTTTAATAAAATATGATTTTATATTATTTTTAATTTTATTATTTTATTAATTATATTTTATTTTTCATTATTATTATTTTTACTGTTATATTTTTATGATTTACATATTATATTATTATTATATGTTATTATTTTATATTATTTTTTATATTATTTTATAAAATAGTTTAAAATAAATCTGCATATTTAAAAATTACATTTCTTTCGAGAATTAATCAGCAAGATAAATCTTGTTATAGCAAAAAAACTGTGAATCATGGACATAAGTAAAAGAAATATTTATTTTATAATAGCTCCTACCCTCAAAATTAATTTTCTGTAACTACTTCCAATAATTTTAAAATCTTGTTGTCAGAGATCAGAGGAAACAAACTTATTTGCCGTTACAAAGTACATGAGACGAGAATTTTCAACAGTTGCCAATATTTCGAAATATTAATTCAAGTAAGCATACCTCGTAAGGCGTTCTTTTGAAATAATTTGTAAAAATATAATTTGTGATAGAACTTACTGACTTGTAGGCGGACACAATCAGACACCAAGGATAGCACAACTTACCTGCAAAAAAAGAGAATAAGTGTAAGAAAAAATGCTATCGTTCGTACAAAATCGTACCTAACCCTTAAAGATAAACTTATTTGAACTCATGCCAACGCTACACTGGGTGAATTTTTACCCCTAAATATTTATTTATATTCCTGTTTCATTGAGAATAAACTAAATTTTTTATATGGGCAGAATGAGATTCTTCATATATATGCTATATTATGCTATATTAAAAATTAAATATACGCCTTCATATGTGCGTAAAATTAAAATAAACTTGTATTATGCCATAACTCAGAATTTTTGCGATAGAATAAAGATTAATTTGATTTAAAAAGATAAAGAGCATCTTTTTCTGAACTCTTTACGAAATTGAGAAGTCTTGCACTAAATATAATCAAGTTTTCAGATTGTCGTCGTTGGTGATACAAAACCTCCTATGTGCCATTTATATTGGCCGCTGATTAATGGCTCTAAAACAAGAAGTGTAAAATGTGTTTAAAATAAATAGAAATATAATGCTAAAAATCTCGTTATTAGGTTACAGTATAAATACAGTGCACGCCTCTTATTGTGATCACTTCGGGATGCAGCTAATCTGATAATATTAACCGACTGATAACACTAGCCGAAGGAATTAAATGAAGGTTATTTGTCCATATATAAGACAAAGCACTACTAACGGAATTTAAAATATTTGTTCACAAAATAATACGTATCTGTGAATCACTGAATACAGTGACAGACTGCCAGCAACTATTTTTTCAACCAATAACGAAGTGTTTAATTGTTTTTGTTTTCCCTTAGGAGTTCATTAACCAATACTCCATGCACAGTTACGGGTATTTTTGGAAGTCTATACTGATCTGTGGTGAACACCACTTAGCAAAACATTTAACGCTGTCTGTTCAAGTCTTTTCATTTTACACTAGCCAACATTGCATGTCAACACTGATATCTTCACAAATCAAAAGCTGCGGCTTAACTGTGGGGTGAAACATGTTTTATTGCTTAAAAAGAAAATTAGGTAATGCCACCCCCCTCGAACCGTTCATCCCATGAGCTGGGAACAGAATTGCTATCTCCAGTACAACACATTACAGTTGAGTTAAAAACAAAACCCTTAAAAATGAAATTTTGGATGATGTACAGTACTTGGAAATAAAGCCACTAAATGGAAAATGTAATAACATAAACCGAATCTTTGATCACAATAAACAGCATTTTTTCCAAAGTTCAGTATTAATCCGTAGGGCAGCGTTTTGAACCCGAGGACCTCTAAAATGTCTAAAAAAATGTACGGACCCCTAATTTTACATCCTACTTCTAAAAGAAGGCCTATATTCTTAATATTTGGGGTATTAATTATAGATCATTATAACGAAATATGTGAAAAAATTTAACTTCTTTACTTTCCACTTTCTTTTTAAAAATTATGTCTGCGGACCATCTGCACGCTGCCGTAGGGGACTTCATAAAAGTGATAACATTACCCGATTGATAACACTATCCGCGATTACATTAAGCGGCGATCACTGTAGTTTCATGAAATTAAATTATGCATTTTTTCTACAGTAACATTTAGCATTTGCCATATAGGAGATCTATCGTCAAAGGCGTTTTATTACTTTCATCTCCATTTTAATAAAATCAGGTAAACTGATGTAACAAAGTGCCAGTATGTTTTTGTTTAAACAGTTATGACTGCAATTATGATATGCAGAATATGTTTTTTTTTTAAATTGATTTCCAAGTTAAGCTCCAGATTTATTCATTAAGCAGGGCTTACGGAAGAACAAAGGTCTAGTTTTTTTAATGAGATTAAAATCTTCCAGCATCACCTGAACTGTACAGATATGTGATATCATGACAATCGCACACTCACATAAAAATGTCAAAAAAAATCAAATTGGCCGGTTTCGGGTTTTGAACCATGGACTCCAGAATGTGAGGCCAAAGCGTTACCATCTCGGCCACCGGGGTCATTTTAACGGTCTAGTTGGATAAGCGCTTGTAAATCGATAGTGTTTTTTGTCATAGCTACCTGTATTTTAATTTCCAAGGCCTTATAAGATAACAGTAAAACAATAGGCAGTGTTGTCAAGATAATTGATTTTCATTTTTTTTTATAAATTCTTTCGAATACGTATATTACCATAAAATAGGCACTAAATTGAGCATTACTCCGAAACAGGTCAACCGATTTTATCTATTATAAATAGACGTCTTCCCATGGACATTATAAATGCGTATACGAAGTTTCATAAATATACGATAAAGCGTATTTGAGTTATTGCGCCTTTAAAGTAGACATTAAATTGGGGTTTACTCCGGTACCGGTCAACAGATTAGGTTCAAATTCAATAGGGCACTTCTCATGAACGTCATAAATGAGTATACCAAGTTTCATGGAAATCCGATACAGCGTATTTGAGTTATGGCGCCTTTCTATTAGAAAGGCGCCATAATCTATTAAAATAGGCACTAAATTGGGCATTACACCGGTACCGGTGAACCGATTTGGTTCAATATCAATAGGGTTCTTCCCATGGACATTATAAACGTGTATATCAAGTTTCATTAAAATTCGACAAAGCGTATTTGAGTTATCGCGCGTACAGACACACGGACGGACAGACAGACGGACAGACATTTTTCGTCCCCACACACAATCTCATAAAGTACCATACTGGCACTTAATAAACCATAAACTTTCTTCTTACAATTATGCCGTGGCTTCAAAATGCAAAATAAAATAAAAGATTTCGAAACCATCCCGATGTCAGTCAGAGGCTGTGTAAGATATCTTAAGGTCACGAATGAGAAATAGAAAACCTGACGTCACTGGCAAGGGAAGATCTTGGCACGTTCGGAGTCCACAATCATCAATCCGTAAAATCCTTTGAAATGCGGTTGTAATGGACATGAGAGAAAAATTAACTAGCCCATGTGTTACATTTTGCGTCACAAACAGAAAACTCAGTGATTTCTACACAGACCGTTGTGGCCTTGGGTCTAGGAGGTTGAGGTCCCCAGACTTAAAGAATCGGCACATGAAAGTTGCAAGGCTGTCATCTTTATGCACCCACCTTCTTAATTCCCAAGTATTCAATTCTCAAAAGTATTGGCTGGGAGACCCGAAGGGAAAAGACCACTTGGAAGACCTAGACGTAGGCGGGAGGACAATATTAGGATAGGTTTAAAGGAAGTAGGATTGCGAGGGATGATTGGTTAGAGTTAGCACCGAATAGGGCTGAATGGTGGGCTCAGGTAAGCGTGGCAATGAGACTTCGGGTTCCATAAAATAGATAATATTCATTTAGCTTGCTGAGGAACTGTCTATTGCCATTGAGTAAGTAAGTAAGTAAGTAAATAAGTAAGTATTCAATTCAGGCTGAGTCGACCCCCTGGTTATACTGCCTCCAGAAGGATTAGGCCAATTAAAAATACCAAAGAACTCATTGAGAATCGAACTAAAGGCCGTTCGGCCAAGGAGAATCCTCCCTAATTTTGTATTTAGTAGAAGTTAATATATACTACAGGAAAGAAAAGAGAAGAACTTGGTCTGCATTGCAACCAACTGAAAGCCTGTATTGGTGTTTTATAAATTAGAGGCAACTTTCAGGGCGAAGATAATTATTAGTAATATAATTAATTGTCTATTATTTATAGGCAAAATAAAAATTCCTCTGACACTTGGACTTATATCATAAGCTAGTCCTGACCATAGGCGAATTACGGTACACCGTTATGATTCTCAATTCTGAACAAAAATTACTTAAATAATTTGAAATTAAATTTTCAACCAATCGAAGTGAAGAACAGATGCCAATGCTAGCATGACCTTCACATCCCCGGAACTTAAGGTTACCGAATGAATCCGGAGACACTTTGCAAATTTTATCGAAGTAATTTTTTACAGGAATTAACCGCTTAATTATACTAGGCTACACTTCCTTCAATATTCAAAAGGTAGCAGTTTATGTCTTTAATATAAAAATCACTGAATCAGCGCATTCGAGAATTGAAAAGACTATTCACAGAAGTTTCTAATCATTTCTTGAACCGAATCACGGCTTTCATAGAATCGATTCATTTTTTAAAACTGAATCATGACTCTTTCGTTCATAACAACGATTCGTTCATTATGGTCGAGTCGTTTATGACTCGCTGGGTTAGAGAAAACCATGTGGGTGTTTTATATCTCATTTTACGTCAAAATTTTATGTAAAATTTGTAATCCCGACGAAGCCGAGAATTGAAGACTATTCACAGAACTTACGATTCATTTCTTGAACCGAATCACGGCTTTCATAGAATCGATTCGTTTCTTTAACTGAATCATGATTCCTTCGTGCAGAACAATGATTCGTTCATTATGGTCGAATCGTTTATGACTAGCTGGGTTAGAGAAAACCATGTGGATGTTTTATATCTCATTTTACGTCAAAATTTTATGTAAAATCTGTAATCCCGACGAAGCCGAGAATTGAAGACTATTCACAGAACTTACGATTCATTTCTTGAACCGAATCACGGCTTTCATAGAATCGATTCATTTCTTAACTGAATCATGATTCTTTCGTTCATTATGGTCGAGTCATTTATGACTCGATGGGTTAAAGAAAAACATGTGGATGTTTTATATCTCATTTTACGTCAAAATTTTATGTAAAATTTGTAACTCCGACGAAGCCGGGCCTCCTGTTGAAAACTGCTTCCAGCAACACGAAATCGTGGACATGTCACGGCTTTTAAAAAATTGTGTTAACATTTTCAATTAGAGGAAGCCATGGAAAGCAGAGTACCATAGAGAGTTAACGGCTCGACTAATGACCTGACAGGAGTTTCCAATCAGGGCAGCTGACACGCATACAAATTGCAGTTTTTATAACACAAAACACTTTTTAAAAAGTCCATGCAGTTAGCTAGGGTTCGGCAGTCTAATCAGGAAAATCAGACAGGTAGTTACCTGACGCGGAATAATAAGTTATTATCTGATACAATTTCAATCTGCTCTGCTTGGTTTCATAATTTACTATACGTCACATAAGCGAAACATCGGTATTCTCATCCGTCAGTAATCCACAGCGAAGGCGAAATGTTAAAAATGGAGGGAAAATAATTATCTGAAAAATTAATAAGCTATTATTTATTTTACAACTTCCCTCAGTTGAGGACTGCCAATCGACAAAGTATACGTCATTATAAGTCACAATTAAAAAACTGAACTAAACTCCATGGCGCTACTGCTACCATCCGACCACTGCTTCATCTACCATATGCAGAAGGCAGGATTGGGGGCATGTGGTCAGCATACCGAAACCCACGGCTGTTAATGATGATTTACGTGACCGGAGCCGCTACTTCTCAATCAAGTTGTATCAGTTTGTATCACGAGGCTGAGTGTACTCCGTTCCAGACCTCCCTACCCCATAAAAACCCGAAGAGGTACCAGGGAATGAACCCGGGCCTGTTGATCCGTAACCAGCGACGCTAACCACAAAAACCACGCAGGTGGTCCAAATAAAAATTTTTGTTTTTCAAATAGTTTTCGTTCTGTACAAGGAAGTTCACAGGCACAAAGACCCACATACACATAGGCAGGTTTCTGAAAATATTATTTTTGGATTCAGGGGAACCTCAAAGTATGTATTTATGTCAAAAACTCTACTCGAAATTTTGGATTCTACACAGTACTTCCTCTACCTATAGAATACAATAGAGGAAGTAAAAATGGCCAACGAGGATTAACTACATTTGACTTTAATTTACTGTGAAAGCACCTAAACGTTTTTACATGAGTATTGTTATGCTACATTAATAAACATAATACATCCTGGTAGAATTTTTTAGAGTAATTTTGTAGTGAGAACGTACTGTAAAATTAAATTCCTAAAAGACAATTGCCATGAGAATTGTTATCCAGAGAACATATCCCTTCCGTCCGGTATTTTGCTTTTTTTTTTATCTTAGCAGAGAATTCAGGGTAGTTAATAATGGTTCCGTGGAATTAACAATTTAAAATCCCTCTTGTAATTAAATTTTAATGGCACAGTGATGTCACTTGGCCGGTTATAAGCGGAAACTGGACGTTCAACTTCTGTGCTAGACAGGCGCTCCGCTTTTCATTACCGGTACTTAAATATTTGCAAGACTCCTATGTAAAGTTTAATCTTCGATTGCTGTTTGAGAATAAAAAATAAATAAAAAAATTAAAGCGTGATTCTATAATTTCAGATTGCTTAAATCTAACGTTATACCACAGTATACGTATTTTTATACAGAGTGATTCGAATGTAGCCCATATTTGGGCTCATAGAACGATCGAAAAACCACTTTGAAATAGGAACTAAAACTGGGAATGTCAGGACTTACATAATGGACAATAAATTATTCTTTTACACGATGAAGCTATGCAAAGATTATGTGAAGAGTTTCTTTAAATTAATATCCCAGCTTCTTGCAGTTTTTTTTTTTTTAATTTAAAGACGAAACAAAAATATTTTATCGTTATTAAAATTGAGTTTCCAGCGGGAAAAATACAGAATAATTGTCTTCCAAGCCACGAGTTTGATATCAAATATTTAATTCTTAGTAATTTTCAATGACTATCAGTAGCTTATATTAAGTTAAGAAAAAATACCAGACAAATTCAATTTATAAAAGAACATTTAAAACATAAGGATTTATTAATTTTTAATTTTACAAAACTCGGGGAATTTAAGGAAGAAACTCAGTATTTGAAAGGATGAACAATTTTAGTTAAAACATTTCACAATCCAGTGCCTACTACAGTATCTTCCATTTCATTTAACAGTAAGTGAGCATTCACACCGAAGTAGCATAGCATGCAAATCGCACTACGTGGATGCAGGCTGCACATCGAGTAGCATGGTTCACAGTTTTGCATTCATACCGAAGTAGCGAATGCGATCTGCAGTTTAACGTAAATTATATATTTTCACTTGAACAATTGAGAAACCCATTTAAAGTAATGTAATTTACCTAAAGAGAATATAGTTTCAGCAATTTTAATCCAGGTTTTTTTCCAACTAGTTTCAATTGCCATATCGTACAGTCTATGCATGTACAAATTGTATGTTAAATAGCTCTCTTTCTAGCAGTTTTCATGACATCTTTGCCATAATCTACCGCTACACAAGCGAATATGTGTTGAATTTTCTTAACAATTAGAAAACAGCTGAAAAGGCAGCTGTACGCATGCGTCATTCCGAGTAGCGTCGCATGAAGTAAGTCCAGATCTATCTGAAGAAATGAATGTCGCACTCTGCGAGCTGCACTATTGCCACGCTACTTTGGTGTGAAGACTTGAACTTGTTTATTTGGGATTTAAAATGAGTAACGTGCAGCGTGCATCCAGGTAGCACGTCGCAAGTGGCATGCTACTTCGGTGTGAATGCTCCCTAAGAGTTAATACGTGTAAGAAGCTACATTGAATCCGTCTTGTATCAGTTAGGAATCTAGTATTCAGCAATGGATTAAAATCTCGTAGCAATTTCAATTGGAAGTTTTAACATTTAGGAAGTTGCAGGTGCAGAAATAATTATGAAAACACATGAAGCATATAGCGCAAATTTCAAATTGAAATTTGAATACAGTTTCGAAGAAAAGGTGGTTGGTGTGATATCTAACAACTGAACATATTAAGTTTTGAAATAAAAGCAATGAAATAATGTAAGCATATTACTAGGTTCTGGCCCAAAATGGCCTTAAAATGCCTAAAAAAGAGCTATCTCTTGAAACTCACGAAAAATGCAAAATAATTGCAAAACAAATTGCCCTTAGTTAAATTAATGCATGAAGGCACATTTGTATATGTTCAAGCTTTTTTTCAAGCTTCGTAAAAAAGATGCAAAGTCATAAAATGCCTTGCCATAATAATAATAATAATAATTTATATATTATTTATTATAATAAATAATAAGAGTAATAATAATAATTTATTATATATATGATTGGGATACGCCGTGGTGTAGTGGTTAACGCACTGTGCTACAAACCGGAAGGTCGTTGGTTCTATTCCCGATGAGGCCGTTGAGGTTTTTCAATTGGCCTAATCCTTCTGGCGGCACTATGTCCCTGGGGTCGACTCAGCCTCTAACAGAAATTAGTACTCCTGGGGATAACATCACGGTCGGTGCGTAGGGCTGGCAACCTTGCCACCTTCATGTGCCGTTTGTCACAATCTGGGAGCCTTAACCTCCTGGAAACCCTACGGGTCTCCATGGCCCATACAGGGATCGCTTTACCTTTTTTACCTTTATTATGTATAATTATAATAATTATTAGTGTTAGTGTTATTTCTGCTATGTCATTATTATATTATTACTACTGCTATTATAAATAATTCTGCTAGCAGTACTGACACTACTGGCCCTATTATCATTATTATTATTATTATTATTATTATTATTATTATTATTGTGCTACTATAAGCAGAAAATTCAAGCAGTTAAATCTAAATTATTTACTAAAATTTGAGATCACACGTCAAGTTCTGGTAAACAAATAAAAAGATTAATTAATCTAATTGCTGTAATTAAAAATCCAATTAGCTGAACCAAAATGCGTGCATTTCGTGGTACTAGGAAAAAGTAAATCATGGAACACAGCCCTTTTAACTTTTCCCTTAATGCACGGGTGATACCAGTAATAACAATGGCTACAGAGCTCTGAGAGCAAATTATACAATATTCAGCTCCAACTTCCGTATTGAAAATGGAGTAGTTTGGAACTGGATATAATCCGCGCTCTGAAATACTAATTAAAATTCCACTTTTATAAAATTTAAACAGGAAGCTTAAGTCAATATGAATTCCATTGTATTCTCTACTAAACGATAGTGCCGTGCCTCTCTCTGTTTATATTTAATCCACGATATAAAAGAACTTCATTTCACAGAATAAAACTTCGTTAACAGTTTGTGTGCTCTACGAAATGATTCGTTCCAATCACAGTTCATTAGAAGCGAGACAATATATCGTTTGCATATAGCGTAGAAAATGCATGATTAATTAAAAATAAATATAGAATAAATTTTACTTCATCTGCCCGAAAAAACCTCCCGTGAAGAATATGTATTCTAGCTGGAACTCTCATAAACTTTTTAACAGATATGCAACATTTGAAGTACATTTATTTGAATTCGTTTGAGCACAAAAGAAGCCTAGGAGATTGTTTAGGCATATGTGTTTTTTATTCGTCGCTACATTTCCAGACTATAACTTTATAAGAAGTCTTTACGGAGTGAAGCAAACTCACTTTCAGAAGGTTACGGCCATTCGACTTATGGGGGTTATGCACGGTTTCTCTAATTCCAAAGGCAAATGCTGGATTGGACACATATTTATCATGACCTATTGCCTTTATTTCACCTAATAACCTAGTCATTAAAAATTAATTAATAGACAGAAGGCATAACCAAATCCAAGTTTCAAATTCCAAGTCTATTAAAGCTGAAATGTGATCTGGACCCAGGCTATAAGGTTATGTATTTGTTATCAAAATGTTAACATACTTTTCCTTTCTGGGAAAAAGAACTTCATTTATACTAGAGTTCTTTAGTCTTGAAAGCACGTTGACCACCTACATGGTATAACGTTTAGGGATGCTGATTACGGATCTGCAGTTCGATCTCGGTATATCCTAAAATATTTCTGAGATAGGCAGGTCTATGACGGGGAGCTCTCAGCCTAGCGGTTGGTGTCGGCATGCTACGAGGCGCGTCTAGAAACTAAGTTTCCCTGGGGCCGTTTACAAAAACAAACACAATTTCATGAAAATATTTATTGTAACAGAAAAAGCAAGTGTTCAGTTATTTTTCAACATATTCGCCGCCGGAATTGAGACATTTGCCATACTGTGTGACCAACTTTTTAATGCTTAAGTAGTAGAATTCTGCCGCCTGGGATTTGAACCAATTTGTGACAACCATCTCTGCCTCTTTCATTCTCTATCATTTCTTGAGGTGTAGGAAAAGATAAAAATCACTGGGAACGAGAATCGTGCTGTAGAGTGGATTTTAAAACACCTCCCAGCATGTCTCCCGCAGAAGTTTGACTGAGAAGAGTTTAAACATCCACCCTACAGCTCGGACCTCGCTCCCAGTGATATCCATCTTTTCCTACACCTCAAGAAATTACAGGCAATGACAGAGAAGAGGTAATGGTTGTCACACTGTGGTTCAAATCGCAAGCGGCAGACTTCTACGATACATGTATTCAAAAGTTGTTCCCACAGTATAACAAACATTGTCAATTCCAGTAGCTGTGTTAAAAATTGCTGAACACTTGCTGTATATGTTGCAATAAATATTTCCATGAAAATGTGTTTTGTTTCTGTAAACGGTCCGAGGGAAACTTACTTTCTGGACGCGCCTCGTATTGCATGTCCCTCAATCCTGCCATCTGCCAGTGAAATCGAAAGGCGGAACTGATTTGAATTAAGTTAAATTAAACAATAGTCGGACAATGGGCCATATCTCTGCCAAGAATGCTGAGCCTTTTAGGTCAGTATTATGAAACGACTGTTAAGCATTGTTGTTAAAGTCTATAACTGTATAAAACTGTATAAAACGAATAAAACTATTGCCTGCAGGAAGTGAAGTGTGGGCTTAACGTGAATTTTTCATCCAGTGCTGCATTTTGTAATGTTTGTAATTAATATTGCAATGGAGAATGTAATTATAATAATACAAGCCCTGCCTTTTAATTGGGTGATTTTAAATATTTACACTAAATATGAAAGCTATCGGATTACTGGCTTTTCTCTGTGCAGCGCTATTTATTTATACCAGTATTACAGTACAAACAGAATTATAAAGTATTCCAAACAGAATTACAAAGTAATTCCCATCTTTTTCATATTAATGAAAACCTCTGAGAGCGTGGTTTCTTGTTGCTTACATAGTCTTACGAAGGATTCCGTTATTTCAGGTAAGGGCCTACATATTATGCTTATATAACAAACGGGGCTTAAAGTCAATGGACACTATCCCCAAAATTATTATTTTTGTATTAAGAGTTGTTCTCTCACAAAAATGGTCCTGATATATAGCCAATATTCCACTTTTCTTTCATCAGTAAGAAGAAACTTTTGGGAGATGGAGTAATGACACTTATGTTTTACATTACCTATCAAAGGATTACTTTAAGAGACTTAAAACTAGGAAACAGTAGGCCTATGCATAATAATAAACATTAATTAATAAACACTAAGTAGAGATGATATTTAATGTTATAAAAATATAAACTAAAAAAAACTAAACTCCGTGGCGCTACATCCCTGGAGGGACTTGGCCTACCACCCGACCGCTGCGTCATCTCCCGTAGGCAGATGCAGGATTGGGGGGCATGTGGTCAGCATGCCGACACCCACGGCCGTTATTGGTGGTTTTCATGACCGGAGCCGCTACTTCTCTATCAAGTAGCTCCTCAATTTGGAATCACGAGGCTGAGTGCACCCCTACCAGACCTCCCTACCTCAGAAAAATCCGAGGAGGTACCGGGAATCGAACCCGGGCCGACAGATCTGTAGTCAGCTACGCTAACCACAAGACCACGAAGTTAAAATTACCTAGACAATGAACAACAGTGTGAATCTTTTCGTTTAACAATTATTGTAAGATGCCATTTAATTATATTTTCCTCTGCCCATACCATAGGTAGTATAAGTAGGCCTATGGTATGGTAAGGTGTATCTTGATTCCTTTATACATATTAAATACATTTTCAACAGAACAAATCCAGCGCACGAGTTTATATGGCCGTTCGAGCTTTTACTATGAACAAGACAAAGAAAAAGAAATGTAACACTAATACAATACAATATTATAATACGATTTAATATACCGTAATAATGTTATACAAAGATGAAGAAAGAAAATATAGCAATGATATTAGAAGATAAATGATAATAATAATTCAATATAAACAAAGATTACTTCCCCTGCCCCTCCCCCAATGCTTTCCTACACTGAGCTGTCGGACTTTAGACACGAATTTACCCACCCCCTCGGAGAATTTTGTCTCACTCAATAGTTCGAAATAGCCATGTGACCTCTTCTAGAGACAACGAAAGAGTCCGGCAGATATCATCGCCTAAGCGAGGAATTATTGTGTTCGGCCCCGAAATTCGAACTTGAGTTTTTAACTTAAATACATAATTTGAGATACCCTGAATCCAACAACACTATCTTCAGATACATGTGTGTGTATATGTCTGTGAACAGACTAGCTCCAGAACGAATAATCGAATGAAAACATAATATTGAATTTGGGTTAGGTATCTTCTGGGGATGCTACACGAAGATTGGCAACGACTTTTAATGACAATTTGCATGACAATTTTTTTCGCGATTTTCTCCAAAACGGCTCTAACGGTGGTTATAATAATAGCTAAAAAAATTTATTTGACACACTATTTTTTAAAAAATTATCTGAAGGGTAGTTATAAGCACACACTGTTTATATAAACTCAGTCTTGCCTGGTAAACAATGCAACTTTGCACCAGCTTGAAATAACTGAATACGCGATCACTGCAATACAGCCTCTTATTCTTTATCAGAATGAGAAAGGAGAAGATTTATTGCTCATGTTTAAGGTAAAGAAAGTTGCGTCGGTTCATTAATCAGATTTTATTTGGGTTGTGCATCCTTCGGGGATGCAAGTCGTTGTGGTAATGCATTCTCTTCATCTTTACAACCAATCTGCATGAAGATAATGTCGTACATAATGTATTATAGTCAGAGGCAAAACTTTTATTTTGGGCAGAGGAAGTTACATGTTTCATATCAGATTTTTTAAATATACTCCCCAATGTAATAGGAACATCATATGAACGGAAGGGTAATAGAAGCACGTACTGCATTATGGGATGCATGTGGGTAATATCTGAGAAGCAGGATCTCAGGTGAGAAGTTGAAGCAGTGACCCCAGGCCTTCATTAGGATGCATGTCATCCTCCAGAGCCGGATTAATTGGAACATGACCGGACTCATGCTAATTAATAATCCAATCAGTTATGTAAAGTGCTACTAAATGTCTCAACCCGATAAAATCAACCATCGATTACTTGTAAACTAGCCTACAGAACATGGTCTGCATTTGCATAATGTGCGTTAGGTATCAGATTCTAATAAGAATTATTATTTGGGGGCAAGAAGGTGAAAGTCCATAAAGGTAAGGGGGACATACAGCTTTCAGTGACATTCATGGGCGAGAAATAGCTGAATTTAATTATTTTTTCCTCAGCAATGAATTGCTCTACAATCTTGCAATCTGACATACTTTTTATTGATTACTTCT
Organism: Ectobius pallidus; assembly: GCA_964059195.1. NCBI lineage: Eukaryota > Metazoa > Arthropoda > Insecta > Blattodea > Ectobiidae > Ectobius > Ectobius pallidus. Next base: position 108,092,361 of record CAXKWD010000010.1, read on the forward strand.
ACAATTGCATACTATTTTTAAAAAAATCTGATGTGAAAGTCACATAACTTCCTCTGCCCAAATAAAAGTTAGCAGTATTCACATATCCTTGTACAGAATCGCAAGACACAATTTTACGCTAATTATCCTATAAATACCTCTTCTTTCAATGATGCGACTAAAAGCGCAGGCTATATAACAAACTTAAAAAAAGTGACTGCAAACGTTTATTGAACTTTCCACCGTAAAGAATAATTTCCGAAATTTATCGAATATTTCCCTCAGATACATCTTTACTCTATGCATGGCCAACAATACATCTTTCTCACTTCACATTGTTATATAGAATAAGAGGCCGTGAAAAAGCGCGTATTCAGTTGTTCATCACGCAAGACAAACTTTCTACAAACAGTGGGTGAACAGTGGGTGGCTTGTAACTACCCTCAGAGAATTTTCTCGAAAAAATGTTTCAAATAAAAGTTTTAGCTCTTAGTATAAGCAACCCATGTGAAAAATTTAAAGAAAATCGATAGAGCCGTTTTCGAGAAAATCGCGAAAAACGAAAATTTCTTCATGTAAAGTCCCCTTAAAAATAAGAGAAATTTGTCGCCAATCTTCGAATCACATCTTCAGAAGGTACCTGACCCAAATACGAAATTTTGTTTTCATACGATTCTCCGTTTCGGAGCTAGCCTGTTCACAAACTTCCACACAGACAGACACACAGACACACATACAGACATGTTTCCAAAAATAGTATTTTTGGATTCAGGGGGCCTTGAAACGTGTATATATGCTAAAAACTCAACTTCGAATTTTAGGGTCGAAAACAATACTTCCTCTACCTATAGTACCTATGGTACGGGCAGAGGAAGTAATTAATCAAACTGTTACAATTATGGGTAATTATCGTTACAAAATAGCAGGCACGTTTCGTTCACTAAAATGCCGTTTCCGTGTTAATTTCCACAAATGGTAATATTTTTTAGTGATTCTTTTTTCAATCTATTTGCAAACATCATATGAACAACATCATCTGCAATCTTTGGAATTCTACAGTGTGAGTATTTTGTTTTAAATATTTAAGTATTTTTAAAAAAATAATATTTTTTAAATGATTGTAGATAGTGTTGTTCATATATTAACATACACACAGAAAAATAATCACTCAGAAACTATATTTGTGGAAGTAATCAAGGAAACGGCATTTAAGCGCATGAAACGTGGCAGGCATTTGGAAACGATAATTACCCGTAACTGTGAGTGTATGATTAATTTTCAAAATATTATGCAATTTTAAAATTAGTTAATAAAGAGCATATCAGATTGCAAGATTGTAGAGCAATTCATTGCTGAGTAAAAAAACAATGAAAATCACCTATTTCTCACCTAAGAATTTCGCCGAAAGCTGTACTTCCCCCTTTTAATGAGGAGTGTTTAATTCGACCATTACCATATTCTATGCACCTAAGTAATTTCAGAACTGTACGTTTTACATCGCCATACGACTTTATTATTTGAAAAAATTAGCTCCATTTAATAATGTTAATAAATTAACCACCAATTAATTGTTTACAAGTACGTACAGTGTAACAATCTTAGTTATACAATTTAATTATTTTTTTCACAGGCTTAAATTGAGAAATTTTTAAATTTCAATACTACGTATTATTCGTAAATGAAGTACAGGTATGCGTGTGTAAAATCGGTTAAGTGAAAAAAAAACTGAGGAAAAATTATTTGAAAGTTTGCAAATCCACATTATATCTTACAAGGAAACTATCAATTTTTGGTTATACATAATTATTAAGTATGATATAATGGAAGGATCTAACACGTCAGTTTTTCCTTTTGGAATTTTCATTCAGCGCTCTTCGGAGATATTAACAAATTTGCGCATTAAATTGCTTGACTTAACCCGATTTTACATTAACAGAGTTTTATCTCAACTTCTTTTGCACGACTGCTCTATGATAATGCATTGAAATAAAATTAGTAAAAATGATATTAACCCCATCCCACTATATCCCGTCATCATTATGTATTTTATTAAACGTATTATGTATTTTATTAACATAAATATGATAGAATATTAAAGTTTCGACTGTTTTACATATCTGTATAGGACTGTAAAATCGGATAAGTTGTAGAAATTCTAATTTGATCTTCTTTGCACACCAAATTTTTTAATTTCATTAAATATCTTAACTTTCATAGTTCTATATCTACCTTCAATACAATTATATGACTTAGCAGACTGCAAATAAAATTATCATTTTTAGTTATACTGTATACAAATCTGATACAACACAATTTAGACAATCTGCTGACTTAACCGACAGGCATGTGTGAATAAATACATAATGTTTTTATTCTCAACTTCTGTTATTTTGCCTAGGCCTTTCGATTACATGGATCATCATTGGGGCATCTGGCTTCTAGAGTCACATTTAAGATTAACAAAACTGTTTCACAATTCCGGGGTGCGCGGGCAAAGAGAGTTAAGTCCACTTTCTTGTTACTGAGAATTAGAGTGACTTAACACACTATACCAGCCCAACATAGCTTTAGAGATGGATAAACCCATGAGGTACACATCCATAACTACCGTACAATTCTGAATATGACTTACTGAACTTAACACAAACGTAGAGGACATTTTTATATATAACTCTATGGACATATCTCAATTTTTTTAGGATGGTGGACTTAACTCTCTTTGCCCGCGCACCCCGGAATTGTTGTCATTTTTAATTAATTTTAATTAACATAATAACTTATTATATAATTTAAATTGTTCTTAAAACTTCAATGAAACTCACTTCTTGATTCTGCTTCTATGTCGTGTGAGTTTCAAGTCAAACTCTTAAATATAACCTTACGTATTAATGATTAAATTGAATGCTTCAATTAGAAGACTTGCTTATATTATTCGTTTTGTAAACATAAGGTTCCCCCTTCAGGATAGGAACAGACTACTGTTTACCTCCTTATCTACAACCAGAGTGCAACTTCCAGGAGTTAAATGGTCCACTTTATAACTCTAGGAATAGAGATTTAATCTTACAGCTTTAGAGGGATCCTATAGCAGTATAAAGTTGAGAAATCCAACCAAGTTAATAGTCAATGTCTGCAGAGAGCTATAAAGAAACTCATTTAGTTCATTCTTCCGATGAACGTTTTCCTTGCAGAAATGCTTATAAAAGGAAGAGTTATCACTGAGCGACAATGTGATAAAACTATAGACATAATCTATTTCTTCTTTTCTGCTATCGCAACCTGAAGAATGGCGCGCATCTAAACAGGGCCCACATATGAGCTCAAGACGAGAATTTATTTTTATTTGCCTCAAAAACTTTCATGCTAACATCCACTTCGATGCCTTGATTTACGATATCTTCTTTGGCGCCCAAGTACCGGTAACTGAGAAGGAGCGACAGAGAAGGAGCAAGGACAGAACAGAGACGGATAGAGAGAGAGAGGGAGACAGAAAGAGGCATAGAGATAAAAAAGAAGGTAGATACTGTGCGACACACCTCCAGGGCTAAGGTTATTTTTTTCCTTTCTTTCTATTCTTCTTCCTTCTCGCCGTGTGTCGTCCCTTAGAACAGGAGACGCGATATTCACTACCACGTCCCACCATGATAAATATCCCAAGCCTTGGGCTACAAGTTCAGTAAATCTCCGTTTTCCCGAACATACGGCCCCAACAAGGAAAGGAAGACGTCTCATGGATATCGCTGCTCCTACATCTTTCTGCTCCCCTGTTTTCTGATGCCACTATGTATGCCACCAGCAATCTAACATGTACACAAGAGCTTAACAAGCTAAACTAAAGAAGTAACTTATAACGCGTCATGTTGATTATAATCATTTTTATTCCAGATAGATAATATTTCTCCTTATACCCTCTAGTGCATGGTAAAATTTCTTACCAATAACAACACACTGTATCCTTAGGAGCTGGACCAAATTTATTAATTGTAATAGCGTTTACATGAGGTAACAATTATATTAAAATAGTAATTGAATTAAAATTAAATACTAGACCTACATACACAGGAAAAGTAGTTAAACACAATGAGAGGCCAATGAACACTGTTCAAATAATTAAAACCACGATATCTACAAAATAAGATGAAGCAGACTATTATATAGAGATAAAATAGTTAAGCCTTGTAAACTTATCAAATTTGAAGAATGGAATGTCTTACATAATGTATAATTAGATATCCCTGAAGATTTATATTGTATTTCCAGAACCCTGTTCTTATAAATTAGGCCTATTGAGTAGACCTACTCCAGTTCTGCTTTAAGAAAGAGGATGTAAGGAGAAATATCTATCGGGAATAAATCTACCCTTTTTTGGCAACAATGTTTATCAATTCTTTTTATCTTCCCGCACTTTAGGCTACAAAATAGGCTTAGCAATTAAGCTTTCCTCATTCTATTCTTCTTCTTTTAGTGGTCTATCCCTCGCCTTTGAGATCCGTTCCCCGTGATATAATAGTCTGTTGAATAGGCATTTTATTAGTAATTAATTCGTATAAAATGTGTCCAGGATTATTGGTGCAGTTTTTGGTGCTGTTAATCATTTACTTTTGTGTTTTGATTAAATATTTTAATTGCATTAATTGGTAGTAAGAGGAATTGTCGTTTCATAAACTAGACTGCCACAATTAGTATGATTTAATGCTTTTAGTTTTTTCACCAAAGTTCGTAATTAAATCATTGGGCAAGGCTTTTTATTGTTTGTAACATGTACGGTTTTTAATTTTTAGTTTTTAATCAATCGTTGCATTGTCTGTAATTTCTATAGTTTTCCTGAAGAAAAGAATGCCTCGTGGCTTTAATTTTCCCAGGATAAATAATAAAATAAAATCTGTCTGGCTAAATAGGCCATTTTTGTGACCGGGCTCCTATGTTATTGTACAGATAACATGCAAGATAGATACACAAGCATTCATGAACCACAGATTATTGTCTCTGTTGGACATTACATGAGAATATTATAGGAGAAAAATTCCTCCGACACTGGGACTTGAACCCAAAACCTTTGGCAATTCGCGCCAACTGAGCTAAGCCGGAGTTCAACTCACAGCGCCAGATGGAACCTCTCTCTTAGGACTGATTGCCCTAATGGTCTACCTCACAGACAGACAAGTTATGTCATAAGCAGTACGGTCACAAAAATCACTACTTAGTGTTCCTCAGAGTACTGCTTATGATAAATAGGCCTAATATAATATTGTAGTACTCTTGAAGTGAGATGAAATTCAAGTTAATAGATGGAAAAGAACTCAACAACAAAATAAAGTATTATGCCTTTCACATTATAAGCCAATTCTCTCATTTCTAATTCTATCATGTCCTCATATTTCAAAGATTTATGTTGCTGCAATTTAACAGAGTAGGCCATAGTGTTGCAGAGACAGCTGTTCCCGCCTCTGGATCCAAAGGTCGCGAGTTTAAACCTGGATGAGGTATATTAATATTTTAGGTTATTCCAAGCCTATGTACAATTAATTAAGCGTACAATTAAGCCTATGTTCAATTAATGTAATTAATAAATACAACTAATTAAGCTATGTACAAAAAACTGAAAAGATTTTGAAACTAGACAAAATACTAATTAAGTGATGTAAAAAAAACTGAAAATATGAAATCTAAGTATTGTGACTGTTTTTGAAACTTTACAAAATACTAATTAAGCGATGTACAAAAAACTGAAAATATGAAATCTAAGTATTGTGACTGTTCTCATAAGCATGTAGTGTTACATTATGTAGCCTAATGGAGCATGTAGCTATAAAACCGTGGTGTTAATAAATTTAAAAAATTTTAAAAAAGCCTAATTTAAAGCCTTTCACAACTGAATATCTCAGTTTCTTCTAGCTGGTAGCCGAGGCGATGGGCTTACCATCTGGGGAAACAGGTATAAGTAGATTAGTCTTCGGTAGTGAAATCTCTCTTGGAAGTCCTACATTCCCGTCCGCAGAGTGACAGGATGCCATGCATCCATCCTATTAATTAATTGAAAATTAGATTGCAGTAAGATACGAAACTTGCGTTTATCTCTGTTAATATTCTGATTTCAGGTATCCTATATTTATGTTATGTTGATATTAAAATATTGAATGCATTTCTACATCCATTCACCGTTATTGTTACTATTAAGATGTAGATATGTGTTCACGAAACCATAGATTATTCTTTTGTTGAACATTACATGAGAATATTTAAAAGAAAAATTCCTTAGACACTGGGATTCGAACCGACGACATTCGGTTTTCCGTGCCTATGCTCTTCCTATGATGGATACCATTAGTAATCTATCTGACTGTAAGACAATTACTTCATATACAGTATTAGGAAACACAATAATTTAGTTATTTTGAGACTGGCACGTAAAGCCGAAGGTCATGGGTTCGAATCAGAGTGTCATATGAATTTTTCTCATAAATATGCATGTAATGTTCAACAAAACAATTTTTTTTATTAATAGAATGGCTAATTTTGTCTAAAACCACCTGGAAAGATTTATTTACGTGACGATTAATGAGTAACATCGAAATGAATTAATAAGCCCATGGGCCCTTCCATTAGGCCTAATATATTTTCTGTCTATTTTCTCTGGTTATAAATCAATAATATCTTTTCGTCTCGAGTTGAAGCTCAGTCTGTTATATTGTCTTCTAGTTAAAACACTATCAAGTTTTTATAATTTAATATCTATAATGTATTTTTATAGAACGTAAACCTTATGAATGTCCCTAGAAGGGAGAGGTAAAATTACGAAAGAGAGAGGGAAAAAAACCGTATGAATGCCTAAGCCAGTTTATGAACCGAAATACCTTAAGTCAATAAAACATCTCTGTTGTACGAAGTTCTGTGCATTAAACATCAAGACTCAATTTGGCTAGATGTATGCAATGTCTTTATATCGATTGCACAGCTGAATAAATTTCCCTTATTCCTCGACGTTTTACTGCTGTAGCTACGACCTGAGCTTGCATCCAGAGCATGTAATCTTAAGAAATGAGAAGAGCTGACTGTGAAACGCTGCATTACTGACGACGTGGTTGGGATTAGAGAAGATCTCGTCACAGCGCCAGACTGGAGCGCATTATGAACTCGGTAAGTAGTTGTCTGATAGAAATATCCACCAGTGCCAAGGACGAAGTCATTCCTTGGATTTGTTACCGTTCTCTTTTCATCAGTTAAGTAAACAGCTGCATGAAAGCAAACTACATTATAAACTTAACGCTTTCGTAAATTTCTAGTATCTAGATACCGTTTATTGAGCTCAACATTACCATTATTACCTCCGGTACGAGAGGTTCAAATTTTGTTAAGGGATATTTAATGGAGCTGGTGTCGGAACCAGTGATTCATGGTTTGTGGCTTCTGAAGTGAAAGAAAATGGTGGCTAGTTACCAAAAGTGCTCCTGACTCGCAACGATTCAGAAAACAACCTCTGAATTTTCCCATCTGGCTAATTTGTACTGACCAGGAATCGAGCCCGGGCACACTTGTATGATGAGAGCACACGCAGCCCTTGCGCCACAGCGGTGGATACGAATCCTTATTAAGTGCCAGTATTACTTTATGAGATTGTATGGTGGACGGGAAATACACATTATCTATTAGCCTATAACTGATGGTAAAATTCCAGAAAGTTCAATTTTTCCCCTCCAACACAGACTGTGAAATCCATGTGTGAGTTCAGGGTAAGATTTTCAGAAATTATATATATATGCCTATATACATAAGAAAATTTTTAAAAAGTGTTTTAACGTAAAGTGAATATGCTATGATGTAAGAAACGAGTATGCTACGTAAAAAATCTGCAAAATAAATCCTATCCAATGACACCTTGTTCACTGCTGTAGGCTTTATATCAGTTGAGAAAATGGATGTTTAAAACTGAAATAACCCATATGATCCTATCGTATTTTACAGTTTAGCCTATGCGTAACGCATGATCTTAGAATGTCTTCCTCTTGTGAAGCCTAGAGTTCCTGTATGTTCAAAGCTGTATCGATCGAAGAAAGGAAATATCGCACACTTGCAATAAATTGAATCCACGGCGTCATATACAGTACGATGTATTAAAGATAAACATGAATCCTTATTGAAGTGGATTATATCAACATAGCCGTATCACATTAATAAAACATTCTTACTACAATAACAAATACGATATACCAAATTGAACTAAAGAAAACATATTTAAAATTTTAGAATGTAGGCCTACTAGCAGACATATTTGTCCCCCTTCCCAGATATTGTAATATGACTATGACTTACACTATAACTGGACGTGTTAAGTCTAAGATATCCAGTTCATAAAAATGTCCAGGACATTGTCTCTAAAGCTATTTATTTTTATACTGCTTAAGGGTATATGTACGTGAATTATTTTGAAATGTATGTTTTTTTGTTTGTTTATAGCACTAAAAAATTGTGTTTTGAATTTTCTGCATCCATTGATATATAGTTTATATAGGTTTAGAAATTATTTGTGCCATTTAAATGGACATTTAAATATGTTTACACTCTCTGAGCCACACCCTTAGAGAGGTCAGATGAGAAATTCACTATTAGCTTAAATTTGAATTTCCCGGTAACTCTTATTTTACACACATATTGTTAGGTAGCTCCACAACCATTAGAGATAGAAGGCTGAAATTTTTTACACTAATTTTAAATGCATATATGCATAAAGTAGACTACAATGATGCCCATAGGTATAAAATTAAAGAAAATGTGTAATGAAATATTGATCAAATTTCAAGATATTTTATATGCGATATATAAAAATTAATTGCATTAAAAATAATAACTTTAGCTGTATAAAAGTAGTCTACTTTGTAGAAAAATATGTTCATTATATGCATTAAAAAAATAAAATGTGTCAGAGAAACCAGAAAAATGTTATGCCTATAGGAAGTGATAAGTGCATCTGAATTAATTTTTTTTCATGCTCCTATAAAACGTGTAATTTAAAATTAACTTGGTCAATTTTTTATACTTTTATCTGCTAGTTATGTTCTAGTAAGCCTTGTTAAAGGATCATATAATTTTTGTTCACTTCTGAGTTCATTTTCTTGTAAAATTTTAATATTTTAGAACCTTCAATTTTTTTATCTTTTTGTGGTTGTTCACGTACATATACCCTTAAGTTTGCTTCTATTGTTTGAGAACTCTAACTATGATACTCGTATAATCGAGTTCTCGATAAGCATGGGATTGCAGGGACGTATCCGGGTTCCTGGTTCGTGAGGGGCCCATCGGGGGGTTATTCCTCCGAAGTTTATTATTATTATTATTATTATTATTATTATTATTATTATTATTTTCTTAGTTAAGCCTTCAAATATTTCATATTAACGTCTTTTTTTAGGTACAAACAAAATATCCTTTTAAAAACACAAAGTTTTTTGTTCCAAATATAATAATATTCCGTATAACATGCATGAAAATAAAATTTGAAGGCTTAATTTTACAACTGTTAATAAGTTTTGTTAGTGTAATATAAAATGTCATAGGGATAATAAAACACTTTATTTAAGAATAATGATGAAAAGTAGGCCTATATTTTAATTTAGTGAAATTCCCGTAAGGTTTTTTTTTTGGGGGGGGGGGGGAATTTCGCCATTTGTATGCACAGGGTAGCGATAGTGTTTATGGGGAGTCGGAATACCCTACCCCGACAATGTTAAATTTAAAGGCTTCATGTTTCTTTTTTTCTCTCTAGTGCTACCACAGGGGCATAAAATTACAAAAAAAATTAGTGTAAGTTTAATAATTAAATAGGCATGAGATTTTACAGATATTTAATTAAATTGACTTGATTTAATTTTTTGTCTTCGTACAATTTTTTCTACCAAAATTGTGTTATAAGTTTTCTTCTAGGCCGTATAGAAGGAAATCCTTCTGTATAGATGTAGTTAACAATATTTTGGACATATGTACTTTATAAATGTGGAATTTGAACCTCTCTGTTTGTTTCAACCGGCGGGATAAACTGTTGAAATCTGCAATTATACTATTTTTACTTTGTATACATACGTATATACATGAATACAATATATGGTAGCATATTCGTGTGCTCAAAGTTTTCATCGTTTGCTATATACCGGAAATCATGAATCAGTTATCAGTTATTCAGATATCGCATACGATCACGTGTTTTGTTTCCCCTTTCCCTCGATATGAAGGAGTGATCTGTACGAACAGCAGTAATAGAATCGCTTGATTATAGAGTGAGGTCCGTAGTAAACCAGCACGCGATCTCAACACTACTTGTAGGAATCAGGAATATCGGAAACAGAGCTGAATAAAATTTAATGGCAGCCGGATATAACTCGTAGCCACAGACGTGTTATCAGCAGTGAAAACCTTCAAATCGTTTCACAACCACTCGTTTCGTTAACAGCTTATTTTATACTCATGCATCATACAGTGACAGTAAAAAAAAAACACACACACAGTTTTGCATATGCATCTATACACAAATATAAACTGGTGTGGGATCCATGATAGTAGATTATGTTTCTTTTAAGATGAAGTTCTGCTATCTTTCTTATGGATGACCTACGAATAGCCGGCTGCGAAAGGACTCCTGTTCGTTACAAAATTAAAGTTCCAAAGCGCGGTTCACAATATTAAAAAAAATAAAAAATAAAAAAATAAAAATAAATAAATAAATAAAAAACTAGTAGTCATTGTAGTGTTTCGCTTACCCTTAATGCGTTAATAAACAATGTTATTCTAGTTTTAACTTCCCAGAAGAACTTAAACAAAATCAGGTAAAATGATACAACAAAGTGCCAGAATGCTTTCGTTTAATCAGTGATAATTGCAATTATGATATGCAAAAAATAAGTTATTTTTGTAATCTGTCTCCGAGTTAAGCTCCAGATAGATTCATTAAGCAGGGCTTACGGAAGAACAAAGGTCTAAAGTTTGATACTTAACCTTAAGTCATACTCGTATACACTGATGTAAGAAATTCTTAAAATATGTGAACATTTCACAAAATACACTGGCAAAGAACTCCGCTTAATGTATGTAGGAATAATTATTTCACAATAGTAGGCCTACACATTCTGTATATAACAAATTGATGTGGGATCCATGTAGTACTCATTTCAACTTGATCAACGAAATAAACAAACGCCTCACTGCATTGGAGTCAAGGCCTTCAATGATTAGAAACGCGGCATTGTAGTACATATCCCATTTAAAAAGCATGTGATCTTTAATTAGTCGTTACTCCGGTACCGGTCTACCGACTTGATCAAAAATAGATAGGCTTCTTGCCATGGACGTTATATACTAAGTTTCATGAAAATCCGATAAAGCAGTATTCGAGTTATCGCGCGTACAGACACACGGACGGACTGACATTTTCCGTTCCGCACACAATATCATAAAGTACTCTACTGGTACTTTATAAATGAACAGCAGATTGTGTTCAATGAAAAAAAAAAATGAAAAAAAAACATATATAGCAAAACGAAAAGAAAATGCCTGCTGGGATTAATTCGGAATTAGCATTTACAACTGGGGAAACCATGAAAAACCCAAAGCCATATTAGGCGGCAACGGGATTTGAACCTGGGACCCCCGATTTGAACGTGGACCTCCTGAATGCGAGTCCAAGACATTACCATCTCGGCCACCTCGCTCGGTAGCTCAAATATTATACGGAATCTGTAAGTTTATTTTAAGTTAATAATTTTAATAATCTCTGTTGTGTTGTCTGAAGCAAATTGAAGTGGGATTAGAGGTTAAAAAATACGATATTTAAGAAGAGTCAACATTTATTCGTAACTTCTTCAAGTAGCCCTAGGTTCTCACCACATATTTTTCTTTAGTCTATGTAAACTTGTCCTGTATTTTCAAAGTGTGGAAGTCGCCACCCTAATTGTAATCGTGTCAATGCATGTAAGTTGTAGCAAAACTGGTTGCCCAAGCAACCCTACCAACCAACAGGTTATTATGTTCGATCGAGGCGACTCATTCGGAAAATTATCTTAGCTTAGCTATGTTCCTGTCATATGAATTACAAGTAATGATTTAATTTCCTTCGTAATCAACTAAATTAGCCCCAACTTGTCCATCGCATGGGGATAGGCTTGACAGGTTCATTTTGACTAGAATTCTGCACTACACACCAGCTTTATCCTAATTACGTAACTAAGCTGTAAATGAGCGGCAGGTATGACGTTAATGCAGTTTACATTAGGAGCAATCTGTAAACGCAAGTAGGTTATCTCTTTTAGCGAATGAACTGTGAAATGCAGTGAACGCCGCTTAATGTAATCGCGGATGTTATTAATCGGGTAATGTTATCACTTTTATGAAGCTCCGTACGAATTAATACTGATGCACTGAAAAAATGCTGATTATTGTAATCAAAGATTCAGTTTATGTTATCACTTTTCTCGGCTTTATTTCCAAGTACTGTACGTCATTCAAAATTTCAACTCAACTTTAGAGGAAAATTAACCCTTAAATGAATAATGTGTCTTTTGGCACACAATAGTTTGCCTTAAATTTCTAATAAAATGAAGGAAAATAACTCGAAATAAAGCTTAAAATGCGTATAAAACTTACAAAATAGGGTGTAAGAAATAAACTATGGGCCTAATCATTGTGTTCACTTTTTTGTAGTCCGGCGTTCATTTATAATTTGTGTGAGTAAACTGAATCTCGAGTATTTAAGAGTTAAGTAAAAGAAATAAGTTTTCTGATTTTTACATTTGAAATTAGAACAATATCGTCTCAGAGAAAAACATCCAAATTTATTGCATACCTTTTTAGGAGCACAACAATTTTGTTTTTAAAAATCCAATCATTCAAACACGATTACACAACATATAATACACTTCATACACCAAAATCATACGTTATGTTACACATTTCAAAGTGAAGATATAAACGAATTGTCATTTCTTTCCCCCTTTCTTTCATTAACTTAATGGCCTCTCATTTCACTGCTAATGCCAGTAGGAGGAGACAATAAATGTGGGTCAGATAATATTAATATATTCAGACAGGGCATAAAGAACTTCCTGATCAGAACGATGCAAGACTAACATTAATGGACATAAATTACATTAAAAATGATATACCAGACTGGCACAAATTACGAAACTTTCTTAAATGAATGAGGCCTAAACCATGTCGTTTGGAATATCCCTAAACTAAGCATATTGGAAAATCTCTTTTGTTAAGATAAATGCTCCCTTTTTCCTTATAGGCCTATGGCTAAAATTAAAAAAGGGTTGATACTAGTGTGAAAAAATCCAAATAGAAGAAAACATTTTATTGAATAAAATGAGCTGCTTGCTTCAAACCACAATATACCATAGGCCCAATATACCAATCAATCACTTTTGAAAATGGTTCATAACACGGTAAAAACTATGGGTAACAGATAAACAATAGTTTGAACAAAATATCTAAACAATTTTTATTATATATATATGAAATGTTGTTATATATTAAAAATAGTCATTCGTTCGTAATGCATATTAGTATTAGTACTTTACTAAATGAAGGATTTTCCTATATCCCCATATTAATACGGCTAGGTACGTAGGCCTACATCCAGCCCAGAGCTGTAACATGTCATTCCTAAACACATGTCATATCAACTAATTTCACAGAGGTAATAGGAGGCTTTGAGAATAAATAGTGACTGGGACCAGCGAGAATGATATTCATTAGAGCGACCACCTGATGGTCTTTGTTAGTGCTAGTGCGAGCTGACCACATCAAAATCCCCCAGAGTGCGTTAACATCTCTGCCGAATTACTGAGTGTCGATAATATATACCACCAGGTGTGCGTCTGCAATTTATTGTCGCTAGAACATGTTTCATTAAATATTGTAAGAACTTTATTAACGTCAGGGAGTTTAGTATCGAAAGTGGCGGGTGAAGAAGGACGGTGCGTCGATGTTAGGCCACACGTATGGGAGCCAAATTTGAAGAAGTACGGTCGCCGATTATTATTTCCTCAGCTATTTGTGAAACTCTCTCAGGGATTTCGTGTGGTCGATATTTTAAATAATACACACTTATGATGTTGATTGTAGTTTATTTAAAGCTTGCACGCCGATATTAGCCACTGTAATATTATGATAAAGCTAATGCAATGAGGCGGCAGTTTGGTGAATCCGGAGGATGTCTGTACTCGGCAAGTGGCGATCTAATAATACTTTGTTATTATGGCGACTGATGAGTGAATAATACGTCTACATGGCGATGGCAGGAGAGTAATGCGTAATGTGCTGAAGGATTGCCATTTATATAGCCTCCCTTTTAGTTCTCGTGAGCCGCGATATCTTGAATGTAAAAGGGTTTACAACTTTAATTCCATAATAAATCTGGCTCTGCCATTGGCTAATCATTCAAATTTAACCAGTGTCCTTCTTTGAAAATTCTGTTAAGCGGACTCAATGGGGATTTCCCTTCACACACGTTGTACTAGTTATACCTTAGGACATAACAGGCCAAGTACAGCGTCATCCTGATTGCAACATGATAAAATCTCGAAATTAAGCTTTTCTGACTTACTAATCAAAATTTCTATCTTGAAATAATAATTTCTGAATTAAAATATGCCTATAGGCTATTGTAATATCTTATTACAGCTTCAAAATGCCCCTTAATATAAGGAAACATTAAACTTCCAAGCAGGTAAGTTTAATTTTTCTTATATTAACAACCTCAAAGTAACTCAATAATTTTGATTTTAAGTGGCACACTATTCAAGATTACAAAATTTAAATACAAATAATGATTACATGAGTATACATTGGATATATTACATATGAAGTTTAGAATTAAAGAAAATTATGTTCACTCATATCATGTTTTCCTATCATTTCAAAAATTAAACTTATCCTTTTTCCTATATTTTCCTCTTAATCATCATTATCATGGATATTTATCCTATCTTATTTTCCTTCATCAAGTATTTATTTTATACTTTCTTTCAACAGACCATCTTATATTTAACTAAATTCTTTAGTGATTATAAGGGTTACTATTCGTCTTGAAAATCTGCATTAACTATGAACAATATTATCAATATTTTGTTCTATTCAAAATAAATAAATTAAAATAGAAAAATGTAGTGATAAACATAAACATACATACATTACATAGTAAATATCATACTTTTAACAGATAGCTATCATTATTTACATCCCTTCATCGAATTACTACAACATGTGGGGTATTTATTTTAAATCATACTTGAAATTCAATTACACTTGATATATTATGAAAATTACATTTATACATTCACTTGCTCATATCACCACGACACATGGAAACGCATTCGTATGTCACTCATGACCATATGTTGGATTTAAACAATGATGCTATAGGTTATGGATTAGATTCACACTTTCTAACCACAAAATTTTTAGCTTTTTTTTTCAATTCTTTACAAAGATCATAGTGGATGTATTAGTGGAATATATTGGAACTATGTTCATGAAGGCTGGTTAGAATTACGTCATACCATCATGCATTAACATTCTAGCATCGATTAATCATTCGCAAGGGTGTTTATCACTTTGTTTGGTAATATTATGTGGAGAACTCTCAACACGATCATTCATTCTTATACAATACATAACAATCAACATTCTTCGTTGATATTGGTTATTATTTTTGGCGTTGTGCCTTTACCTTGAAAATTCTTTAGATAATTGTTATTCATCCTAGTACAGCAATTCTATCTATGTATCGGTCATAATAGCGTATATCAACATTTTATTTTTCCTCCATCCAGAACTTAAAATTTTTTCATTTAAAATCTAATACGGCACTGTAAATAATTTCAAATACATCAGCTATATGTTTATCATCCTCATTTATATATATATTTTTTTTTGACACAGTAATTATATTTATCTTCCTTTGGTAGTTACTAACTTCAATTTCGTATTTCCTATCAAGTCAACCTTATATACTTGGCAAAAATTAGCGTAATCAGCAAAATATTTCAAAATTTTTAAGAACCATATTTTATCAATCCTCAGTAAAGTAAGTTAAATGCTATCAATCTTTTCTCTTAAGCATCTCCTCCATGAAATTCTTATTTCCCTTACAACTGTAGTCCCTTCATATGCCACGAACATATTTACTTCACAATAACATCTACTCAACAGTAGGAATAACAATATCGTTGCTTATCCTCACAACTATTTATTTACTTAACATCATGGAACTCTCAACATGATTTAATCATTTATTTCCTGTGGCTATCTTCTATCTCATTCACGCATCTACGGCGGATATATGTTCAATAATATAATTCTTATAGGGAACACTACACTATTCTCTTCCATTAGTTGACACCATCGGAGGGTAATTTATAGAATCTTTACTACTCAATCTTCAGATCTTAAGAAAATGGTTCAAATTATAATCAATCCTATTGATCAAAATATTAACTACCTGTATTAACTTTAATTATTCAACTTGGTTGTAACAAAATTCATTCATCACGCTGATATCTCATATTCGTTGGTATTTTCATTGTGAGAAAAATCTACAATAACATTTTAATTTATTTGTTTTAATTTTGCCGTAGACATATTCTGTTCAATCATGACTTTTCAATTAATGGATGGGTAATCTAACATTTTTCCAGAATGTTGTTACATGCTATTATGTACCTAACCTTTTATTAAAACAATGACATTATTCATATAACTCTATTTAAACATGATCGACATCATCTTTATTTACATCAAGTTAGTAAACCTTATTCCAAGATTTTGGATATGGTATTGCAGGAGGATTTAAATTCCTGATTCTCCATGCACCTTTATTTATCAACTGTCCTACATTTGATTCATGTTTAGCAATCTTATTGACGTTTCTAAGTTTTTCTGCAAGTGTACTATAACCTTGACATACATTCCAAAGAATACTATAGTTGTTCCTTTGATTCTTGGCAGTATACTGGTTGAAATTTTCTATTTCTTTCTGAATATTTATCATCATCCAATCTACCTGAACATTCTTTTGTTCTGGGAATCTACTCCAGTTCCTGAAATTTTCTGCCCCTACCTCAAATTTTTCAAAATTTACATTTTGAATACGATCAATATTTCTTAAGCATGATCGAAAATTATCCTGGTTACTAGTTGAAATGTTTGCATTTTTCCTGACATTTTCTTTGAAATTAGGATCAACATGTTTGAAATTAGAATCAACATTCTTTAGATTTCCTGATTCTACATTTTTCCTATCTTCCCTATTTTCCTGGATAGCAATTTCGTTAATCTCAATATTATCTAATTCTGGAGTCATCATATTATCATTCTTGTATTTGCTATCAGCTGTTTCTAACCTTCCATTAATTTCATCATTAACCTTGTAATCAGCTGTTCCTGACTCTACAGAAATACTATCTTTGACCTCGCTATCAGCTGTTCCTAACTTTTCCTTAGTTTCATCGTTGGCTTCGTAATCAGCTGTTCCTAATTTTTCAGTAACAATCCTATCATTGACCTTACTATCAGCTGTTTCTACATCAGGATTTACATTATTCACATCTGCTCCTATCTGACTATCTACCTCAGTATCTTTTACTGGAATTCCTTCTGTTACTGGTTTATTAAGATCCCTCCTTATTTCTTTTATTACCTGACGGACACTTTGCATCATATTCATTAGAACAATCATTTCCTCCCTTGACAACATCATCTCTTGACCCTCAAAATTATTTACTCTAATCTTTTCAGTATTCTGTTCTAAGTTCGCCATTTTTCCTGATCTCTGTAAATTTTCGTCACACGCAATTTTCTTCTTTGGAGCACTTAGTAAATAAAAGGTCTTACTTGGAAAATAGTATGTTTATACTATTTATCGGTGCCTCCCTCGTAGCGAAGAGTTCATTCCCTGTTGCGGGCTAGATGTTTTCGTCACGGTCTGTACAGCTAACAGATCACCGCCTTCGACCTTGATTTTCCGCTGCCTCCAGCCTTCCTCACGCTCAGCTGTTCCACTCGCTGTTGCTCTGGACTTCCCCGCTGTTATTCCGTGGATGTATCTTCGACACTGGATCTGCGCCAGTTGGGCCGCCAAATTTGAAGAAGGTCGTTGATCGATGTTAGGCCACACGTATGGGAGCCAAATTTGAAGAAGTACGGTCGCCGATTATTATTTCCTCAGCTATTTGTGAAACTCTCTCAGGGATTTCGTGTGGTCGATATTTTAAATAATACACACTTATGATGTTGATTGTAGTTTATTTAAAGCTTGTACGCCGATATTAGCCACTGTAATATTATGATAAAGCTAATGCAATGAGGCGGCAGTTTGGTGAATCCGGAGGATGTCTGTACTCGGCAAGTGGCGATCTAATAATACTTTGTTATTATGGCGACTGATGAGTGAATAATACGTCTACATGGCGATGGCAGGAGAGTAATGCGTAATGTGCTGAAGGATTGCCATTTATATAGCCTCCCTTTTAGTTCTCGTGAGCCGCGATATCTTGAATGTAAAAGGGTTTACAACTTTAATTCCATAATAAATCTGGCTCTGCCATTGGCTAATCATTCAAATTTAACCAGTGTCCTTCTTTGAAAATTCTGTTAAGCGGACTCAATGGGGATTTCCCTTCACACACGTTGTACTAGTTATACCTTAGGACATAACAGGCCAAGTACAGCGTCATCCTGATTGCAACATGATAAAATCTCGAAATTAAGCTTTTCTGACTTACTAATCAAAATTTCTATCTTGAAATAATAATTTCTGAATTAAAATATGCCTATAGGCTATTGTAATATCTTATTACAGCTTCACGGGGTAAATTTTGGAAGTAGGCTAAGTTTAACTTTTTTTTTCGCTTACCGGTAGAAAGGTACGCTACCTAGAAAGGTAATTCCGAAATTAACTTAGTTTTTAGAGATTATCTTCAAAATGGCTCCAATTATTTTCTACAAATTTTGTACATGATGTGCTTGTAGAAAGAGCTAAAACTTTTATTTAAAACATTTTCAGCAAAAATTATCTTAACTTTTTTTTTTTCGCTTACCGGTAGAAAGGCACGCTACCTAGAAAGGTAGAAAGGAAAAACTGTACTCGATTCCGAAATTAACTTAGTTTTTAGAGATTATCTTCAAAATAGCTCCAATTATTTTCTACAAATTTTGTACATGAGGTGCTTGTAGAAAGAGCTAAAACTTTTATTTGAAACATTTTCAGCAAAAATTCTCTTAACTTTTTTTCGCTTACCGGTAGAAAGGCACGCTACCTAGAAAGGTAGAAAGGAAAAACTGTACTCGATTTCGAAATTAACTTAGTTTTTGGAGATTATCTTCAAAATACCTCCAATTATTTTTATAAATTTTGTACATGAGGTGCTTGTAGAAAGAGCTAAAACTTTTATTTGAAACATTTTCAGCGAAAATTCTCTTAACTTTTTTTTCGCTTACCGGTAGAAAGGCACGCTACCTAGAAAGGTAGAAAGGAAAAACTGTACTCGATTCCGAAATTAACTTAGTTTTTGGAGATTATCTTCAAAATAGCTCCAATTATTTTCTATAGACTTTATACATGAGGTGCTTGTAGAAAAAGCTAAAACTTTTATTTGAAAATGTTCAGCGAAAATTCTCTTAAGGGTCGTTATAGGCTAAGCCAAGCCTTCAAGTTACAATTGTAGGCTTGTTCTGCTTGGTGAGCAATAAAACTAAGTTTCGCGAGCCTGAAACAACTGAATACGCACTTCTTGCAGTATGGTCTCATCAAAGTGTGAAGTGGGAAAGTGTATTGCGCGTTTAGGGTAGAGAGTTATGTGAGAGTAGCACATATTTGATTGTAGTTTGGATTAAAAAGTATTTGCGATTTCAGTTTTGAGATCCCTGAGTAAAGACATCTAATTTTCAGAATAGTTTACTTGAAAGACATATCGTATCTAAATGAACCTTTATATTCGAATTTGATATATGCCGGGAATATGACACGAATCATAGACTACCTTTTAAGTTCTCTCAGCCTTCCTACCAATTCTGTTTTCTTTCTCCCGTTATGTTCCATGGACATCTCTAGGTTTCCTGGTGATTGAGGTTCAAGTATGTTAAGACAATCGGATATAGAAGGTGATAAGCCGTACGCGCCGGCCAATAATTGTTGTTGGTATTAATTTCTGTTAGAAACTAAATCAACATCTTAAGAAGACATTCTACACCTGTAGGATTAGTCCAACTGAAACATCGCAATAAGTAGGCCTACAACAGGGATCAAACTCTGAAACATAGGTTTGTAGAGCAGTGACTCTAATAAGGCGGTATCTCCTTACTACTTCGTTACGTGAAAAGAACATTCTTGAGAACAGCTCTTAACAATATTTTTAAATTCAATAAATTAACTCCATGTACTAGCTTCTTTACTTACAATGATTGGACTAAATTTTGTACTAAATTTTAAAATCTTAAAAAAAAAATCCTCTTCAAAAGATTATCTCGAAGAAGAAAAGAAAAATATCATTGAAATCTATATACTTAAAAATATAACTATAAGTAGGCTATATAGAGCAAGGGTATTAACATAAATAAAAACTAAACTAAACCCAATGGCTATGCATCCCTGGATGGACTATACCTAGCATCCGACCGCTGCAAATGGCATGCCTAACCGTTTTCGTTACTGGAACCGCTATTTCTCAATCAAGTAGCTCCTCAGTTTGTATCCCGAGGCTGAGTGCACCCCGTTCCATACCTTCCTACCTCAGAAAAATCCTGGGAGGTATCAAAATCAAACCAGGACCTGCGGATCTATGGGCTGATACGCCAATCATGAGACAACGCAACTGGTCATTAATAACATAGGCCTAATTAACCTATTATATTTTATTAAAGCTTCTCAGCAAAGCGTACAGTTCACATTGAGAAAAAATTAAAATTTTCCTGTTTATTGTTAAAACAAAATAATTTTTAAAAAAGCCGACACATACATATCTCTGATTGTACTGTAATATCTACTCAATATAATCTAAAAGCAATCATTCACACAGTTCGTGCATAACTAATGGTTAAATTATAATGGGTTTGTCTATTCCATATATTCACAACAGATGGAAAATTACATTATTAACTTTTTTATTCAATGAACATAAGCACTGAATTGTTCAATTTATTATTGTACTGTTCAGTGATTATGATCAGTGGACGAATTTTTAAATTAAAAGCTAGAAATGTAATTTCCGTTAGAGGATGAAATTACTTCTACAAACCGTGAATCACAATGGTTTAATTATAATATAAATTAATAACACAAACTGACATTTTGCTCGGTTATTTGCACACATTAGTGTTCGTACAGATATAATTCAATAGTTCGTAATTGCCGAACAAAATGTACTTCAAACAAGACTGTGGTGTGGATTGTGGAACACAAAGGCTTGTACGTACAGCGGCGTGAGATAATATATATGATTCGAAAAATAATTATTACACACCTTACATTTCAATGTGAAGAGCTGAATAGTAAATATTTGAGCAAAAACTAGGGATGGGTCTATACCAGATTTTCTCGATACTCGATGCGGATACATGATTTTTTCCTCGATACTCGGTACTTCGATACTCGATACCTTCAACATTTCCAGTTTCAATAAATAGGTACATTAAAAATTAAAATTTGAGAGAACTGTGTAATACCAACTAAATTAAGTGTGCATATTTAATGAGACAACATTTAATATCATCAGTAGCCTATAATTATTTTTAAACTCTACATTAAAACTAAAATTAGTTTTTTAAACAGTCCACTTACAAGTTTTTGTTAAAAAATACTAGAATTCTCACTTAACTGCAGAATTTCAGAATTACAAAAGTATCGAAAAAGTATCGAGCGAGTTTTCTGAAGTATCGTTCGATGCCGATACCATGCAAATATCGAGAGTATCGAGGTATCGAAAGTATCGAGGTCCCATCCCTAGCAAAAACATAATTTTTTTTACATTATCGAAAGATAAACCGTTGTTACTTAATACAGTATTTCGTAGTACTTCGTACAAAGGGCATAAGTACATATCACCACGTTTAACGAGAAAGTAATGACTAATACTAATATGCGAACTATGGATTTTTAAATTTTCTCTTTATCAGTTGAACCGTTGTAATCTACCCTGTAAACTACTAAATGTAAAATGACTGCCTTTATTATGGATAAAAATCCCAGAAGATAGTCCCGAATTGGGGGATATGCTGCAAATGACTGCAATGGTAAAGGCGAAACCGCGATGACATAGCATTAACTACAGTGTGTCCCACGCAAGAGTTGGCCAATAACGCGGGTTCGTGCGGCGCGGCGGGCACAGCTCCAACTCCCGAGCGATCGGGTGAAATATCTACGCTAATAATGCCGCGATGGGTGAAACGATTCAGGTTCTCACATTTATAGTTAAAACTACAATGAAAATAACCATGTACTTCATCACAAGAGATGTTGGAAATGTTCTCCTTTTGCATCCACACAATACTGGCACCTTTTTAGCAAATTTTCTTTCACGCGGATAAGTTCAGCTTCCGAGACAGAGTTGATTTCTCTTGTGATAGGCCTAGGTGATATTGTCTTTAAGTTCTTCTAACAGTACGTGAACATTATTTATGGGGAAACTTGAAAAATAAAGTGTATAGGTCAATTTCCTTTAACTTTATCTCGGAAGCTGAACTTATGCGCGTGAAAGAAAATTTCCTAAAAATTTCCTAAAATGCAAGAGGAGAACATTTCCAACATCTCTTGTGATGAGGTATGTGTTTATTTTCATTGTAATTTTAACTGTAAATATGAGAACCTGAATCGTTACACTCATCGCGGCATTATTAGCGTAGATATTTCACCCGATCGCTCGGGAGTTGGAGCTGTGCCCGCCGCGCCGCAGGAAGCCGCGTCATTGGCCAACTCTTGCGTGGGACACACTGTATAATTAAATACTCTGTCATAATATTTCGTATCATCTACATGGTCACAGTATTGTTTAAATTCCATACAACCTATTTTCTTTTCTCTTAATTATTTATTGTCAGTTTTGGCAAAGTTTATTTTGTACTGTTCGGTAAAAGAACTCATGTGGTACACAATTTTGGCTCAATGGCGACGTCACAGATCAAGTAGCAGTACATTTTCGTCGTTCTTATTATCACATTACAACTTCAGATTTATTTATCCACTGGCGACGGGATTATGTTGTAATTGATCAAGTTATCGTATGAAAACTGTTTAGGTCTACACAATATTAACTTAATCACACAGCCTTAATCACAGCCTATATGGAGAGTAAGGAGGATTTAGTACCTTTAACATAAGAATGACAAAAACGGAAGTAGCGGTAGGGGTGAGAAAGACGTAGTTACATAGAGGGAATTTTGCTTAACAATCCCTAATTCACTTACACACTTGTTATTGCTCCAGCCTCAGCATACTTGAACTGTCAAAGATTTCCCTGTTCTCGGTTTCTCGTAAGCATTCGTACTTCCCTTAGCGATATTCTATCGACCTGGGCCGGGTTCGAATCAGGGACTCATTTTAAATTGTAATGGTATGTGCGGACGACTTCTCAAAACAGTACGAAATAAATGCTTGTAAATTGAGTCAGCAAGTGCTTTGGCAGGTTGATTTTATAAGTAGGGAGTGAGGTCAGATGTTTATAAGTGACTACCGGGAAATTTATTGTTTTATTACATTTTCTCCGGGCCTATAAATCATTTTCATAACTCGAGCGCACGCAATACCTCATTCAGTCCATGATTCTTCGCTACAGCTAGTGGAAACTTTCCTTTCAATAATGTAATGGTTAAAACACTTTCAAAAAGTGTGGGACAAGGATTTTTAAAACGACTGTGACAAATTATCTAGTCAGATATTAGTTCACTGCATTCTCATGTTCGGTTATTCAGCGATGGGGATGTAATAAAACTCAAGCCTGTGACCGTCCCCGGTGTACCGGGATTTTGACCCGCAGGGGTCTTTTTTTAATCCATGTAAGTCTAAAACACATTTTATGCGCACAAAATCGCCAATGACCTGTGCTGGGGTCGAACCTGCGTCCTCGAATACAGAAAACCAGTACCATACTCATTGCCCTACCCAGGCCAATTCAAAGAAATTGTCATGCATTGTTGTTTTTATATAAATTACTTAATAAAAAAATATATTATATTAACATTCTCGAAAAAAATATTTTGTTATGTTTCATGTTACAGATCATATAAATTGTCGCACCTTTCTTTTAACCCAAAAACAAAATGGTTCCCATAATAATCCTCCTCGTTATAATGTACTCCGTCCATACAATAAGTTGCATAAAATGGGCAATGAAGACGTAAGTTCTTTAACAAAATAACACAACTTGAAATTTTTTTAAATAGTACAGCATTAAGAAAATTTAGCAAAATTAAACATATTAGTCTGTTGATTTTTTAAAATTATGAAGCATAATTATAAACATTGATTGATTGTGTAAATTCTCCTTTCAATTTTTATTTAGTTATTTTCATTTTTACATGTTCTTCCATATTTATTATTCTGTACTTTTCTGTACATAAAGATTTATTCCTCTCATTGCCAACATTTATGTAATATGGACTGATTTAGTATCAGTAGGCTAATTAGCATTAATATTAATATTTAATAGTAATATCGAAAGAATATTTTAATATGAGAGAACATCATAATCACGTAATGTGCCTGTTAAGTTCTCAGAATAGACAAATGAATATTATTTGAACTTTTTTTAATATTATCATATTGTACAGCATGTTCCTTCCCTACATAATAAGACACGTAGCAAAATAACAGGTCCGTAAAGCACTACCCGATGCTTAAGAGTGGCTTCAAAATCGTTGCCAAGCCAATAGCAATTTACACATTTTCTTTGCCATATCATCGTGTATATGATGGGGATATACTGGTACTACTTAGGCCTGAGCCCGTCGCCGTGTGTCGAAATTTTATAGACATTTATTATTATTATTATTATTATTATTATTTGTTTTTATTATTATTTTATTTTACATGATTTTAAGATATGGGACTGCCTGGGCCAGGATCAAACCCGCTATCTTGGGCATAGAAAGTCAGCGCCATACTGACTGTGCTTGCATCTCCCAGGTTGACTAATTGAAAACGGTGAGGGGGAGAGGATAAATATAAAGAGAGGAAAGAAAGAGGTTGACTAATTTGTGGATATTTTTAGTCAGTGTAAGGTAAAATAAGTACTTTTAACGATAGATGATATAAATTATAAGAAGGAGAATATTACGACACTGATGCCCGGTTTCTACAAACTAGTGAATTACCTATGGGTAAATTATCCATTGACAAATTAGTTCCATTTAACCTACAATGATATAATGAGCAAGGCCTTGGAGTTGTACAGTTAATTTAATTCAGAAGGCTTTGATTCTCATTGTTTAAATATTACTATTGATCCTATGAAAGGTTAAATTTTATCCAGCCATCCATGAAAGGATAAATTAACCCGAAGATTTACCCTTGGAAAGATCTAGCCCGAGTTTGTAGGAACATTTTTTCTGTCATTTTCATATTTATCCAGAGGACATTTATCTAGAAACTCGCCACAAGTGTATGTGATTGCTATCTTTAAATTATTTGTGTTTGTGTGGTGTTATTTTTGTGTAAATTCTGTCCATTGGATAATTTACCCATAGGTAATTCGCGAGTTTATAGAAACCGGCCATCAGTCTCATAAAGTTTCAACATTTTAAAATTCACCACGCCTTCTTAAATGTGAAATTTCTCACGGTAATTGCAAAAATACTTTGTGGGTGAAAAGCAAAATAAAATCCCCTTTTTACCAAAAATAAATATTTTAATCCATTTACTAAAAAATATTTGTGCCGAGTCTTATAAAGTATAAATTTAAATGCAATGTGTTCCAGAGTTCACTATTTCTTCCTTATTGTGGCTAACAATAACCTACATTTCTTCTGTTCTAGATTTCGATGGTGGCATCAACTTAACCTTATTTCACGCACTGCGGCAGCTCCCATGAGCGAACACAACGCCTGAATTCAAAATAAGAACATGGCGGTCACACCTGCTTGGAATGTGATAAACTCAAACCGGTATATTAAATTTCCCACCCACACCTACTCTACGTGTATTTGTAAAGTTTCGCAATATTCCCAAAATGCATGAAATATTACCCTTACCTAAATGGGCCTTCCACTCATACCAAGTAAATAGAAGAGGAATATTGCTGAATCTGAACTTAAAGTTCGGATATGGACGCTCAATGAATTTAATTAAAAAGTTTAATATACAATGTCGTTATTCAATTTTGTTGTATTATTCACGAATACTCGGCAAATACAAAAAGGCAAAGTCAATATAATAAAAGGCCCAATCACATAAAAAACGTTAACGTAAGGGAATAAACGTTACAGTAAGTATTCGAGTCATCACTCACAATGGGACCTCAGCCTAATATGTCATACAGTCACTAAGCTGACACCATTAATAGTGTAAAAGTAGTCTTCATTCCCACTAATCCTTTGGTGGTATAAGTTTTCCTGGTACTTATTATACGGAAAAATGTCATCTCCATAACAATTGAAGTTTGTTAGTATTCACTTGAGCCTGGACGAACAATACCTAATTTTTTGTTGATCTGCGTAGGGAATTGGAAATTTGTACTGAAAAAAACTGTTTGTTGACAGATGAATATGGTGTGAATTTTATTTGATAAATTCATTTTAATTTTCAGAAATTATATAATTTTTCAAGGGAAGGAGTGGTTTGTTTGGATTTTTCTTGTCCGCGATACTTCGAGGATTAAACTATCAATATATTACAGCTGGTTCCCGCGGCTTCACCCGCCATTATTAATTGACTCCAGGAATTTTAAGAAATTTACACTGGCAGTTTATTTAAAAAGTTTGTGGTTCAGAGCAATGAGAATTGTAAGTAAAAATAAAATTAGAATGTTTGTTCATTGTGTTCATTTCACTTAGGCCTTATATACTAAAGAAACGGTTTTCCTAATTTTGTACTCTTCGTGAAAGTTTAGACTGCGAGAGACGAACATAGCCGAGTATATCCGATATCTCACGAAGTGAGAGATCAAGGACGCTATTTAGGGCCGTTGAATTGTATAAGAGGAGATATGAAATAAATAACAGAGAATGGTTTCATATTGAATAGCCCTATTGTTGCATATTTTGTTAGTTTTGCGACAACACATCATATTTGCTTGACATTAAAATAACTGTGCATATTTTATTAGTCACATTTTTAACGGCATATATCTGACAGATTTTAAATATTGTGCATATTTCTGTTAATTCAAACATTTACAGCATATTTAGCTAAGTGGATATTTAAAGAATCGACTGTACAATAATTGATAGTACACAGCCTAAGGTTTCTGGTACTATTTGTATAATATTTCGTGACATTTTACTTCACTATTTTTTTCATTTACTAATATTTGTTGCATTAACCTTGCTTCTTAAAGTTTTGTAATCTAATTTATACAACATCTGCTGCTTTTTGTAATTTTTTAAATTATGGAAACATGTATTATTCCATTACTGTTAACAGCATATTTTGATAATACAGAAATTGCATTAGTTACAGAACTTATTAAAAGTATTTCAATACATAATTATTACAATACGATCTAATATATAAGTAATATTACATGTTATAAATAAAATAGTACCTGATCTCTCAGCATACTCCACTGTTAAATTTAATAGATATGTAAAGATTTTTTTGTAATTATTTAGCTTTTAAGTAATTTTTGTTTAATTCCTTTTATGTATTTATGTTTTATATTTTTTTACTTTCTTTTAGCACGAGCAGTCTTGCTCATTTGGGTGTATTACTAAATTTAATACTTCTTGTGAAGATATAGCCTATATTTCTTTTGCTCTTTTTAAATAGTAGTTGTAGTTAATTTTGAAATTTGAAAATTACTTTATTTTACTTGTATAAATATGTATTTGTATTTGTATTTGTATTTGCAATTCTATGTAATAATGTAAATAAATAAAATAAATAAATAAATAAATAATGTAATTCAACTAAAAATAGAACGTCAAGAGAGTATTAAAAAACGGTTCCAGGCATATTTTAAAAATTTTAGAGCATATATGCACGCAGATTTTTTCTTCTGTTAGCACATTAGCTTCTGGGCATTAGTTACAAACGATACATTTATGATTCGCTCCTATTTAACTCTTGAAGTTTTACGGAAAAACTAACTTAGTATGCCTATATTTTTCTTTGTGAAAACAGACTCTGATGGACTAGTAAAGGAAACTAGTTTAGAGGACACTCGGACCTGTAGATGGCACGTGAAGACCTCCAGAAATCCGATACAGACGGCTTGTCTGCTGGAATTCATCGAGTTTCACTTCAGCCATCAATTGTGAGCAGCTGGCACAACTTTAGCTAACTGCTCGGGAATTTGCGCTGGTATTTCCAATTACAGCTACTGTACTTGCAACAGTCCTTCATGACAACTCAATCACTGATACATTCCGCTGATATTGGGCCAAGCTTTATTTGTATAAACGATAAAACCCAACGGGTGAAATTGTTAGAATCATTTAGGCAATGCGAAGGGAAATCTCCAAAACGTACCGGAACTTCGTTATAAACAACCATGACTGGTCGATATCCGAGGCATTGCTAAATGTTATTGGTCAATATGAATATCAAATACGCGTCGTATGAATAGTCATTCTAAAAACCTTAATTTTGCATATTAAAAGAAAAATAATTCTCCTGACCAGTTAATTGTTAATCCTCGTTGAAATTTCAAAACTATAAACAAAAATCTACTATACTGAACTAAGTCTATTGTTTCAGATGAAAACTGAAACGGAGAAAGTAAACATTTAGACCTAAGCTTTCAGATTTTAAAATCTTCTTCTTTAACAACAGGGTTTAGGCCTACTGGCCTGTTCCGTCTCCAGATTAAACCTGGTCACTCCACCTTTTTCTAGGTCTTCCTACATTTCCTTGACCTCTTGGTTTATATTGTAATGTTTTGAAGGGTATGCGGCTTCTATCCATTCTCATTACGTGCTCTCTCCAATTATTTGAATAATTGAGATTGAGATTTTAAAATACAATTCTTAATTCACGTTAATATCCCATCGTCCTTCATACAATACCTTTATTTTATTACTTCAATATCTAAATACTTTCTTATAACTATTATATTATTATTATTATTATTATTATTATTAGACTATATGTTAGCAAAAAATGAACATAGAGCAAGTTAACATGAATACTGGAAATTCCAATTGCCATGACTACTACCCACCATTCCAGCATCACACGACGGCATTTAAAAGATAAAAATGGTTAACATCAAGTCCGATTACGAAATAATTAAGAAGCCCGTAGGTATAGGCCTGCTCCGCGAAGACGATAGTTGAAAAATGTCAATAGTAGTTCACAATCCAGTATGCATAATGCGTTGTTATGGTAGAGAATTTTGTACTATTTGCCTAGGTTTGAATCTATTTTTTGCCAGAAATATACATTTTGGGTTTTGTAGACTAGAAAAAGAGAAGTTGAAAAATTCATGATACATGCACTAACAGAGAGTAAAAGAATTTTCTGCGAATTATTCATGCAGGTTCATCTATTGTACCATTCACAGCTCAATCGGCTGGAGTTCTACGAACTCATCCACGATTGGTATACGCTGTCACATCAGAATATAACTGGAATACTCATTATTATGTACAGCATAATCACCTTGACAACCGCGACAGTTGAAAATCAGCCATGTGCACGAACCTCACGTAATAACGGAAACATAGAACACATAAGGGTCATCTCAGTGCTGGTGCAAGGTGTTAGGATTGCCATCTGTCGTGAGCACGTTGATTTGTTCATCTGTATGGAGCACCGCCTCTACGACAGTTCTGAGCTATGCATGGAATTTAATTGTCAATTACTGTGAAAGGTATTACTAGTCCCATTGATGTGAGTT
This sequence comes from Ectobius pallidus, assembly GCA_964059195.1. Classification (NCBI taxonomy): domain Eukaryota; kingdom Metazoa; phylum Arthropoda; class Insecta; order Blattodea; family Ectobiidae; genus Ectobius; species Ectobius pallidus. The sequence goes on from CAXKWD010000010.1 coordinate 108,122,372, forward strand.
ATTGCACGCAGCCTTATGCTACATAACAATTGGTACACTTCTTTAGTTTTAGAAAATCATTACGTACTGTACAACCACGTGAAATAGTGCATTACACAACGAGCCTATAATGTCATTTATTGAGAGACGAGGATGTTTATGAAATGAGTAAATCAACTTCCATAATTGTCATAAAAGTATCTTAAATACGACAGTTTTTGTTTGATCATAATTAACTGTTTAAGTTTTAAGATTTTAGTCAGGTCGCGGCCCTGTAAGGCCCGGGCGGCTTGGGTCGCTTAAATTCTAAAAGGGAGAGGTAAAACTACGACAAAGAAAGAAAGAAAGAAAGAGAAAGATTTTAATACAGGTAAATAAACGTAAATAAACGTATTCTGAAACCCTAATCCTAAGGCTTATAACTTTATACGAAGTAAAGAAATTATTTTAAGGAGGTTTATTCAGGTTTGAGGGTAAAAGAAGGTAATTTTTAATTTTATTTTTAAAATTAAGATTGAACATTCATGTTTAAGTCAGTAAAAAAATTTAGTCAATATCTACATTATTTTCGGAGTTACCGACCATAAATCGGTATGCGAGTGTCATGCCTCCACTCTAAGTAAGTTAACGCTCGTTTCCCGTAACTTCTATTTTCAGAATCGTTTTACTGATAATTCGACAAGTTTTTAAAACACTGCACTGCGGTTAAATTTTGAATGCAAATGACTAGCATACTTGTGAACAGTAGGCCTACTACCTTCGGTCATTACTTAGGCATTTAAAATTTATATTGTAAAAATTAAAAATTGCTAAACATTATATGAAAATTCGAGCTTTTTGAAAGGATGTAAATATATATATTCTTTTCTGTGTGTTTTTTTCCTTATTGTTATAGCATTAGGTTAATTATTTTGAATATCAATTTAAATATTTAACTTTAGAACCTGGTGTATTAATGTAAGCGAGAATATTGTAATTGGGCATTAGCCTGTAATATTCTTAGTACAATAAATAAATATATATATTGCAGATATTTCAATGATTGTGCATAATTTTGTTTATATGGCATTTATTAATAATTTAAGAGAATTATTTACGAAATATTAATATTTGCAGAAATTATTTTAGAAATATCAAATCGGTATATAAGAAACAATTTAATTGTGATGTAATTATCAATATTAGTAATAGTTACCAAAAAAAATTGAAAATAGTTTCAGATAGAAGTAGTAAGTATCGAGCATGCCAACTAACAAGGAGAGAGCATGATTGGTTCTGAGATAAAACATATTATATGAGGGGTCTATTAGCAAACCCGGCAATCTCCATTTTGAAGAAAGATAGAGATGCTAACTTCTAAAGAAACGTTAATGCATTTCCTGGTAAGTATTTAGTCCATTTGTTACAAATCCGACTTCCCACATGAGGGGAGAACTCAGATTTACAACACATACACTAAATATGTACCAGGAAATGCATTAATCTTTCAATAGAAGTTAGCATTTCTCTCTGTTATTAGAATGGAGATTGCCGGGTTTGCTAATAGACCCCTCATATGCAATACCTTATTTTTAGTAACGAAACCTGAAAGTCCTTCCATACAAGTATCTTCTTGACCGTGATTTCACGGTGGTGCAGGTTGATGTATGAGCTCAACAGACCGGATTACGAGATAGCGATTTTACTGTCCACCTAGCAACTATCTGGCCTGACGGATAGCGTGGCTTGAAGTGACGCTAATAATTTGCAGAAACACGATGATTAACAGAGAGTCTGCATCTATAACTCAACCTGGACAGTCCGTGTGGAAATCAGGGCACCAGTCCAGTTAACAGAGCAGATATTCATTAATGATTTTATCACTTGGTATCACCGTCACTAGGATGTCAGATAAGCTAATTAGGAACATAACTTCCTCTGTACAAATAAAGTTTCCCTCTTAGCATAATATATTATGTACAGGGTGTCCAGTGAGGCAAGCCGAAGAAATTCAAGCACAATTCAAGGATTTCAAGGCTTGAATTTCCAAAATTCAAAACAATAGCTTTATTTACTAATATTAAAAAATGTATGAACATAGGACGCAATGAGTGAATATTAATGACTAATATTTCTGAAAATGGTAAAATTTTCTTAAAAACTATCAACTTAAAAAAAATATTAATGACTAATATTTCTGAAAATGGTAAAATTTTCGCAAAAACTATCAACTTAAAAAAATATTAATGACTAATATTTCTGAAAGTGGTAAAATTTTCGTAAAAACTATAAACTTAAAAAAAAAGATATTCTCATCTATGCGATTTTTCCCGACGGTTCACAAAATTCAAGCATAATTCAAGGATTTTTCCCGACTTAGAAAATTCAAGCATAATTCCAGATTTTCCCGATTTACAAAGGCTGTAAGTATGACATTCTCTTCATATAATTTGGGTGTAAAATTGAAGAGAATGTCGCTACCACATCCTATCGTATTCCCGAATTATACATAACCCACACACACACAGAGACAAGTTTCCGAAAACAGTATTTTTCGATGCGATATTTTTCGATTCAGGGAACCTCAAAACGTGTATTTACGTTAAAAACTCAATTTCGAATTTGGGGGACGAAAACAATACTTCCTCTACCTATAGTACCTACGGTATGGGCAGAGGAAGTAAAAAATAAAATTCCCTACCCATTGTGTGTCTGTGTTGTCTTTATTGAAAGCTGCTTCGTTCTTATCACACAGGAGAGGGAATTATTTTAAATTATAGAAGGAAGTACAGATACCGTTTAATAAAGATTATTATTGGTTAGGAAGTGTTTATGTAGTGTACTTAAAATAACCGTAAAATGATACAACAAATAGATTCCTGGAATCTAAACAAAGATCAACGTGGCAAGATGTTGGTTTTGAATGAACAATGGGGGCGCTTAGTTGCATATTGTCCTCTTAGTACGCCTCAGCCAGCTAAGTGAACGCTCACTTGTGGTTAGAATTTGCGGAGCCCTATTCACTTCGGCTCTGAAATACACACCACCAAGATATTGCGGTCAGCGGCTTGCAAGTAATACTGGACTAGGCAATATCCAGTACGTGACCTCTAGGTCGCCATACAGGCACAGCCAAAGCAATGCTAATGAGCGTGTCAATCTGAGCTGCACTGGAATATCAGGGAAATTTCTTGACGCTGGTAAGGAAATCATATTAGGTAAACTAACAGATCCCCGCGGCTTCGCCGACGATAATTAATTGGAAGATTAAAAATTAAGAGCAAAATAATTAAAACATTATATTGAAAAATAGTCATTGAAAAATAAGGAAATATTAATTATAATAATTGTACAAATTAGTTATATTTCTTAATACTTCTTTTTACAGTAAATTATTAAAACACTGATGCTCAAAGTAGCCCTTCTTTTCATATGTTAAAACTATTAAAACACAAAAAATATCTGTAAATTATTAGAATACTTAGTTACTCAAGGTAGGCCTTGTTACCTTGAGTAACTAAGTATTCTAATAATTTATAGATATTTTATGTGTTTTAATAATTTCAATGTAGCCTAATTGTTGTTTTGTTAAAACAATTATAAGAAAATTTGTTTTAAATTTTACTATTACGTCTACAATTAAAGTTACGCACAAATTATTATTCTTCTAGTTCATTTTGAAAATAAATGAGGGTATAAGGTGGTTTCAAAAATATATTATTGCTCTATTCTACCTTCATTGGTTCAAAATGAAATTCATTAACTTAATTGTTCTATAATTAGGGATCCTGCGATCTGCCTGTGGTAGATGACGCAGCGGTCGGGTGGTAGGCCTTGTCCCCTCCAGGGATGTAGCGCCACGGAGTTAGTTATATCTTATAAATAGATGCGGTCCGTAACCACTAGTCGAATACAGCTTCATGTACAATGTGTGGGGTTCAATAGGTATAAACGTTAAAGGGATAAAGGTACATATGAACAACAAAAAATTCAATAAGTTTATCAAAAATCTTATTTCATAGTTCAAAAGTTACTTCACTCTGTACTTAGTAGACAATTAAGGAACTATTTTATTTGTAATAACTCAGGGCTTCAATTTTTGTTCTTACTACTTTTCCTTTTTTCTTTTTACTTTTCTGTTCTTTCTTTATTATTATTATTTTTTAGGTTTTGATTTAATTATATTTTCTTTGTGTATTTTGTAATTTGTATTTTGTAATGTAAATGGCTGAACTGTGCCCGAGCACGAGCGCTTGCTCATTCGGGTGGTCTTGTTTTGTTTTGTATAAATATTTTGTATAAATATATATATATATATATATATATATATGCATGAGACTTTTATAAAATTTGTATAAATCTTACATCTAGTGTTCTAGAAGAATCCCGGGGAAAACTTGAATCGTTAAGTACTCACCTGTAAAAGAAAAAAAATGAATTATAATATTATGCAAATAAACACAACACAATTTATAGTTATTTATGATATGAGTTTCTAAAGTGTAATTTTTTTGGAATGAGCACGGATTTAAGAAACGAGAAGGCTTCACTTGTTCCTTCAATACACAAATTAATATGCGAACGTATATCATATTAGTACATTATGCACCAAGCCTATAATGGCACTTACGAGTAGATTCATGTATCGATCAAAGTGAGTTTCATTATTTTCAAATCATTATCACCATTAATCTTAATTACCATTATGAGCAAGTAGCATACGACTGTTTTTGTTCGAACATAATTAAATGTTTAAGTTTTGGGATTTTATATTGACTATTCCACTCATGCGCCACGTGTTTGATCTGACCAATAACGTTTAGCAATTCCTCGGATGTAGACCAATCATGGCCGTTTATCTTATAAAATACTTGCTATTAATATGAGGATGCTATTTTATCTGATAAAATCGTCTGCTCGTTACTGGACATGTAAGCATCAGTATGCAGTGATTAATATGTCACATGCTGCTATTAAGCAGCACGAAAACAGATTATTTTATACAACATGACTTGTTTGAAAATTGATTTAATAGAAATGTACATTGATTAAAACCACAATTTCGATTCGGTGCAAGCCAATTCGTGTGCTTTTATTCTCCTCTGCTGTTAACTTATATGAATTAAGTTAACTATGTATTATATGCACCATTGGTAGCAATGGTCACAACATAGTAACTCGAATCGATTCATGGATGGTTGATTCATAGTATGCCGTGGTCTCGCAGTTGTTAGTTTTGTTTTTATATAACAAAGAATGAAAGTAATTATTATTTATATAATCCGTTACATTTTTATTCATGGAGTAGTCTTAATAAATTCAACTCTCATGGGATTACCTAAAATAATAATAATAATATTAATAATAGATAAATAAATCCTTTGACGGTAGCTGATGACGTGTTGTCAAGACCAAGTTTGTTCTTGGCAGTTTTCTCAAAGGGATCGGAACGGAATAAGATTATATTAAGTCAATTAGTGAAAACCTTTCAAAGTCTTTTAGGGAAAAAATAGGCCTACAAATTTGATTTTTTTTTAATTTCCCCATCGGTTATGGGCTAAAAGATTACTTGGTGAAAAGGGGAGAATGTCTGTCTGTCCGTCTGTATGTACGCGCGATAGGCTAACTGGAATACGCTTATCACATAGCGGTGGACTGTTTTAAAAGAAAAATAACATAAAATAGTAATATACAGGTTATGTAGGCCTATATAGGAAGTAAAATATGACATTCTGGTCCACCTTATACCCTTATTGAATTAATAATCGTTGATGGTTTTCCTTTAACTCCAGTTTATACTTGTAGTGTAAAATTGTCTTATATTATAATACACAGAGTACCCTGGTTTAAAATCATAAAATTATTTCTAGTTGAATTGGGCCTAATTTTGTTTTTTGCTTCTTTGATTTTAAATTTTTCCCATAAAATATAACTGCTAAAATGTTTTTTGGACTATTTTATTCCTTATGTATAAGTATTAAAAACAATAAAAGCTACTAAAACAAAGTGTATTAAAAGTGTATATGTGCCTTTGTCAATCTTTGTTTATAGGTAATATCTATATTACCACTCGAGAATGTATAAGAACATTGTGTAGACCTATTATCACATTGTTTATTTACTCATTGTCTGTTTTCATATAGTCCATTCATAGTAGCCCTACAAACTGGAGTTAAAGATTATTAATTAAATGAGGATATACGGTGGACACGAAAATTATATTTTATTATAATACCACCCTCGTTGGAGAAATAAAGTTCATTAATACTATATAGGAAGGGCTTGTAGACAGCTTTTGACTTGGGGTACTTGAACCAATACCACCAAGATAGATAAAAGCTATCAATTTTCTGTTAATCAGTGAAGACAATCTTCATTTGGGGAGCACTTTGGCATCACTTCACATACTTCCTTTTGTTTGCAGTTGAATGTAATTGAACCGGGCATCCGTTCTCGTAAATTCTCGCGAGGTATTTTATTTCTTATTGGTGAATTAGCGCGTGACTGGAAACATGAGCGGCAATAACCATTACTGCTGGTTTGCAGACGTCTTCAATTTTGTTTCTTTGGAAAGCAGAAATTGATATTGACAAAGCGGAGTCACATTACTGGATGACTATATGAGTTCTTACGGCTAGTGCTAATTCATTTTTACTCTCTTAACCCCGTGCCAATTGAGGATCAGTCGACCTCAGAGTCACAGTGCACCAAAAAGACCAGGTCAATTAAAAAAGTAACGACTTTTGTATTGACTATTCTGAATCAATACAGAAGGGTATAATAACATTTTGGGGGTACGCCGTAGCGTAGTGGTTGAGGCGCTGCGGAAGGTCGCGGGTTCAATCCCCGATAAGGTCATAGGAGTTTTCTCAACTGGCCTAATCCTTCTGGTGGCACTATGGCCCTGGGGTCGATTCAGCCTCCAACAGAAATGAATACCAGGAGCAATCCTGGGGGTAAAGCCGGCCGGTGCGTAAGGCTGACAACCTTACCACCTTCATGTGCCGAATTTCTAAAATCTGGGAGCCTCAACCTCCTGGAACCCTCTGGGCCTCCATGGTCTGTAATAGGGAACACTTTACTTTTTACCCATCAGAATTGTTATTTCTGGAATTTAATGTTGACAGAGGTATAAGCTTACACTTCCAAAATATTTTCACAAATACTGAAAGGTACATGTATGTGTTCCACATGAACAAATAAAACCCAGCCTTTAATAGAAACTAAATATTTTATCTAACTAGCTTTAAACACAGCAAATGGCCGAGGACTCCATAACTCCATAGTTAAATCACATCGCAAATTAACAAATATGAACAACAACAAATTCAATAAGTACCGGTAGCCTACATTAAGAATCTTACTTCATAATTTAAGCTTTAATTCATGTTACTTATTATTAGGGACCGGATTTTTAGGTTTTTAAAAACACTGTTTTAGGTTTTCCATTAGGCGAAATAGTTTTTTTTAGGTTTTTTGTCCAAAATATAGTTTTTGGGTAGAATAATTGGTTTAATGAATTTGAATGTGCTACATAGGATTCAATACATAATACTTGTAAAGTTTAACTTAACAAAATTGACTTAAATTTGTGTAAACTTGCTTTAGGACAATATTAAAGAATTGAAGAAAGAAAGCATAAACAATCAAAAGAAGCAGTGAAAATATGATTGCCTCACATATCCTGGTTACAGTATATCACTAAATATCTTTCAAGATTCTCAACTGTGAAGTTCTTCCTGTTATCTCTTAGAATACATTTGAAGGCAGAAAATGTCCTTTCAACCTCACATGACATCAACAATGGTTGTTCGTACGAATATTTTAAAAGGAATACGCAGGTACTCTTACACTTTCTCTCTTGATACTGTCATCCTAGACGACATTGAGTTGAACGAAACGCTGTTGCTATTAACTTCAACCCGACAAAAATTGTCTCTCCGCAAAATTTCTCAACTGACAAACAAAAATGGCAAAAAAGTAGCCTAAATTAGATATTTTAGGTTTTTTATCCTGTTTAGGTACATTTAGGTTGTTATACCCCATTTAGGTATTTTTATGTGCCACAGAATTAATGTGGGTGAATCCTATGGGCATGATTCGAAAAAGTGTGTGATCGCTTTTTGTTTTGGAAGTAAGGAAAAAAAATAGGTAAAAACCTAAGAATCCGGTCTCTACTTATTATGGTATAAGGAACAATTTAAATATATATAACACAAGTTGTTAGAACTTCTCCCGCTTTGCTCCCAAGTATTCTAGATTGAAACATTTAAAATTCAGTTATATTTTTGTGATATTTATGCGTTTACATTAGAATAAACTGAACTGTACCAGAAAATGATCATCTTGCTAATTCGAGTAATAATGTACAGCATTATGTGTAAATAAAAATTACTCATCGGGGATAGAGCCCGCCACTATCAGGTGTTTGATGGGTAAGAAGTCATTTATACAATTATAGTGAATTACAGCAAACTATGAGTGTTCAAAAGTTGGTCCCCACGGAATGACAAATGTCTCGATTCCTGTGGCGAATATGTTGCAAAATAGCTGAACACTTGCTATATCTGTTGTGATAAATATTTCACTGAAATTATGTTTTGTTTGTATAAACTGCCCTAGGGAAACTTACTTTGTGGACGGCCCTCATATATAGGAAGCATTAGGGATATAAATAAAATATTGTTTGGTCTTTTATGAAAAAAATCTAATTTTGATCAGCCTATCCCCTCAAGGTTCACATCAGACTTCTTTTAAATTTGCAAACAGGCTGCACTTCTCATGCCAGCAGGTGCATTAGGAAATCACTATTGCTGTGTTAGAAGATCGATCCTGGCATCGTATCAAGCGGAAATGGAACAGAAGTCACGCAGGAAAGCCATCACAAGGACCTTTAATCCAAGCATTCTTTTTCTCTCCGCTTTTACATGAAATTCTTTGCACTTGTCATCTGACTGAATGCTCTACACAACTGTAAGAGAGCTTCAGCTCCCATTCTATTGATATAAGATGCACTGTTACAACTACGACACTGAGATCTACGCCAAAGTACTCTTGGCTCCGACATAAACTTCAGCTAGTGTTAAAGTTTGTTCTTAAAGCTTGTGATATGTGAGTGCATTGAAAATCAGGACTAGCTCAAAATTCTTACATCCGCACTGCAGACTCTCACTCTATCCCCAGATCGGGGACACGACCCCCGCGACAATAGACAATAGACAGATGAACAATAGTAAAGTTAACTGAATAAAATACCAAAGTCAATTCATCAAACATTTCTATGATCAAGAGAAGGTGACGCGACGATCTTAGAACAAATGCGAAATCGGTTGTTGGACCGGAGATATATCCCATGGCTCAGGTAATCCGGGGGTGGAAGGCGGGGCCAAAAAAAAATATGTATATATATACTATTTTTAGCTTTATCAGATAAAATGGCAAGCATTTACTATAGATCTGATGAATTCTCGGGTGTCAGAGGTGAATAAAAAAGCTAAATTTGGCACATTATACACTTATACAGATCCATCTCAAATTAAAAACCTTTCTTTCCTGACATTTAAGAGAATGGTTTTAACAGCACTGAGATCTAACCCTTTGTATTCTGTTGATGAGTTTTATAACCTGAGTGTCTTTTAATATCTTATAACTTCGACGGTACTATACATATTTTATATGTTTTGGCCAAACTATAGTATCTATCTATCTATCTATCTATCTATCTATCTATCTATCTATCTATCTATACTGAGCATAAGCAATACAGATGAAATGTGAGATGGCCTGTGCACATTCAGTTCTCTTATCATCAAGCAAAGAAGGCAAATTCTGAATTCGTTGAAAAGGACCAGCTTGCAATGTCTGTACAGTGAATGGTTTTGTTCATTAAGCATGTAGGCTACTATGGGTTAGTGGAATGCGCTCACGTGTAATAGAGTGCAAATAAAGAATTAATATGTTTCATATAGCATTTAAAATGAAAGCATGATCAATTAAATTATCTCAATTTTATATTCTACACATAAATGATGATAACCAGTAATTAATCAGTCATCTTTATGAACATACTTATTATTATTATTATTATTATTATTATTATTATTATTATTATTATTATTATTATGCTAATGCTAAATTATGCTAAATTCAATCTTATGGAGTAAAAATATTTTACATACAACTAAAAAATTAATATATCAGGCATCATTCCAAAGTACATTATATGGCGCTGAAACTTGGATCATAAGTAGACAACAAGCAAACAAATTAATGGTATTACAAATGGATTTTTGGAGGCGTTCAGCAAGAAAATCCAGGAAAGAAAAAATTCGGAATAATAGAATAAGGGAAATAATGCAAGTTGAAAAGAATATTTTGGAAATTGTAGAAGAAAATCCAGGAAAGAAAAAATTCGGAATAATAGAATAAGGGAAATAATGCAAGTTGAAAAGAATATTTTGGAAATTGTAGAAGAAAGACGCTTGAAATGGTATGGACATGTACTCAGAATTACAAAGGATAGAATACCCAGGAAAATTTTGGATTGGAAAGTAGAAGGAAAAAGAAGAAGAGGGAAGCCCAAAGAGTGCTGGATGGATGGGGTGAAAAGGAGTATGGCGAGAAAAGGATTTAAGTGGAGAAGATGCTATGGACAGGGACTTATGGAGGCAAAAGATTGTTGTGGGATGAAGGAAACCATTGTATTGTGGAATATTCCTTAATAAAAAAAATATATTATTATCATTATTATTTCATATAACTTACTGCAGTAGATGCAGGCAAGCTCTGTTTATGCTTCGAAATGAGTGTCCGTAGGCCTACGCATGCACTCCATGCTACGTACACGTCACGCTAAACATTAGGTTGAACATCTCTGTTCAAAAATTGCTGTACTGCCGTTTGATAATTTCGATGAAAAAAAATATCCTAAACAAAAGTTTATACTGCATATGCAAAGAAAATTATCTTATATTGCTATTTTCATGAAAAACATTACAAAATTTGCTTAATTTAAAGTCACTTTAAAAGTAAGAGAAAGTATTTTTTTGTATTAATTGTGTTTATATTGTTTATATTTGTATTTGTAGTAATTTTGTAACGATTTGTATTTTTGTAATTTGTAATAATTAGAAAATTTTGTAATAATAATAATAATAAAAAAAATCCTGATATTTGATTTCTCCCCGACCATGATCATGTGTCCATTTTGGTGGCGTCTAATAAAAAAAATATTATGTGGAAAATTGTAAGCAAACCTTTCAAATATATAATTTATTGAAGAGTATAAGGCAACTTTCAACTTTCAATAAGCTACGTCAATAAGCCACAAGATGGGGTTTCCATGTTTGAACACAATAAATATGGAATAATGTGTGAAGTATTAGTGAACAAAATAATAATATTTTATTGTGTCTTATAAATTTTGGGGACCCATCTATTTACTCTACTTGGAATTTTATGATGCGGAGTAAACGTGGAAGAACTATCTATATCGGATAATAATAATCAGACCAAAACCATTACTTACTGCTTTGAGAGTTGTAGTACGAGATCTATATCTTTCACATCCCATAACCGCTACTCCCTAAAGTCTTCCCCCAAATCAGTTTTGCTTTTATGTAATCTATAATATTGTTATTTAAAAAAGAGAGCTTTTTACTTACAAAAAATATTTTCATCGAGCAATATGGTATCCCATCCCAGAGCGTACCCAGCCATCCATAACATCATTTATTTATCCGCCTGCACCATTTCAAATCCCTGTTCGCATTTAATCTATATGCTTTGACGTCCATTCTCATTTTATAAATATATATATATATATATATATATATCTTGGATCAATATATCATACCATAGAGATTCCATGTGCATTGAAATTCGCGACAGATTTGATTCATTACTCTCATAATCTCTTCCCGAGCTTTCAAGAATTCTCATTTCACAACAACCATACATCTTCTGCTTTAAATCCCACATATAAATATAATGATGAGAAGCGTAAACATGCAGTGGCAATTGTATAATATATCGATACAAACCACAAACTATTTTAATAATACGACAATTACGCTTTTATTTATTTGTGACATAGATTTAATTTTTCACTTACATATAATAAATATTGTAAACCTCCTAAGGTTGGGAAAATAATGGAACTTTATCGCTACTTGTAGAAAAATAAATAATAATTTGGTCAAGTCACAATTTGTTACCAAAATATAAATCACATCTTTAAAAATCTAACGAGTAATGTTGAATAGAGAAATTTGTATTGTTCTTGTTTATTAAAAGAAATTAATTGTATTTAATTATTTATTTAACGGAATTTTTATGGCTTCGTATGAGCACAAAAATCGATAGTTTCTCTTTTATAAAGATACCGCTAGTTGTAGGAACATAACTTATTTAAAAAGAAAAGTAATTGTGATAAAATATAATTTTCTACACATTACTTTTGAGGTAGAGAATCAGCGATTATATTACAAATTGAATTACTCAGTGTGTTTATGTATGTGGGTTATTGAGCTCATGCATGGAGCCACAGAATTACTACAATGAAATGCGCAAACACACAATAACAGAATAAAACCATCATGTATGCTAATAGCCTATATTAATATTTTCAATAAATCTAGCCTAAATGGCACATTCCCATATAAGCTACTGCTTGTGGCAGAGTCGAGTTAAAAATGTTATAAAATATTAATTATAGGAAATATTGTATGTGTGTGTAAGCAATTATAAAATAATATATCGATATTTTAATTGACAAGTTGACAGAATACCATCATGAAATTATTACAATTTTAGAAGTTTTCTTTTTAACGTCTGGGAATGTATAGCGTTTCTTCGGATTCTACGTTAAACTTTGTCACAAATAATGTAATTATAAACTTCAGCAATTTTAAGAATATTAGTGGAATGTACTGTGTACGGTACGAGCAAGCCACACTATTCTAAGTCTATAATAAGAGGATTAATAACAAATAACAATAACAAGTCGACGATGAAGATGATGAATTACCTCAAACGAGAACCACTAGAATGCCATACTACAACCAAATGTGCAAAGGATTTATCCGAAAATAATATGGTAATAAGGAAGAAAGAAAATAAAAGAAAAGGAAGGTAAACGAACAGATAAAATAAGTTAGCTACCGTACATATCAGAGGAAGACAGCAAAAATGTATGAAATAGAACATCATAACAATAACAAGAACCTTGAAATGTAATGTAGGAATATAGGTTAATAGAAACATTAACGTCAAAATAAAGGGAATTAACAGCAAAGATGATTAAAAGTATAAATCTGTCAATAAGAAAACCTTCGGCCATATACTACATATGTAGACCAATTTATTACAGTATTATTCAACTACCTATTTCGACCTTGTGGTGCAGGTACCGCGTGCCTCTGAATTAAAAGGTCGCAGGTTTATACCCGGCCGGGGGAGATCGTGGAAGTTTAATCAGGGCGGAAAAAATCCTGGGCATGAAGTCCTCCGCGAGAGACAATGGTTCCCGCGCCGTATATATGTACATATGTATATGTATATGCTTGTGTATATATGTATGTAGGCTATATATGTAATATACTGTATGTACCGTTGACTGCCGCGTGGTCTTGTGGTTAGCGTCGCTGACTACAGATCCGTCGGCCCGGGTTCGACCTCCTCGGATTTTTCTGACGTAGGGAAGTCTGGAACTCGGTGCACTCAGCCTCGTGATTCAAATTGAGGACCTACTTCATAGAGATGTAGCGGCTCCGGTCATGGAAACCACCAATAACGCCCGTGGGTGTCGGCATGCTGGCCACATGCCCCCCTTTCCCCAATCCTGCTATCTGCCTACGGTAGATGACGCAGCGGTCGGGTGGTAGACCTTGTGCCTTCAGGGATGTAGCGCCAAGGAGTGTAGTTTAGTATGTGCCGGCATATATATGCATATAAGTATGTGTGTAAACAAGCAAGGAAAGTACAAAAGCGAACTAAACAAACAAATAAACCGTGAGAGAAGGGAGACTGAATAAAGGAAAAGAAGCAAATGAAAGAAAGATAAATACATGTGGAGAGCAACAGCTCGCAAGTAGAAAACGTAAGTAAAAGAGACGAAGGATATAATAAAAACGAAAGTACGTGACCGAAAGAAATACAGAAATAAGACTTTCTCTGTCCAAAACACAATTTGGGTAGTTTGGAAAGAAATATTTGTGAGTGTATTAGCCAGTATCAGCCGAGAGCACGCCTTCACTCCAGCTACGAGATGAAGGGAGGAAAGTGGCGGAAGATATAAATGTGCAGAGTGCAGCATTAAGAACGTTTTCCCGCCCCTAGGGCTGTCTTTGCTGAGCAAAATGCTTGTTTAGCTTTAATGCTAGCAATAATTTGTTCCTGCCAGAACGCTAGCAGATGTAAGCCCAGCTCTACGTTTATTAAAAAATGTCCTTTTCTTTCGTCGCTCTTGCTGCAGCTGGACTTCAAAGACTAGATGGGAATAAGTAATTAACAAAAATAATTTCAAAACTAAAAATAATATAACATAAATGAAATATCTTTTGGATCCGCCTAAGTCGAGATTTCTACCTAGATTTTGATGTTCATGTTCCAAGTATGAAGAAACTGCACACTCTTAATATTTTTCTCCTGATAAATAGGACCTTAAATCCGCAGAGTATGTATCAGTACCGTTAAGTTAACTGTATGGCCAAAACCCGGCAACAAAAAAATACTATTTACCTAACACTGAAGCCTGTTTCCGGGAAGTTTTAAAAAATTCATTTGATAAATCTCTTTCTGAATGTAGAATGGAAATGTCGGCATAAAAATTCAAATTTTCTTTTCTAAAATGTTCGTTTACGACATCACTCCGTCTGTAGGTTCTGTTTCTGTCTGTATTTTTCATTTTGGCAAAAATATACGGTTCTCCTTTTCTCTTATACTGCGAAGTTTTTGTCATGAAATGTTGTATTTTTGGACCAAATTCTGGGCGGTTTGGTTTTACAAAAAATATGCTGTTTTTACCTACGATTTCTATTATGTGTGCGATTATGAGCTGTACCCCTCATATTTCTGTACGGTGTAACAAAAAAGTGCAAAGTCCATTTCACCAATTTTTAAGAAAATAAATTTCACTTTAATTTCACCTTACTAATAGTTTGTGTAACATTATTGATCAAAATTTTAGTTTCAACTTAGTCATGGTTTTATTACATCCTGTTGTTAAATTGATTTACACTTATTCTACATAGCCTAATATTCCGAATTTACATTGACATTGGTCCCTTGATATTTGAAATAAAGAAAAAACATCAGGAAAGAGAGAGAGAGAGAAAGAGAAAGAGAATAAAAGGAAGAGAGAGAGAAAACAAGGAAGAGAGAGAGAAAAAATAGGAAGAGAGGGAGAGAGAAAAAAGGAAGAGAAAGAGAATAATAGAAAGTAAGAAGAAAAAGAAAAGTAAGTTATATCTTTGTGAGATGCTGGAACTGTATTTGCGCTCCCTGTAATAAGCCTGTTTTCCTATATCATACTTCGAAATCAGAAAGTTGTACTGCCCCAAGGTTAGACTTTAGAGAAAGAACGTTATGTGACGGTAATACATCGGATTTTTTCGTCAGATAAACCGTTAAGTGACGTATGCCGAAACAGTTTTATTGTCCTCTTCTTATACATTTTCTAGCAATTTTGTTACAGATTGAAGCTATTTTGGTACGGTAGTAATTTTTTCAACCTTTTAAAAAAGGACAAACTACGAACAGAAGAATACTAATCCGAAAATAATTCCAAAACGCAAACGACAAATTTCAAAAGCAGAAGAAAGTAAAGATACAGTACAACTGGTTTATAATGTGCAATATTTAAAAAAAAACATCCTGTACAAGCTTGAGTGACTTCTACGCGTTGCAAACAGAGCCATGCATTTTTCAATATAGGTGTATTTAACATTTAGATCTAAACCTTTGGTTTCGGTACAGTTGTGTTAAAGTCGTGTTGTCTCTTCGGGATGGTCTGATGCAAAAGAAGAGGAAACACGTTCCCGCAAGGAAATCCTCTTAGTGAGGAGCTTAGGCATCAGTTTGTTGCCATCTGTCGCATCGGCGAACACACAATCACAGGTGCTTTCACGCCAGGTGCTTTCATGCTTTCATGAGCCTTTCGCAAGGTGTGAAACGTAATTATAAAAAGAGAAAGTTCCTCCAACCACTCTCAAAGACTTATGAACAGCGCAACCCAAACGCATAAAAAGCGTAATGCCACTTTAGACATTGGTATTGAACACGAACCTGGTAGCTTATAGGTATATAAATGAAGATCTGAGGGTAAAAAACAAGAAATGTCACAAAATTATGGAAGCAAAGATACCTCCAGTACCTCCAGTACAACACAATGTAGTCGAATTAGAAACGAAACTCTTAAAAAACAAAATTTTGAATGACGTACAGTACTTAGAAATAAAGCCGCAAAAAGGAAAATTTGATAACATAAACCGAATATTTGATCACAATAGCATTTCTTCAGTGTATCAGTATTAATTTGTACGGGACATCATAAAAGTGATAACATTACCCGACTGATAACATTATCCGCGATTACATTAAGCGGCCTTCACTGTATTTTTGCTCAAAATTTGAAATTGATTTTCAGGTCGAACATAATGAGTTACTTCCTCTATACAGTACCTATGGGCTGGTAAAGAAAGATAAAAAAAAAACAACTGTTTCAATTTTATCTGATATGATTACTGAAATACAGTATTTGAAAGAGTGTATACATCGTTTTGACACATTCTGTATAGGATTGTAGAACCCAAAGACGGTTTCAGGCTGTATGAGCTGTGCTTTAATTATAGGGAGCCTTCCATAGTGCGGTTCTGTTCAGATTTAGTTTGCGATGAGCTGTGAAACTGTCAATTTCCATTACAGAGCTTACTATAAGAATATCCAGTATGACACTGTAGACAGGGAGACAATCGCTTCCACTCTGTAACCGATTCAATTTATACCTCTGTAATTGGAAATTGGCTTCGGCATGGTAAAGCGCTGTGTATGGCGAATTCAGACGAGATTGGATTATTTTGGAAGAACTAAATCTAAATAACGCCACAAATTGAGTAGCTACGCCAGGATCCAAACTCTTCCAAATTGAATGTCGTGAAGAGTACAATTTCTGTTTTAATCAGGTAATTTAAAACAAGATTTTTGAACCATAAATGAACATCAATAGGGTGTCAGTTCCGAAACGCTGTTCAGTGACTTTAAAAACGTATGTGAATTTGAAACAAAACATGTGAAATACGCATATTTCACAACCAACGTACAATGATCTTAAGGAGACTGAAAGGTGAGATTATTAACTTTCAAAATTAATTATTCACCTATTTCAGTTTCCTCCCAGAGTATCCTAAACACGTTCATAAAAGTGATAACATTATCCGCGATTACATCATTACATCATTACAGAGGTATAAATTACATTCACTGTATTTATGCTCAAAATTTGACACTGAATTTCAGGCCGAATATAATGAGTTACTTCCTCTATACAGTAACTATGGACGGGTAAAGAAAGAAAAAAAAAATTGTTTCAATTGGTTCAATTGGTTTCAATCAGGCCTATGGTTACTGAAATACAGAATTTGAAAGAGAGTAGCAGTTTGATAGTTTTTTAGTTGTAACTATTACAAGAACTTTGGTATATTTTCACAACTATCTTCTCGCACGAGTTGTAGTATCAGAAAGGTTTTATATGAAAATTTAGAAGAAAAAAAGCTGATAGGCTTTATTTTAGATAGTGGTTTGAACGCCTACATGTACATTTTCGGAACACTTTCTTCTGATATCTATTATATATAAATTATAGGTTAATAGCTTATATGCCTATTATATGTAAATTATGTTTTAAGCGATTCAAGCACAACGACATCCGTTCTGTTCATCCCTTAGCTAAAAGATGCATCTAACCCAGATGCTTATTTCTTGTAGGGTTTAACTTTCTAAAGGTGAGGGAGGAAATATTACATACATGACCTAGTGAAGTATTTTGGCAGCGCATTGATTTAATTATTGTTTCATCGGTATTTTAACGGATTATTTATTACACAGAAACCTCGTGCTTGTCATTTTTCTTTGTGAAATTACTTAAAAATTAAAATTAATCTTAATAATAAAAGTTTTAATTTTACTATCACATTGTATTGCATTAATACAAATTCAAATAATCTGAGAATGTTGTAAATTATTAAATTATATCGTCACTACTTTCTTTCTTTATCGATACCGTGTTTTAATAATATACATATGTATTATTTAGATTAATAAACACTAAATTAATCTACACTCCCACAAATAATTAGCCTACATATGTTATACGGCTTCCCATTTTAGGACTGAGATGAGCTAAAGGCCGAAATGCAACACCAAAAATTAAAATAAAAGAATTTAATACACAAACAGCAAGCCGCCAAAAATCAAGACATCTGAAAAAAAAGTACCAACGTAGATTAAAGTTTAAGTTAAGTTACACAACAAATTTACTGAACATGATCATCTTTGCGTAATATGTATTTTTTTTAATATTTGCTTTTCTTATAAAACATCAGAGGCTATACTGAACTGACACTTCAATTTTCACTATTTCGTAACCTTTTATTGTTTGATTATTGATGTTTTGTGTAATTTTAAATTCTAAGAGTAACTAATTAATATACGAAGATAAGCTCAGTAAAAGCCTATAATCTTAACACATACTCTGATGCACATAGGCCTACTCTAATAATAATCTATAGGCCTAGTTTAGGAAGATATAAACAACAAATAATAGCCTACTACATTCCTTCTTGTGCATTAAATACCTTTTTTTTATTACGCTTATCTATGGTGGTAAGGAAGAAATTCAATGATCATATTAAACAAGGTCATCTCTAATAAGAAATTAATTAATTCATTTGTTCATACAGCAGATGTTATCTTCCATCTTAATTTTTTCGAGTGGTAACAGGAAATATGTAATTAAATGTAAAAGGAAATGGAAATACGTAATTAAATGCAGAACTTTGTCAAATAATCATGAAACATGTCAGTCCTCAAACTAATTGTATTACAATTCCTTGGACTTCTTTGATCAAAGTATTTAGAATAGTATAAAGCGACAGTTAATTGGAAAAGAATGTGACTTGTGAGCAAATACAAAACCATATTATGGAAAATTAATTCTACCGTCATTCAAAACTTTCAGAATTGTCCCTCTTTTACAATATTCAGAACATAAAAGCATTAACTGAGCGTTTCTAAAAAATGCTTAAGCTTATTGCTCGGTTTCATTTTAGGTAACATTCAAAGTATCGTAAGACGGATACGTGAATGAAGTATACAACAAAAATGTTAATATTCACAATACTGAAAGTTTATTTTTTTATGAAGAAGAAGTATTCCCTATAAACACCTGCGTGACACGTCTTAATATCGTCACCTACACACGTACGTACGTGATTGTAGATTATCGTTCTCTCTCTCATCTCTCTCCCCTTCCTTCTTTCTAACTGTACATCCCTTTCCTTCTACTTGGACTTAAGTGGAAAAGCAAAAACCAAAATCTTCTTAGGTCGGTAATCCCTGGTAAAGTGAAGTCCACTAAAAGTATCTTAATGGCTTTCCGAGCTGCGTGAAGTCAAACTTAGGTTAGATCAACAAGAACGTTCTCTTTTTTTGTCTGCTCCTCTTCAGTAGGATTAAAAGTTTAATGTACAATTGCTTCGTGAGAGCCATTAAATTGAAGAACAAGGCACCTCATTGGGTTCGTGAGTTAACTTGCGGAAAACATAGCTCATTAAATTTTAATAAGCATTGTAATTATTAATAAAAAAAATTACCTTAATTTTTATTGTTGATAGTATTCTAAGAAACACTGGCCTTACTTACACTAACACTTACATTTTGACAACACACTGTCTACAAAGCGTTTTTATTGACTTACGTTCAATACAGAAAACATCATATTACTTCGTAAAGCTCTGATTAATGTGGTTTATCATACTACTGAGAATCTTGCTTACTAATGTATTGGATTCTTGGAAAAAGTATTATGTAATTGTACGTTACAAGAACCTCATTTCTATTCAGTGAGCATACCAAATTCAGTGCACCACTTGTCTCTACGAATAAGAGAAACAAAAGAAACAAGAAAATGTAGACGCCATACTTTCAGATCTACGAGAGATGCAAATAGATTAGCTACTTCACGAACACACTCTCATGTTCTCTCTTACTTTCTCTTCTCTCTCTCTCTCTCTCTCTCTCTCTCTCTCTCTCTCTCTCTCTCTCTCTCTCTCTCTCTCTCTCTCTCTCTTCACACACACAAACACACAGATTACATATTCGCAGGAATAAGTTATTGTCTCAGAATACGAGGTGTTGTAGAATTCGCACGCTGTTGTTCTCAACGAATTTATTAGACACTTAAATGCAACACTTTTTTACAGCAATACAACCTTACTTCTAAAGGATCGATAAAATACTCTTCCTGAATACCAGGACAATAAACACTGTAAATGTGAAGAAATAGTATTTTTAACGCTGTATGCAGGATGTGAATCGATGTGTTAGATAGCAAGTTGTCTCATTAAAATAATAAAAAATAAAATAAAAATCGTAAGTAGGGCCCGGCAGTTTATGAATTTTTTTTTTAAATAGTCCATTCTATTACATGCGGGTACGCCGTGGCGTAGTGGTTGAGGTAGTGCGCTAACAACCGTAAGGTCACGGGTTCGATTTCTGATGAGGTCGGTGGGATTATTACTTGGCCTAATCCTTCTGGTGGCACTATGGCCCTGGAGTCGACTCAGCCTCCAATATAAATGAGTAGGCCTACCAGGAGTATTCCTGGGGATAAAAAGCGACAATCTTACCATCTTCCTGTGCCGATGTCTCAATCTGGGACCCTCAACCTCCCGGAAACCCTACGGGTCTCTATGGCCCATAAAGTGACCACTTTGCTTTGACTTATTCTGTTATTGTGTTAAAATCTTATAAGGCATGAAAGAAATAACATAAAATTGTTTGTTTTATTTTGCATATCCCTGCATATTTTATTAGTTTTATGATAATTAATGCATTTGCTTTATATTAAACTATTTGTGCATATTTTATTAATTTGACACATTTTTAACGGAAAATCTCTGACAGATTTCTGTTAATTCGAACATTTACGGCACATTTAGCTACGTGAGAGTTTTAAGAACAGACTGTACGTCAGTGGCGTTTTCAATTTAATAAAATTTTCTGCATTGACCTTGTTCTTTAAAGACTTTTGTAATGTAATTTCTGAAACTTATACTATTTTACTTTGTAATTTATAACGTAATTCAATTAACAAGAGAAGGTAAAGTGTTAAAATTACTTAAATGATAGAGCATACTTCATTGGTTCCGGAGCATATTTTACAAATGTTAGAGCATATTTGTACATATTTAGTCTTCTGATAGAGCATTATTTAATAGCTTAAAGCATAAATGCATGTTAAGATTCCTCATCCCAAAAGACACACAAATGCAGAAAAGTAATATTACTGAACTTCAACTTCGAAAGTTGTTAGTGAAAATGAATGTACGAGTAATAAGACTTACACTACCATTTTTTGTAACCCATAACTTCACTGCATTATTTAGTAGCTTTATGAGACTTACTTACTCAATGGCAATAGACAATTCCTCAGCAAGGTCTATTTTATGGAACCCGAAGGTTCATTGCCGCGCTTACCTGAGCCCGCCATTCAACCCTATTCTGTGCTAACTCTATCCAATCATCCCTTGAAAATCCTACTCCCCTTAAATCTATCCTAATATTGTCCTCCCACCTACGTCTAGTTCTTTCAGGTGGTCTTTTCCCTTCGGGTCTCCCAGTCAATACTTTGGAGATATGTCTTTCCTCCCCCATGCGCGCAACATGTCCAGCCCATTTCATCCTCCGTGATTTAACTACCCTTACTATATCTGGTGAAGAGTACAGGTCATGAAGTTCGTCGTTATGCAGTTCTCTCCAGTCCCCATTTTCATCTCTCTTAGGCCCAAATATTTTCCTAAGCACCCCGTTCTTCCCGAAGGGTAAGCGAGCATGTCTCACATCCATATAATACAACCGGCAGGATAATAGTTTTATAAATCTTTATTTTTAGATTTCTGGACAGAAGACGAGAAGATAAGATAACTTTAATTGTTCTTCCTTCTCTTATAGAAATGGGTATCTTTACTACGCTAAATTTACGTAGCAGGATAGGCCTATGAGCCATTTTACTATGATCTTCGATTTTCCATGCCGCTGCTCTACTAACAGAGCTAGTCAGAATTCGATTCACATTGCCACATGGACTCTCTCTTATATGACTGATTTCTCTTTCCTCATTTAGGCCTAATATTATCTTAACAAGATGGTTGTTCAGAAATGAATTTCAGTGGTGACCCATCCAAATCTTTGCCAGAGCAGACTGCTTAACCCATGATCATCTTGAGAGTGGTATGACCATTAGTCCATAGGATATCTGTCATTCCATTGAATTATGATAAAATGAAAGTAGATGGAATATTTTGGCTTATATGAAAGTGTTACACATCTGCAAGGGTGGCGATTTCCTGAAGTAATCACCAGGTCTTCCCACCGTAAAGGGTTTGGAAGGGCGAAATCGCAAGCCTCTATTTTCACGCACTTCTTATTGAACTCAGGGGAAGCACAAAACTTAATTTATACGAGTTCATCACAGCACTATCTCTAAATCAACCTGAAGTAGCATTCACTGCCACCTTCACAAACATGAACAAGGAAAATACCTCAAGTTTCGCGCACCGCTTTAATTAATGTTGGATAAATTCTGCAGGATTAACACTTCAGGGCAATTTGTACGGGTGGGACTTCGTTCGCTGTTTATTGAATACAGGATAGCAGACTTAGCTGTAGCTCTGAGCACCTTTCAACAGATTCATCAAGGACCTAAGCATAGGCTTAGACGAAGAGTTCTGAAAGCGATGTTACAGACTTAATTCAAAATCCAACGTTCTACAGCTTGATTAATTTATAAATGTACTAATGCACTGTTTCTTTTTAGTATGCTTTGTCTTTGTGCAACCCTTATTGAGGGAAGCTGAATTATGTAAATTCTAAATAATTGCATCTATTTTGGAATTCCTTCGAGTTATTTTTCATTATTTTATTACAAACCTACGGGAAAAAACTACTGTATCTTACAGGATACATTAACTTATGCAATTAAGCGTTTGGTTATTCGCACATATATAAAAGTATATACATGTGGGAATGAAATAACTTTAGAAGGTGAGAGAATTGATCTTCTTGTATAATCTAACATATAAATAAAAACATTTGAAAAAGTTCAATAAAAGGGTTGTTTGGATCTATGTTTATGGGATATAGGCCGCTTGCATGGTCAAGTAGTTAGCGTTAAATACATGTTGTTATATCGTTGAGCTCGATTAATGAAATAAATAAAATGGAACCCGCTCAACCAACTAGGCACAAAATAAAGGTTCTTGAGCCGATGGTATCACTTATCCACTTTATTTCATTTATGGTGGTTGCGTTTAGGACTACGAACCTACAAGTCGATCCTAGATAACTCCTCGGATTTTTCTGAAGTATGGAGGTCTGGAAGGGTGTGCATCCAGGCTGCTGACACAAACTGAGGAGCTACTTGACAAATAAGTGGCGGCTTCGATCACGAAAGATATCATTAACAATTTATAACCAGATCATTGATGTATACTAAGAACAAAAAAGATCCCAAAACTGAACCTTGGGGGACTCCATATTTAACTAATTCAGCATCTGACCAATTATTTAAGAACAAACTCAGAACATGATTTCCCAATAATCATATGTATGAAGTTAAAGAGTTTCTAAATATTGATTTGTCTGGTATGTAAGTTATGTGTTTTTATATACTGTATGTAATTTGTGTTTTTATCTATTGACGTAGCCTTTTGTTACTTTACTTAACGGCTTCATAGTAATAATAATAACGGCCATGAAAGTCGGTGTGCTGACCGCATGCCTCTTAATCATGCACTCTGCCTGTGGTAAATGACGAAGCGGTCAAATGGTAGGCCTAGTCCCATAAACGATGTGGCGCCATGGAGTATAGTTTATAGTACATGCAAGCACTTGTTTGCTGCTTAGATCAGAATACACTGTGGGCAAACACGAGGTATCAGCCTCAGAAAAGGAGTCCCATTTGTATTCAGAGTGAGTAGCTTATCTGACCTGCTTTTGTGACAGAAGACACTAAGTAGGATATAAACACTGATTACTATACTTGGCATCAGAAAAACTCCGGGACTCTTTCCAAACACATTCCCATAGTTGCAACTCACTTAAGTTCGGTAAAGAATTCCTAAACCCTGCGTAGCCTACATGATTAAATTTTAGTGGACTGAAGACGGTATAATACTTTACACTGACAAGCATGTCCAAGAACGATAAACCCTGGATACATGGACACTATCCCTTCTGTACGCTCTACAACTCAAATTGTTGAAGAATTGCCTACAGTAAAAGATCTTATCTTCCAAGCACCAAGAGAATATCAACGAGTGATATGCTTGTTATCTTAACAACCAACTAATATGATTTTTTGTTTGTTATACCATATCGTAATAAGATTATATGTAACGTAGTAGTTTCTTAATGACATCCATTAAAGTGCCGGTACAGATAATCATTAAAATATTGGTGTGGTATCTATTATTATCGAACGATCTTGTGCCCTTGACAGCAGCTAATGAAACTGCGTAAAAACAACCTTCATTTAAAGTACAATAAATTCCGTTCGAGTTAATTCTAACATTACACTAAAATGAGTTCATTTCGTGTTATAAAAATCCGCTGGTTTCAATAAAACGGCCAAAAAGGAGCTTCGACTAGACCGCTTGTCATCAGGTACCATATACTGCAGAAGACAAGAACTACGAGAACTTACTAAGAGCCGAAGTCAGTCATTTTCGTTTGTTTGATGATTATAAAATCTCAAAACTGAAACATTTAATTGTGGTCTAACAAAAACAGCCGTATGCAACTTGCCTATAACGGTCATTAAAATACAAATGTGACGATTATGAAATTACCTTCGCTCATTTCATTAAAAAATTCGTATTTTAATAAATGCCATTATAGGTTCGTTGAATAATATACTAATATTGCAACAAGCTTTTAAATATTTTGGCAATTTGTTTTATTGCCAATGCTGTTAATGTTGTACAATAAACAACATTTTAAGTACAGTAACTTTTACATGTATTTCATCAGAGTAATTTTGTAAATATACTTTAATTAAAATTCGCCAATATTTTTTAATGTAATTAGCTGTGTTAAAATTCAAGTGATATCCTGCCGATCTCAATAGACCTAATAGGGCAATATTTCAAGACCTCCTTAGTTTATCCGACTTTTTAAGAGTATAAGGGGTAAGAACCGCTTATGCAATTTCCACCCACATTGGGAGAGGAGTGATATTCCACTCTCATTCAATGTTTTCCCATTTAGCCATGCATTTGTATTCCCCTTCTGTCCACCCATGTAAAAAGTGAGTTCAAACCCAATCGACAGCGAAAGAGCTTATGGTGCAATCCTGGACACTTTTTTTGGGTGGGGTTTCAACTTCTGGTGCAGGCTTCCTTATTCTTCTAAATACAACTCTGTAAAGGATGCAAGAAACTGTGCAATAGGTATCTGAGAAGTACTACACCTAGATCAGTAACTTTTTAGTTTTAGAGAAATATTTGCCCATTTGAATATGCAGAGACCTATAAAAAAGAAACACAGAAGAGAAATTCAATCATCCTTTTGTCCCTTAAATTTCAGCCTAAATATAGCCTTGTAAGACTGAAATGGAAGACGTCTTTTGAAACTAAAGCCCTTTCAGATTTCTCTGTTGTCTTTCTGCCAAGCCTCATTTGAATTTAGATACCTAGTGGTATGAAAGGAAAAACCCTTAGCTTGAATCACTTTCATGACTCTACAGCTATATATCGCTATATTTTCCTCAAACATGCAGAAAACGAGAAAGAGATACCGGGAGAAGATTGCTTCCATGAGACAACAGCAAGAAAAGGAAGCTTAAACAATCTCACTGTCTCCCTTTTTTAAAGGCTAAATTAAGTACGTGAAAAACTTTAACAATGTTAGTAGAACGTGATGTAGACCGAATAGGATAGTTCCAAGAGAGAGGAGGTAGTACAAACCTGTAAAACGTTGTAAATGCTCCCCTTGCATACATTTGCATACTCTACTCCACTTACTGAATCAAATCAAGGAGACAACCCTGAATATTCTAGGCACAACGTACCGGTACTTTAACATAACCTTACAGAAAACATCTCTTAAATGCTTCAAAGTTAAAAGGTTAGAACCAGGGTTTACAACTTCGGCTCGTTAATCAGTGATGCAAAATTGAAGTGGTCTTTATTCTGCCTAACTTCTACAGAATCTCCCCTTTCTTCCCTTAAGAAAGGATGTGGATATCATTTGCACAAAGTCGAGTTTTGGTATTTTCCCTTCGGGTCTCCCAGTTAATATTTTTTAAGTATGTCTTTCCGCCCCCATGCGCGCAAGATGCCCAACTCATTTCATCCTCCATGATTTAATTAGCCTTACTGTAACCGGTGACGAGTACAGGTTATGAAGCTTGCAGTTTTCTGCATAGCCTAGTACTTATAGGAATTTAAATGTATGTAAACAAATACATGAAAGAATATGCTGCATTATTATAATTAGGGGACGATTTCTATGGCATATCATATTTTTTTCCCTTTGCAATATTTCAGGTTTCCAACTAATTTAAACCCGATTCCAAGCATCCTAATGAAAATGGAATGGCTTTTCTTGTGCATATAACTGCACATTTAGGAAATTTCCAACTATTGTAGCATATTTAGTATGAATATGCATATTTAGGTCATATTTTTGGCATATTTGTGTGCATATTAAATAAATTTTGAAGTTTCATTTCATATTTTGTAAATTTTGCATTATAATGATATTTTTTTCTATGGCATATCATATTTTTTCCCTTTGCAATATTTCAGGTTTCCGACTAATTTAAACCCGATTCCAAGCATCCTAATGAAAATGGAATGGCTTTTCTTGTGCATATAACTGCACATTTAGGAAATTTTCAACTATTGTAGCATATTTAGTATAAATATATATTTAGTATAAATATGCCTATTTAGGTCATATTTTTTGTATATTTGTGTGCATATTAAATAAATTTTGAAGTTTCATTTCATATTTTGTTAATTTTGCTTTATAATGATACTTTTTGAGAGTTTGCAGATATTTTAGATAATTAACACTATATTTTAATAAAATGTATTGTAATGAAACTTTAATAGTATATTGCGATACAAGTGCCGTAAGCGATGCATACGGATCCGAGATCCGTTATGCGCTTACGGCACGAGTATTGCATGCTATTTTTTGCACGATGATTATTTATATCAATTTAATTATATTAATTGTGATATTACCTGAAAATATTATGTATATACATTCTTGAAGATAGATGTTTATTTCAGAAAGTGATTCGCATGTGTTTGTTGTTATGCGAACCGAATATTTGTCCTGGGGGGCATTGTCCATAAAAGCTTGTATTATGCACGGAATCTCTTACCGCACATAGCAACAAGATTGCGTGTGGGAATGTCAACTTACGATCCATGGCAACAACATTCGTAAGTACCACTAATTAGTTAAGTCGAGCAAAAAAAAAATATACACAATGTGTAAGGAGTAAAGTCGTATTTTAAATTTTATTGGTCATATTTTAATGTTTTTAGGTCATAAATGCATGCATATATCCTATTTTTTAGGTCATAGAAATCCGCCCCCTAATTATAAATATCCTATACCTGTACCATTCTCTAAAAGTGAAAACAGCAAAATAATATCTGTACAAAAAGTTGGCTTATATTGTATTCGCTTTTACACAATCCAGAGAGGGAGCAGCATGCGGAATGCTGCGGATATTCGGAAATAAGGAAGAAGCAACGTTCAGATTCCCAGGCCTCTTGATATTACAAGATAACAAAACATGGCGTGCGTGAAAACTGTGAAACAGGGCACGTTGTGAAATTATATCAGTATTCTCCGCACCACACAAAAACGATTTCGTTTATTAATGCAACCGCCTTCTATACAAGAAGAGACTGCACACTCGGAAGCAATTTTCAGATGATCAAGATAAGAAAATGGGTTCTGAGATACATTTTAAAAGCCTACTGAACGCGTAGAGGTCATGAAGGAATAGAAAAGATAGTAGGCTAAGAACATGGATTTATACTAGAAGACATTAAGAATTTAAGTAAAATATTTGCAGCAAAGTACGATATATATATATATATATATATATATATTGGTTATTTATATATATATATATATATATATATATATATATATATATATATATATATATATATATTGGTTAAAATCTATTATGTAGAAAAATCTAAAATTTAAATCTAGAAAGTGTACACATTAAACTAAACTTCACTATAATGACTTCAAGGTCAAGTTCGTACAAGCTAACAAACCCAATAGATAATTTAAAAAACTACGCCTATTGTAAATGCTGGCTACATAAATTTAAATTTTAAATAAAAAAAAACTATATACACTGAATAAAATGTCACTGTATAAGCCTATTAAATTCCCTAGGCCCGTAATAACTTATAGGCCTATACACTGTGCATATGCACTGTCTTTTCTCTGTCCAATATAAAATTGAGGCCTTTACTCAAGTCGTCATATCAGGTTGACGTAATAAACGTTAAAAAAACACTGTGGCTACAGTATCACTTTTCTCAAGGATCAATATGAAATTCATTAATGGAGGAAATAACTTTACAGTAGGTCTGTTGGCTGAATCACGAAAGCGACGAATTTCTTTCACGACAATCTATGTCTGCGGCTATCCATATCATTTTGCATAAAAGACAGTATCACTAACCATTGTCTTTAGCACGGTAATTTATCAATCTAAGAAAATTATAATTAACGAAAAGTTTCCAAGAGCAACTTTTCCTTTTAAAAACACTGAAAGGATGGCCAGAAAGTTGTGACAAGGAAAAAGAGTATGAAGGAGAGAATGGAAAGTTGCTCCAGCACCGCATCTCTGCCTTGTCGTCAAGTGATGGAGATAAACAGCTTCTTAATGACTCTCAACCCTTCCCACCACGCTTGTCATACAATAAATAAAACAACCACGTAGCAGACACATAACTTATATAGAGCATTTTATTAACTCTTCTTGATATTACCAAACAGGAATTATTTTGTGAATTCAAAACTTTTTAATCTTTAAAATTTTATATAGAAACAGAATGGAGGATTGAATCATATGTATTTACATGCGACGGTAATGAAAGAGCTTGGTTAAGATTAGGTGTATGGAATTAAGGAATTTAAGAGGCAATACATTAAATGGAATATGTTCATTCTGTAATAAGGAGGAAAATGCTAGACACATCTTATTACAATGTAAAGAAAAGGTAAAATTTAGGAAAGCATATATTGACAGAAAATATCTAATGAAGTAATTATAAATATAAATGTAGTGAACAAAAAAATTGTGTGAAATAAAAAATGAGGGTTTAGTCAAGAAAATGTAGACTATTATTCATAATTAAGAAGGTATGGTTAAAAATAGAAGAACATAACGTGATGAGATAATAAACTTGTTTAACAATTGAGGTAGGCATGTTAGTAGTAGTGTTATTGCTTCTTTTTTTTTTTACTTTTATGTTTTACAAAGTTACTGAAATTAAATTTTAAAAATCAATTTGTTACCAGTAAGTAAGGGTTATTTTTTCTTTTCTTTTTTTACGTTGTAAGTTGCTTATTTGTGGATGGGACGAATGGTTTATAGCTACCGTTTGAAGAATTTATTCAAAAACAATTTCAAATAAAATTTTTAGCTCTTAATATATGCAATTCGTCTACAAAATTTGAACAAAATCATGGGACTGTTTTCTAGAATATAGAAAAAATAGCCTATTCTCTTCATGTAAAGTGGTAATAAAATTTAGAGGAAGAACAGCTAATTCAAGGCTGAATTTGTCCCTACAATTCTCGCAAGCCTTTTTAAAAATATTTTTCGGTCTTCAATGTGAAATAACTCAGACAAGATTGAGTATATTTGCATGAAATTAGCACAACATGTTCTTGTAAATAATTCTACCAGGTTTTTCTTAAACGTTACTTTTAAAAATAAATTTTTAATATGTGTATATATCATGTAGGAAAAATACTAAACTAGAAAAAGGAAACTTTATTAAAAATAATTTAAAATAGCAGAATTATAATATCAAGATTTAATATGGCAGATTAGTTGCGTTTATAAACTATTAAAGCCCACATATAAGTATGTGTGTAAAATCATACTGAAGTTACTTCATTTTGCATCTGCACCTACGTTTCTTTTGTTTCTTAATGTAGATAACGAAAGAGTTCTGAAATTTAAATCAATGAGTTAATCCTCATTTGTGTGCTTTTGAATATTACCATGCATTAAAATACCTCATAGAGTATACCCCTTAAATATTTCTTAAGTTGGCAGCAGAAGATGTGGGAACATTACATTGGATTGGTGAAAACCTTATCACAAGTGCTCATAAAAAAAACTGTTATTCTGAAGGACAGCAAGGTCAATACTCAAACTAAAGAGACTGCTTCAAGAAGAAAGCACCAGGCAAAATTTTCTTCAGCTACTATTATTCAAATGAGTTCAAAGAACAACATATCGGTCCTAGAAGCCGAGGAATATTTAAAACCTACCCTTAGGTAGCTCTATAGCCAAGGGTTGCTCATAACAGAAGACAAGAGAAAGGATAAGATTAAACTTTGTTCATCTGGTGTCGTCCCTAAAGATGATATTCATGGAATTTCATCATCGAACTCAAAGACTCATCAGAATATCAGATGTGTAGGATACCATGAAGAGGTTTTTCACGTTGACGGTGAGTCTAAGTAAGCTATGTCTTTAAATCTTCTGCATTTCATTTCCATAGTACTTTTTATTATTTTCTTTATATTAATAATAAAATGGTATTTACTTGCATTTAAAAATGGTTTAAAAATTAATAAACTCAATTCTGATGTATTCTGTAGTATATCTACCCAGGTTCACGCAGATTCAGTACTCCGAATTCAAATAAAGGAGATAAAATTAATATTTGGGAAATTCCTCTAAGATAGGCCTATCATTACAAAATTTCAAAATGTGAAATCTAATAGTTTTATTATTAACTTTAAACATCCTCAAATTCTTCATAAAGATAGAAATTCTTGCAATTATAGTTACCGCTAAATATGCAAACATGACTTAGATATTTTACCAATAATCTCACATCCTGACCCATGTAAAAGGCTGTATGACTAAATTCGTCTGTTAATTTGTAATTGTATCTAATTATGTTACACTAGAGAATATAAATAACGACACAAATAAAGCTGACGTAACAAAGGGTGGTAACTGAATTCTTCTTCCTATAGGCCTATATTTTACGGAAGAGCTCGCCTATTTCTTGTAAGATTACATCAAACAACAATTTATCAGTACATACAAGCAAATTTGTAAAGAGAAAAGTAGGTCTACGTACACAAAAAATCGTGGCTAAGCAGACCATCTGAAACTTGTTTAACAAGAAAAAGTTAATAAACTAAATAAGCCTTATCTCAGTGAACGTTTAACTGAGAGAAGAAACTAGAAAAAAAACCGTGCTATCAACGCATTGTTCTTCAAGTCAGCAGATTATACATTAATTTAGAAAACAGCCAACATCATCCTTGTTATAAGAGAAGATAAAGACAAAGCCTACTACAACAAAATTTCTATACGTTCTCAAGAAGGCAGTGGAAAGATTACAGCGATATTTCACAAGGAAAGCAAAGAATATTTAGCTTGTTCTCTTACGAGATAAATTACAAGAGAGTTTGTGTAGGCGAGCTCTTCCGTAAAATATATAGGAGAAACAAATTTCAGTTACCACCCTTTGTTACGTCAGCTTTATTTGTGTCGTTATTTTTACAGCCTCAAGCGTAACATAATTAGAACATAATTACGCATTAGATTGTTAAACTAAAACACCTTTCACCACAATGTCAAGTGGTTTTTTCTTTCACATAAATGACAAGATTGATGGTTTAAAATGTCGTCCTTGTTATAAAATACACCTATTCCTACTAAAACTCTATTGAAGTTACGATTATGCCAACTGTTGTTAAGCCTAAGGCAGGGGCGGATCCAGAGAGACATTTGGGGGGGGGGAACCAAAGTAGAAAGGGAAGTTTTTACTCATAAAAATTAATTATTCCCAGTACACAATTGAAATCAAAATGAACATTTCAGCATTTTATTACAAAAGTATTTCAAAATAATGAATGTCGTTGCTTTAATTTAAGTATTTGGGTTATGTTGTCTTTACAAAATGTATTAGAATAATAAACTTTGAATAATTTTGTGCTTAATATTACAAATTTTGGGGGGGATTTCCCCCATCCCCCCCGTGGATCCGCCCCTGGCCTAAGGTTGCCATTTAAATACAAACGACTAAAGAAATAGCTATATCTCGAGGCACTGTTATTCATTTTACGCTCTGAAAAAGAAATACAATAACTGACGATCGCAGATTCAGATGGCCATGAAATCATTTTCTTATAACCTCTGTATGTGTTAAGTATCCTCATTCATGTTAAATTTGAAGAAAATCGAACAATGCGTTTGGTTGTGACTACACAGCCAACAAATTTACAACCAGAGGAAATGTTGAATAGTCGAGTTAAAACAGGACCTCGCTTTGCTCGGTTAACTAGTACGTACTTCAGTGAACAGTAGACCTCGTGTCCAAGAAATAAAATCCCTCATCTGCTCTTCAACAGATAAAATGGCCACCATCTTGAAACGAAACCAAAAAATAAAAATCCTTATACATATGTCCATTTTATAACTTCAACGAACATTTATGCCAAACTGGGAGAAAATCAACTCCGAGTTTGGTCGCGATTGAATAAAAAACAAATTTGCTGAAAAACAGACGGAATACCGAACCGTCTAGCAAAAACCATACGTAACTTCGCTCATTCGATTATTATTACTATTATTATTAATATTTTTATAATTATTATATATATTTTTCGCTACATTAAATGCGCCCTGAGATTTGTACATAACGAGACCTAGAGGTCTGAAAGGGGAATCTGTCTCAAATTTCATCCTGATAGCACAGTCGATTCGGTCAAAATTTAATTTTTAAGGTATAACGTACTCTAGCGGCGGTGTTGCTAAGTTTATTTGTTGTAAGCGAATCGATTAAACCTGTAATGTCGTGTCATTATTTTCACTTAATGGTAAATTTCATTTAACGATAAAATTATTGTTTTCCCAGCTCTTAACCAGTAATAATAAAAAGTAGAAGGAAAGGCCTAGCACGCACATAAAATCATATTATTTTGGATTCCGGTGTTTCAGAGTCCGGAAAGCTGCATGTGGCTGCAGTTGTACGGCAGAAGAGGATACGAATACACGTTGAAGTCTGATTATTCATTTTCACTTTTGTTCACGAGTTATGAACAAAAAACTGTCCGAAAACGTTATGTATAGCGCATCGAAACAATAGTTTCCGTTAATACTTTTCCACTGTGAAATTAATTGCTCTGTTTCCATAGTAAATGGGAAAGAAGAGCATCGAGAGCAATCTTCACAAAGTGGAGAAGGACAATCAATTAAAGTTGTAAGACTCCAGTTTCGGAAACAAGTGCTTCTCCCACGGCCAACAGTAGGCAACGTGGGTTCTTCAAGAATAGGAAATGCACACAATATACATCTTTACTCCAAATGAAAAGACAATATAGCAATGCAGAAGGTCTATAAGGATAGCGGACTTTTCTACAATTTTTACCACCACCAACCCGGTGAAAAGTGACACTACAGTTCAAATAAAATGATGTAATTCATGCAATTTATATAAAAGCTATGACACTGTTAATAATTATAATGTTTTAATTATTTATCTGTTAAATATATAAAAGCATCTAACGGTTATGATCGCCGGCGTGGTCTTGTGGTCTTGTGGTTAGCGTCGCTGAACAAAGATCGGCCCGGATTTTTCTAAGGTAGGGAGGTCTGGAACGGAGTGCACTCAGCCTCGTGATTCAAATTGAGGAGGTATTTAAAAGAGAAGTAGCGGCTCCGGTCATGAAAATCACCATTAACGACCGTGGGTGTCGGCAAGCTGACCCCAATCCTGTCATCTGCCTATGATAGATGACGCAGCGGTCGGGTGGTAGGCCAAGTCCCTGCAGGGATGTAGCGCCACGGAATCTACTCTAGTCTAGTCATCTAACGGTTATATTAAGAAATACCGGCGGGGCCTCGGGCACCTACTTTTTAAAGGGGTCTCAAGATGGCAAAATGGAAATATTCAAGAATGGCTGGCTGCTTTGAAATATTGGCCCCTCGGTGAAGTGAAGACAACAGAAACAGAATCCGATAATTCAAGATAGATACCTAGTATGAATCATAAACTGTCTTGCAAAACAAGCTAGCAAACGTTTGCTCATCGACCAATGGGAACCCACCGTGTAGAATAAACAATGAAGCTATGAAATTATTGTTTCAGTTTGAGAAAACAACACCCCAAAACGCCCCAGTCGGGCTGGCAAAACATTTTATATATTAATCATGGAACGCTGCACCGTATTTCCGAGACCTGCATTTGGACTGCGATAGCAAAAACGAGGAATAGTTTCCTGTGTCCACGGAGAGTAACACACTGTCATCTCTAACTCATTATCGGAATCCGTTGGACAGCTCCCCTTTTTCAATGGCACCATAAATATCGATTCAGTGTATTCCAATTGTTATATATGTGTGTATGTGTATTTACTACAGTCTAGGTGCTAATAAACATGTTATAAAAAATCAATGGAGTAACTACTACTTCTACTGCAGAAAAACAATTTGGGTTTAATGTTTGTGCAGCAACAACAACAGCAACAACAACAATAATGATAATAATAATAATAACAACAACAACAACAGTGGTGGAATTCTATACAAACGTCGGCCTGAATGGCACATCAGTCTGTGCCAAAGACAGCGGGTTCGATCCCAGCCCAGGTCGATGGAATTTATGTGTGCATAAATACGGCCAACCATGTATGTAAATTTTCAGGAATGGAAAAGAACTCCTGCGAGACATAATTCCGGCACATCGATGAGGGTCACAGACCTAATTATCAGTACACTCCTGTCGTTAAATAATAATAATAATAAAAATAATAATAATAAAACCAAACAAAACAACCAATAAATAGCAATGAGAAAGAAAATTTATGTTCTAGCGACAATGGGGTCTAGCCAGCAGAAGAGATTTGCTACAAATAACATAATAAGAGATGTGCAATTTGGATGCTGGTATTGTAGAAATAGGTCCACTGCTGTGGCACACGGGATGCGTTCGCTACTCTCACGCAGCGGCCCCGGGTTCGATTCCTGGTGGGGACAAGTTACCTGGGTGGGGGTTTTTCCTGACCTGTGAGACAAATGAGGTAACTTTATGCCCTTGTGGTCCCCGGATATCATCTAGCCGTCATTATCATCTTCATCCCTTCCTCGCCTTGTTCGGAGTGCGTGCGTGTGTGTGTGTGTGTGTGTGTGTGTGTGTGTGTGTGTGTGTGTGTGTGTGTGTGTGTGTGCGAATGGTGTGTCCCGTCCTATGTGTTCGTGTTGTCTCGGAGGTGGCCCCAGCATTGGGCTGATCACTCATCCGGGGAGGCCCTCCATGTCCTTGTCTCGTCAAAAAAGTATGTATGTGATCCAAAGTTACTCCCTCTCCCGACAGGTCGCGGCCCTGTAGGGCCCGGGCGGCTTGGGTCGCTTAAATCCTATAAGGGATAAAGAAAGAAAGTAGGCCTATTATAGAAATATAAAGAATTGAGACCATTTGTACCGCAAAGTAGCAATATCGGATGGAGTCTGATAATACTATTTGAAAAGTAAGATGTTATATTAATGGTCTATATATTGGCAAGTGTTCTTTCAAGTTTAGTCTGTAGTCTCGGGCAACCGGTGCACCCCATCAACCAGCCTCTGCCTCACCGATCAGAAGACTGATCAACGGCTCGTAACCCCACGAGGAAGGTGGGTATGTGATTCGCATGGAATCCTTTATAAATGGAAACATATCCTTTATAAATATGTATTTTATGCAGCTTGAGCAGACAAGCATGCTTGTAAATAAATTTTCTGTATTATTCTCTGGATCGTTGTATCGCTGCACAAGGACTGAGGTATTATTATTATCCGTCACATGTGCTGGAAACTCATACCCGCTCCAATTACAATGCGAATCCCACGCAACAATAACATGTTGAATTTTGTATGACATGCGGTCCACGGTCTGCACGCCATGTCACCGGCACATCATGCCTTAGGCGAGACTGTCTGAGTATTAATAAAATGGTGCTCATAGTGGAAATAAAATAACTGTTACACCTAATGACCAGGGTTCTGGTATATCTGTTTCAGTTTTCGTCTGTGTAAATCTAAAATAAAATTACATCTAGGTTTAGCCATATGAGACTTTAAATCAACAATTAAAAATATCATATAAACTTTTAACTCATTTAAAATTAGTTTTTATTTGCTACTTGTTCTGCTCCTTCCTGGTACTACTATCGTGATATTTGTTGCTTATTTTTTATTAATATAACTATTATTACTTTTATCACTTGAGCCATTACTTTCAGCGTTTGCCTTTCTCCCGTAGTAATTTTTCATTATACTAATTTTGTAATTCTTACTAACAATATACAATATACAGTCAACCCTCGATATAATGCCCCTCTTTACAGTGCCACCCTTGCACTGTGCCAATAAATGCAAGTGAACAGATCATCTCCCATATAAAATGCATAAGAAACCTCGTTACTGTGCCAATTCATTTAGTGCCAGTGAATATAAGACATAATGTTTACAAAATATGGCTTGCAGTGATTTTTATTTCAGTTGCAGAATTCTTTTATAGCTGGCGTGAATGTTAGAAAGACTTTTTAAGAAACATGCTGTACTGTATTTCCAAGAAGTGAGTGTAAATGTAGTGCGGTGGAGTGAGGAAGTTATGTTAAGAAGTCGGCAGACAGCCTGCGTGAGGGTGGAGCAGGTAGAAAGAGCCCTTCATACAATGAGACATTCCCAACTTTCACTCCTTTTAGTCCAGTGCCCATTCAGCTGGTAAAAACTACACTACATTACAGTAACAGTTACTTTTTTTAACAAGGACTAAATATACTGTACTGTGATCATAACCACATCATGGACCAACATGATTTTCAACCCCTTTGTAGCACTGGACATATAAGTTGTAATAAATAGAGTTCCTTCACAGGACAGTACAGTACAGTGTGTAATATTTTGTACTAAAGTTTTCTATTTTCCTTCTATTTAGCCTAATTTTAGTAAATTAATAGAGCACTGTAATATGCCACTTTTATTTTAATAATTAAATTTCGTTTTAGTGCTATCCTCGCTTAGTGCCACTAAATGTTAGAGAACGGATGGTGGCAGTATATTTAGGGTTGACTGCATTACTATAATGTAAAACATACGAGATATAAATGTAACACTGCAACTGCCCCCAGCAAGAGCTTTCTCTTTCGGGATTTCAGAACCAATCTATGTAGGATCATTTATGTAATTATGAAATAAAATATATTACATTAGCCATTAACAAAATCCTACGTACTACGAACATCTTCTAGACTAGTGCACTAATAGTGATTTTGTACAACATGGAAAATGTCCTTTAGATGAAAACATGTGATTTTGTATATTTTTTGCTGATAATAACGGATCTGTAATTAATTTTTGTTTACCATGCACCATTTTTAAAAATCCACATTTTTGCTTTTTACATAAATATGAGAAGTGTGTCCCCTACGAAAACGGTACGTGATGGATCATTTTGGTTTTGAGATATGAACCAAGAACCTTTTGTTTATACAGAATCACATAGTTTTATATAAAGGATAAAAAAAAGTTAAAATTTGTTGTACACTGTTATCTTTGATAGTCTAGAGACAATTTTTTACTAATATTACTCTCAGGTCCAAAGTTATATTCAGTACTCATGATTCAGTACATTATGATTGAGTCTCAAATATTCTTGCGCAATATACACTGTTTTAGTGGAATTAAAAAAAATCAACTATAACATGGTGCAAGAATGATATGTTTACTGACTGGTGTGTTTGTAAACCAACATCGAGTATTGGAAACCTGTTTTTATGGATACTGTATGAGATATTTGTGTTTACGACTGTTTTCCATACCGAGCTAGAAGCTAAGCACTTTCCACCCCTACGAGCCCTGGTTATGGGTGATAAAAGAGTACTTTAATATTCAGAATGTTCGCTTTAAACTGACTAATTTGCATTCACCTTCAGATGTTTATGCGGGTCGTATTTAACTGAGGGTGGTTGCTCATTTACATTTAGTTAGTATAGGAAGACGCTATACGTTTAAAATTTACACGCCCTTACGGTTTTTCAGCGCTCTCTAAGCGCGAGAACGAGATATGTAAATATCTAGTTGATAGCGAAGAATATATTCTTAGTCTGTATACTGAACTCTATATTCTTTACATTGGTTAGCATAATGCAACTCCATCCCCCGAGCCGAGGTCCTGTAAGGCCCGGGCGGCGTAAATGTTCCTACAAAGGGGAGATTAAACTCAGGGGAAGAAAAAGTTTAGCACAATCAAAAACTTCCAACAAATAAGAAAACAGTAATAAATTAGTACTATTCGATTATACGAGGGATGGAGCATAAGTCATAACAATTTATTTTTCTCAAAGTAAGTCGATGGTACCATGTTGTATGTCAATTGACATTGTGGGATCTTTAGGATATGGACACTTCATCTGGTACATTGATCATATAATTTCCTGAATTATGGTAGTTAGCAAAGAGATTTAGAAATTATGTTTCCACAAAATATGTAGGCCTACATAATTTTATTTGGAAACTCAAATACCATAGTAATGGACAGAGATAGCCTAAAATAATACCGTACCTAGTCTTCACAGAAGTGTGTGTGTTGATTTATACCTTTTTTTTTTCTCTCCACGTAAGTAGGCCAGAAAATGGTTTTTATTTGTCCTTTTTTCATTCTTCGGCGCTTTCAAGAAAACTGAGCTAACAATTTTGACAAATCCTGTATAATTACTGTACATTATTTTAAGCTTATTCAATAATTAATTAT
The DNA here is from genome assembly GCA_964059195.1 of Ectobius pallidus. NCBI lineage: Eukaryota > Metazoa > Arthropoda > Insecta > Blattodea > Ectobiidae > Ectobius > Ectobius pallidus. The sequence continues at coordinate 108,161,647 of CAXKWD010000010.1, forward strand.
CTGAAGGGTAGTTATAAGCTGCATTTTTCCATATTTTTCAAGTCTAACCTCGCGAATAAGAGAGGTTTGTATGAGACTGAAACCACTGAATGCGAACGCATGCAATACGGCCATTTACCCTGTCAGAATGAGAAGCTATAAAAATGAAAACACACGCTTAGGGAATATGCCATACCATTATTTCATATAAATTATTCAGGAATATTTTGGTTAGCATATGCTGTGCTGCCCACATTTCGTATTTGAAGCCGCTGAATGATATTGATATTTTGTAGATGTCATAAAGCAAAATTAGATAGGCCTACCATTAAACAAGAATCTATTAATGGTATCTGGTTAGAAGTTTTTGTGTGGAATTTATATAATATATAAATGAATTATTAGTAGGGGCGGATTTCTATGACCTAAAAAATAGGATATATGCATGCATTTATGACCTAAAAAAACATTAAAATATGACCAATATAATTTAAAATATGACTTTACCACTTACACATTATGTATACTTTTTTTAAGTTTCATTACAATTCATTTTATTAAAATATAATTTTAATTATTTAAAATATCTGTAAATTCTCAAAAAGTATCAGTATAATGCAAAATTTACAAAATATGATATGAAACTTTAAAATTTCTTTAATATGCACACAAATATGCCCAAAAATATGACCTAAATATGCATATTCATAGTAAATATGCTACAATAGTTGAAAATTTCCTAAAGATGCAGTTATATTCACAACAAAAGCCGTTCCATTTTCACCAGGATGCTTGCAATCGGGTTTAAATTAGTCGGAAACCTGAAATAATGGAAAGGGGAAAAATATGACATGTCCGCCCCCTAATTATTAGAATGTCTTTTTCTTCTTAATCATATTCCTACTATTCAACATCACAAATTATTATTCTCATCTTGTAGTCCTAATACAAACTTTGAAAATTTGTATTGTCAACAAGCCTTATATCTCAGGTATACGAGGAGTATTATGAAAATCATGTCATTCTTGTGCCGTGACTTTTATTTACTTTAGGATCATTGCACAGCCTCCTTGATACCGAACAGAAGACGAGGAAAACTTTGCCAACATAATCCGAGCTCATGAATTTTTATCAGTATAAGCTGGATCGCGAGAAAATCAATGAAACCCGAAGATGTTCTTCATGAATAACCAAATGACAATCTTACATCATTAATATAGCTATAACACGAGACAGATCTTAAACTACACAACTTCCCAAACAAAGCCGGAGTCTTATTTATACTATTTTACCATATTTTATTGTATATTTACCCGTCCAGAAGTACAAAGCTTGGAAAGATGCATCAGAAGAAAATTTTATATGAAACATAACGTCCTCTGTCCTTAATATATTAAAGTATATAGCAGGCCTACAGGCAGTAGTGCGCATTCAGTTCTGTCGGATTTTTCTTCTGCGGTAGGGAAGTCTACAACGGGGTACACTCAGTCTCGTGACACAAACTGAGGAGCTTCTTGATTAAGAAGTAGCGGCTCAGGTCATGAAAACCATCATTAATGGCCGTGGGTGTCGGCATGCCGACCACATCCCCCTTAATCTTGCCCTCTACCTACGGTAAATGACATAGCGATCGGAAGGTAGGCCTTGTCCCGCCAGGGATGTAGCGCCATGGAGTTTAGTTTTTATAAATATGCGTATTATATATATATAATACTCAGATTATACTATTAAAGCAAAATCGTTGGAGCTGTTTCCGAGAAAATCGCGGAAAACGAAAATGTCTTCATGTAAAATGGCATTAATAGCAAGAGAAAGTCCTGACATATACCTAAGGTACCTAACCCAAATGCAAAATTTTGTATTTATACGATTTTTCATTCTTGAGTTATCCCATAGACACACACAGACAGACATGTTTTAAAAACACCCATTTTGGATTCAGAGAACCTCAAAAATATATTTATGTTGAAAATGCGACATTGAACTTTGGGAGCAAACAGAATATTTTCTCTACCTTACCATGATACGAGTGAAGGGAGTAAAAAGGCTGGATTTGAATATTTTAGGTCTTTTTATATGTATTGGCAACTATTAATCGTTACCACTTTCATGATGGAAGAAGCTAAATAATTTCGTTTTTCCATTTTAACTCACATGTATAACCTCCGGTTAGGAGTTGACCTGTACATTTTTATATGGTGAAGATTACTGCCAGGTAAGAGATTTTTACCGAGAGTTAACCCCTAACCAAATAGTGTAAAAACGAACCGTAAAAGTAGCAGTAAATATTTTACTGCAGGTGGTAAAAACGGGCCTTACAGAATGAGATACAACTGTAATCTACACAAAATCCAGATAACTCACAAATAATATCCAATTAACTAGGCCTATGTCTCTAAATAACAGTTAGCTGTTTTCTATCTTTTCCAGTTAACAGCAGTTATCCGTTTCAAGGTATTTGTTCCAGCTCTAGCACATAGCAGAAACAAAAAGCTTCATTGCCATCCAGGGTTGCCTTAGCTTCCCCTACAGTGAGTAACCACTGCTTATGCATTATCCATGTGTACCAGTTACACTCGTTGGGAGGATCATCTAAAACTAGAGAGTCAAGTACAGTTCATGAATAAGGAATCATAGGAGCTTTTATTTAGCAGTGGGGGCTATCCGAGAGGTTACACCTTTATGGCTTGCAGCGGTTTGTACCTAAATAGGGCTCTCAAGCGATGATACTAATTCCTCCACAACTTTTAAAAAAGTAAACCACTCTCTTTACCACTCCACTAAGCCTCAGTTTGCTTTGTACGTTGATCTTCTCCAATCCCTTCTCTGGCTTCAGGGCTTAAGTTTTAAATGTCAGCAATGTAAAGCAAAAATAGCACGGCAAATAATTTTCCATTCTGAATAGATGGTTTCAACATCCCATCACAAGATACCTTCAAGGCAAAGAATTGCCGCTCTACGTTCAAGGTAGGCTACTGTGCGTCGGGATATTCATATTGTCAGGTGTTTTACTGTTTCGTTTAAATGGTTTGCTTATATACGGTCTATAGCAGGGGTTCTCAATCTGCAGGGCGCCCCCCCACAAGGCGTTTTACAGCCATAGGGGGCGCAGAACGATTTGGAATTAGTAACATTTTAGTATACAAGCTCAAAAAAAAACAAACAAACAAACAAACAAACAAAACAAAAAAACTGCATGTTATTAAAATCTTAAGAAGAATGTCTGGGGGACTTTTGAACAAATCATCTTGCATTTTATTCTCAAAAAGCCAGAGATGCGATGACCGTTACTGCACCTTTTCGTCACAGATAATTATGAGAGGGTTCCCAACTTTGCCTGTATAACTAAAACAAAACAGCGTCGCGATGTCGCGAATAATATCCTTTGTGTACTGTCAAATTTCAAACCAAACATACGAGGTTTAATCAAGGCAAAACAGTATCAACTGCCTCACTGACATAATAATAGTGAATATCTAAACTGGTTCATACACAATGTGACTTAATTAATCATTACTATCACTAGTTGATTTAATATATTTGTAAAAACGTGTGTTTATTTAAACATATTGTGCTTGTTATCGTGTCTAGTTTACATTCTTCCCTTCAAGATACAGGTAGGGGGTATAGTGAATTGACAAATCACAAAAGAGGGCGTGAAAAGAATATGGCTGGGAACCCGTGGTCTAGAATTATTAATACCGTAGGCCTACTTATTACTTACCATGAGGCCTCGCAAAACATTGACCAACCGGTCTATTTATATCGTGATAGCTGATATCCGGTGGGAAAGGCAATTATATTGATCACACAGAATTAAATGTATAATTTAGAATATTTTAAAAGTAGAGCTGGGTAAACTTTAATGAGCATGGCACACCAGGCGCCATCTGTTATTCACTAATCAGGGCTCCCTGGAATAACACAATTTCATTCCCGCCCTACCAGTCAATAAAATCCCCATTTCAGTAATGCATTTCCATTTAATATTGCTCCTATGTAACCTTTTTCATATGTCCTTTCGAAAAGCTATCCAAGGACGTTTATCGTTTTTACTATAGGGACTGTAAGAAAAAAGGTATAATGTAGAAGTAAAATAACATAAATCCGTAAAGTTATTGACATAGATTGTTTAGAATTGCTTGATTATATTTTCTTCTTCTTTTCATAGTTTAGATCATAGGACCTGTTCTGGCCTCATCCCATCACTGTCTCTCATCTCGGTCGTCCAGGTTCTCTTTCCTCTTTGTTTATACGTCAGCATTATTTTCGGCATTCCTTTACAGTCCATTCTATTTATATCGGTTATCACTAGACTTCGGACTTTTAGGTCGCTAAAAATGCTGTTTTAGCTACCTAAAATAGGCTCTAAAAATTGGAAAATAGGTTCTAAAAATCGTAAAATAGTCTCTTATAAAATCGTTAAGTTGCCAATTTTCTGAAATATCTCAATTGCAATGCAGAATATTAAATTTATTGAAGTCACCATTAATCAATAATCATGATAAAACACAGATATAGGTCTATGGTATACAGAATTATATAGACCTATTACTAGGGCCAGTATTACTACCATAACAGTGAAAACCCCAATCCCTGCGCCCGGAAGCTACGCACGCTAGCATATTCAGTGATTCGGAGAACTACTTTTTGTTTGTTTGCTTGTTTGTTACTGGATGTGGGAGTCGGGAGAAAGACACTACATTTTCTTGGGAATTCCAAGGAATTTTTCTACACAAGACGAAACATTCCTTACTATTTAACCATGTCACAAATGTGTCATATACTGCACATTCCGAGCTAAACATTTAGTACGAACTGAAAATAAATGCTAGAATTTATTTTAAAAAAAGTAACTTATTTTGAACTTTAGAGGAAAACGAGCAAAAAGACAATATTAGGCTCTAACGTAAAAATAGGCTGTTTTATGTCCTATAAAAGTATCAGTTTTAGGCATAGTCACTTATGAAACATGCATATACAAGTTTTCGTCCATATATCACTTAAGGATTAAAATAGGTTTTTACCTAAAATCCGATGTCTAGTTACTTATCACCTATTCTTTCATTCATTGCAAATACGAGTATATTTAACTTATTCTTATATCTTGATTTATGATTTTATCTAATATTATAAACAATAATAATGTCCTAAAACATCTTATTTCTATCGCCTGAATGCAGCTGTAATCACTTTTCCTTATGCTATCCATTATTATATTTCGTATTATGTAGGTCAATATTCTAGGATAAATTAGTCAAGGCTAGTTCCTAAACCCACTTGGAAGCAAGGTCAATAAACGAATTGTCTATATGTGAGTAATCTCGACTACAGTAATTTTCAAATGGGAAGCGTTTTGCTCTTCTCCTTGCTTAGATACGCGGTCCAATCAGAGACGTCGAGACGGAAGGAAGACCTTTCCTGATAGCGGTACTACTTTAGCTCGTACACGTGATTGGCGGTGAAGGAAAACGCTTCCCATTTGAAAATTACTGTAATTTTTTATCACTTTATTGAACTGTATATTCCATTCCAATATAACTGGAAAACAATTATGCTGTGATTTTAAAAACAAATATTTACAAAACACAATGTAAATTAGGCTTATAAGAATATTTACAGGTTAACAAAAGTGATTTACAAGTCCGGGCCCATTGAGTCAACCCCTGGCAACGGGATGATTAGCAAGCCAACCCCCTCCGAGAGCAGATTCCACCGCGAGCCCCCACGGAACTCCCCTACATCCAGCAGGTACCTGAAGCCTACCACGATCCCAAAGTCCTTCAGACGCAATCGTGCGCCAGAGAGCCCCACACACTCGGTCCCTCAGAGAAAGCCCGTAGGCCGTCACTCCCCGAGCCCTCAGAGAAAGCCTATAGGGTCGCGGCACACCAGATACCCTAGATCCGAAGCACACCACCAGCAACCCACATGACCGCAAACCGCATGTCCTAAATCATGGGCTTCACCCACTACGAATGACACGCCCGTCTTCCTGGAGATTTGAACCCGGGACCGCTTGCATACAAAGTCCACGCGCTAAGCATGAATCACCGCCACGGATATAATGCGTTATGGTCTACTTGTTTTTCTACTTCACTGCATGAACACGCTGGATCTCTATTATTTAAATCTGTAGAAATCACTTCTTAACCGGCCGTATCCTGTTGTTACAGATATACTCGTAACTTGTCAAATAGTATTTTATGAATTCGCCTATTCCAATTAATTCAATTAAACACAACAACAATAAATGTTGTAGTTAGTACAACGGTCCAATGATCGTAGACAAAACACCGGATGAAAAAGAAGTTTTACGACAGTATTAAGTAATTGCTCCTCGTCTAATCCTATTTTAAGAAAAAGCTTCTTGGCGATTTCTAGACCCATTAATTAGTCAGGTATATACAAACACAATGGAAGTTAAAATAAATTATCATCTTAAACAATTCCAACAAGCAGCCGTTTATTTTTCGTGCACTAGCCTGATGAAAGAATTCAAACTATCTTAGCTAACGAACAACAGAGGTTAATTCGGTAGGTTCCGCGAATTCTTTCTCCTCTGGATTGGCTGTTAGTTTCAAATTCTTGGCTGATTACTTCGCCTTGTTTAAATCAATCCTTCCACTTAGGAGATTTATTTTTTCAAACTAACTTGTCGATCTAAGGAACTAATTCATTTGGACTGAACTTAATTTCTTTGTTTTTTCCTAAAATTTCAACAACTAAATTGTTATGTATTATTATTGTATTACCTCGTACCTTTGTATTGTAAATAGAACATGTTCTAACCTTTCATACATAATATTTCGTCATACTTCTCCAAATTATGTATTGTTTTAAGTAATTATTTAGTATAAGTTTTTCTAAAATATTGAACTGAACCACCCCCGAACACAAGCTCTGCTTCTTCGGGTGGTGTATCAACTTTTGTATGTATTTTTCGTGTAATTTGGAACAATAAATTGTAATTGTAATTGTAATTGTATGTGAATTCAGGAATGGAAATGAACGGATGTTCGCTTGTTAAATTCGTACCCGGGTTCGAATGTTCCGAAAGCGAAGAACTCTTTTTTTATTTAATTATTTATTAATGAAAAGGGTTTTATGAGCCAAGGCTCTTTCATACTTTCACTACTGACGTATTTCATCTAAGCAGCAGAAATATTACACTAACGGACTAATGATTTATGTTAAAATGGGAGGATTTTATTCATATTTTGTCATCATACGTAGAAAGTAGGTTTTCCACTGAATTTTCTTGTATTGATTTCAAAGTTATAACCCCCTAATTATTTGAGTTTAATGGTTATATTAATATGTAAATTCAGTTTTGAAAGGGTTATAAAAGTACACATAAATACAATTTCGCCTGACAGACATATATTCATACACTTATAAAGTTATTTAATCTAAATCGCTAAACATTGAGCAAAGAAATACACTTCCACATCTTTAAAGAGATCAATTAAATAGATTACTAATATTTTTTAATTTAAATTTTCAATTTATTGCTACAAATTACAACATAAGTGTATAAAAATGTGGTTTCGAACGCCACCCGAAGAGGCAAAGCTTGTTGTGCCCGGGGGCGGCTCAGTTCAATCCATTCACGTAACTTAGACTAAAAAAATTATTTACACTAATTCAAAAAATTGATTTACAAAACATAGAAAAGTATGAGTTAATATTATTTACAATAAGGACAGTTATGTTTACAACAATGGAAATGTACGAATAAATACAATAATTTTTTTTTTTTTTCTTAAACAGATTTTAGGATAAGACAAAGCAATTATAATTATATTTTAAAGTTTAATATTGGAAATAATGTAGTAATGACAGAAGTCAGAATTTATATTTTATGTTCCAGAGCAAGCGATACATACTGTTTTATATAATTAAAAAATGGTTAACTGTTGAATTTCGAGAGGCAACACATTTTAACTATAGACAAGTTATTTTTAACAATGATTATTAAAATTCAGGTTGAGTAAAATGTTTGAAATATAGCCTATAGAAGTGAGTAATATTTTAACATATATTATTTCCGTACTAATGTACAGTTCTTTCCTGGGATTATACAGGGTGTTATGAATAACATCGAAATATTTTAACTGGCGATAGAGGGGACATAGACAAGTAACTTTTATAAGGAAATTTTGCCTCAGTGGAGTCAATTTTTCCTGTTACAGCACAAAATCTCCCAGGTCTTGGCCGCCACTGACTCCTAACATTTGAAAAAATGTAAAACAAAGGAACTTCGTTGTTAACACTGGAGCTATGAATAAAAAAACTAATTAAGTGGCGGCCAGTCATGTGATTAGTCTGTAAATTTTGCAGATTATGAAAATTAAATTATGATATAGCTGTTGATGAATGATTAGGAATTAGGTTTTTATCAATAACCAAGAAGAGCAGTTTAATAAAAACCCTATTTCGCTTAATTATTGATTTATGAGCACCAAATTGTAATGACTTTAATGTCGTGTAGCATACACGTTTTAAGTAAAAGTAAAGTAAATACTCCTCATAAAAGCTGTTTGTCTGTGTCCCCTCTATAGACAGGTAAAGTATTTCGGCGTTAACGAATTGCCAAACAAATTACGAATTGCTCTATTTTTAATTAACGGGAATTGTAGTGATACAGAAAAAAAGATAATCCTATGCTCACGTTTGGAACAGAAGAAAAACTCTTCAAAATATGGGACCCCAATCCGGTATATTTGAAGTATCGTACTAAAAAAATACAACACAATAGGCAAGTGCACTTACATAACGTAATAGACTGAAGTGAAAACATCACAGAACATTAATATTGGTCATGAGAAATATCACTCAATCGATCTCGCGGCATGGACTGCCCCGCACTTTTTCAATGCATGCTTGTATATGAGAATGATTTATGGTAGCCACGGTGTCACAGAAAGCAAATCGTTTAGACTAGAGGTCGCCAATACGGAGTTTCTCAGTTCAACCTGCGTTATTTATAGGTGTCACCTTCATATTTCTATACAGTGTATTATGAAGCTATATTTTCTTAACCAAACATGCCTAATAGCCATCATACTAAATATTTTCACTTCTTTTTACCTTCGACCAGTTTAAACGCCTTAGAGCAAACAGAAGTATTGGAAGCTTATGGCGTCTTCATTACTTACAAAGCTAAGTCACAGTTATAACAGGGACATATTCAATTTCAATTATATTCTTCTTCTTCTCCGTTTCACCCAACTTTGGGGTACGTTGAATCAATCACTTCTTAATGTTTTGTGTTTTAATTTTAGCCCAGTATTGCTTCATTCTTTCTTATCTTGCTTTTCTCTCGTCTTCACTGATCTGAATCATTCGTCTGGTTTTGATTTTGACTTGGAACCTCTCTTTCTTGACTTTGGTTATTTTTTTTTTTCAGTTTTATCTATGAGCATTTTTTTGTGATTTTGAGTTCTTTTAAGTCCTTCTCCGTTTCCTTAAACCAATTTGGTTTGGTCTTTTTGTTACGAAAATATTCAACGATTTTTTTGGTCAGTCTATTTGGGTCCATTCTGAGGATGTGTCCATAAAAATCAATTCTTCTTTTCCTCATTGAGTCCGATTGGCATTGAGTCAATTATATTATTAAATAATAATAATATTTATCAAGTGTATTATTACAAGTGTTACTATTTTTATCTATCTATTAAGTTATAATTTTAGAAATTAATCACCATCAGGGCATCTTATTTTGTAGAATTACATGATGATGGTTGTATGAAACCAAAAGGCTAGGCCAGAAGTTGAGATTAAGGTATTAGGCTATATAACTATTTTATTGATCGAGCTGAACGGTACAACAAACATTATTCTAACACTTTCAATAATGCCCTTTTGTCATTAAATACAAATCGATATAACTCATAATATACAGTGCGTTTGACGTAAGAGTTGGCCAGTCATGCGGGATTCTTCGTCGCGGCGGCCACAGCTCTAACGCCCGAGCGATCGGGTGAAATATGTTATAATTTCCCCCATAAATAATAGTCATATACTGTTAGAAGAACTTAAAGATAATATCACAAGAGAAATGAACTCTATCTCGGAAGCTGAACTTTTGTGCGTGAAAGAAAATTCCTAAAAAGATGCCAGTGTTATGTGGATGCAAGAGGAGGACATTTCCAACATCTGTTGTGTTGAGGTACGTGGTTATTTCCATTGTAATTTTAACTAAAAATACAAGGCCTACAGCTATGAATAACGTATCAGTGGATATAATTTTTTACCGACTTCTGACACGGCATATTCGTTGGCACACACTCAGACTGAAACAACTGAAAAATCATCAAAATTTTAATTGGAAAATGGTGTTCTCTATGTCTAGAATAGAGAAAGTTATGTGACTGCATCATATTGTGCATTATTTTCGTGGATTTCATTATTTATTTACACCAATGAATTATTATTATATTGATAGCTTCTCTATTTTTTTCCAAAGTCCCGTTATCATTTATTTATATATATATATATATATATATATATAAGAATATTATAGGAGAAAAATTCCTCCGGCACTGGGACTTGAACCCAGGACCTTTGGCTATTCGCGCCAATGCTCTACCAACTGAGCTAAGCCGGAGCTCAATTCACAGCGCCAGATGGAACTTCTCTCCTATGACTGATTGCCCTAATGGTCTACCTCACAGACAGACAAGTTATGTCATATGCATATATATATATATATATATATAACATATATATATATATAACATATATATATATATATATATAACATATATATATAACAGAAGAGATCATATGTAATGATCCAAGAATAAATGTTGGAAATTGGCGACAAGAAAAAACCATAATAAAATTTTAAATGAACCTCAGAAGTGTTAAAATAAGGATGAGGCCCAAGCAGAAAGTTTTGCAGGTGTAAATTGCTCGTTGAATTTTTAACACGGAAAATTGACGTACTGTACTAAACAATGCAAAGTAGCGCTTCGCTACACAACAGCGCATAAAATGTGCACAAGTGTTAACGATCCACTTCTTTCTCATATTAAATTTTTACGGCCGTGAATTGTATGAGAAATTTGGAATGCTATGTTATCTTATTTATTTTTTATGAATTAAAAATTCCCTAACTACTTGTTTTGATAATGTAGTAGGCCTATCCTGACACAGTAAAAAATTTAGAGGATAAAATTGCAAACCGATTTGGTTTTACTTTGTGTTGGCCTCCTGTAGGTTTATTCCCAAAGTAAATTCATACGCTGCCTTGTAGCATGACGCATGCGCACATTGTCAGTTTTGCTGCGCGAAGTATGCGCACAATGTCATTTTTTAGCATTCTCACGAAATGCGCAGACACCGTGGTACTTGACAGTACATGACAGTACATGACTTAGCTTTAGGAACAGACCTTATAGCACTTCGAAGTCAATTCATGTTCAATAGGATGAAAAAAATAAGAATAAAAAACCTTTATCTAAGGGAAAAAAGCAAGGCAATCTAAAGCAAATTTCGAAAATGTATTCACATTTATTCACTTCTTCACAGGCCATAACTATGCACTACATGAATGTTATTAGACTGATCTGCAATACACAAAAGGATTTCTCGAAATCATTTAGACCTCTTTTCCGGCCTCCCCTTTGCATTTTCTATTTTTGCCATGATAATTTTTTTCTTTCATCAACTGATTCCCCTCATCTTTTAAGGGACTCTCAGTCCAATGCCCGAAGGAGAGAGGAAAAATACCTGGTGTGTGACCACTACGACGTAGATGCCTCTCTCAAAACAGCAAACACGTGTACAGAAAATGGTGTTGAATGATCAGTCCAACCCGGCATTCGCCTCTGCGAGTGAAGAGCATTCCGATAAAACTCACATTCAGATTGGCCCAGCACCTCCAAAATGTAAGACCGCAACGTTAACTTACGTTCTCGGCCATCTCACTCGGTTCGTATTAAATATTCTCTGAAAATCCCAACCCTGGATGAGGTTTTAAATTCTTTGTAACTTACTTTATCTCCGTTCTATTTACAGAAACATATCCTTAAATGGTACGAGTTTTCAAATAAGCGCTCTTACATAAATAAAATACTTCAACCTAAAATCGTCATTATTTCATTTATAATATCCTTTTAAAATAGGCATGTTGTAGTGCTACTTCATTTTATAACCTTATTCCTTTGTTGTGAGATTCGCTTTACAGAGAATTTATCAAACTATTTCTATGCGACTTGTCTTGTATTAGTTCAACCCCGCTTCGCAAAGAATTTTATTATGGCGGTTACTCTTTTATTTCTGACGGATATCACCGAAGAACTTTATTATGCTGAAATGAAAAATAACATTATTTAGAATTTTATAGGTTTATCTCTGTACTATGCACTGCAAGTGACACTATAGCAAGCGACGAGTTGTATCTCTGATCCGGGGGGAATTAATTTAATACAGCGAATAATCAATAATAACCAGCTTTCTTCCAGAAAGATTCATAAAGAAGGCACTGAACTCAACATGACACGATTCTTTATGGCGAAATCTTGGAAAGTATAAACCTATTTTGTGCTACAACCTGAAATTTGACACACTTTTTACAATTACGGTTTCTAATTTAATTTCAATTTCTCAATTTGTTTCTAAGATACAGTCAAACCTCCGTATAAGGATATTTGTTGGCCCTAGCAGACTGTATTGTTATAAGAGAGTTATTGTTATATTGAGGGGTTATAATTTATCACATATTAGAAAGACTGCATTCAGAAAACTGTATAATCTACAGGATAATTCATGGAACGGACATGCGAAGAAGTAGAACGGTAATGTTAGTACTTAACTTACTGACTTCCGTTGAACTGTAACCATAGCTACTATACACCCGCACAGAAAAAAATACTATTCAGATTGATTTAATATCACGGAACATGGCACGCTTTGAGCCTAACCATGTGTCAGAAATTTCAAACTAGTAGTAGGTGGGAAGAGAGAAGAGAAAAACAAGCAAATTCACCACATAGCTAAGGCAAAGCTAAAACAGTTCCTCCTTATGGTGTTTTAATTGCACATTATGTAATTGTTGAAGTAACAACCTAACTCAAAAGTATGTTTTTTGCACACATAAGGGATGATTTTAGGCTCGGTGATCCTATTTTCCACCCCTCATGGACCTTTATATTTTGGAATATCTAAGAAATCCAACAGATATCACGCTCGCAGAAAACAATTTGGAGGCTGGGAAGGATACTGATCTGATGGCTAAGCTACTGGTTTGCACTAACAATTCAAACCCTCAAATATCGTTATAAAAGGGAGTTTCTAAAATAGCTTCATCGTTATAGTGAGTTACGTTTAACAATATTAAGATAGGAAATTTGCTGGAACCAAACAAAAATATTACTACATTCGGGTATATCGTTATATCGAACTTCGTTATACAGAGGTTTGACTGTATTAATTTGTTTTAAGTAAAATTTGATAATTTATCTCCGAAAAACATTAAAATATGAACTTGAATTTTTATTTAACTTTGTTTGATGTTTGGCTTTCAAAATGGCGGATTTTTCATCTTACGTCTACTTTTTGTTTTAACAAGTATGAAATATGAAATATGAAAAGTTAGAAAAATTGGCATATGATGATATTAATTATTTTTTAAACTAAGTCTTTACACGAGGCCTCACGTGGTTTTCGCACATCAAAGTGAACTTACCGTACAAAATGAGCTTATGCACACATACCAACTAAAAATATAAGATATTTACTCACATGGAATAGTGATGAACGGAGAAACTAACAGAAACAACAGTATCCATAGCGGAGCGTTTCTAGATGACAGTGGCTCCCGTTTCATGACGTCATACCATGCACCTTCTCCAGGTTAGTTGTGTGCTCGAATTACCATCACAACAACAATCGACAGCACACCACACTATACCACACTATGCACACACATTACTTAATTTCAAGTACCATAAACAAATCAAATGTTTCAAATTTGCTGGTCTTCTTGATAGGAAACGTTCGGTAATTTGTCAGTATTAGGCCTTTATTACACTTGAAATTCACGGTTCTGTTTAGCTTGCAGTGCTGACAAAATTCTTTTTCGCATGGACTTCTCTAGTTTCGAATGGCTATAAGAATAATTTGGCCTATATGTTTGCTGGTAATTTCACATATCCCTTTTTCTCTCAGTATTACATTATTTTATTGAGCATTTGTTGTACGAACCGTAGTAAATAACAAACACTTCTTTCTCCTTTTTTTACAAAATACACGTGTGGGTGTTTTTTACGAGTTCCTGTTAAATGCAGTTATTAAAACGTTCGTTCATTCCACGCAGTATTTATTGTATGACCTTTGTAATATTATTACTATTATTTTCGAAACAATTGCAGTTCTCTTCAGGTTACATTGCACAATTTACTGAAGCGTAACAGCTATTTTCATTTGTAAAAGTTTTATTGTTTATTAACACACAAAAGTGTCTGTGACAACATTCAATTTCGACTATAAATGTGGCGTAAAAACAAATATTAATGTTAAATATACCGATTTGGGGAAATTTTGTGCAGGTAAAGTCAACAACACTGCCCCTATGAATCTGTGTTTACCTTTTCATTAAAGAGTTATGGTATCAGGGCTTATTAAAAAATTCCAGGCTATTCTGTCTTCTATATTAAAATTGTATTTTATTTTACAGCTCGCCGTGGGGTAATTGAAAAAGTCAGCGGCTGGCCGAGAAAATAACTACTCTCAATTTACTGCCCTTATCTTGCCCTCTTCCTAATTATTAAATTATGACGCCGTTGCTACTGCAAAATTTATACCGTATGTGAGATATATGGGCAATAATCTATTACGCTGGTAATAACTTGTCAAAACCTTATTTTCCTTAGTATTAAGTTATTTTTATTCTGTAATTGTCATGCTGTATTTATGTATCTAACACCGCACTTATTTTAGTCCACGATGCCAAGTAGAACACCGGAATGAAAAATAAACATTCCATAAATCACAAGCACGAAAGAATTCACGTATTTTATCGTACTTTAGAATTATAATCTCTAATGTTCTGTTCAAAAAACACCCTTTAATGTGGTAAAAAGCTTAGGATTAAAAAAACTATGCAGGCGCCTCTAAAATGCTCGTGGCATTTGTTAACAAGTGTCACACTATCTTCATGGCAGTCACACGCCGTAGCAGGCTCTTGTTTTTTTAACCTTCGCACTTGACGCAGTTTTAAATTCCACTTGCATAAAGCGCTCTTCTCACTCTTACCCAATTTACGGAATAAAAAAACCTTAGGATCACTTTACGTAAAAATTTATGCCAGTCACAAGAAAGTTCCTGTAATAACGAAGTGGAACGTTTCTGCTGGTATAAAGTATTAATTTAGTTGCCAAGCTGTAGTTACTGTCTTTTACTTTTTTCTTCTAAAACTACTAAAATTGGTTATTGAATTTCAACTTCAAAGTTTCCAACCGAACTACTCCAGATTCTTCTACCTCCAATGGTCTTTTTTCTTCAGGTGTAATTTTCAAACAAAAGCAAAACGTGGGAACTGAAAAGTTTCTAGTGCATTAGTATAGAAAATTACGTCGATTACACCACTCTATCGAAAGTAAATTTCTAGCTCACCAGAATTGCAAAAGAGTTTGAAACAGATAACAGTCTTATGCTTCGTCTGATAACCGAAGCTTCTAAACTTCCCTAAAGGAGTGTTTTTATGTACATTAAGCACATTTAACTTCCTATAATGTTCAGGTTAGAATAAAACAACCGCTTACAGCAATACCACGTGTTCGTTCAAAACCGCCAGGTTCATATAAACGACTGCTACAGATCTTATATTAACTCTTAATGAACAACTTGAATACTTATTGAAATATCCAAGACACCAACACATAAATTTACCACATGAGCGTAAACATATGATAAGAAGACACTCGAATAATACAATGCACAACAAAACTGCGACAGTCGCTTGTTTTTCCGCGACTTTCGTTTGTTTATTACTCTGAAAACACTCGCAGCTAAAAGCACAGAATATTCATGAGCCTTTTTTTTACATCAATCTGTGTTTCCAGAGTTATTTTTACGTGATGTAGGAAAGCAGTCGTTTGTTTTTTATTGCTCGCGCTGTGATCACCCGCGAAACTACGCGCACGTCCTCTCTGAGCGACGTCTCGAAGCAGACTGGTGCAGCTGCAGGATCATACGGGCTGGCCTCTTCGATGCGCGACTACGACCAGTTTTAGGTTCGGAACTATATATATATAAAGAGATGGTGGGGGATGAATAAGGGTAAAAAGGATGGAATGAAACAAGGAACCACCACTATCATCTAGCCACCCCGTACGGTAGCATCTCACCCCTATTCTTTGCCAACAATTCGACTTACCCCATACTACTTCGGTATCCAATCCATGCGCGAACCCTACACCCCCATACAGCAAACAAGCACCCCTGCCTATGCCACCCTCACGAGTTAATCTCACCATACAAAACATCAAGCTGGATTTTCTTTATCTCCTCCACATCGATTGAGGGGAATGTAATGTCGTTTTGTACGTTTCGATGTAATCAAACAAGATATAAAAAGTTTTTCTTATCGGTAACCTATTTACCAGAAAATTTATCAAAAGATAAAACTGCAGTTTTCGTCAACTTTATTTGTTGCATTTTTCTTACTAATATAATTTTTATTAAGGGTGTAAAGATAACGTGCCCACCTCTGGATTCGAGATCGCAGGTTCATCCCAGCTAAAGACGATTTTTCAGGAAATGAAAAATCCTACGTATGGCCGACCCCCATGGATGAATGGTTATACCACTCGCCTTCCACCGCTGCGCTAAGACCCGGGATTAAATCTCAGTATGGAATATGTGGTGGAAAAAATTTGCGTCGGGCAGGTTTCCTCAAGGTGATCCGGCTTCCCCTGCCATAATTATATTATTCCACCGTTGCGCCTTTTATTATAGGAAAAGGAGATGTGGAGAAAAAATTTCATTGATGGTAAGTCACTAAAAATTAATAAAAGTGTGCATTACAAAAATACGTATTAAAAAGAATGAGAATATTTCTATTCATAGTTGAAAAGGAATGGTTTGCAAAAGTTGAAGTAAATAGCATTATAAATTCAAAGGAAATAGTTAATAATGTATAGAAATGTAAGTGTGTTATACTGAAGTAATATTGTCGAACTATGGAGTGAATGCTTGAGCAGAAATATAACCATAAGTCCCTGTTTGTAATGAAGATGAAATAAACCCACTTACTTACTTACTTACTTACTTCTATATGAGGATTTTATTTTTGAAAATCAGAATACAATGGCGTGAGTCATTAGAAACTGGTTCTGAGAAATTTGTATTCATAAGTGTGTACATAATCACTGTATTACCTACTCAAATGGGAGTGAAATGGTTAAGTTTAACTAATTGAACTCGTTCTCTGAAAACAATTTCCTTTAACAATTTTGCATTTCCTGGACTTACACCATTTGTAATCTGAATGTCTCAAATATCGAAACGAAACATCCCGTTTGACTTTGAAATAAAAAAAAATTATGAAACTGTTTGGACAAAATATTAATTAAAACTCAACAGTATACTCGTATATGTAATTCAAACAGGAAGTTTTGATAGTTACCTCATTCAGAAGCATTAGCAGAGTTTTCGCTTATAAAAAATGGGGAATTACACAGAGATATTATATATAATGATTATTTACATACATTAAATTGGAAAAAAAAAGAGGAATCAAGGAATCGAGGGAATATAGTTTAGAAAAATAGCAAGAATATGCTGTAAACTAGTAGGTTTTGAAGAAAAATAAAAAAATACACAGAAGGAGTGACTGAACGAAACGAATAAAGACAGGAAACCCAAAGAAAGAAAGAAAGAAAGAAAGAAAGAAAGAAAGAAAGAAAGAAAGAATGTGGTATTGAATACAACTCAAGACAGAACTGAAGATGGCGCAACAAATACGCCGAAATGCATATTCTTTTAAGTAGTGACGCATCTTGATTCCACGCAGAAGTAACCAGCTTTCATCTTCATAATTGTGACCTTTATATTTTACAACATTTTATATTTGTGTCTGTCTTATAAATGCTGATTTTGAGTGGATCCAGATAAGTTTTATGTTAAGGGTTAAGGCGGAACTTTATTAAAATATTTAATGGAAATAAAAGATAGAAAGAAAGAAGGGTTATAAAGTATAAATGGAGATCCAATGAAAGGAAGTAAGACTTAGAGAGATATAAATAAATAAATAAATAAATAAGGTGGAACGAAAAGAAAGCGCAGGAAATAATCGCACAGGTGCGAGCGGTATAATGGAAATATAACGTGTCAAGCTAATAAAACTTTCAACTGGCGTCCGATCAGACTGACAGAATGCGCCCCAGGCGTGTAATAGTTCAAGTAATTTATTTAATAAATAATTTACTTGTGCATATCCAAATGCTACTACCAGTTACTGCACAGGCGTCATTCAGTAGGCTACGAACAGAAGGCTGCAAAAAGGATGGGCTGATTCTTGTTCGTTAGAGAATAAAGTTCTCTGGAGCAGACTCTGAACGGACAAACAGACATTAAGAACTTCCGCTCCTACAAATTAAAAAAAAATATCGTGTAAACATTAGTGATGCCCCATTAATATTTAATAAGAATAATAAAATCAGGTAAACTGATGTAACAAAGTGCCAGACTGATTTTATTTAATCAGTGATAACTGCAATTATGACATGCAGAAAACAAGTTATTTTTTAATCGATTTCCGAGTTAAGCTCCAGATCGATTCATGAAGCAGAGTTTACGGAAGAACAAAGGTCTAGTTTCATAAGCATACGTGAAGGATTATGTGGGTAGTGTTATTTGTCAAAGCTATCTGTAATGCAATTTTCAAAGACGTATATGAACTCGGTAAAACAACATGTTGTCATGAGCATTTGATAAATTCTTTCTAATATATCACCATAAAATAGGCACTAAATTGGGCATTACTCCGGTCAACCGATTTGGTACAAAATAAATAGGCTTCTTCCCATGGACGTTATAAATGCGTATACCAAGGTTCATGAAAATCCGATGAAGCGTATTTGAGTTATCGTGCGTAGAGACACACGGAGAGACAGACATTTTCTCGTCCCCCCACACAATCTCACAAAGTACCATTCTTCATAATGTTGCGATTGGACTATTCTGTCGTTTTCACTTATATAAATAAATTATGTTAAATTGAATTATTAACGTTGATTTCTTACTTAGTTCGGACATTTCACAGTTTCCCAGTCTATTTTCCGCTTCACTTGGGAATGAATGGTCCTCTCTGGTATCGCACTGGGTGGTTACCACAGAATAAATCTGCAGATGATATACACTCCTGTGTGTATAGGGGTCGGCGCATCGCCTTTTGAGTTTTGGCAAAAGCAACACTTTCTGTTATGATAGCGTGATACCCCCTCCAATATTGTTCTATGCTCCTCTTTATAACTTCTCCCCATTGTGCCCTACCTCATCCCTCTAGCCTCCTGACATTCATGCAGGGTTTACTGGGGCTGCTAAGTTCTGTGAATGTAAGAAAGGATTGAATGTATTCTCAGTGCTGAACTGGCTGAAGGTGAACTTTTTCATCCTCACATGAGAAGTGTCAAACTTTTCATGCTGATATCTACATTGAAAATTTTCATACAGACACAAGACTACTTTCAAAAATTAATTGACCGCTTCCGTCAAGATCTGAAAAATACAGCCATGAGTTCCACAACCCCTAATGGTTACAGTTATAATAAACTAGCATGTGCCCGCGGCTTCGCCCGCGATAATTATTTTAAAAATTAAAAATTAAAAGCATAACCCTAATAGTTAAATCATTATTTATTAACACCTAAATCACGTGGACTACATATCACGATTAGATAACGTCGCCTGGTAAAGACGCCCGCTGTTTCCCCCGCGATAATTATTTCAAAAATTAAAAACTAAAAATTAAGAGCATAATAGTTAAATCATTA
Source organism: Ectobius pallidus (assembly GCA_964059195.1). Taxonomy (NCBI): domain Eukaryota; kingdom Metazoa; phylum Arthropoda; class Insecta; order Blattodea; family Ectobiidae; genus Ectobius; species Ectobius pallidus. The sequence goes on from CAXKWD010000010.1 coordinate 108,181,632, forward strand.
TATTTATTAACACCTAAATCACGTGAATTACATACCACGATTAGATAGCGTCGTCTGGTAAAAGCGATCTCATATTCGAGTTCCTTGGCCCAGGAAATCCCTGTATAGTGAGTTTCGTCCAAATCGAACGATGTTTAACCATATTTAGGTCTATGTTGATTATCCCTCTTCCTTGTAGGTTGAAAATTTCATATGTCTACGGGCCTTGACATTCTAAACAAATGAATCGACCAGCGTGGGCTTACAACATTCAAGCGATCGCGATGCTTTTATTTCCACGGTATGACAAAAATAGCCAAAGCCAACTGCAATTGATTTGACATTGAAATGTATTACTGAAATCTGATGCTTCGACAGCGCTAAAATCACGTTTTCTGCCAGTATTTCACTCATAATTCGCGAACGAAAGCTAAAATTACAAATTCGGCTTCGAGGTGCATTCGCCCACCTTTCAGTCCATCTATCTTTAAAATTTCAGATCTCTGCGTTCAGTAGATTTCGATGGGCATCGTGGACAGACAGACAAACAGCATGTGCCCGCATGTGCCCGCGGCTTCCCCCGCGATAATTGTTTGAAAAATTAAAAACTAAAAATTAAGAGCATAGTTAAATCATTATAATTATTAACACCTAAATCACGTGGAGTGCATTCCACGATTAGGTAGCGTCCCCTGGTAAAAGCGACCTCAGATTCGAGTTCCTTGGCCCAGAAAACCCCTGTATAGTGAGTTTCGTTCAAGTCGAACAATGTTTGACCATATTTAGGGTTGATTATCCTTCTTCCGTGTAGGTTGAAAATGTCATATGTCTGTGGGCCTTGACACTCTAAACAAATGAATCGTCTAGGATGGACTAACAAAATCAAGCGATCGCGTTGCTTTTATTTCCAAGGTATGAGGTATGATGACAAAAATAGCCAAAGCCATCTGTAAGTGATTTGATATTGAAATTTATTACTGAAACTGATGCTTCTAAAACGCAAAAAAAAATGCACGTTTTCTGCCAGTTTTTCACTCATAACTCACGAACGAAAGCGAGAATTAAAATTCCGGCTTCGAGGTGCACATTCCGACCCTTTAGTCCGCCTATGTATACAATTTCAGATCTCTGCGTTCAGTAGATTTCGCTGGGCATCGCGGACAGACAGACAGACAGACACTTCCTTTTATTAATATAGATTACATTTAAAATAAGATATTAGGTTTATAAGTTTTCGTTCCTCTTTAAATGCCTTAGTGGAGTTTGGAAGTACGCTCTTCGCGAATTTATCATTAAAATCCTTGCTTACCGTCTTTTGCCCCTGCATTTGGATCAGAGTGTGTTTACATGATGCATTTGGATCAGAGTGTATTAGTTTGAAAACATTATTCGTCCTGCGACGGGTGTGAGATAAGACTAAAAAAAGTTTAGTGAGATTGTGTGGGGGACGGGAAGATGTCTGTCCGTGTGTCTATACGCACGAGAACTCAAATACTCGGATTTTCATAAAACTTGGCATACGCATTCATAACGACAATGGGAAGAAGCCTGTTGATATTGGACTAAATTGGTTGATGGTTGACCGGTACCGGAGTAATGCCCAATTTAGCGGCTATTTTGTGATAATGTATTAGACTGAATGTATGAAATGCGAATCAGTTCTCATGACAACATATTGCTTTACAGTGTTCACATACTGGTTTGGAAGTTTCAATACAGGTAGCTTTGACAAATAACACTACCCACATATTCCCTCACATATGCTTATCAAACTAGACCTTTGTTCTACCGTAAGCCCTACTAAATTATTCGATCTGGAGCTGAACTCGGAAATAGATTAAAAAAATAAGTTATTTTCTGCATATAATAACTGCAATTATCACCGATAAACAAAAGCATTCTGGCACTTTGTTACTCAGTTTAACTGATTTTATTTTTATTTGGAATGTTCTGCTATATCGAAATATCTGGCAATCCCATCCTAAGTCTTCAAATTAATTCATATATTAGGCAGTTCATATCATAATTCAACAATTTTTTTAAAAATCCTACTGTGCAGCGCTGACCCAAATAGGATGATCACAACTGTCTGTTGTAGGTCTATTAGGAACAGGGTATTTCGATATTTAATGGATGTATGATAGTAACGACTTCATTAGGACATAACATCGAAATCGAGCGGTTGAATGGTTGCCGGATTAAATGAATCACACCATTACATTGTAGTGGGCATTTTCGCGTTTGTATTTGGGATCAAAGTCAATTTATTGTACCAGGCTCTGTACAAATGATCATCGACAGCGGTACAATTAATGATCCTTAACGAAATTGGATGAAAAATAAATGTGATGTTCAATATTTGAGCATTACGCGCACTCCAATTGTGCTTGCTAACCGTTATTTCAGTTATTTTTTTCATAGATACCAACGCGATTATCAGTGGATATTACGTTTTTTAGAATCTAGCCAACACTCCTGTATGCATTGAAATTTCCTTTCTAATGTATTTCTTATAATGTTGTACCGTATATATTTCTGAAAATAAAAATGTATCTATACTGGTACGACAAAAAGAAGAGAAGTGTTGCTTGTTTTCTTGATGGTTTATTAATCTATTAATTACTATTATCAATTATTAAACTACCTTATATACCCTTTTTAAAATACATATTTATAAATATTAAGTCTTTTTTCGTGTCATATATTCATAAATTGAAGATCATTTTATAGATATTTTTTCAGGTATTTTAGGACATCAACTTCCGAGCCTTATCAATAAAAGCTCTAGCAGTAAATAAAATACTGTAGAATCAGTATCCTACATAGCTGGAAAACATAGCATCGTTTTAGTTTCAAATCACTGATGATGGTCACAAGTTGATCCAATTATACTTTTAAAGGGGATAAAGGGTAAGTTCTGAGGGGGGTAAGTGTGAAATATTCACCATTTTTGGTCAAAGTTTGCATTACTTGTTCTTTATATTATAAAATATTACTTTAATTGATGTGTGAGCTAAGTTTCAGTGACCTCAAGAATTTTTTTATCTCCTTTTATTATGCGATATTTAATATGATAACACTCGAATATTATAGGAGAAAAATTTCTCCGACACTGCGACTTGAACCCAGGACCTTTGGCTGTTCGCGCCAATGCTCTACCAACTGAGCTAAGCCGGAGTTCAATTCACAGCGCCAGATGGAACTTCTCTCCTATGACTAATTGCCCTAATGATCTACCTCACAGACAGACAAGTTATGTCATATGCAGTACTGTGAGGCACACTAATTGGTGATTTTTGTGACCGGGCTCCCACTTTCTTTCTCCTATAATATTCTCATGTAATGTCCAACAGAGACAATAGTCTGTGGTTCATGAAAGCTTACATATCTATGATAACACTCGTTAAATGTTTAAATCATAGTGATAAAAATAAATCATTTTTGACAAAGTTAAACTGTTTTCAGAAGATTATCCCTAAAAATAGAACAGTAATATTAAAGTTGGCTTAGTTAAGAAAATTAATTGAATCATTTGTAAAGCTGAGTATTTCTGATGAGGCTGCATCTAGACATTTTTATTTAAATATCATGCAAAGGGTTTTAAAGTCATTTTCCCATTGTATTATTTATTCTGTAATTTATATAAACTCAGAATTAAATGGGATCTACACATTTAACGTAACGAGTCTAAAATTTTAACTGTTAAGTTCTACAAATTGTGACTAAAAATAGCGCATGAGTTTTTTATTATGTCAATAATTTTTACAGTGAAAAAAATACCTATGGTGACCGCGAATTCTTTCTAAAAATGTAGAAATGTATCCAAAACTTATTTTTTCTCCATTTATAATATCGTACATATACAGTAAAACTGATCAATAATATTTTTAAATATGTAGTTGATCCTATTTAAAAATTTAGTCATTTTGCTGAAAACTGCAGGACAATTTTATTTTGAAATGTACAAATTTTTCAGTGTTTATTTCTTTTTGCAGTATTAATTTTTTAATAACTCAAAAATAATTAAATGAGATAAATGAAATTTCTTCGCAACATTATCTATTGCACCAGAGTATGTGTAGGAAAAAGTGTGTACCGTATATAGCTTCAAAAATGTAAAAAATAGAAGTTTCACCCATTACCCCCTTAATTCTGTGTGACGAAATATTGAAAAAAGGCTATGGGAGAGGAACGTTAATACCTTTACAACGGTGGGAGTGCCATTAAAAAGCGAAAAATTCATCGGATTCCCATAATCTTTAACGAATTCATTTTCAAATATTAGCAATGAAGTCCCCAAATATTAGGATCTTAATAAATATTAATAATGTTGAAGGCCATACTTATGGTTCAGGTCAGGATTTCAGAACAGATTATGTAATGAAACTTTCAAATGAGTTTTTCTCTGTTTTAAATTATGGACTTTTGAAACAGTTAAAATTCTCTTAATGATACAAATTTTATGCTGTCGCAATGAAATTCTTTAAATACTCTCTACTATGTAGGCCAATGCTTTACAATGAACTTGCTATCATAATTAGGTCTACTGTCAAACATATGTTTTGTTAAATCGAGCAGCCCCAACCACAAGTGTATAATAAAAATAAAAAAATTAAAATTGTTTAACATCTTCTCTTTATAACCAATTTTTAGCAAGCTTGTTTAGTGACTACATGGCGACTGTACAGGTAGGGGAAAAAAAGCGGACCGACTAACATAAATAAGTTGCCTATACCTGGTATGAGCCACTGCGCATGCTTAGCGGCATTCACAGGATAGCAGTGAATGTATTGAAATTTGTTCTACAGCCGATAAATTTCTTGAATTGAGAAACAATTTCACGTAATTTGCATTGCTTGTGGAAACAAAAGTTTCCGTTACATCTCTTACATTTATTTACGTATCACAAGGCTCTGAAATCTGCTACAAGAGGCGGTTCCCCTACCTGTACTGTGCATTTCAAGTTTAGTGGGAAAGTAACTAAAATAGCACCACAAGGAGCATTTCTCACAAAGACATAGTTAATTTATGTTTAAAATTTTTTAACTTAGGAACAGCTTCTGTTAAGATCAACAAAATTTACAAAAAAAATAAAAACCAGTGACCTGATAAAAACCCCAAATAAAATAGGTGTATTTTTTTTTGTTCGCCCACACTATAACTCGTACGCTTATATGTGACGTAACAGCAGCGTAATGACATCCATTAAAGTACAGTGTTTCATTATAACACTTGTGCGGTATCCATTAATATCGAACTTGGAGCAATCGTGAAGCCTTGTGAGCAGTAAATCACACTGCATAGTAAACAACCTGCATTTAAAACCAAATCAATTATGTTTCAAATACAAATGCAAATAATGAGTGTCTATATAGCCAAAATCAATTAAATTTTATTTGACGCAAAATACATATAGGTAAATTACTCGCCAACCACTTATATTTAACTACATTTCTTTCTTAACTATGCATTACTAAGGTTAAATCGCTTCCATAGACCTTAATAACGTAGCCTCAAGATGTTTCCGTAGACTCATTACTCCCACATTGTTTCTTTCGCATCAGCAAATATCCACGCTGCGTTACCTTAGCTTAATATTCAAAACGAGACAAGGTACAAACTTTATTCGTTTTACAAGCTGCATAATTGTCTTCTTCTTCATTTTTCAGTTGCGCTAATGAAGTTCCCCAACGCACCACAGCAACGCTGTTTTTGTTTGTTGACTCTGTTTTAAATGATAAAACACTCTTTACACAATTTCCCTGCCTTTTCTCTTTTACACTGCATTCGAGTTGCCAACTTTCCACAAAGTAAATACATCTTCTTTTTATTTATGATGTCAGATATGGGGATTGACTTGTACTTAATAATTAAATTCACATGCATATCCAATAGGCTATATTTACATGAAAATAAAATATTTATTTATTATTTCCCTCTTAACTTATATTCTTTAAACACTCTAACAAGTTGTATTTTAAATAGTATTTTAAATAGAAGTACTTTTTCTTTTGAAAACTTCAAAATGTATATTTTGATTCACTGCAACAAAGTGTATGCACAGAAATTTCTTTTTCGTTTTACTACTGCATATTTCGTTTACTGTGAATAATTTTACTAAATATTAATGCATATGTTGTGTATATTTATGTTCGTTTTACTAGAAAATATATTTTGTTTTGGTGATTTACGATTAAATGTGCAAACTATTCTATGACGCTGTGCCCATCATTTCACTAGACTACTACACTGCCTCTACCACATGTCCTTGAACTTGGATGTACATATTAAGTCCGCCACTGAAGACGAGTCACCCCTTCCTCATGTTTACAAGATAGGTAGCGTAGAGCTATAACCCAGTCACCACTAACCTGATGTAATGTTTTTGTGGCTAAACCCCCGGGCCCTAATGATGACGTATACTGGCTCAATAGTGACACTAGGATTAAAATCTAAAAGCAAAATGCTTTACCCTCTACACAGAAAATGGAGATTTCTAGGCTTTTTAAATAAATAATGTTTGGCAATGTCTCTTGTGCCTGTCTGTCTGTATCGTCATCCGTTTGTCCGCCTGACTCACTGTTTGTCTGCCTGCCTATGAAAAACATTACATACAATATTAAATCACAGAAAGAAGTATGTATGTGATCGAAAGGTAATCCCTCTCCTGAAAAGTTGCGGTGCTGTAAGGCCTGGGTGGCGTAGACCATAACTATGAAACACGGTGATGAGAATATCTTATCCCTATATATTATACAACGCATCGTCTCTCTTTGTGTCTGTTTGTCTCTCCGTTAAAACTCTGTAACTTATAACTCTAGAATCATTTATTTGATTTACATCCCATTTTTTTAGTTTATAGATACCGGTAAGTTCTCTGGCCAGGTATATAAGTGGTCGTTGTGTATTAATTTCAATATATCTATAATTTATTATTATTTCACAAATTTTAATATTTTATTTCATTTTGTTTTGCTCGTAGAATTGCTAAAGTTGCCCTCGCGGGCTTTTTTAGCATACAAACTCGTAAAAGAAATCCGTTTTTACCACTTAGATCATAAATAACTGTTATTAACAAGGTTCTTAATCACTGTGCAACATTTTTAATGCCTGAAAATAGCGTTTTAAATAAGTTGTATTTTTTGCTAACGATCGCTTTCGTCCAATAATAATAATAATAATAATGCAAAATTCGCGATATGATTTAATGGATGAAGCAGCATTAAGTAAAAAATAAATTAAAAATGTGTTCCCCTATAGGTCACTTGGACAGGCGCGAAATGAGAGATACTGAATGCAGATGGTAGTAAATAAGAGATTAGCGGAATTTGCGCTCCAGTGGTAGCGTAATATCGAACACATGAATAACGCATATTGACACATAACAAGTATATTAGAGAACAGAGTAAAACTGAAAGAGCTATAAATTATTCACCGTATCGGAGCACGGTCCCCTGTTCTCGGCGCGGAAACTTGCACTGAATATCCATCGCGACAAAGCGACCAGATCTTGTGGGCCATGCATATATAAATAGGCCAACGCTCTACATCAGATTTGTTTAGTGTCCAGCAAGCCTAATGGCTTTGCTGATAGAAGATACATGCCCCCATGAATTATGAATCCCTCTGATATCCCGTATGCTTCATGTAGTGAAGGTTTAAGGCAAAGTTCACACAATTCACACAATCCCTGTAGGTCCAACCTTGAAGTCGTGTATCAAAGCTTCATTTACAGCTAAAATGAATTATAAAGTTGAATAAATAGCCGGTTTTTGCCAGAATTAAGTATTCGGAGACAAATTGTTTATATCTACCAAATCCTTAGCAGCTAGTGATCGAAAATGAAGACTAAATGAATAAATCATTTCAGAAACAGCGTAAGTCAACAATTTCAACTTTTGGGAAATTACCACAAAAAACCTTCATAACTTTTATAACTGTATACGTAAAGGATCATTATTACTCTTCACACCACCCCTGATGAAATTTTAACACTATTAATTGGTATTTTTTTTAATTCCTGCTTCAAATGATCGTATTGCAGTGATTATTATATAATTTTAAAGCTCAGAGAGTATTTTATTACTTCAAGCTAGGGCAATATGATTTAGTAAAACAATAATCGACTTGTCGAATTTTGATAATATTATAGGAGAAAAGTTCTCCTGACACTGGGACTTGAACCCAGGACCTTTGCCTATCCATGCCAATGCTCTATCAACTGAGCTAAGCCAGAGTCCACGTCACAGTGCCAGATGGAATCTCTCTCCCATGACTGATTGTCCTATAATATTATCATGTAATGTCCAATAGAGACAATAACCTGTGGATCATGAATGCATGTGCATGTACTTATCGAATTTTGGTTATAAGTTAGCTCACTAATAAGTAATATATATTTCAAAAATATAAATATTTCAAGAATGAAGTAACTATATCTGCCATAAGATAGTGAAAATACCATTAATGATCCTCACATAATTAAGGAGATATTCTGTTTCACCTCAGTATTCTAAATTTCAGTGAAATATGGTGTTATACAAGTTATAAAAAAGTTTTTTAAATGTTTATAGTTAGCCTATAAATTATAAAGATAATATAAAAAGCATGCTTTACTGTTAATAAAGGAACACTACATTAACGTCTCAAACAAACATTTTCAACCACCTTAAACGCTTAAATACATGCAAGCAATTGCAGTAGCCAGTTCGCCACTGCATACCACCCCAACCCATTACACAGCTCATCATATGCATGCGGCCAATTTTCTTTATTTTTTGGTTGTGGAGGTGAATAGGGTGAGGTCTCTTTGTCCGTATGTAAAGCGAAATGCTTTCCTCCACTAATTCCAACACGAATTGTACCAGGGAGTTCTAATGTTAAGACAATACGGAGGGTAAGAGATTCGCTTAGAAAGGGGACCTGGCGATGAATTAAATTGTCCCCCACTCTACAAATTCAAGGGAGGTTTCACCAACCTCTATTAGTATTTAATTCTATAGTAACAATGCGGACGATACTGCTATTCAAGTTGGGTCATTCAACAACCCTTTGCTTATCGGAATGGAAACGTATCACACCGCATGGGCGTCTAAACCTACAGTGCATTTTAAATTGCTGCCTTTTCACTAAGAATGGTCATTCAAGTCGCATAAGCTAACAAATTACTACTGAAACCTCTCTTAATACTCCTTCCTAGGGGATGGACACTCCAATGCTGAATGAAAGTCTGAAGTAAACAACTGATGAATAGGATGCAGTTAATATAATTTCAACCTACTTAGCAGTTGTGATTTCTTACATTCCACAAAGGTTGAAAATACAATGAAAGAAAGAGGAAGTGTGAGGGGAGTAAGAAAATAACAGAAGAGTAATATGAAGACAAATATGTGAATAGAGGAAGGAAGGCACGGAGGAGCAAAGAGAAAGAGATATAATCGTCTGTATAAAGTAAAAACGGAGTTGGATCTGGTGTTGCCATATTCATGGAACAAGCCCTGACACACAGACTGAAATCTAGACTACATAACAACTGTTACAACAATCAGGCAGAACAAATGGCAGTATTAAGAGCATTGGAGGCAATACAGGAACTCAATACAATCGAAACAGAACACAGAAAAGTTGCAATATATACTGACAGTCAGATAACACTCGACTCCTTAAGTAACTTAGCTAACCACAACGAACTTATGCACAGGATAACAAACAAAATTCGGACTCTAGAAGCAGAAAGATAGAAGATTTCATTTAGTTGGATAAAAGCACACGCAGGACACTTCGGAAATGAAATGACAGATCAGATGGCAAAAGAGACAGCAAGAGACAGTGAACTAGAAATAATTTACAACAAAATTCCTAATAGTTATCTATCGATAGAAGCACAAAAAATGAGTCTCAGTAAGTGGAAAAACGAATGGCAGACGACAAAGACGGAAGCTACCAAAGCATTTTTCAAAACATGACAGCGATTCTTACAGGCCACGGAAAATTGCGGTCGTATTTTCATCGCTTCAAGATCTTGGATTCACCTGAGTGTCCATGTGGTGCACCAATACAGACAGTGGACCATATAATAAGCAAAATATTAGCCAAAGAAAGGAACAGTCTAAAACATAAAATTATAGTGAAACGGGGAAAATGGTCAGCTGATAAAACTCAATTGATTAGAGAAAACAGGAAAGATTTTGCTCTAATCGTAAACAAAATAAATTTTGATTTATTGTAATGTAAATATAAGCCATCTGTAAAAGAAAAGTTAATACGTATAGAACGACACACAAACGAAAGAATGTAAAACCTAGCATATAGTATTACTATGATGTAATGGAACATGCCGTTAATAAACTTTAAAAAAAGTTGAGAAGACATTTTATGTAAGAATTCGTTTTATGATCTAAATTATTTTTTTAGTTTTTAACTGTAATGTGTTGTATTGTATTTGTTATTATTACGTTTTTAATTATGATACTATCTGTACTATATGTACGGCGAACAGATAATAAAAATATTTATCTATCTATCATGAAATGTATATTTTTCAAACATGTGCATGGAAATCCTGTTTTAAAAATAATATAAAAATTGTTTTCTAATAGATAATATCATCCTTCACAAACTGCTTTTGTTATAATGAGACAGGTATTCTGATGCACGCACATGCTGTGATCTGAAGAGAAATAATTACTGGGTCCGATGTAAAGCAACAGATGCTCTCCGTACGCCCCTCGCTGTTATAAAGGAAAACTTCTTTTCAGTTGTGGATCATTTAAAAAATAAACTAAAAAAGTTGAAGAACTGTCAAGTGAAGACACAAAAGAGAAAACGCTACTTAAACATCGTGACTCAGATGCTGACGTTATAATCCTGCACAAGAGCCCCCTACTTGTCTTAAGAGTTGAACATTGTACTTGGTTGCTTATTCATATACATAGCATATGGATTCGCTGTTCGTGTGAGTGCTGGTGACACACGCATAAGAAAGTGTTAGGTGAAAAGAAAGTCTCCAATATAAACAACAGAGGTTGTTGGAATCTATTCTACTAATTATATTATGTTATCGTCTGGGCCCGGATTTTGATGACCTAAAGATACTTAAAATATTAGAGCTGTAAAATGACTGCAAAAATACAAAAAATGACCAAAAAACTAAGAAAATTACACAAAAATTATATGAAAATACTAGTTTATTAGATATATATCTATTCTACATTCATGTTTATAGGCTTGTAATAAGTTAATTACATACGGTTAAATGAAAACAGCAAACACAGTGTTACTGTAGGCCTATCCAAATTATAATTATAACGAGATCTATTTATTTATGCTTATTCAGAATTCCGATAACATTCAATGTAAGTAAATGCACAAAAACTCTATATAATGCGAGAAACAATACAAAGTAAGAAAATAATTACTTTAAATTTAAAGAAATCACCTAAAAATATGAAATGTGGAAAAAATATATCATAAAATGGCCAAAGAATTACCAAATAATAACATTGAATACTAAAAATGGCCTAAAAATAAAAAATGGGGAAAATTGCCAAAAATGACCCAAAAATTACAATTTATATAATCTACGATTCATAATCAGAATATCTGCACAAGTTGGCAACGTCCATGATGTACCAGTTAAAAGATATGTCATCAACATCCGGGCCCTGGTTATCGTACATAAGACAAGTGTTCTCTGAGCCTTACCACTGCGACGAATTATGCAATTACTTCTCTACCTGCATGATAAAAGTGTTGATTTAGCCATTTTGGTACAAAAGTGCTAGTTTTTATTTTAGTATACATAATTAAGCATTGTCTATCATAAAGCAGTGTTCCTAAACTGTGTTCCGCGGAGTATAATTGTTGCGAAAGGCTGTAAGAAATTATTCACTTGTAGCGTATCTTAATATAATTTCAGTAATTAGCAAGATACTCTAATGCAGAAAAAAATAAACTGCGCATGAAATGAATGAATGAATGAATGAATGAATGAAAGGAGAAAGTTTTCCTAAGAAACTTTAAATCTCAAGGGAAAATACAAATACGAAGACTGTGCATAAGATGCTTGACAATAGATTCCGGATCAGGTGATTTCACCTGCCTGGAAAGTAAAAGAAAAACGACATGATTATAATTACGAGGAAATCATTGTAAGTTTTGATATTATTAAACGAGGAAAAATTCCTTGTAAACTTTAATGTTATAAATTTTTACGTTGAAAATGTTAGTTACTTACTTAGAATTATTTATGACTTCATGTTGAAATTAACCCTAATAATGAACATGTAAAACTGGCCAATAAATATGGCCCATGAAGGTTCTCAGAAAGCTGAGAAAATAGATTCATAAATCCGCCTCTGCTTCTATACCTAACTGCACGAAAGAGATGGCTAATTATTTTTTTAAAATAACATTATTTCTTTTAAATCTTTACCATTTTTACAGGAGACATTCCCGAGTAAGTTACTGCTGACATTTTTAAACATACTTAATATATAACTCTTATATTAAATTTTAAATTATAAACGATATAATATTTTTCTTTAAACATGACTTTCTTGATATTATTATTATTATTATTATTATTATTATTATTATTAATATTATTATTATTATTATTATTAATATTATTATTATTAATATTATTATTATTATCAGTAATAATATCAATCGGAGGAATGAAGTAGTGTTACCCTTCCACATCCTACAATACCGTAAGTAATTGCAAAATTGACTGAACTAGACTTAAATATATTAATTTTAATACGTTTTAATTGAAAACATTAAATTATAGTTTTTTCGGAATTTTGAAATGAAGAAATTAGTATGATTATCCTAATGCATTACTTAATTTATAATAATATCAAAATAGTTTACTTGCAGGCAAAGGAAGTAAATTTAGAAAAAAATTAGGCACGCATTCCATTCCTGTGAAGTCCCTAAAGATAAATGGACCGTCAGAGGTCTTGGAACAAGAGTAGGCTACCCTTCCTAGCTATACCAAAAGCATCTTAGGAAATATGGCATCTAAATTTCATTTCCATGAGATTAGGAAAATCCTCATACAGATATTGCGAGACTCGTTTCAGATATGAAACTTGTCCATGTTGTCCATGAAATACATGTTACATGAAACATTTTTTTAATGTATAATAACACATTGTTAATGTGTTAATGTAGAATAACACAGAGTGAATTGTAAATATTTATTTTAATAATCATTTAGTATTTTTTATTCTGAATCTGTGTGGTTATCGTCACTAGAGGAATTATGATTTATTAATTATTGTTAAAACTCTTATCTTTGGACATTTACAGTGAATGAATACTGAAAAATTATTATTGTAAGTATCTTTTATCAATTGCATTCCACACTTATTTAAAGAAAAGGGGATGAAGGTGGCTTTATCGGATTTAGAACAAGAAAATTACCATCCAGCCTTTTTTAGTGTAGCCTAAATCGCATACGTGAATGTCGTGAAACGAGGCTTCTTCATGCTTTCCGTAGCGTTTAAGGTGTTCGAGTCGCTTTATGCTTTGAAGATCTTGGACAAGATCTAGTCCTCTGAGGATAATACAGCAAACTGTTAAAATCGGAGCCTGTTCTTCCAAGCAGATATTTTTCTTCCCTTCACTCTTGGAGAAGTGGAAGCGGAATAGAAATCTGCCTTGAAGGAAAGAATAAAATGCTGACGAGTAACATTGTGCCGTACAGTCTTGTAAATTCCTTCGCTTGTGAATTCATCTCAACACATCAAGTGACAGACACATTGTCGATATTTCTTATCTACAGGGAATAAAAATATATTGCCTATCCCATGCACATATTTTGTCACGATAACATTCATATGTATGTTATATGAGTTTTTATGTCTTACATAAAATTCCATCCTTCTCCAGCTCCAGAAGAATGGGATAAAGTTATAAATGAAGAAGTAAACGCGAAGAGATTAATCCTGAATACAGTTCTTCTTAAGAAAGCAGACTGGATAGGTCAGGTATTGAGTAGATTGTCTGCTGAATGATGTCATCGAAAGATAGTTGGAGGGAACTCAAAGTCTTATAAGAAGAATAATCCAGATGCTACACGACTTAAAGGAGGATAGAAAATTCTGGTTAATGAAAGAGGAAGCCAAGGAGAGAGATATGGAGAGCGAAACTTGGAGACCAAAGATAAAGGCCCCTATGTTAATAAAATATTAATAATAAATAAATACATAAATAAAATTCAACGACATTACAGACAATATAGCTTTAATTAACGAGGAGAACAAATTCTATGTTTGGGTTACGTATCTTCTGGGATTATGATACGAAGATTGATGGCGATTTTCTCTTACTTTTAATGCTGAAGAAAATTTTGTTTTCGTAATTTTAGCTATAACGATTTTGTTTGAATTCTGGACATAAACCAAAGCTTTTATTTGAAACATTTTTTTTTTTCACAAAAAATCTATGAAGGGTAGTATAAGCAAGGTACCGTTCACAGAGACACGGTCTTGCCTGGTGAATGAAAAATCTTTGAATGAAGCTGAAACAAGTGAATACGTAAGCCACTCTTTGTAACATTTCCTCTTATTCTGTATCAGCATATGAAGTGAGGCAGTTATATTGCCCATGCTCAGAGGCGCCAACTTTTGAAAAAAATTGGGTGGGCTCAAAGAAATTTTAAAATTTCACAGTCCCGCCCCTATTTTATTCATAAAGTAAAATGACTACGAATAAATATAGAAATTATTTCATTGTTTCTAATAACGATCAATAACGTCACGAAAGTGTTGCATTATAATGATGATGAGTGTTCTACCCGGAACGAAGCCACGAGAGCATGACCTCGATTAGGTCAACCCTCTTTTAAACCTCAGAGAATTGACATTGCCTCTCGCGAAATGGGGATTAAGGGACAACACAAAACCCAGTCCTGAACTCAGGAATGAAATCTTCCACTTCCAGGGTAAAATCAGGTGGACTCTAATTTAAAGGAAAGTCTTTAAAGTTTATAATTACATGGATTTTTTGAGGGGCTTAGGTAACTACTAAAATAATATAAATAAAATAAAACATGGGCTACTATCATTCTGTAGTCGTACAAGCAAAACACATTAAATCTTATGGAAATGCTGTTGACTTAGTGTTGACTACATTCCGGTAACGAGCACGACATCTGCTTCAACCAAACTAAAATCTTGGCAACTACGAAAACCTATCAAGCAAGATTACAACGTGAGGCAATAGAAATCTATAAACATAAAAACAACTTCAATAGAAAGAAAGAGGGCTTAAAACTAAACAAGATATGGTATCCGGCACTACAAAACAGTATCAATGCCATTCAACAGTCTAGCAGCCAATCTGAAGAACCTGGTACAATAGAAAGAGGGAGCCAACCAGAAACGGCTGATACAACGACCGACCAATCAGCTGCAAGCAGCGGTGCGAGTATGTGCAGCCAACAGCCTATAAATACGCGCCGAAATCCAGCTAGGGACAAGAGCCCAAATTGGGGCTCAAACCCTTGGAATAAAAGGGATATTTCCCTCGAAAATTAATGCCTGCCTGCCTGCCTGCTGTATCAGTCGACAGCAAGACCTCGCCGAGGAAACTCCGAAGCAGAACTCACCGCTGAAGATGCCTGCCGCAGTCGTGGGCGAAACGTCCGGAAAGTCATCCGACGGACCACGGCAACATAGCCCGGAAAGTTTTAACAATTTAGTGTATTTTGCTTGTAAACCCACGGTATAGTCCAGTTATTTATTGCATGGCCAGGCGGCTTCCTTTCGTTAGGAGGAAAAGTTTGCCGACAGCTCAACCCATGTTATTTTAGTTTTACCGCACCAATCAGCTAGTTACCCCAGCCAATCAAAATCTAAAAATATCCTGTGACGATTTTGACAGCTACTCGTCAACTCTGCGTGGAGTAAAATGCACGGTGTCAAGATCAAGTTACAGTAAACAATAACACGTGTGAATTGATTAAAGCGAAGGAAGAACTGAGGTCAGTGATAACAATGAGAGAATATTGCAACGTTGCTTTTTGTATTGGAAAGCGGAAGCCAAGACTGATTTAGTCAGATCAATTAACATAAAGAAACACCGAAACCTTTGAAGTCGACTGGCCATGCAATAAATAACTGCACTATACTACGTGTTGTAAATGTATTTCTCTTGACTGCACTTTTCTCTATAAATTTATCACAAGCGTAATCTAAATCCAACTTTGTTCCGCTGTCCGTATTTAGGGGTATGCTTAGAGCAGCGATATCTCCGATTAGGTCTTTTCTAGAACATTGTCAAACGTAAAAATGTCTCCAGTCTTTTCAAAGCAACTGGCATTGATGGGGTTTAAAGAATTCAGGGACAAATTATTTCAATCGAGTTAATTGAAACAAGAGAGAGATTACATTATTATGTATGTCAACAATTATCTAATTTTTGTTTTACACCGATTAAACATTGAGACACGATTTTTAGTAACAATAAAAAAATGTACGATAATATAATTCACGGCAAATTATTGGGTGGGCTTGAGCCCCACGGCCCATATAAGTTGGTGCCACTGATGACATGTAATGAACCAAGGTAAAGTGTTCCCTATTACAGGCCATGGAGGCCCAGAGGGTTCCAGGGGGTTGAGGCTCCCAGATTTTTAGACATCGGCACATGAAGGTGGTAAGGTTGTCACCCTTACGCACCGGCCGCCTTTACCCCCAGGATTGCTCCTGGTACTCATTTCTGTTAGAGGCTGAGTCGACCCCAGGGCCATAGTGCCACCAGAAGGATTAGGCAATGAACCAAGGTAGTTCTCGTAATATGGTAGAATGTCCCACCCGTAATTATGAAATGGCTGTATTGTCTCTTTTTTATATATGAAAAAAAATTGATCCTTTAATAGACCACATTACAGACTAGCTTCTACGGCAACTGTGTCCGTAAAACATCAGGCTGGGACATCGCAAGTCAGTCGCTTTGCCGTGAGCTTCAAGGTCATAGAGGAAGCGCACAGCTTGTGTGCTTTTGTGGACGTGAACTAGCCTATCTTGTGTCACTGAATATTAGAGAGTTATATGTATTTGTAGTTGTTTCATGAGTAAATTTTGTTAATTATGTATTTATTACGTTGCAGTTGATTTTTTTGACATTTATAGCATGATTTTAACAGGCATTAAAACTAAGTAGTCCAGAATAATGAGCTATATCCTTTTTGATTTTAGAAAATATAGTAGTCTTGAGGTACAATTTGGCATCAGATTAACTTCAAAAAGTATGTGTGGTTAATTACTATGTAAAATAGCAAACAGCCCACCCGTAA
This sequence comes from Ectobius pallidus, assembly GCA_964059195.1. Taxonomy (NCBI): domain Eukaryota; kingdom Metazoa; phylum Arthropoda; class Insecta; order Blattodea; family Ectobiidae; genus Ectobius; species Ectobius pallidus. The sequence goes on from CAXKWD010000010.1 coordinate 108,198,919, forward strand.
TGGTGATATTTTATTAAATTAATATTGTAAGAGTTTAATAAATATTCTGACAATCTGGAAACAGTTTATCATTTTTCTTCCATCCCTTATACCTTCATTAATAATAACACTAAGTCTCTAACATTAATAGCAGAACAACAAATGAACTGTTTTTGTACACCATTAAAATCGTTGTCCAAATTAGGCCTATGTCCCACCCGTAATAGATTTTTAAAAACAAATTTAAAATCAATTTTAAATATTGTTTTCCATGTTGAAGAACGCATACTAAATTCCACACAATGAGCTGAAAAATTCTAGCTAGTTATTTATGATATGTAATGAACAAAAATACTTGTAATATGTTAGAATGTCCCACCCGTAATTAAGAAATGGCTGATTGGTAGATAAGCGATGTTGTTGTAATTTGGCTCTTCGTCTTTATATTATACCAATACATTAAACGGATAATATGGTTTTCTGAAACGAACGCTTTTGTAGTTGTATTCGCAAAGCAAAAGCCTGGGAACCTGCAACTCAGTGGCTACGCTGGGAGCTTCAAGGTCAGAGACTCAGCGGACAGCTTGTGTGCTTTTGTGGACGTGAACTAACCTATCTTGTGTCATGGGTGCTTTGATTATTATGAGGCAAAGCCGAACTAACTTACGTTACTTATCTGGACTTTCATAAAGCGCAATGGATTATCACAAAATACTAATGTTACACTGAACAAAGCTCCAGTAAAATAATTAATTATCGCATTCAACCAAACATGGCTACGTGACTAGGTGAGAAAAACTATGCGCCTACCTTGATCCGTCCATTCCTTGCATAGCTGCGACGACCACTGCCGATTCACAAAACCAACGTATTCTACAATATTCACACTTTTGTTTATTATTATTGTAATAGTTTCACACACACGCATACACGCACGCAAAGAATAAAATTCGCACTACCACAACATTCACCACCGGCTTGCACGACGCGACGATAAAGACTGACTGACTCGATACTGAACTTCGATCGATAGCTTCTCTGACTGATGCGTAACTTCGATTGAAAGCTTCGATTATATTGGATCGTAGTGCCAGCGTTGAAGGTAAATTATTTTCATGAACAGTTTACACCAATGGTGCCAACTTTTGAAAACATTGGGTGGGCTTAAAGATTTAAAAATTTTCATACTTCGGTCCCTTCGTTCATGAAATAGACTTATATAATATTTATTTGACTATTATATAAATATAGTAGGCCTACATGAAATGATTTCATTGTTTCTGTTGACAAACTTAGTAATAATTGTCTTATACCCCACACTTTTGTGTCACAATTCCTTGCTTTGCCCATTAAATTGCATGTGATAAAGTTTTTTCTTCTTGACGCATAAAAAGGATAATAATAAGGCGGTGGATGTGCAAACTGCGCTGACAGATAAAGATATAAAAATTTAGTGAACTGAGAAACGACTTCAAACAATCGTGAGTGAATTGGAAAAAGAGGAGATGGTACATGTATGTCAACAATAGCCTGATTTTAGCTTTCCAGCGATTCAAAAACGAAACTTATTTTAGTAATGGTAATAACAAAATTAATAAAAAAGGCCTTCGGAAAATTATTGGGTGGGCTTGAGCCCCACGGGCCCATATAAGTTGGCGCCTCTGCCCATGCTTAGGGTTTATGTGAGTGCATTACATCAGATTTAATTTGGGTTGTAGGCTACATCCTACGGCAAGGCGACACGAAGCGTGGCAACGATTTCCTCTTCACTTTTACAACCACTTCAGATGAAGAGAATGTAATTTTAGTTGACTTTCTCGAAAACGGCCCTAAAGATTTTGTTTATATTTCCTACTCCAATTTTATAATAAACGCATAATGTATTATATTATAACTCTATCCTAACAGGTATTCTTCCGACTCAAGAATGGATTCTGGAGTGTATTTGTAAAGAGGTGGTATATTCTGGATGAGTTCATGTAGAGCATTTATTATACGGACAATTTTGGCTACCTGGTTGTGTCTAGCAAGGTCTGCTAGATTTTGACTTGCGGATACTATATGCTCTATAGTTTCTCACTGTATGTGTCATTTCCGACGTCTGTCTATTGTATTTGCTGTAATTATGTCTTTTTAATAACTTCTAGTTCAGTACCAGAATGGTATTTTATGAGATTGTGTGAAGGACGGGAAAATGTCTGTCTGTCTGTCCATGTGTCTATAAGTGCGATAATTCAAATATGCTTTATCGGATTTCCATGAAACTTGGGAAACGCATTTATAATGCCCATGGCAAGAAGCCTATTTATTAAATTGATTTTATTATTATTTCATTTTGGACAACCACATTGCTGTTGTTGTTATTATTATTATTATTATTATTATTATTATTATTATTATTATTATTATTATCATCATCATCATCATCAAAAACAAATAATTTTTGTGACGTTAGTTGCAGTTTTATTTTGTAAATATGAACAACAGACATACAATTATTGCAGTGTCATAAGAGTGGATATTATTATTATTATTATTATTATTATTATTATCATCATCATCAAAAACAAATAATTTTTGTGACGTTAGTTGCGTTTTTATTTTGTAAATATGAACAACTTACATACAATTTTATTATTGCAGTGTCTTAAGAGTGGATTAATTTAGGGCAGGTAAAGGGCTCTCCACAGTATACCTTGAAGTGTAGGAGTCCCTTGGAAGCAGTGGTGGTGGCCTCGTTAAGTTTATAAGTGTGTAGCACTTATGAAAGACAGGGGGAATTAGCAGTGGGAGGTGTTGTTTCCAACGTTTGTATGCAGCCCTGGAGAATGGGAAACAAGCGCGACAATGGAATCGCTCCTCCACGCATTAGGCCAGCAAATTTAAAGTTCACACCACCTCCCACCTCTTTGTTCTTATGTCTTTAAAGCTGAGAGGCTGCAAGAAAACCTCCAACCAAGTCAGTGAATTTGCGGGGCATGAGGCAAAAATAAATTTCGGAGCGATTAAAGAAAAGAATTCTACATCTAGCGTAAGAATATTATGTCTATTTTTGGTATTTTTTTATATTTTTCATGTCAATGATACTGACACACCACCAAATATTTAAAACAAGGGTAAAATATTACTACTACTACTACTATTACTACTACCACTATTACGACTGCTACTTTAATTAATAACAATGAATAATAATAATAATTAAGTTCCATGGCTCTATGATGATGATACCGTATTACTATTTTCCGCTCCAACGTGGCAGGAAACATACAAATTGGCTAATACGGGTTTAAGAATAGTTAAAAGTTGACTAGACTGCAATAGGTTAGTATAAAATATACGAGGGTCATACAATAATTAAAGAGACAAAGATGGTTGTTAGTACCAGTTTGATACATTTAGGATTTTAAGTTGGATCAACATTGCTCTGTTTATAACCTCAAAATTAAGTTTAACGAAGTCGCGTCTTCTTGAAAATTCCACATTGGTTGTACAACGTTCTGTGATTAATTTTTTTATTGCTGAAGGTGAAAAACCAGCTCATATATACTCCAGAATGACTAAAATGTATGGTGAAAGTTGTATGAACCGTTGTATGTCTCTTTAATTATTGAATGACCCTCGCAGATAATACAAACTCTGTCCCATTCTCTTAATAATTGTTGGAACTCCACAATTAATTATGGAACAAAACTTGTGCTTAAGAATCCATAATATCAACTGTTCTGAGTCTGACTCATGTACCTGTCAAGTTCTGAAGGAAACAAGTCAGGTTAAATATCTCGGTATTATCTGAAATTTGACAACACATTACATATTTATATAACATATTAGTAACAGACTACGAAAAATGCCTGCAACTTTCAACTAGAAAACCCGCATAGCATATTTTTAATGGTAACGCAATAGGTGAAATCATCCATGGCATGGGAAATCGAGAACGCCTGCAACTCACGACTAGAAAACCCGCATAACATATTTGTAACGGCAGAGCAATAGGCGAAAACATGCCTGGCATGGGGAATCGAGCACGCCTCAAAGTTACTTACATGTAAATCTATTTCTATCTAGTTAATGTGTTATGTGTAATTTAAAATCTGTACGTCGTATGAAAAAAGAAATCTAGTATATCAATAATGTTCATGAAAAGTTAGTCTAGAAAAGTAATATTTTATCTCTCGCGATTAAAATTAGTTTTATTTTGTGGACCAGTATAACTGGTGACCAGAGATGTTTGTGAATATAAATAAGTTGCACTTTTATCATATTCGTGTATACTGCAGTACATGCACTCGTGGCGCTACTACTTAATGCTGTGGAGTGACATGCGGGGAAAATGTCATATAAAACTTGAGTCTTCAATCCAAGACTGAACATTCGAACCTTAATGATAATAAAATAATAACAATAATAAAGAAAACTATAATTCACAATATGCCAACTGTTCCAACTTAGACAAAAATAATGCAGCACCGGTATCTTTTAAGTCCTAGAAAGGAGATACTGTACTTAAGGTCACAGTCGGCTGATATAGAAGTTTTTTTTTTTAAATGCGGCTTGAAAATATAGAACCGTTCTGTATGATTTTGTAGGCCTATCATTTGTAATTTTTAAAACTATAACAGCACAGTTTTAATATGAATTATTATAAAGTGGTTTTTCTAGAGGTGTTAGCTTTCAATACAATTTTTGGACTCACCAGTATTCCTCTGAAGTATCCGGCAGGAACAGCAGAACTGTAATAAAAAGAAATACAAAATGTTAGATAATATGTCCAAGTTTCCACAGACTCTATGTTATACTGAAAGTGGAAGTTACAGCCCCTTTACTGAAGGTGGATTAATTAATGATCCTAAGTTTTTCCAGACACTAGGGATTGTGACTGTATTTCTCCACCAACTTGAGGTAGAGAATGTGAACAAATCTTCGGCAATAATAAAATACAGACATCTTTCGGAAAGTTCATTTCACTTTATACATGAAAAAAAATTTGAATATAAAAATTAATTTTATTCATATTCTTTAATTACATTGCAAAGGTATTTTTATACAGTCGAAGGTAAAAGAATTTTCTCTTAACGGTAGATGAATTTAAATAATCCAAGAGGATATGACAGGAGTAATTATAAAAATCCAATTAAATGTACACATAGGCCTATTCGCATCTCGAAGAGTATTACACATTTTTTTCTTTCCACAAGTTACCGAGGAGTCCCCAATGAAATATAGAAATACAAATAACTTATCCTCTTAATGGGTAGTGGTCGCAGGAGTCACAGAAAGTCTTGGTATGCTTAACGTCACATAACGGAAAAGCTAACTAACATAGAAATTTATAGTTTCATACAATTTTTCGTTCTGTAGAAATGCTGTTCACATAGGCCTATATATTATAAACGGGCACATGGACATTTTTGTGGCTTTTTACCTCATGAATCAGCGTCCAATCCGATCAGCTTAAGAATATGTGGAAATTCAACCTACAGCCAGTGTCTATCATCACATTTTTATCGATTTATTTTTATCGCTTTCATTTTTAAAGCTTTACCTTCACTTGTTTTGATGTAAATTCACAAAGATTGAACACTGAAACATCTTCATACCCATAGAGTCTTTGATAAAAACAATTAATTATTGAACACAACGAATGAAAATAACTTATGTAAAAGCTGTGTAAGAGCCGAGGGAGATAAAAAAAATAATATACAGTCAACCTTCGATATAATGCCACCATCCGTTCTCTAACATTTTGTGGCACAAAGCGAGGGTGGCACTAAAACGAAAATTAATTTTTAAAATAAAAATGGCATAATACAGTGCTGTACTAATTTACTGTACTGTGTTATGAAAGAAAAATTAAATAAAAGGCAAATAGAGAACGTTAGCACAAAATAAAATACTGTACAGTAACTCAATTTATTACAGTAGGCCTATATGTCCAATGATAGTACACAAAGGGATTGAAAATCATGTGGGTCCATGTGAGTGATTAACTGTAACTTAGTAATTGCAGTGTAGTGTTTAACAGCTGAATGGACACTGGACTAAAGGAAGTGAACATTTGGAATGTCTCATTGTATGACGGGCTCTTTCTTTCTGCTCAACCCTCACGCAGGCTGTCTGTCCGACTTCTTAACATAGCTTCTTCATTCCACCGCACTACATTTGCAATCACTTCTTGGAAATACAATATGTTTCTTAAATAATATTTCTAACATTCACGCTAGTTTTAAAATAATTCTGCAACTGAAAAAATCTCTGCAAGCTATATTTTGTAAAAATATTGTCTTATAATCACTGGCACTGAATGAATTGGAACAGTAATGAGGTTTCTTAAGTATTTTATATGGAAGAAGATCCGTTCACTTGCATTTATTGGCGCAGTGCTAGGGTGGCATTGTATCGAGGGTTGACTGTATAATTATTTATTAAGTGTGGTGAAGCATTTTAAATCTCATATAATAATACTGTAAATACAACATTAATTAAACGATATTATTGTAATCATGAGGTTAATCTAAATGTAAAAGGTTTTGCCTCAACAGCGACGAAACGCGTTCTTTATGAGGAACCCTCGAAACTTTAACACGAGATGGAAATCATTTTTATAACAAAGGCTTCGGATATAATAATGAAAAGAATGCAGGAGATGGTATGAGATTACTCGGCAGGAAGGTTTGATGGCTTAATCAAAGTTTTAGAAGGGAGCGGATTGAATGCAGAAGGAGAAGAGGTTTTGCATTTGCACTTCTAGTTAGGGAAACAAAAAGTCTGATAACGGATTTGTCCATGACGGAATCAGGTATGCCAATAAATTAGGGAGGGTGAACACTTTTTGAATTTTAAAAAGCAAGACGTTGTTAGCTTATCTTGATAAATCTTAATAAGATTTTTCTGGGGTGGGGGGCCAGGTAACGAGAGCTTGATTACAGACGTCATCTCAATGCAGGACACGTAGTGCTGCCATCTAGACGACACGAGTTTCTTGAAGAAACTTCCCGAGGTGCTTTGTTGTCATCACACTGGTTTGTCTCTACAGTGTGTAGACTCCTGCCACAACCTCCCATCATTACTCATGTTAGCAACAAACTACATAGTCGGCGTGCAAATGTTTTACATAGTAGGATGGGTAGGTATTGCCCACTCTAGAACCGACCCTGGAGCAAATAAGCATGTCTGTCTCACTCTTAAGTAGATAAGAGTAATATGCTGGATTAAGACAGAATTACTTGCCTACTTGAGGACCGTTTCTGCAGAGGACAATAGTTACCCATCCCACTGGGTTACGTATCCTCTGGGAATATAATACGAAGATTGATGACGATTTCTCTTATTTTTAATGCTGAAGAAAATTTCGTTTTCGTAATTTCAGTACGGCTATAACGATTTTGTTTGAATTTTGCACATAAGCCAAAGCTTTTATTTGAAATATTTTTTCACAAAAAAATCTATGAAGGGTAGTTATAAGCAAGGTACCGTTCAACATGGTCTTGACTGGTGAATGAAAAATCTTTGAATGAAGCTGAAACAACTGAATAAGTAAGCCACTCTTTCTAACATTTCCTCTTATTCTATATCAGCATGTGAAGTGAGGCAGTTATATTGCCCATGCTTAGGGTTTATGATAGTGCATTACATCAGATTTAATTTGGGTTGTAGGCTACATCCTACGGCAAGGCGACACGAAGCGTGGCAACGACTTTAGCTTCAATTTTACAACCACTTTACATGAAGAGAATGTAATTTTAGTTGACATTCTCGAAAACGGCCTACAGATTTTGTTTATATTTCCTACTCCAATTTTATAATAGATGCATAATGTATTACATTATAACTCTATCCCAACGGGTATTATTCCGCCTCAAGAATGGATTCTGGAGTGTATTTGTAAAGAGGTGGTAGATTCTGGATGAGTTTATGTAGAGCAATTTTTATACGGACAATTTTGGCTACCTGGTTATGTCTAGCAAGGTCTGCTAGAATTTGACTTGTGGATACTATATGCTCTATAGTTTCTCACTGTATATTGCATTTCCGACGTCTGACTATTGTATTTGCTGTCATTATGTTTTTTTCACAAGTACCAGAATGGTACTTTATGAGATTGTGTGAAGGACGGGAAAATGTGTGTCTGTCCGTCCGTGTGTCTGTACGCGTGATAACTCAAGTGCGCTTTATCGGATTTTCATGAAACTTTGTATACGCATTTATAACGTTCATGGGAAGAAGCCTACTGATATTGGGCCAAATCGGTAGACCGGTACCGGAGTAATGTCCATTTTAGTATCTATTTTATGGTAATATATTAGAAAGAATTTATCAAATGCAAATCAGTTGTCATGGCAACATATTGCTTTGCAGTGTGTAACGACGCAAATAGCGACGTGCATAATCAACGATAGGAGACCATTCCTAAACAAAGGAAGGGTTGGGGGACCGCAACTAATCGATATTGAACATTTTTATGATTATCGATACTGCCCTGAATTTTATTTGAATTACAGAAAAGGAGAGGTGCGCATGCGTCGACGGTGAATCGACGAGGGAGACGTGCGGAACCTGAAAGACGGTTAATAGTACGTGCCTGACCACGAGAGAGAGAAGTTGAAAAGGCAGAAGGGAGAAGACGAGATTGGGATGTGTGACAGCGGTAGAGGCGTTCTGGCATAATGGGGTGTCAGACTTTCATCTAAAGGAAATTCTGGTTGTGAACTTCCTTGACACGGCTATATGGAGATAGTCATTAATCAGAAGAATACACCAAGTCGGCCAGTACGAGACACCGCTACAGCGAACATCAGCTGTGAGAGTGAGTCGTGACTGCTCGCTCTGAATAAGAGCAGATATGGACATCAGGAAGTAATGGAAGACAACTCAGGATCGGAGGATAAGTTGGACATCACTGGTTGAGTATAGTCGTCTAGACTTTTTTTTTCTTATTGTTTGGGGAGTGAGAAAATTGAGATATCCTTTTTTTTAAGGATGGTTTCTAAGTCATGTATGGCGATTAGACACCGTATGGAATAATAGAATAGAATAGAATAGAAACATAGAAGTGAGAATTCTAGAAGTAAAGTGATGAAATCCAGTAATCCAACTATTTTCTATTTCTGGTCTAAATTAATTATAAAAGAGCAGTCTAGAGCCTAACAACTGAATGCCACAGATATATCTCTTCACTTTAAGTTTTTTTTGGGTAATTGTCCCACGAATGAATACATAGCTAGGGGCAATTGGTGATGCTCATATAAACTTTGTTATTTTTGAGACAGGACGCGAGGGGAGTAAGGAAGAAAGGTAATTAAGGGGCATGCTTAGTACTTCTTACGAGGGCCCCTCCCTCTTGGGTTTCGTTCAGGTGACGGGTGACTATCTATAAATAGATTTCATGCTGGCCTGTAATGTTAAGTTATGTTTTTTTTATAGAGATTTATCTACAAGCGAAGGTGTATGGAATATGGTAGAGGGGGATAAGAAGTGGAAAGATTGAAGGGCAAAAGAAGGCCTACGAGTGGTAGTGCATTAGGTGTGTACCATTGGAAAATTTACATGTTAGGGTAGAAGTAGAAGTCACTAAAGGGGTTATAGAGAAGCTTACTAATCTGGGCGTGAATTAGTTTCAGTTAGAATTCTAGGGAATTTAGAGACAAAAGAAGATTGGGTGCCCATGCTAAAGAGTAGTAACGTAAGAAGTAGGAAAACTAGAATAACCACCGAGTGAATTAAATCAATGGTATAAGCTGAAGGGAATTCTACTTAAAGAAAGAAAGGGGTTAAAAGATAATAGCTGATGTCTGGTCAGGTTAGAAAGAGGTGAGTGAGTGGAAAGATAATAACAAATGATTGGTTAGGTCAGAAAGAGGAGAAAAGGTAATTACGAGTAGTGTACTGATAAGTAGTTTATGAACAGTACTAGAGATTGTAAGGGTGAGGTGAGGGAACGCCGGAAGTATCCCGAATCAAACAAATAAAATCTGGTAGTAGGCAAGGCCTATACTAGTAACATATAAAGAACAGAAATTTATGAGAGATTGTGAAAGCCATCGATGTTGGAGGCGAACAACGGCCCCACGTGCCTCTAGGAGAGAGTGTCAGGGACCTCTGACGTCGATTTACAAAATTGTATTTTTGTTTGCGGCCCATTAATATTTTCCCGGTTGCAGGAGAGGAGTCAGATTGTTTGTAACTCAAGATCTAGACGTCGCTCCTGTATCGGTGGTCTATCGCCACAGTCACTCTGTGGGTATAGGCCTAAACTTCTATTTCTTTCTTCGTGAGACTGTCTTTTCTATCTATCTTTGAATACAATTCTTCATGGACTAAGCGGACAAATAGACTAATATAGGAGACATAGGTGGGATTATTGAATGTAATCTGTAGAGTTAAGGACTGGATTATAAATTGAAAACCTTTATTTATTCTAAAGAGAAAAAAAGGGGGTATAATATATATATTGAAACATCTTGAAGTTGCAAATGTAAGTGACTACACAAGTTAATAGTAAATAATACGAGACGTTCTAGTAGATACCTGGAAACACAAAAAAAAGAAAGAAGGTTAAAATAATTAATTAGGAATTTGTTATTGTTGAACAGAGAACGTACTTATACAGTTAAAATTGGGTATACTAACCTTGAATAATCAAATATTATCCTACCAATAAAAATGTTGAATGGTTAATGTAGTGTAAATGTAATTTATTGTATATAAGATTGTTATTGTTGAAAAGAGAAAATAATATATTAAATAAATTATGGTCATTGTTATGCAGAGTAAATTAACGTGAAGTCTAGCCATCAAAAAGTTTGGCGCTCAGTGAGTTATTGTATATAAGATTGTTATTGTTGAAAAAAAGAAAAAAAATAATATATTAAATAAATTATGGTTATTGTTATGCAAAGTAAATTAACGTGAAGTTCAGATTTTTGACCCTTATCCTTGTAATGGTTTGAGAGTCGCTGATTTTTGGGCTAAGTATATACTTTGGTAGTGAGCACTGAAAAAGGAGAAAAAGGAGAAATAGAGAGAGAAGCAAAATAATTAAAGAAAGATAAACCCGAACCCAACTCCCGTCTCCACTGTTAACTTAAAAGCTAGTCGAGGGGCATGTAGGTACATAGCCTGTGTATCTATAATTTAATTTGTGTCTGGGCTGATACATAAAAAAAAAGAAGAAAAGAGGAAGCGTATTGATGATGGCGCCCGTTAATATAAATTTTCATCAATATTATCAAGACTGGGTAAATTGTTAAAAGAAAGAGAAAGTAGACTGAGAGTAGGAAATTTGCAATCACCCGGTGTCAAAGGCAGTTGTACTGAGTGTTGGAATGTGGACTATGCAGGCAGTGTTATGATGACACGACAGGTGCATGAGTGACCTTGTTTTGTAGGAGTTCAGTAAACTTATGTACTACGATTGAGAATAATCACATGTTAGTCGTCACAGATTTTGGCGAAGAATTTTGGCGAAGATTTAATCCAAGAAGTTAAGGAACTTTATAGCATAAAGTAAGAAAAGCCCGTCACAAATTTTGGCGCCCATATCGTGGGGCTGAGTAGTGTTAAAACAAAACAGTATTGCTAATTGTTGCAACTTAATTTAGATTGTTAAAAAAAAAAAAAAAAAAAGAAACCTTTATTCAGTTGAAGTTCCATATTATGATAGCCCATAGCGTGAGGCAGTGATAGTTTGATATCCTAACGTGAGGCGAGATAGGGTTAAAAGAATTTTGGGAGTTAGGTTAGTATAACTGAAATTTATTCTCAAAAAAATAAATAATAATAATAACATATTTTTGGGAAAAGAATAGTGACTATTGACAAGTAAGGACTTCTATAGATGACTAAGACAGACGACTGAACTATTGTGTGTTCTAATCTTTTTTTTCCAGTGGTATTGTTAATATATAAATATGGCTACTTATGTTGATCCGTATGCACAAATAAGAGCAGCTGAGTTAACCCAAGCTATTAGGAAGTTGAGGAAGGCGGATTTAGAGGCAGAATGTGATAGAGTAAAGTTACCGACCACAGGTACAAGAGATGAGTTAAGACAACGCTTGTTAGATTATGCCCGCAAGAACCCTCAGTCATTTCAAGTGTTAATTACGGCTTTTGCTCTGAGTCAGGAAGTTTTGGAAGAAGATTTAGTTGAACATAATATAACGATTCCACAAGATTCATATGGAGATGTAGTGTATACATGGGTTAAGTTAATGCGTAGGAAGGCCATGGCGGTAGCTGATTCAGAAGAAGTTGTACCAGTAGTACCATCGTTTACAATTCAGTTAGAGCCACATAAACCAAATACTTTGGATCTGGTTCGTAAATGGAACATTAAATTCAAACCTGGGGATAGTATTTACTTATTTTTGGAGAGATTAGAAGATTTAAAACAAAGTTCTAAGTTACAAGGTGTAGAGTTATTGTCAGTATTACCCGAAATTTTACAAGATTCAGCTTTACTTTGGTACAGGAACAGATTAACAGATTGGCCTACATGGGAAGCTTTTTTGAAAGAATTTAGAGAATATTATTTGCCTATTGATGAGGAAGACTCGCTTTTGGATGAGATTAGACAGAGAACGCAAGGTCCCAAAGAATCGATTTTTGATTATGTTAATGCTATTCAAACGTTAATGAGGAGGCTGAGTACTCCAATGAGTCCTCAACAAATGATGAAGACTGTTATTAAAAATTTGCGTCCTGACGTAAAATTGTACATTAGACCTGCAGAGATTCAAACTATAACAGATTTAATACGTGTAGGTAGACAGTATGAACAAATATTGTTAGATTCTGAGAGATATATTCCTCCTCCAACGCAGGTTAGAGCTACAATTAAAGAAACGGCTTATAAACCTCAGAGACAAGTTGTTATACCTTCAGTTCATACAGCGCTAGGAATTCAGGGAAAACAGGAACTTCCATCGTCCGAGTTACAAAAGAAACCCAATGTTAGTTTTTCTGCAAAGACGTGGGATAAGGAACGGAATTCAAGTCCTGTAAATGATTCTAGAATGGTTAAAGTAATAGAAAATAAAGAGAGACAGGATGAGTCGAGGGATAATGGTAAAAACACCACTTTGCGTTTTTCAAATAATCAGCGATGTTGGAATTGTGATAAAACAGGACATAGGCAGTTCGAGTGTAAAGCACCTCGTAGAGTTACTCCACGCACTACGATTAAATGTTATAATTGTAATAAGCTTGGACATAGGTCTATTGATTGTAGGATGCCCCAAGAAAGAAAAGTTAGGCCTACAAATTCTTTATGACAATTAACTAAAAATCAGGCTTGTGTGATGTTAAATATAAATCCTACAGATTTAGTTAATGGAGATAGATGTTTTGTTGAAATTTTGCTGGAGGATATTACATTTATTGCTTTAATAGATTCCGGTTCAGATAAAACTTATGTGGGAGAGAAGGGTGATTTTTTGTGTAAAATGTTAGATTTAGCAGTAGAAGAATCTGAAGTTAGGGTGGTGCAACTAGCAGATAAAACTTATAGTTCTATAACAGGAGAGAGAACTTTTGAGATGAAATTGCAGGACAGGATCTTTCAGATAAAATGTAAAATTATGCCAAATTTAGCAGTAGATATGATTCTGGGCATGGACGTTTTGAAACAAATTGGGTTAGTAGTAGATTTGCAAGATGGGACTTGGTATTTCAAAGATGAACCAGCAAAAATTTTTCAATTTGTTAAGGCTATAGATTTAAAAGAAGAAGATCAACTACATAATATTCTTACTTTACCTACACCTCAGGAAAGGGACAGATTGAATGTGTTTTTGGAAAATCAGTTACAGAAATTTGATCAGTGTACTGGACTTACAGACTTGATTTCTCATGTTATTGATACAGGCGATGCAAAACCTATAAAACAAAGATATTATCCAGTATCACCCATTTTGGAAAAAGTTATACACGCGGAAATAGATAAAATGTTATTGGAAAAAGTTATAGAGCCTTCAAATTCACCTTGGTCGTCTCCGGTAGTTATGGTAAAGAAACCAGATAGAACATGGAGGTTCTGCGTAGATTTCAGAAAAGTAAACAATTGTACTAAAAGAGATAGTTATCCTTTGCCATACATTGAACATGTGTTGAGTAAATTACGACATGCTAGGTATATCAGTACAATAGATTTGAAAAATGGGTATTGGCAAGTTCCATTAGATGAAGCAAGTAAAGAAAAAACAGCATTTACCGTACCTGGTAGAGGATTGTATCAGTTTCGAGTTATGCCTTTTGGAATCCATAACGCACCAGCCTCGTTTCAAAGATTAGTTGATACTATATTAAGAGAAGAGATAGGAGAGAAATGCTTTTGTTATTTGGATGATATAGTACTTATTAGCGAGACATTTGAAGAACATTTGTCCTTGTTAGAAAAAGTCTTAGAGAAATTAAGAAAAGCTAACCTGAAAATTAATAGGGAAAAATCAAAATTTTGTAGAAGTGAATTAAAATATTTGGGTCATATCATTACTCCATTAGGAATTGCTGTAGATTCAGATAAAATCTCGTGTATCCTTGAGTATCCAGCCCCTACAAAAGTCAAGGAAGTACGAGCATTTTTAGGATTGGCATCTTGGTACCGACGATTCATTCCATTTTTTTCTGAAGTTGTAAAGCCCCTCACTGCACTTCTGAAAAAGAATCAGAGATGGCGTTGGACTAAGGAATGTCAGGAATCTTTTGATGAATTAAAATCGAAATTATCTAGTAGTCCTATATTAACTTGTCCAGATTATACTAAACCCCTAGTGTTACAGACCGACGCTAGTTTTTCAGGACTAGGAGCAGCATTAATTCAGACAGGAGAGGAAGGAGAGGAAAAAGTAATAGCTTATGCTAGTAGAACTTTAACGGTAGGTGAGCAAAAGTGGGCAATAGTTGAGAAGGAATTGTTAGCTATATTGTGGGCAGTTCAAAAGTTTCGTCCTTATTTGGAAGGTTATCATTTTAAAGTATATACTGATCATTTTGCTCTGAAATGGTTAAATACATTACAGAATCCGACCGGACGATTAGCTAGGTGGAGTTTATTGCTCCAGGAGTATGATTTTGAAGTAATACATAGGCCTGGTAGATTACAAAAAGTTCCGGATGCTTTATCTAGAATACACGAAGGGAAAGTTCAAGAGAAAACGGTAGAGGAAGAATTTTGCCTCTTGTTGACTGATAACTCTGAAGTAGTGGAATGGGAAAATATACAAGATGCTTGGTATATTAAGCGGAAAGAGCAAGTACAAAGTAAACCTAAATTTTGGCCAGATTGGAAGGTCGTAGATGAGAAGTTGTACCATTTAAGATTAGATCAGTTAGAACAAACTTTAGAGGGAACAGTGAATAGGTGGAAATTAGTTATTCCGCAAGATTATAGGATTAAAGTATTGCAGGAATGTCATGATGCACCGACTGCAGGACATATGGGAATAGCTAAAACTTTCTTTAGGATAGCAAACAAGTATTATTGGCCGGGAATGTTTAGAGATGTTGCTAAGTATGTTACTGCTTGTGAAATATGTCAGAGACAGAAAGTGTTACAGACGGCTCAAGCAGGACCAATGCATTTTTACCAGAAAGAGAAACCTTGGATGACTGTAGCTACTGATTTGTTGGGACCTTACCCACGTTCCAAAAAAGGGAACCGATACATTGTAGTATTTCAGGACACCTTTACCAAATATGTAGAATGTAAAGCGTTAAGGAAAGCAACCAGTAGAGCAGTTACGGAAGCATTTTATGAATTGATTATCCTTAAATGGGGAATTCCGGGATATTTGCTGATGGATAATGGACCGCAATACACTAGTAAATTAATGCGAGAGATAGCTAAAGCTTTTAATATAACTCCTTGTTATTTACCTGTATATTCGCCACAAGGAAATCCAGTAGAAAGAGTCAATAGAGTATTGAAAACAATGATTTCTAGTTATATTCAAAAGGATCAGACAGTTTGGGATGTGTATTTGAGAGAATTTAATTTTGCTATAAATACGGCTAAGCATAGTTCCACTGGATGCACTCCTTATATGCTAAATTATGGGAAGGAGCCTGAAATTATCAGTAGGATTGAAAAGGTGGAAAACCAACCGATTTATAAAGAAATCCCAAAACTTTGGGTGGAAAAACTCAATAAATTGAAAACGGTACGTTTGATGGTTAGACATAACTTAGAAACCGCCTATAAGAATTCGAGTCATTATTATAATCTTCGGAGGAGAGAGGTGAGATTTCGTCCAGGAGATCTAGTGTTAAGAAGAAACCTCAAATTAAGTGATGCCTCACAAGCTTATACAGCAGGTTTAAGTGCAAAGTTTGTCGGGCCCTATATTATAAAGAAAAAGTTCAGTGAAAATAGCTACGAACTGACAAACCGTTTTGGTAAAAAGTTGGGGAAGTGGCACGTCAAAGACTTGAAACCCTTTGTTCCTGGATAAACATTCTTTAAGGCTGGTAAAAGAGACACGCACAAAAAAAAAAAAAAAATGAATGTGACCTGTGTCAACATTATTTTTTTTTATGGTGAGTGAGGGAAGAATGTAACGACGCAAATAGCGACGTGCATAATCAACGATAGGAGACCATTCCTAAACAAAGGAAGGGTTGGGGGACCGCAACTAATCGATATTGAACATTTTTATGATTATCGATACTGCCCTGAATTTTATTTGAATTACAGAAAAGGAGAGGTGCGCATGCGTCGACGGTGAATCGACGAGGGAGACGTGCGGAACCTGAAAGACGGTTAATAGTACGTGCCTGACCACGAGAGAGAGAAGTTGAAAAGGCAGAAGGGAGAAGACGAGATTGGGATGTGTGACAGCGGTAGAGGCGTTCTGGCATAATGGGGTGTCAGACTTTCATCTAAAGGAAATTCTGGTTGTGAACTTCCTTGACACGGCTATATGGAGATAGTCATTAATCAGAAGAATACACCAAGTCGGCCAGTACGAGACACCGCTACAGCGAACATCAGCTGTGAGAGTGAGTCGTGACTGCTCGCTCTGAATAAGAGCAGATATGGACATCAGGAAGTAATGGAAGACAACTCAGGATCGGAGGATAAGTTGGACATCACTGGTTGAGTATAGTCGTCTAGACTTTTTTTTTCTTATTGTTTGGGGAGTGAGAAAATTGAGATATCCTTTTTTTTAAGGATGGTTTCTAAGTCATGTATGGCGATTAGACACCGTATGGAATAATAGAATAGAATAGAATAGAAACATAGAAGTGAGAATTCTAGAAGTAAAGTGATGAAATCCAGTAATCCAACTATTTTCTATTTCTGGTCTAAATTAATTATAAAAGAGCAGTCTAGAGCCTAACAACTGAATGCCACAGATATATCTCTTCACTTTAAGTTTTTTTGGGTAATTGTCCCACGAATGAATACATAGCTAGGGGCAATTGGTGATGCTCATATAAACTTTGTTATTTTTGAGACAGGACGCGAGGGGAGTAAGGAAGAAAGGTAATTAAGGGGCATGCTTAGTACTTCTTACGAGGGCCCCTCCCTCTTGGGTTTCGTTCAGGTGACGGGTGACTATCTATAAATAGATTTCATGCTGGCCTGTAATGTTAAGTTATGTTTTTTTTATAGAGATTTATCTACAAGCGAAGGTGTATGGAATATGGTAGAGGGGGATAAGAAGTGGAAAGATTGAAGGGCAAAAGAAGGCCTACGAGTGGTAGTGCATTAGGTGTGTACCATTGGAAAATTTACATGTTAGGGTAGAAGTAGAAGTCACTAAAGGGGTTATAGAGAAGCTTACTAATCTGGGCGTGAATTAGTTTCAGTTAGAATTCTAGGGAATTTAGAGACAAAAGAAGATTGGGTGCCCATGCTAAAGAGTAGTAACGTAAGAAGTAGGAAAACTAGAATAACCACCGAGTGAATTAAATCAATGGTATAAGCTGAAGGGAATTCTACTTAAAGAAAGAAAGGGGTTAAAAGATAATAGCTGATGTCTGGTCAGGTTAGAAAGAGGTGAGTGAGTGGAAAGATAATAACAAATGATTGGTTAGGTCAGAAAGAGGAGAAAAGGTAATTACGAGTAGTGTACTGATAAGTAGTTTATGAACAGTACTAGAGATTGTAAGGGTGAGGTGAGGGAACGCCGGAAGTATCCCGAATCAAACAAATAAAATCTGGTAGTAGGCAAGGCCTATACTAGTAACATATAAAGAACAGAAATTTATGAGAGATTGTGAAAGCCATCGATGTTGGAGGCGAACAACGGCCCCACGTGCCTCTAGGAGAGAGTGTCAGGGACCTCTGACGTCGATTTACAAAATTGTATTTTTGTTTGCGGCCCATTAATATTTTCCCGGTTGCAGGAGAGGAGTCAGATTGTTTGTAACTCAAGATCTAGACGTCGCTCCTGTATCGGTGGTCTATCGCCACAGTCACTCTGTGGGTATAGGCCTAAACTTCTATTTCTTTCTTCGTGAGACTGTCTTTTCTATCTATCTTTGAATACAATTCTTCATGGACTAAGCTGACAAATAGACTAATATAGGAGACATAGGTGGGATTATTGAATGTAATCTGTAGAGTTAAGGACTGGATTATAAATTGAAAACCTTTATTTATTCTAAAGAGAAAAAAAGGGGGTATAATATATATATTGAAACATCTTGAAGTTGCAAATGTAAGTGACTACACAAGTTAATAGTAAATAATACGAGACGTTCTAGTAGATACCTGGAAACACAAAAAAAAGAAAGAAGGTTAAAATAATTAATTAGGAATTTGTTATTGTTGAACAGAGAACGTACTTATACAGTTAAAATTGGGTATACTAACCTTGAATAATCAAATATTATCCTACCAATAAAAATGTTGAATGGTTAATGTAGTGTAAATGTAATTTATTGTATATAAGATTGTTATTGTTGAAAAGAGAAAATAATATATTAAATAAATTATGGTCATTGTTATGCAGAGTAAATTAACGTGAAGTCTAGCCATCAAAAAGTTTGGCGCTCAGTGAGTTATTGTATATAAGATTGTTATTGTTGAAAAAAAGAAAAAAAATAATATATTAAATAAATTATGGTTATTGTTATGCAAAGTAAATTAACGTGAAGTTCAGATTTTTGACCCTTATCCTTGTAATGGTTTGAGAGTCGCTGATTTTTGGGCTAAGTATATACTTTGGTAGTGAGCACTGAAAAAGGAGAAAAAGGAGAAATAGAGAGAGAAGCAAAATAATTAAAGAAAGATAAACCCGAACCCAACTCCCGTCTCCACTGTTAACTTAAAAGCTAGTCGAGGGGCATGTAGGTACATAGCCTGTGTATCTATAATTTAATTTGTGTCTGGGCTGATACATAAAAAAAAAGAAGAAAAGAGGAAGCGTATTGATGATGGCGCCCGTTAATATAAATTTTCATCAATATTATCAAGACTGGGTAAATTGTTAAAAGAAAGAGAAAGTAGACTGAGAGTAGGAAATTTGCAATCACCCGGTGTCAAAGGCAGTTGTACTGAGTGTTGGAATGTGGACTATGCAGGCAGTGTTATGATGACACGACAGGTGCATGAGTGACCTTGTTTTGTAGGAGTTCAGTAAACTTATGTACTACGATTGAGAATAATCACATGTTAGTCGTCACAGATTTTGGCGAAGAATTTTGGCGAAGATTTAATCCAAGAAGTTAAGGAACTTTATAGCATAAAGTAAGAAAAGCCCGTCACAAGTGTTCATATTTGACTTTGGAAGCTGTAATACAGGTAGCTTTAACAAATAACACTACCCACATATTCCTTCACATATGCTTATCAAACTTTTGATCTTTCATTTTCCGTAAGCCCTGCTTAATGAATCGATCCGGAGCTTAACTCGGATATCGATTACAAAAATAACTTATTTTCTCAATATCATAATTGCAATTATCACTGTTTAAACAAAAGCAATCTGGCACTTGGTTACATGAGTTTACCTGATTTTATTATTATTATTATTATTATTATTATTATTATTATTATTATTATTATTATTATTATTATTATTATTATTATTATGGTCTAAGAAACGTTAGCAGGTTCAACTCCATAAACAACAAATGTTTCTCTTCTAAGTTTAGTTAAAGCATCAGTAGAGGACTGGTCGTCTCTATGTGTATTCTGGATTAGACTATCCTCCCCCATAATAAACACCTTTAGTCCCTGTTTTCTTTGTGTTCTAGGAATCCCATAAGGGTCTCCCACGAGTGTGTAGGCCTAATGTTTCAAGTCAACAGAAGTGAATAATGTCTAGAGTGGGATCTAGTCCCTAGCGACGCCTCTGGTAATGCTACAGAATGTCTCAACAACAGATTCTAAATTGCAGTATAATAGCTTTCCGCACAAACACCAGGGAGCAACGTAATCTCTAAACAAAAGACATCTCATCTTCACAAGAGACAAGCCGCCGTCAGCTGTTTGCTCTCCTAATGAAACATTCAAGTATCTAGCAGGCTCTGGATTAATATAACGCAATACAATAACTGTGGCCATAGATATTTCTAAATTAAAGTGAATACTTCTGTATTGGAGGTAATAGTATTTGACTGATTAGTTTTTACTTCTTCGTAGCGTGTGTGCTTTTATAGATAGAGGAAGTATGGTGTTTGACCACGAAATTCTAATTTGAGATTTTAACATAAATACACGTTTTGAGGTGTCCTGAATCCAAAAAATGCTAGGCCAATTTTCAGAAAAATGTTTGTGTGTGTTTATGAATAGGCTAGATTGAGAATCGTTTGTAAATAATATTTTATATTTGGGTTAGATATCTTCTGGTGATGTGATAGGAAGATTAGCTTTCTACTTTTAATGACATTGTGTACATGAAGAAAATTATTTTTTTTGTGTGTTTTTTTTTTTTCGAGTGTTGTTTGCTCTACAGCCATCTTTTTGCAAGAGAAAGCTTTATAATAAACAAAATAAAACCTTAAAATTCGCACGCGAATAAGCACGAAAAGTGTAAAATATAAACATCACAATAAGCAAAAATAAATTACACTAAAATCAAATAAATTATTAATTTAATAGAAACCTTATATCATCCACAGCTATCGTAAGAAAGGTCGTCCACAATTTATTTATTTATTTATTTTTTTGTGAAGCTCCTGCGTCTGTCAGTAAAGAACGACCTGGAAAGTGAAAATGTTCTTTCAATGTGTTAGGACATCACAGGCAATGTGAAAAGTAACACAGTTCTTTGATGAATTCTTCTTCAATATCAGTTTCTACACGAGAAAGCTTGCTAGAAATCTGAGAGCACATTTTAAAACCCGGATTTTTCAGTAATTTTATTAGTCAACAAAAGAAAGGAAACCGGTGATAACGAAGCCCAGGAGTGAAACAAGCCCTGCAATGCCTGCATTGCGGGAATTCACATTCTGTTGTCTCAGTCATATGTAAAGTCTTAAATACAAACTTTAAAGCTTAATATTATACTAATATACAAAGAACTAAGTCTATGGTCATGAAACGTCATAATAATGTGCTACAAAAATTAGAATAACAGATAAAGCATTCGAACAAGTGGAGAATTTCAAATTACTAAGCGCAATAATTAGGCCTACAGATAAAACAATATTAAGGTAGAAGTTAATTATCAAATAAAATAAAGAAATGCTCGTTTATATGCAATTCAAGAACTTTTAACTTCCCGTCTTCTGTCCAGAATTCTACAAATTAAAAATTTATAAGACAATTATCCTGCCGGTTGTATTATATGGATGTGAGACATGGTCCCTTTTTCTTTAAGAATAATCTGAGAGTGATCGAAAATAGAGGGTTTAGGAAAATATTCGGACCTAAGTGAGATGAAAACTGGGACTGGATAAAACTGCATAAGACAAGCTTCATAATATGCACTCTTAACCGAATATAGAAAGAGTAACTAAATCAGGGAAGATAAAATGGGCTGGATATATGTAAAAAATATTGGTTGGGAGACTCGAAGGGAAGAGACCACTTGGAAGACCTAGACGTAGGACAATATTAGAATAGTTATAAGGGATGTAGGATTTGCGAGTAATGGTTACTCAAAGAACTGGGTTGTATGGCGGACTCATGTAAGCAGGGCAATGAACCTCAGAGTTCCAAAAAATATATAACATTACTTTAGCTTGCTTTGGAACTATTTATTGCCATTGAGTAAGTAAGTATATGAAGCCACGATATGATGATGATGATGATAGTAATAATAATAATAATAATAATAGTAATAATAATAATAATAATAATGATAATAATCATAATAATAATAACAATAATAATGAGAACTACTCCCATCGCCTACGCCGTAGCGTAGTGGTTGAGGCGCTGCGCTACAAACCGGAAGGTTGTGGGTTCGATTCCCGATGAGGTCATTGAGATTTTTCAATTGGCCTAATCCTTCTGGGGGCACTATGGCCCTGGGGTCGACTCAGCCTCTAACAGAAATGAGTACCAAGAGCAATCCTGGGGGTAAAGGCGGCCGGTGCGTAAGGCTGACAACCTTACCACCTTCACGTGTCGAATGTCCAAAATCTGGGAGCCTCAACCTCCTGGGACTCTCTGGGCCTCCATGGCCTGTATAGGGATCGCTTTACTCCCATCGCCGGATTGTTTTGGGTAGCCTATTTCATAAACTTTTTACAAAATAAAACTGTAAACTTTACGGTAAATAAAGTAAATTCAGTAGATTTCTTTATGTTTTATGATGTCGAATGGCAAGTGTGAAGATTATACTACATAACAACAAACTTCCCAAAACTTCCTAGGTCATCTATCCGTGAAGGGAGTTCTGGAAACCACAAGATGAACCACAACAAGCATTCTGTGGTTTCTGACAACTCTAGATGCATGCATGTATACGCTAGCCAACTGGTAGCTGTAAGAAAGAAGTTGCTCTAATTGCTATTGTCCGAGTCTTCAAAGAGTCCTTCCCCTCCCCCGCTTCCTTATAGCCAGCTTATTGGTTGCTGGATTACACCACCCTCGTCTCATCACGAACTGGAAGCTTGCCAACCAGTTAGGCTCTTCAAACCCTTGTGATCTTCCTCATTTAAATATCCTAAAATGAACACTTTATTTCAGAAGAATAATTCAATTTTGGTTTCGTTAGGGGAAATTCTAATGGTCTTCATAATATGTTATGAAAGGATGTAGCCTGGTTTTTTGTAGTCTTTTATTCATCTCGTTTTATGTCTGCGCATTTACCATCTCCTTAATCTACTCTCATACCAGCAGATCTTCTTCACCCTTTTATACGAAGCCCTTCTGTTATATCTGCTTCTTATATATACCCTCCTACTATTCGTCTTTATACGGTTAGCTATATTACATTCAAAATAAAGGGGAAGATACAGGTAGAAAGGGCTTATTATTTTTCGTTTAACATTTTACTTTCCTTGGGCTGTAATTTTAACCGTCGTCTGTTCAATTTTAATCGTCTACGATATAGCCTAGGGTATATTAACTTTAAACCTAATTCTCATACAGTGACATATGCAACGAGCCCCAGGATTTCTCCAAAGACTCATTTCTATGACACTTCATTTGTTAACAAAGGGTTACTGACATTTACAAATGAGGACGGTCAAGTTTATGATAGATCATTTATGTATAGGCTATACCAGGATTTTGTGCGAAAGCAATATTAAAAAAATCTCGACCAGTAACTTCCACTTTACAAAACTTCACGCCACAAAATTAGTGTTAAATACCCATTAGACAAAATTGATCTGTCATAATTAGTATCTCTTTCTCTCCTTTGAGTTTAAACTCTCCCGTTCAGTGACGTTAATGCAGCCCATGCCGTCTGGGCCTTACAGCACCGCGACCTGTCTGGGGAGGGAGTTTCTATGGATCATATGCATACTTTTTTGACCTGACAAGGACATGGAGGGCATCCCGGATGATCAGCCCAATGCCGGGGCCACCTCCGAGTCAACACGAACACATAGTACGAGACACAAGAGTCACCGCCCCTACCGAACAAGGCGCGGATGGGATGAAGATGATAATGACGGGCGAATGATGTCCGGGAACCACAAGGCCCTAAAGTTTCCCGACATTCGTCTCACAGGCGACGAAAACCCCAGGTAAAACAGCCTCTAGATAACTTGTCCCAACCAGGAATCGAACCCCGGCCTGCTCCGTGAAAAGAGCGAACCGGATCTGCTACGCCACAAAAATGGTCTTCATTTTAGTCATGAATTAAAAATATATGGAATGAAATTAGATAGTGAATTCACGTCTAATATTGCAGATAAAGCCGCATCTAATTCGTTAAACAACTTCTTGACATAAATTCGGGTTCTGCATTTTAATATTCTTCAGGCCTATTGTCTAGGCAAGGTAAGTTTCCTATTGTCTCCATCCTCGTTTCGATTCCCTTCTCTATCGCCCTCACATAACTTCCACTTTTCTTGTTAGGATTCAGACCACACAACTGCAGTCTATTGCAATTCCTAACAGAGTTTAGTCTCCATGCATGCTTCATTACTTTGCTTTATATAGCATACATCACTTCTCTCATGCGTTATTTCTCTCCCTTGTCCTACGCAGTTCCCTCAGACGTCAGTACAACGGCACTCGGGTTTAATATAGGCGTATGCATGTGTGACTCGGAATAGAAATATGAAAAATGCAGTGCATGTTGACTTGAATTTTTAAAAAAGAACACTGGGATTCTCTGTGCCCGTGTAGTCAGTAGTAGAATATGTTCTTTTAAATTTGTAAATATCAATATTGCCTGTAATATTGTGTTTAGTTTAATTAAGAGGTACTACTCGACTAAGCGACCAGGCGTATCAGAAAATATGCGCAACAGCAATGATTTTTACGTCACTCACACGTCGAGGATAGTCTATCAGATACCATGCGAATATAGTGCTCTCTCCGTACTGTTCACAACCATTTAAATTCCGAAAGTTTAAATAAATAGAAAGGAAATCCTTCAGTGATAGCTGTTTTTAATGCAATATAAAAATATATGCAAATATAAAAAATTAAGTAAAAAAATCCCAACTCAGAAGATGGTTCTTGGAATTAATAATATTTGGCTGTATCCAATTGGCAAATTTCAAGAATTTACTATTTACAATACGCTGTACACCATATACATTACAATATGCAATAATTAGTTCGTAGTTTTTGTAAGTCTCAACTACTGGATTCCAGAAGGAGATACAGTAGTTAGTTATATGAAGTGTAGATGTGTAAAATGAATATGTAAAACAAATATAAATTGAAATACCTTAAGCAAGAATTTCCCTGAAATTGTAAAATTCTGGAAACAACAAATAAACAAAAAAAAGTAAAATCACGATGAATACTAGGTCCTGGTTTAAATAACCAGATACCAAGACATAAGCTTCACGGATTTTATTATTATTTTTATTATTATCATCATTATTATTATTATTATTATTATTATTATTATTATTATTATTATTATTATTATTATTATTATTATTATTATTATTATTATTATTATTATTATTATTATTATTATTATTACATGCTTGTACGTTTTGATCTGATGAGTTCTACATCCTTGAGCTTCGCTTAACACATGATCTACAGAACTACAGGACAAGATTTCTACATCTACATACAATATTACACTGATAACCTTCATTCATTTCATTTAGAATCACAAAGGGAGGAACAAAAGTGTAAGAGGGAAATCGTATTAAAAATTACATAGTAATTTTTTTATCGACACAAAGAAGACTGGTGTGTTCCTAGAATTAATATACAGACTCTTCTCCAATCTAATTCAGCTGTACGCCGGTTCAGATGAGCGCAGAATTAATCCAAAGACGAACAAACAAGACTTCTATATATTCTTTCAAGTTCTGGTAATGATTTATTCATAATGTAAACCGTAATTAAATCTCCGGGAAAAGGGGTAGTAATATTTTTCATTGGAGAGAAGACGGGGGTTGGCAGAACAAACGCATCTCAGGCGGAAGTTCTCAGAGGTTTGATTGCAGCTGTAATTAGTTCTGTATGGAAAAGGTTAATTAGAGCAACTCTGAGAAGTTTATTTACGTGCCACGTAGTTATGTTTAATTAATATGCGATCGAGTTACGTGCATAAACAATCTTCTGTAATATGCCTCCGAACTTAAAACAGTTGAGCTACCAAGTCTGCTAACTACAATCCATATCGTGCATCATCACGTGCTTGTTTTGTTTCTGAGAAATAACGCTATAGTTCCTGCCAGGTTATAATAGTTTTATCTTCATGTTGGTTGCACAAGAACTGGGAATTGGAAACCTTAGGCCTTAACTACATAAAGTATCCTATGGGATATAAATATTTGCTTTACATCTGAAATTTTGTAACGGAAAATAAGTTGAGGGGGAAAATCCTGTTAGGATAGCTGCCTTAAATTAAGGGTGCCAATAGGACACAGCGTAATAAAAACAATTCTAAGAACTATATTTTTTTAAGATAAATTTATTTTCCTAATTTTCAAGTTTCATATATTTTTACGTTGAATTTTTAAGCAGCTATCAATAATGGACTCCCTACCTATTTATTAAAATATTCAGAATACAAATAGTTATGTACAATGTGGAGCGAGTCTTGAAGTAGCTTATGTTTAAGGCCAATTCCTGTAATGTGGCTGAAGACAGTATTAGAATTAGAATTAGAATTGTTTTATTTTACCTGGTGGAATTAAGGCCATTAGGCCTTCTCTTCCATTCAACCAGGATTAATACAACTGAGCTTTACAATCTTACAATAAAATAAGTATGATACAAGTACAAAGTTACAAATACACAGGAACATGATTATATTATTATCATTTAAGACTTAGAACTAGTTCACTAGAGATAATACAATACATAAAAAAAATGTTAAAATAGTTTGCTACTTACTAAGATTTAAACTATTACTAAAATATTAACTATTACTAAGAAATATGATGTGAAAAGATTTAAACTATTACTAAAATATTAACTATTACTAAGAAATATGATGTGAAAAGATTTAAACTATTACTAAAATATTAACTATAACAAAATGTTGGAAAAAATTTATACAAAATTACGAAACTGTGCCTCTCGCCCCAAATAGAACTTCCCGATCTCTGATCCCATACTTCTCCTTCAAGTATTGGCAGCATGGATGATGACGTTTCTTTTCCATGTCTACCTCCTTTGCATGTTAAATTTACAAAATAGACTAATTATTATGTTAACAGTTTTTTGCGCAAGAAATAGAGACTCGCTCATTGAAGGCTTAAAGTGACCAAGGACAAAGAAACAGAATTTATGACCGATTTCATCGACCTCCGTTAGTTGGTATATGGTTATTTAACGACGGGGATGTGCTGCAACTTAGGCCCGTGGACGTCGCCGGTGTGCCGGAATTTTTTTCCCGCAGGAGTTCTTTTACATGCCAGTAAATGTACTGAGATGGGCCTGTCACATTTATGCACACATAAATGCCATCGACCTGGGCCGTGCTCGAACCCGCAACTTGGAAACAGAAAGTCAGCGCGATACTAACTGCGCAACACAAGCGATTCTGTAAGTCCCCTTGGTCGATTTGCATGTTTACAATATCAAGGTATGCAGTCATCTGAAATTTTCGACATAGACGGAAGTGGGATATTTAATGTAGGCCTAAATGGGCAAACATTTATCGATTTGAACAAAACTCATTATGTTGGGGTTTTCTTGGCCAGGGAACTCGAATCTGAGGTCGTTTTTCCCAAGCGGCACTTTCTAACCGTGGAATGTTTAAACACCTCCCCTTCGAACTTGCTGGGATGTGTTTAAAAATCCCGGATGTCGCTCCCATTGATTTCCATCTTTTCCTACACCTAAAGAAATGACAGAAAGTGACAAAGAGGCGGACATGGTTGCCACACAATGGTTCAAATCCCAGGCGGCAGACTTCTCCGACATAGGTATTCAAACGCTGGTCCCACGGAATGAAAAATGTCACAATTCCGGTGGCGAATATGTTGAAAAATAGCTGAATACTTGCTGTATCTGTTGCAATAAACATTTCCATGAAATTGTATTTTGTGCCTGTAAACGGCTTCAGGGAAACTTACTTTATGGGCGGCCCTCGTAAATAAATTAATATTATTAATATCATCATTTATAGCATCATCGATATAGCTATTTATCTCATTTATGTGACTACCGTTTTCACACTACAACATTTATTTATGAATTGCATTCTGGATTTGCTTGTAATTTTACTCCCTTTCGTACTCATTAATAGTATTAGTTATTTATATTCACCTAGAGCATGTACGGGTTAAGAGCTGTGTTAGCCTTTATAGCGCAACTCTGTATGCATAGCAAAGAAGGAACAGCTTGTATTAACGACGACATTAAAAGGATTACAACTTATCATACCTTTATGGTTTCTTGTAATTTGTTACGGCCTAGCTTCGTGCATATTACACAGGTATCCTTGCTTATAATACCTGCCGTTAATTTATATTTCCCTGTTACTTGTTATTGTGTGTTTATGGCATCTGGTGAACATTAACTATGCATTGCCTCTTTTAATGATCTGTCAAAATGTAATCTTAGTAAAAAATTTCAGCTTCATTCATATATTCATTATTCAGTTATTATTCATATATTCTACTATAATACGCTTAGAGAGATAGAAAGATTTATTAGCTTCTTTTCACATTGAATGTAGGCCTATAGCTTGTTATGATTACAAAGATTAAAAAAGAATAATATACAAATCATTGATAGTGTACAGAGGATTGTCCATCAATGTTGCGTTGATTTTCCTTCTGAATACAGACAATGGAAGATTTCTTATATGAGAAATAATATAATAATATAATTGAAAGTATGTAAAATGAAAACTATTTTTATGGCAGTATGTTTACATTTGTCAAAATAAACATCAGAGTTATTTCAAGTACAATGACCTTGGAAAAGATTACAAGTCCTGAATATTATTTTCCACATAAAAAAGGCTTCATTCATTCAGTTTTCCAGTCACTCTTTTCCTAAAAGGGTGTGATTTCCAAACGTGTATTTTCAAAACGATAATTTTCTCAAAAAAGATAATTATTTTCCAAAGGGAAGTGTTGGTATCCATGCTGGAGTTACGTAAACCAACAAATGAACATCTAATATTGTTTATTTTGTGTTTATTCTGTAACTATGTATGTATGGTGCTGCCACCACCAGTCCTTGTTGGTGAGTTAGTAGTTTGGAATGCTATTATAAATGAAGCTGCCATTTATATCAATTCTTCCACTGTGTTTAATCTTTAGCATAACAACAGGTTATGGGCCCAGGAGCGCAGTGTTCGAGTGAATTGAGGAGACGTAATACAATATAGTGGAAAGTGTGGAGAATCTAGTAAACTACCATATTGTGTAACAGTGCAGCGACGAATTTTGCAACGGTCAAAATGGCGGAGATGGAAGAGAAAACCTTCTATATTCCAAAGCTAACAAGAAATAACTATGTGGCGTGGATGGCGCGCGTGAAATCTGAAATGTTGATTAAAGAGTGTTGGGAAGCAATCACGGGTTATAACGATGTTGATGGAGCTCATCTAAATCAAGCAGAAACCCGTCGGCGCGAGAAAGCCAACCTCATGGCGCTATCTCTTATTATGAGATCAGTTAGTGATGATCTCATTAACGACATAGTCGATTTCAACAAGGCGAGTGAAGCATGGACCAAACTCGAAACTATTTGCCACCAGAACACTCAGTATGGTGCTATGATGAAGTTACGAGAATTGGCGACCATGGTAAAGGGTGATATGACCATTCAAGAGTATAGCAATACAATGATGAATATGAATCGACTGTTGAGGAAGAATGATTTGGAGATATCTGATAAACAGTTGGCTCATTTGTGTTTGTCTGGCCTTCCCCCAGAATATGAAATAACAGTGAAGACTTTGGTGACACAGCCGGATAAGATGGACATGTCCTACATAAAGCAAGTGTTACTGGAACAAGAGGAAGAAATGAGAAAACAAAGCCTATCATCACATCAAGCATTAAAGACAACTTGGAAACCGCCGAGCACTAAAGGTAACAAGTATACCGATGGAAGGAATTCTACCAATCAGAATAACAGTATATCTCAACGGAAGCAGTACAAAGGGAGATACTTTTGCTATGCATGTGGTGGTGAAGGACACATTGCGAAAAATTGCCCCAAGACTCAGGAACTAGAAGAGAAGGAAAAAGGGAGTAGTGAACCCAAGAAAGCTTCTGCTTCAGTTACTACAAGGGAGCATGTGGTATTGCATGCGAAGAAGTATTCTCAATGCAAACACGATGTATGGATATTAGACGGTGGTGCTTCTGACCACATGACAAATAGAAGAGAGATTTTCAAGACTTTCAGAGAATGCTCAGGTACTGTTGAAGTCTGTGATGGGAGACCGCTGAAAATAAGTGGCTTGGGATCTGTTGTAATTCCTATGTCAGATGAATGTGGAGGAAAGAATGTAGAGCTTCAGGACGTGCTCTATGTGCCTGAATTACATGATAATTTGATTTCTCAAGGTCAGATAGAGGAGAAAGGTCTTGAGTTCAGATCGAAGAATGGTTTGAATAAGTTATTAAAGGGAGAAAAATTAATCTTCCAAGCACATCGAATTGGAAGGTTATATTTTGTCACTACTGTTGGAGATGTATCAATAAAAGAGTTAAATGAGGAATATCTAAAGAATGTTAACATGAGAAAAGCTGCAAGAGTTTCTCAGATGACGTGGCATAAGAGACTAGGCCACCCTAACCTGCAAACTATGGGAAGAGTTGAAGCCCTCACAACGTCATCTACAGCGAAGAAAAGTGATGCCCTACAAGAATTCAAGAAATATAAAGAGAGAAATGAAGTTTTGCTAGGGATAAAAGGCTACCGCCTGCAGGATGAGAAGCCAACTCTAATGGATATAATCCAGTTCCCTACAGGAGAGGTGCTGGACCCCAGTGCCACAGGAGAGGTGCTGGACCCCAGTGCCACAGGAGAGGTGCTGGACCCCGGTGCCACAGGAGAGAAGCTGGAGCTCGGTGCCACAGGAGAGAAGCTGGAGCTCGGTGCCACAGGAGAGAAGCTGGAGCTCGGTCCCACAGGAGAGGTGCTGGATCCCGGTCCCACAGGAGAGAAGCTGGACTCTGGTGGCACAGGAGAGGTGCTAGACCCCTGTGACACAGGTGAGGTACAGGTCTCTGGTTCTATGAGAGAAGTGCCCTACAATGATGCCACTTCAGAGGAGGGACTTAGGAGTTCAAAACGCTTGAAGCAACCTAGAAGGATGTGCAATCTGTCGTGTTGCAATTATTGCTGCAAGGTAAAGGATGGTGTAATTGATGTTTTGGAGCCACCCAGGATCCCAGAAGAGATCATGTGTAGAGAGGATAGAGACACCTGGTTGAAAGCAATGGAGGTGGAGATGAAGAACCATGAAAGGAACCAGACTTGGATTTTAGTGAAGAAGCCAAAGTTTGGAAATATTGTAGTGTCATTTGTGATTTATTGAATTTGTTGATTTCCGAGGAGAGGTGTTGGTATCCATGCTGGAGTTACGTAAACCAACAAATGAACATCTAATATTGTTTATTTTGTGTTTATTCTGTAACTATGTATGTATGGTGCTGCCACCACCAGTCCTTGTTGGTGAGTTAGTAGTTTGGAATGCTATTATAAATGAAGCTGCCATTTATATCAATTCTTCCACTGTGTTTAATCTTTAGCATAACAACAGGAAGCTTTCACAAATTATGAGCAAGTGACTGAAAATTTCCTTTCTAGGATTCCTAAATGTTTTTATATTATTTTTAGAACTTTTACAAGGACATTTGTAAAGAAATCTTGTATCTTTTGAGCGTATAAATTCACAATCGTTCCATGTTCAATAATAATCGATACCACACCTGTGTTATAATGAAAATCCGTATAGTAATGGATAGCAATATGATACCGTTACGATACATGTAATCTTTACATTAAATCGTTTCCTTCCTCTTTATATATTTCTATTAACTTTGTAGACGTTCATCTCGAGTCTGGTTTGGGTTGGTAGGTTCATACGAATAATGTGACCAAAAAAATTAGTTAAGGTTTGTTTATGTTGAGAAAACTAAATAATAATCTACCTAAGGAATCATTACTCACTGTTTACTATGGACACATACATAACCTTTTAAATGATGGTATATGGTTATGGGGCTGCCATAATTTGACACAATCCTTGTTTATCTTTCACAAGAAGGCGGTGAGAATGATTTTTGGAGATTGCATTAGATATTCTTGTAAACCATTTTTATCCGCTCTGGTATGCTTTCTTTGCCATTAATGTTTGTCCTGGCAGGCATCCTTTATATTAAAAATAATATTCAGGACTTTAACGATTGTAATCGAAAAAAAACCCTGATTTTTATTTTGACAAATGTAAATATACTACCATAAAAATAGTTTTCATTTTACTTATTTTCAATTATACAACAGTCTTCCTCATGGCATGGCATGAGAAATTTTCCATTGTCTGTATCAGGGCAGCATTGATGGACAATTCTCTCTACACTATCAATGGTTTTTATGTTACTCTTTTTTAACCTTTATAATCATGACAATGGCATATATTTAATGTGAAAAACAGCTAATAAATCTATCTATCTATCCCCCTAAGCGTAATATAGTACAATATATTTAGCCATATTCCTATATATTTACTCACAACAGTAAAGGAATTTTTAAGAAATTAAATAAGCTTATGTTTATCGGAACATAGCTTCCAAGCAGATAACATATATACTTGAGACCAGAGCTACAAGTGAAAAAATATAATGCCACTGCTATTCTTGCTCGTACTTTCATCTTAAAGTGGAGGAAATATTTTCACTGCATAAGGTCGCTAAATAACTAAATTCGGCCCCCTGCATAATAAGGTCAATCTTATTAAATGGCATACCTTCAGAATAATGGTTTCAAATTTGTCTATCTATTCCGTCGTCATTAGAGCCCGGATGCGTATGGAAAACCATATTTTTAATAATGCAGTCTATTACATCCTAGTGTTAAAATGTGTATAAGACATGAAAAAGAAAATTGATAGTTTCATTTTGCAAAGTGTTGCATTTTGCTAGTTTTGCGATAATACATCATATTTGCTTCGGTCTCAAATATTTGTGCATGTTTTATTAATCTGTACATTTTTAACGGCATAGTTCTGCCAGATTTTAAACATTGTGCATATTTACAGCATATTTTGGCTAAGTGAATGTTTTGAGAAAGGACAGTACAATAATTTACAGTACATAGAATAATTTTCGAAACTGACTGTATATTAAAGTGTATATTACTTGACCAGTTTTCGTTTGTTGCATTGACATTGATTTTTTAAGAAGTGTTTGAGTTGTAATATATAAAACTTCTACCCTTTTGTTTAAATTTATAATGCATTTTCAGCTCCCTTTAGCTTCGAGGCTATATCAGGAGTTCGGGTTCTGTGTCTGTACAGGTTACGCCATGGAACTATTGCTTGTCAATTGTTTTTATTGTCGGTGTATTTTAATGAATTAAATTGGACGACATTCTGCAGAAAGGAACCAACCAACATGATTTTTAAGCTAAAAAACAGGCATATAAAGTTAAATAAAAAGCCACCTGGATCTTTTCGGTGTGTTTTTGTTTGCTTCATAGATGGCTTATACAGGATGGATGTAAATGGATGAAGAGGGTTGATTAGTTCGCACAACGTAAATATATAGTTCAGTAGCAAAAATTTAGTATCTACTCCGGTTTTTTAAATTTGAGGGTTGGTTCCTTTCTGCAGAATGTGGTCCAATTTCAACTGATATTAATTGAAATGGATATTATACAGGATGAAATGGTGAGGATGATGGTGTGTAAGTATCCAATTCGGCATTTGCCTTTACGACTGAAGAAACCATGAAAAAATTAATATCAAATTGGCCGACCACGGGATTTGAATGCGAGTCCAAGACGTTACCATTTATAATGTACATCGCCTGATAATAGAATGTAAAGTATTATATGATAGAGCACACTTCACTGGTCCCGGAGCATATTTTACAAATTTTAGTATTAACTTCCGGGCACTATTCAATGTGCGTATTTTTTCTGAGTAGATAGGCTAGGGAAGTAAAATAATTAAACAATTATATCCGTCGGCGAATGTACGCAGCACTTTGACTGCACCAAACAAACTTTCTGTAGCTACTCAGAATACGAAACATGGAGAAACTCCAGTTAATTATAATGGATTTTGTGTGTTTTAACGTGTTTCCAAGTTTTACGGCACAAATTAGGAAACACTTGCTTGATAGATGCTTGTCCCTAAAGTGATACCAAACTCTGAGCAAGTCAATTTGAACATCAAAGTGAATGTCTTGACTTTACCTACTCTGTTTATATAAATTGAGGCTTCATTGGAGAATATGTCACAGAAGCTGCTTCTCTTAAGCTAAAGATGACAGTTTACTGTCCCACATGTAAGACTACTTTCCGAGTGTTTGTTGACTGTCAAAATATCGAAAGTGTGTGAGATAAGTAACTACATATATACAAATCTAGGACTCATGTTTTAGGAAGTAAATGATTATAGAAAAAAATCACACAGATAGGCAATAACCAGGACAATTCAAATATACTTGTTAGAATAATATTTGATAATAAAAAAAAAATTGTGGTTAAAAATACAAAAACCAAATTGTAAGTAAAAATCCACAGAAAATAAATAATCACAAGAAATATATTCTGCTAAATATAATTAGAAAAAAGAAATATAATGCCTTGCAATGTTATTTTCAAAAATTCATGACTGAAATTAATTCTTCTAGATACAGAAAGAATATAATGCTTTGTGAGAGTATTGTTACATAATCATGACTAAAATTATTGAAGAAATACTATGTTTTTTATTTATGTAGGCTATTTTAAAACTTTCATCACTGATATTCTGCTACATCCAGAAAAAATAAATGTAATACTTTTCAAGGGCATTTTTAAAAATTCACTCTGACTTTCAAAACGCAAAATAGGCCTATAAGATTGAAATTGGTGGCCATTAAAGTGGCCAGCGACATTTTAAGCAAGGCCAGCGGGACCCATTAGAATAGCCAGATGATACTTAAAAAGTTGCTCCTCAGCTTGTATCAGCTGCTCCGAGGATAGAACTCTGGCCTGCGCTTCCGTAGCCAGAAACACTAATCACAATTTTTTTGTAACAAAGACTGTCAAGTTTAGGCCTACTTAACTAAAGAGCGTCCAATTTCCTTCACCGAAGGAATTGGCCAAAGAGCTTTAACAATGTATTACTTGCTTTGAGTTTTACTTCCACAACATCTTAATTGTTTTGAATAATATTACGGTTTCCATGTAAATTTTAAAAATTCTCGTTGTGAAATGCTAATAAAATATTTCACTATGACACTATGGCTTGCATAATATGCAAATAATATTCAATTAAATATCGAAGATCTACTGTTTCACAAAGGAAAACAGTAACGATACCATAACAACATCCATGTTAAATTTTATTTATAGTTAAACCATGGGCCTCGAGAATGAAACAGCCATGGAATTCAGTCTAGAGAATCTAATTTAGGCTTGGAGTTTTTTAACGTGCTATTATTCTAAAACTTGGGACCCAATGTTTATAGGCCCTCCCGGAAGACTTAGTGCCTGATATTTTCATCAATTTACCTCGGCTGGGTTTGAACCCCCGATCTGCTGTTCCAGAAGCGGGCACGTTAAATTTGCACCACCGAGGTCGGCAACAGTTTCAAGCTATCCAAAAAATTGTATTTCTATTTTCGGAATTTAATATCTTAAATATAGGACAAGTAAATAAAAAAATACTAATTTACTTTCATAAAAATAGAAATATTTTTAAAATCAACTATCTTTATCACTACCTCACCAGACAGAATCAAAAGTCTATTCTACATGAACCCAAATGCATTACCTCTTCTGGATTAAATCACAATATAAATTTCGGCCCAAGATTATACAACTCAATAATAAGAGCTCATCCTAAATTATATGAACTAAATTTACGCAGATTCAAAAAACAAACTTATAAAATTTATTCAACCTAATGCAGGACTTTTTACATTATCCCAATGTTTTGCTCTTCATTTCCGCCAGTCATATGTATCATTTCTCTCAAAAATACATAATGTTTAACATGTTTACTTTACTATTAATTTATATTGTGTACTATTTACCTTGTTGACATGTATGTATGTGAATGCATTATATGTAGAATAAATTTACTCTAAATTTTTTGTTTATAATTCCAATAGTCTACATTTTTTTGTTACTGTACTGAAAAAGCACGAGCTTTTGCTCATTTGGGCACCAGTAGTGATTGTATTATGTTTTAAGAAGGTAAAATAAAAATATAAAAAATATAATTAACATTTTTGGGAAATTTTAATCTATTATTGGAAGGTAATTCTATTCAGTTAATTCCAAGAATCATGTTCCGTATGGCAGAGAATGATTTAACTTCTGTACCTAGGAAGTTACACGTTTTTTAAGTGGATGTTTTGATACTGGCTCGATCTATCCTCATAAGAAGCATGTGACGAATAACTGGAAAACCATTGGCGAAGTCTGACTAGAGACGAGAACAACTTATACCCAGACCCAGCACAAGTCCTGTAATTTACAACTTCCATGAGAAACAACAATCAGGATAACTAAAGAATTACAAGACATTCAGGAAGCTTAAAGGGCCCTCTTACAGACCGAGGATCTCGAAGAATGAAGCTTGTTGAGCCTAGAAACCTTCAGATTGCTGGGACTAACTAAGTCTTTCTTTGACTTCTACTTCTTGCTTTCGAGTTTCTTCTTTTTCTTTTTCCTATATCGTCCATTCTGGTCGCTACGGTGACCATTGATGACGTCACGTTTTTGGGAGCGCGATAATAGAGTGTCTGTCTGAAGGAGTGGGGGAGGGATTTTCACGGACTGTGTTGTAGGGCGAACAAGGGCTCCTAGAGTCCCTGCGGGGGGGTTAAAGGGAGGTGGAGAAAAAGTTGTGATTGAGCGTCCCTGTAGGCCCAGCATCGTTCAATACTTCGTTACTGCTGAGAATGGACGCTAGCTTCCTGTAGAACGTGCTAGGAGATTCAATTAGGGCTCAGCGTGTCGACATGCCAATCGCCAGCGTGATTAATAATAAACACAGCGGAGATTGTCCCATCCAATCTCATTATATGCAACAAATTGACTGGGCCCCAATTGTAAATTATTCCCCTCGTATTAATTCTGTCCATTATCCACAAAATGTCCGTAGAAAAATCTGTACAGTTCACCTGACGATTTCTTGAATTTATAAAAGTTATTTAACGATATTACGGAAATTTATCTCCAAAGCAAAGACATAAAAATTAAGATCTCATGTCGTCGTCATAACGATAAAAAATTCTATATTAGGTATATTTCGTAGAAAGACTAAATATTGCTGCCATTAGCAAATTAACTCAGAAACGCGCCATATGAAACGAAGACTACAGTTATGATTACAAGAACATACAAGAACCATGTATTTTAACCTAGAATTTGATGGAAGTTATAATAAAATGTTGATATTTTCAAGTAATTTCAATGTTGGTTTTTAAGACCACTTATTGTTTATATATAAGTTAATTAAAAGTTAAATTTAACAATAAATATACTGTATATATACATATAGATTAGAGAATGTTTAACCGCATATATTAACCAAAATTATAACCAAAATTATAAATTCAATTTTAAAAAAGTAATTGAAATTTATATACCAGTCTGTCTGTCTGTCTGTCTGGAACCCTATAGCCCCCTATGTTGGGGCGAAGGGACCTCCAAGTGGAGGTTTCATTACCTATACTAATTTTGTTACGCTTATTTTCCGAGAGAGGGCAGGGGGACAGGTGGTAAGCCCATCGCCTCTCAACCCCCTCAGAAAACTAAGGTATTAATTGGACGTGAAAGGGCCGATAAATTTTGTCCAGAGGCTCTAATTTAGACTTGGAGTTTATATAGCAGTAGTCACTTTTTATTGTCATTTTCTGATCTTCACGAACTTCTGTTTAA
Organism: Ectobius pallidus; assembly: GCA_964059195.1. Lineage (NCBI taxonomy): Eukaryota > Metazoa > Arthropoda > Insecta > Blattodea > Ectobiidae > Ectobius > Ectobius pallidus. The sequence continues at coordinate 108,236,975 of CAXKWD010000010.1, forward strand.
AAATGTGGTAAAAGTCTTCTGTGGTGAATGCACGTACCTAGGACAGCAAGAGACAGTTTGAGATCCGCGTCAAGTGTTGCTAAGAGCTCATATTAGAGAGGCGGCATCAGGATGTGATAAGACGTGTAATTATCTAACACGCACGGACTAACGCTAAATCTACAGCACGTGCTGCCATCTAGAATTCAAACTATTCCCACACACGCTCAGTTCCAACACCTTACTCGCAGGTGTTACTAAGAATCACAATATGAAGACATTTTGTCCTTGTCATACACAATATCGTTAAGGGTTAGCGTGTCTCACTCCTTTAGGGAGATTATTAAATAACTAGCAGTTCTGAGAACAGTAGACCTCGCGTTCAAAAATCTAAGATGTGGCCTTCATCTACAAACGGGATCAAAAAAATAAAAATTCTTACACGTACGTCTTTTAATGACTTCAATGATCTAGGAGTTCTATTTTGGATCATCTGTAGCCTACATGTTACTACTCCTGTTCCTTTGTGAGGGAGGCAGCACCAGCTTTCAATTGATCTTTGCCAGAATTGAGATCTTGTACGTTATCCTGTTACGGGAAGTGTCTCTTCACTATTCGGAATATTAAGCTGGGATAGTGCCTCTTGCTGTTCTTTCTCAAGATTTTTACTTAACATCGATTCATATTAATTTATTATATACTTAATATATTATAAACTTAATTTGGCTTATTACCTAGAAAAATATGATCCACGAAAACTATTATAGTTAACATTAATTCATTCGTAAATGTTATATACAATTTTAAAATAGTATGTCAAAGAAACTGTTTGTTTACGCCAGTTTTCGATGAAAATAATAGTAATACAATTTATTTAGAGAAAATCTGCTAATCTGCAAGCTAACAGAGATCAAAGAACAATCACTTAGGCAAGTCTACTTACTTTTTTTATAAATTTCACGTTCGAAAATGCAATTCACAAAGGCATGTGCTTCCAAACATAGGCACGACCTGAAGATCAAAATCTCTCAGCTGTCGAAATTTTCAACTCGAAGAGTCTGAAAAAGTTATTTCGCTTTCTGTTTTGGTTTTGAAGAAATTAATCAGCTTGAGAATCACATAGTTCAAGTCAAAACTTTGATAGTTGAAATTCGATATTCACTTTGAAGGGCACCTTCTACATCTTCAAGAAAATTCTTCAATAGTCGCTTCGATATCCTTACAAAGTAAAAATAAAATATTAACATCTTCAATTTTATTTGTCAATCCTTGACCAGATGAAAAACGTAATTTTTTCTCTAAATTTGAGCGTTAAACTCTAAAATAGTTTCTTTTAGATCGTTTTTTTTTAGATTCGTGGACTCTTCAGTCATCTAGTATGCCGCGATCTTACGGCTGGCAGAATATTGACAAGAAAGTAAGAAAATAATCATTATTTACAAAATCTGTTACATTTTATTCATGGAATAGTCTTACTTCATGGAATACTCGAGATAACGAGTTTTATCAGATAAATTTGCTCTAACTTTGTTCTCGCAAATATATCGATAGACTCGTAAACTCTCGTGCGATTACTTATGATAATATCTGCCCATCTAGGCGTTGTAAACAATTCATTGTATTACCAACAGTCAGTAGCACTCATAAGACGGTAGTTCAACTAATTCCCTCAATTGATTAATTAATTTTAATTAAAAATGCATTCTCTGTATGCACACGAGAATATTACATGAAGGCAAATCCAAGTAAGTCTCGGTTTGAATTTTTAACTTCACCGTAATCCACGAAGCTTTACTCTTGGCTGTAATCATCTATAATCGAGGCTGTGTGTGTAGAGATAGCGAACTTTGTAAACACGATATTCCCTTCACAGAGGGAAATGCTAATCCTTCGCAATATAACATGAGACTGGCTTGATAGTACGACTTAAACGAGTAAAGGCGCCTTTTCGCAAAAACATCTTAAATCAGAGTTTAAAACACGAAACAGGACAGAGTCTGTGAGGTAATTGCTTGCAAATAACCTCGTTCTCTTCTTGCAAAATGCTTACGTAGACTGTTTTATACTTAAAGTCTAATATATCTTCTGAAATTAAAGTAACATTATTATGTAAACTTTCATAATATGCATATAAAATGTTCAGCATCAGAGTGATAGCAGTGGTAGAAGTTTTCAAGATTTAGCTCATGTATTAAAATACTAAAAGGGACTGATTAAGATATTATGTTAAACATGTAGAGAGATTAATTGATTAATCTAATACGCCTATATATACATAAAAGCAAACGAAAATTAATGTTCGATGTATGTAAATCCGGCTGAAACGTTTTAAGTTCCAGACACAGAATTCTGCGCATGCTCGTCTCGTCATCGCCTGCATACACAAGATTGGCATACAACTATATAAACCAATGAAATCGGCGGTATTTTTTAAAAACCTGATATTTTGTTTCCAATGGAGAGTGAATTGTGGATATACGAGGCACATCCATAAAGTAAGTTTCCCTGGGGCTGTTTACAGAAACAAAACACACTTTCGTGGACATACATAATCCAACAGATACAGCAAGTATTCAGCTATTATTCAACGCATTTTCCACTGGAATTGAAACATTTTTCATACCGTGGAACCGGCCGATAAAACTGCGTCTTGAATGCAGTTTTATGCAATTTTAGCGGCCCAGGTTGCTAAAATTCGGCTTACGTCTCGGCCGCTATACTAGATTCGTCCGCTAAAGCGTTATTCTGCGTACTTGATACATAAACAGCTATATTGATATTTTCATTGTCAAGAAGCTAAAATTAAAGCAAATAGTTTAGTGAAACCTTGTATGACAAAATTGTGTAGTTACAACCATAGGCGTACCATAGGCGGAGGGGGGTTTTGGGGGTTTGAACCCCCCCCCCCCCCCCCCCCATTGATTAAAAAAACGAAAATTGTATAATGTTTTTAAGTCTGCCCATAAATTACTTAATACAAGTATAAAGCGTGGGAAGCTTAAAACTCGTTATTTTGCGTCTTAATTTTTAAAATCATCCGGTTGAGTACCCCGGAAGCTTAAAACTCGTTGTTTTGCGTCTTAATTTTTTTAATTTTCCGGGGAAGGAGCCCCGGAAGCTTAAAACTCGTTATTTTGCATCTTAATTTTTAAAATTTTCCGGGGGAGGAATTCCGGACCCCCCTCTTCCTGGGGGGTATTCCATACCCCAGACCCCGCGGATGTTATAACCCCCCATATGGTCGGCCTGGTTACGCCTATGGTTACAACACTATCAATATCTATATTGCGATTTTATTAAAACCGTCAAATAGGCCTACAATTTAAATTTAACACAGGCTAGTATCAAACGGATCAGACATAAAAGAGTTTGTATGTCAAAGCATTACGGAGTATGCTCGATAAAAGCTGGCATATGGATTAAATTGTAAAAGTGGACTAGTTGAATTACTCCACTCCATTTGCACGTTGCAATGTGGCGACATGCAAATTAATCCAAACTTTGTTACTGCAACTGTCTACTCGGTTAAAGTGACAGTATTGAACAGCTCTAGATACATACAGACAACTGACACTGTACATGGAGTCATCAGAACTTCACAAAATTAAGGATACTATTTTATCAGTAAACTATTTTTTCGGTTCATATATGAGCAGTAAGATTTAAGTGTTTTTACATTACATTCACCTCCTTTGAAATATATTAAATGTTATGAAAAAAAACTAACCAGCTCATGAATGAATTAGCCTACCAATTCAGTAAGAATGCACTAAACTCTCGATAATCCGGCCCTCAATAGTCCGACCTCTCCATAATCCGGTACACAACCGGCTTCTGGTCACTAAAGAAGAAATGACGCGCTGCTACAATGTTAATCAAAAGCGTGCAGGAAAGTAATGACGAACGTGATGAAGAAGAGGACACAGGAGGAGAGAGCATTAAGATTTCTCACACTGCTGGTGCTGCAGCTGCAGATATCTTCCTGGAGTACAATAGGCAACAACCAGATACATTATGTACCTATGTAAAGCTTGTAAAGCAGTTGCGTAATAAACTAAATTTCATATATTCTCAATAATCCGGCACTTATATATGCTAGGAATGCCCGGATTAGCGAGAGTTTAGTGTATGTAAACTTTCAACCAATCGCGAGTGTCTGTCATCTTAATTTTATCATATTTTATCACTTTCATTTTGGCGCACCTATGAGCACTTGTCTTTTATCTAAATTCAGAAGGACTGAACACTGTAACATCGTCATACCTGTAGATTCTGCAACTAGGGCCTGTGACATCGCCGGTGTGCCGGAATTTTGTCCCGCAGGAGTTCTTTTACATGCCTGTAAATCTACAGACGTGAGTCTGTCATATTTATGCACACATAAATTCCATCGACCTGGGCCGGGATCGAACCCGCAACCTTGAGTATAACTATTTAAGTATATAAGTTAATTCCACTTATACATGACAAAACATCGCGCGTTTATTAAGAATATAATGAGCTCATATCTCAAAAATGTCCTTACAGGATAGCCCAGATTCAAAAACAGTTTGAGGAAACAGTTTGCGTAGAGATCGGTGCCATTCTATGTAGAAAACTAGGACGACAACTGCTCCAGAATCTCTTTGTGGAATCACAAGGGTAATGCATATAATATGGAAGGAAATGAGCTTGCAGACAATGTGAATTGGAGTTTAACACATAAGTAATGAGAACGTTGAAAGGAATTGAACCAACGAGGGGAAATAATGAGGTACAAGCTTTTTAAAGGAGAGAGAAGAATGCTTTTGGTGTTTTTCCTGCCGTATTCATACATAGAATACAGATAAATTGCATCATATCGCGTAATGTTTTGAAGATCTTGTTCTCTTAGCCTGGTTACACACATGGCGTTTTTTTTCCGTCGCGGAGAATTTGCCGTCGCCGCCCAAAGACAGTAGTACATTGAAGTGAATTAGAGCTTGCACACGAGGCGGAAAAAAAACGATCGTTAAAATTTCCGTCGGCGGCAGTTTTGCAACCGCCTGGTGCCACTGGAGCCCGACGGAAATTTTGCCGTCGCTTTGAAACATGCACCTGCATAAACAAACTTACGGAAATAAACAAGGGTCTTCTCGCAGTGGGAGATGCCAGATCAGCATTATGAAGAGGAAGACAATTAATTATTTCTGCTCTCTCTGAAGGGACTGCATAGAATGGTCATTTATTTGTACATCATCATATCAGATACCGCAATGGAAGAAGTACAGGATCACATAATCCATAACATTAATGAAAATTCATTATAACATAATTGCAACATTTAATATAATTAGTATTTTTAAAATGTGATATGAACCATTCATATAACTCCCTCTACTCTTAATATAGCCTATTCTAGTGTAGAGTACACGGCTGTATTGCAGTAGTGCGCATTCACTTGTATCTGCCTCGTTTCCAAGTCGCATTATTCGCGAGGCAAGACCAAAAAATCCAAGTCTATATTGTATAAAATGAATGGCTTATAACTAGCCTTCAGATAATTTCTTGGGAGAAGTTTTTCAAATAGTACTTATTACAATATATTATAGTAGACCTACATAATAAGCCTATAAAATTGTTAAAACTATTTCGAGAAAATTAAGAAAAATTAAATTTTCGTCAAATAAAGTGCTTGTAAAAATGAAAAGAAAGTCGTTGCCGTACCTCGTGCCGCATCCCTTAAGGATACACAATCCAAATAAAATCTTAATAAATGCACTCGAATACTTTTGTATAACCTAGGCGTGGCAGTACACCTTTCTTCAAATTCTAATATAGAATAAGAGGCCGTGTTGCAGAGTATAGGTATTCAGTTGTATTAGCCTGATGCAAAGCTTTACCGTTCACCAGATAAGATTGAGTTTCTGTGAACGATGCCTGCCTTGTAACTACCCGCCAGAAATATTTTTTCGAAAAAAATATTTCAAATAAAAGTTTAGCTCTTAGCATAAGCACCTCAATTACAAAATTTAAACACAATTTTTAAACCCCTAGTACCTAGTACTGACAGACGGATTAAAACTAAAAATTTGTAGTTTTCATTCTTTCTGGAATGTCCATATATTCCACGCGAATCATCCTAATAGCATGCTGTGAGAGAAGTGAGTGTGCTGTTTTGGTAGCTCACAAATCTCCTACTTAATACTCCCGCCGTTCGGTCTTACTGCATGCGGAATTGAAGCGGGCACTAAGCGACAGAGTACAAAGAGCGTCATGTCACGTGGGAGCAGTGGGTGGGGGAGTCCCCAGGCTTTTTATGCATACGACTGCAAGTGCAAACTTGAAATCTGCCAGTAAGAACTTCATACTCTTTTTTTTAGAATATCCCCCAATAACTGCCGTAGGAGTCGGCATGCTGACCACATGCCCCAATCCTGCGATCTGGCTATTCAAAATGTGACACTTCATTGTTACGCTCATATTATTGGTAAATAATAATAAATAAAATAATATTTGGAAGAAAGCAGATCGTTCGTTGAAAATGTCACTGTTCGAAATAGTACCCACTGGTGTTTAGAATTGTATCTACATTTTCAAACGTTATTCTGGAAAGATTGATTGCCCTGACAAATTTTACAGCTGTTTACAGCTCATATTTTTGTGAAGGGTCGACTACATTTCCAACTTTGTGATTACAATACAATTGAATTTTTCTTATGTTTATTGTGTTCATAAAATAAGAATATTTGTTAAGTGTTCGAAAATGTACCACCTTACCCTATATCGAGGTTTGACTGAAGTATATATGTTTCTCAGAATTAAATTAACGGATATCATTTCACGACGGAATATCAATAACGCTAGAAGCTGCTCCCTGTTCATTTCAAACTACACTGCAATCAACAATTTGAATAACACAGTTAAACTGATGTGAATTGATCTGAAGTTGAAACTATACTGCATAAACCAGTATGATCATACGACGGCGACGGAAATTTTTCCGCCCCGTGTGTAAACGTTTCATTTCTTTGGGCGGCGACGGCAAATTCTCCGCGACGGAAAAAAAACGCCATGTGTGTAACCAGGCTTAGTGGGAAGTCGCGTCGCGTCGCTCCCATCGTATTAACCCACATTCAGGACGCTGCTATCAAGCCATTCTGAATCTGGTGACTTCAACAACCAGTGGTGGCTAGTACAAACAGGGGCACGCTAGGGAAAGTCTATTTCTGCCAGAGTCTTTCAATGCATCGGGTAGAGGTCAGCTGGCAATTTACGAGTATAACCTCTTCATTAACACCAGATCTTTTGAAGCGGTGGGTAAATTTATGTTCAAACTAAGGATGGAATTGGCCGAGGGGGTGGGGCCGAGGATGTGAGCTACAGGGATATCAGCTGTAAATAGGAGTGGTGACTTTGCTTGAGGGATAATTTTGTTTGTGTGTTTGCGGGCTTTGTTGGAGTGTTTGAAAGTATGGCTTGTGTGTTTGTTACTTTAAATTATTTATGTTTTGGCTACCAGAATGATACTTTATAAGATTTGTGTGGGACGGGAAAATGTCTGTCCGTCTGTATGTCTGTACGCGCGATAACTCAAATACGCTTTAGGCCTATTGGATTTTCATGAAGCTTGGTATACGCATTTAAAATGTCCATGGAAAGAAGCCTATTGATACTGGACCAAATCGGTTGACCGGTACCGGAGAAATGCCCACTTTAGCGATTATTTTATGGTAGTACATTAGAAAGAATTTATCAAATGCAAATCAGTTCTCATGACAACATATCGTTTTACAATGTTCATATACGGCTTTGGAAATAACACTACCCACATATTCCTTCACATATCAAACTAGACCGTTAAACCGAGAGAGATTATGGAGATTGTAACATATTGAACTAGCATTCAGGAGGTCCCGTGTTCAAACCTCGTAGCCGGCCAATTTGACTTTTTTTTGGGCGAATCTATATAGTTCTGCTGATGCTGGACGATTTTAATCTGATTTTTTTAAACTACGCCTTTGTTCTTCCGTAAGCCCTGTTTAATGAATTAATCAGGGGCTTAACTCGGAAATCGATTTTAAAAAATAACTTATCTTTTGCATATCATAATTGCAATTATCACTGACTAAATAAAAGCATTCTGGCACATTGTTGACCTAATTTATTTTAATTTTTTTTTAAAGAAAATGTACCCGTTCGGACAAAAGGAACATCAGTTTAGGTAAAAGCTACAATATGGTATACATTACATCAGTTGCACTATTCATACTGCCATAAATGACATATGTACAGCCATTTCCAGAAGTGTATTCCGTGAATAACGTTATCTCACTTTGAGATACTTGTTGGTTATCCATTATTTCTCCGATGTCCCGTTTTCGTTCAACCCGATCTAGAGTCGCCGCTGATACTACTATAGCCACGGACCCGGAATCATAATTTTATCTTTACTCCAACATTTCGAAGCACCAGAACCACGAGAGGCTAGATAAGAAGAAGAAAAAAGCATCACTCGGATTCTGCCTGTATCCCACACTTGATAGAAAAATATGTCCCGCAAATCCCAGCACAAATATGAATCGAGACCGAGTAAGACAAGAAAGCACACAGTGTAATCTTAGGCATGGTAGACATAATATAGATATACCGGTAGCTAATGTAAAAGGAAATTTATACGAAAGCATTTTAGAATGCGTAAACTCCAGTATTGGCTGGAGAATGCTGTAAGAATAACAATGTTGTTTTAAGTTACATGTTTAAGACGAGTAAGTTTTTTTCTTATCGGAGCCCAGGGCCTTCCCCCAAAATAAAGAAAAACACTCACTAAAATACCAATAACTGAATAGATAAGTATTTAAGTTTTAAAAATAGGATTTTTAAGTTGAAAAATCATTTTATAGTATTTTTAACGTTGTTAAAATGTATAATTTGGTTTTTTCGGGTGTCATTCAAATTCACTTTGTAACATTTTAGATTGTAATTTGTAGTAATAAATTTATAATTTATTTATAAAATGTATTTATCACGTTGAAGGTCAAATAAGAAAAGTCCTTTAAACCAAGATATGTTTTAAAATATGTTTATTTTGCCAAATTTAGTTGTCTTTTAATTGTATAAGCTTGGTTTAAAAGATTTTTCTATCATTTTGTATAGCACAGCTTTAGTAAATATTTTGAAAGAGTTATATGTTAGTCCTATTTAGTAATTATGAATGAACTACTTATTAAGTATTACTTAAAGCTATATACATAATAACACATAAAATGTGTAACCTCTTTTCATTCCACTATACCAAAAGTTTCTCCTCGTTTAGTATTATTAAATAAAGGGTTTTATTACCGGTATCCTTGTGGTATTTTGGAATAGAAATATTAAGTCGACTTTTCATGAAAATTATTTTTGAAAAAATGGCCCTAACGATTTTAATAAAAATAAAATTTTCGGAAATTAAAACGAACATTTCGTTATACACATTTCTTTATAAAATGAATAGGTAATAAAATAAAAACGAAATAAATACTTCTAAAATGTAGAACATTGAAACATTATATTAAAAATATGAATTATATTCTTTTGTTTCCCTTAGTGACAATAAAATTAAAATTAACTTGCTGTTGTGAATTCCTCACTCGTAACAAACACACTAGAACTAATCACAGCGAGGTTGTACATTTCTGCTTGGTACATACCAAATTTTTCCCGTTAACCTAAGAACCTCAGCAACTAAAATCTTAAAATGTATACGTGAGAAAATTTACGAAACGTATTTAACGTTTATTAGGTGCCAGAATGGTACTTCATGCGATTATGTGGGGGCGGGAAAATGTCTGTCCGTCTGTCTTTCTGTACGCGCGATAATTCAAATACGCTTTATCGTATTTTCATGAAACTTTTTAAACGCATTTATAACGTCCATGGGAAGAAGCCCAAATCGTTTGACCGGTACCGGAGTAATGTCCAATTTAGTGCCTATTTTATGGTAATATATTAGAATTTATAAATGCAAATCAGTTTTCATGACAACATATTATTTTACTGTGTTCATATACGGATGTGGAAGTTTCAATACAGATAGCTTTGACAAATAACACTACCCACATATTCCTTCATATATACTTATTTTCTGTATATCATAATTGCAATTATCACTGATTAAACAAAAGCATTCTGCCACTTTGTTATATCAGTTTACCTGATTTTATTATTATTTTGATCCACATCACAAATAGATCCTAACAAACTCATATAATTGGGATATGACCCGTAAAGCCATAATATATTTTCATTATATACTGTGAACGGGTAAAAGATTGTCTTCTAAGGCTTTTGTCCCTTTGAAGGAATAATTTAGCATACATAAATCCTTGGAGATGTCGCTCTAAGAAGACTTTGGAGCAGTAATTCAACACAGTGACAGTAGCTACTTGAGGCAGAATTAATATTTCAAAGACATTTTCCGGCATTAATTCGTGTAGTCTAATCTTGTCTAATATAACATAACACCAAAGAAAGATAATCCGTATTATTCCAGCTCAGTTAACTCACGACATTGAATGTGAATTCTCTACTGTGTTGCTTAATTATCTTTACAACAGCCTTCTGAGAGCCTCCATTTCTGAGCTGTTACATAAATCCACTGCCTGCCATCCACTGCCTGCCATTAGCAAGTATCTACTGTAAACTATCGCATAACAGATAATTAGATTCTTTAATCAACTTGTAAGATCATCGCACGGTAAACTTCCAGCGGTAATACTAATTACGTCTTACTACGTTTGCAGTATTACCTAGATCTATATTAAATGAACAATACTATTATCATTCCTGAACTTATAAATAGACTTTTTGCACGACTTAACTAATTAGTGGTACTTACGAATATTGTTGCAGTGGATCGTAAGTTGACATTCCAGCACGCAATATTGTTTCTATGAAAACAAAACAAACTTCCATGCGGTAAGAGTTTCCGTGCGGTAAGAATTTACTTCCGCCACACATCATAATACAAGCCTTTATGGACAAGGCCCCCCAGGACAAATATTCGGTTCCCATAACAACAAACACATGCGAATCACTTTCTGAAATAAACATCTATCTTCAATAATGTATATAGGCCTACATAATATTTTCAGGTAATATCTCAATTAATATAATTAAATTGATATAAATAATCATCGTGCAAAAAATAGCATGCAATACTCGTGCCGTAAGCACATAACGGATCTCGGAAAATTGAAAAAACTCGGCGCGAGCGCCTCGTTTTTTCAGACTCTTTCCTCGATCCGTATGCATCGCTTACGGCACTTGTATCGCAATATACTATTACATTGCTATTGAAAGTTTACTAAACAGTCAACACAAGGGATACAATAAAGGGCTTTTAATGTCAGGATAATTCCTGGTACCCTTCTCTGATAGAGGCTGAGTCGACCAGAGGTACATCGAGCCACCACAAGGATTGGGTCAGTTAAAAAAAAAATCACGTTAACATCGGGAATCGAACCAGGTGCCTTCGGCTTATATCAAAGTATCCCAACACAATGCGCCAGGTCCTTTGTTACCAAGAGTGGGAGGGCTCTGACTTTAATAATGCATAGTTAACGTAAAACACGTAAAATAAATTTAGACACATGCAGCAAGACAGGTATGTGAGGTAGAACGAAAGTTAAAAATAACAAATAAGTTAACACGCTTTAATCTATAATAATAAGATATAGTATTTGTCTATCTGTACGCGATGCCCGGCGTATTCTACTGCACGTAGAGAATTTAAATTTTGAACATAGATGGACTGAAGTATGGCCGAATGCACAGCCAGATTTTTAATTTCTAACACTCGTTCGCGAGTTATGAGTGAAAAACTGGCAGAAAACCTGAATTTCTTTGCTCTATCGAAGCATCAATTTTCAGTAATACATTTCAACTGTCAAACCAATTGCAGGTGGCTTTCCCTTTTTTGTCAAAACTTGGAAATATAAGCATCGCGATTTCTTCAATATAGGCTATCGCATGGAATTGTCGATCGCGTCGATTCTGGTCGATTCGTTTGTTTATAATCTCAAGGTTAGCAGACATCTGAAATTTTCAACATAGACGGAAGAGGGATAATGAAAATAGGCATAAATGGGAAAAAATTGATCAATTTGGATTAAACACACTATGCAGGGGTTTTCTGGGCGATAGAACTCGAATCTGAGGTTTTTTTTTTCCCAAGCGGCGCTTTCTAATGCCGGATTTTTAACTGTTTCATTATAATTTTTAATCGTTTGTTTATGAATGATTCGCGTGTTAATAAATATGATGTAATTAATATGCTCTTAAATTTTAATTTTGAATTAATTATCGTGGGCGAAGCCGCGGGCACCTGCTAGTATTAAATGTAACCTTCTTACGAAGTATATCCTTTGGTGGTAAACTATTTTAACACAAAGCATGTAAAATGCCCGATACAAGAATAAATTGCTATTACAATATTCCATCCAATGATCTAAATTTCGCACTGATTTATTGATCCAAGGTACTATTATAACTGCTTCAGTAGTTTGGGGTCTTCTTTCTCTTCAAAGGGGATCGGCTAGTCACTGCCTTATGATCAGTCGTGAAAAGGCTTATAGTGAAGTAAACAGGCTACAAGCTTGAACTAAGAAGGAATAAAGAGTATATAATTTATAGAGTTCCAAATTTATAGAGGTGTGAAGAATTGCCACACAGTTCTGTACTGTGATTTCCCTTACATATCAACAAGTGCATAGAACAGTGCAGTAAAAAATGCTCATCGCTCTTTAGAGAGTGCAGGTATTATAACAGTGTGCTCTTCTCTTTTATCCGTTCCAACCTCTCTCTAGTTTTAATTAACCCATGAATGTCCCCAAGGATCAATACTCGGCTCCCACCTAATTCTTTCACAATGACATCTCTCTTATGAAGGGGTGCAAAAAATTGCCGACTTGGATTATTGTATTTCCACGACATTCATTGCCATTACAACACTGCAGACAACAGAAAGCACAAAGAAGGTAGAGAAATACAGAAAACCAGCTTCATTTCTTTTTACTTGAAAAACAAATTAAAAAATTATAATTAAATGCGCAGTAGAACTACATGATTCATTATTATTTCTGTTTCTGTTTATACCTATATATATATATATATATATATATAAAGCCTCTTATATATATATATATAACTGACTGACTGAATGACTGACTGACAGAGAATCAACGTAGAGCCTAAACTATAATAGGTAGAGACTTGGAATGTTGACAGTACCTTCGTTTCATAATGTAGGTGCTCACTAAGAAAGGATTTTTGGAAATTTTTTATTTCAAATGCCAAAAATCAAATGTTTTTGAGTATACTTAATCCCCTTTTACACAGAATTATGAAATCCAAATCACAGTTGGCATGGCAACATATTGTTGCCAGTGGGTCTCAGATGGGTTTGGAAATAAATTCTGTTTAATTTCATCCCCAAAACGGGTTTATGGTAACATGAGAATGAGAAATAAAATATTCCGCAAAGACATGCAATTTAATGTTATCGAAATTTCTGTTTCTTCTTATTGGAACCCCTACCAGGCTTGCTGTGTACTGTATAAGTGATGGGATGCAAAATTCTACATCCTCTATGAGCCATAAAAAGCTATATCAAGCGTTTTCTGAGGGAATAGTTTGAGTGTGATAAGTCGTTCTTCCTATTTCAAATTCTAAATACCTAGGCTATATAAGGACCTAGAATTTAAAAAAAAATGAAAGTCCTTCATAAGTTAATTTCCAATTACAAAATAAAAAAGCCTTTTAAGCTAGTATGTTAATAAACTCAATAAATTAGTTTCACTATATTATTAAATTATTATTATTTATTATTATTATTATTATTAAAAACTAAACTCCGTAGCGCTACATCCCTGGAGGGACTTGGCCTACCACCCGACCGCTGCGTCATCTCCCGTAGGCAGATGGCAGGATTGGGGGGGCATGTGGTCAGCATGCCGACACCCATGGCCGTTATTGGTGGTTTTCTTGACCGGAGCCGCTACTTCTCTATCAAGTAGCTACTCAATTGGAATCACGAGGCTGAGTGCACCCCTACCAGACCTCCCTACCTCAGAAAAATCCGAGGAGGTACCGGGAATCGAACCCGGGCCGACGGATCTGTAGTCAGCGACACTAACCACAAGACCACGCCGGCGGACATTATTATTATTACTATTATTAAAACTTACAAATAAATACACAGTAATATCATGCAAAAACATAAGAGTTCCTATAACTAACTAGGCACGATTGTACATTTTCCACGTAACAGTAGTCACCAGAGTAACACAAGCAAAATAATTATTGCCAGCGCATTTTGTTTTTGGAGTTTAACTCGGAGATCTATTACAAAAATAACTTTTCTGCATTGGCCTATCATAATTGCGTTTATCACTGGTTAAAAAAAAAGCATACTGGCACTTTGTTATATCAGTTTACCTGATTTTTATTACTTTTTAATTCTTTGTTGATATTTCTCTGTGAGATCTTTGCTCATTTCTGTGATGTGGTTTTCGCTAATGAAGTTCACGTATTCATCGCCATTTATCAATGCAATACTATAGCCTTTATCAGCTTTAGCATGCTTCATGTTGTTGTCAGTTAATTTTGTGTTGGTGTCTTTTAGAGCTCTTTTATTGTTTAATGGATAAAGGGAAAAATCCAACACACTTAGTGAAATCAGCAGAACAGACGTTGAAGATCTAGTACATTTTATTATTTCAGCTTCAAGGCTCTGTTATTGTTCCCAGCATAACAATAGAAGTCCCGCATGAAAGTAAATGCAACGTCGTTCACTCCGCCCGATGTGTTTTACTTGAGAAACTTCTCGCCGCGTCCCTGCGACCACTTCTCCAACATCTGTGTAGTGCGTGAACCTAAACAGAATACTGCAGGCGTTATAGCATTCCTCCCATTAGTCTCTATACCAGTGGTCTTCAACCCGCGGCCCGTGTCTTAATTTTTGGCGGACCGCAGTCAAATTTTAATTTGAATTACAATGTCACAATGTCAATGTCAATGTCGACAACATTGTGACAAAGAATTAGTGTCAGTTCTCACATTAAATTCAAGAATGTTACTGCTTTGTGTTATTCATTAACATTGCAAAGTGGAAACGAAATATTTAAAAAAAAAAAAATGTATAATGTTAAGTAATCCCAACAGTTATTAGGTGCCGGTATAGAACTTTATGAGATTGTGTGGGGAAGGGAAAATGTCTGTCCGTCTGTCCGTGTGTCTGTAAGCGGGATAACTCAAATACGCTTTATCGGATTTTAATGAAAATTGGTATACGCGTTTATAATGTCCATGGGAAGAAGCGGAGACTATTGATATTGGAACAAATCGGTTGACCGGTACCGGATTAATGCCCAATTTAGTGCCTTTTTATGGTAATATATCAATGCTATTGTATATTAATTAAAATAAGTTATGAAAATAAACAGTGCAAAATATTATTGACTTTTTAGTTTGATGAATGTACAAACTTCCAGGTTATTGAGTAAACAATTGCTCCGACTACACATTATATTTAGATTTCCTGGGTAAAGAGCGAAAGTGCAAATTAAACTTTGTATAATATTATGGCTTAGGCCCACTTTAATTATTGCTATTTTTAATTACGGTATTTATATGGAACTACGTACTACAATAGCTGAATATTTTTCATTTTTCTGTGTTTAGATTTCTTCAAGAAAATATAATCTATAGTCAAGAAAATTTGTATTCACTATTAATGTCAGTACCATTTAATTAAGTGCCAGAATGGTACTTTATGAGAATGTGTGGTAGACGGGAAATGTCTGTCTTTCCGTCCGTGTGTCTGTACGCTCGATAACACAAATAAGCTTTATCGGATTTATGAAACTTGGTATACGCATTTATAACGACCATGGGACGAAGCCTATTGATATTGGACTAAGTCGGTTGTGTATTACTGGAGTAATACACAATTTAGCGAATATTTTATGGTAATATATTAGAACGAGTTTATCAAATGCAAATCAGTTCTCATGACAACATATTGTTTTACAGTATTCATACATGGCTTTGGAAGTTGCAATACATTTAGCTTTGAAAAATAACATTACCCACACATTCCTTCATATAAGCTTATCAAACTAGATCGTTAGACTGAGCGAGGTCCCTGGTTCAAATCCCGTAACCGGCCAATTTGGTATGGTTTTGTTTGTTTGTATTTTTATGCGAGTGTTCGATTGTCAAGATATCGCAAATCTGTGTACTTCTGCTGTTGCTGGACGATGTTAATCTTTTTTTTTAAACTAGACCTTTGATCTTCCGTAAGTCCTGCTTAATGAATCGATGTAGACCTTAACTCGGAAATCGATTTTAAAAATAGCTTATTTTCTGCATATCTTAATTTCAATTATTAGAGATTAAACAAAAGCATTCTGGTACTTTGTTAGAACAGTTTACCTGATTTTATTTTGAAACAAATTGTTGGTTACCAAAAGAGCCTAAATTCCGCTACATACAAAATTAGCAAAACGTTTTCTAATTACTATTCTAAGCACAAGAAACTGCTGCCATGAGAACTGATTTGTATTTGATAAATTCTTTCTAATAGATAACCATAAAATATGCACTAAATTAGGCATTAATCTGGTACCGGTCAACTTATTTAGTTCAACTTCTTATGTTATTTTGCATCATACATTATAAAAGGAACTTATAATTTGATCCTTTTAGTGCAAAATAACATAAAAAGTTGTACAATGTTCGACCGTTATAAGAACTAAACAGGCTCACAGGATCAACAGAACTAGCTGGAGCTCGTTTTGTTAACCTTGTGTTTGCCTGTGAAGTTCTATATAACGGTCTTACATAGTGAATAACTATTACGGTATTGTTACAAGTTAAGTAGGCCTAACTAACAACGCCCTTGCGAAGTTCGCGCTCTCAAACATTTCAGAAAAAGTTAACTTCTTATCTTCGCTTCAGAAACTTGGCTAGACGAAGCAACATGAAGATGATGAGTTGCGCTTATCACAACCTCCGGTCCGTTTAAACTGCCAGAAATACGATCCTAAGAAATTACTACACCACTTTCCTTTATCTCTTAACATTATTAAATATAACCTGTATCATGAACGGATGCCGATTTCAACAGAGGTCACTGGCTGTATGTTTGTCCCTTCAGTAGGTGTGACGTAGGTGGAGAGGGGAATGGAAGTGGACGGTAACATTGTGCGTATATGTGTATGTGTATGCATTTTTGTGTATATGTGTGTGTCAGAGAACTCTTACATAACGCATTGTCGCCCTGCTTGGTGCAAATGGTAAAAAATTGGTCTTTTGTTACCAAGAGTGAGGGTTCTGACTTGAATAATGTCAATAGCATTAAGTATGATTAAGGGGGAACATATAAGATTGATGTTTAAAAATCGTTCGTAATTTATTTTGTTCTATTAATAATACACTTACCTAATGAAGTGGACAAGGGGATAAAGACGCGGATTCACATTAGAGAAGTCGTGGGTTCAAATGACTGGATTATGTGTGGATCGGATATTTCATTATATATTATTATTTATTTTTATGTAAGTCTTTTAATAAACGCCCACAGATATTTTTCTCAGTAATCATATTCACATTAGCTTCATAACATCTTCAGCTTTCAGAAAAAGTAATTAAATTTTTCATATATATTGCAGTCTCCACTAGTATTTAATTTTTTTAAATGTCGGTCTTAAAATTACACAATTTCAGCATTTATAAAAAAAAACATAGGTTATTTACATATTGAAATAAGTGTTCGTCATTCTGCATATACGTTTTAGAATCAGAATTAAACAGATTAAAATATATGAAGTGTTCATTTTTAAATTATACTTCTAAGGAACCATATTAAATTCCTGTATATTGTTGATAATTACTATGAATGTCTTAGAAATTATATTTTAAAGGCAAGTTAATGAAAGACAGCCGTACATAATCTTAAGTGAAGAGCCTTTCATGGCAGATAACGAGAGCAAACAGGCAGGATAAATTTATATCTATTACATAATATATCACCATCTCACTTAACGTGAAGATGAAAATTACTGCCTGAAGATGGCGAATTAATGTCGAAAAGCAAAGCATGGATTTAAGACTTTGGATATAAATCTCTAAACTCTAACTATACTTCAGTAGGAATTTTACAACCTAGTGACACAGAAATATTGACATGTGCATGCGTTTTCCTGTACGTTGGCCTATTAATTTTAACGTATTATAACTAATAACTTTCGTTAGGATGATATACAATCTATCATTTACGT
The DNA here is from genome assembly GCA_964059195.1 of Ectobius pallidus. Classification (NCBI taxonomy): domain Eukaryota; kingdom Metazoa; phylum Arthropoda; class Insecta; order Blattodea; family Ectobiidae; genus Ectobius; species Ectobius pallidus. The sequence continues at coordinate 108,255,235 of CAXKWD010000010.1, forward strand.
ACTACAACATAACTGGAATGAGAATAGGTGTTAATATTAAAATGATAAGCATACTGTGACAAATGGTTGTATATGGATTCAAGAGCCGTGGTAATACAGAGGCTTCAGGCTTTTATATACCTCGGGATATGTTATATTCTTTCCTATTGTTACTTATATTTCAGGCTGATTTACTGAAGCTGTATTATTATTGGAAACACAGATTACATTTTCGCTTAATTTGGTTTCTGGGATATCTCTGGAATAAGTTATCGGAGTACACAAAGACAAATAACACTATAAATCAGGTCGCAGATAAGATCGTTAATAGGACAGAAGCTAGCTCGCAAAGTTTCCATTTAAATGAGTAGTACAAAGTAAACATGAAGCAATTTCCATGTCTCAGATTTCAGTCTGCCCCAGTAAGTACAAGCTCTGGCATGAATTGTCTCCAGTCTCCTTTTCACACTTTATTCCATTCTCTCAATACTAAGAAAAGTTTAGTTCTTAAGCATGTTTCCAACGAACAATTTTCTACATCATAAGAAAAATGTGCACAGTTGTCCCCATAAACAGCAGGACTCTTAGTTTAGTAACTATGTATGCTATACAAAGGATGTAAAAAGGGACAATGACGTTGCTATACCAAAACGTGGTGGAGCAATTAACTGCTATAATACTATGAAAGTACTATCGTAGCGCAGTCTTATAAAAATGTTTACTTTATCTGCCCCTAACTTGTAGGCCTACTATAAGTTGGATAAACTTTGTTTTCAAATCTGAAATTCGATGTTCAGCTTTAGGAATAATACATATTTCCTATAAATCCAAAACTACAATTTTCGGAAGCATGATGAACCGCATAGCTCGAACATGAAAAATTGTCAAGAAACGAAACTTTATATTTGGGTTGTAGCTTCCGGCGATGCAATATAAAGCATGGTAAGAACTTTTTGTAATTGTTATGCCGATTTTACATGAAGAAATTTTCATTTTTTTCGCCATTTATTTTAAAGGGTGATCATAAGCTTTCGATTCCTGAACGAGGTCGTAATATTTTTCAATTGGCCTATTCCTTCTGGTGGCACAATGGCCCTGGAGTCGACTCGGCCGTTAACAGGTTCCCAGTAAGTACCACCGTCACTTGCCGAATATCTAAAAATCTGGGAGCTTCAAAATCCAAGGGCCTGTAAAGAGAATAATTTGCCTTAGCCTTAAAAAAATAAAATAAAACATTTTAATAATACACTACAATAATGATTTACAGTAGTTCAAAAAATTAAATTACAAAACATAAAAAAGTATGAGTTATTGCTATTTACAGTAAGGACAGAACATCTTATACTTACAACATTTAAAGTAGAAGTAAAAGGTTACAAGAGGATGATAAAGATAATACGGTAAATTCTGGTGCCACATTTTTTCTTCTCCTGCCTGTACAACGCCACGCCACGGTTGAATGCTTGCACAATCACAGCATCACATTGGTCCAGACCTAGTGCTCATTATCCTCAGACAAACAAACTGAAGATGAGTTTCTACATCCAGTCGAGCGAAAACACAGACACCGAAACTATTGCTTCACATCAACCTCCTCATTTTTATACGTTACTAGAATCTCTACACGAAACATGGGCACGACTTTCTCTTACTGCCCCTTTACATAAAGAAACTATTTTCCGATTATCTCAAAAACGATTGCTTCGATTTTGTTTAAATTTTGTAAACAAACTGATCTTATTAAGAGATAAAAGTTTTATTTGAAATATTTGTTCACATAAATTTTCTAAAGGGTATTTAAATTAGGGCTGTACCGATTAATCGATTAATCGGCTCGATTAATCGATTAAACATTTAATCGTCGATCAATTACATTTTCCGATTAAACGGTTTAGTCGAATTCCGAAAAACTCGCTTTTCCGGCCTGGGCACAACATGTTTCATTCAGCGTATTGTGTCCAATCAATTCCCGTTATTAAGAAACCTGAAGGGTAGTTTAGTTTTGCAAGTCTTGGTTGAAAAAGTAACCGGAAATGTAAGTTTTGTATATATTTTTTCACTGGTTAACTAGTAATGGTATTCATTAATTCAGGATTTCTCCTGATTATCTGTAGTGTAGTACTTATTAAACGTGTAAAACAGTATTAAATGTACTCTGGTTTCGTTTAAAATACCAGCCTGTTTGTCGATTAATCAGTCGATTAATCGATTAAAGTCAAGCGTTAACTCGATTAGAAATTTTAATCGATTTTCAGCCCTAATTAAAATACATGATGTAGTACCGTTGAGCTAGTTCGATAAAATAAAATAAAATGTATAATTAAAACCGTCAGCTAAGCAATCTTTATTATATAGTCTAGCCCTTTCGACACTTACGTCATCCTCAGGGATCAGCACGACAAGATGCCCTGTGGAGGGTAAGTGTCGAAAGGCCTAGGCTATACGTAATAAATATTGCTGAGCTGATTGTTTTAATTATATGTTTCATTTTATCTCTGAAGTGAAGTTATAGGCCTAAGCTACACATCTCGTCAACAGTTATGTCCAGCGAATATCCTTAAGGAGGACAACACAACAGAATGTGCACTCCTGCAATGCGACCGCTTATTGTTCGTGCCATTTTAAGAAGACCTCATCCCAAATCATCGTCTGTCTACAAAAAATATATAATAGAATTGTTCCCTAATCCGAAAATCTGCACCGACAAAGAACAGGTGCTCTTGTAGTCGCGTGAATTTCCACAGTGTTGCCGCTGTCATTCAACACTTCTCAAGTGAAGTAAACATGCTGTCGTACGTATTTGGCAACATTGTACTGGACTGCAGACATATCTGAATACGCCTAATTACCTTTCTAATCACTGAATGATTGGTCGAAGGGGATTAGGGTGACAGCAGGTAGAGGCAGGTCTTGGATTTTTTTAAGAAGTGGCACCCACAATAATTTATGTCGCAATATGAAAAGTAAAACAAATTATGTTTTTCTTTTTTCCCTTGCCCTGTTAATAGAACTATGGATACGATTTTTTATTATCTTTTGGATTCCTTTTAGCACATAAATATATAATTGTGCTGATGTCTAAGCTAAAATGTTTGAAGACAGTCCTGGGAACTGGAACCCCTAAAACTCTGACAAAATGAATCACACTGTAAAAGGACACTAGATGATGAAGCTACAGCGAGAGATGTCAGAAGAGGTTTCGGATAAATGAGAGTGAATGGATACGTGTGGCAGATTTCAAGAAGTCGCTCCTCACAAAGTAGCTGCTGCTTCTGTACTTTGTGGCAGGCATGTGGGAGGAGGGCCAATCATCAATCACTCCACGTCATTGAATCGAGTGAAAAGAGAAAAAAAGCTTAATTTTCGATTCCATTAGCAGTGTGAGTGCCTCTGTATCGGGAAGGCACATGCACACGGTCAAACGTTTTTATTGACTCATATCCTTATCACTTGTAAATGATAGACCTCGTGTTAAGAAGTCATTATGGAAAAACAGGACATCTATATCTTACCACCATCACCTACTACTGTGAGAAATGCCATCTGAAGGCGCTCCAAGTTATCGGGCTTATAATAAGGACGAGAGGTACAGTGCATTCAGAGACTAGGAACCACTTTATCTAACATAAGCTACTTTGGCAACCCTCAGAGGAATTCGTTGCTAAATTGAGGAACCATATAATTGTAAAGCATGATGATATACAATTTTCTGGTTACTTCTTAAATTTTAAATCCTACATTTCAAAATGATCATATTGTCATGTCTTGCACTATTTTTCTTTGAAGGTGACCCATGGTTATGAGAAAATCAATTAATTTTTTTTTTAATCCTATTACATAAAGTCGTGAGTGTATTTTTTTATTTTAATTTTTTAATTAATTATCGCGGGCGAAGCTGCGGTCACCTGCTAGTATTTAATAACATGTCCAGCTCTTTTCCTCACATCTGACCTGACTGAATGACACCTCCAGATTTCCAGTTAACACTGCATTTATGTCTGCACACACATTCACCTCAGGTCATTCCTACGCCACTAACGAAAGCTCTTACAGTTTTATGACGGGAGCCAAGTGCGTACGTGATTGGAGATTGGCTGTACACAAATAAAATCGGTCCTGTAAAACTTCGCTCCGAGAGATTTCTCTCAAAACTAAGGAAACAACTTCCATAACAAATCCCTATACAGCCCATCTCATCGTTTACTGTCTTCAAGATACTATAAAGAACTATGAAATGTGAGTTAGAGATGCCCCAAGCAAGGAAAACTTTCAGGCTAAAATCTCGTGTTTCAATAGATTTCGCGAACGAAAAATTTAAAGCTGATTTTCTGGAACTTTAATATTTCTTTACCAAAACTTATAACTTCTTCTTTTAAACCAGAGCTAGTCACGAAAGCATATCGCATCTTCAAGTATGTGAAGACTTAACGTGCCTTAATCTACGTATGCCTATATAACTTAACAACAGTCAAGTTTGACCTTTATTAGGACCGAAACATGCCGTCGACCACCATGAGAATCTCGCCAAAAATATTTAACTTAGTTAAATAATTAATATATCTCATTTTCTTCAGTTAAGGGTTATATATTTTAATGTTATTTATTTACATTCAGCTTCCCTCAGTTAAGGGTTGCCCTAAGACAAAGCGTAATGTAAAAAAAGATAATTTACACCACAAAGAAGTGTTTACAAGCATTTACAATAAACATTAAGAAAAACTCACATTATCTACTTAGGCCTATATCAAGAAAACTTATAAAACAAGAAAAAACTAGAAGACAAATATATACAAATTAGGAATATAAACAATGTTTTATTTTTGTCTGACTTATAAATGCTGTTTTTGAGTGGATCCAGATAAGTTATATGTTAGGGGTTAAGGCGGAACTTTAATAAAATATTTAGTTAACTAATTTAATCTGTGTTCCTAATCTGTAATATCAATATAGCCTTTAGTCTAATCTCTTTCTAAATACCGACGTATATTAATAATTCCTTTATTGCAACTAAATGGTCATATTATGATGAATGGGGGAATGATTAAATTATATATGGCAGGGGAAACAGGAGCATCCAAAAAAAGGAGGCTGTTAAAATCGAATCAAAGAAAATTGTAAAAACACTACTATCAATACCAAAATCACAACAACAAAAAATTGACTGAGGTGATTGCGCTGTCAGGATAAACGTTTCACATAGACACTCTCCGGGTCATGGAGAACGTATTGGTGAATATTTCAGACCTCTATGACAAAAGGTCTCGGAGGGATTCGATTACAAACACGCGTTTTAGGACGCTCTGAATACAGTAGCCTATAGATAGGTACACATAGTTCCATACAACCATCGTTAACTTAAACGTACATTCACTCCACCTGATACTGCACATCATGCAGAAAATAATTTGGTTATTAACCGTTATTAATTACTCGTATTAGCTCCATTTATAAGCGGTATCCACTCTTCTCTAGAACATGTAAATAAGTAGAGTGTTCCCTATACAGGCCATGGGGACCTCTAAAGGTTCCAGGAGGTTGAGGCTCCCAGATTTTAGACATTCGGAACTTGTAAGCCGTAAGATGACACCAGGGCCCTAAAGCCACCACAAGAATTAAGCCAGTTGAAAAATCCCAGCGATCTCATCGGGGATCGAACCCGCAACCTTCCGGTTTGTAGCGCAGTGACTCAACCATTACGCCGCGGCGTACCCCAAAATACACCTTAAAGACCTTTAAATTTGCATTGTAAGAATTATTAGTAAGATTTTATTTCTGTAAATAATTATTAATGTATATTAATGTATCTTAAATCTTATCTTACTTCTTAAGGTCTCACGGCCTTCATTCACTCTGCTAGGTAAATTAAAACATTATTATTATTATTATTATTATTATTATTATTATTATTATTATTATTATTATTGTTGTTGTTGTTGTTGTTGTTGTTATATCAGGCATTACTCCAAAGTACAACATTATATGGCGCTGAAACTTGGACCATAAGTAGACAACAAGCAAACAAATTAATGGTATTACAAATGGATTTTTGGAGGCGTTCAGCAAGAAAATCCAGGAAAGAAAAATTCGGAATAATAGAATAAGGGAAATAATGCAAGTTGAAAAGAATATTTTGGAAATTGTAGAAGAAAGACGCTTGAAATGGTATGGACATATACTGAGAATGACAGAGGATAGAATGCCCAAGAACATTTTGGATTGGAAAGTAGAAGGAAAAAGAAGAAGAGGGAAGCCCAAAGAATGCTGGATGGATGGCGTGAAAAGGAGTATGGCGAGAAAAGGATTAAGTTAAGAAGATGCTATGGACAGGGACTTATGGAGGCAAAAGATTGTTGTGGGATGAAGGAAAACCATTGTATTGTGGAATATTCCTTAATAAAAAAAATTGTTGAAATAATAGTATTATTAAATTGCCAGATTTTCTCTCAGAATCGATTCTGCTGTAAACAGAATCCTACTAAGACTATTTACTTCTTCTAAGCATACATAGTAATATTTTCTATTAATTAAATTTTATACCAATAATAGTAATAAATGCATCTCGCGCTTGTGATACTTGGTCGTTCGGTCATTATCAAACCTGTCAATAGTTCTCTTAGCATTTCCTTTGATATGCGAGAGTTCGATGAAAACCATCTTAAATCTGTGATATGGATGGAAATTCCGAATAATCATGTGCTCTTGCAAATTAGGTCATGTGAACCATGAATATTCATTACTTCCCACATAGGAAGCAAACACATTAATTACAGCGTTGTGATAACCAGGTGCATGCAGTACTACAATACCTTATCAAGAATTAATTCTCAAAATGAATACATCTAGAGTTCTACATTGAATTTCTCCTTCAGAATTATAAACGTAACAATAAATATTGCTTGAAAGATTGATTTATGGATTTATATTCACAACTGTACCCGATAAGAGAGGATACTGTTATAAATGTGACTTTATTGAATCTTGATTCGTTTAAATTACTGTATTTTAAGGACTATAAGACGCTCCGGACCACAAGACGCACCTTAATTCTAGGATGGAATTTTAAAGGATAAGAAATTTAATGCCTAAACGAAAAATTTTAAAGGGAATATTATACTTCATTGCATAAATAAATTATAGCCCTATACAATGGAATCAGTGTAAATCACTTCTAACTTAAAATCTGCGTTGTACGAAAATCTCTTCTGTGAAGGTGGCATCGCGTGGATTTTAACTGAACTGATTTCTCATAATACTTACCCTCTGATAATACTTTCACACCCACTAACCCTCAATTCAGCATACAGTAAGTGTAACGTGACAAGGCTGTTTAGAGGTGATTTCCTCAATTTAAACCACCCGGCGGAGACAACTCCTTTCGTATAAAAGAACTCAACATTCCTTTCTTTTAGCACTGTATACCTGGCTTCCAGCTACCCTTATTTTACGATTGTGACAAGTGCACTGATGTACAGTCTGTGCGTAAATTTGTGACTATCTTACCCCTTACTTCACTTTGTTTATAACTATGGTACTCCGGCAATATTTAAAATAATTTTAATTTTTTAGTATACTTTTGACCATTAGACGCACCCAACTTTCAAGGCTCTGTTTTCAACGTAAAAAGTGCGTCTTATGGTCCGTAAAATACGGTACATTGTATAAAAAACAACACAAGTTATTATTACGAATTTAACAGGAATATGAAAAAAACGTAAGAGGTCAACGTTCAAAAAAATCAGATTAAAGCAAAAATTAAACTGTTCTCTCTAGATCAGGCATTAAGGTACAAGAGAGAGCACCAGACTCAATCCCAGGTGGTAGGTACAGTTTTCTCGTGTGCAGAGAAAATCGCTTTTGGATCGGAAAAGATCGGAAAAGATCGGATTCAATCCCAGAAGAGGTCAATGGATTTTTTAGGGCCTAAAAATTCTAAGAATGAAGCCTTCCGGGTGGGACTGTAAACGGTCAGTGCCGTGTCATAGATCTATATTTATTTAATTATCTATTGTAAAATAACAACCATATGCCAAAGTACAATATTTACATGTAACAAAAAATACAGACTGATACCCCAAAATACAAACGTAATTTTTTACGCTATCGAAGTGCCATGTTTTTGCTTAAATGTTTCATTTGTAAAATGAATTCAGGTGGTTTTGCTCTGCTGCCATGACAACCGGTATAGAAGAGCATTGCTGAAATAGACTTTTTCAACATAACGCATCAATTTGTCTAGCGCTTCGATTCTTTAGCCTGCTCTGCTTGAGACATTTGTTTATAACTTAAAGGCACGCAAAGATTTTATTATTACATAGATGGACGGAAGGGGGATAATGAAAGTAGGTCTAAATGGGAAAACTTCGAACGACTTGATGAAACTCACTATGTGGGGATTTTGGGGGCCAGGGAACTCGCATCTGAGGTCATTTTTTCCCTCGACGACGCATTCAAATCGTGAAATGCACCTCGAAGGCGCGTTTTTAGCTTTTTAAATACCAATAGTTTTAACTGTTTGTGAATGATTTGCGTGTAAGAGTTAATAAATATATATTTTTTTATTATTTTGTTGTTAAATTAATGCATATATATATATATATATATATATATATATATATATAATCTGGCGATTGAATTCATAAACGCGGGCAAAGCCACGGGCCCCTGCTAGTATTAAATAGATCCAGAAGTAAAAAGTAAGAAAATGTAGTTCTAAAATCACGAATTAAATTGTAGATAATTTCCTGCATGACAAAGTTCTATATTATGGTCCTTTAGAAGAAGAATAAAGCTCACTTGAAAATTTAAAAATCCTAGATCTAGTTTTAAAAACATTCTCTGTAGACTAAATCCTAAATGGGGAGTGATATATTTCTACGAGTTTAGAATTTAATCGGCTGTAGAGGACAGGTCTCGGTCATCAGTCTGGAGAGATGCTGGAAGTAGTGACTGGAGCTGGAGTCTGGATTGATGGACCGCTCCGTGACAAATGAGCCACGTCCATCACGTGATTAGCCAGCAGTGCGGCAGAGGTCTCTGCCTCTGCCTCTCCCATTGCTTTATTAACAGCCCAATATCCATCCGATTTGTATGTGCCTATACACCTGCCAAAATTCTCACCTCGCCTAATAGGTACTGTGTTATATTTCCATCATGAAATCGATAAATATCCAACCCTTTCCAGTGTTAGGAGATACGGTACACTTGCGATAGTAAGCAGGAGAGGGTGAATTTCTGTAGAAAATTACTTCGATCAGAATTATACAGAGTGTTATTAATTAACACCCTGTGTATAGAGGGGACATCAACAAGCAACTTTTATTAGGTGACTTTTGCTCTATAGAATCAATTTTTCCTAAATTCTTTTGAATTATCAGAATTTTCTGGACGAATACTGTTGATGATTTGTTCGCGGGTAGTTAGCCGATTGTGAGTTTTGTAAAGTTCTAAATAATCGAACTCCAACTCTGAGTCCATCCTTTCACCCAACTAAACTATTTAATAAATCAATTTCACCTATTAAATTCAAAGATGGAGCAGCCGTAGGTGATTTTTTTATATAATTTATTTTATTTGAGAATCATTATTTTTGGTTAAAATACCGATATTTAAATTCTAAACTAAACAAAGTTACCAACAAATGCTTTCGATTAGAAGAAAATACGGTTTTGGAGGTGAAGAGAGATTGTCGATTTACTAATATGATTTCTCATATAATGAAAATAAATGGAATCTGATTCCCATGGTTCACCAGACCAAATAAGATGAGGTTGACTCGACTCCGTTCCATACCTGCATACGAAATGCATTGCTGGAAATGAAAACGTACCCTAACCCTACCATACTACGAATCCCACCGATATTCGAAACTACTAAATGCATTTTTATTATTATTGCTGTTAAGTCTAATAGTAATAAATAACCCAACCCTGAATATACACACCATAAATCCTGAATTAATGGTTTTCAAGTACATAATAATTAATACAAAAATAATTAATTTGAAATGCTATCATGATATAATTTTGTAAGCTTCAAATTTTTGCCGCAAACTTTACATTAGGACATGGTGTAGTATATTACTTTTTAATTGTTACAAGCACAGATTTGGGGAGGCTACTCAGCCAATCTCACCGCGGTATCTCCTGGGTAACGCTAATAGGCTGGTCAACAGCAAATTACCTGGCCGCAATTCAGACATCCCTCTCAATAGTCTGGACCGCAATTCGTAGTTTTCAACGAATCATGCATGCTTAGTATACTAATTCCTTACCTGTTTTTGATGAGGGAATTGCTGGTCTTCTGGTGTTCAGTGGCCTCGGTTTGCACCAAGACCGCTCTTCACCTCTAAAAAGAGGCCCCTATCTATATTCCTTCCTAAGTACTACTTTCGTTAATACCTTGAGGTGTCCAGCAATATTAGGAATGGAGCATACACAGACTATACTTCAAAATTCCATGCCAAAGCACAGGATTGTGAAGTGAAGGTCTGAATGTTAGTGTTGTCTTCCTCAGCTTGTTCTTGATTTAGGAAAGTTTTTTTCTTGATGTCACAAACACTAAATAAAAACACTAACACTATCTTCTCGTCTTCTTGTTTCTTGATATAGTAAAGTTTGTACACACGACACTATTATACACCGATAAACACCGAAAAAGTAAAACTCGACAGCAATGCTGGGTACCCCATGATGGCTTCAACGATATCTGCAACAAGAGAAATATCTTGTGTAAACCAACAATATATTCAAAGCAAATGAGATAAAATTGAGCATATCATTAACTAGTAAAACCATGTAAAAATTTAACACATTCCATCCCTCCTCCCCCCATAAATAATGATTTGGTATTATGTTGGTTTGTTGAAATTAAATACCTAACGAAATATGCACAAATATAGCAAAGAGAGATTTTAATACGAACGTATATACGAGGCACGTCCGTGAAGTAAGTTTCCCTGGGGCCGTTTACAAAAACAAAACACAATTCCGTGGACAGTACATCAAGTATTCAGCTATTATTCATCATATTTGCCACCGGAATTGAAACAATTGTCATACCGTGGAACCAACTTTTGAATAAGCAAAATAAGCACTACCAAATAAAGTTAAAATTGCTCGTCGATGGCTGTCTTGCTAATCAGTTTAGATAACTAGATATGGAAGATGATCAGCAAAAATGACATGCTTACAAAATAAAAAACATTCCATTAAACTAATATGGACTCTCTAACTTAATGAAGTGTTTTATTGACAAAGGAATAAATATACAAACAAACGTTTGAGTATTTATTTCATATATAATCCTCTGCGTACGAGTAATTCCATCACAATAGCAATTCATTCGTGGTAAATGTGAACAAAACAACAATAAAATGCCAAACAAATAAAGTTTCGATACATGAGAGATTTATTTAATCGCTTTGCAGGTACAAATCCGATCGATTTCACAATCCCTAGCCCTAACACAATGCAAACACCGCATTGCTGTGTAAAGAGCATAAATTTCATTTATTTTTCCACTTACCTACACCATTTTTTTTTTAAATCACCGATTCCCTGTTGTCCACTGTATAATCTGACGGCCACATGCATGTTGGGCTTGTATTTCGCACTCAGTCCCGCGTGTTGGTGATGGGTTGATACGGACAACAGACCGGTATAGGTATAAAAACACGTCAGCTGTTTCTATGGACAAAGAGAGAGAGAGAGGATTCCAAAACCACAAAAACATTCCGGATACCTGAAATCCGCTTACAACTGCAGTCGAGGTACCGCAACTTGTTGGAACTCGAGTACATAGATTTGGGTATGTACATTTCTGAGTATTTAGTCTTTGTGCAAATTCACGTATTAGCTTTTATTTTTGCCTCTACGGAAATATGGAATTCCTAGAAGTAATGTTCAAATTATTTGAAAGTACATTTTGCTAACATAGCATGCGAAGCCTTCAGGTATCAAGAGTGTAAATTTTTAGGTTGTTTCTGCAATTCTTCAATATCATTCCACTTCCAATTTATATAAAATCAGGTAAACTGATGTAACAAAGTGCCAGTATGTTCTTGTTTAATCAGTTATGATTGCAATTTTCATATGCAGAATACAAAAAAAAAAAGTCAAATTGGCCGGTTTCGGGATTTGAACCACTGAACTCCAGAATGTGAGGCCAAGACGTTACCATCTCGGCCACCTGGGTCAGTTGGATAAACGCATGTAAAGCAATAGTGTTATTTGTCATAGCTAACTGTATTTTAATTTCCAAAGCCGTATAAGATCATAGTAAAACAATAGACTATGTTGTCATGATAACTGATTTGCATTTCATAAATTCTTTCGAATACGTATATTACCATGAAATAGGCACTAAATTGAGCATTACTCCGAAACAGGTCAACCGATTTTATCCAATATCAATAGACTTCTTCCCATGGACATTATAAATGTGTATACCAAGTTTCATAAAAATCCGGTAAAGCGTATTTGAGTTACCGCGTCTTTAAAATAGACACTAAATTGGGTTTTACTCCGGTACCGGTCTACCGATTTGGTCCAATATCAGTAGACGTCTTTCCATGTACATTATAAATGGGTATACAAAGTTTCATGAAAATCCAATAAAGCATATTTGAGTTATCGCGACTTCTTATATATTGACATAAAAGGCACTAAATTGGGCATTATTCCGGTACTGGCCGACCGATTTGGTCGAATATCAATAGACGTCTTCCCATGGACATTACAAATTCGTATACGAAGCTTCATAAAAATCCGATAAAGTGTTTTTGAGTTATTGCTCCTTTAAAATAGACACTCCGGTACCGGTGAAGCGATTTGGTTCAATATCAATAAGGTTCTTCCCACGGACATTATAAATGTGTTTTCCAAGTTTCATGAAAATCCGAAAAAGCGTATTTGAGTTATGGCGTGTACAGACAAACGAACAGACAGACAGACATTTTTTCGTCCCCCACACAATCTCATAAAGTACCTTACTGGCACTTAATAAAATCAGTTAAACTGATGTAACATAGTGCCAGAATGCTACAAAAAATCTACTGCCTGTATACAGTAGTTGTTTTCCTACTAAACTCTCAAGTTTTCATGTAAGTACAGAATGTTAAATTGTCTGGTATGCACACTTGTTATGAAGGTAAAGTTTGAACGTTCTCACTTGCCAGCTCCATTCAACTCACGGGCAACTCAATTGAGTTTCCAGAAAGTGAAAAGTTTTTAAGTGTTTAATTACTTTTCTTAATTACAAAAGGAGCGGCATCTTCCCTTTGCTCCCTTGCTCGTATCCATTATTGTAGCGAGGAGTTTTGAAAAGGTCACTTTCTCCAGGAGGAGTTTGTTTATGTAATTAGAAAAAGGGAATAAGAAGTCTTGCGGGGAAGTTAGCATTCCTGCCTTCAAGATGAATAATGTGACTATGCTCTGGATGGCCACCTCTATGTTCACAAAACATTACGCCACGCAGAGTAATGCACACTGCTATCAAACTATTCTTACAGTCAGGGCCGTAGCAAGGTCCTTCTGCGCCCTTGGCGGGTTTCACAAATCTGCGCCCTCCAATACTGGGGGTCTGAATATATATTTTTTTAATTTCTGTAAAATTGTTTATTATTTTATTATAAAAACACTGTTATTATCAAAGAAAACCTAAACCTCAATTTGAAAATGAACTAAGTGTTGGACTCTCAAGGTACTAAAACCTTATTTTCAGACGATTGAACTACTTAAAAAAGAATTAAATAATAAAATCTAGTATCAAAAGTAAATTACATAATAGGCCTGAGGTCTTCTAAAATCTTTAACACATTAATATAGGTAAAAGTATTTTTTTCGAATAGTTCAACCACTTTCATCTCAATAATAACATTTTAATTTTTATTGTTATATCATTCCATACTGTTCACGATTTATGTTACACACTGTCAATAAAAAACGTGTTAATTAAAGGACGTTGCATGCCTGCTTTTTGTTTGCAGACTATCGGCATAATACTACAGATAGTTCACGTGCAGTAATTTTTAATAACCTGAAAGATTTCTTTCATTAACGTGGAATTTTTATTGCTTGATAAATTGCTCCAGCCTAAAAAAAGCGGAATTTTTCATGGTTAATTTTGCGCCCTCTCTGTACCTGCGCCCTTGGCGGGGGCCCATCTCGCCACCGCCTAGCTACGGCCCTGCTTACAGTTTCCTCACCGAGCAAGTTGGCAAGTGGTATCTGAGGCTCATTTCCCAGTGGTCTCGGATCCAAATCCCAGGCCCGAACAACCTGAGAGTTTCTTGAATTTTTAAGCCGACAAAACGAATGCTGGAATGAAATTTTCATTTTCATTTCCATTTTACATCGTCATTCGCCTTAAATAAAAAGTCATAACCTTCAGATCGCAGTTAACAGCACATGTACATAGTACTTAGTAGTGTATCTTTTTCATGTTCTATGTTAATTCAGTTTCTATCACTTAATGCTTTCGTATAACTAAATTGTATTTGTAACAATTAATTTCTTTCATGTCATTTAATGTATCTTAAAATTCTTTCATATTATCTAGTGTGTCATTTAATGTTTTTTTTAAATCATTTCATTTAATATGTTAGGTTGTGTTTTTATAATGTATTTTGTGTTATTTATTATGTTATATTGTAACAACTAATGTACTATTAGTCCCTGGTGAAGTGGAAGAAAAGACCTTACGGTCTTAACTTTCTCCAGGTTAAATAAACTATTATTATTGTTATTATTATTAATATAAACAACAAAAATAGCGGACACGTGCATAACGCCTTAAAAATCCAATCTAACGTATCATCGCCGCGACTGAATCAGGAAGCAACTTCTCTGACACATGAGTACTGCGTGCAGTATCACTACTCCTGCAGGCGAACAAACCAAACTCACAAAATGTTTCTCAAAGTGTGGTCCACATGGCCAGTGAACATTAGGCTACGAAATTATTATTTCTATCATCTATACGCTGGATTACATGGTATCTCAAGTGAATGGGCAGGCGGATAGAGCATGCAGACGGCGGTTGTATGTGTCTGTGTGTGCGACACAAATATTGACGACGATTCTCTCTTAGTTTTAATGGCAGTTTACATGAATAAAATGCCGTTTCTTGCGATGGAAAAGTTCTCCTCTTGCATTCAGACAATACTGGCACCTTTTTAGGAAATTTTCTTTCACGCCCGTAAGTTCAGCTTCCGAGACAGAGTTGCTTTATCTTGTGACAGGCCTATGTGGTATTGTCATCAAGTTCTTTTAACAGTGGGGCCTATGTAAATATTATTTATGCGGAAACTTAAAAATAAAGTGTATAGGTCAATTTCCCATACACAAGAAGAACTTAAAGACAATATCACAAGAGAAATTAACTCTATCTCGGAAGCTGAACTTACGCGCGTGAAAGAAAATTCCCTAAAAAAGGTGTCAGTGTTGTGCTTATGCAAGAGGAGAACATTTCCAACATCTCTTGTGATGAGGTACGTGGTTATTTTCGTTGTAATTTTAACTGTAAATGTGAGAACCTGAATCATTACACCAACCGCGGCATTATTTGCGTAGATATTTCACCCGATCGCTCGGGAGTTGGAGCTGTGCCAGCCGCGACGCAGAAACCCGCGTCATTGGCCAACTCTTGCGTGGGACTCACTGTACCAAGTGCGAAAACATTTATTTGAAACTTTTTTTCTTAAAAATTCTCTGAAGGCTACATATACGCCAGATACAGTTCATACAAAATCAGTATTGCCTGGTGAACAATAAATCTTTGCATTAGGCTGAAACAACTGAATTAGCACTCCTTGGAATAAGACCTCTTATTGTATTTCAGAATGTAAAGTGAGAAAGGTGTAATGCCCATGCTTATAGTAGCGAAAGTTATGTGAGTGCATTACATACGATTTCATTTCGATTGTGCATCCTTCGGGGATACTACACGAAGGGTCGTAGCGATGAAGTTAGTCAGAGATATGTGATTTTAATCCTTAAATACACGAGATTGTATTTCTTATACATTTAACAAACCCATGTCGGACTGCAAAGAGAACAATTATTTGAATTATCCGGCTCATAGTTTATTTCTTGCACTATAGGCTGCGGTGTAATTTACAAGAAATTATTATTTTTTCAATTTATTAAGTGCCAGAATGGTCCTTTAAGAAACTGTGTGAGGGATGGGAAAATGTTGTCCGTCCTTCTGTCTGTCTGTCCGTCCGTGTGTCTGTTGTACGCACGACAACTCAAATAAGCTTCGTCGGATTTTCATGAAACTTGGTATACGCATTTATAATGTCCATGGGAAGAAACCTATTGATATTGGACCAAATCGGTTGACCGCTACAGGGGTAATGACCAATTTAGTGCCTATTTTATGGTAATATATTAGAAAGAATTTAACAAATGCAAATCAGTTCTTATGGAAACATATTGTTTTACAGTGTTCATCATATAGGGCTTTGGAAGTCGGACACTTATCTTACCATTCAATGGTCAACCATCTATGCTCTATTTCCCTCATATGAAGTGAAAATATGAGACTAATTTTCATATAAATATACCATGTATTAAGGTCTGGCGCAAACATTGATTTTTGGTTTTGCTGGGTGCGTGAAGTGGTGATGGGGGTGGAGGGTATTAACTGTCAGTCAATCACTGTGATGTGAACACCGCGTCCTCAGACTCCTTCACGCCTCGAAAGCACAAAAGAGCAAAACCGTGTAACTGTGCATCGTTTGGATCTCGAAACGAACTGGCATCCAGTATTCTGGTCATCTTCGCACGTCAGCTTTACTCACTGGCATTGAGCTTATTCTACACTCAGGTATATAATGTGTCATCTGCCACTTCAGCTACTGTTTAAAAAAGCGTTAAAATATACTTATCTACCATATAAGAATAACTAAAATTTGAAGTGATTGCACATTTTATCTACTTTTGAAACCAACAACATTCTAAGATTTATACATCTTTTAAATATAGGACAGGGGAAAACTGAGAGTCAAATCCAATTACCAATTTGTTACAAGAAAAATCATAAATTCGTACCCTCCTTTTGAACCTAAGTGCTGTGATGAAACTGGTCTAAGGCATAGATCTAATTGTGGTGTGAGATTGTAAAAAAACACCCAACATTATCATCGCTAAAAAAATGAGCGATTTAAATGAATAGTGCAAAAATGTTGCAGAACTTCCTCACATGTATATTGTTGAGGTTTCTAGGTTCACGAAACGAACCGATAAGAGCCATTCAAAATTGTTTAAAATTAATATTTAAACTCAGGGTTGAAATACATTTAGAGATCTTGCGCAATTATTGTTGATATAGCATTTTCCTTAAAGCATAATACATCATATTAATTGAATAAATAATCTATCCATCTAACCATTAAAATGACCGATGTCAAGGAAATAAACCATACAAGACAGCGCAAATTAAACAAAGCAACATTATGTAAGTTGACTCCCGTTAATTAATTATTTTTAAGATAAGATATTTTTTATTAACTTACGTAGAATAGAATCTGAATAATTTTAATTTTTTGTATTCATGTTTGTTCATAGAATACAATAATCTTTGTTTAAGCTTGTTATTGCTTTATTATTATACCCACTGTAAGTGCCAGAATGGTACTTTATGAGATTGTGTGGTGGACGGAAAATGTCTGTTAATAAGTTAATTAAGAATTACAAAATACAAAACCTGTTCTTCGCCGGGCCTTTTAAGTCGAAAGTAAACACTAAGAGTATGTAGGTTGAATTCGCACACTGACGATATTGTGTAGGCCTACATTTTATTATTCGGAACGGCACGCCTAAAATTACGCCTAAATCCACTTGAATACAGCAATTCAGAAGAAATATGTCATGTTGGGGTAGATTCTATCTATTCTCTGCAAAAAAATATATATATATCATGATATAGCCTAATGAGCAATTAGATGACGTCAACTCTTTTAATATGGAATGTTTTGTTATGAATTTCATGCTCTCAAAACTGAATTCGATGAATATGTTTACATTCCTATTCCTATTTTGTACAGCTACAATATTTCAGTATTTAGAAACCTAAATTGAAAGTCTATTCGGTGAAACTAAAGTTTACTAAAGCAGATATTATATATATATAGATATTATATTTATATATATATATATATATATATATATATATATATATATATATATATGTGTTTGTCATACTCATAACAGTGACGAATATCTTTTTCTTTCATGGGAAAGAATTTCCAATGTCTGTACAAAAGGAAGTGATTTTCAGAAATGTGATATGGGAAGAAGTATAGGGAATACAGCATTTCAATATGAAAAATCCCAAATTAAGACATGAAAGCGCGGAACAAATCACTCTGTTGCGTGGAGGATATTACAGTATAGAGGACGCCCTAATGGTAGCGCCACAGGAAGTGGTTCAAACATAAGGAAGTGGGATATGACTCTCAACAGACTTGCACCACGGGGGACGTCATTTCAATTCTCTGCTTCCTCAAACCATCTCGCATTGAAGAGGAAACAGAAATAAAACAGCAGAATTAATACAGTTTTAAACCATCCAACACAAACAGTACTTCATTCCTTCCCTTTGTCCCTTTCTTCAAAAACAAAAGAAGTTCTACATGGGAGAATATCTTGATCATTTAAAAAGTTTGATGTGAATTCTCACACATGATTAGGGCCTATCCTACCCTAAGTATTAATAACGCTTTTTTCCCACTCCACATTCCAGCAAAGAATTTGCGACCGCTTAACACAAGTGTGCATTTCATTACTCTGCTCTAATACAGAGTTAGTTATGAAGTGGGACCTAGAGTGTTGTAGTGGAGATGGTCATCTGCCTTAAACATAAATAGCGGACACATGCAGAACGCCTTAAAAATCCAATCTAACGTATCGTCTAACTGAATCAGGAAGCAACTTCTCTGACACACGAGTACTGCGTGCAGTATCAGTGCTCCGGCAGGCGAACAAACCAAACTCACAAAATGTTTTTCAATGTGTGGTCCACATGGCCAGTAAATATTAGGTAGGCTATGATATTATTATTCCTACCATCTATAACTTACGCTGGATTACATGAGATTTCACGCAAATGGGCAGGCGGATAGAGCAAGCAAACGGCATAGTTATGAAGTGGGACCTAGAGTGTTGTAGTGGAGACGGGTAGTTAAAAACACCCTGAAAAACAAACGGTCATCTATCCTTATTTATTAGGCACAGTGGCTGTGTATTTAGCCTCATTTAAATGGCGGAGTGTGAGCTATTTCACGAATGATCAAGAGAGTGGCGACAATTGAAGTTGTTGCGGTTGTGTTGCTAAGGACTTGTTCCCGTGCCAGATAGACAAGAATGAAATTTACTAAATAAAACACCAAAGTAAATGCACTAAACATTTTCTCTCTGTTCTATGACCAAAAGAACGTGACGCGACGATCTTAGAACAAATACGAAATCGGGTTGTTTGTTCGGAGTTATAGCCTATGACTCAGGTAGTTCGGGGATGGAAGGTAGAGCCAAAAAATGTGTGCATATTTTTTATACTGCACTCCTTGTAATAGTTAAGCATTATTTATAGTAGTTATTGATACCTAAAGGCGAAAATGTATCTATTTAGGTATGTCCTGAAACAATATTTTTGTGGTTGGTTTCGCAAGGAACCGTAGATTTATCTTTGCGCATATAGTTACATTTATTATCTATTTAGTGCTGCTTATACTTTATTAGGTAGATTTCGAAGAATACCTATTGCAATCGATACCATGTCATGACTTTCGAAAATTCTTTCATATCTTTACGTTTCATGCCTCCCTAAGTACGAAACCACCGCCCGTTCAATTTTTATTTTTTTATTTGCATATATATATTTATATCTTTACATGCTAGCGGCCGTAATTTTGAAGATATTTGAACCAAATTATGTCATGTTATTTCTAGGCTCAATAGTTCGGACAAGTTCGTTCATGAGCAAAATTGGCCCAAGGGGGGTCGGGGGTTGAAATTTTGAAAAATCTATATCTCGGCCTCTATGACGTATAGAGGGAAATTTTTTTAAAAATAAATTAGAGTACTCCCTATGGAGTTCACAGTGACACCAACGATTCGGGGGTTTTGGGGCTACGAGTGGGGATGGGGGTGGGGGATGGAAATTCGAAAATTTTGAAACCACGTCTTGTGGGGTATCGTTGAAAAGCTCTTGATGAATACTCTACAAATCAATAACTAGTTTCTCGATAGCCTCATATAAGGCGAGATTTGAATGTTTGAAAAAGTGCTCTTTCCTCTTTTTTGGAGTTATTATTGCAGATTTGTCCTGCCAAGGCTAAAGAAGAAGAGTGCTGCGCAGCGACAATAAATTAAATCAAAAGCACTTCGTAATCTACCTCAGCCTGTAGGCCTGCCTAAAGGGATTTTAATTATTTTCATTGCGTTAATTATTTTAATCTGGTATATATTCTTGTCCAGTTGGATAATTTTCCATTTGTTTCTCATTTCTTGAATTGATCAACCATTTACTACAGCTGACCTCAAATGTCTGTAATGGAAGGAAGCAATTCGCCTACTCCATTAGCGGTCTGGACGTCGTATCCAGTGGCATGACGAGCTATTTTATGTTTCTGTGCTGTGTTTATTGGCAGTCAACAGGCAAACAGCTCTCAACTCCTGCACTAGAGATACAGTCACTCTTCTCGTAGAGGGGACACTTTCCATCCTTACACAAGTCCTGAACTGCTTCTGTTGGACATAATTATTCCTCATATTCACTTGGAAATAATTTTGTTTTTAAAAAGTTATATACGAAACGAAACGTCAGTCACTTGTTGGCTAATAAGTGGTAACTAAAGGAGCAATTATAAAAATTATTCTGACACTGACACTGACTTACCCTCATAGTAAAACTACATAATAAGCCATTACAAAGGCTGGGAAAATACGAGTAATAATGTTACCATTAAATGAATTTTAACGATATAGCAGTAGAATTTTTAAAATCCGAAGTTTAAATATTATTATTGCTTATTTATTTTTATTTATTTATACTGGCGAAATTAAGGCCTTAAGGCTTTCACTTCCACTTCACCAGTAAAACTATACATATTGCAAATAATACAAGATTTGTCTAGAAATTAATGACACAACACTGAGGTTCAGAGCGGTACGCCGTAGCGTAGTGGTTAAGGCGCAGAAGGTCGCGTGTTCGATCCCCGACGAGGTCGGAGTTTTTCAACTGGCCTAATCCTTCTGGTGGCACTATAGCCCTGGGGTCGACTCAGCCTCTAACTGGGGATAAAGGCGACCGGTGTGTAAGGCTGACAACCTTACCACCTTCATGTTCCGAATGTCTAAAATATTGGAGCCTCTACCTTCTGGAACCCTCTGAGCCTCCATGGCCTGTACAGGGAACATTTTACTTTTTTTTTACTGAGGTTCAGAAGCAGAAATGATCGATGCGCTCACAACACTACAACTTAGCAACGCCGCCGGTAGAATAAATTGAAAGCATCCTATAGGCCTGCATAACTGTTAAGGAATGCATAAAGCACAACAAATAACCAAAATTTAAAATGAAATTTTGAACCGACTGTTACACGTACATGGTTTAGCTTATGTACACGACCGCTTGGAACGCACATATGACAATAGGCCTACACTATCCGTACATGACTTCTTACAGCTAAAAAAAAATGCAAAAACACTGTCCATGCCATAACTGTACAGGGCGAATAACCTTCACCAAAATTAAAAACTAGATTTTGACCCAACCGACTGTGCTACCAGGACGAAATACAAAATACAACACTCCCCAGGTCATGGATAATGTGTGGTGAAAATTTCAGACCTCTAGGTCAAAGGGTCTCGGAGGAATAAGCGTATATTCATACATTTTAGGGCGCTTTTAATGTAGTATATATTGGCTGATTTCTATTCACATGCACCTCCCTGGTTGAATTATTACTACGTAAGCATTTACATGGACCTCTCCTTATTAAGCCAAGTTCACCCTTAGAGTACAATGAGCAGGAAGGGGTTTGTAGCTTATGTTAGCTGTCCAAACACTTGAGCTCGGGCGCCATGTTGTTTGTGTTAGGAGGTTAAGTCTACAGGACTGTGGAGTGACCCAGACGCACCAACACCAGTACGGTTGAGATTATCCAAACAAGGAGTTGCCACATTATTAATGTTAACCTCCTCGACACATGTCCGCCTGGTCCTGCTTAACATTTATTAATGCAGCACACGCCACAGATTAATACCGACACAATCAAACCTCCTCATTACAAGCTTAGGCTCGTGTTCGTACTACTGTTCCTATTGTTATTGTGATCGGCCTCATCTCAATAATCTTTCAGAGTTACCATCTATCCAATTGTGGTCTTCATATTCATTCATCTTATCGTCAAAATTTAAATTTTTAATAATAGGTAGTGTATTTATTTCTCATAAAATTCTTACATATAAACTACATTATTAACATTAACCGGCGCACGGGTCGGTGTTGACCATACGTGCTCACTTCATATACTTAAATTATTACCCCATAAAAAAATACCCAATTAAAAAAATTATATTCTATTATTTACATAACTACGAGTATCCACAGACGTAACCCCCCACCCCAAGCAGTAAAAAATATCCTAGAAACACATAGACATTATTAAAACAAAAAAATAACACTTAGATTTCCTTAATTCTCCAAACAGAGGCTCTCTCTTACACATCTAACTCTCTGCGGAAATTTACATATCCCATGCCAGTTGTGCTCATCCAGCAATAGATTTAGACATGCCTCCCTACTTCTTTGCGAGTTTAAAAATTTGTCGGGTAGCATCATAACTCTCCAGCGCTCTGTAACTCCACATCCCGACAAGATATGAACCCAGGTTTCATTTTCTCTGCACATTAAGCAGATTCTCACCCCTCTCTCACCCGAAATTATCTTAGATTTCCATCTTCTCAGGCGTACCCAGGCTATAAATTTAAATTTATTGTTGACTAGCAAGTGCCCGCGAATATTTACTTAACCGCTAGATTTTTTATTTATCGTTTAAGTTATTTAACAGGAAAATAATTAGAACATATTATATTTATTAACAGACATCGATTTTACATAAATTTCATTAGTTGCATAATTTTATTTATAATTTTATCGTTAGACGTAGTAAATAAATAATTTAAACGACTGAAAGGAATCTTGTGCCGTAAACCACTGGTTAATGCTGAAAAATTATTTTTATATACATTGTGCCCATAAATTTAGAATTTTTCGTTTGTAGTATACTGTGTATTAATATGTAATTATATTTATATTAATCTACTATACCCTAAACACGAGCTTTGCTCATATTGGGGTATGTTTGGTTTTATTAGTTTTTACTTGTATAATGCCCGGTTTCTACAAACTAGTGAATTACCTATGGGTAAATTATCCATGGACAAATTAGTTCCATTTAACCTACAGTGATATAATGAGCAAGGCCTTGGAGTTGTACAGTTAATTTAATTCAGAAGGCTTTGATTCTCATTGTTTAAATATTACTATTGATCCTATGAAAGGTTAAATTTTATCCAGCCATCCATGAAAGGATAAATTAACCCGAAGATTTACCCTTGGAAAGATCTAGCCCGAGTTTGTAGGAACATTTTTTCTGTCATTCTCATATTTACCCAGAGGACATTTATCTAGAAACTCGCCACAAGTGTATGTGATTGTTATCTTTAAATTATTTGTGTTTGTGTGGTGTTATTTTTGTGTAAATTCTGTCCATTGGATAATTTACCCATAGGTAATTTGCGAGTTTATAGAAACCGGCCATTAAATGTGTAATAATAATAATGTAATGTAAGTAAGTAATGTTAATAAAAATATAAAAATTAAAAAAATACAGACATACAGACTCTAAATGAAACGATTAAAACGAAATATAGATTCATGACCTTATTCTTACACGTTAATCATTTTTAAAGAATTAAATCGATTGATAATAAATAAATATAGGCTATATACGTCTGTGTGTATATATATATATATACATATATATGTATATATATGTAAATTTCTCAGTAAGGTACAACAGTAAGTTATAATATCATACGTAGTTTGCGAGATAGAGGCCTATGAAGGCAAAAAGTAATGATTATCCTAATAATAGGAAATTATAATTATTCCAATCCCTAACACAAATCATGATATTACCGATGTGGTGAACGTGTCTGTGTGGCGATGGACTTAATTTGTAAAACCTTCTTGTTTTCGGTCAGTGCATTTAGGACTGCACTGCAATGATATCGATTGGCAAAACTTGGAAAGCATATACGACTCATTGGTAATGTGAATAGTGAGCTTTAGTTCCCAGCCAATCTCAGATATTGAAAAGTTACTGTAGTTTCCTCTGTGAAGTCAAATACGCTTTCATGGGTGCCAGTAAGTATAAGACCTAACACATTTAAATCTAATGTAATGTTACTGATATGGAAATCTAGGAGTAAACAATAGTATATTGCGATACAAGTGCCGTAAGGCACGTTTACGGGTCGAGGAAACAGATTGAAAACCCAAGGCGCAGCCGAGGGTTTTTAAGTTTTCGAGACCCGTAAATGCCTTTACGGCCCGTGTGTTGCATGCTATTTTTTGCACGATGATTATTTATATCAATTTAATTATATTAATTGTGATATTACCTGAAAATATTATGTAAATACATTCTTGAAAATAGAAGTTTATTTCAGAAAGTGATTAGCATGTGTTTGTTGTTATGGGAACCGAATATTTGTCCTGGGGGCCGTGCCCATAAAGGCTTGTATTATGAAGTGTATCGTAATGAATTATGACGTAGCGCTTGGACCGTAAGTAATTTAACCTCATCGCAACCGCCCTTAGCAACAAGACTGTGTGGGAATGTCAACTTACGATCCATGTAAACAACGTTCGTAAGTACCACTTACTAGCTAAGGAGTGCAAAAATTATTTAGACAGTTACTTTCTTAAAAAACTTCCGGCAGTGAAAAATCTCTTCCTCGGGTACAGGTATGTGTGTCGTCTTTAGGTTTAAGTGTTTGTTAGAGGACTGGCTCACCCCGGAAACAAATCCGCTGAGAATATCCCTTCAGGGATCACCAGGGGTCTCTCTCGCGACCCTATGGACTTACATCATAATTATTACATTACATTCCTTGTACACACTTCTATAAGATACATTTTGTGTTTTCATTTTTACATCCATATTTTCTCTACTCTTGGTCCAATCTAGGAAATAGCGAAAAACATTTTACAGGATTCCGAAAATTGCACAGTGATAATTGCAATTATGATATGCAGAAAATAAGATATTTTTGGTATCGATTTCCGAGTTAAGCTCCAGATCGATTCATGAAGCAGGGCTTCGGGAAAAACAAAAGTCTAGTCAGATAAGCATTTGTGAAGGAATATGTGGGTAGCGTTATTTGTCAAAGCTATCTGTATTGCAATTTCCAAAGTCGTATTTATGAATACTATAAAAGAATATTTGCCATGAGAACTGATTTGCATTCGATAAATTCTTTCTTATATATTACCACAAAATAGGCACTAAATTGGGCATTACTCCGATACCGGTCAACCGATTTGGTCCAATATCAATAGATATATTCCCATGGACATTATAAATGCGTACACCAAGTTTCATGAAAATCCGATAAAGTTATGGCGCGTACAGACACACGGACACACGGACAGACGGACAGACGGACGGTAACATCTTGGACTCGCATTCTGAAAGTCCCTGGTTCAAATCCCGTAACAGGCCAATTTGAATTTTTTCTTTATATTTCTTATGTGAGTGTGTGAGTGTCAAGATAACACAAATCTGTATTGTTCTGCTGATGCTGGACGATGTTAATCTGATTTTTTTCAATAGACCTTAGTTCTTCCTGTTTAATGCATCAATCTAGAGCTTAACTAGGAACTCGATTTAAAGAAAAAAAACTTAATTTTCTGCATATCATAACTGCAATTATAACTGATTAAACAAAAGCATTCTGGCACTTTGTTACATCAGTTTACCTGATTTTATTTACCCCTTTTTTAATACGAGCTAAATAGCTGTAACCAGAAGGAAGTTATGTGTTTTACATAGTAATTTTTATAGTTTTGTATTTCGTAACTCCTTATCTTAACAAGTCATTCCTTGGAAAACTTGTAACCTGAATTCAATTACCATTTAATGGCGCCTGGCGTACCGAGAATTTGCTTACTTCCACTCGAGGTGCGAGATGCGCGTAACTCATTTGGAATATGCAACCTACACTTGAAGTCAATGTGGCGTGCATCGTTAACCACTCGGCTCTTATCAGGCAAAGGTCGGCTTCAAGCAAATTGATGGCTGCTGCAAATCTTATGAAACTCCAGCCAGAGCACGGGGTTGCTGATTTAGAGTCCGCAAGTGCGGTAACAAGCGAAGTCATTAAGCGACTTCGGTGATCGCTGTCGCCACTCCACACACAATAAATTACATTCCGTACCAGGGTTTTCATAAGAAAGGAAAACTCGCAACAGCGTACTAAACTGAAAACCCGGTTTCTTTTCAGGACCAGATGGATTTACCATTAAGCATTGTGGATTATAATAGTGCGATGGTTGCAACATTTTTGCCTCATCCCTCGGGATCAACCAGAAAACTGGTACAAAAACGAAACTTTTTGCAGTTGTTTCGTAAACATAAATCCATAGGCCGTTGATAGTTTGGGGGTCGTATTATAGGACAGATATACAATGTGTTAATGAATAACACGAAACATTTTACCTGTGTATAGAGGGGACGTAGACAAGCAACTTTTATTAGGAGAATTTTCCTCACAGACGTAAAATGTGTATGCTACAAGGCATTAAAGTCATTACAATTTGGTGCTCATAAGTCAATAATGAAGCGAAATTGGGTTAAAATTTTCGTTAAATTGACTTCAAACCTTCTTAGTGATCGACGAAAACCTGATTCATAATCATTCATCAACAAGTATATCATAATTTAGTGTTTCCATAATCTGCAAAATTTACAGACTAATCACATGACTAGCCGCCACTGCATTAGTGTTTTATTCATTACTCCAGTGTTAACAAAGAAGTTTCTTTGTTTTGCATTTTTTTTCAAATTTTAGAACTCAGCGGCGGCCATGCCCTAGGAGGTTTTATGCTGTAACAGGAAACATCTAATAAAAGTTGCTTTCTATGTCACCTCTATACACAGATAAAATATTTCGGTGTTATTCACTAACACTCTGTATGCTAAAACTATAAAACTTTTATTATAGGAGAAAAATTCCTCCGGCACTGGGACTTGAACCCAGGACCTTTGGCTATTCGCGCCAATGCTCTACCAACTGAGCTAAGCCGGAGCTCAATTCACAGCGCCAGATGGAACTTCTCTCCTATGACTGACTGCCCTAATGGTCTACCTCACAGACAGACAAGTTATGTCATATGCAGTACTGTGAGGCACACTAAGTAGTGATTTTTGTGACCGGCTCCCACTGTTATTGTACAGTTGACATTCAAGATAGATATATAAGCATTCATGAGCCACAGATTATTGTCTCTGTTGGACACTACATGAGAATATTATAGGAGAAAAATTCCTCCGGCACTGGGACTTGAACCCAGGACCTTTGGCTATTCGCGCCAATGCTCTACCAACTGAGCTAAGCCGGAGCTCAATTCACAGCGCCAGATGGAACTTCTCTCCTATGACTGACTGCCCTAATGGTCTACCTCACAGACAGACAAGTTATGTCATATGCAGTACTGTGAGGCACACTAAGTAGTGATTTTTGTGACCGGCTCCCACTGTTATTGTACAGTTAACATTCAAGATAGATATATAAGCATTCATGAGCCACAGATTATTGTCTCTGTTGGACACTACATGAGAATATTATAGGAGAAAAATTCCTCCGGCACTGGGACTTGAACCCAGGACCTTTGGCTATTCGCGCCAATGCTCTACCAACTGAGCTAAGCCGGAGCTCAATTCACAGCGCCAGATGGAACTTCTCTCCTATGACTGACTGCCCTAATGGTCTACCTCACAGACAGACAAGTTATGTCATATGCAGTACTGTGAGGCACACTAAGTAGTGATTTTTGTGACCGGCTCCCACTGTTATTGTACAGTTGACATTCAAGATAGATATATAAGCATTCATGAGCCACAGATTATTGTCTCTGTTGGACACTACATGAGAATATTATAGGAGAAAAATTCCTCCGGCACTGGGACTTGAACCCAGGACCTTTGGCTATTCGCGCCAATGCTCTACCAACTGAGCTAAGCCGGAGCTCAATTCACAGCGCCAGATGGAACTTCTCTCCTATGACTGACTGCCCTAATGGTCTACCTCACAGACAGACAAGTTATGTCATATGCAGTACTGTGAGGCACACTAAGTAGTGATTTTTGTGACCGGCTCCCACTGTTATTGTACAGTTGACATTCAAGATAGATATATAAGCATTCATGAGCCACAGATTATTGTCTCTGTTGGACACTACATGAGAATATTATAGGAGAAAAATTCCTCCGGCACTGGGACTTGAACCCAGGACCTTTGGCTATTCGCGCCAATGCTCTACCAACTGAGCTAAGCCGGAGCTCAATTCACAGCGCCAGATGGAACTTCTCTCCTATGACTGACTGCCCTAATGGTCTACCTCACAGACAGACAAGTTATGTCATATGCAGTACTGTGAGGCACACTAAGTAGTGATTTTTGTGACCGGCTCCCACTGTTATTGTACAGTTAACATTCAATTGTACAGTTAACATTCAAGATAGATATATAAGCATTCATGAGCCACAGATTATTGTCTCTGTTGGACACTACATGAGAATATTATAGGAGAAAAATTCCTCCGGCACTGGGACTTGAACCCAGGACCTTTGGCTATTCGCGCCAATGCTCTACCAACTGAGCTAAGCCGGAGCTCAATTCACAGCGCCAGATGGAACTTCTCTCCTATGACTGACTGCCCTAATGGTCTACCTCACAGACAGACAAGTTATGTCATATGCAGTACTGTGAGGCACACTAAGTAGTGATTTTTGTGACCGGCTCCCACTGTTATTGTACAGTTAACATTCAAGATAGATATATAAGCATTCATGAGCCACAGATTATTGTCTCTGTTGGACACTACATGAGAATATTATAGGAGAAAAATTCCTCCGGCACTGGGACTTGAACCCAGGACCTTTGGCTATTCGCGCCAATGCTCTACCAACTGAGCTGCATATGACATAACTTGTCTGTCTGTGAGGTAGACCATTAGGGCAGTCAGTCATAGGAGAGAAGTTCCATCTGGCGCTGTGAATTGAGCTCCGGCTTAGCTCAGTTGGTAGAGCATTGGCGCGAATAGCCAAAGGTCCTGGGTTCAAGTCCCAGTGCCGGAGGAATTTTTCTCCTATAATATTCTCATGTAGTGTCCAACAGAGACAATAATCTGTGGCTCATGAATGCTTATATATCTATCTTGAATGTTAACTGTACAATAACAGTGGGAGCCGGTCACAAAAATCACTACTTAGTGTGCCTCACAGTACTGCATATGACATAACTTGTCTGTCTGTGAGGTAGACCATTAGGGCAGTCAGTCATAGGAGAGAAGTTCCATCTGGCGCTGTGAATTGAGCTCCGGCTTAGCTCTGTTGGTAGAGCATTGGCGCGAATAGCCAAAGGTCCTGGGTTCAAGTCCCAGTGCCGGAGGAATTTTTCTCCTATAATATTCTCATGTAGTGTCCAACAGAGACAATAATCTGTGGCTCATGAATGCTTATATATCTATCTTGAATGTTAACTGTACAATAACAGTGGGAGCCGGTCACAAAAATCACTACTTAGTGTGCCTCACAGTACTGCATATGACATAACTTGTCTGTCTGTGAGGTAGACCATTAGGGCAGTCAGTCATAGGAGAGAAGTTCCATCTGGCGCTGTGAATTGAGCTCCGGCTTAGCTCAGTTGGTAGAGCATTGGCGCGAATAGCCAAAGGTCCTGGGTTCAAGTCCCAGTGCCGGAGGAATTTTTCTCCTATAATATTCTCATGTAGTGTCCAACAGAGACAATAATCTGTGGCTCATGAATGCTTATATATCTATAAAACTTGGATGAAAATGTATACCTCGTCTTATCTGAAGGTCGTCTTAACTGTGGAAATAGACGGTTTAAGAGTGCTAATAATCATAAGTAGCACGAATTCTTTTTTAAACGTATAATTCCTTTCTCTTCATAAGACAGCGACAGAGAAATGAGGGAATCTTATATTTTTGTTTATTGGAATGATAACATTTATAAACACAGGCAAAATCTAGTGATATCTTGTTATGATTATTCCTGCTAATTATAATAGCGGTATTGCACCATTACACCTAGACTATGCTTGCAAGCAGTCAATTAGTATCAAGTACGAACATTACGTCTAATTTAGGGATGCTAATTCCCTCCTCCACATTCCACAATAATATCTTGAAGAGGGGACTCTACTCGCAGATGTTGCTCCCCTTACTCCAAACATCATGATTACCACTGTTTCATATCTCATTACGCCCTAATTATTATCATAAATTAAAGGGGTTAGGAGTGTTAATTTTCTTTGCCCGTCGTTTCTATGAAGAAAAGTGGAAGCTAGGAGAGATAGCGACTGCTTGGTATAAAAATAAGTATTATATTGGTTTTAAAACATAAAAAGTTATGGAAAATATGAATTCATGCCTCTGAAATTTTTACCCTTACGTACACTAGTTCATTCTGGAGATCTTTAGCTATTAAGTTCATACATCGAAATCATTTTCATACCACCGCTCACTACCATACGCACTGAAGTACATTCTGATTTTCGCATCTTGCTTTGTTCTCACGTAGATTTTATTTCAGCTGTGTTAATACTCCTTTCATCTTTGAGGCTATATCAGGTGTTCGGGATCTGTGTCTGTACTGTAGGGTAGGCCATGGAACTATTGTTTGTCAATTGTCTCTATTGTCGGTATATTTAATGGAGTATATTTCAACTCAAATTAATTTAAATGGACATGATACAGGATGAAATGGTGAGAATTATTCATGGTATGTAAATATCCAATTCGGCATTTGCCTTTACGACTGAGGAAACCATGGAAAACCCCATGTCAAATTGGCCGGCCACGGGATTTGAACCTGGGGCCTCCAGAATGCAAGGCCACCTCGCTCGGTATGTAGATGTTGTACTACTACTTAAAAATAATATTTCTCTTATAAGTAATATGTCATGTAGCCCTACATGGCAACAAAGTAAGATGTCCTGAAAATTGTGTCACTACAGGGAAAATCCTCTGCGACAATAAAAAAGAAATGTTGAGCAAAATATATTAATTTTATGAAAGCTAGAATAATGCTTCCCTTATACTGTTACTACCTAAACCAAAGTATTATACTGTCCTGAAATTCCAAGTTTTTTTCACAAAACCTAAGCTACATTATTCAAACGCATAGGCCGTATTAATCAAACACTTTTAAAATCAAGCCATTTCTAAGTATTGTATAAATCTGTTTTATTACTGCTTCTTAAATGTTTCTTAAACAATTTTAAAAACATGTCATTTCTAAGTAACGTATAAATTCGTTTCTTTTTTCTTTTTAAACATTTCTTAGAACTTCTAAAATCATTCCTTTTCCAAGTAACATATAAATTTATTTCATTCCTTCTCTGTAAATGTTTATTATCCTTTCTGTTTGAGCTACCCTAAATGCAAACTTACTCTTTCAGGGTTGTGTTAGGGTATCATTACTAATTATTCTCAATTAGAATATTGTATTCATTACTGAATACCAACAATAACTACCAACAATAAAATTATTTTCTTGCGGTCCCCTAACCAAAAAAAAAACTTTCGTAAAACTTTTTAATGTCTCAGATAAGCATAACTCAAAAATAAAAACCATATAAAAGTATGTTGTGTATAAAATATTACCACCTATTCCCTCGTATAAAATCTTTTTGTTAAAAAATCAGTTCATAGCTTTGTCAAAATTAAAATTTATATTTGTCAATATTATAAAACATAGTTAAAATTGACAGACATAAATTTTAACTATGTTTTATAATATTGACAAATATAAATTTTAATTTTGACAAAGCTATGAACTGATTTTTTAACAAAAAGATTTTATACGAGGGAATAGGTGGTAATATTTTATACACAACATACAAATCCCTCGTAGGAGATAAATAACATGAAATTTATCAACACATATAAAAGTAATTTCATAAATAAAATTGAATCATAAAATAGTATCAGACGGAAAAACAAAATCGTCATACAAGAACGTAAATTTATTCATACTCTTATGAAATACGTCGATGGAGTCATAACCATACTATCACTTTACTTTAAACATTTTCGCTTATCGCCATTCCCTCGAAAATTCCTTTAACGATGTCGTAACAAGTACCGTAATCCACACTAATTCAGTGATTTGTTACCTGGTTGCCACTGTTAGCTTATTGGACAGTACAATGTAAGATGTAAGGGCAACCATAGGATATAAATTCCATTCGGCGCCGTGAATCGAACTCTGGCTATCTTTCTAAAGCATCGGCATGAAGATTCCAGGGTCACGGGTTGGAATTTTTCTCATAAAAATATTCCCATGTAATGTTCAGCAGAATCAATTATTATGTATTTTCATGAATACATATCTACCTAATACAGTACTTCCTGTCAAAAACTTTTCTTCACTTCTTAAAATGTTGCCCAAGTGTAACATCCAATTTTCTTTCATTATGATGATCAGTTAATAATGGCTGAAGCTACTCTTTAATTGGAATTACCTAAACAGGCATTATACAGTACAATCATTTTGAAATAGGTACCTTTGATTCCACCAGAGTTGCAGTATTTCATTTCAGCAATAAGTTATGTTGAATATTTATCGTTTGTTTACACTAACCCACCAACTTTGATGATAAATCTCGCTGCGTTTAAATGGAACAGAAACCAACAGCAATGTAATAAAACAGCTGTGAGTCTTTGAGAACTTAATTAGCACTATGTGGAAATGTGGAAACCCTTTCATAAAGATTTCCTCTCTCGAGAAATGCATCAAAGTTGAATTCCTACTTTCTATGCTGGTGATTAGCTACACAAAGTGGGTCAAAATATCCAGCAACTGCAAAAGTCTTGCTTTCTACGATATTCCTCCTCCTCCTTCTTCTTCTTCGCCATCTTCACCTTCTTCTTCCTCCTTTCAACTATTAAGCCTTCGATCTTTTACGGTCTCGTTGTCATTTTCTGGGTAGTCCTGTATTCCTCCTTCCTAAAGGTCGATAATTCAAGATCATTTTCGGTACACGAGCTTCCTCCGTTCATTGAAGATGTCCTCTCCTATTTTGTCTATACTGTAAAATTTTATAGTTTATTGCATAAATATTTAAATCTTCTCTTATTTCAACCTTTGGTATTCAGTCCCTTTTAGTACAGCCTCTAACAGCTGTAGTTTCATTTCTGCTGCTTGAATGCGATTTTCATCTTTTTGTCTGTGAATCCATTATTCATTCTCCCACAAAAGGGCCGAGACTGCCATCACTTTGTAAAATTGTATGTCTCTTCGTGTAAATTTCTAATTTTTTCTGTGGAATCCTGACGTTTGTCTGAAACAAACCAAGGAAACCATGGAAGACCCATTTAGGGTTGCCAGCTTTGGTGTCTGAATCCCGGACTTCCCGAATGCGTGCTCCAGATGCTGAGCAATCTCGCTCGGTGCGTTTATATTAAATAAATTATATCCCAATCCATGTGATCGTTGGCGACATTCTCATATTATATTAGAAAAGTGATTGGCACTGAATTCATGAATTTCTATTGTAATTCCATTAGGTTTAAAATGAACAGAGACCAGTTGTTTGTATTTTACAGTAAACACAAACATGTGTTGCATAGAATTAGTTTAATGTTCATAGGACATACAAATTTAATGGAAATGTTTAGCTGAAATAACAGAAGAATTACGGATTTGTATTAACCCCATTTGTATTCAAGTGACATTTTCCCATGTTGTATAGAGATTACTGACACGTTGACTCTATTTAAGGGGAGGAGGTACAATTTGACTTTCCTAAAATTAAAAAAAGAATTTTAAAAAATCTCAAATATCCTATATTTCAGGACCATAAAGACCTATAGAAGTAACATTTTTCATTATTAATCTATATGTTGTCCAATTTTTATCTTTTTTAAATTTTTAAATATCTATCTCGTTCATTTCCCCTTCATGCTGTCTTGGTGGAAACTCGAATTTTGTTATATCCAGTGCCCAAAATTTAATCTTTTCTTTTTTTGCAACTCACTTGTGTCATTATATCAATGCCTTTTGATATATTTATTATTGCATACACGTAATATAATCATATAAAATGCATAATCTTTTTTTCATTCCAAAAGCAAACACTGACTCCCATAGTAATTCTCCTCTTTATAATGTCTCCGTCTATACAATCAATTACACAAAATGAGCAATATAGATATACAAACAATAAGCAGTTTTAAAATATTTGTGATAAAAATTTGAAAACATTAAAATAGTAATAATTAAATAGTGTAGGCCTAGTTAAAATATTCTCAATGTCATTTTCTTTATTCATGTCTTCCGTTTCCTCCAAGAATATTATATTAGCCTGCTTAGGCTATGTTTTTCGTCTGTTCCCTTCATTGTGTAATTTTCATATTGTATGTGTGTCTTGTTTCTTTTTTCTGTTTTTTTTTTTTTTAGTTGTAGTTTTAGTTTAAATATTTTTAGTATTAGATTAAACATATAATATTAGTGTTATAAAACTGGTGTAATTAATATAAGAGAATGTTGTAATTGGGCAATGAGCTAGTTACATTCTCAACAAAATAAAATAAAATAAAATAAAATATTTGCTGGTTGAATTTTGTCGCTTTTTATCTTCGGCTCCACTTTCACTCGCTTTATTAAGTGCAGTGATACACTTAACACTAGAGTGACACAATATACTTATTGGTGTCCCTTATAATTGCCTACGTAGAAGTTCAGTCTAACATCAGAACAACTAACAAGTAGAAAGTAAGGGATATGGCACAGAAAATAAATGACAGTCACATTCCGACGGGTATTGGATTCGAATTTTAACGGGGCTAGAGTAGGCCTACCAGCGTTAGTACTTCGGTTTATTTTAAAAATTAAAGCAAACAGTAAAAACACTCAAAACATTGAAATTTAATGATGTTATTGTTAACAGTTTAATGAAACCAAGCTCATGGGCGTAGAAAGCATGATGGATCCACTTTTGTTTAAAAAGAATTTGCAATATTGACACGGGGTTCTCAGTATTGAATGGTAGAGAGGTCAGCTTCCCTCATATTGATCATGGAGTTGCCTGTGAGCTACTATAATATGTGGATCAGCACTAAATCCTTCCAGTTTTAGTCATCGCTTCGTATTACTACAAGTTCGTTATAAATACACTTCAAGTAGTGATGGACAGAATCTAGTTGAATCAAGACTGCTTATGGAATCTGCTTCTGGGGATCTTGTTTTCTGTTGACTCATTTATTCATTGTTCAGAAACGTATTTTACGATGTATGTTTAAAGTTAGGCCTGGACATTCTTGCAAAAAATTATTTTAATAAACATAGTATTTTAACGATATATGGTTTTTTTATGTTAGAGAGTATTTATGTAAATATAAATTATTTTAATATCAATGGAGATTTTCCTACTTACAGCACTCGGAATAGGGAGGCTTTAAACATACCTTCTCATCGAATGAGTAAATTAATAAACCATTTATGGTGCTTGGTCTTAAACTGTATAATGGCCTTCCTGCTAGGGTTAAACAGATAAATAATGTCTAAGGTTTTAGGAAACGTGTTAAGATTTTAAGTGATATCTGCCCATATAACAGTGATGACTTTTTTTAGCAATAGGTAAATATGTATGATTTTATTTTTTCTGACAATCTTATAGCTTTGTGCTCTACAAGATTATTTTTTAAATAAAATAAAATAAAATAAAATAAGTAATAATCTGTTCTCGAGTAATATAAAGAATCAAATGAAAAAGTTCTCGGATGAAAACAGGATCCTTGTACTCGCGATGCGAGCTTTGAGAACTCGAGTCAGCAGCCAAGAAGTGAGAACTACTAAACACTGACTCGATTTATAATTTATATTGTTATTCGAATGTTCAACTCGGCAATTTCATCGTGTTACAAGAACTACTGCTATTGGTTCCAGGAATGGATGTGGCTCACCCATTCAGTGAACCACAAACCAATAGGAGTTAGTCTCACGCAGTGCCGCCATGTATTGCGTTAATCTCATTGTACTACTACCGTTCATAGAGTAAACTTCCATAAGATAAGCATTTTTTTCGTCCCCCCTGGGAGCTCCTGTTTAGAATAGGCAGTATAACAACATTGAACTGTCCTGGGCGCATGATAGCTGTGCGTTCATATAATGTATGCCTTTCTTGTCTGAAAAACTTATACCGCGTTAAGGAAGTTAACATAAGTGATACGAATGAGCGATTAGTCGAGAACTCGTGCTCACCTCACGCTTCTCCTACCGTTAAATCATTGGAATACTTACGGTTATTGTGGCACTATAAGGCGTACCCTCTTACATACTCGTAGAACAAGGTCAGAAACTATGATTAAGTTTTACAAGGTAATGGCGCTTCCGATATTGCTCTATGGATCTGAGTGTTGGGTTTTAACAAAACAACAACAGAAAAGAATTCAATCGGCAGAAATGAAATTCCTACGTGCAGTAGCAGGAAAAAGGCTTAAAGATAAGATCCCAAATGAAGTAATGAGATCTGAACTTAATGTTTTCAATTTAAATGAAAAAATCAAAACAAAACAGGAAGACTATTTTAATCATGTTTTAAGAATGGATGAAGATCGCATTCCACGAATCCTGTTACGGTATAGACCAAGAGGTGGACGCCGGAAAAGGGGACGCCCAAAAAAACGCTGGAGAGACCAATTTAAGTAATAATATAAAGGGGTAAAATATGTATATATGTAGTTTGGAGACGGAACGGGCCATTTGGCGCAAACCTTGTAGTTAATGAAGATGATGATATCTCGAGAATTTTCAAGATTCGAATAATTCGAGAGCTGCCATCAATAACTTCAGGTATACCAAATAAACATGCTATAGATGCAGAAATAACGTAATAATATAAGCATAATGAATAGAGGATAGAGGAGAAAGTGTGATGACTGAGGTAGTTCACTGGTTCCGCCGCTAGGTAGCAGTTACTCTGCTTGAGATTCGCGGGAGCAAGATTACTACGGGCGGAATAGGAAAAATTGCAAACATTATTAAACAAAATAATACATTAATCTATTTCAAAATGACTCACCTTATCTAAATTGAATTGTTAGATACTTCTGACAATTTTCGGGCTGCTTTACACGTCTTGGAAGATCTCATCTCCAAAAATAAACATGGCCGTGTGTTACAGTAATTTCTCAGATTCCAAGAAGCTTGACCGTAACATTTCGTTCCACATCTTTCAAAAAATCGAAGATGTTCACAAGCAATGAACAATTATATAATATAGGTATGAAACAGCTAAGGGATGATTTGATCTAATATTTTGTTGCCTAGAAAATAGGGTAGATGGTATGTTAGTATAATTTGATGAGAATTTGTTAAAGAATGACATTTGTATAGAAATAACAACGTATAATTAGGGTAGAAAACAGCTAAGGGATATTTTATAAATTAATATTAATATTACATTGTATAGCATATTACTGAGTATTAATTTGTATTATTATTGTATTAATAGTAATATTATTTATAATAATATTAATTTTCTCCTGGCTGTATGGGGTAAGTTATGTAGGTGAAACACGGTCAAAAGTGTAGATATGTGTACAAATTATGTGAACAGAGATAATATAAACTAAGGGATGATTTGTGAATTGCAGGGCACGGAAAATTTCATAAGCAGCACTACAAAAATAGGGCGCGTGATCTTTAAAATTGGCGTTTCAACATCCGATAAAGACGCACATACGCAAAAATTGTGATGCAACGCATTCTACATATATCACACAATATTTCAAAGCATTTTCCCTGATTTTTTCATAAAAAAATTAAATCCTATTGCCTTAACTACAGCCCGCTATTTGCTCAAACCCTCGACCATTCACGTTCGCTGTAACTGATGTACGTCTTATGTTGTTAAATGATATTATTAAAAAAAGGAACAAGATATTAAACTAATAAGACATTTGCTATGATAATTATACATAAAAATTACTAACATAAGTGAACAGAAAATATGATAAATAAATAATCCAATAAATGCATAAATAAAAGTAGTGAGACTTACTAAGTTAGAAAAAAGCTTCATTCATTCCTTTTCCTCAGCGGGTCAATCTTGCAGTATGGGTACAAGTAGTCAGTTAATATAGTATTATTATTGAGACCACGAATAAATTATGTAAAATTTTTTACGTTATTGCTGGTATTTTATGGAAAAGATGCCTGCTAATACCTCAATACCATTCTGATAGCTTTAGCTTTAGAGTAATTACTATTACTCGTTAACCATTATAGATATATAGGTGGTACTCAATTTATAATAAGATCCAAATATTTCACTAAACCTTACACCCTTAATCTCTTTCTGGACACAAAAATAAAATAATAAATGTCGCATAGTCAAATTTGCTTCACCCTCAACATTTCACGATCGTCTCACATCATTCAGAGAGCTGAGCGCCCGGAATAATTACCACTCAATTACTCGTAAACCATTCAAGATATAAAGGTGGTACTGAATTTAAAATAAAGTTGAAATATTTCCCTAAAACTTTCTCGCTTGAAGTTTTTACGGGACACAAAAATGAAAAAAATTGTCGCATAGTCAAATTCCGTTTCACCCTCCATGAATTTTGTGTAATTGGTGATGCTTATATAATGAAATAAAAACATTTATGTCCGCATTTTTTAAGTCTCTGTTTTAACCATCAGAAGGACTGTGTTGTGCAGATTATTTCTGCACAAATTTCACAGAAATAGGACCAAGGGTTAATTAAAGATTGCGAGTTTAATCATAAGATGCCAAACTATCATGACGCAGCATTGAGAAGTTGAAACGCAAACGAAGGTGCTGCCAGTGTTTCGGTGGACCGCCGCTCTCCCTATACCTACCATTGTATTAGCGGCGAAGTCATCACACTTTCTCATTCTATTCATTATGATATAAGCATTAAATGTTCAAGGGTGCCTCATGGCTGTCTTTTCACAGCCTCCATCGCAGCAGAATGCAAACTTGTTTAAGATTGTGTTGATCTACTCTTTCCTTTTCTACGTGGGGTGCATCAACTACCCCTTTCTATTTGTCCAACAGAGCGTAAGAGCAAATTAAACACTTCATCACGATATATTCTGTGAAGAACTATGGAAGAATCCAAAAGATCTAAATGAAATCAGAAGTCATGGTTTCGTATCTCTGTACGAATTCAAGTAGACCTAACAAATATCGGTAATTAAAGAAGAAAACTTTTCTTGTATTAAAGTAATGGCATTATGATGAGAGGAGAAAGACATACATGAAACGACTTGATATTGGAGACTTCTGAAAGCGAAGGTCCTCTCGCGTGAGATTGAGACTTGGAGCAGACCGGATAATCCCTACCTCTCTCACAGAGGAAGGAGGACATCGCAGGGTGGTTAGGGGCTGAATAATGGATGTGAGAAGCCGGCAGAAGGCAGCACCTGAGCCTTAGCGCCTTCACTTCCCAAGAAACCGTTTATCTAAGCCTGTACATTTCCAATCCCATCTCTTTTATTCCATTTTCTTCGCCTTCAACTTGAAATAATGAAAGAGGTGATAATCTACTTGATATCTCTGGCCATATAAAAGAATTTACCTCGGAAGAATAACTCTTCAGACCTTACACCACGATTTAAACTGATAAATTGCCATTTTATCTAGTAAGTACTTCATAGAGCTTCATTGCAAAACGTTGCTAAAAACCGAAGCCACATTTCAAGAAAGTTCTGCGAGCTGGGTAAAATTTGTGCCTTTACTTCCTATATTTCTATATTATTTACCGGTATTAATGTCAAGACCCTGTAAATATGTGTTTGCTGAGCTTAGGCCTATCTCGTTCGCCGGAATGCAAGCTACATAACAAGTTACATCTATTTGCTAAAGCTCAGCAAGCACGTCACGAGGTCGGCGAAAGTCCAATGGTGCCCGACAGAACTCGATCCGAGAGCTCAACCACCTCTTCAACAAAAATAAAATAAAATAAATAAATAAACGACCGATCGTCGTTTATTTGATCATGCTAGCCCAACCTGTGGAAAAGTTATTACAATTTAAGTTATTTCTTTGTTAAGCTGTAAATTGTCAGTAAAATAAAATCATAACTAGAAAACTATATGTGATATCTCATATTTTTTACACACATATTTGCGCTAAAGACTAAATTACGATAGAGGTTTGTATAGTAAAATCATGTAGGATCAGGATTTTTAATAAGAAATTAACTAATGATCTCAAACATTCATTAGGCAAATTAGGTTTT
This sequence comes from Ectobius pallidus, assembly GCA_964059195.1. NCBI lineage: Eukaryota > Metazoa > Arthropoda > Insecta > Blattodea > Ectobiidae > Ectobius > Ectobius pallidus. Next base: position 108,295,808 of record CAXKWD010000010.1, read on the forward strand.
TAGGTTTATAAACAGTATTTTTATCGAATATCTAACTTTTTAGAGACCTAATGTAGAATTTTATACTATGTAATTAACACCCATCCTGCATCTGCATTTCTTTTAATGCATCATTTAAATATAAGTAATTTATTTTATTCTCACCTACATGTTTTAAATATTTGAATACTCGGCAAGGCTGTATAAAATTATCCTCTTTTTAATATTTTTATCTTGCATTGCCATATTAGATCTGTTATTTGGTATACAGCTGCCAGTACTAATAATTCACCTGTCATAATGGAGCACCACTCGTTCTTACTCACGTGTGAATGGTGGAGCATACTTAATATTATTATTATTGTTATTATTATTATTATATTTGAATAAAACTGAATACTTGACAATAGATTCGGAAGAAAATTATTATTATTATTATTATTATTATTATTATTATTATTATTATTATTATTATTATTATATTTGAATAAAACTGAATACTTGACAATGGATTCGGAAGAAAAGGTAATATGTAATATTGAAGAAATTGCACATGTTGAATATTTTAAATATCTAGGGTCTATTATACAAAAGGATGCAACAACAAATTTAGAGATTCAAAGAATAATAACGGATGGGAAGAGAATTATAGGAATGCTAAATTCAATCTAATGGAGTAAAAATATTTTACATAGAACTAAAAAATTAATATATCAGGCATTATTCCAAAGTACATTATATGGTGGTGAAACTTGCACCATAAGTAGACAACAAGCAAACAAATTAATGGTATTAGAAATGGATTTTTGGAGGTGTTCAGCAAGAAAATCCAGGAAAGAAAAAATTCGGAATAATAGAATAAGGGAAATAATGCAAGTTGAAAAGGATATTTTGGAAATTGCAGAAGAAAGACGCTTGAAATGGTATGGACATGTACTCAGAATTACAGAGGATTGAATACCCAAGAAAATTTTGGATTGGAAAGTAGAAGGAAAAATAAGAAGAAGGAAACCCAAAGAGTGCTGGATGGATGGGGTGAAAAGGAGTATGGTGAGAAAAGGATTAAGTGAAGAAGATGCTATGGACAGGGACTTATGGAGGCAAAAGATTGTTGTGAGATGAAGGAAAACCATTGTATTGTGGAATATTCCTTAATAAAAATTATTATTATTATTATTATTATTATTATTATTATTATTATTATTATTATAATTATTGATGTTGCTAGCTTGACCTGGGAACCCAGACAAAGCTGCTACCGTTTCGATATTTCAAGACTCACGTAAAAGATTCGCTTGACGTGTATCGTGGTACATACAGCCGCAACAACTAGAATTGAGTTTCAAACTCTCATGAAAAACACGAAATATCACTCCTGCTCATCTATGAGTAAACACCACTCCAGACAAGAGTTGGGTCACTAGACAGAAATGTCTGGGTGACAGTAGATATAAAATATTTGTTTCAACCTGGAATATAGCCTAAGAAGGAAGTATTTTGAAACCTTTCTTGCTACAGAAAGTAGTCATTTCAAACAGTGACATGGAATGTACAGTTATCCCATCGTTGCCACAATAACATTCAACTACATTATAAAGAGGAAATTTATGAAGAAGATGGATATATACGCATTCATGAACCACAGATTAATGTCTCTGTTGGACATTACATGAGGATATTATACGAGAAAAATTCCTCTGACACTGGGATTTGAACCCAGGACCTTTGGCTATCCGTGCCACTGACCTACGCCAGGGTTCACTTCACAGCGCCAGATGGAACCTCTCTCCTATGACTGATTGGCCTTAATGGTCTACCTCACTGACAGACAAGTTATGTCATAAGCAGTACTGAGGGGCACACAAATTAGTGATTTTTGTGAGCGGGCTTCCACTGTTATTGTACAGTTAACATTCAATTTGTCTTCTATAATATTCCCATTTATGAAGAAGAGATACGAATATTTATTATTACAAAGACAATTATTTTCCTAAAAATGTCATGTAGATTATTTATTTATACTGGCGAAGTTAAGGCCATAAGGCATTTTCTTACACTTTAGCCGTAAAACAACACCAGAACACATTGAACATTTGATAAAGATCTAGAAATTAAAAACTAGAATGTTGCAGACAGTAAAAGTCTTATAGGTTACAAAGATTTAAATACAAATTTGATAAAATGAAATACAATCAAATCTAATTAATAATAATGCTGACTAATTAATAACTAATAAAATGAATATTCAATTTATTTTTAAATTGTCGTACACTTCGACAGTCTCTGATATGATAAATTCCAAAAGCGAGGGATAGACACATTCAAGATTTTGTATTTCGGGGAATAAGTCCTGTTGGAAACATAACCATTTAAATGATGTACACTCCATGGCCGGATATTAAGCCACCGGTTAACAGCAGAACGAATACCTGCTACAATATGGCATCATTTAAACACATCCCGTTACTAATAATGAAGCTGGTATCGAATAATTCGGGATTGTTCATTCTGTCGTTCACACAGTAACGATAATATTGCAGTAATTTGTACGAGATCGGTGTTTAATAATCGCATTTAACATAATTGTTAGTAGCCTGATTAGGATTAAACAAGGTTCAATGAGGTAGTAGAATGCGTGGTAAATTATACACCTCCTAACTTGCAGAACGTCAAGTTTTCAATTTCACATCTAACTATCCAGTGGATGCGAAGCAGTTAGTTTAGAATTATTTAAAATTATTTAATTGTTATTTATTTATATATATATATAAGGCTTTGTCCTGACTAACTGACAGACAGGAATCAACGTAGAGTCTAAACTATAACAGGTAGATACTTGGAATTTTGACAGTACCTTCGTTTCATAATGTAGGTGCTCACTAAGAAAGGATTTTGAAAAATTATGACTTTAAATGCCAAAAATCATTTTTTTAGAATATTTAATCCATTTTTACACAGAATTATCAAACTCAAATCACAGTTCACTTGACAACAGTGTAATGTTGGCACTGATATCAGGTAGGTTTGGAAATAAGTGAAATGGGACTTTGACGAAACTATTGATATAATGCATTGCTAAAAATTAAATATTTAAGATGAAATGTATATTATTATATCACAGGTTTTTGGGGAGCGAAGTATAAAAGTGAAATTGATTTACTTTTTAATTTCATCTCCGAAACGGTTGTATGGTAACATGAGAGTGAGAAATAAAATATTCCGCAAAGACAATGCTATTTTATGTTACCGGAATTTCTATTTCTTCTTATTTTAACTCCTATCAGGCTTGGCGTGCAGAAGCGATGGGATACAAAATTCTACATCCTGTATGAGCCATAAAAAGCTATATCAAGCGTTTTCAGCGGGAATAGTTTGAGTGAGGTAAGTCGTTCTTCTTTATTTCAAATTTTCAATACGTATATAAGAACCTAGAATTTGAAAGTCGAAAGTCCAAGTTAATTTTGAATTACAAAATACAAAACCCGGGCGACGCCGGGCCTTTTAAACTAGTATATATATAAAAGGCTTTGTCCAGACTGACTGACTGACTTAATGACAGAGAATCAACGTAGAGCCTAAACTATAATAGGTAGAGACTTGGAATTTTGATAGTACCTTCGATATATAATGTAAGTGCTCACTAAGAAAGGATTTTTATTTTAAGTGCCAAAAATCAAATGTTTTTGAGAATGCTTAATCCCTTTTTACATAGAATTATCAAATCCAAATCACAGTTCACATGACAACAGTGTATTGTTCACATTAAGGAGTAAACTCTGTTTGTTACTTGTTATTTTGTCTATTGGTATCGGGTAGGTTTGGAAATAAATGAAATGAGAGTTTGACAAATTAGAGAAGCTATTTATATAATTCATTGCTGTAATTAATACCCTGTGGCCTGTATTATAGGGATATTAAAGGTGTTACTCAGGAAAACGGACCCTAGACACGACTATCACTTTTCTTTAACACTCAATGCACAATTAAAGTGTTACGGAGCAAGATTTGAATAGATATTACTCTTACTAACATTGGGAATTAAAATTAGCGCCTGCTACGTAGAGGTATGCTACACGCAATACATGAATGTCAGAGAAGTGGCCGTGCGACTGTGGAGACGGCGTTAGTTTGCTGGAGCGTGGATGCAAAATTCTACATCCTCTAGAGCAGTGATTCCCAAAGTGGGGTCCGCGATGGTGTTTCAGGGGGTCCGCAGGCGGTGTAAGAAGAAATAGGATATCTCGTAATTTTCTCAAATTACATATCTTCTAAAGCAGCTTCACTGTTCACATTAAGGAGTAAACTCTGTTTGTTACCATTGATATTGTTATTTTGTCTATTGAATTTAATACATTTGAATCAAAGTAGGCTATTTATTTCGGTTTTTTTTTCAAAACCCAGAGGGGGTCCGCGAAATTTTAATTTTTTTCAAGGGGTCCGCGGACTGAAAAGTTTGGGAACCACTGTTCTAGAGCCATAAAAAGCTATATCAAGCGTTTTCTGGGAGAATAATTAGAGTGTCATAAGTAGTTCTTCGTATTTCAAATTCTAAATACCTACATAAGGACCTAGAATTTAAAAATTCTAATTACAAAATACAAATCCCGGGCTAGGCCGGGCCTTTTAAGCTAGTGTAGTATATAATCTTCTAATTCAATAAATCTACACAGTTTATTATTATTATTGTGATTCTAACCAACACTTTCCTTATATGGTTTATTTTCAAAAATGTGCAATGTTAAATTCTGTATGAAGTACTTTAGAAAGCATATTCAATAAATGGTGCAAAATATGTATCACAAATTTTCTTACATATACGTGTTAGGATCTGTATTATACTGAGGTTAACGTACTAGTTTTACGAAATAAAACCGGTACGTACCATTCAAAAATTAATGTGCTATCTCCAAGTTAAACAGTTGTAGGGATCTTACCATATTATTCATATAATATACTCCTTATAGCATCACACATATTAACTGAATCCGGTATATAATTGCTCCGACTATTTAATGTATCTCGATTTCATAGGAAAATAGAACGAATCATAAAAGATAATGCAAATTAATCATAGTCACTGCCTAATACATTACTACTTAGGCTCACTTTAATTAATCTTATTTATTAGAGGAAAGATTTTTGCGATCCTGCATATTATCTACTATCCGCGCGCCACTTCTTGAGCGCTGTTTTTACGGGGAAGTGAGGGTTGGGGGGAACAAAACATAGCTAGTCCGCTAGTTTTTCTGCAGTGTTGTCAACCAAAGAAACCACATTTCAGCAGAATCGCGCGTATGGTAAGTGCACAACAACAGCGTAAGTGTGAGGTATGTGTACAAACAATAAATTGAATGCCGAATTGTATAATTAGCCTACTTACGATGAATCATCCTCGTTATTTTATCCTGTACCATATTCATTTAAATTAATATCAGTTGACGCCATAAAATACATAAACAATAGTTGACAATCAATAGTTGCATGGCCTACTGTATAGACCAGCGTTTTTCAACCAGTGTGCCGCGGCATATTAAATAATAAAGCCTCAATATTTTTACACTGGATATCTAGTTTTAAGCATAAAGAAGAGTCTTAGCAGAACATGCTTCACCATTTCGTGTTGTAATACGTAAAAGAGGTAAGGAATCTAAAAGTGGAGAAAACTATAGGCCTAATTTTAAACTTATTTAATACGTTTTGCGAAAAGTTCGCTCGACTTTCAGTCCATGAAATTGACATCAGAGTTCACGGGAGTGTCAGAAATTAGCACATACGGAATTCTTAAAGAGGTATTAAGCACCAGGAAAGTGCTGGTTGACGTGTTTGTAAAATGAGCAATTCGCAAAATTGAATTTTTTCCTTGCATCAGAAAAGATAATGTAAATAAATAAATAAATAAATAAATAAGGATCCTGATACAGAATGAAAGCTTAGTATTGATGCCACTAGATGTCAGGATGTTTAGCGTACTTCGTGTTTCAATGTTGTCATCTCAACCTACGAAGTTGAACGAATCCTACCGAATGAGGACTATACTATTTTCACTTTAAGTTCAAAGTAGATGTAAACAAACTCTAAAGTACCACTCCGCCGAGCATGTGACAAACCATGTGGAGTTTTACCCGCCACGGAATGAGGATTTGTGTGTATTCCAGTGTTCTCAATAGTACTTTTAAAATATTTTTTATGACATGCACCATTGTTGAAAAATGTGATATTTATTTTGAAAAGATCGATACATCTGTACAAAATTAGGCTTAATATTAGTATTTAAGAAAGTCATAAACAGTTAACAAGAAGATATTAACGAGTATAAAAAATTACTCTCAGTTTGCAATGTTGGCTGCCCACTTCAGAGGCGTTTCCTTGTTGAATTCATTAATTTCTGTTTGTAACCGCCCCAATCCTATCAGAGCTGTAAGTTACATTTAACTTTTGACGAAATTTCTAGCACACGACTTTCTTGTCCTCACGTACGTGTTGTGAAACCGATATAAATAAATGAACGCATATTCAGCAGGTCTTACCAAGTTATTGGGAAGGGACTGTGGCAAGTTCATTCCAAGATGGCGTACTTGAGCATTCACACAGCTGTCGTAAACGCCTACAATTTACATCTGTTGTAACGGTTTAATTAGTTCACTTAGTTATTATGCGTCATGAAAACCTGATCAAATTAATTTTGTTTCATATACAGATCTGCTTCAGAAACGTGTTTTTAAATTTCTCTGCACGAAAATAGCTACAAAAAGGTACGGTTTGAACCGAACTATTTTATTAAGAGCAAGAGTATGCATACAAAGCAACAAAAGTTACAGTTCGTCCACTAGCCAATGAGGCGCTACCTTGTCACGTGGCTTTGATTACATCTACTTTGAACTTAAAGTGAAATTAGTATAGGGTGCCGAGCGCTCAAGAAATCGCGCGCGGATAGTAAATAGGCCGTCTTGAAATGTATATCTAAGCCTTCTATTTTCTTTATTATTATCAATGTTTTGATTGTTATTGTTACCATAACTACTACTATTATTATTATTATTATTATTATTATTATTATTATTATTATTATTATTATTATTATTATTATTATTATTAGGGAAGTTCGAGGAGTTATTATTTATAATCATAAGAGTCTTTTTTTTCAAAAATAAAAATTTCATAACCGTTTTCATGAAATATTAATATTTCAGTTATAGAAACCAAATCACATGTGCACCGATAAAGTGTAACAATGTCAATAATACAAAAAGGAGTAAGCAGAATGAACTGTTTACCCGTAATGAATCTACACAGACAGACAGTTGTCATTCCAAAAACAAATTTTTCGGTTATGCTTTCTAAATAGCATTTTTTTAATCAATCAATAGATCTGAGTGAGTATGGTGTTGGGAGCTGAAGACAAGTGACTGCGCATTTCTACACCTTCAGATGTTTTGACAAAAATAAAGGGATATTGTTGGCGCATGAGGAACATGTTGTAAATTAGACCTGTTAATATTCTAGTTATTATTCACACACTTTATCTTGAGCTCAACACTCCATAATGCTGAAAACCGTCCATATAAAGAAGGCCTCGCTCGAAAAAATGAAGAACGCGACCCGTCCCCAGTATTGCCATACCCAAAAACTTCCCGTTGAGGCATTCTTGAGCTACCGTCAATATTTTGTATTTGTTTACATCATATTATTCTGAAAAAAATCTGATGTGAAAGTCACATAACTTCCTCTGCCCAAATAAAAGTTAGCAGTATTCAGATATCCTTGTACAGAATCGCAAGACACAATTTTACGCTAATTATCCTATAAATACCTCTTCTTTCAATGATGCGACTAAAAGCGCAGTCTATATAACAAACTTAAAAAAAAAAAAAAAGACTGCAGACGTTTATTGAACTTTCTGCCGTAAAATATAATTTCCGAAATTTATCGAATATTTCCCTCAGATACATCTTTACTCTATGCATGGCCAACAATACATCTTTCTCACTTCACATTCTTATATAAAATAAGAGGCCTTGAAAGAGCGCGAATTCAGTTGTTCATCACGTAAGACAAACTTTCTACAAACAGTGGGTGAATAGTGGGTGGCTTGTAACTACCCTCAGAGAATTTTCTCGAAAAAATGTTTCAAATAAAAGTTTTAGCTCTTAGTATAAGCAACCTATGTGCAAAATTTAAAGAAAATCGTTAGAGCCGTTTTCGAGAAAATCGCGAAAAACGAAAATTTCTTCATGTAAAGTCCCCTTAAAAATAAGAGAAAATAGTCGCCAATCTTATCCTCACATCTTCAGAAGGTACCTGACCCAAATACGAAATTTTGTTTTCATACGTTTTTCCGTTTTGGAGCTAGCTTGTTCACAGATATTTTCCACACAGACACACAGACACACAGACACACAGACACACAGACACACAGACATGTTTCCAAAAATAGTATTTTTCGATTCAGGGGGCCTTGAAACGTGTATATATGCTAAAAACTCAACTTCGAATTTTGGGGTCGAAAACAATACTTCCTCTACCTATAGTACCTATGGTACGGGCAGAGGAAGTAATGACAGAATAAATCCAGGGATATTAGAAGAACAGTACTGGTGTTGTGGAAATGGTCGATATAAGCGACAACGAAGTTAAAAATAACGATTCTTTAAACCAAGAAGTATCGGAAATCAGCGAAATAATGAACCAAATAAATTAAATGAAAAAAAAAAATTAATGTGTTTTAAGCTGAATCTGTCGTTGGGGAAAAGAACAAGTCAAGTTTTATTATTTCGTTGTATTAATTGTGTTGTATTAATTACCTACAAACTTTCGCGAAAGGTATTTAGTTAAATTACATCAATTCAGGCATGTGAAAGTGCGGATTCAAGTAGGCCTACATGTATAATGCTACGACTTTTTAACGATTTTCTATATTCTGAAGACCGGGAGAGAAATTGTCTAAATAGGCGAAAATATATTACTTTGTTCATTTCTCCAGCGATACATTCTACTATAATATCTGAATCAATATAAAATCTTTAGTTTGGTAGCGAGAGTTGAAAGTGCTACAAATTACAGTTAGTTCCATTGTGTACCAGCATAAAACTACACACGTTATATTTTCTGGTAATTGGCAACCCTTCAGAAACAACGTCAATTTCAACTCACCGCCTTCTGCAATAGTCAGTCTCGTATACTGCATGCAAAATCAGCTCCCCTCACCCCCGCATTTTTTCGGCTCAAGATAAAGTGTGAGCATAATATCCTACTTATTCCATCAAATATTCCGATCAAACTTTCTCAAGAAACCGTGGTCTAAAACTCTGCCTTCAACTTACTTACTCATTAGTTACTTACTCAAACTTGCTTACTCATTAGTTTCTCAAAAGACCTATTCAGATAAGTATAGATCTGTTAGAAATAGAATAGGAAAAGTGTCTTTAAAATTCGAAGTTTCTACTTTTTTGTGCAATTTAGCATTTTCATTATAGTGCTCAGTTATAAATAAATTAATCTAGTTCAGGCAATCTTACACTTCTAAGAATACTAAAAGAAGTTAAAATACTGTTTTATGAAAGAGTTGAATGTGAAGTCATTTCCTCGAAATCTTATTTCTAAGGTGGTGTAAAGCGTCGCCTTTTTTTGCACTGAAAGAAGAAAACGTTGTGGAAAGCTTGTAGTTCATAGGTTAGCGTTAGCCAGATCCCAGCAGGATTTTCGCAGCATCCATAACAATCATAATACTTCGCATTCAGGATACACCGTGGCCTTATCTCAGCATTACTGAGCTACTGTATCATCATCTCAGTATCTAGAGGAGTTTTCGTAATGTTCAGCATCAGAAAGTCGATCAGTGCATTGTTCCATACTCTTTCACTATCATTGTGACTTAAGCTTAGATAATATTTTCTTAAGGCTGAAGTGAGGTCTACAATTAACCTGCATTAAATAAGTGTTTACTTGTCATGCTAAAAAGTTTAACATTTTTGTGATATGTAGGCCTACACTCGGTTGCAAAAAGAATGAGCGGACTCTTGTTCAGTAGGAAGTTTAAGTTCTATGGCGCGGTTCACAAGATGTGTAAACAAACCTAGTCATTGCTGTAATGTTCGTCCACCGGAAGTTGACGTGTATTAAACTCAATGCGATGTATTTGGCGCAAAGGTAACGTCTCCATTTTCTAGTACCGAATATTGCAGAATAGTCGACTCCAACTAAGGCAATGAGCTGATAGCGCAGTTTAAATAATTTATTTAACACTTGCATTGTATTGCATGAATTGCATAATGTTATTCTTAATTATATTGTTTTACGTATTAAATACAAATAATTAAACGAATAGAACGAATCTTGTGCTTCCGTATGGGCAAAAAGGTTAGAAATGAATCTATTAAAAGTACACAGACTATACCCAAATCATGCATAAACAATTAAAACGATTGATAAATAAAAAGGCAAGATCCCGGTTTCGATGTGCATTTCACGATTAAATTGCGATGCTCGAGAAAAAATACATCAGATTCGAGTTCCCTAGCCCCCCCCCCAAAAAAAAACCGCATAGTGAATTTCGTTGAAATCATCCAATGTTCTTTTCTTCCAGGTTGCTATGGAAAACCGAGCAAGGCCACCTTCAATTAATTTCACAATATACTGTCTTATTAATAGGTGGCATTGGATGAAATGAAAACACGAGTTCAAATATTAGATAATTTACGTATTTCATTACTTTCATTTCAAATTTACGTAATATGTTAAGAGTAGCCTAAGCTTTACGGTTCGCTACTTCTTCCCTCGTTACAAAATAAAAAATTAATGTTACAAATGTTTGCCCCTTTTTTCATACGATGTTAAATAACTTTGTAAGTTACGTAGTTACGTTGGTATGCACTTTAAATCTACTCATGATCTGATATTGAGTATGTACATTTTAAGAACATTTTTAATATCAACCTGAACGATTGTTTTTAATATCAACCTGAACGATTGGAGGCTGGAGTTTATTTACTAAAGCTATAGGATTTATTCATGTATTATTTTTATAATTTCTACTCTATAATTAACTGCATAGCGCTACAGTCAATGGAGGGGCAGTTCCTACCATCCAACCGCTTCGTCATTTACCTCAGTTGTCATCAAAAGGCTGAGTGAACCCCGTTCCAACCCTCTCTACCTATTGAAAATCCGAGGACGTAGTCCTGAGAATCTGTAGTCACCAACGCTAACAGCTGGTCATTTCTCTCTTGCACAACCTTCAAAATAAAATGTAACATTTTTCTTCTGACATCTTAGGCAGTAACTGCATTGTTCACAAACAGAGAATACTGTATTGTTTAAGTTTACTATGTAGTGTCATGTATTAAACTATGGACACTATACCCTTGTCCTGCTGTATAAAGTAAAGCTTTATACCAGCTTCATGAGGAGACAAGCTCTATTCCCGTCTTGTTCTGCTTGTGTAATGCACGGAAGCAGGGATTGGCGAGGTAATCATCTTGAAGATATTATAGTGTCTTGGTTTAAGTGCAAAGCCGGGCACTGTCCACGTGGTTTGTGTACGATAGAGGTTAGCGTCTTCGCATACGATGTCTCTTCTGAATAATGGATGTCTAGGGAGCTGTATAATGCTGTAGAACACGACGAACCCTTCCTCTAAGAAATCCGAACTAGAAGCAAAACGTAGGCGAAATACTGTGAGGCCATTACCTGTAGCTACACGGATAATAAATCCAGAGCGGGACGTTTCTAATAATTGTTCATATGGGAAAAGTAATTGCTAATAGTACATCACCGTGTGTCCCTCTTTTGTGAGAATTATCTGCCTCTCTATCTAAACTGACAACAGCGATCACCGGGTCTCGAAGTATGAACAACATTTAGTAATTATTTAGTGCAATTAATCATACATATGATAATTATGTAACACATTAAATTACACACAAATACAAGGAAAATCTAAATTAATAACAAAAGAAAATTGAAAAAGGAATGTAGATTGCACACTATATAAAGATACAAAATGCTGAAATGTGAAAAGAAAAATGCGAAAGAAGATATATTCAAATAGAAATAGAAGAATTGAGTCAAACTATTCATGGATATTATCTACGATTTGAGAACATTAACAATGGCAAAAAAGATTTACCCTTTAAATGAATCGCAATATTCATTGATATCATACAAAGAGAGATTGTATAATAATTGTTTCACTGATACTTTAAAATGCTTGGTTTAAAAATTGTTAATAGCCTATTTTGGCAATACATTATACAATTTAATATCTAACTCATTAAAACTCCTTTGGTGAAGGTGTTTCTACAAAAATGTAACTTTAGAATAACCATATTTCTAGTATTATACTGATGTGTTGTATTAAGCCTATTTAGTAAAAAATGCCAGTAATATCCTTAATATAATTTAAACAATGACATATAACCAAATTATCATAGGTATATTTAATTCTTTTAATGAAGGTTTACACTGTGCTTTACTTATCCATATTGTCATTTTTAAGTATTAATATTCTGTTTACATTCGGGTCGTTACCCCAAACAAGATCTTCTGAAGTTAATCAATCCTATATTATAGAAATCAATCCGATTTTATTTGGATTGTATATCCTTCGGGGATACGATGCGAAGTGGTAGCGACATTCGATCCATTTTTACAGCCAATTTACAGGAAGAGAATATCATACAGTCATAATAGGCCTATATTATACTAAGTGCCAAAACTTTTATTTTGGCATAGGAAGTTATTTGTTTCAAATCAGATTTTTGTAATAATACTATTAGGGCTTGATGTTTAGACTCCAAAATATTGGACACATGTTTCGCTGCCAAATGGCTATGGAATGACATAATGCACCGCAGGGGGTCATGTGCTGTAATGTTCCTAAAAAATCTTAGAAGGCTGATAGAAAACTGAGCATGAAAGTTTTAAAATGAGGTTTAAAACAACTCGACCGGTGTCTTTTCATGGTATCAACTCTTGGACAATGGGCACGTTTTACAGAATTCAATGCCTAGAATTCCTCTAGGTTATTATGCAAATAAGAATGAGGTATCACAGTCTGAACACGTAATTATTCTTCATAATCATTACTTGAACAACCTAGTCCATATTAATGTTGTGTACCGCGCCTGTCTGTTTAATTCAATTTATGACGGCGTTCCATGCATATAATTATGGAACGTCGTTCTGCATTTAAATGCCGATTTAATGCATCCACAAAGTTAATAGAATCCCTAATTCGAAGCGCATTACAAAGTGATATGGATCCAGAATACTGAAGTAAATGCATGAACAACATACATGTATACTCATCTTATTAAAACGAAAAGTTGTATCGAGATGAACATTTTTGGATCACGACTTGCACATGCTCTAACAATGACTTTAAATAAGGAAACTGCATTTTTCTGCAGGCCTATTTTCTCCTAAACAGCCATATCGAATGTTAGAATTATGTGGCATAGCATTAAGTTTAAAATTCTATTTGAAACATTTTGTACAGAAATTGTCTTAAGGGTAGTTGATAAGCTACCGACTCTTCCACAAACTCAGATATGGACTCGTGAAATTCTGTAATTGCGCGAGGATGTGACAACTGAAAGCACACTCCCGCGTTGAAGTAACTTCCTCTACATCAGAATGCTATCCGAATACAAAAATATTATTTATATGTAATGTAACAGATTAGATTAGTTTAATGAGCCTTCCTATTATTATTTATGGGGACACTTGAAAAATAAAGTGTATAAGTCAAATCCTTATACATTAGAAGAACTTAAAGACAATATCACAAGAGGCATTAACTTTATTTCAGAAGATGAACTTATGGGCTGGAAAGAAAAATTCCTAAAAAAAAAAAAAAAGGTGCTAGTGTTGTGTGGATGCAAGAGGAGGATATTTCCAACATCCCTTGTGATGAGGTACGTGGTTATTTCCATTGTAATTTTAACTGTGCTTGCTAGAACCTGAATCATTAGACCGTTAGCTGCTTTATTTGCGTAGATATTTCACCCGATCGCTCGGGAGTTAGAGCCGTGGCCGCCGTGACCCAGAAACCCGCATGATTGGCCAACTCGTACGTGAAACACACTATATTAAGGGAAGACAATATGAAAATCCTCTTTTCTTACGTTTACTTTATATTTTAATACATGATCATAAGCACATAGCACACAAATTAGGATCAATACAAGAATTTCAGTTTCGGTTAAGACCACCAAATCGTTGACCAATTAAGAAAGCAAACAGAAAATTAGGTGCGGATGCAAAATGACATCATTATTTCAATATAATTTAACATAGAGGAATCTTCTTTGTTCATCAATTCCATAATAAATGGAATTTTGATACTGCAATTCTGTTATTTCTTATGTATTTTAAAGTTTTCATTTTTACTTCCTCTGCCCGTACCATAGGTACTATAGGTAGAGGAAGTATTGTTTTCGACCCCAAAATTCGAAGTTGAGTTAAAAGCATATATACACGTTTCAAGGCCCCCTGAATCCAAAAATACTATTTTTGGAAACATGTCTGTGTGTCAGTGTGTGTCTGTCTGTCTGTCCGTGTGGAAGTTTGTGAACAGGCTAGCTCCGAAACGGAGAATCGTATGAAAACAAAATTTCGTATTTGGGTCAGGTAAATTCTGAAGATGTGATTCGTAGATTGGCGACAAATTTCCCTTGTTTTTAAGGGTACTATACATGAAGAAATTTTCGTTTTTCGCGATTTTCTCGAAAACGGCTCTAACGAGTTTCTTTAAATTTTGCACATGGGTTGCTTATACTAAGAGCTAAAACTTTTATTTGAAACATTTTTTCGAGAAAATTCTCTGAGGGTAGTTACAAGCCACCCACTTTTCACCCACTGTTTGTAGAAAGTTTGTCTTACGTGGTGAACAACTGAATTCGGGCTCTTTCACGGCCTCTTATTCTATACAAGAATGTGAAGTGAGAAAGATGTGTTGTTGGCCATGCATAGAGTAAAGATGTATTTGAGGGAAATATTCGATAAATTTCGGAAATTATATTTTACGGCAGAAAGTTCAATAAACGTCTGCAGTCATTTGTTCTTTTTTTTTTAAGTTTGTTATATAGACTGCGCTTTTAGTCGCATCATTGAAAGAAGAGGTATTTATAGGATAATCAGCGTAAAATTGTGTCTTGCGATTCTGTACAAGGATATGTGAATACTGCTAACTTTTATTTGGGCAGAGGAAGTTATGTGACTTTCACATCAGATTTTAAAACTTAATTGAAACTCATTGCACAGATTATACAAATTTAAAACACGCATTTTTCAAAGGAAAGTAATTTAAAAACACGTGGCATATTTTTCTATTACTGGATCGTAAAGATGCCCTGTAAATTTAATGCAATTGTATACATAGTGTAAGTGTAATTTAACCTCGAATACCTAAAAAAAATTCTTTTACAGAAAAATGTAGAAAGAATTTCAGGCGTTACTTGATTTTTATATGCACGGATATTTTTAATTGGCTGCAGCGTCCTTTTAGAATGCGGTTTTTAAGAATTAAATCTATTTTGTTTCAGCTATGATAAATTAAAATTCCATTTTTGATCCCCCTTCTTAAATTACTTATAAAACCACTATTTCTGTTATATTACATAAATATTGAGATAATATTAATAACCTACTATTATTATTTTAAAGGTAACTTCAGGTGTACAAAATGCATTAGACCAATTACGCCACACAATGGATAAACAGTCCAGCATTAGGCCTACAACTTGGTTTCATCAAAAGCTTCTCAATCATGTTAAAGTGAGGCTGTTATGAATATGAAGGCGCCACTTTAAACAGCTTCCGTTATTGATGTAACACTGATTAGCCTACCTCGAGCTCCACAGCTTTGAAGCAAACAATTGAGTAACAAAATTATCTCTCTATTCTTCGCCCATTATCGATACACATAATTTCAACCTAATTGAGTTCATGGTTACCCTGAACAATGTATACTGAGCTTTCAAAGATTCCAGTTAATATATCATTGAATATTATGTTATAATGGGGTATACTGGATTAATATTAAATATTATATTAAGTATTATGTGTATATATATTATATAGTGTCGATTATATATATATATATATATGGGTATACAATCGATACAATGTTTCATTCTCGATTTAAAGGCTCACTTTTGAAAATGCGAAAATGCAAAGTAACTCTACTACTGAAAACATTCACGACAAAATACGTAACCATAAAATTAACGTGAACATAAACGCAAAATACTAACATGAAAATCTTTCACAAGCCAAAATTTATTTTCCCTGTTAATGGGATTCCAGAAAATAGAGACGATAGAAGATAGAAATAAGGATATAAAGAAAACAGAAAAGATAAAAAATAATAATTTGAAATAGAAAAGAGACGACAGAAGAGAGAACTGAAAACAGAAATGTAGAAATAGAGAAAGAAAGAGATTGATAGAGAAACAGGCATAGTGAAAGAGGGATACAGAGGAGCAGATACAGATACAGAGACATACAGAGAGAGAAACAAATAATAACACACATAGACCTCATACATGGACGCATCTATTTTTCTTATTTTCCTCAGTATTTTCGAATAGTCTCGATGTGAATGTTCGCTATTATAATGGGGCACTAATCAATTTCCAAATCCACCAATTAAGATTGGTATAACTATAAAGAAGATTATAATGAATGCACGGGCAGGGCCGTGGAAAGAAAGCAGGGGCCCCACTACCCAACTCGCCCTTTATAATGTAAGTTATACAACAAAAAGATTTTGTAATTATATGACATAATTATTAAGTGCCAGAATGGTACCAGTACTTTATGAGATTGTCTGGTAGAAAGGACTGTCTGACTGTCTGTCCGTCCGTGTGTCTGTAAGCGAGATAACTGAAATATACTTTATCGGATTTTCATAAAACTTGGTAGGCCTATACCATTTATAGCACCCATGGGACGAAGCCTATTGATTTAGGGCCAAATCGGTTAGCTGATGCCGGGCACGGAACGGAAAATACATTAAAATGTTCTAATTATTAGCAATTTTATCTGTATGTACCAGTTTCATCTTTTGAAAATTATGATTTTAAATGCCGAACGTTAGAGAGGCCTACTGTTGAGTCCAAAAGGATTTGTGCTTCTACTTTCAAAAAATAGTAATTTTTCTTCAAGAATAATCCGTTTCAGATTAACTGATTAATTCCGTGTCACTGTTATACGACAGGATAATGCAGATAAAATAAACACATAAAACATAACTTAAGCTGTTTATTGACTTATAACCAGTTTTATTTTAGAGTAAATTTAGAAAGTAAAAAATAAGTTTTATTTTAGAGTAAATTTAGAAAGTAAAAAATAAAACTTGGTCGGCCGGGCCCCGGGGCTACAGCCCCGGCTGCTCCTCCCTCTCGTCGGGCCTGTGCACGGGCTGTAACAACAACATTGTAGATTTGATTATAAATTTATTAGGAATAGTAAGTACGATTGCATAAGCAAATAGAAAATATAATTCTGGTTGAATGTGGACTCAGCATCCCTTGTTTATACTAATTCTAAGCCAGATAACACACGGGGACCAGAAGTTCCCACACTAAAAAAATAATTTATTATAATAATGCATTTTTTATATATATTTACCTTATACCTTACGGTGCAAATTGAATGCAATTTCAATCTTTTCTAAATCAGTAAATCGAAACGAGACGAAAAGACAGCAAAAAGAAAACAAAACAAATGCACCACTGCACTACAGCTAATGCAAACAGATGTCTTGTATTAGATTTTTATATATAATTCAAACAAAGCTTTTACATCAGTATTCTTCCTATATTCCAAATACATTTGATTGAACTTCACTTGAAGTAACAAAAAAGGGATGGGAGCATTTGAAGCATGGTAGTGGTGAATACATTACTTGTTGGCATCGGGGAAAGCAGGGCACCGTAGGAATCGTCATTTGGCAGTCAAATTGTTGAAACAATCCATTATTCAGACAGCCACGCACTGGCTGGCAGTGAAATCGCTTTTCAGAACCGCCATCCCTGCCAGCCTGGCCGACACGAGGCAACATATTGCAATGGCCTCTGCTATCAATTCTCATCAAGAAGTGCGTTCGATCCAATGAATGTGATCGAATGGTGCATTCAGTTCAACGCACAACTGCACTTCAAATCAATCTAGCCACTGTTGTTCCGTGCGTACACTTTATGTTCCTAGATAGATCAATTAACCCTAAGAATGAACCCCCATTACCAAAAGCCCGCTTAGTATTTACTGGTAGTTTGGGAAAAACTACCTGCGTGAGGTTTACATTTGGAATTTTGGTAATGAAAGCCATATTGACGTACCGATAGGACTTGTTTTAAGACATGAAACTCTGCCTAGAGCTTAACACGGAAATCGATTTAAAAAATAATTTATTTTCTGCATATCATAACTGCAATTATCATTGATTAAACAAAACATTCTGAAACTCTGTTTCATCATTTTACTGATTTTATTCTTTATACACGTTTTCTCATAAAACATATTCCATGGAATGAAGGTCAAAAACATTGATTAGAAGAAGACATCGAGTAGTTTTGAAATTCGCAGAGTTGTTTTTAAAACTACAAGTCCCAGAAGAGGTGCGCGAGGGGTGGGGAGCGTTGAAATTTTGTTCCTCGAAAACCGTCGGTTGTAACAAAGATTAATTTAAGTACAAAAATAAACTTCGTAATAGTTTCTACAAAACAGATTTTTCTGTAGAGTTAATAATTTAGGAAATATAGGGGATGAAAAATTAGTTCTTAAATAATCTTGTTATACTTTAAACAAAAAAGCAGATGATAGTTGAAATTCCTAGAAAAACGTAAATTCTGAAGGTAAACATTACACATGTCTTCTATTACTTTATTTTATTACTTAATAGAAGGTATTATTAAAAATATGGTTTTTCATAAACTTCCGGGCCCCGTTATCACTGTCGCGCATGCGTAATATATTTCAAATGGATATATTTTTATATCTCTATTTATCTCTATATATATAAAAGGCTTTGTCCTGACTGACTGACTGACTGACTGAATGAATGACTGACTGAATGACAGGAATCAACGTACAGCCTAAACTATAACAGGTAGAGACTTGGAATTTTGACAGTACCTTCGCTTCATAATGTAGGTGCTCACTAAGAAAGGATTTTAAAAAATTCTGATTCTAAATGCCAAAAATTAAATGTTTTTGAAATTACTTAATCCCTTTTTACATAGAATTATCAAAACAAATTCACAGAACGTGGTATCAGGTGGGCTTGGATTAAATTAAATGGATGTTTGACAAATTAGAGAAGGTATCATTATAATTCATATTATCTATATTAATAAAAGGAATTCTCCTCGATGTCCAGCGAAATCTACTGAACGCAGAGATCTGAAATTTTAAACATAGGTGTGCTGAAGGGTCGGAAAATGCACCTCGAAGCCGGAATTTTAATTTTAGTTTTCGTTCGTGAGTTATGAGTGAAAAACTGGCAAAAAACGTGCATTTTTTGCGTTTTCAAAACATAAGTTTTCAGTTATACATTTCAATGTCAAATCAATTACAGTTGGCTTTGGCTATTTTTGTCAAACCTTGAAAACAAAACTTTCGCGATCGCTTGAATGTTGTAAGCCCTAAATATGGTCAAACGTTGTTTTATTTGGACGAATCTCACTATACAGAGGTTTTCTTGGCCAAGAAACTCCAATCTGAGGTCGCTTTTACCAGTCGATGCTATCTGATCGTGGTATGTAGTCCATGCGATTTAGGTGTTAATAAATGTAATGATTTAACTATTATACTCTTAATTTTTAATTCTTGAAATAATTATCGCGGGCGAAGCCGCGGGCACATGCTAGTCACCTATAGCTTAATAAAATTTTAAATCATTGTCATACAGGCACAGGAAAATTTCATTTTCTAAAAATCGTCGCATAGAGTAGCTTACGGAAATCGTTAGTGCTCTGCTAAATGTATCGCTGAGCACTTAGTGCGTGAAACAAAGGAAATTAATGCTGTAGATAAAGGTAATGGTGGTAGCGAAAAGCCTGCGTTTCGCTGAACAAATGGAATAAAGCGAGTGTAATAGCTACACCGGCTCATTAAGTAAACATCTGGTATTGAAACTCCATTTCGATCGCGAAACTCAATGAACCGATTATATGAAACATTGAAGTGAATGTACTGTTAACAATGTACCGGCCATTCGGAGCTTTTACCCTGAAATTAAAATATTGAATTCAGTCTATTTGCATTTCGCTGCTCTTCAGCTATGTACAGTTTCCGTAAATTCAGAAATCCAAACATAGGCAGGATATCATCTGTGTGTATATACAGAACTGAAGGAAAGTAACTGCCCAGATTTAAGAACGAATTCGGCTTGAAGTGGTAGCAGAAAAAAAAAGTTAATACCATAATATGCTGAAAAATATATGGAATTCGCAAAAAAATAAGTTTCAACGAATGAAAAATATATGCTATTCTGAAATTCGTATTGTTGCAGATATAACTCGACAACCCAATAAGGCACAATATTAATCTCTCGACACTTTTCAATAGAGTTGAATGTTTTTATGTAAATGAAATGTACATGTAAATATCACACAATTAAACAATTATAATGTACATTCCTAAGCACTATTACCAAGAAATTTTACATGCGCCATGTTAAAACAAATTGCTCTTTAATCTAAAATAAAAAAAATAACAAAAATTACTAACTTTCTGAATTTTGAATATTAAAATAATTATTGTGATATCAGGGATTCTATCCACGGAGTAAATGAAGAAATAAATAATTTGGGATTATAGAATTAATATAATTGCTCAATATAATTGTCCAATTCTTGGTGCATATTTCTGCAATCATCAAATTGGATCGTGTGACATTGCAGATTGCTGTTGCACACAATTTCATCATCTAATGAGGAGGAAGGTTGTAGATATAGGCCTACGTATCACCGGAGATACGTTATTTTTCAATCTCCTACATAGCCTTTTATAACTTCAGTTGAACTAGACAAGCTTCACAAATGACGGAATTCCTTTTTTCATAATAAGAACATTTAAAGTCAGACGCTTCCGGGGATGACAAACACTAATATCCTCGCTTCTTATTTTTCGTCACGGAGTCGAGATGGCGTTGGACGAAAATGATATCTGATGCATGTCCCTCAGTCTTTGCAAGGATTTTCCTTTCTCTCGGATAATCAATTGTCGTCATCGGGAAAATATTCCGCAAATCTGAATTCCATTCTGCTTCTCAAATACCTACTTCTTCTCATTCAAAGTCTCGGATCCTTAACTTCTACAACTTTCTCTTCTTTTATTTGCACTCCCTGTGAAAACTCATACTCTTCGCTTTTTATTCCCGACTCATGCTTGTATAAACTTTGCCATCTCTCTTACAGTCACACGGTTCTTCATTTCACGTATATTGTAAAGTTTTACAATAAGAAAGCCTGTTATGGATCACAGAAGTGGATTTAAAAATATCAAAAGTAAGTTTGGAAGAAAAAGTATTGTGCTTCGTGTTTTACCCGTTTCTATCCTGAAAGTTCTTTCGTCAGCTTAGTTAAAGTAGCTTTATTCAGACTGACTCTACTATAATATCAATATTAAGAATAGTAATAATAATAATAATAATAATAATAATAATAATAATAATAACATAGCAAGAACGCTACCGTACGAAGTGTAAGAGTCAAGTACAGACCTATTTGTTACATAATCAACTGAAGCCTTTGAAATTACTGTAAATACTATTTCCATATTCGTAAATTTGTGCCAAAGTTGAATATTCACTATAGCAGGAAAAGTATATGATATCTGATGGGAAAAAAAGACAATTTTATCAACATTTATTATGCAGTAATAACCATTTTATGGAAGCTCTCTCAGTAGAAAGTTTATCACTTATCTGTTAACAGATGTTCCGTATAAATGAGCTTAATCCATTAATCCAGATCTGTTTTTCTTCAATCACTATTAAAAATTTATAAATCATTATAATACGATGTAATTTTATACGTATCATGTGAAAACTTTTTTAATCTAAAAGAAAATAAAATATTATCATCATAAATTATCTCTCTGAATTTTTAATTTAATAACATGATTGTGAGATTTATACCAAACTGGTGTATAAAATTGTTTTTATAAGGTTTTATATATATTTTAATAATAATTTCTATCAAAAAGGTAGTGTTAATGTTAACAAGCGTCCCATCTTCCCATACAGTTCCTATATTCTCCTTTTACTATTTATATGATATAAAATTACACAGGTTACATTGTTCTAATTCTATATTGCTTACGTTGGATCGGGCTGAACATTCCTAATAAAATGTTGTACATGTGTTATTGCTGAGGTTGGAAACTCGAGTTATTGTTTGAAAATGAATTGATTGGTTTGTTGGGCAGTTAAATGGTTGTATGTAGGTTGGAGGGTAAGGTAGTATAGAAGATCAGCAGATATGCTGCTGCATGAGTAATGGTCCAGTATCCTAACAGAATTCTATACAACATATTATTCTTTCATGCATTCGTCATAAAAGCCAATTACTATATTCCGTCTGCAAATCCAGATACACTTTATTCCGGCGGAACGCATGCTATGCAGCTCCATTGCAAGACAAGACTTTTTTGTTGTCAGGCTGCAGTTTAATCTTCTCTACATCATATGCTCCCATGCATCCTAACTCTAGTTTCAATTCTACGTTTTTCTACAAAGAACTTCCTCTATATCACTTCTTGCAATGGATATACAGCTTGCTGACTCTACAGTTCATGTTCAGGAGTTCAAATAAAATGCTGACTACATGTGTAGAAAATTGCATAGAAGTACGCAAAGTGGGAGTTAGAATATAAATGTAAAGAAGTCAGAATAAGCCTACATGACATTCAATTGACAAGCTCTCAATAGAAAAGCTCAAAATTGACCTCTTAAATAGACGAGGATATAAATACACAGGCATATGGTACAAATTAATACATTAAGATATTAATTTTTAGAACAAGTTGATGATACCATTAGAATTGAGATTTAAACAATTTACCAAATAAACATGATCGCAAAAAATGGACAAGAGTGAAAAAATTTAAAAAGTTACTGAATTTCTTTTTAAATTTCTCGAAAATGATCTAATTTTTTTATTACACTCTCTCTAAATTGGCTGCTTGTCAGACAGTTAACTCGTAATAAAATAGCACTTTATCGAGCTAGGCCACTAAAGCAATATTTGCGGACTCTCCTCTCAACTAGTTCCAACTATGGCACCTAGAAGTCTCTGAACTGTCCATTGAAATTTATGTTTATGATCTTTTTTTATGAATAAATGTTTAGACCTATATTATTAAGAAGGATCGCTAATCTTATCATTCAAACATATTGTATTCATGAAACAATTTGATAATAACAAATACGCCTCGTCCAAAAAACTAGATTCCTCCGCTAAAGCTTTGTTTTGAGTACTCGATACATACCCATATACAGCTATTAATTATCTTTTTCGTTTTTAGCTTTCAAGATAAAAATAACTCAACACAGATATACACGGTACCGTTTAAACGTTCTAATGAACAAATCTAATTTTTTTTAATTTACAAAATGGAGGACGCCGTGGCGCAGTTGGTTGAGGCACTGCAGAATAAACTGGAAGTTTGCTGGTTCGATCTCCGATGAAATTGTTGGGATTTTTCAATTGGCTTAGTCTGTCTGGTGGCTCTATGGCCCTGGGGTCCACTCAGCCTCTAGCAGAAATGAACACCGGGAGCAATTCTAAGAGTAAAGGGGACTGGTTCGTAAGGCTGCCACCTTAATATGCTCACGGCCTGCATAGGGATGACTTTACTTTACCTTTCACATTTAGAAAGTACGATGTACGAAAGTACGATACATGAGTTATGTGCGTTGGAGAATCTCGGAAATTTAAAAAGCCTTGCCTTCGGCTTTCCTCGATTCTGCAATGATGCATTTGCCACTCTTGTATAACAACCTGATATTATGTAAGGTAAACTAGTTTTTTTATATGATTTGCTCCTTTTATACGTTCCATGAAAGTGGTGAATACAGAAAGACAGGTACAAGTAAAAAGAAACGTTTAAGAATTCCATTTTATGTAACCCAATGCATGATATACAAAAACTATTGTAGATCTCCTTGAAGTTTAAGGATTATAACCTAAGCATTTTACGTGTATAAAAAGTATCTCCTTTGTGTGTGTGTGGATACAGTAGGAGCACTAGAGCAGCCGGATGCCTATAACCCTTTTCCAATTGGCTTCCTACTCTCTCTTCCTTTTGCAATCTTCTCGTCTCTGTCACTGGATAACCCTCTCATCCCGCTTTCTCACCCCTTGTCTTTGAGTCTTGTGGCCAACCTGCCTTTGATCATCTGCTTCCACGTTTTCTTTTTAAGATTTCCTTCTCTATTTCTAGTGCGCCCGATCTTCACTAAGGAAAAAGAACTCTTGAACGTGGGTGGGGAATGGAGGAGATCAAATTGCGAACAGCTCGTGTGTCTGGCGTGGCACGGGCAGAATTCCTAGCACCCGTCTTTCCTAACAACTCAGTTTCTAACAAAGTGCGCAGTCCTTTATTCCGCGTAATCCAGCCCAATCCCGGCTCGTAACGAATTCACATGCATGCAGGAATTTATTACTAAACGCGTTCTATCTCCACTTGAGGCATGAGATAAAACTTAAAAGTCTCGTTTTCTTCAGCGAATCTTTAATCAAAGGGATAGCAGAAACTATCAAAATCCAGTAACACATTTAGGCCTACTTTAAACCATGTTTATTCCAGCCGCAATTTTTTTTTTTTAAATCAAAATCGTTAGAGTCATTTTCGAGAAAATCGACCAAAATTACATTATTTTAATGTAAAATGCCCGTAGTAATAAAATGAAAGTCGTCACGTTCCGAATCGCATCATCGAAGGATACACAGCCTACATAAAATATGATGTAATGCACTCAAGTAATTCTCTTTACCCTAAGCATGGGCAATACACATTTCTCACTCGACGTACTACTATAGATTGAGAGGCCGTATTGAAAGCAGTACGTATTTATTGTTCACCAGCTAATATTTCAGGAGAAAAATTCCTCTGACACTGGGATTAGAACCCAGGATATTCTGCTTTACATGCCGAAGCACAAGCAACTGAGCTGGTCAGTGTTCGATTCACAGTGTCAGATGGAATCTCTCTCCTATGACTGATTATCCTTCATGGTTTACCTCACTGATAGACATTTAGCCTATGTTATATTCAGTATTGTGAGGCTCACTAATTTAGTGATATTGTGACCGGGTCTCCACTGTTATTGTACAATGATATTTAAGATGTGTTCATTAAACCCAGAATATGGTTTCTGTTGAACATACATGAGAATATATTAGGAGAAAAATCCCTCATACTCTGGCATTCGAGCCCATGACCTTCCGATTTACGTGCCGATGCTCAATCAACTGAGCTTGAAAGAGTTCAGCATTATGACAACAATAGATAAACAGTTTTTTTTTTCTTCAAAAGTAACAATTTCAGTTCGCTTTTGATAGTTCAGACACGTATTTGTTCTTGTCTTAGAAATTCTCGAAAAGTGGAATGGAAATAGTAAATGTCAAAATAATTTATTAATAACAGTTTATTTGACATGGGTTTCTTTCACGGTTTTCCCAGTCGTAAAGGCAATTGCAGATTTGAGTAATTATTTACCATGACTCATCCTCGCTATTTAGTCTTGTACCATATCCATTTAAATTAATATCAGTTGAAAATTACTGACACAAAATACACTTTTAACTTATTTAAAGTTTTCAAAACTTCAAATTTTAAATTCTTCACCCCAAAAAGTTTCACACACTGACGTTAATGTTTACCTAGCTCCAGAAACTTGAAATTTGACATACAGTACTTATAGCTTTTAGTCTGATACCTATGGAAAAATTCAAAAAGTTAAAACTTTTAATTTTACTCCCTCCCCCCACGGAGTTATTACATTCCTATAAGCCCTCAAGACGTTCAGAACGAGCCATTAACTAAATCTTCTCCCAATTAAAAGCTAATTTCTCGCAGGAAAATGTAAACATGCCATAATTTTTTGTTAATTCAGCATTATTTATACTCCTTTGAGCATCGAATACATATCAGGAGTTCAGTTCTGTGTGTATACCACTAGGCCATGCGACTATTGAGTGTCAGTTATTTTCTGTTGTTGGTGTATTTTATGTCAGTAATATTCAACTGATATTAATTTTAATGAACATGGCACAGGATGAAATAGCAATGGTGATTCATGGTAAGTAATTATCCAAATCGAAATTTGCCTTTACGACTGGGGAAACCGTGAAAGAAACTCAGGTAAAATTGGCCAGCCACGGGATTTGAACCTGAGATCTCCCAAATGAAAATCCAAGACGCTACCATCTCTGCTACCTCGCTCAGTATAATAATTATTGTGAGCAGTCTCATATAACAAATTTGCCTTCATCGATGAGCACATTTACAGAGAGCTGGTCATGAACTCCCCGCAACATCGCAAGTGTTGGAAAATTAAATCTGTGTAATTTTGTGTTGTTAATAATAATTATTGATTAACGCTCAAACGAGTGCTCATAATTGCAATCTCCTGCAGCGAGAGCAAATAAATAACCTCACGATTCGTTAAGCGGCCTAGGGGAAAAAACAAATGAATGCAAGTAAAAATATAAACAAATGAAAACAACGCAGCGTAAAATGAATGCAATGTCCAGCAGGTGACTATTATAAACAAAATCGCAAGCTTCACAATTCAATAACTTTATTTTGTTATATTGCGGCTACGACTGGCGGGAGAGGAAGATAGTTTGTATCTCTGAATTCAACTCCGACATCTAAATAGCCTTCCCCTCACTCGTTTTCTGCCAGTGTCAGGAAGAAAAATATTACTCATATCAAATCCGAATTTTACTAAGTTTCTATGATTTTTCACAAAATATCTTATAACTTTCATTAAACCCAATCCTTATAATACCCTAAACTATTAGTATTGCCAAATGAGAAGTAAAGTCCTCTATTGCTTGTATTTCAGCACAATAAGCTACATTGCAGTGCAATATAGCAGACAGTAACGCAGGCGTGCACTACAAAACATCACAAATTCGATCCGACGAGATCCATGCATACAGATAACATGATTGCATCCTCTATCTGCATACACTGCATATTTCCTTGCATTCCCTGCACTAAAGAGGAACTCATACCCGTATAATTTGCATATAACAGTACCTTCTGAACTTCATTGTTATGAGAGCAGTCAATTTTCGCTCTACTTTCATTCCCTTTTAAGATTCCCTCACTGTAGCTCGGTGAGTGATAGCGAAAAATATCAATCAACTCATATATTAATAATAATAATAATAATAATAATAATAATAATAATAATAACAGAATAATTTTATTCAATCTGAAGATTAATAGTAGATCCTTTCTTTCATCATCCGGCACTATTAAACAATATAATAAATTACACAATTTTCTGTAATATTAACATAAATAATTACCAGGGCCCGGATTCTAATGAAATGTCATCTTTTTATTGATGCTGCATAGACATTTCCAACTTGTGGATAAATCCTAATCATGGCCTCTAGATTATAGAAAAGCATTTTTATTAGGCCATTTTTTTGTCATTTTTTGTCATTTTATGCCATTTTATATTTTTAGGGCATTTATTTCAAATTTAGGTCATTATTTTGTAATTTTCGTGTCATTTGCTTCCTTATTTAGTCATTATTAACTTTTTCGTCGCTAGCGGTGCTGTATTTGAAGTTGTTTGTTTAATGCAAGAAGGACAAATTTGGTGTTAAAGTGTTGACTTGTCTCAGTCGGAAGTGAGAATCAAAGAAACGCCAAAATTTTGTATTATATTACTATTGTTCTCAATAAACAACAATGTAATCCGGCAGATCACAAAAGGATGTGCCGAATTTTTACTCACCAGTGCCTCAGTGCCAGTATAAATTTCCGTGAGAAGAAAACATTCACAACATTACAGTTATTTACAGTTTTTACAATTATGTACAAACTAGTATATGACTTTGTGTGTACAATAATAATTTTTTATAAATAAAATAACAGTTTTTAGGTCATTTTTTATAATTATTAAGTCATTTTCTTTAAAATTCAGGGTCATTTTATAGGCCATTTTTCAAACAATATTAGGTCATCAGAATCCGGGCCCTGATAATTACCAATAAATTTGAAATTACTGAAGAAACAAGGGTATGTATTGTGTGTATTATTATTACATAATATATTACTATGACTACTATATTACTATAATACCATTACCTACTGCATTATGTCAATTTAATTAAGACATTCACATATTTTATTCACTATTAACTGTTACGTATATGTGTTCTTAACTGCGATTTGAAGGTTGCTGGAGGCCAGCAGCCCTTTTGTAGGCTTAAGAAGGTAAAGATTTTCACATTCGGATGATTGAAGTAGTGAAGAATGACGAATTTAAATATTGAGATAATATTATCGTGTCTAGATCGTACTACCAGTCCGGAGCAATTTTAGCATCCCGTGGAGTTTCATGAACAATAACGAATTCAATTACGCTTTTTTCTTGTGGAGGGAAAAGAATCAGATGGTAAGTCCATCGACTCGACAGCCCTCTAGGAGGAAATTAAAGATTTTACTAGCACATGAAGGGCCAGAAAATATTTCTAGAGTCTAAATCTTGACTTAGAGTTCTTTAACGTACCGAGAATCTACTACAGGGAGTCCTTTTCTTTTCTTTGTTTTTCTAAGCTGTAGGGAGTAATATAAATATTAGCTTACTACAATTCGTGGTACAATATATGTACAATTTCCGGGAGATAAAATGCAAATAGGCCTAATAATAATTCCTTTATTGTAGTCAAATGGTTATGTTATGATGAATGGAGCAACAGTGGAATGATATAAGGCAGGGAAAACAGGAACACCCCGAGAAAACCTCCACAATTTTATCCACCACAGATCCCACGTGGATTCACCGAAAATCGACCCCGGATCACAGCGGTGGAAGGCGAGCGATCTAAGCACCCGGCCATGGGGGCGGGATAGGCTGCATTAGAATAGGCTACTGGTTATTAACAAAGCAACAGCAAAAACAATAATCTGCAGAAATGACATGACTATGTTCGTTAGCAAGAGGAAAGCTTATAGACAAGATCGGAAATGAAAGAATTATATCTGAATTTAACCTTTTATTTTAAATTACAAAATTGGAACTAAACAGGACTAATTTATTTAATGGTGTTTAAGAACGGATGAGGATCGCATTCCACGCATCCTGCTACAGTACAAATGAAGAAAGAGAGAGACGCCGAAATAGGGGAGGTCCAGAAAACGATAGGGATCAATTTTAACTATATTAAAAGCTATTTTAAAACGTAAATAGGCCTATAGCTTTTAATCGGCATACATCTTAGACAAAAAAGTTGTAGCTAGGACCAAAGTTAATCTATTTATACGTTCCAATTAAATTTGGGCTTTCCAAATCTTGTAGCTTATGATGATTCAACTGATTTAGGACCGAAGAGAATCGTTTTTTAAATTCCGATTTAATTTGGGCTACTGTTGGTCTATTTCTATGTGTCTATAGAAATATTATCAAGATTTCGGATGATAGATTTAAGGTTTTCATATCTGATACACTTGGCACATAGCAACTTCGAAATGAGGTTTCAATAATGAGATATAAACATACGAACATGAGTTCTCTGTATTTTCCTATTTTGTCGTATTTAAATGGTAATTTTGTTCTGAGAGTCAATTCGCATATGTATAGTGTGTATACAGGATTTTGGCATGTTTAGAGTTGCTGTTTCGGGGGTGTGGTACATTCTATCGTATATTCGGTCCAGAGTACATTGTTAGAAGCGCCGGATGTTGCCAAAGCAGGCATGCAAGTGAGGGTAAATGGGTATAAGTAGAGGATGCCGTGGACTGAAAATTGCCTCATAAAAAAGACGAACTCAAGTGGTATATTGGACTAGCGTGGGGCTGCCAGAAGAAGAAGAAGAAGAAGATGGCCGCTGAATGGGAATTGGTGGCTTATCCCGCCCTCTACATTACAATTCTCTCCTCTATTCTTTCCCCGCCCACAAACCTCTATTTCCTTCTTCACAAACTCATGGTTTCATATACTCATGTATTTTTCCCCTTTAATTCGACTTTAGACTATCCCAATGTTCTCACAAAGTTTCCGGAAACTAGGGCAGGAATTGCGATCGCTATAGTAACAACCGATGCTCTGCATCACCTTCTTTACATTTCTGCTGCTCTGATTTGTGTTCATGGTAATGATTTGTGTTGCCATAGCTGCAAGTGAAGCCTGCATGTGGAGGCCATGAATTATGTGACCATTACGTCTAGAAAATGCCTCCTGATAATTTCATTGTGTCACCGTACACTCTCTTCGGTGTAATTAATAGGCTTTAAATTCCAACGCGCTCTATTTTGAATAGTTATAACATAAAGGGTTTCCTAGAAGGCATCCTGAACTTATAACTAGGAACAAAGCCAGGAAGAGGGCCCGAGGGACCTCCAAATTAAAAAAAAAATTTAAAAAATACTGAATTAAAACGTTCTTCTCATAATTTTCTTGAATAAAGTGTTTTATTAATCTTATAGCATTTTATATTAGACCAACAGTTCTTAGGGACAGTCGTAAAATTTAAAGTCTTTTTTAATGTTATTTTGAAACAATACAAAGTTTGGTACGTTTTAAAACAAAGCTATTTTGCTTTATTTTGTTAGGCCTTGAAATGAAATTTGAAGGTTTAATTTAGAAAAATCCCAGATCCCGTGGGTTCCTCCTGGACCAGAAACCTGACTTCGTCCCTGATTAGAACCATATCATTATTGACCAGATATTTTGAAAATCTGAAAATTTGAAAAAGTTTTAAAAATTGAAAAGTTACATTAACGCGTTTCAACAACTGTTAATCAAGAAGGATATTTCTTAATGTGCGTTCATTCAAGATTTTTATTTTTATTTGCTAATTTGCTTCAGTCATTTAGTAATTCAATATTTATTACTTTTAAATAATTATCTTAATGTGTTATGTCTTTGTCTTTAAAATTTAATTTTAACCGTTCTATTTACGATCTTAAAGGGACAATTTATTCACAAAGGTAATAAAGAAGCACTTTATTCACTGAAATACTTGTTAGCTAGCATTACCTCATCTGTATTCCTTTCGGTCTTCCATTCCTAAACGGCATTTTCTTCATATGCTTTGACTTTTCTAGTAGCAATTACTTATTAAGACGAATATATAAGTTGTTCGAGCTAAAAAAAAAAAAAGCTAAAATAATGACTTCTTATAAGCCATACGGGAAAAGAACGCCAGGACGACCAAGAAAACGATGGACTTGAGACCGGAACAGGTCGCATTGACCTAAACCCTGAAAGGTAGAAGAAGAAGAAGAAGAAGAAGAAGAAGAAGAAGAAGAAGAAGAAGAAGAAGAAGAAGAAGAAGAAGAAAAGAAAAAAGCTGTTGATATGCTGTGTACCTATCCTCGGAAGATAGCTAACTATATGTGATATAATTTTTGGTATGACATTCAGCTTTTCAGCTGTTCTGATCAAAGCAAATATACACTGTTTTTATTATTATTATTTTTATTATTATATTGACGGTCGAATATAATACTTTCTCTACCCGTGGTAGCTATAAAGTATTTTATTATTGCTCTAAAATTTTCGACTACGTGTTTTGAGAGAGATCTTCCCAACATGTGACAAGAAACAGATATAAGGGAAATTTAAGCAGCGTAATCATTTGGGGACTGTTGATAGAAACTGATCGAGAAACAACACAAATAAATACCCTATACACCATTGTGATGGAAACATATGTGAAACACACTATACCACTGGCTTAGATCCAGAAATTATTCTTAGGAAACGATCCGTCATGTCTTGTATTACAATCTTTATGGCTGGTCTGGAGTTCCGAATCTAGAACTTATGTTTCCTGTCTATAAAATCAAAAAAGAAAATTAAAAACGTGTGGTAAATCTAGAAATACTATTAATATACATCGCCAGTCTTACACATAAATCTCAGGCAAGTACCTATAAATCAATTGTTCCAATACGTCTTCATATTTAAAAAAAACTTCAGTTCTATCGTTCCTGAACTCAAAGGAAAGAGTACTGAGACGTAATTTTAGAGCCTATTATGTTTTACATCGTCTAATATGATGCGCTGGAAAATCTTACGTGAAAACTGGAGTTAATGCAATTGTAGGCCTACCTAGAGCATAAATATATTGTTAAGCACCGTCTGTTTAATTTTATTCCTCTATTGCAGGGATCTCAAAAGTACGATCCTCAGGCCAGATGCGGCTCACGATATGACTTTATCCGGAATGTTGAATGGAAGTGCGCAAATTGACTAATTTACAATGAAAATCTGAAAAAGAAAAAAAACATAAGTTTTGACAGATCCTAAATTAATGTATTAAACTTGTGTTAAAAATATGCCGGTATTCCATATTATGTTAAAATGCATATTATTAACAATTTTTAAAATATTCAGATACTAATGTATCTTTCGCAGTATTTCTCCTCGAACAAGCAGTTTTTTTCCCCTGAATGAAATAATCAAGTTAAAATACAGAGCAAATTTATATTATGAACATTGGAAGTCGCTACTTAGGCCTATAATAATCGCTTCATACACATGTGGTTTTATTATACTATAATTTGTTATCACTGCCCGTTAAAGATTTAGAAGCATTTTCTATAGGCTGTGTATTGCGGGTTTTCTAGACGTTAGTAGCAGGCGGTGCTACAAACATAAGCGATCGAGGAATTCTGAAGCCTTCTCTGTCCGGCTGTGTGTTGCGGGTTTTCTAGTCGTCGTTATAGTCCTTTCACATTCGCCAGAGGTTTCAAGGCCAAACGTAGTACGCCTATGATGCCCCCACTCATATGATATCATACCCCTCCAATGTCAGTCACATGACAAGCCAGTAGGGAGTTCCCCTTGGTGTCGTATGAGTGTGTGCGACAGCGCAGCTCCTCCGCGCAGAGGGGAATACTGTTGACTGCTGATCAGTGGGGGCATATTAAACGTGAGAAGTTGTGGCCTTGAAACCTCTGGCGAATGTGAAAGCACTATACCAGGCGGTGCTGCAAAGATAAGCGATCGAGGAATTCTTAGAACATTGACGGATCCAAATGGAGGGCTGTGGGGGGCTGCCGCCCCCTTCGGTTCTGCACAACCTCTAGTCTACTTTGCACATGGTAATAGGCCTATACATAACGTGCAGTGTTTGTCCCGGCTAGAGTTACAAATACCATTTCTGGTTCATGTCCTTCAGGGAAGCTTGGGCAGACGTACGAAGTATGCAGTGTGCCGTATTCACAGGTAAGTAAGATAGTGGCGACCATCTCTAAATAGTTGTAAATCCATCGATAATATGGTATTTATCGTCTAGGTCATAAAAAGCATTTATTTATTAACAACCTGAATTTTACCAACGTGACTACTGCAGTTAGCAGTTAAAATAAATACTACAATCTAAAATAATTTTATATTCAATAATAACTTCTATTTTTTAACAGATCACATACACGTATTACTAAATACTACTATTAGTAATTGCAGCACACATCAACAAGATAAAAAGTGTGTAAAAAGTGTATTTTATTGAACTTGTAAAATACTTGATTTTATGGCCATGTAAACAGGTATTTTTTATTGATTATGTAAATATGTGTAATTTTTAGCATGTGTATATTTTTTAGTATGATTCACAACTCAGAATTGGTTATAATATATTAACAATAAATATCTGAGGCTACTGCTGATCTTGGTTTATCGACATCATTTTGAGGGTATAAGGCGAAATATTACATACTAACTCCTTAATTATTACATCCCTCAAAGAAGAAAAATGAAATTTATTAATCCTAGCATTTATTGTTATTGTTCCCCTTGCATATGGAGGATTAAGTCCCAAAAAGCCTAATTTTATAGCATCTTAAGTTTTCTTCAAACGAAAAATGAACAGGTTTATACCTAGGTATAAGAAAAAATACATTCTTCTTCTTGCCACTCACATTTTGCTTTAGGCTGTTTACTTGAAGGGAATATCACATTCATGATAGTTATTTATTGAACACAAAAGTTATATATCAATCAAAATAATTTACAGTACAAAACTATAAGAAGTTATCAAGTAGAACCGCGTGATTTTAGTCTCACTTCGAAATAATGGAGTCTGAATAGAAAATATTATTTTAAAGTTAAAACTGTACCTGACTGAACAGTTAAAAAATTATGAACTATTGTTTTTTTTATAATGTGAATAGGTTTAACCACTAATACGTTATAAAATAATAGTACAATAATAATAATAATAGTGTTAATGTCTAGTCATACTCTTTTAGAAGGGAGAAATCCGATAGTGCTTGCCTTTGTCTTAATTCGCTTCTGCACTGCTTTTGCAATAGGATATTTAAGATTTTAAAACGCAATTAACATTCCAATTAAAGAAGCTATTCTTCTTTTAAAATGAGACTAGTATTTTAGTAAACTTCTTTTAACAAAAATTTAGATTAAATTGGAATCTTGGAATCTCCTTCTGTTCTTTACATACCTTTAATGCCAGCTAACAAATCGCCTTCAACATTGACTACATTTGCATTTATAATGGTTTTTAATTTGAAAGATGGAAGTGGTTTCTTGTCGACCGCCTCGCTGTCTCCACAGTGACTATCATCCCTTCCCCTCATCCTCACCACCAAGCTATGGTAATCGTTCTGCGAGAATGAGTCTACGTGCGGAAAAAGGAAAATATTTCCATTTATTATGTCTCAATTTCAGGAAGACTGTTTAAGCTCTCAGACAATCTTATCTTTGTTCTCGGTTCACTCGTATTGCAAGTACCTCCTATTCTAGGTTGCATTTATGCGTTTCAGAAGAATAAAATGTCTGTGCTTCCTTATCCTCTTATATCTTATGTGATGCACCATCTGAATTCCTCTATCACAGCGTTTCTCAACCTTTTTGAACCCGAGGACCTCTAAAGTGTCAAGATATTTTTACGGACCCCTAATTTTACATCCCATTTTCAAAGGTAGGCTATATATAGGCCTATATTCTTAACATTTGGGATATTAATTATAGGTCATTATAACGAAATAATTATAAATACATTTTTTAATTCGAACGGAAAAACAGTTATTGAATTGGAAGTAAAATATTGAGAGTAAAATTATATTTTGAACAGACTTTAATATTTATTACCAGTTTTATAATATAATTAAGAATTATAGCACAGGTTTACCGGTATCAGACACTCGGGCACCTCCAAGAATAAAACCCTTGTTAAGAGAGCGCCTCTAATAACAAATTCCGACAAAGTTTTATTTTTCAGGTTTTCGAATGAAAGAGGAAACCATAGACGTCAGTGCATCAGGGGTTTCAAACAGAAAAAGTAAGGAAACTTGCAATAGGACCTGTATTTTCGAAGATTTTAAAATTTTCGACATCTAGTGTCCATTTCATGCGAAAAATGTTTACTTCTTTTCTTGATTTATGATATTTTTTAATTATGTCTGCGGACCATCTGCACCAGTGGTCCGCGGACAATAGGTTGAGAAACGCTGCTCTATCATAATTTACGTCTTCAGTGAAATCATCTTCCTAAAACTTTGCAAATTTTCTGAGTAAATAAGCGAATATAAACTCAAATAAGAAAGGATTAGTTTTATTTGCTACGCTTCCTTTATATAAAGGCATAGATTAGAATTATCCATAAAGTCTAATTAAAGTCTGCGAAATTTGGCTAAAGAACGAAGAGCTGCCATCAGGAGACATCCCGTACGAACTATAGCCTACATTTGGTTCGGCCTGGAAAGAGAGATCGGAAAAGAGAGATTACTTGAAGATCTCATAACGCTGGGTAACCACTTGTATATCGTAAAAGAGGAAAGGCTCCACAAATAAATGTTAAGAAGAGAACATAGATTAAAAAAATAGGCCGAAAAGGATGGTACTCTCTAACTAATTATTGTAAGTAATAACGTTGGAGCACCCCCCTCCGAGAAATACAATATAATCGAGGGGGGCAATCAAGATAACATGAATTCTGAATAAATATTATTATTATTATTATTATAAATTTAAAAACGGAGGCTAATTAAGCGATTATAAACTCAAATAAGGAAGAATTAGTTTGAATTGCTACGCTTCCGTTATATAAAGGCATAAAATAAAATTATCCAAAAGTCTAATTAAAAATTAGACTACCACTATACCGTAAATCTCTGTTGTGTTCCGAGATAAGTGTATTAACAACAATAACTAGTTTTCTTTAAATATTAAATAAATATTTAGGCAATATGAATACAGTTCGCCAGGCAGAATCAACATTAGTTGTAATCTACAATCTAACCTATTTTGTCATAATACTAACAATACCGGTTTCTAAGAGCTGTGAGTAGGAAATCGCTCCTTGAGAAATTCTTTAGTAGTTCTACAGTATAAAGTAAACCCTAAATCTAACTAAGACAGTATGCGATGCTGGGTAGGCGTGATACCCCGATTCGGTGGTGATTAAAGGTAACGGGTACTGAGCGGGTAGAATATTATAACTTTTAACCTCAGGCTTCCGCGGCCCGAGTTGACACTAAAATCTTATTGGCTCCAGGTATCTGGGTATCTGCCACGTCTGGCAGATGTTTCGACCATCTTGCTATAATTTTAATCAAGGCAGATACTTGGAAAAAAATAAGATTTTGGTTGGTTGGTATATGGTTATTTAACGACGGGGATGTACTGCAACTTAGGCCTGTGGCCGTCGCCGGTGTGCCGGAATTTTGTCCCGCAGGAGTTCTATTACAGTAAATCTACTGACATGGGACTATTATATTTGTGCACACATAAATGCCATCGACCTGGGCCGGGATCGAACCCGCAACCTTGAGCATAGAAAATCAGCGCGATACTAACTGCGCCACCCGGGCCGACAAGAAGATTTTGGACTATACAACTGCCAGAAAATGATAAATCTGGAAGGGTCTCTGGTACGCGAACTACATATCCAGTTAGAGTAATTGTGAAGTAGTATTTATGAAACAGGTTGGAGGTATGACGAATGTGCAAAAGAACTTGTCAGGATGAGACAGTTTATCATGGCTCCTATTGTCATTTTTTCATTAAAATATCTACTCATATGAATTATATTAATTTCCTGTCCTTTTTTAATATTGGTAGAACGATGCGTGTATAATGATTGGCGGTCATGTTATACGCACCACACATCCTGGGCCGGCTGCCTGGAATCAAAGCCTTCCGCAATTCTGCCGCTCCACGAGTCTCATTTGAATTTAGATACCCTGCAGCAATATAGATCAGCCCGGCTACGTCATAAAGAGGCCAGTCCACCCGTGGCAAGGGCTGTGTATTCGTGACATGGTAGTTTACTTTATTGGCGTGGAAAGTATGATTTTAGTCATACTCTACTAATGGTTAATAAGAAATCCCTTCTATAATCTTGATTAGTTTTTAAATGTAAAAGTGATTGCAGCTGCAATTTTTACTGTTTGAGTTTTATTTATAAACTTTCAAATGCCCGTGTTTATTTAAAAACAGTATAATAAATATGAATAAGTTATTAATAAACTGTGAATTTCAAAGAATTAAAAAGAATTCATGATAGCTTCAAAGAGCTAAATTTCAAGCCTTTTGAATCAAAATAAACAACTTTAATAGCTACCAATAAATTACTGTGACAAATAGTTCACTCACCCATGCAGAACTTCATGGTGAACTCTACTGGTTGGCCAGGATTACTGAAAAGGGAAATTATTTTTTTAATACTTCAGTTATAAGCGAATATACGAATTCAGAGCAAAGTGCTCTAACTCTTAAGAGACCCATGATACGTGCATGCCTTATACGCTTATAGCAAACAGCTTGTAAGTTTATTTTACATTGACAATTACAACCTAAAATAAGAACTAAGAAAACAATCATAAATTACTGCATTTTTAAACAAAGTAAACAGAACACCTATATTATATTAAACTAAACTAAACTCAATGGCGCTACATCCCTGAAGGGAAGTGGCCTACAACCCGGTCGCTGTTTCATCTACCACAGGCAAATTACAGGATTGGGTGCATGTGGTAAGCATGCCGACACCCATGGCCATTAATGGTGGTTTCCATGATCGGAATCCCTACTTCGCTATCAAATAGTTACTCAATTTGAATCACGAACCTGAGTGCACCCCGTCATTACCTCGAATTAATTTACCGAATTGTCTCTTAAATTCTCCTAACATTTGACAACCTCTGACATTGCGTCATTTCAGAATGGTAAAGTGAATGAAGATGCATAGGACGATTACCGGTGTAAAGGGATGGAAAGCACATCAATATAATCCAAGAGCGTAAGCGTAGGTTATGATGAGAGGACAAGTTCGGGATGCGGCATAACGCATATGTTGGTGAAGATGTATGAAAAACTTAGAAAAGGATTAGAAACAGCGAATTAAAAAAAGTACGTGTTTAATTGACCGGGCGAAGCGACGCACTGTTCTAACTCGACCGTTCAGTAGTTTGTCTCTTTGTCTCTAAATTTGTGTGTTACGCAGTTCCGACCAAATGCATTGTTCGATTTTCTACCAATCTTAGCATTAATGTTCCTTGAAGTCATTAAAAACGACGAATGTGTAGTTTTTTTTTTATTCTGTTTCAAGGTGGTGGCCGTTTTTATGGTTCCATTTCACGTAATACTCAGTTTCTTTCAATGATTCTAGCTAAACGGTTCATGCTATAAAAATATCTGGAGTGTATGATTTTCTATAACTATGTTTCAGTACATATTTGACATAATATAATTGACCGTACGGAATTTTTTTCCCTGTTTGTAAATTTGTTTGTTTGTTATGCATTCATGTGTGTAGTAGTAACAAAGAGAATGATGCTAACACAGCTAATATCACTGTAGTTCGAATTTATTAAGTGCAGAATGGTACTTTATAAGACTGTGTGGGGGACGGGAAAATGTCTGTCCGTCTGTCCGTCCGTCTGTCTGTCTGTCTGTACGCGCGATAACTCAAATATCGGATTTTATGAAATCGGATTTTCGGAAACTTTATCGGATTTTCATGAAACTTGGTATACCCATTTATAACGTCCATGGGAAGAAGCCTATTGATATTGAACCAAATCGGTTGGCCGTTACCGGAGTAATGCCCAATTTAGTGTCTATTTTATGGTAATATATAAGAAAGAATTTATAAGATGCAAATCAGTTCTCATGACAACATATTTTTTTACAGTGTTCATATAGGCCTACGGCTTTGGAAGTTACAATACAGTTAGCTTTGACAAATAACACTACCCACATATTCCTTCACATAGCCTAAGCTTATCAAACTTTAGACCTTTGTTTTTCCTTAAGTCCTGCTTAATGAATCGATGTGAAGCTTTACTCGGAAATCGATTAAAAATAACTTATTTTCTGCATATCATAATTCCAGTGATAATTATCACTGACTAAACAAAAGAATTCTGGCACATTGTTACATGAGTTTACCTGATTTTATTTCAGATAGATTTTGCCATGATCCTTTCGTTATTTTGAAGTATATCTTCTGAAAGGAATCAGCTTGTGTAGGAACGACTCAATAAAACAAATCACGTAAAATGCATGTCAATCAGATACTGGATCACCCGATTCTACTTTTATACACCATAAAAGAGACTGCTTCAGCCAGATCTCCGACATCATTTCTTGCAGCATCGTATCGATCTGAAACTCATATTGCTGACTTGTAGAAGTAATGAAAGATATAAGAAAGAAAAGGAGAAGAATTCGCAAAGAAAGAGCCAGAGACAAGCAATTAAAGAGATCACTTTCTCCGATAAGTTCTAAATTGCTTTAGAATTTACAACAATGGCCTGTCGCTGTTATATGAAGACAATGCAGAACATCACAGCGTTGCAAACTATCTGGCACATAAATCCTGCCAGTTCATCTGTCCGCTGAAATATTTACTGCCTTGTTTGCTTCCAACTAAGCCTCCTATATTCTCTTTCCAGAGCTACAGCAACAGGGCAAATATTGCAGTTCCTGATATCAAACAGCATTATCAATGTTAGCTGTAATTGGTCTTGTGGTTGTTTTCAGAAATGTGACGGAAAAAAGTAAAGTAATTTATTATGACAGGTAAAATTAAGTGTGTAAATCCCATATACAGTCCATTCCGTAGACGTACGGTGGGAGGGTTCAGGGGGTTGAACCCCCCCCCCCCAAGTATCTACTATTTTTTAGGATTATAATATCATGTTATGAAATTAAAAAAAACACTGGTTTGGTTAATACATTTTCTTACATAACACAGCATTATTAAAGTAATTTATTTAAGATTCAAATTTCAAAGCGGTATGGTGTTGGTAATTCTTCAGCATAACAATACATATACTTAATCTCAATGAGAAAATTATATGAAATATCTTCTACTGTAGAGGAACATATAGGCCTATTGTTATTAAATAATTTATTAATACTGGTGGGTTTTTAATTTTATACTTCGTATAACAGTGACGCATTACTGATAAACAAAATTTCCTTCAGAATTTCTTATAAATGATTCGCTGACCCGAATATCTATTAGGTGTGATCGGTTGGATCTCAGGAGTTCAATGGAAATCAGTTCAATTTCTGCAAAATTTTAATATGTAAAAAACAATATTTTTGAAATGGATTTACCTCCAGAAACCAGCACAATGAGTAGCTAAACGAGCATTATGATAATTTACCGAAAGAAAGGTTTTATTTAAAGACTTTATCTAAAACAATAAATGAACAGATACCAAAACAACAACAACAATAACAAAAGTTTCAAAAAATGTGCTGCATAGTGTAGACCTACTAATGATCACAAGACAAGTGTTTAGTTACTAAAAATAGTGTGTTAAGTTCCAGTGTGTGCAAAGACATGGAGCTTAGATAAGATTATATTCAACCTCCTCCAAACAGAATTTCACCGTAAGCTCATGGTCCATTTTGTAACCCACTGAGAAATGAGGTACATATGAGTTCATGAAACATACGATAAAGTATTTGGTTTTTATGGAAATTTTTCAGAAACTTCAATTGACCTTTTCTACAGATCTCTACTCCTGTAATTATTGGTTTCACCTAGTCGTGGCTTTCATTTCCACTCACTATTTTCTTTGCTTGACGGTATCAAATTATTGTTCTTTACATTAAGAACCTGCGAATTCCCTTGGCTTTAGGGGGAAACGTATATTAATAAGCATTGCAGAATTGGAGGCACTGGTATTAATTTTGTTTCTAATTTAATTTATATCGGTACGTCATAAAAAAATTGTTTTGTAGCAACAGAACATCGATGAATGTCAAGGTTCCAACAATACAGTCTATTTACGGAAAATCACAATCAACAGAACATATTAACAATATGCCCAGTCTACCCTGAAATCTCACTTATTTATAGCAGCCTTAATTTACAATGTTGAATTAGTTAAAATAATTTAATTCGAGGCCATGAAATAAATATTCTTAAGCGTAACGGGAGAACATAACTATTAAATTAGAATAGTATTTGCACAATTTCCTCGTATGGATCTGAAGTGCGTTCAAAAATTCTGACAGCAACAGAGCTTTTGTTTGGTCCTCTGCAACCGATATTAAAAATACGTGACAGTACAAATAATTAAATTAGCTAATTTAACGTTGTCTAAATATAATTGGTTTAAATGGTCCCGGAAACCTCTTGAACATATGTTTTTGCCCACCCGTCAAAAGCCAAACGATTTTATCTACAAGCAACAGAACATCGGCCATATGGGCTTGACGCATAGCTACTAAATCAAAGATTGTATTATATTTTCACTTACATTACTGTATATAAAATTCTATATTTTTACGGCTTTATTCTTTGCTCTAGCTTTCGTTTATCATCTCCTGGAGTATTGGAATCTGTATGAAGCTTATGTTTGGAGTTCAGTGACCTAGAAACCTGTGATAGGCCTACATGATGACACAGCTCTGTAAGGCCATTATATAATCTGTGTTTAGGGCATATGCTGGAATATTCAGAATGCTTGTTTTCGTGATTAAAAGTAATCGCCCACATCCGGCGGATCTCACCAATGGGAGAATTCGGGAAAATAATAATTATATTGGTTGGTAGTTTAATAGTAATTCCGATTTCAGTCGCAACACATTTTAGTATCAGATAGTTACAGCAATAAGTTAAATTGAATGGATTACATTTTTATTTTTTCCACCCATACCTTAGATACCATAGG
The DNA here is from genome assembly GCA_964059195.1 of Ectobius pallidus. NCBI lineage: Eukaryota > Metazoa > Arthropoda > Insecta > Blattodea > Ectobiidae > Ectobius > Ectobius pallidus. The sequence goes on from CAXKWD010000010.1 coordinate 108,338,150, forward strand.
TCCGACAAGGATGTCTTGTGTTTGACCGTGAAAATCGTTTTCAAGTTTTCAGCATTAATATCTCAGACGTCTGAAAAAAATTAACAACAACAACAACAAAATCCCAAACATTTCTGTGTGTATTTTCCGGCACAACACGAAGCATGTCGAAGACCTTATATTACTCTTACCACCGTTTTACGTAAAGAAAATTTTGCATTCCGCGATTTTTCTTGAAAATGGTTCTATATTATTTAAATGTTGAACAATTATTGCCTGTACTAAGTCCTTATTTGAAATAATTTCTCATAGAAATTCTCTGAAAGGTCGTTGAGAGCTAGGCATCTCTTCCGCATACAGGGGCGTATTTAGCTACCTAACCGCCCCTAGGCAGAGAAAAATATTTTCGCCCCCTTATTTTCACATGTATATACAAAGTAACCTACAGTAAGCATTATTGTAACTGAAATAGTAGGCTAATAATAATAGTAATAGTAATAATAATAATAAAAATAATATAATAATAAATAAATAAGTAAATCAATTGACAGGTTCGTATTGTTGTCAATGTTATTCATTTCTATTTCATTGTGCGTTACATTAGGGTACTATTTTGAAGAATTATGAATAAAATGTTTAATATATTTAAAAAAAACAGTAACAGCTTAAAAGCCGCCCCTTCAAATCTGCCGCCCTAGTCTGCCTAGGCTTAAATACGGCACTGTCCACATACTCACTATCGGTGTCTGTAAAATAAGGTACAAATACTCACACATATTATCTTGAGAATATCATTCGGTATTATTCGGGCAAGTAATTTTATTTCCTGCTTTTTTATATTTTGATAAAATTTATTTTCTATTAGATCATAGTGAAGAATGTAAACAAAGCACACAAAGTTACACACACCGGATGTAATAGAAAAGCAGCCTATTTTATAGTGTTTATCTTCTAATTTTAATTTAATTGTTTTTACTCCCATTTCTTTCTCACTGAAACTTTTATATGCTGATTTTGAAATCCTGGTGGACATGAAGCAAATGCCTAATGACCAGGTTAAATGCATATTATTATAAACCCATTATTAAACTCAAGCTTCCTCTTTCCTCGCGAACAATACTACTAACATCAAGTTTATCATCACGTTTCTCGTTTTAGTATTTTTTCTACTGAAGTAAGAGTATATTGTCACTTCGGATCCGTCGGCCCGGGTTCAATCCCCGGTACCTCCTCGGATTTTTCTGAGGTAGTGAGGTCTGGTAGGGGTGCACTCAGCCTCGTGATTCAAATTGAGGTCATGGAAACCACCATTACCGGCCGTGGGTGTCAGCATGCTGACCACATGCCCACCAATCCTACCGTCTGCCTATAGGTAGATGACGCAGCGGTCGGGTGGTAGGTCTTGTCCCTTCCGAGATGTCGCGCCACGGAGTTTAGTTTTTTTTATAGGATGTCCATTCGTCAAGTTTTTCCCGGGACAGTCCCTTTTTGACAAATTGTCCCTCTGTCCCGAAAGTTTTATCCCGCCTTTTATAAATTGTGAGTGGACAGTGTATTTCTCGCTACATTAATAAATGTTACAACAGTGAAGGTCTTGCTCATTGTCAAAACAAACTTTAATGGGGTAATATGTGCTGACTTTTATGATAAATTATAATTAAAAAACGCACTTCTTGATAGAATACATAAAATTGAAATATACAGTGACAATGAAGCATCAATTTCTGTGGAATAAATTACCTACACCAGTCTGCAGAATAAATTTAAGAAGTCATTTGGGGTAATTTCTGTGCACGAGACAAAGGTAAATTGTCAACTTTACTTAAAATTTGTGAATGTAATTTTTGCCTCCTTTTTTTCTTAAATGTCCCAGGTTTTTTTAATAAAATGTCCCGTTTTTATATAAACATTATCTGGACACTCTACACTAGTAACCTTTACCTTTGACGAACCGAAAAAGACCCTGCTCTTCCAACAACACAGTATTCTCAGTTCGGCTACAGTTAACAAGGATTGCAACACAAATTGGATTTAGGATTGCAAAGTTAGGGATTTTTAATGCCCTTCTTTGAACTGTACCGAGCAAGTTGAATAATATATATAACAGTTTCATCACAACTCGCTTTTGTTTGTGCACCAAAGTTATTCCAGACTCGCCCACTTGAAATTGGAACCCCATCATACATATAAAAAGTCACAAGCACACATACACAGGAACGTTTTAGAGACTGGAACAGTGGAGTAGGGGGGGGAATATACCCCACGAAGCGCAACTTGTGTGGTCATTAAATGGTTGTGAGTGGCACTACAGAACTAACAAACCCATCCCCCCAGACGCCATGTTTATTTTGTGGCGCTTCGGTGCACAAACGATGGTCAAACGCCAGCAACAGCATTACGTATTTTTATGCTGTTGTATTCTATACGTGTGTCAGCGGAGGATTGGTTTACATATTAATACAAAACAAAGCAGAATAGTGGGAAATGTAAAAGTAGTATATTTTGGACTGAAGCCATATGATATCTATTTCCCATCATATTGTGTTTCTAATAGGGAAAATGTAAGTCCAGTACAACAGGGCCTTAAAATATGAAGAATGTGAAGAAAAAATAGCTATTTATGGATCAAGTACGCAAAATAACGCTTTAGCGGACGAATTTAGTATAACGGCCGAGGCTGAAATACTGGATGAGTCTAATAAAGTTTTTGCGTACGTGGTCCATAGAATATTTTTTAGTACAAGTCCTCTAAATAATATGAAATGAAACAAAAATACCATATAATTAATTATAATGAAAGTTAGTCAGCAGTTTGTTAACGTCATAATATTCTCACAGCCATCTGTATCGCAGAACAACAATGAACCGTGCGTACCAATATGAAATGCGATATAGATGCATTATAATTGTATGAGTCGCTTTTTGTAAATAATAATGCTCACAACCTAGTATTTATGAAAAGCTTATGAAAATATGAATGATAATCCCGAGGAAATTTTAATCCAAGCCAGAAACATTGAAATGGAGCTCGTGCCAGCAACATCATGGCAGCAGTAGACTGTGAGAATGAATATATTGCAATTAAATGCTGGTGCTTCCATGGCAAGAAATGTTACTTTTGTGAACGAAGATTGAAAAATTGTTGGCTTATATTTGTTGTCATATGATGAAGTAGGCTATCGTGTTTTGCGAAAAACACTGGTAAAGTTTCTGATTGTCATAAAGAAATACGTTGGCTTAAATTTGTTGTTTTATAACCAAATATATGCTTAAATCCATGTTAAAGTTGGTGTGACTGGTCAATGCCATCTGGATTTTGTTTATAGATCGCCATGACGACTTTAGCGTACTAGACCAATAAAACTGCATGTTGAATGCAGCACCTGTTTTAGAGAGCTTATACTAAAAAATTAATTATTGTCAGTACATGACGTAAAGCATTATAATTGTTGATAAATTAACTTTCTTATCCTATGCCAGTAAATCCCAATTTTAATTCAAATATTAAAAAGATGAGAATTTTCGGAATCTCCAATCTTAATTCGAATATTAAAAAGATGTGAATTTTCGGAATACGAGTCCACAGCCTTCTTATCCTCAGTGTTCTATAGAGTCTATGAAAAATGGTTTTGCTCAGAGTGGTATACCGGCCTAAGAAGATAATGAAAAAAAAACAGATGAGATCTAGGGAACGAGCAGAGGACATTTGAGATCAATCACTAACTGCATTGAGTGTTTCGCCGCCAGCTAAACGAAGTGAAGGGGTGATGAGTCATGAGATTATATTGTAATTATGATTGACGGGGAGGCCATGCGAATTGAAATCCTATTCCCTGCTATCAAACAATTCAATCGATATTAATCGCTTCCATGATTTCGTTTCACAAAAATTCCCGAAACTTTTGTAATGGCTGGTACATATGAAAGGTCCCGCCAAACAAATAGCAATTATACGTCTACTATTTCTAGATAATTATGAAAGGGATGAATTTCGCACGTGTGCGGAAGGTTATAATGTAATATGAATTTGAAAGGCAGGCTATTCCACCATCATAGAGTAAAATCAGCAATTGAAATGACCCTGTAGGTCACAAGTTTATTCCTGGAATTCACTGCATTCATTCAGTTTTTCATCTTTCACGAGCGAAATATTCTATTCTGCGAGGGTTGTAAATTTAATAGTGGAAACACATCTATAAAATCACAGTTCAAATCGCTTTTGTCAGATGTTGATAACGGTGGTATCAGGTTTGGGTACTGAGAAATAGGAGGAATTCATTATCTCTCAGCAATATATTGCTCTAAAATTCGTAATCTGATATACTCTTTATTGACAACTTCTACAATTGCATACTATTTTTAGAATTAATCAAACTGCTACAGAGACGGGTACGTTACAACGTGGCAGTCACTTTTAGTGCACTGAAATGCTGTTTATGTGATGATTTCCATAAAAATCATATTTCTGAGTGATTGATTTCTTTCTATTTGTTAATATCATATGAACAACACTACATAGGCCTACAATCATTCATGCAACAATAATCTTTTTTTTAATATTCTAATGTAAAAGAAGATGTGAAACATTACTCTTCACGAACCTACTTTTTTTAAATACTCATATTGTAGATATCTACTCTTATACAATTCAACGGCTCTAAATAGCATGCACACTCGCTCGCCCGCTTCGTGAAACATCGGGCATACTCGGCGATGTTCGTCTCTCTCAGTCTAAACTTTCACGAAAAGTACAAAATTAGGAAAACCGTTTCTTTATTATATAAGGCCTAAGTGAAATGGACACAATGAACAAATATTCTAATTTTATTTTTACTTACAATTTTCATAGCTCTGAACCACAAACATTTTTAATAAGCTTCCAGTGCAAATTTCTTAAAAATCCTGGAGTCAATTAATAATGGCGGGCGAAACCGAGGGCACCAGCTGTAAAATATTGATAGTTTAACCAAGGAAGTATCGCGGACAATAAAAATCCAAACAAACCATTCCTTCCCTTGGAAAATTATATAATTTCTGAAAATTACACTGAATTTATCAAATAAAATTCACATCATATTCATCTGTCAACAAACAGTTGAGAAACAATACGTATTAGGTGTTCACAGGTAGCTTTGGAACTGCATAATTGAATCTGAGATAGTTTTCCCAGGGGGCGCTTTCTAATCGTGGAATGTACTCTGAAACCGGAATTTTAGCTGTTTCATTAATTACTAATGGTTTAGTTTATGAATGATTCGCGTGAAAGTGTTAATATATATAATGCTTTAATAATTATTATACTCTTAATTTTTAATTTTTCAATTAACCATCGTGGGCGAAGCCGCGGGAACCTCCTAGTTCTAAACATTGTAGATGATGTTATTCCCATGATATTTACAAAGAGATAGAAAAAAAAGAATCACATACAAATATTGACATTTGTGGAAATATCACGGAAACAGCATTACACCGCACGGAACGTGGCTGCCATTTTGTAAAGATAATTACCCATAACTTTAACAGTTTAATTAATTCTAAATAATATGTAATGTATAAGTAGTCAATGAAGAGCATGTCTTAATACAAGGTTGCAGAACAATTCATTGCTGAGAAAAAAATATGAGTTTCATCTATTTCTCAGTACCCAAACCTTGGGAGTTAGGTATATCCCAGAATACTTTAGAACAAGTTGGAACTGTCTTTCACTATGAATGCTTTCACAGAAACTAGAAGAATCAGAGGATGCTCGGTTAATGTTGTAGTAATCCTCCTTGCAAGTCTATGATTCTGTCCACTATTTCCTTGATATATTCGGTTTTGTCTTCTGAAGGACCTTTTCTTACCCAGGTATATTAATTACAATTTAATCAGGCGTGTTTGTTGCATAAAAGCTATATGAATGACCTGAAGTCTATGCAACATAGAATTCTTAATTTGGTGATTCTCAAGTAAGGGATTACACTCAATGCATAATAGTACTTCGTTAGTACCAACTGTTCTCCCTAGACGTGCATTTGTAATTAGTAAGATTGTTTTCACCCCTTGCATAGCAAGACACGGCCTAACACACGTCTTAAACTTCTCCCTCTTGTTTGAATTCAGTTTGAAAAGAAGAACTAGAGGGAACAACAACATTTCGTATTTTGCATTCTACCAAGTCTGCATACGGTGCCGAAAAGTAATTTCTATTGTAGACATCTATAGTGTACATGTAAATTAATTGTTTTCGTTTTTAATTTTTCCGTGAAGACTTTACGAAAGAAATATCAGGTAGTTATATAGAATTTTATATTCGAGGCTACTTATTTCTATTTATTTATTTATTTATTTGAAAGTAATATCAGGTAGTTATATAGAATTTTATATTCGAGGCTACTTATTTCTATTTAGTTATTTATTTATTTGAAACTATTTATTTATTTGAAAGTAATATCAGGTTTTATATTCGAATTTTATATTCGAGGCTACTTATTTCTATTTATTTATTTATTTATTTGAAACTATTTATTTATTTATTTGAAAGTAATATCAGGTAGTTATATAGAATTTTATATTCGAGGCTACTTATTTCTATTTATTTATTTATTTATTTGAAATTAATGTTTTCGTTGTTTTTATATCATGCAGCTCTGTAAAAAAGTATTGAAATCACACAGACTAATTATATAAAATGTTATATTCGAGGATGACTGATATAGGCATTTTGAAATTTTCAATTATATAAAAATTTTGTTTTGGATTGTTGTCTGTACCTAATAGCCTGTAGCCATTAGCCTATAATCATTAGCCAGTAGACCCACCCTACAGTCAAAGGTCAGCAGCCGGTAGTCAGTATTCTGTAGTTATTACAAAGCCTGCATCCAGAAGGCATCCGGCAATGGTTAGCCAGTTGTTACTAGCCTGAGTCAACAGCCTAAAGTCCCTAGCCAGTAGCCTTTAGCCTCTAACCATAAATATGTAGTCATAAACCAAGGCGTTAGCTAATGATCATTAGGCTGCACCATTAGCAATTAGCCTGAGTAATCTATAGTCGACTGCTGGATGGCACAAAATAGCATGAACACCTTTTATAATGTGATCGACAAAAGCAAATTATTATTCCTTGTACAAAATTGGCCTGTTTTAAAAGATCATTTTTACATTAAATTAGAAGCAGGGATTTCTGAAATATTTATTATTATTATTATTATTATTATTATTATTATTATTATTATTATCATCATCATTATTATTATTATTATTATTATTATAGCTGTGTTTATACTCCTATCAGGAATTCCGGATCGGTGTCTATAGGCCTACAATAGGGTAGGCTATGGGACTATTGATCGTCAATTATTTTCTAGTGTTAAGTGTATTTTATGGAGTAAATTTCAATTGATATTAATTTAAATGAATATGATATAGGATGAAATGGTGAAAATGATTCACAGTAAGTAAATATCCAATTCGGCATTTGTCTTTACGACTGAAAAAACCGTGAAAACCTCCACAGGCCGGCCACGGGATTTGAACCTGGGACCTCCCGAAATATTTTGATAGTGTTCTAAATTAAAGTTTGGTTTTGAAGTGTTAGCATGTTCGTTTTTATCAACGGTAACACCACAAAAGGTTGTGATTTCATCAATAAATTTACGAGCAAGGCAGTTGTATTTAAAAGGATTATTTTACAAGTAGTAGGGAACATAATATATTTTCCTACAAAACTATTATATTATTATTTATATTATTATTTGTTTTTCATATTATGTTCCCTTGTGTAATTGCAGGATTGCCAGATCAGAAACGTAGAATACTCGTACCAATATCCGAAAATAGTCGTATGCTAGTTACAACTGTCGTATACTCTGTGATTTTTAGTGTAATGAACGTATTGCGTTAGTAATAATAATAATAATAATAATAATAATAATAAATAATCGGCATTATGCACCTTACATATATCATGTAATTTTTAATAAATCATCTTATTTGTAAATGATTAGGCGGATTTCATTATCTTCCGATGTGCTAAATTTGATAAAATACAATAAAATTAAATAAACAGTAGTTGTCACAGTGTTGTAATTATTACAAAAGTAACAGGACTGCTTTCCAATCATATTGATTTTAGCAACATGCTTAACTTACAACAAAAACCATGAGAAAACAAAAAATTGGACGTAGCCTATATAAAAATTAAAAATTAGTCAGTAGATTGATTTAAAAATATAAAACGCTATGTTAAAAATACTCGTACAAATAGACGTACGACTCATGATTGCGTTGTGCGTCGTACAATTCTATGAAATAGTCGTGTATACGACTGGAGTCGTACGTATGGCAACCCTGTGTAATTGTCACATTGGTTGTTTCTGTTTTTCTTTTCTGTGTGTTTTTTATAGTTTTAGTATTATCACTTATTAGAATATCACTTATTAGAATATCACTTATTATTAGAATATCACTTTAAATATTTAATATTAGAATCTGGTGTATTAATATAAGAGAATATTTTAATTGGGAATTAGCCTGTAATATTCTTAGTGCAATAAATAAATAAATATTTATTTAAAACAACGGAATTAAATACACACAATCAAGTACTTAGGGCCTACGTATTTGCTTGCCGTGCCTCCCAGGTCTTTGGTTTAAAGCAACTCGATCGTTTCACTATGCAGGCTACATCAATTACCTACCACAATTACCAGAGGGAGACCGGCGAAAATGGTCATTTTTGGCCAAAATAGTGTAACCTATTTATTTCGAAAAATTAATTTACATAAACTATGGGTCTACAAATTTGTAGACCTGTCATGTTTACAATGTTCTTTGCGAGGTGAATGTAGCTATTTGCTTTTATGAATTACTTTTCAAATAAATTTATTTTTTTATGTTCACCTTTCATTACATAGCAGAACTAGTATACCTGTGTAGAATATAACAGCTTGTTCCTTCCGTAGAAACAAAAAAATCAATTATCACTTTTGTCCCAAGTGAGCACTTTTCCAGAAAAAATTGTCTTTATTCGCATAATCTTTTTTTTTTCACATTAGCAAAGAAACGAATAAGGAACACATTTTCCCTTTTCTGCTTTTCAATAAACTTGTTAGTTTTCTAGCAAATTAATTGCAACAACTATTTCGTCCACGAAGTCTGACAGCGGCAAAATAAATCAGTGATATGAACGAAAGTTTGCAGCATGTATACTGTATAGTATTCTAGGAAGAATGTGGGTATGAAAAATAACCATCTAGGGCAAAAATTACAAAGGTTAGAAACTTTATGCAACAGACTCAAGAGCCAATGTATAGCAGAATTATTATATTTGACTTTAGAAAGGCTCGTCAAGATGAGATCTCCCTGCTCATCCATCCCTATCATTTCGACGTACATCTTCCTCAAGGAGTTTTTCATTTCCTCCCCTATAAATAAAATATTGCTCCCCACTTTTCTTTGCTACTCTCTCTTCGGTCTCTTTGTCTTATAATGCCACGTCTTACTTTCTTCCCTAGATGAATCGTATATGAAAACCAATTTGTCTTAATGCATTTATTCCGAAATTGCATCGTATGGCTTTATTTCTTGAAATGTCCAACTTAGTTACTTCGTCTGCCATACACTACAACAGGATTTCCTCTTTCTGGATGTGGTTTTATTTCATAAAGAAGAAAGTATCCCTTACACGACACTAGCGCTTCAGTACGGCGACTTCTATCTCAATTCAGTCGCTTGAAAGTCTTATAAGGGGTACATGCACCTTCAAGGATAAAAATGTTTATTTTATTTTTTCCCTTATGCTAATTTATATGAACATTCACATTTATACCGGTACTTGAAAAATATTTAAAAAAAAAAATATATATATATATATATATATATATATAAAACTGGTCAACTTATGTAATATAATGGAAAGGTGAAGTCAGACTGAAAAATTCAATGTCATAGCCGGGATCTGAACCAGGATCTTCGGCTCTCCGTACCACTGCTCTTACCAACTGAGTTAACATGGCAACATGCCGGTACAATATTAAATTCTCCAACTGACTCACATAATCCCAGTAACCTATACCACCAGGCGTTCTCAATATGAGATACCAACTTACAAACTCTTAAGTGCTTTAATACTCGAGCTTCATAGTGAATGATAATTCTTTCACACTGTAGGGTGAGATGGAAAGGTGAAGTCAGACTGAAAAATTCAATCCCATAGCAGGGATTTGAATTGTAAGATGGAAAAGTGAAGTCAGACTGAAAAAATCAAATCCCGGCTATGGCATTGAATTTTTCAGTCTGACTTCAACTTTCCATCTTACCCTAAATAATATAATATTTCTTAGGGTGCGACCACAATTACAAGAGTCTGTAAGTTTATAGTTCATTTTCTCAGACCGTTTAAATCATAACTTCCACAATTTAGAAGATAATTACATGAAACTCTCATGGCTCTTCTTTAGCAAGAGGTCAATTTTAAACAGAAAAAATAATAGGATTATTTAAATTAAATATCTAAGTGTTAAATTATGCAGCATTTATTAAGACACAAGTATGTTGTTTGTGAAATCAGCGAAGCAATTATAGGCAAGTTGCATAAAGCTGCTTTTCCGACCATAATTAAACATTCAGTTTTGAGTTTTTGGATTTATCAAACAAACGAGTCGGCTCACCTCAGCGATAAGCTGACAGTAAGTTCTCGTATTTTGCGATAGATGGCAGGGGACGACATGCATGAAACTCAAAGTTTCCTCCCTGCGATTTAACCCGACATCAACTCACTGCAAGATGGACGGAATGAAATCTATTTGGTATAATATTGAAATCTGCTCGAAGGGAATTGATTTTACTTTAAATACAGATTGCTTATTTTGCTGTATGAATTGCTGTTTTCATGGCTTGAAGATTGTCCCATGATCGATATTAAGTGATACCACAACGGTGTTACAAAGAAATTCTGTATTTTAACGGATATCATTATGAGACTGTTAAGTTACAAGTAATAAGTATATGGTTGAACAAACATATATTTTCTTCTTGGCAGTGCAGATATTTAACGAAATCTGTTGGTAATCTGACTATTACCTTCATCAGAATAAAGTATTATTAAAATATATTAAAATTCTGCAAATGTTAATAGCAATTTGGTACAAATGTCACAATAAAAATTTTTAATATTCAAAATCCAAGAAGTTCACAAGGCATGATATCTTCTTTTTTTCTTTCTTTGTTTTAGCGTAAAGAACAAGTCTTAAACATTAATCATACAACATTTCATCATAATATGACTTGAAGATGTGGAGGAAAACTATTTATGAACGTGATATGTTTCTAATGACAGCGCGAATATGTACCTCCTTCAATGCAGGAAGTGAGATTCGACTATCGCATGGAAACAATAATTATTTCACTCTACTGTAAAATAAAATATAACAATATAAAATAATATACAAATAATATATATATATAGCACGTTCATCAGCGGCGCCCTAGAATAACTGCGAGGAAGTAACATTATCTGTATCTTAATTAAAAATGACAAAATCTTTGTGTTTTTTAGGAACAATTTGTGAACAACATAATTTAAAGAATGGAATTGTGACAATACAAGTAACTGAATAGTTTAAGGAAACATAATTAATTTAGACTTATTCAAATAGTATGCTTGAGTATGCAACAATTATACTAGGCAGGCCTACATATTGTTATATAACAACTTATATAAGGTATGTATGATTGTACCATTATTATTGGCTAGAATAATTTTCTTTTTTTTTTTTTTTCATTCTTCCGGAAAATATAAAAATGAATACTCCATATTTTTATTCTGTATCCTGTCCGAGGATTCATTCAGTATGATTAATCTTGATACATCTGGTGTGAATGCAAAAAACGATATGAATCCTTGTCAGTCCTTTTGAACTCGCGAAAAGTGATTTATTTGCCGTGAAGTGGTCCTTTATAATGCAAGAAAAATCTGTTCTACTGTTCAGTGTATCCCAAGTTAGTTTGCTTTTATTGGAGACTTATCTATCACTGACCGAGTGTTTATTATATTTGATATCATTGCATCAAATGTGATGGTTAGGAAAGATACCAGGGCATATTTCATTCAACGGGTGAATGGGAAATTGATGAGCTACTTGAATAATGAAGTAGCTGTTTCGATATGAAAACCTCCAGAAAAAGACTAACAAATTCCCTTCAATCCTGGAATCTGCCAATGAATCTCAATGATGGAAGCAGATAACTCGACATGGAGACAAATTTCGCTTGATATTTCTTCAAATATTTCGCCAGAGCACGCATGAACTGTGAATCCTCGCTTCAAGGGGAAGTTGTAAGCAATATCTTGAATTTCATGTTTCCTTTTCTCAAAAAGTATTTGATCAACTGAAACAAAATTTGGTAGACTTTGGTAGTCCTTTGACTGAACTTGCGAAATGTGATTTATTGGCCGTGAAGTGGTCCTTTAGAATGCAAGAAAAATCTGTTCTACTGTTCTTTAAGGGGACAGAGTACCTCCTATCTACGCAATGTTAAATATGCAAGGTTTTGGTACTCTAAGCTCCTAAACTATAAAACCTAAGGAGATGAAAATTGGCACTGATATTATTTATACCTTTTACTACCCAATAAATATAATTAATTTGTTATTATTCATTCTTATTATTTTTACTGATTGTTTTCGAATGCAAAAAATTTAGCATACAATTTATACTTTAATATCTTTTTCCCAATCATGTCTCCATTTATTCTTCAAAGTCTGCTGTTTTAGAGAATTTATCAGTTTTATAACGTACATTCACGCTCAACTATAGTTAATTACTTATTTAATGTTTGAATTTATATAATTATTAAGATTAGTCTGTAAACTACAACCCTAACGTGCCTCTGTGGCGAAATAGGGTTTTCCATCCCTGGAGATTAAATAATAATAATAATAATTAGGGACCAGATTTTTAGGTTTTTAAAAACACTGTTTTAGGTTTTCCATTAGGTGAAATAGTTTTTTTTAGGTTTTTTGTCCAAAATATCGTTTTCGGGTAGAATAATTGGTTTAATGAATTTGAATGTGCTACATAGGATTCTATACATAATGCTTGTAAAGTTTAACTTAACAAAATTGACTTAAATTTGTGTAAACTTGCTTTAAGACAATATTATACAATTGAAGAAAGAAAGCATAAACAATCAAAAGACGCAGTGAAAATAAGATTGTCTCACATTTCCTGGTCACAGTATATCACTAAATATCTTTCAAGATTCTCAACTGTGAAGTTCTTCCTGTTATCTCTTAGAATACATTTGAACGCACAAAATATACTTTCAACATCACATGACGTCAGCAGTGGTAGTTCGTACGAATATTTTAAAAGGAATACGCCGGTACTCTTACACTTAGCCTACTTCCTCTCTTGATACTGTCATCCTAGACGACATTGGATTGAACGAAACGCTGGTGCTATTAATTTCAACTCGACAAAAATTGTCTCTCCGCAAAATATCGATTTATCAACTGACAAACAAGAAAGACAAAAAAAGTAGCCTAAATTAGATATTTTATGTTTTGTATCCCGTTTAGGTACATTTAGGTTTTTATACCCCATTTAGGTATTTTTAGGTGCCACAGAATTAATGTGGGTTAATCCTTTGGACATGATTCGAAAAAGTGTGTAATCGCTTTTTGTTTTGGAAGTAAGGAAAAAAATAGGTAAAAACCTAAGAATCCGGTCCCAAATAATAATAATAATATCTTTAGGCCTTAATTTTATCTTTAATCATTACTTTCTTATGTTTAATAGAAAGGTTAGTTTACTATTAATTACTATTAAAAAAATGAAGTTTTTATCTTCAACGGTTTGCACACGGAGCGTGCCTTAAGGTCAGGGACGTCAGCTTTAAGAACATGGCTGCATAAGCAAGTTTTCATTTTATCAATTTCATTCGTAAAGAAGACATTGAAATACGAGCTTGAAGTCATTTTCAACTAAAATACTAGTTTGTGCTGAAGCGTGTGGTTATAAAATACGAATGTAGCAGTGACGTTTTTATTAACACAGCACGATACAAACTTATTTCCCTTATCCGCTACAACTCTCGGAGATACACACAGCCAGCTACAACTCGTGCAAAAAAACACACAGCTTTCAGCAGCTTACTGTGTCGTCAACCAGTGAGTTCTCATCCCATAAAAATGTATCTAACGAACAATAAGGATGCTAATATCTGTACAAAATGAATTACAAAATGGATTACTTATTGTTACTATTGCCAGTATAATGACGTGAGAATCATTCACACTTGCGTCCTAGAATCTCTACGTTGCGTGAATAACGTCTGCTAAATATCTTTTTTTATTTTATGTATAAAAAATAAGGGCAGAATAATTAAAACATTTTTATTAACACTTACACGCGAATCTTTCATAAACTAAACTAATAATAATTATAATGAAACAGTTACAACTCCGGCTTTGGAGTGCATTCCACGATTAGAAAGCACTTCCTGGGAAAAACGACCCCAGATTCGAGTTCCCTGGTCTTGAAAACCCCTGCATAGTGAGTTCCGTCCAGATCAATCAATGTTTGCTCATGTATTCCTATATTCATTATCTCTCTTCCGTCTAGGTTGAAAATTTCAGGATGTCTGCATGCCTACACATTATAAACAACCAGGGTGGGCTTATAAAATCGAAGCGGTCGATAACTCCATGTGATATGTAGAAAAAATCGCGATGATGTTATTTTCAAGTTATGGCACAAAAAATAGGCAAAGTCACCTGCAATTGATTCGACAATTGAAATGTAATACCAAAAACTTATGCTTCGATAGTGCTATAATTTATGTTTTCTACCGGTTTTTCACTCATAAGTAGGGCTAGGATTTTTATGACCTAAAAACCATCAAAATATGCAAAATAAAATATGCACTTATGACCTAAAAGTTACAGAAATATGCTTCATAAAAAACAAATATGACCTAAAAATATTATAGTAATTACTCAAATGAGTAATAATTTCAATTGTAAAATAAACAAGTAAATCAGTTTATGATAATCATTTATTTATGAATAAAATGCACACATGAGAAACAAGCTAAAGTAACAAAATTACGCTTCTTTCTTCATTCACTTTATGAGCCCCGAGTTGCAATGTACAACGAATACCTTGCGCAAATTTTCAAATAAAAAAAAAAATTCCTATTGTCAATAATTCTGAGAAATTTAACAACTCAAATGAATATGGAAGAAAGAAGTTCAATGAGAAAAGTTCTTTACTTCTTGAAAAAGTAAAAATATGACCGATATGACCATTAAATTATTAAAATATGCTGTATCACATGAAAATGGTAAAATATGCTAAAATATGACTTAACAAAGTAGTTACATTTAATTACTTTTTTCATAACAAACATTTATTACTATTCAAGGAACACATCAGTCTTACCAAAAAAAACATGCTACATCATAAAAATCCTAGCCCTACTCATAAGTAATGAAATAAATGGAAACGCCTGATTGTAACGTTTAGACTACCCGCAGCTCCGGTGTGTGTTGCGTGTAGTCTAGTCGCTGCAATCAGGCGTTCCTATTTGCTTCTTTCAGGCAGTCAGCACTACCTGAGGAATATAAGTATTGTATTAATTCCTTTAACTTGTAGCTGTCAGGGGCGCTGGAATCATTTTATTAGTACACAATAAAAAAAAATAAGCTAAATAATAAATAACTCCAGCCCTGGTATCAATTTCTAACATCATAATTATGGAATGCCTATTGGAGTCGTTCAGAACATAATTAAAGTCATTAAAAATGACGTGTGTGTAAGGATTTTTATTTATTGACTCTGTTTCAAGATGGTGACCGCCTTAAGGGTTTCGTTTCAAATAATGTTCGGCTTCTTTGAGAGATTCCAGCCAAACGTTTCCAGTGGAAACATTTTTTTCGTAACGAATGACAACAAACTATAAAAGACTGCCATGAAGATCACATCTTAGATTTTTTGACTCGAGATCTACTTTTCACACAACTACTATTATTATTAATAATAAAAATAATAATAAGAATAATAATAATAAAATAAGATAAACTGATGTAACAAGTGCCAGAATGCTTTTGTTTAATTTTGATGTGCAGAAAATAAGTTATTTTTATAATTGATTTTCGAGTTAAGCTCCAGATTGATTCATTAAGTAGGGCTTACGGAAGAACAAAGGTCTAGTTTGATAAGCATATGTGAAGGAATATGTGGGAAGTGTTATTTGTCAAAGCTAACTGTATTGCAACTTCCAAAGCCGTATATGAACACTGTAAAACAATATGTTGTCATGATAACTGATTTGCATTTGATAAATTCTTTCCAATATATTACCATAGTAAAATAGGCACTAAATTTGTCATTACTCCGGTACCAGTCAACCGATTTGTTCCAATATCAATAGTCTTCTTCCCATGGACGTTATAAATGCGTATACCAACTTTCATTAAAAATCCTATTAAGCGTATTTGAGTTATCGCTCGTACAGACAGGCATTTTCCCGCCCCCCACACAATCTCATAAAGTACCATTCTGGCACTTAATAAGATAAATTAATAATAATGTAGTAACTAATAAATAGACGTGGGATTTTAAGGCAAATGCCTATTTTGTTCCGTATGAAATAATAACATGAAGACTTTTAAATATGTTGACATTTCATGATAAATCACTTATATTTATAGTTTTTATTGCACTAAAATGCCTATTTGGACCTTTGGAGCCTTTTTTACTATTTTAGTGCCTAAAATGCCTATTTTGTACATTTCAAATAAAATGCAACTTCTGTAATTTTTACAATCTTGTAATGAACATCCCTTAATGAAAATGAAAACAGCAGGGGTGGGTTTTTCACAGAAACTTGATTATTCCAAACAATTCTCGCTAAACGAATGCTGAATGACGGGGGAAGGGGAGGATTAAGGGGGAGGATTAAGGGGAAGGACTATTGTGTCAAGTCACCAGTGAAAGAACATCTGTTTAAGTGAATATAATTCGTGATGCCTAATTTTGCAGTTAATTCTGTTAAGAATAGGTATACCACGTTTCTTGCAGTAAAAAAGAATGTTACAGTTCAGGTGTATAATTTGATTATTTTAAAGTCTATTTTCTATCTATTTACACATTTTTAAAGCATATTTTAAGTGCCTATTTTCTCTTTTAAAAGTCTATTTTAGGTGCCTAAAACCACTTTTTTTAGAGCCTAAAATCCCAGGTCTACTCATAACTCGCGAACGAAAGTTAAAATTAAAAATCTGGCTTTGAGGTGCAGTAGATTTCGATTGTCACAGCGCACAGGCAGACAAACACTTCCTCTTATTACGAGGAATAGACGAAGATGATACATAAATTGGTTCAGGAACCCCGAAAGAGTAGAAACTCCTATTCAGGGGCACTTCCGGAGTTAGAAGTTACAAATGAAACACATTCAATGTTAACGTAATTAAACTTAAGGCTGAATAGTACAATATCATGAGAAATTACGAAAAGAGAAAGGCAAAAGCTGAGATTAATTGCATGATTCAAATGATAGTATAAAAACTACACTAAACCGAACTCCATGACGCTACATCCCTTGAAAAACCAGGCCTGTCATCCAACCAATGCATCATCTACCAGAGACAGCTGGCAGGATTGGCTGACATCTTTATCAAGTAGCTCCTCGGTTTGTGTCATGAGGCTGAGTGTACCCCGTTCCAGACCTCTCTTCCTCAGAAAAGTCTGAAGAAGATCGAACCCAGACCTGCGGATCTGTAGTCAGGAACGCTAATCACTAGACCAAGATTTTTTAATATATTTAAGAAGCCTATGAGGGCCAATAGTGATGTAGTTTTAAGATTGAATTAGGAAAATCTAGTTTCTTCCATACACCAACAAAGAACCACTTATTTGTTGTTCAGAGTTACACCTACTATCAGTTCGACATGGTTTAGAGTAATTTCTCATTGTTATCTCCAGAAACGATTTCGGTTTATCTTTCACTGCTCCTACATTCGAACTCCAGAATTAATAAAAGATATTCATATATAATTCTGAAATCACATTGCATCCAGTGTTAGTCAAATGTAGTTATGGAGTCTTAAAATCTAAAATTAAAAAACTCATATAACTTAGATTTTCATCCTTTTAAAAATTAGGTTTATCTTTTGGTACCTACTACTATCATGATAATTTATTTTTCATTAATATAATTATTTTTATAACAATTGAGTTATGCCTTTACTCTTAGCTTTTGTCTTTTTCCCTAGTATTAATTCACAATATTTTGTCTATTTATTTTTAAGATAATTTTAGGTTACGATTATATTTCAATAATGTAAAACATGTAAATATAAGCATGGAACTACCCCCGAGCACGAGCTCTTGCTCTTTCGGGGTTTCAGGATCGCATATATTATCTATTTATGTATAAAATAAAATAAAATAAATATTCTTAATTATGTAAGTATTCGCTAAATAGTCACAGTAAATGTAACCTGAGATCCGGATTCTCCCAAGATAAATCCGGACCTAACTAATCCGGACATAACTAATTTCTCAAATTATTTTACCCAAAAGACTACTCCTATTTTCCCCTAAAAAAGTTAATGGAAATCATACAAAGAAAGACTAGACCATTTGAAATGGTGGAAGTGGTAGATAGAAGGCAATACAGACTGTAGTGGATTTGCATGGAACAGCGCAATTTGTCATGCAGACTAATATTACGACAAGAGCACATGAATTACATCTCTCTGTGAATGATGTGCATGTCCCAGCAGCTGCAGCTATATTACACTCTAATAGACATTCCTATTTTCAAAGGCAACGACTTACGTGTTTAATACCATGAATGGCATAATCTTGAAGTTTCATATACAATCTGATGAGAAACAATCACGTGACTTTCGCTAAACTTCATATTCCAACATAAGTAAGCGGCAGCATTGTGAATGTGGGTATTCAGTTGTGTATTCCTATTATTCGCCGTATTAAAACCTACATTTGTGGATGAGATGAACCGCGTGTAACTTACTTACTCAATGGCAATAGACAATTCCTCAGCAAGCTAAAGGAATATTATCTATTTTATAGAACTCGAAGGTTCATTGCCGCGCTTACCTGAGCCCGCCATTCAACCCAATTCTGTGATAACTCCATCCAACCATCCCTCTCAAACCCTACTTCTCTTAAATCTATCCTAATATTGTCTTCCCACCTACATCTAAGTCTTCCAAGTAGTCTTCTCCCTTCGGGTATCCCAGTCAATATTTTTTTGATATGTCTTTCTTCCCCCATGCGCGCAACATGCCCAGGCCATTTCATCCTCCGTGATTTAATTACCCTTACTATATCCGGTGACGAATACAGGTTATGAAGCTCGTCGTTATGCAGTTTTCTCCAGCCCCCATTTTCATCTCTCTTAGGTCCAAATGTTTGCCTAAGCCCCCTGTTTTCGAATACTCACAGATTATGTTCTTCGAAGAGTAAGCGACCATGTCTCACGTCCACATAATAATACCGGCACGATAATTGTCTTATAATTTTTTATTTTTACGAAGACGGGAAGACGAGAAGATAAGAGTTTCTGAACTGAATAAAAGCAGGCATTTCCTGATTTGAGTCTACACTTAATTTCTGCCTGATAATGCTGCATGTAACTAGCTTTTTAAAAATTTATTGGAAAGTTTTAGCTGTAAATATAATATAACTTACAGTTAAAAACGTTGAAAAAATTAGAGCCAGCCGTTTTCGTGAAAAGAGTGGAATTTGTTCTTGTTAAGTTAGGCCTATAGGAAAATGTAAGAGAAAGTCGTCGCCATACTTCGTGTTACATCCCCCAACGATCCAAGTAAAAATACAACATTTCATTCTTGTATGAGTTTAGGTTTTCAGGCTAAGTTTTTCCGGGCACACACACAAATAGACATGTTTCTAACGCTATTATCTTTTTATTCACGGGATCTTGAAACGTGTACTATTAATGCTGAAAACAGGATATCGAAATTCAGAGTCCAACTAGGGTGAGGAAGTGTATTAATGCCGAAAACTTGATTGTACACTATGCATGCTAGGCCTATAGTTGAAATACAAAAAAGTACAGAAAACTTATAATAAAGTCTGAATATTACAACATCTGGTCAAAAGGAGAATTAAATGCAACAGAAAAGCAAGTAACAAATAAACAAAGAAATACATTCATCCAAAGACTTGGAAACAATATAACGATATTAGACAGCCTAACTATATATTGAAAAAACTACGTTTATTTTAGAGTTAAATCGAAAAATATTTGTAAATAATGTGAATAAATATTTTTATTTCTTGAAAACATTTTTTTTAATAGGATGCAGGGGGTTAATTTGAGTCCAGTATTAAAATTTTCCTTTTATGGTAAAAAAAAAAAAACTTAGCAATAATGCAGTAAACGCTGAAAAGTTTAAGAAATATTTTCACAAATGCTGTAATTTCCGTTCAATCTTGCATTTTTTTATAATCTTTCAAAATATGTTCCAATTTGACCATGATCAGATAAAAACTGGGTCATTATGAACTTTGTTCCAAATCGCTTTTGTAATA
The DNA here is from genome assembly GCA_964059195.1 of Ectobius pallidus. Taxonomy (NCBI): domain Eukaryota; kingdom Metazoa; phylum Arthropoda; class Insecta; order Blattodea; family Ectobiidae; genus Ectobius; species Ectobius pallidus. The sequence goes on from CAXKWD010000010.1 coordinate 108,358,699, forward strand.
CCATAAACTGTTGGGGGAAAAAAGATCTCTCGTAAGTTCTCTATAGTAGGCCTACCTACAAATACAAGTAGATACAAGTAGATACAAGCAGATAAAGTACAAAATGATCAGTAAGAAATGAAAAAGGTTATTCAACATTTTGCAAAATTTTCAATAGACTCATGTTTGAAACATACAACTGTATGTAGAGCTCGTTCTTTTAATGTTTTCCATGTCACAGTAATAATGTAATGACGTAATGAGTCTCTTCATTTCCTGAATATGTTATACGAGTATAAGTTATATGGTTCCTCTGAAAGGAGCCTCATCTTTCATATTTTAAGTACCTCACATTAATGGAACATTAAATGTTAATAGAAAAAAATCACCATTTGCCAAAAAGCAATTAGCATGTTTCCCTTATACCACTGCCTTCTATATCTTACAAGCCATGGTGCTTGAAATCTGACAACACAGGAGGTAGTCCTATCTGTGGTGGTCTGTGGGAAGCATTTGAATACGTTTTTAATGCAGATATTTTTCTTTTTCACAAATACCGATTTTATTTAGGCGAAATCAGAAGGTCTATTATATATTACATAGCATATACTTGTGATGTGCATAATAACGTAATGCGCGGTGACTCCACATAGCCTATCTGAAGGAATTCGTAGTTTTCAGTGTCTCCTCATACGTTATGATGTCACGTTTTTTTCTTATTTTATTGGTAATAACCTCACTTATCCTGTTAGGCCTACGAACTCTGTTATTTAACCCACAACAGAGTCATATTTTATTAAGCTGCTACACTTCTCTGGGTCATTTTGTACCACCACTGAGCTAGTTGTCCCAGGTATAATATAACCTAGAACAGTGATATCTCTTTTCTTGTCACATGCACTTTGTGGAAGACTACGCTCATGACTGTCACTGAAAAGAATAACTTTGCCTAATTCCTTGGGAACACTCAGCTTTCCGTTAGGCCTATTTGCTGTCAAGTCATTCATTCGTTCATCCTCCGGTGGTGAACTGTGTTGATTCGCCAGCACTTTTGAGGTTAAGGTTTGAATCCCGTTCATTACCTTCACCAAACTGTAGGAAAACGCTGGTAGTAATATTGGGAGGATAGGAGATTGCATATATACGATTTGGCGTCTGCCACATTGAGATGAATTAGGCCTACTGTGAGCAACTTGATAAAAGTTCATACCAGTAGAAGTGTCTCTATTTCTCTTCAATTCTTCTTTAATGCCAGCCAATTCTTCCTTAAGAACACTAATATCATACCGTACCTCACTCTGGTAGTCGTTTGTAGCTGATGAACACGAAATTCTTCTGTGAAAAACTGTTCTCTGGTTTACTCAATTAGGGGTGACGGTGTATATAAATCTCTCATTGTGTACACGGTTTTTACCTTCTCTATGCTCTCCAGTTGCTCTTCAGGTGTATCCAGATGTTCTCTAAACAATAGGCGATGACTGGGATTACTTTAAGCTGAAATATGCTTAATTTTTCGATAATTCTGATGGAGTACATTGCTTTATTTACGACATGTTCATAGCCGATAGGACTACCGATGCGATGTTGCCAGATTTAACATCATGGCTTGTAAGAAATAAAGAAGGCAGTGCTTGTACCCTTCAAATGAATTCCTGGATTCCTGAAAGACACTCAAATATTTGAAGATTTTTGTTCAAACACTTCTCCAGTGATACGCTTACCACTCTAGTGTCACAATATAAGCCTACTGTTTTCCCATGTAAATATCCCTGAAAGGTTTCTATTTTTTTACTATCTAAATATCCCGAAAAAAAATATAAACAGAGAACGTATTTTCATCATTCTGCTAAATTTAAAGGAAGTGACAACTCACAATATTAGTGTTGCAGATGAACAACAATGGAAACCGGGATCTGTTTCCATGGTAACAGAATTACTGTCGCTAATTACTGGTGTGAATAAATGAATGACAAAGAGCGCTGAAGGCACGGTTAGGATTATAATATGTAATGTAGCATCTCTGTCAAAGGTGCTGCCGCCTGGATTTTAACTGGTCCTTGTTTATTTATAATTTAGATCTCTATAGCCATATTTTATAGCTTCCCATTTCAAAAATAGCCGCTGCGTACATTATCGTTACAGTAAAGCATGGCGCTCATTATTTATAATTAATTTAAGCTTGGGCGAGTGACACCGAGTATCATGATTACGGTGTGCTTATAGTTAATATTACAGCACATAAAAATAGCCTACGGGCAAAATAATATGAAAAAATGCACGTAATTAATCACGGGGGAATGTATTGTCAAAGTTTATTAAATGAAGCTGTGGGATCATAAATTTAAATAGGCCTGTCTGATTAATTTGATTTAAAATTTTATTTAGACCCTATATAATGGTAAATTATGACTCAACATATTATGTTGTGACATTTCTTTCTTCAACCACTGGGGAGGGTGAGATTGAATATAAATTTTAGGACACGTTTTGTTTATTCTGGAAATAAATTACCGAGGTCTTTTTAAGACACAAAACAGATACCATCATCTCTCAGACTAATGTGTTTTACTCAATGTAAATGTTAAGTCATTTTCTAAATAGTTTATTGAAATAAAAAGCTCTCGCCCGTGACAGTGTTTTACCACTGCCATGACCATATAATAAATATAAAATATACCGTTTAATACCTTAAAATAAGTAATATTTTAATCGTTGCTGTTGCTAATGAAGCCATAAGACAGACAACCTAATCATGGAGAAATGAAAATAGGAATGAATTAACTATATCTCAATTATTTTCATTTTCCTACTGAGCTATACAATTTGTTTTTAAATTACAATTATCACCTATGCTCAGTATTTAAAACCTTAAAAATTTTAGCGTAAGCTTACGCTACTTATATATGTTGAATGTGTTAAAATAAGTTATGTTTTTTCAAAATAGGCTAAAATTTTTAAGGTTTTAAATACGGAGCTTAGATGGTAATTGCAATTTATAAACAAAATGGATTAACTGGCTGTACGATAACGATGGGAATGTAAAGCATGTGATCACTGAAGGTACGCGGGAATTTTGTTAAGCAGGATTTCTTTGATATGTGTGTAAATCTACAGACATGGACAGTCACATTTAAGCACACATAAATGCCATCGGATCACCTGCATGGTCTCGTGATTACCGTCGCTAAATACGGATCCGTAGGCCCGGTTCGATCTCTGGTATAGTACTTTCTCGGTTTTTTCTGACGCACAGGGGTCTAGGACGTCTGGATATTTACATACCATGAATCATTCTCATCATTTCATCCAGTATCATATCCATTTAAATTAATATCAGTTAAAATTACTCCATAAAATGCAATAACAACAGAAATAGTTGACAATCAATAGTTCCATGGCCTACCCTACTGTACAGACACAGATCCCGAACTTCTGATAGCTAAAAGGAGTATAAATACGGCTGAATTTTAAAATAATGTCTAATATTCTTCTGTTAAGATTTACTCCACATGCGGACGAAATAATTGAAGATCATCAATTGGATGTAGGCGAAATAAAGCAACCATTGATCAAATATTTTGTACTCGCCAATTTTTTTAGAAAAATTGGGAATAGGCTATAATAAATTTGCTCACCAGCTATCCATAGATTTTAAAAAGAGGATATCATTCAGTTAGGCAAGACAAATTGAGTTTGGGATATCAAAAAAAGTTAGACTGATCAAAATGTGTCTAAATGTAACCTAAGCAGAGTCGGGGTAGTGAAACTTTATAAGTCACCTGTTTTCCGTAAAAATACTTGGAAGTGACTTGTTCAATTAGGCTACGTCGGAGTAGCCCCATGCAGACATACTGTATACTGTACACATTAGAATCTTAGAAATTCCTCTTGAATACAATGCACATGGTGAATAACAACAGAGAGTTAATATTTACAGAAACTATTGTGGAATTCGTACATCATGCATACCTAAGTACGTATAAAAGCGCAATGAAGAATGTGGCATGCAGCGGGAATTCATTGCAGTGTTTTAAAGCTGCCGGCTTTTAGCTGGTCACTGTACATTTATAATGCCCGTCTCACACTCGTTTATCACAAAATTAGTACAGCAACCATTTAAAAATAATGCAGGCATAAATTTTAATTAACATCATACATAATGAATGGCCTTTATTGCTCAAGCTATGAGAATCAAATTATATAACTTATAATTATTTATAAAATATGTGATAAATGCATTCCATGAATAAAAAAGCATTCGCATTGACGAAGAATAATTAATATCATTAGCAACGCATTGCACCATAACCTTCTGTATTGTATTGTAAACACGGATCGCACTGTTCAAAAACAGCTCGGTACTGAGCTTCAGTAGGTATCCAGGGGATTGAAGGGGCTTCAGTTCTTAGGCCATACTTGATACGAGGGCCGTCCACAAAGTAAGTTTCCCTAGGGCCGTTTACAAAAACAAAACAAAATTTCATGGAAATATTTATTGCAACAGATACATCAAGCGTTCATTTATTATTTTTAACATATTCACCACTGGAATTGAGACATTTGTCATAACGTGGAAACAACTTTTGAATACATGTGCCATAGAAGTCTGCCGCCTGGGATTTGAACTTTTGTGTGATAATCTCCGTTTCATTGTCAATCTCTACCATTCTCTGCCATTCACTGTCATTTCTTGAAGGGTAGGAAAAGAGCTGTAGAGTGGAGGCTGTAGGGTGGAGGCTGCAAGTCTCCTGTAAAAGTTCGGCTAGGAGATGCTTCAACATCCACCCTACAGCCCGGACCTCGCTCCCAGTGATTTCCATCTTTTCCTACACCTCAATAAATGACAAATCATTACAGAGAAGCGGAGATGATTGTCACACAGGAGTTCAAATCCCAGGCGGCATACTTCTACGACACAAGAGTTCAAAAGTTGGTCATGACAAATGTCTCGATTCCTGTGGCGAATATGTTGAAAAATAGCTGAACACTTGCTATATCTGTTGCAATAAATATTTCCATGAAAATTTGTTTTGTTTGTGTAAACGGCCCTAGGGAAACTTACTTTGTGGACGGCCCTAGTAGTTTTCGTCTACATACATAAAAACATTTCATTTTGTTTTAACCGGAGAAAGAAGCCTGGGTAATTTTTTGCTTGTGCAGGCGTATCCAGTAGACTGCAGTGACCTCGGCCTGTCCGGTCTGCCAGTGATATAAACCTGCAAGGGGACAGCCCCCTTTAACTTTTTTCTCTGTTGAAAATGTTCCAATTGTCGGTGTTCGCTTCCCACCTCCCACTGAGGGTGTTATGTGTACGCACTGTTAAATCCATTCTCTCCCCAGTCCGATTCCCTTATAATGAACCAAGTTCCCCAACTCGCCAGGCAGTTTACTTCCAACCCCGTGTAAATCAAGGCAAGTTCCTGAATGCCTGTAATGGTTATGGCTCAGCAAAACACCCCAACCACGTCTACCACCCTATCTACACATTCACATTATCATTCTCAATCTCATTCTATCTACCTATCTATCTATCGAAATACATACACATATATATTTGCTGACCCGTGCATTTGTGTAAGTGCGAGTATATATATATATAATGTAGATACATATTAATTTATCTTCTTATAAATATAGGCCTATCCATCTATCAATTTATACCTTTCTTCTTGCAAACTTCAACATCTCTATTTACATTTATATACCTGTTACGCAACGACCTATCTATGTATAATCCACAAACTGTAAAGTAATACCCGCAGCTTATGTAGCCTTCTAATAAAATGCTCATTTATAAAAATTCTTTAACATGCCTTTAAGCTATGCAGCCATCTTCAAGGTTTTAAAAATGAATATAATTTACTGTTTCTATAGAAAGATCACCACTTGTCAGAATACTAAAAACAGATAAAACCCTATCAATATGTCATATCTATATATATATATATATGTGGGACATTTTAAACTTTTGAAATATACAAATGAAATGCATGTATGGAATGCATGTATAACGAAAATTATGGGTGCTAGATGTAGAATAGTGAACGAAACAGACACACATATCCACCACACGCGACTGCACCTTGCCACCTAATGAATTGCGGTAGTTGAGAGCATGAAAGCCACATACCCACTCCATGATCCCTTAAGTTCGGTACGGATGGGCATTATTCCCTAAAGCTTCCACCAGCTCCTTGTGGTATTCTCTGACAATTTTTCCCTCCCATAGTGACTTTAGAATTAAGAATGTTGTTCACATCTTGTCATATACATTCTGCATGGCGGTTGACTCATAAGTAAATTACCATCGCCTCTATTCGTATAACCGTATATCACAATTCTACCAAATGATGTGTCCATATACTAGAGATGCTACATTCTCTCGTGATAAATAACATCTCATGGTACCATAGCCTTACTTTGAGAAAAAGAATAGTTTCCATTACCTATATTTCATCCCTCTTCTTCAGTGAAGCCCGTTGTGTGTTTGCCCAGAAAACGTTTGAAGTTTTTACTTATTTTATAAGTGTGACAAGACCACAAGAAAATGCCATTTTAATTTAAATCGTTAATGAATCTACAACAGCACGGCAAGATGTCCTGCGGATGACATAAAAGTGTCGAAAGGCCTAGGCGGCATATTGTAGTAAAGATTGGTGAGTTGATAGTTTTAATTATAGATGTTATTTTATTTTATTAGTTAAGCTCAACGGTGCTTTATCATGTATTTTAGCATGCCAGAATAAGTTAAAATCGTAATTCACATTTAAAACAGGAGAAAAAATTGTTGCAGGTCAGTGATAATTCTATGTAAAGAGTGGGCTCTCTTGCCAATAGTGTTCTATCAAAGATTTTACATGTACAGGAAAGTTATAGGCCTATGTGCAATTTTGATGAGAGACTAAGGAGAGAAGTCGATCTCCTTGAAGTGCACGTGCCGATTTTCTGCCTGCTCGCTTTTGAATGACATTAATATTCATATCGCGTCCATAACATAACCTCTATTTCATGGCAAATTCAATGTCGCTAATTTCACGCCTGGGATCTATACATTTTGTATTACAATGTGTAAAATACATGTCAACTGCTCGCTTTACCAAATCAGATACTCAAGCAAGCTTTGGTATTTGACTTCATACTGGTGGTGGTGTACAGCTTTTAATCTCTATTCTGAGCACTGGGTTCAATCCCAAACCTCTCCGCAGTGCGTATGACATAGAGGCATGTCACTGTTGACAGTGATTCGTCCGTCGGATGGGGACGTTAAGTCGGGCGGCCCTCTTGGTGTCTTTCGACAAGAATAAGTTAATGCCAGAACCTAGTTTTCTTTTCTCTTTTCCTCATTCAGCACCATCACTAATACACCACACTATCTACCTATCTATCTATTTATGCTAAACTAACACCGCTAAAAACACCCAGCTCTTTATACCTACACTTCTGCCAGTTACACATCACCATGCAATGTGGCCACCCAAGTGGTGCATATCTCGAAAATGGGCAACACTATTGTAATCAATTCTCAAGACGGATCCCAAATGCTTTCAGGGCAACGAGATTGGCATTGGATACACACATATTTAAAGGAATTGGTGTTAATAAAAATGTTATGTTCTCAACACTGTTCAAATTTACAAATATAAGTTACAGTATTGTATTATATTACAATATTTTACAAGAACTAAGTTAAATTTAGATCTGACTCATATGGTTGTATCACGAGAGTAAATAATTTCAATCCTTTACTTGAACTCAAATGCCATAATCCTGCTGGACTGAAACACTCCTCAAGTGACTTAAGATTATACAAGGCCTTTGTTAAAAATAATCCGATTTTAGCAACTTATGATAACAACAGGAGAAAACTGCTGAAATATTGTAAGTTATGATTACTTTATTTCCATTAAAAAGAAGTAAAAGTTGTCCCTGTACAGGCCGTGAAGACCCTTAGAATTCCAGGAAGTTGAGATTTCAAGATTTTTAGACATGCTTCATAAGAAGGAATGTGTGTTGAATAAAATTTAATTTAATAAATTTACTTTAGTAAAGTTTTTGCAAGTCAGTGAGTAAATTTTATCTTCATCATTGGGCGAATTTATCATTATTTTCATCACCATTAGGTCTATTATTATTTTTTGTTCTTATTATTATTATTATTATTATTATTATTATTATTATTATTATTATTATTATTGTAGCATTTAAAATTGATACCTTTGCCAGGGACCATACCACTCATGCTTCGTCCTTGCTTTTAATGGTTATCTTACAATTTAGTCAGTGTATTCTCCGAATATCCCTGATACATTTAACAATAATGAATATTAAACCCAAAATTATCAATATTTCACCCACCTACTTGACTGATCCTTAATTAATCGCCTGTTTTCGTTCATAATAGTTTAGATTTAAATCCATGAGTCTGATATTTGAAAAGACATTGATTAGTGAATGTCGGTAAACCCGGACCAAGAAGCTGATATACTAGAACTCCCTCTACCTCTTGTTGCCAACGCCATATATTTCTTTTGAACGGAAAATGAGAATAAGAAGGGGAACTGACAATAAGGTGAGAAAGAAAAAGAAGATTCTCAGTCAACATGATTCATTCGAAACGTTGTGGAAATTTGAATATCGTCGTCCCAAGGGAGCCGAGGAGAGAAGAAAGAAAGCGAGTAGCGGTGGTAGCAGAGAAAAACCTCAGGAAGAATTGCAAGTGATTCATGGGAAGTGCTTTTTTTTTCGCGTCTGTGTATCTGCTCCACGAAAAGATGAAGCCCTGCTTCCGGACTACATTTTTATCCCATATGTACACACATGCAATAGCATATGTTCACACTTGTATACAGAGAGAATTGAATCAAATTAGGCTCCATACATATTCTTAAGTTGTGAGAAAATCATGAAACATCCCATTTCATGAATAGACACAATTTTATATAAACACATCTATGCGAAAGCGTAGCTTTATTCTGTAAAAACTAAAATATTCCAACTTAGAGTTTTTGTGTGTATTAAGAGGAATAGACAGGTTTGGGTACTGAGAAATAGGTCATTTTTTTCAGCAATGAATTACAGCCTCATAATCTATTTATAGCCTAAGATTAATAGATTAATACTTTATGTTAAATATGGATATTTTATCCGTGTGTTAGGATTATAATTTCTACAGAACAGTGTAGAGACCACGTAGCGTGAGGGAACAGGTATAATTTTCATTCTCTAAACTTCGGTATACATACAGTGGAGTCCCGACAATCAGAACTTCGGTAATCCGAAATCCGCTTAATCCGAAACCAAAAAAAAATAAGGTTACAATAAAACCACAGTGCTACTAAGTAATATAAAGTCAAAGTAAAGTAATATGTTCCTATACAGGCCATGGAGCCCCAGAGAGTTCCAAGAGATTGAGGCTCCCAGATTTTAGACATTCGACACGTTAAGGTGGTAAGGTTGTCAGCCTGAAGCACCGGCCGCCTTCCTGGTACTCATTTCTGTTAGAGGCTGAGTCGACCCTAGGGCCATAGTGCCACTAGAAGGATTAGACTAATTGAAAAACTCCAACGACCTCATCGGTGATCGAAGCCGCGACCTTCCGGTTTGTAGCGCAATGCCAAATTAACTCTTATCATCCATTTCGTCCCGAGATTTGGTTATGTTTAACAGACCTTATAAAATAAACTGTGTAATCTCACGTAATAAAATATATTCATATGTCTGTCTGTCTGGAACCCTATAGCCATCTATGTTGGGGCAAGGGGGCCTCTAAGTGGAGGTTTCTGGTACCTAAATTAATTTTGTTACACTTATTTTCCGCCTCTCAACCCCCTCAGGAAACTAAGGTATTACTTGAACATGAAAGGGCCGAGAAATTTTGTCCAGAGGCTCTGAGGTTCTTTTACTAAATCTATGACGCGGACCCCCCCCCCCCCCAGCTTAAAGTCCCTCCCGGATGACTTCGGGCCCAGGATTTTTACATATTCATGTAAGCACACTTTATTATCGCTTAATCCGAAAAATTCGTTTATCCTAAATGGGTCTGATCCCAATCATTTCGGATGTTCGGGACTCCACTGTACTAGTACTGTATTTCTGTGAACTAAAAAAAAAAAGTCCTTACACATACCCTAGTCGTTTTTAATTACTTCAAGAAACATTAATTCCAAATAGGAAGAAAATCAAACAACGCGTTTGATGAGTGAGTAACAAACAGATTTACAGACAAACAAACGAGAGGCCGAACGGTCGAGTTAAAACAGGACCTCACTTCTCTTGGTTAATTATTAAGTGCCAGAATTGTACTTTATGAGATTGTATGGGGGCGGGAAAATGTCCGCCTATCCGTTGTGTCTGTACGTGCGATAACTAAAATATGCTTTATTGTATTTTCATTAAACTTGGTATAGACATTTATAACATCCATGGTAAGAAGCCTATTGATATTGGACCAAATCGGTTGACCGGTACGGGAGTAATGCCCAATTTAGTGTCTATATTATGGTAATATATTAGAAAGAATTTATCAAATGCAAATCAGCTCTCATGACAACATATTGTTTTACAGCGTTCATACACGGCTTTGAAAATTGCTATTGACAAATAACACTACTAACATATTCCTTCACACATGCTTATCAAACTTTAGAGCTTTGTTTTTCCGTAATAACTCGATCTGGAGCTTAACTGGGAATCGATTAAAAAAAAAAAGTTATGTTCTGCATATAATAATTGCAATTATCACTTATTAAACAAAAACATTCTGGAACTTTGTTACATCAATTTACCTGATTTTATTTCTCTAGAGTAAACAATTTTCACTTTGCTATGTCCTGAAAATATTAAGCAGTTATCTGACGCAATGTTGCATCGCATTTTACACACTAGGAAAATTGTGAACCCGAAAGGAAGACATATTCTTAGGGAAAACGATGGTAAACTAAACAAATTTATGCGCAGTTACAGAATTGTTGTTGATTGTACGTCATTGTCGACACTGTGGAAAGATGTCAGAAGGGAATATTCGAAGCGCTTTTTACGATATAATCAAGCATGTTTAACTTTATCTGGGGAAAAATCAGAGAGGGAGATGCTTGGGGAGTGATTGTTCCAATTAACTGATTCAAATCAGTCTACTGGTGGTGGTGGAGAGGGTCGGAGAATGAGGCGCTGCGTAACCATCAGAAAACATTCTCACACAACCCAAGTAAGCGGAGGGAAGAAAATTCAATTTACATGTATATAAAGTAAATATCTCGTGCTTGGATATGAAAACTCGGAGTTGTTTGGTTTTATTGCATGCTGGGTGGGTGTTTTTAAAAGCTATGCAGTTGTGTTTTAAATTAAGAACGAGCTGGTAGGTAATGAAATTCCTGTAGAATTCAGATGGGATTATAATTTGAATAGAATAAAGATAAATGGATTTGCTTGTTAACAACAGAGTAAGAATCAGAAAAAGTACGTGAATGTGTTGCATATGTACAGTTTTATTAAATGCAATATGTCATTTTAAAACAAGAGAATGATTACACTTGCCGGGTTTTGAACAATAGGCTGCTGGGCATATCTTACGTGTAACAGACTAGTTTCATGCAAAATGTCTGATGAAACTTTTTAACTGAGTTCTAAAATTCATTCGTAAATAACGAATGTTGCTTCTCCATTTCTTTACTATCCTATCTCTCTAACTTTCTCCTCTTTGTCTACGCTTTCATTCTTTCATTTTATTTTGTTCATTACTTACTTTCTTTTCTTCTCTCTTTCTTCTTCTACTATTTATCCTTTTCATTTTTTTATTTTATAATATTTCTCTATATAATATTCCATTCTCTTCAGTTTTTTCGTCTCCTTCTTTCTATACCTCTTCAGTTATCGATACCCACTCTCTTTCGCTCTTCTGTTGATTCTTTTTTTTATTTACCTCTAATGGTCTTCTTCTCTTTCTAAGTTTCCTCTTTCTTCTTTATTCAGTTTGTTACTCTTTCGATATGTTGCTTATTTTCCGGTTTTATGGATTTTAAAATTTACAAAATCGGAGTTTGACTTGCATTTTAAACTATACTTTCTACGGAACATGTGTACGAAAATAGAATCCATGAAATTCCATTTTAATACACGAATGGGTATATTGTCTTCTTACACATGACGTAAATCCATCTCCTGCCTAGCGTTCTTTCCCTCGTTTCCAGTTCCCCCTTTAGAAGAGATGTACGATGCCCTTGGGTGAGGAGTATTTTCCGGCACATTAAGGGGCAGGTCAGCTCATGACCCCTAGTCCATCGGATTTGAATGGATTCCAGCTGAAAGGTTGTGGAGGGATTGCTGGTACACGTTGAAAGTCACTTAGAACAAAGTGACCAATTGCTTTACATTCCACTTGTCACTATTCAGTTTTGTCTCTCAAGGTTTCGTGTCCAACAAACTTCCCAATTCAGTACTCTGTCAGCTTTAGTGATAATGTCTCCATTGTTTGATACGGTTCAATCAGAAGTGTCTTGATTTGGGCACTTGTTAAATTTTTATTTACCTAAAATACGAGGGTGGATCGAAAGATAACGTAAAATATTTTGTTTAATAGGTGCAATCACAAACAAATGCACGCACGAAGGGGCATCATTTGTCTATTTTTCTATATAGTCGCCAAGTTTCTCAACATATTTCTCCCATCGTGATAGAATTTTTTAGTAGGCTAACAAATAAATATCCATTACGAAGGAATCAGGTGTCATTTCTTCCTACCTGTCTATTTGACTTTCTGTCTGTCAGTCTGTCAGTATGTAAGTCTGGCTGTCGGTCATTCAGTATCAGTCTACTTTTTTTATTTGTTACGGGTATAGAAAATGACTGCTTAATGTCTCTCTTTTTCTTCTTTTTCTTCGTCCCTCCCGTTGTAGGAACGCCGCCCGGCCCTTACAAGAGGGATTGCCTTTGGATTAAATACATACTTTTTTGATCAGACAAGGGTATGAAGAACCTCCCAGATGGGTAATCATTCCAATGCCTGGACCACCTCCGAGACAATACTTAGGTCTACACATAGGACGATACAAACGAGTCACACTCACATGATAATGACGGCCAAATGATGTCCAGGACCACAAGGGCCTAAATTTTCCCCACAATCATCCCGAATGTTAGGAAAACTCCCGAAAATGCCCAACTAGGAAACTTGTCCCGATCAAGAATCGTACCCGGACCCGTTGGGTGAGAGCGAACGCACCCCTTACGTGACAACGGTGGATAGACATATTATTAAACAAAATATCTAACAGATCCTTTCGAATAAATTAGGAGAAAACGTTCAGACTTTATTATTTCCCATAATATAATGGCAAATGCCGCTGCAGATTTTTTACGTAAAACAAAGCTGTTGTTCACGCAAGCTAAGTGTTTTTTCCAGCATATTTATTATGTGCAGTAAATAGTTTTAATTCAAATCATCCGCCAGGTGTTCTTGCGCCAAGCATTAAGTTGAGTAGGCGTATATTTCATCATATCCTGATCACGAGTTCTTTGTGTCGGGTATTCCCTCTTAAAAGACGCCTCAAAGAGCTTCAGGAAGCCTCATCAGTATTAAGCCTGCAGTTACACGATCAAGTCACGGTCTGACACTGCTCCGGTTCTAGTAACAAAAGCCAGTTCGCGCTCTTTGTATTTTCACTAGAAATCATTGGAATAAAACTTCCTTATAAGTTTTATTAATTTCAAGTAAATTACTTATACATAATTTACTTATTCGCCGTATTATAAGTTCATTAGATTCACTTATTAGTTCCAAGTAATTAAATAGCGTGTGACGTCATCACTCACCAAGAAGCTATAAAACGTGAACAATCAAGTGTTAATAACTTAAAATACATACATTCTACTGCAAAATTTATTACCGTTAAATTGAGATATAATTCATTAGTAAATTACAAAATTTACTAAATTACTTCTAGTGGTGCAATCTGGTTCGCGCCAAATTCCAATTCATTGTTTCAAGTGTTTATTCAATTAATATTCAGTGTTCAACTATTATTTCTTCGAGTGGTTACAAGTATTAATAAAGTTTAAGTATTTCATTACATTCTAGATTGTTTAACCAATATGTTTCCTTTGATCTCTGTACCAAGTGACCTCGTGATATAGTCCCTTCTTGCTCTAAATGGTCCTCCGAAATCTTATACTTCTCACATGTGCATTGTTTCATACTTACTTGAAGCTACCTTATTAAGCTATCCTGCATTTATCCATCTCACGTATATCATCGTCCAATCCCTAACATTGGTCCTCTCACGAGCCTAGTCCCAAACATTGGTCCTTTACCGGGCAGGATCATATTGGTACAATCTTATTTATTGCATACTTGTATTCGCAAATACCGTTTCTCGAGTTCGTCTCATTCATATGTGCTTCCGCGTCGGTCAGTTCGTGAGTTCCAGCAACCCTGAACTTCGCATCGAAGACAGCATCATGCAGCAGTGATTCGACTCATCGTGGGATTCCGGTCCTCAGTGAACATCAAGAAGACAGTGAACAGTTAATACATGCATTATCGTGCAGCAGTGGTAGAATTTCAAATCTTCAAGAACAAGTAATTTCCACATTTCGCATTCAAGATGGAAAGTGAATTGAAGGAATTAACGAAAAAACGTGCTTTTCTTAAAAGAAAACTTACGTACATTCAGAAGTACAGTGACAATATTACTGAAGAAGTTGATATATTTCGATTAAAAGTTGAATATGACACTCTTAACGAAGTGTGGCAAAATTATGAAGTGGTACAAACTCAAATTGAAGCTATTATCGAAGCTGAAAGTGAACTTGACATGCACGCACAGTATGACGAAGAGATGAATAACAAGTACAAGGTGCTAAAGGCTAAGCTTAGTGAATTGTTATTTCTACACGACCAACCAGTGCGTAGTGTAGGCTCTCATCACAGTCATCAATCTAATCACAGTGGTAATTCGCATCACAGGTGTCAATCTTCTACTTCACAATGCAACAATAGAAATATACAACTTCCAAGGATTCAAATTCCAGTGTTTAGTGGGGATGTGACTAACTTTAAACACTATCACGACACTTTCAGTAGCTTAGTGGTAAACAATGAATCGTTGGATTCCATCCAGAAATATCATTATTTGCTGAGTTCTCTGAAGGGGCAGGCTCACGCGCTCATTCAGAATCTTCCAGTCACGAATGAGAATTTTACTATAGCATGGAACTTGGTGTGCTCTAGATATGATAATACTCGAGTTATTGCCACAGCTCACATCAAAAATCTACTTTCATTACCAATAATGAAAGATGAAAATGTTACAGACTTGCGAAACTTATTAAATCAGTTTCAAAGCAATCTTAACGCCATCGAAGCTCTCAACATTGAAATCCCATTACACGAAGTCATGTTCATTCAATTAATATTGGATCATCTTGGTGAAACTACACGCAAGGAATGGGAGAGCAAAATTGACTCACAAAGGTTCACACCGCTTCAAGAGTTGATGAACTTCCTAGAAGCCAAGGCTCATTCTTTAGAAGTGCTATCCAATTCTAACAATGTGCCAAGCCCATCCAAGGAAAAAAGTGAAAGACATACACAAAAGAAATCTGTAAAAACGACTCGTCAATCTTATGTTGCCATCAAAGGTGATACATGTCCTTGTTGCAAGGAAAGTCACAATTTATATAAGTGCGACAAGTTTTCACAGTTGAGTGTAGATCAACGTTGGGATTTTGTGAAAAGCAAAGGTTTATGTGCAAACTGTTTCTCCAACGGTCACAAAAGAGACAATTGCAAAATCAAGTCATTCTGTAATTGTGGAAAGGCTTCACACAGCAAACTGTTACATAATAACACACGAGACAGTAAAAAGGCTCCTCGACAACCACATCAACCGTCTGAATCTACAGATAATGTACCTGCTAGTTATTGTTCGATAAAAGAAAATTCCAACCAAAGGGAGATTTTATTAGCAACAGCAGCAGTGCATCTTGAAGATAGACAAGGAAATTTAGTGTTATGCAGAGCGTTACTGGACTCAGGAAGCCAATTGAACTTCATAACTGAAGGTTTAGCCAAGAAGTTGCAGCTGCCAACCACAGATGTCGACACTCAGATACGAGGTATTAATGGCACCTCTTCTTGCAATCACAGTGTTAAGGTTAATCTGCGATCCAGAATCCAGAATTTCCAGGCTGAAATGAGTTGTCTAGTAATCCCTCACATTGCAAACAAACTTCCTTCAGTCCGTATAGATCCCAAACATTTCAATATTCCTAGTGAAATAACATTAGCGGATCCTAAATTCTACATCCCTGGTGATGTCCAAATCCTCATTGGTGCTAGCTTGTTTTACCAACTATTCACTAATGAAAGAATAGTCATTCCTAATAACCCTATTCTTAGTAACACGGAACTAGGTTGGATACTTAGTGGAACTATTCCCAAGAAAGCAATTAAATCCAAGAAGGTCACATTCGCTCAACACAATTTATTTGTGACTGTTGATAATGTTGATACACAGTTAAGACGATTCTGGGAACTAGAAGACTTTCCTAAACCAGTGTTTACTAAAGAAGAAAGGGAATGTGAAGAGCACTTCGTACAAAACACTATTCGTGCAGAGGACGGTGCTTTTGTAGTGAAATTACCCAAGAATCGATCTCAGGACTCCTTGGGCGAATCCAGACCACAAGCCGTAAAACGCTTAGAGCATCTGGAGCGAAAATTCCAAACCAATTCTGTCTTGCAGGAAGATTACAAAAAATTCATGCAAGAATATGAAGAATTGGGACACATGAAGAAGGTTTCACTTCCACAGCCAGGTGAAAAATGCTTCTATTTACCACATCATGCAGTAATCAAGCCCTCGTCTACTACAACCAAGACTAGAGTTGTGTTTGACGCTTCTGCAAAAACATCTTCAGGCAAGTCCCTAAATGACATTCTGAAATTAGGGCCTACAGTGCAAGATGACCTATCATCAATTATAATTCGTTTTCGAACATATAAGTATGCGTTCTCAGCTGACATCTCTAAAATGTACAGACGCATTAAAATGAACGAGATTGATCAAAATCTTCAAAGGATTGTGTGGCGTTCCAGCACAGATGAACCCATACAAGATTATGCCTTAACTACCGTGACTTATGGTACTAAATCAGCTTCATTTTTAGCCATAAGATCCCTGCACCAGCTGTCAATAGAAGAAGAAGCTAAATACCCTCTCGCTTCACAAGCAGTCAGGACTTCCTTCTATGTAGATGACTGCCTGGCAGGACATAATAATCTTCAAGAAGCGCTACGCCTTCAAGAAGAATTAATCCTCATGCTTGACAGTGGCGGATTTCCCTTGCGAAAGTGGTGTTCCAACCATGAAGCATTGCTGGAATCTGTACCATCATCTTATCGAGAGACCCAGTTGCCTCTGTCTCTTGACAACATTGAAAATGCACATGCCCTTGGTTTACTATGGCATCCTGCAACTGATAACTTCCAGATTCAATCCCATCCTTCTCTCCAAACTCATACTCGAGTTAAACTTACCAAGCGTACTATCCTATCAGTCATATCATCCATTTTTGATCCTTTAGGCCTTGTCAGTCCTATGGTTATCAATGCCAAAATCTTCATGCAATCATTATGGATTGAAAAACTTGACTGGGACGAGGAGGTAGCTTCACACATAGCAGAGAAATGGATTGAGATCTGCGACATTTTAGGTACAATACACACGATGCGTATTCCACGATTTGTTCTCACACATGGTACCCTTCAAGATATACAGATCCATGGCTTCTGTGACTCTTCAGAAAAGGCCTACGGTGCATGCATATATCTCCGTTCTGTGAACATTGAAGGTGAAGTTACAATTAACTTGCTATGTTCCAAGTCTAAGGTTGCCCCTCTTAAAAGGCAAACCATTCCACGTCTTGAACTTTGTGGAGCATTGCTGTTATCTAAACTGTACAACAAGGTGTTGAATGACCTTAACATTCAAACCTCACAAAATTATCTATGGTCAGACTCAGTTATTGTTCTGTCGTGGATAAAATCAGATTCACGAACATGGAAAACATTTGTGTCCAACCGTGTGTCGCAAATACAAGAGCTTTCTGAAACAGCAGCCTGGCGACATGTTTCTACAGACAACAACCCAGCTGATCTCGTTTCAAGAGGTGTATATTCTGAACAATTGTCTGATATTGATTTGTGGTGGCACGGTCCTAAGTGGTTGGCTCATAACACAACATTATGGCCGGAACAGCCAAAACAATTAAGCCCTCCAGATTCCTCAGAGCAACTTACTTCCATCTGCATGGCAGCTACTGTAGTAGAAGATAGTTTTATTACAAGATTCTCTAATCTCAAGCGCTTGCAGAGAGTTACTTGTTATATGTATAGATTTATTTCTGCCTGCCGCCATGAAAACAAATATCATGGACCTCTCGCAGCAGAAGAATTACAAAATGCTCTACAAGTTTGTGTTAAAATTGCTCAGAAAGAAGCTTTCTCTCAAGAGCTGAAAGATCTTAGCAACAACAAACAAGTTTCAGTGAAAAGCTCTATCCATGCATTAGTTCCATTCCTAGATCAGAACAACGTTATAAGAGTGGGTGGACGGTTGGAGAAATCAGATCTTACACATGATGCAAGACATCAGGTTATATTGCCATCCCGACATCATTTAACAGTTCTGATTGTAGAATATGAGCATCGCAAGCTATTACATGCTTCGCATCAGCTGCTTACAGCTTCATTACGACAAGCCTACTGGATACCTAGTATTCGCAGAGTAGTAAAATCTATTTTGCATAGATGTCTCACGTGTTACAAGCTAAAAGCAGAAAGTTCTCAACAGTTAATGGGAAATCTTCCTAGCTATAGAATAACTCCTGCTAGACCTTTTCTCCGCACCGCAGTCGATTACGCTGGACCCTTCAACATAAGATATGGGGCTCCACGCAGTAAAACTACTGTAAAGGCTTACATCGCTATTTTTGTCTGCTTGGTAACAAAGGCCATTCACATTGAGTTAGTTTCTGATCTAACATCAGATGCCTTCATAGCAGCCCTACGAAGATTTACAGCACGTCGAGGACTCTGTAAAGAAATCTTCAGTGACAATGGCACTAACTTTGTTGGAGCAAACAACAAGTTAAGGGAGCTCAGATTGCTATTGCAGTCAAGAGATTTTCAAACTACAATTCAAAATTTCACTGCAAACCACGATTATTGCTGGTCGTTCATTCCTCCAAATTCTCCCCATTTCGGTGGTCTGCATGAAGCAGCAGTGAAATCTATGAAGTTTCATCTCAGGCGAGTTATGGGAGCTCAAATTCTCACATATGAACAGCTTTCTACGCTTCTATCTCAAATCGAAGCTTGCTTGAATTCTAGACCACTTGTTCGTCTAAATGATGATCCAGCTGACTTGTCATACCTTTCTCCTGGTCACTTCTTAATTGGAGAACCTCTCATATCTCTACCTTCACAGCCTCCTACGGAAGATAAGAAGTACTTAGAAAAATGGCAGCTGTTACAAAATCATTTGCAACACATATGGAAACGCTGGTCATCCGAATATCTTCACTCACTACAACAAAGGCAGAAATGGACCTGTTCCAGTGACAACATTCAAGTTGGTACTGTCGTCATCTTGAAGGAAGACAACATTCCTCCTCTTCAATGGAAGTTAGGCGTGATCACCGCTACTCATCCGGGAGAAGACGGCTTGGTTCGAGTGATTACTGTGCGCACTTCCAGTGGCGAATATAAGCGGCCCATAGTCAAAGTGTGTCCTCTACCCCAAGACGAGTAGCATATGACACTTTCTATGATCTTATATTCAAGATTCTCCACTTGAAGTCCATTTCTCATCTATCTCTGTAACAAATCGTACTCTTGCGAGATGTGTTACATGCATTTTTCTTTCTATCAATCTTGCTATTTGAAAGACCTCTCTCTGGTTTTCAGTTCAAGAGTTTTGACCTACGCTAGCTTGAATTTCTTCATGTTGACATTCAGTTCAAGGGGATCAAATGCTTTGTCGATGATCAGCTCCTTGTCTGTTGTGCATTTACTCCTTTATAGCATTTTCCTTTTGCTGCATAGGCTAGTTTCTCCTTTGAAACACTGGCCTGTTGCTACGAAGATGTATTACTCCTTATATACCAACAACATTCAATAAGCAACACGTCCCATCTCTCCCTTGTGCTTGTATTATTGGTGTTTTGGTTTCCCTTATCTACATTAGTCCTCGGTCATAGGATCGCAATCCTAGCCACAACTACTACATGGTTTATAGTCTTTGATCTTGACGTATGATGTCTGACTCCTAATCCTCATACATTAGATTACTAGGCGAGCCACTACTTACTACATGGGTTTATGTGCTTTGAGCATACTGTATGACTGATCATAATAATTGTCATACTTATCTTTGAAGTTCTACTACATTTCCATTTTCTACATTCTATGGTTACTTATGAATTATCGTTATCATTCATTGGAATTCTCTATCACCATGTTCTTGATAATTGCCTACATTCTTTCATAATTATCATGTATCTTTTCCTTATTCCAATGCATACTCCGATAGCAATGTTCAATCCTATTTATCTGTTGAAGCTTTTCTTTGTGTCGCTGCTCGTCTTGGGTCACACTTGGCTACCTTCAAGACGTCTTCAGCTTCACTTGAACTCACATGTCTACGTATCTCCTCTGATGTATATTGTGTGTCGTGTGCTTATACGTAAATAGTGAAATCAGTGCTTTTTATTCAATATCATATTCTTTCAATATATGTAAGAAGTAATTTTCCAATACATATCACATGTATACATCCAATTAGAGTCAGTGCTTGTTTGTGTACATACAAGTGTCTCTCTATTATAGCTTGCCTTCCTGTTATGTTTTTATTGACGTTAATAGTCAATGGCGCGGAGTATGTTCACGCAAGCTAAGTGTTTTTTCCAGCATATTTATTATGTGCAGTAAATAGTTTTAATTCAAATCATCCGCCAGGTGTTCTTGCGCCAAGCATTAAGTTGAGTAGGCGTATATTTCATCATATCCTGATCACGAGTTCTTTGTGTCGGGTATTCCCTCTTAAAAGACGCCTCAAAGAGCTTCAGGAAGCCTCATCAGTATTAAGCCTGCAGTTACACGATCAAGTCACGGTCTGACACTGCTCCGGTTCTAGTAACAAAAGCCAGTTCGCGCTCTTTGTATTTTCACTAGAAATCATTGGAATAAAACTTCCTTATAAGTTTTATTAATTTCAAGTAAATTACTTATACATAATTTACTTATTCGCCGTATTATAAGTTCATTAGATTCACTTATTAGTTCCAAGTAATTAAATAGCGTGTGACGTCATCACTCACCAAGAAGCTATAAAACGTGAACAATCAAGTGTTAATAACTTAAAATACATACATTCTACTGCAAAATTTATTACCGTTAAATTGAGATATAATTCATTAGTAAATTACAAAATTTACTAAATTACTTCTAGTGGTGCAATCTGGTTCGCGCCAAATTCCAATTCATTGTTTCAAGTGTTTATTCAATTAATATTCAGTGTTCAACTATTATTTCTTCGAGTGGTTACAAGTATTAATAAAGTTTAAGTATTTCATTACATTCTAGATTGTTTAACCAATATGTTTCCTTTGATCTCTGTACCAAGTGACCTCGTGATATAGTCCCTTCTTGCTCTAAATGGTCCTCCGAAATCTTATACTTCTCACATGTGCATTGTTTCATACTTACTTGAAGCTACCTTATTAAGCTATCCTGCATTTATCCATCTCACGTATATCATCGTCCAATCCCTAACATTGGTCCTCTCACGAGCCTAGTCCCAAACAGCTGTCATCCTTGAAAAGAATAGACTACTTGATAGCATGCACAATAATTCCCTTACACCCTGTTGTGGAAACCATATGACACTTCCTTAATACCGACAAAACAGTCTGTGAATATGGCAGAGTAATCCAATAGAAATCTAAGTAAAAATGTAGGCGTCTTGTCTCTCACCAATGAGAGGGTGCAGAGAGAGTGATTTGAACTCAGATCACGTAACTCATACAGAGTTGCCATACTTTGACACCTCGACTGTCTATGCTTGAACGTGATTCGTATAATTCTGTGGACTGCATATTGGCAACGGCTTGTCCCCTCATCTGAATATTCAGAAGCTGACATCATAATCCACAAGAAAACAAAGAACAGTCTGCTTCCTCTTAAAACTTCACGGAAACAAATTTCTCTGTATTTTATTCTTATTAGAATTAAACCTCTGAGTGTCTGTATTAATATCACTTTGTATTAAACAATCACAATATCACAATGTTAAATGAAAATTACATTTTTTGTTCTTTGGGTATTGTAAAGGTTTGCGTTTGAAGTTACGGATTAATCGCCGAGAAAATAATGTATATCATCAGTGAGATAAAACCACGAGTTACATGGATGACTATTTCAAGAATTAATTCAGATGAGATCGCAATAAACAACAAAGATGGTTGGATCAGGGAGAAACGAATCACGATCAAAATTGCAATAAGAATTGCGTGTCAAGACTTTTTAGGAAGTATTCGAATCGATCGCTTCGTTCATTTCACTTACAATCCGCTTTTTAACTCTGTAAATGAAACCAGTAAATGTTAATCTCAATTCTATCCCATCTGCCGAAATAGGAACAGGACGTGCAACGTGATCACTACAGATAGGCCTACTCTAACCACTAGCTAATATAACCCGAAGTATTACACTTCTAGTAATTTCAGTTTTTAATTATTTTTTTATGTTATTTTGAACCGTAAACATCGTTTAACAGAACTCTCTCCTTCTATGTAAAGTTCCAGCCCGTAAAGGTAAAAAATAATGCACGTTATAGAGATTGGGCTACAGTGGATATCACCCATATCACCAGATGTCAATGATTTTTTCGTCAATTATTGTCATTTTCTTCCCTTTCGTACAAACTAATAATTATCAATTTCATTCATTTTAACCACTACAAATACTATTATTATAAAAAAAAAAGTGTTCCCTATACAGGCCATGAAGGCCCAGAGGGTTCCAGAAGGTTGAGACTCCCAGATTTTGGACAGTCGGCACATGAAGGTGGTAAGGTTGTCAGCCTTACGCACAGGCTGCCTTTACCCCCAGGATTGCTCCTGGTACTCTGTTAGAGGCTGAGTCGACCCTAGGGCCTACTATTATTCCTACTACTACCATTTATCGTGTAACTGTTAATCATTTACAATTCAAAATGACTTAAATAACTATTTCGGCAATTAAAAATTGGATCCATAAACTAGATGGATTTTGACAAAGCACAATCGTAAGCCAGCACAGTATATAGTTTCGCTCAAAACATTACTTACCACCTTCATTTCTCCCCCATTCAATCAAAGTCTGACATTCCGTATCACAGCGAAGGATTTTTCCAGATAAGTTCGTTACTTACCTATTACATAACTACAAGAGAAATATAAATTTCTTTACGAATATATCACGATTTAGTATTTTCAGAAAATGTAGAAGCTATGTTCATTTGTTTTCATACGTGATTTGTTTCCAAACGAAATGTTGCCAATCAAAAGAGCCTGAATTCCACTAAATACGAAAATACCAAAGAGGTTTTATTACCCTTCTAAGCACAAGTGAACTGATTTTTATTATTATTTTTTTATTGTTTTATTTACGGTTCAAAACAACATAACACGCCGTACGATGTTCGACCGTTATAAGAACTTAATAGGCTCACTTCGTGCTTTCCTGTTAAGTCCTTTATAATGGTCTTACTTCGTAAACAACTATTTTAGACCTAATGTTAGACTTTTGAGTCCGAAACATCTCATCTCAAGAGACGTTTTACATCTAGACTACTGTATCTAATATGATTTTTAAATTTTATTATGTTTTTAATCATTTTACATACAATGTGACTAGTGTTTTATAATACGTACGTGCGAGCAATTGTGAACTGATTGTGATTTTAACTTATGTACATAACTATACTTTTAACAAAGAACAATTGAGGGTTATATTAGCAAACCCGGCAATCTCCATTCTGAGAAAATATAGAGATGCTAACTTCTAATGAAAGTTCAATGCATATTTAGTGAATATGTTGAAAATCTCAGCTCCTCCCTTATGTGGGAAGTAGGATTTGCAACACTTACACTAAATATGTACCAGGAAATGCATTAACCTTCAATAGAGATTAGCATCTCTATCGTTTCTCACAATGGAGATTGCCGGGTTTGCTAATAGGTCCCTCAATTGAGCTAACAGTGGTTATTATAGTCTACATTTTATAATTAAGCTCCATTAGAAAAATGAAACTTATTGAAGAAGCCAATAACTCAAATACCTTTAAAATAACATGGGCTATTCTCGGAAAAAAAAGGTCACCTAAACAACTGGGAATAAATACATTAAATACTTGAGATGAGGAGACATTTCTAAGGTTAATAACGAAAGGCTTTTGTTGTTAGTTGTTTGTATCTGACGTTTGAATCCCAAGAAGGAAACCGAGGGGAGTCTGTTTCTTTAATAAAGCCGACCAAACCTTATTTTCCAGTTCTCTTTTCCGGGGTAATTTCAAAATCCACTCCGGTACTTCCGCAAATACTCCGGTTATTATACTACTTTTTCAGCAAGATCTCAATGCCAGCGAATATTTTGTTCGAGCATTTCTCTTACCATTTGTCTTCCTCCCGGATGTAATTTCCTGAAGAACTAAAAAAACAAGGCATGAAAGTGAAAGGAAAAAGCCTTTGTGTTAAGAAAGAAGATGTGGAAGTAGCAGAGGATGGGGGAGAAGGGGAAAAACTGCAAACGATATCGATTTCCTCCGTGCGACTTGCATTTGTCTTGCTGCGTGTGAGTGTGTAAAGTGTCCGGGGTGCGACACGCTGTCATCTTAACTATACACACTCTAGCTAATGACTCCTAAACCTCCATCTCACAATTTTCTGCATAATTTATCTTTTAAAAAGCAAATTAGCTCCAAGTGTAGGCTACGTCATTTGTAGTGAAAAAGATGTAAATTCATCATTATATTTAAAGCAGAGAACGTCTTTTAGGCGGTAATCGAACCCAGGTTTTAAGCTTGGTACCTTAATTCGAAGATTACTCAGCTCCAAAAAATCTTATTTAGTCCCATTTCCAATATTCCACTAGAAGCTTAAATACCTCTTCTCTGAGTTGCTGTAATTTTCTGGCGGAATATGTCAAAATTTTGTTCATAAGAATATAGCGAGAATACTTCTGACTCTGATGCTAATTTACCATATCGCTTAAATGTACACAAAGAATCTATAATAGTCTTGTATATAAAATCCGCAGAGTTTCAAGTAATTCTAGACCAAACGTGTTTATATTTAAATTAAATGTGTGTCTTATAACTTGATCAAAAATAAGGCATGATTTCTCCTTTAAATTATTTTGTGAACAAAGTGAACATTAGTTATGATTTTCTGCAATGCTTTAGAAAGTTACATGGAAAACCGTTTACCTGTAAATTCAATCGTAGTTCACAAATCCCTTGTCACCTTTTATATATTGAGACTAGTGGCCTATTACGCAAATCCGGGTCTCAGTTAATAAAATAAATATGAACATTGATTTAATTTCTTTTTCTGTCAATCAAACGTTGCACCCAATACTATGGCTGTGATATTGGTGTTATGCAGGAGGCAGTGGTGATTATACTCTCATGTAATACGTCATCGTTATGTCAAACAGTGATCCACCACTGGCAATGACTGATTATTCCTTGTCAACTGAAACAATTATTATTGACATCTGCACAGTTGGTATTCGATGTCCCAAAAAAATCACTGCCTTCAAACAAACTTGTATGAACCAGGTTACCTAGGTATAGCCTTTTTTTACAGTATAAACATCAGCATTAAGTTTTCTCTCTCTTTTTCTTAGTTTAACCTCTCCCGTTGTAGGGACGTTTATGCTGCTCACGCCACCCGGGACTTAAGGAACCGCGACCTGTCGGAGAAGGGATTATCTTTGGATAACATGGATACCTTTTTAACCAAACAAGGACATGGAGGTTCTGCCCAGATGGGTGAATTGACCAATGCCGAGGCCACCTCCGAGACAACACGAGCACATAGGACGGGACACAACATTCGCGCACACACTCATGCCGAACAAGATGCGGATGAGATGAAAGATGATAATGCCAGCCAGATGATGTCCGGGTATTTAATAATGTAAGCTGTCTTTTGTTTCTACATTCTTAATATAGGCTACATTGCATATTATTAGTCACCATCTCCTGTCAGAAGCCTACATGAACATAATAATTCCATTTCGCTTGTTTCAGTGTAATTAGCCCGTTGTCATTTGAACTCATTCATATTATTCATTTTAACTCTCTGCTCTCATTTCGGATTTCATATATTCAAATTAAAGCTGCGAACTAGAAGCTTTCACTTTTTACCATTTATTTTAATACATTATGTAACATTACTGAATGTCATTAAGGACATGCATTTCAAATTTGTGAAATGATATTTTTCAGTATTAAAATAGCTGCCAGCTTTCATATGTGAAGTGAAATATTAAGTAATAGTTTCAGAGGATTTCATACTGAACTAGAGCGTAAGCTTACTTATGATACAAATCTGACGGACATATGTGTAAGTAGGTAGTGAAAACATTTTCATTAATACAATAGATCAGTGGTTCCCAACCTTTTTCAGCTGGCGACCCACCATTCCTTATCGGAATACCCCACGGTCCATCGGTTCATGGTGGAGTAAAAAACCTTATTTTTGTATCGTATCCCTTCCTTATGTGTATATAATTTACCATCAAATATTGCAAATATTATAAGCTTATACTGTATATGTTTTTTTGAAGATACAGATTGATTATTGATAAACAATTTGTGTTCTGATTTGAAAATGGTTGGCCCCACATGTCAAAAATCAAGAACCAAGAAAACAATCAAAACACAATTTGATTTGTTTCGATTTTTTTCTGATGGTTTATTCGATGGTTTCTGATAGTTTTAGGATCGAGTCGCGACCCACTAGTGGGAACCGCTGCAATATATGTTAATCTCGAGGATATCAACGTAATTAGATGAATAATACTACAATATAGGCTACAACTAGGTACAAAAATGAAGATTCGTATCAGCGAATGGGTATTATTAAGAACATGGCCACAGGGGGTGTTATCAACGAGTTTATACAAAGCTACTTTTGTAACAGTGGTATACAGTAATTTGTATTTATTGGAAAATAGCTGACTGCCCGTTCTTTGCACGGGTAAAAAAGTATACGACAATGCTCTGGCCTTCTTAAACCTCGGAAAATATTTCTGTACCTTCTCTTTAGTTTTTCGTTTATCGAAAACACAGAAAAATCTATTTAACCAACAGGTTGGCCATAGTAATGCTAAATATCGGCAAGGAGCATAATCCTGTTGTTTTCCGGTCTTCTCTCAGTAACCGTAAGATATATCGAAAAACAAACCTAAGGCCAACTCCGCGAAGTTAAATTCCCTTTTATTTTTTGGCAATCATGTTATGACAAAAATTAATAGAATAAATTTATAATAGTATAATAGTAAAATAATAGTATAAGCTTACATAATAAGTGAGCAGATAAGTGGATGCTGTTATTTTAACGCAGAAGGCATGAGGAGTGAAAGTTTGTTTCTGTGCCAAAAGGATACAATTGCCTAGAAGTTTCTATAGAGTGATAGGGAGAGCGTTGCTGATGATGTGCCTTGTACGAAGAATTAAAATATTAAGAGCCAAAATATTTGGATAGTTTTTATGAGTGAAATGGTTATTTTTAAAAGCACAAGAAGGCGATTTTATAAAGACAGAAATTTTTAAGACGAAAGGTTTTCATAAGTTCTTTGGACGAGGCTGATGCCTGAGATAACGCATACGCCAGGCTCGTGGTGAAAGCAATTTTGCCTTCCGCCTATTCTGTCTACGTAGTGTAGAGAAAGTATTGTCATCGTGACAAAAATCGAAATCGAGATAACACCGAGAAAATATGTTTCATTTAGCCTAGAAGTCGAAAATGGTTATTCATGATTTAAGTGGTAAAAACGAGGTTTTATTATGCGAGTAGGTATGATTTTAGGTATGTAATGAACCCCTATCATAATTCAAACACTAAAACAAAACCCAGCGAGGTGGCAGAGGTAATAAGTCAAGATCCACACCTCATGACTGGCCAATTTGTTTTGGGTTTTTCATGGTTTCCTCATTCGCATAGTCAAACGGCGGACTTGTACGCTAAGAATTTAATTTCCATAACTCATCACCGTTATTTCTACCCAATATCATAATCATTTAAATTAATATCAATCAAGGAGACATAACAAAATAAACAGATGCACACGAATAAATTATTTCAGGAGAAGTGGGAAAGTTTATACAACATATTTTGCACCATTTGTTTCTTTCTGTGTTTACAAAGTAGCATGGAGCCGGGGCGGAGCGCACTCATCAGTTTGATTAAGATAGATTGCTGTTTTCAGATATAAAACCATACACTCTAAATACTGAGCAAAATTATTCTAAGGCACATGCTGTTGCTAATTTTCTACTGGGATTTAAAAATAAGATCTGTACTTACAGATGAGAATTCTTGCTACAGCCATCTCCATATGAAATCACGTGTTTGTCTGAAATAACAAAACATGAAAAATATTAATTTCGGTACAATTATTATTTATAAGTAAACATCAGGCGTGAATTCAATTTGGTCATGTTAACCCATTTGTGCAACCTACTATTCAGTAGTTTGCATTGTAATTTCAGAAATTTGCTTTGTATTTCAGTAATCAATTGTTTTGTATTCAGTAATTTTTTTATTGTTTTCTGCTTGAAAATTGTACCTGCAAGTCTATATAAGCAATAAATAGAGTAATAAAATAAGACTTTGCTTTGGAAAAGCGAGAGAGAATAAAGATTATAGTTGTACTGCTATGGACATTTTGTTGTAATATGCATGGTTTGGGGGAAAAGGAGATAAAGAACAGTCTTAATTTTAAAAATCTCTTTTCTTTTAACTCTATATGAGAGAATGTACAAAATAATTTATATCCTTTCAAACTGAAATGCAAGGTCTATCTAGTAAGAGTAATAAGTTAATAATATATATTATAAAACCTAGTATTTATTTATTTTTATTTCTTCCTGCAACACCTGCAGGTTGCCATTGACAAAGAGTACCAACAACAAATATAAATTCAAACAGTAAAAGAAAACAGATTAAATTAATAATGAAGCTTTAACAATTAGTATATATAACTATTAAAAATTGGAAGTCATGGTCCACAGGTATGATTGCGAAATATGGCAATAGACCCTTTCAATGCCACCAGTGATATTTCTGTAAGGATGGCTTTGTGCAGGCCGAACTTTTTGGATAAGTCAAACAGCAGTTTTGGGAGGTTACCACGTGCTCCAATCATTAATCCTGTCACTGTTATGGATGTTAGATGGTATTTATCCTTGTAATACTTAATGGTGGGTTCATAATAATAATATAAATATAAATATTAAAAAATGTATACATATTTAATACATGTATAAGACAATAACAGTAGATAATGTGACTGTACCCGATGAGCAAGATTGCTCGTGCTACAGTGCAGTTTTACAAAAAGACGAGGCGCAAAGTGAAAAAAGTGAGTCAATTGTTATAATATTTATTCATGAAAGAGATAAATGCTTGAAAGATAAACACTTAAAAAGAATCAAACTTGAACACCTCAGAAATAGCTAATTTTATAAATTACTTGCTGGTTACAGATTTTTTCCGGAATTTAAAAATGACGCTGAGAGTCATGCCTGTCAACATCTAACTCTACCTGTAGCCTATGCGTGCCTAACGCTCATCCGGTGTCTCGCTAGATCGTTGGCAAATGTGTCTTACAACATTTTATTACAATCTCTGTCGCCGGGTTTGATCCAACTCATCTCGCACACCCGAGATTGTTCTGGCTTTTGTAGAAAGATTGCTATGACTTCTCCTTGACAAATTGTTTTGTTTGTTAGAATATCGATAAGGAACACGGTAAGCAAATAAATGGTTTTAGATGATGGTTTATTAAGTTGTAAATTATTGGTCAATTTCTACAGAATCTAAATTCTTATGGGAGCATTCTTCGTTGCGATTTAGTCTTGGACATGTTCAGAAACCTATGTTTGGTCTCCATCATTACTGCTGGGTTATTTATGCTGAAAACTCGGCATTTAAGTTTAGAGTCTCATACTTACTTACTCAATGGCAATAGACAATAACTAAGTAAGATAAAGGAATATTACCTATTTTATGGAACCCGAAGGTTCATTGCCGCGCTTACCTGAGCCCGCCATTCAACCCTATTCTGTGCCAACTCCATCCAATCATCCCTCGCAAATCCTACTTCCCTTAAATCTATCCTAATATTGTCCTACCACCTACGTCTAGGTCTTCCAGATGGTCTTTTCCCTTCGGGTCTCCCATTCAACACTTTTGAGATATATCTTTCCTCCCCATGCGTGCAACATATCCAGCCCACATCATCCTCCGTGATTTAATTACCCTTACTATATCCGGTGAAGAGTACAAGTCATGAAGCTCGTCGTTGTGCAGTTTTCTCCAGTCCCCATTTTCATCTCTCTTAGGTCCAAATATTTTCCTAAGCACCCTGTTTTCGAACACACTCAGATTATGTTCTTATGTTTAGAGTCTCATACAATACTTAACCACCTGTAGTAGTATTTATTATCATGTAGAGAAAGTAATCACAACTAATATTTTACCAAGCTTGGAAGCAAGGCTTACTTGATTTGACTGTGCTACTGGGTTAGATCAGCATAATATTTAAGAAAGCCATTCCCCTCTCTAAGGCATATTTTATCTCCGCCGCTTTGCGTGATGATCGGCGGTGGTAAGTTATACGTATACAAAAGCATGGGTGATCCCTACTCTCCATGCTAATGTAACTTGCCTTCAACATAAACCCCTTAACTCTGAGATGTTTACATTATCCCAAGGCATTTTTCTATTTTGTAGCTTTCGTTTTTATTACAGTGTCATGTCTTCTTGCTTAACTTACACCAAGACCGAGGGCCTCTACAAGTATCTGTATATACAACAAGAACTAGGAAAAGTATAATTATTGAAAATAATTTAATGAAACACAGTTCGTTACTAAAATTATCATATAAGTAATAAATGTAGGCCTAATAGTAAAAATAAAAACATAGGAATCATGAAAGTAGTTGTAAAAGGAAACAAAATTAGTCCTTCGAAGCAAAAGATTTATATTTCCATGGCCCTTAATCTTTTGTGGTAATAATTTATAATTCTTGCAACGAGAATAACGAATTCCTTTAGTACCATATTTGACCTATATATTTTTTAGTAAGTGTATAAAATTATGATTTCTAGTTAAACTTACTTACTTACTCAATGGCAATAGACAATTCCTCAGCAAGCTAAAGGAATATTATCTAATTTATGGAACCCGAAGGTTCATTGCCGCGCTTACCTGAGCCCGCCATTCAACCCTATTCTGTGCTAATGCCATTCAACCCTATTCTGTGCTAACTCCATCCAATCCTCCCTCGCAAATCCTACGTCCCTTAAATATATCCTAATATTGTCCTACCACCTACGTCTAGGTCTTCTAGGTGGTCTTATCCCTGCGGGTCTCCCAGTCAATACTTTTGAGCTCCCCCATGCGCGCAACATATCCAGCCCATTTCATCCTCCGTGATTTAATTACCCTTACTATATCTGGTGAAGAGTACAAGTCATGAAGCTCGTCGTTATGCAGTTTTCTCCAGTCCCCATTTTCATCTCTCTTAGGTCCAAATATTTTCCTAAGCACCCTGTTTTCGAACACCCTCAGATATTATTTCTAATTAAATATTTGTGAAAATCGATATTAAAGGTAAAATAAATATTATCCATGTGGGATCCATTTATGGGGTAACAGCTCCAGTATTAATAAAGTTCTTATCTTGCAGAAAAAAGCTGTGCGCATAATTAGTGGGGCGCCTTTTGATGCTCACTGTAAACCCCTTTCGTAAAAGAAGAGATACAAACTGTTGTCAATATGTATATTTTTTTCCTGTTTGCTAAAGATCAAAGAAAATTTGTCTCAATATTCTACTAAGTCTAAAATTCATCAATATCCCACAAGATTTAATCATTACTTAGTAGCACCCATGTCCGCCGGCATGGTCTTGTGGTTAGCGTTGCTGACTACAGATCCGTCGGCCCGGGTTCGATTCCCGGTACCTCCTCGGATTTTTCTGAGGTAGGGAGGTCTGGTAGGGGTGCACTCAGCCTCGTGATTCCAAACTGAGGAGCTACTTGATAGAGAAGTAGTGGCTCCGGTCCAGAAAACCACCATTAACGGCCGTGGGTGTCGGCATGCTGACCACATGCCCCCCAATCCTGCCATCTGCCTACGGGAGATGATGCAGCGGTCGGGTGGTAGGCCAAGTCCTTCCGGGGATGTAGCGCCACGGAGTTTAGTTTAGTTTTAGTAGCACCCATACCACGTTTGTCAATTACAAAAAAATGGTTTCACACATCAGCTATTGATATGTTCAATTCATTACCTGTGGAGGCTCAAGTTGTTAATAATTCTAGGTTTAAGAGTGTTTTATACAAATTTTTAATAATGAATCCATTTTATAACCTTGCTGAATTTTATAATAATTCCACAAATATTGTATTTTAAATTTGTAAATGAACATACTTGTATATACTGACAATGTCATGATATCTTAAGATCCGTTTGACTTAAAGAAAGATTGATTGATTTATTTATTTATTGACTTTAAGAGAGTTGCGTTTATAATTAATCGTTGCTTCCTACACTAGTAGTGGATTGTTTTGCATGTAATCAAGTCAAAGGATGGAAAAGCGCGTTAGCACAATATGATGATAGACTCTCCAATTAGGATGAGATGCATTGCTATACCCCAGCTCCATCTCAGCGGTTTCTAATGGCTCTTGATTACCAGCATATGTCATCGACAGTGCATAATTCAGCATGATCAATTGTCTAGTGCAGTGGAAGAGGATGAGGTTACTCACTCCATGACCCAGCATGTCTCAACTACACCTTGCCCCATGGTTACATACCCTACATCTATATGAAATAGGACTTATGTACAACTATCGTTGTTATCAGTTAAGATTGCTTCCACACATTTTTGTGCAGTTTTTAGCTTTAGTACTTTACTGGCAATAAAGGCTCGGCGTAGCCCGGGTTTGTATTTTGCGTGTAATTCAAAATAAACTAAGGAGAACTTTTTATTTCCAAGCAGTAAGTCGCTGTCTAGAGTTTGAAGCGAAGAACGACTCATCACACTTAATCTATTCTCTCAGAAAACGCCTTTTATCGCTCATACATTGCAACCAACTGCTTTTACACACCATGCCTGGAAGTATTTGAAGTAAGAAGAAACAGAAATCCCGGTAACATAACATTTTACTGTCTTTATGGCTTATTTTATTTTCCAATTTCATGTTGGCACAAACTCCTCCTGAGACAATTGAAAATGCTGTCACCCCTCACAACCTCTTATTCTTCATCAATATGTGAAGTGAGAAAATAATATTGTCCATGCCCAGGGAAGAGAAAGTTATGTGATGCACCACACCCGGTATTTATTTACGTGGATTTCAACTTCCAATATTTATTTACAGAAATGAATTATATCGACAGCCTCTCTAATTTTGTCAAGGCACAGCATCATGCAACTTCCAAAGCTTTGTGTGAACATTGCAAACAGTATTGTTGTCATCAGAATTGAATTGCATTTGATGAATTCAATCCACAAAAAGTGAATAGCACAATTTTCTGATGGCACTTTTTTCCCGGATGGATTCCCAATTCTCTTTTAAAAATGAAGATAATAATATGCCACAAAAGGGCTGGATTAAGATATCTGTTTATGACGAGGATATAGAACTAAGCCTCCCATTGAAACAATAGGCTGCTATTGTTCCTATTCTTCTCATAATTGATTACTCAAATAATGGCATCCTTTACCTAACCGTGACACAAACAAGTAGTTAAAACCGGCGAACAAAACACATTAAGCTTTCTATATATAAATACCGTCATTTTAAAATTGTGAACAGAAGAAGTAGGGTGACGTGCATTTGATGAGCATGCAAAAGAGCTTAAAGACCTTTTGTTTTAAAAGCTTGGCTTATCGGGTACAAATTATTTTTAATAATTATAGAGCACCTTAATCCCTTTCTATAGGGACTGGTGGATGAAGGTCTTCCTTGGAATTAACTTGTCATCACATTAAGTTACATTCAAAATGTGTTAAAATTAACTATGCTAATTTTAGCTTTACTATTTTTAGTACTTGTGTATTATTAGTTTTAGTATTTGAATCCTAAGCTCTTAATTTGTTATATCATTACGTAATTTATTTGCACGTCCACTTCTTTCTCCCAATTTTCATTGTTATTACTTATTAACTTCCACGTCCGATCACGAGCATTGCTCATTCGGAGGCATTACAATAATACAATACAACTCAAATCTGTATGCCCATTTGGCAGCATAAGATCCGTTTTGTTCGTTTAATTATTAACATTTTTAACGTTAAACAATATAATTAAGAATAAAATTATGTAATTCCTGCAATTTATGTAAAAACGATGTCAGTGTTAATATAATTTCATTATTTTTCTGTTCAATAAATGATTTAACAAACCATCTAGCAGTTGAGTAAATAATCGCGGGCGAAGCCGCGGGCACCTGCTAGTTATTTATAATGTATTACTTTTCCTTTCTGGAATAGTCTTAGTAAAACCCACTCGTAACCTCTCGAACGATTACTTATGATACGTGATAATAGAAGCCTGACTTTTTGGTGAAATAAAACGGATGGTTTCGGTGTTAATTGCCTTATATTTCGATGGATATTTTGCAAAATAGGATATTTTAATAGACTACACTATTTACACCAAACGTTTACTCATTTATTCACTTTAATAGCCTACAGAAAATTATGAAAGTTAATTTTAATGCAAAGTTGAATGGTAAAATTTAATTATTTACAGTGTGTAGGGTTTTCTTTCAGTCATCATTGAAGGCTATCTGTGATATTTATATTTTCATTTAAATCTCAATTCTATTGTTTGTATAACTTCGTCCATGTGCAAGCCTCTAATGAGGAAAGTTTTTTTTTCAGGGAGGGAAGGGTAGAAGTGTCAACCAGATTCCATGAAATATGGAATCCGTTGATACTAAGTGAATGAAAAAGAGATTTCCTAACACTAACAGTTACTATTTTAAATAATATTTTCGTATGAATTTCTCAATATTCTTCCTGGAGGAGGCGTATTTCATGCATATTACACACATTTCGTTAAATAAAAAAAATAAAAAATAAAAAATAAAAAAAGTGCAATAGGCTATGTCGTGCATATAATTTGCTTAATGGAGATATTTTCAGTATCTATAAAAATAAATACAGCTAAGGGAAGCTGCCTTGTAAAATTTCGCGCTTACCGCTGTTACCAAAGACATTACAGATTATTACGTTCCATTTGCATTTAATTACCAGGGCCTGGATTTTGATGACATGTCATCTTTTAACTGGAACATCATGGACGTTGCCCACTAGTGCAGATATTCTGAACATGAGTCCTAGACTATATAAATGGTAATTTTTAGGGACATTTTTTACCTTTTTCCCCATATTTCATTTTTAGGTCATTTTTAGAATGTAATGTCATTATTTGGTATTTTTTGTTATTTTACGGTCTTTTTTCCAAATTGAATATTTTTAGGTTTTTTTTTTTAATATGTCATTATTTGCTTATTTTGTATTGTTTCTCGCATTCCATAATTTTTGTGCATTAACTTACATTGAATATCATCGGAACTCTAAATCAGCATAAATAAATAGATCTTGTTAAAATTTTAATTTAGATAAAGAAAAGACGACGTTTGCTTTTACATTTGACCATATTTACCAATTAAGTAATTGCAAGCATATAATTGGATCAACAACATGAATTTAGAATAAACACAAATCTGCTGAATGAACTAGTATTTTCATATAGATTTTTGGGCCTTTTTTTGTACTTTTGCAGTCATTTTATATTTCATTTATAAAGTACAAGTATTGTTAGGTCATCGAAATCCGGGCCCTGTTAATTACACTTAAAAATATCAATATTCTATTAGTAGAGCTTGAAACATATCAAACATTGAGTAGTTAATCCAAACATTTCTTCACAAACCAATGCATAATATTATTATAAGTTATTCTTTGCGCTGGATTTTTAAGTCTATGTTATCATTACGAAGATATCTACCATTGCAGGATGGTAAAGCCAGACCGGTGAAAGTAAATTGATTTTTAATCTTATTAGAGCTTCCAAAAGTTTGGGCTGGTCTAATTGAAGCTAACCAGCTATTCATCTGGAAGATGTGACCATCCAGCCATAAGCTTGTTACAAGATTCCAATCTTTCTAATCTAATTTCTCGATCAAGTCTCTTGGAATAAAAGTGTTATTACTTGAATAACTCGGTAATGAGGCACAGGAGATCATGGATTGCTTTTATCGCAGCCCTCAGCTAACGTCTCTGAAAAACTAGAGTTTGTCGGTAAGAGTTCTTATCCAACCTATAGGCAATTACTGCTCTCTCATACTTACTGAAAAATTACTCTCATATTTCGTAACTATGCTGTCTTTCCAGATCATCATATAATTATTTTATTTAAAGAAGTGGTTATACCGAGAATTGGCAATCGGGTGGTTTTTATTTATAAACTATTCTGTTTGTAAACTAAAGTCTATTTAAGTCATATGAAAAATATCAGGGGGTGTCGGCTTGCTCGTCCTTTAAAAGAAATGGAAGATCCCGCTATTGAGGGTTGTCACTTACTGTAACTCTGTTAATGAACTTCATTTTTCCAATGAGGGTGGTACCATAATGAAATGTAATATACGTGTCCACCCCATAACCTCATTTAAAATAATGATAATATCTTTGCTGGTTTGCCTTAAACTCACTCCAGTTTATTCTTGTAGTAAAGAATTTTCTTATTATAATATACAGAGTACCCTGGATTAAAATTATGAAACTAGTTTGTTTAAGATCTAGTTGAATTAAGCCTAGGTTTCTTTTTTTAAGTCTTTGATTTTTTGGGGAAATTTTGTAATAAAAA
This sequence comes from Ectobius pallidus, assembly GCA_964059195.1. Classification (NCBI taxonomy): domain Eukaryota; kingdom Metazoa; phylum Arthropoda; class Insecta; order Blattodea; family Ectobiidae; genus Ectobius; species Ectobius pallidus. Next base: position 108,395,893 of record CAXKWD010000010.1, read on the forward strand.
ACGCAAAAAAATAGGTCTAATTCAACTATATCTCAAAAAATAATTTTAGAATTTTGAATAAGGGTACTCTGTATATTACAGTCTGATTTAAACAACCTGCGACTTGAGACAGATCACTCAAGGCAGAAAATTGAGAGAACTGCGCTGTGTTACGTTGTATTAGTTGTATTTGAGCGTCCGTCAGCTGTTAAGCTGTGCTCCAAATTGCAGACATTTCGCATATCTTTAGCAGACCCATAGAAAAATACCTTTCCACCAACTGTTACAAGTCGCATGTTGTTTAAATCAGACTGTATAATAAGAAAATAATAATAAACTAGAGTGAGTTAAAAGCAAACCATAAAAGATATTATTATTATTTTAAATGAGGGTGTAAGGTGGACACGTATACTATATTTTATTACTGTAACTCTTATTACAGATGCCAATACCAACAGTGTAATATGGAATCCGAATCAAGCTACATAAAGCATTTATTACTGTTTTACACGATTATCAGCATTTTTTAAATAATTTAAGCCGGTCTTTAGTCAATACAATCTCTTGTTATTCCATTTTCCTTGAAATATTATATTTATGAATATTACTAATGTTGTTTCTCATCATACACAATCGCCAAGACACCAAGACACCAAGACACCAAGACAGCATGTTTTAGATACCGCGGCATTATAAGAGAGATCCCTTTCCAATTTAGGTTTGGAGTTTTATTAATGTGCCGAAATCTGTGACATGGGATCCTCCCGGAAGACTTTGTGCACAGGATTTTTATGTCCTTAAAAATCAATCGACCTCGAATGGATAAAAATCCGCGACCTTCGAATCCAGAAACGGGCATTCTACCTATGCACCATCACTCATTCAGGAGGTTGCTGTTTTAAATTCCGTAGCCCACCAACTTGTGTTTCCGCTTTTTAGGGATTTTCCGCATTCAAAAATTCAAATGCGTAATTGAAACTTATCTAACCCTTTACCCGAACGTTGTATAAACCCACACATAAATATCATCGACTTGGGTCGGGATTGAACTCGCAGACTTAGAAACAAAATGATAATACTTTGCCTCTGCTTACCACAGGTCAGTCAAGTTCTAATGTAGTATTATTGTTATTCTTCTTCTTCTTATTATTATTATTATTATGGGGTACGCCGTAGCGTAGTGGTTGAGGCGCTGCGCTACAAACCGGAAGGTCGCGGGTTCGATTCTCGATGAGGTCGTTGGAGTTTTTCAATTGGCCTAATCCTTCTGGTGGCACTATGGTCCTGGGGTCGACCCAGCCTCTAACTGAAATGAGTACCAGGAGCAATCCTGGGGGTAAAGACGGCCGGTGCGTAAGGCTGACAACCTTCCACCTTCATGTGCCGAATGTCCAAAATCTGGGAGCCTCAACTTCCTGGAACCCTCTGGGCCTCCATGCCCTGTATAGGGATCACTTTACTTTTTTATTATTATTATTACTACTGAACATCCAAATTATAAACCCTACGTTATTCTAAAATATATTAAGGTTATATTTTGTCATTCTGATTTAGGTTTGGAGTTTTATTAACATGCCTAAATCTGTGATATGGGACCCTCGGTTTATAGGTATAGGTGTGATACAGGTATGATCTCTCCCACAAGGATAGAAAGACAGTAATGTTTTGTAGGAATGACGGCCGTGACTGATTAACATTTATCTTATTGTCAAACTTTATTGACAAACGAGCGAAGTCGTTACAAATGGTGTAATTATGAAACCCTTTTCATCACGGGTAGCGAGCTATGTTTAACGAAAGTTGATGTCAAATGTAAACATATCATTGTCTGCGTCACTGCAATCAAACTTTGACACGAAGACTTTGATCCAAACAAATGAAACCAAATAGGTGTGCACTATCGCATTACCATTAGAGGGTACGAACGCAAATTGCTGCGCTCTAAGAGCGCGGTGATGCGAATCAATTGTTTGTCTTCATTAAGGTCCTGATTGCAGACATGCGCAATTTCCCATGTGGTTACAAATCCGGCGAGTTCAAACAACAGAATTTGAAGTGAGAAAGTAGTATTGTCCATGCTTATGGTAGAGAAGGTTTATGTAAATGTACCACATCAGATTTTTTTTACATTTTCTCTCTTTTACGAAAAACCTACTCAAAAGGAAATAAACTATTTTTGCACGACTTAACTAATTAGTGGTACTTACGAATATTGTTGCCGTGGATCGTAAGTTGACATTCCCGCACGCAATCTTGTTGGTATGGAAACAAAACAAATTTCCCTGAGGTAAGAGTTTCCGTTAGGTAAGAATTTACTTACGACACACATCATAATACAAGCCTTAATGGACAAGGCCCCCCAGGACAAATATTCGGTTCCCATAACAACAAACACATGCGAATCACTTTCTGAAATATAACATCCATCTTCAATAATGTATATACCTAATATTTTCAGGTAATACCTCAATTAATATAATTAAATTGATATAAATAATCATCGTGCAAAAAATAGCATGCAATACTCGTGCCGGAAGCGCATAACTGATCTCGGAAAATTGAAAAAAACTCGGCGCAAGCGCCTCGTTTTTTCAAACTCTTTCCTCGATCTGTATCCACCGCTTACGGCACTTGTATCGCAATATACTATTACAAATGTTATAAATACACCCACCCAAATAATTGAAAACTAAACTCCGTGGCGCTACTTCCCTGGAGGAGTTAGAATTCGCTAACAGCTGAATGTAGGTCAGCAGACTTTTTTTTAATTAATGTAAAATTTCAAAACTCAAATAATTAATTATAGTTGAACAAAAAAAGTCGTACCGGTATACAATTTGCTATAGGCCTAATGGTATTTAAGATATTCATATGAAAATTACTCGTTATCTTCATAAATGTCACTATAGACTCGTTTCACACCCAAATGCACAATTATAACATCTGCTAGTCAAACAGTGATACTACAATAGTCTTCATGGGTTCTCTTCCAAAGTGATAAGCCACCTGGTTAAGTTACTATGAATCAAAATTAAGTAAGATGTCTTGTCTAAATAAATTCGACTCCGACTTCCTATAAACTTGGAGGCGTGATTTCAACTTTTAAAAAACAGCTTATTTCTCATTATGTTAAGTATTCAAATAACGGGAAGAATAATTGAATCGCATAATTACGATAAATTCTCTTAGGATTTTTTAAAGGTTACATCTATGCATAAGCTCTATACAGCTTCTGGAACCAGCAGTAAGTTGCAGAAAATAGAACTTAAGCACCAGAGAAGAATTGAACCTGGAAACAAAACTTGAAGCGAAAGAAATATATCGGATACTGACATGTATGGAATGTTTTTCGACTTTTCCTCTTTGCTGAATACATGTCAATCCACTAAGAATCGGAAACGCCTTTATACTTTTGGCTCAGTTTCATCCAGAAAAGTTGTGACAGCGATCGGCTCTACATTTTTGTTTCTGCTTGGCTGCTCTCTTACTTGGGTGAAAGTCTGTCAATGTTTTCCTTATCCCGAGTGACAAGTATTGCTCTGTTTTGCGTTCAGGAAAATCCAAACTCATCCAGCGTATCCATGTGTAAGTATGTCAGGGAATTTCTCCATCTCCACACAGAGCATTTAACTTTGTGATTTATTCTACTGTTATCTACTTACGAAATTGACATCAGTAATGCCGTAGGCCTAAGCGTATTTATTTATACTTTATTATCAACATATCAAACAATACAAAATTCTTACATATATATATATATAACTTTGTAAATTAAAATGGGCAGTAGAGAACAATAAAATAAACGCAAAAAATGTATTTAGCTCATGGTTAACGCGATAATTAGGTTAATGGTCTCCATAGATAGCAACAGCGTACAATCAGATCGCTCTTTCGGTGGCAATGGCCTGTCTATAGCTAGTAAACCCAGTACGTGATGAATAGGCCTACACTTGTCAGGTTTTGTTAAGTATTTTAAGTATGTGGTCCATCTTTATATATAATTTGCAATAAAACTACAAACAGTGAATTAATATTCCACCTGCTAAATTACTATCAATTAAGTTATATATGGAGGTACGGGAAATTATGTAGCCAAAGCGAAACACGAGATAAATATGGAAAACGTGAAATATTATGTTAACGTATTGAAATTGAATTACAATCATATATATAGTGATCATAGTGTAACGTCGAAGAGTTAAGTAAACTTACTCAAACATTCCTATATAACAGTATCATTTACAGTAAAATATCAGCAATTAATATATGCCATTGATGCATTTATAACCTTAAGATAGGTTTAGGTTGAAATAATACATACACTATTACAATGACAAGTATTCAGTAATATGCAACATACAGTTTATGGTGTGGTTTTGTTATAAGATGTATTTGATACATTCGATATTTAGAACATTAAATTTAATTAAAACTAAATTACATGATCACAAAGAGAATTATTAAAACCCTACCAAACAACATAGTTAAATTCTTGGAAAGGTAGAGTCAGATTGAAAATTTCAAATCCCGGTTATGGCATTGAACTTTTCAGTCTGACTCTTCCAACATAATCTACACACGGCCAGTGTAAAAGAAATTATAATTCCACGGTCAAATAGTTAATTAGAAGGCAGAAATTGTTAAAATTTTTCTTCGAAGTATATTGGAAATTTAAACTTAATGCAAGTTATTAAAATATAGTCTTATTAGCTTTAAGTATGGTTATCTTATGGATTTTCGTTTTAACTGATCTCTACAATTTTAATGTGCAAACTTTTCATGTATCTTCTAGCATAATAAAAATAGCTAAGAAAAGTGTAAAATGCATATGAGTAACTATCTTCTAAGAAATTTTACAGAAGAAAGAATATACGCTGAGTTAGAAGTTTCTTTTAAGTTTTCATAAAAATCGTTAGAATATTTTTTTAAATCAAAATTCGGAAAAAAAGTTTTCATGAAAACTACTCTTAATACTTTATAAAAATAAACCAAATTCTAGGGGTGCTATAAGAGTCAAATAGACTCCATAATCCAAAGTTATTATTAAATACAAAACACTGTTTATCTGCTACAGACTTGTACAGACAAACATACATCAAGCAGAAAACTTTTTTTGGTATCTAGGCAATGTGAAACATGTTTTCCCGGTGTTATTTCATTTCGATTTTTTTCTCGATCACTGCATCTTCTCTAAATTGCAGATATGCGTGAAAAGTAAAGATCAATTTGCTCCACCTTTTGAACGTGTGTGTAATATCATGACCACTGGTTCATTCCTTGCCCGCTAACAAACAAGCCAACTTTTCGGTGGAATCAGTAATATCTTGTCCGGTCATGGAAACCACCATTAATGGCCATGGGTGTCGGCATGCTGACCAATGCCCCCAATCCTGCCGTCTGTCTATGGTAGATGACGCAGCGTTCGGGTGGTAGGCCTTGTCCCTTCTGGGATGTTAGCGCCACGGAGTTAGTTAGTTAGTAATATCTTGTTGTGAATTGTTTCATTCGGTAATAGTCGTATTTACGTTGCATTTGCATTCAGTTTTCATTGTGAATTATCCATAACATGACAAGATATGCAACTTGAAATGTCGCTATCCAATAGCAGCAAACCGAGTCTGAACTATGTGGCCAGTGTGACTGACTGGTGAAGTTAAAATGGCACGAACCCATTTGCAGGCTGTCGTGTTTCCAGTTAAGTTGACGATGGTGGTTGTTGACGTGCCAGTTCTTCATTTCCCTATGGAGCGGAGCGGCTTGCAACTAACCTTCCACACAGATGAAACTACAAACACTGTACTTGCTTTTCTTTTACTCTCTCTCCACTCCCTCTGAGACTATTCGACATGCTACTCTTCTTTTTCCTTTCATCACTGCATCATCCAGTCTCGCGTCATTTGAGATTCACTGCATCTTCTTCACAGAGAATTTGTAAGAATAATAAAAAATAAAACAGATCGTAGTCATATCGTTCTCATTCATCGGGAAGTCTTCCTCTTTTACTACAAAAACGGTTTTATATATAGTAAGTATAGTCTCATCACAGTATATTACTTTCTCTGCCCTGTGATAGGTATTATATATGCAGAGGAACTACTGTGGTCTGTGTGGGCCGTCCTGGGACTCGATGGTCAACTTTAATGGTCGAAATAGCGGGGAAGCAGTGGACAAGAGTAGCCAGAGAAAGAAGAAGATGGAAACATTTAGGAAAGGCAATAACAAATCCAAAAAACGTATATAGGCCTACTTGATACAAGATGTGTACGGAGCAAAAGTAAACAACCTAATGTGAAAGTGCAAAGCACAGTTCACAAGAGTTCGTATTTGAGACTGTTTAGTAGTTTACAGTAAAGTCAATTGAATTTTCTTTTTCAGAATAAGCGTCAAGGATCTCGGGTTCAATTCCCAGTGTTTTGTACACTATTTACAATCTGTATCTTCCCGCCGCTGGAAAAACTTTTTCCTCGAACGTTTCTTTATTGGTGACATGAGTTCTGAAGGCCCTGGTCGGAATTTTCTCCTATAATACAAATTACTAGAAATTACGCCTATTACTTTTACCTACAAATATGCGGTGCATTTCATCACACGTTATGTAAATGAAAAGTACAACGAATTAATTAATTATGTTGTAAAATACATCTTGTACTTGGTAGCTTGCGTCACTTGCTTTTCTTCAGAATGAACAAATCTGCCAAGGCAACAAAAACAAAAATGAAATCTTTTTTGCTAGATATATGTTGCAAAACATGTAAACCTATTATACAAATACGATAATAAACAAATTACTTAATAGAACTTATGTATTCACAGTTACATAAGATATAAATAATCGTATGCTGTGTGCGGAATGGAAGTAAATATCTGACTGAGCTTGTCGCACTATAGTGAATTATGCGCTAATGCGATGAACCAACGAAACGACAGGACACAGTTAGTCAAGGCAAGTCTGTTGTACACTTTTTCTCCGTACACATCTAGAATCAAATACAGCATAGTAAATATAGTGTTGTTCAAAATGGTGTCGTACTTTCCGAATATTAGTGTACAGTTACTGTCTAACTCTTCATGTAATATGTTATTGTTTAGTCTATAATGTATAGGGCCCTGATTTATTGGTGAAATAAAATGGCTGATTTCGGTGTTAGCTTCCTTCTATTTCGGTGGGTATTTCGTGAAATAAATTACTTTATACTACATTGGGAACACTGCGCAATGATAAACTTTGCTTCTTTATTTACATGACCCCCCCCCCCCCACCATATCTTTATTCTTCTGGCCTTGTATGAACTGAAGTAACTTTCGATTTAGACATGATTAGAGTTAATGTTCAAATAAAATTACGAGAGATATTATCGTAATTTCTACTAAACACCATCAGATAGCCATTTTCAAACAGAAGTGCCAACCATACCACTGTGGATAAAAGACGAAATCTGTTGAATACAAGTAACAAACATTCTACACTCTTCTGCTGTAATCGATCATAGGCATCGCTAACTTGGCAAAGAGATAGCAGGAAAGGAGAGTACTCAACAGAACAAACCAGGTCACAGACAATCTTTGCGTAAATTCTGCAATCTTTGTAATCGATCACAAATATTTATATATCGGTAAATCTTCGACAGCCACAGAAACAGCAGAAAAAGGCATGCTGCTAAGAAATAAAAACTACAGTATACCAAAACACAATATTGCGATTTTAAGGCACATTTTCGTGTTCATTTCTCACTTTACGGAAAGAAGGGGCATATTTCGCGCTTATAGACACATTTCGCGGAATCGAGTAAATTTCACGATATTTCGTGGATTCAATTTGGTTCATATTGGTATTTGAAGCATACAAAAGCTAGGTATAGCTAAAGGAGGTTCTTTTATAAAATTTCGCGCTTATCGTTGTTACCAAAAAATACGGCCCCTAATAATGTATTATGATAAATTAGCAGGAAAAAACTAGCTCACCTATCGATTAACCCTCCGAGCTCACCTTGTTTTTGGCGGGAACCCTTTGCCCTTAAGGGATTAATGAGGCTTATTTATTTATTTATTCATTCTGAAATTAAACGTCGAGTTGTTAGTATTAGGACACGTTTTCAGGTTCCCTAAATCTAAAAGTATTATTTTTCGAAATGTTTTCGCATGTCTGCCATGCTTCACTGGCTAAAATTGTGAATTTTAATTGTATAAAAGGATGAGCCTAAAAGATTAAATCTATAAAATAATTAGTATCCTGGCATTTCGGGAAATGAAATCAGAAATAAGCCGATTTGTGAACGTCCAGTTTTTAACGCACTGACTCAACCATGTTAAATGTTTGGTTTTATTCGGTTGTCTTCCATAGAAAGGGCTCTAAATTCGCACCTAAACGTCTGTAAGCGGTTCATTATTTCACTTTAAGGCTTATTGAAACCCAAATTATTTTGGTACTTCAGATAATCCTAACAGGTACCCTACTTAAGACAGATATATAAGCATTCATGAGCCACAGATTATTTTTTCTGTTGGACACTACATGAGAATATTATAGGAGAAAAATTCCTCCGGCACTGGGACTTGAACCCAGGACCTTTGGCTATTCGCGCCAATGCTCTACCAACTGAGCTAAGCCGGAGCTCAATTCACAGCGCCAGATGGAACTTCTCTCCTATGACTGATTGCCCCAATGGTCCACCTCACAGACAGACAAGTTATGTCATATGCAGTACTGTGAGGCACACTAAGTAGTGATTTTTGTGACCGGGCTCCCACTGTTATTGTACAGTTAACATTCAAGACAGATATGTCTGTGAGGTGGACCATTGGGGCAATCAGTCATAGGAGAGAAGTTCCATCTGGCGCTGTGAATTGAGCTCCGGCTTAGCTCAGTTGGTAGAGCATTGGCGCGAATAGCCAAAGGTCCTGGGTTCAAGTCTCAGTGCCGGAGGAATTTTTCTCCTATAATATTCTCATACCCTACTTAAGTTTAAATAACGATTGGATCAATCAGTTATATGTATATATTTGCTTGTGTGTGTGTTTTTGTGTGTGTGTGTGTGTGTCTGTCTGTCTGATATTGTCTTTAGTGTGTGTATCACTGAAAATGTTTTAATTACTGTATTCTTTGAAGAAAATTATATCCTGGAGAAGAATCGAAACTGAGACAAATTTTCCTGAAAAAAGTATAATATTTTCTACTTCACATTTTTAGCATCAATTGGGAAAACTTACTAGCTCATGGTATGTGTTTTATTGGACTTCTGTCTTGAGCAGGAAGTATGGAAGATAATTAAGCATCGCATTTTTAAAAACACGAAACATACTACACATTTAAAATACTGGCTAATTGGTGGGCCTTGCACTCTCATTCAACCCCTTATTTTTTCTAGAGTCCTCTATAACATTCTAGAAAAAGTGAATGATTGGAGGTTTCGATAATGGTTATTTTCGACTGAGGTGTAGGCCTACTGCAACTTTGGCATGTGACCGTCGCCGAAGTACCGGAACTCTTTCACATGCCTATAAAGTCACAGGCATGAGTCTGTCACATTTAAGCACACATAAATGCCATCGACCTGACCCGCAATCAAACCCCTACCTTTGGCACAGAAAGCCAGCCATATAGACTGAGCCACCCAGACCGATACTGAAGGAATATAATTACATTCAAGTAAAATGTGTCGACAAATCTTCACGCATAGCAAAAAGATAGAGAGGGACAGAAAATCAAAGACAAAAAGAAGACGAAGGGATAGGCAGTGAGAAAAGTAATATGTTCAAATAAGTTTTGCCCTTCCCTGAATGATGTTTCATTTTCATATAAACACTGCAAACACTAAAACACTAGAAACACATGTTTATGGTTTCACAAGAACGGTGAAAGTTGACTTGATAATATAAATCACAAAACACAATTCAAATAATCGAAAGCCAAGATGAGATGGAAAAATCCCTAACCAATCCTACAGGGAGATGCATCTCCCTAGATAGAAACCGGGAAGGGGAGAAACGCGAATATCAAAGCCTTACCCACCACTGGACCCTCTTTTCTGAGCTCTAGAAATTTATCACTGTACAATCTTAGCCTTCTATACCGCAATATCCATACAAGAAAAAGTTCATCTGATGAAATCCCTGTATGTACAGTAAGATTGTGATGTACAAGTAAATCTCGCGATGCACAGAGTTGAATTTTAAAAAAGGGGAGAAATAGATTTCTGAATGCAAATGAAACGTTCTTTTCTCGAAAGCGTTTTCCGCAGATATCTCTGGAGTTGAGGCAGCTCTCGGAATATCATTGTCCGCATGCCTTCTCTCCTTTTCTGCATCCCGTCAAGAATTTCAACAAGTTGAGTACTTAATTCCTTTTCTGCTTACAGATATGTTCTCGACATGTTTGCAAAACCTCTTGAATAGTTCAAAACTTAAGTGTACTTCAACACTTTATACTAAGTAGCATATTTATAATAAAAATGTAACTCTTTATAATACGAGAGGTTTACTTGGCATATCTTCTTCATTCTCTTCAGTGTGTTATTATGATTCCTCACAGAATATATTTAGGTCAGCGCCTCTCAATAAAAACAAACAATTCTTCCCTAGGTTTAATAGTAGTTCTGTGAATACTAGTTCACGTCCGAAAGAACTAAGATCTCCTATTTATCTTGAAACGGAATACATATTAAAATCCTTACATGTTACGTAATTTTTAACCTTTTAACTGCTGGGGCCCGACTAAAAGGAAAATTTGCTTGAATGTTTCTACATATAATAGACAATTATTATTTATAAGTAACATATATATAAAATATAGGACAGAGAATGGTAGAGATTGACAGAGAAACGGAGAAGGTTATAACTAGACCTGGGATTTTAAGGCAAATGCCTATTTTGTTCCTTATGAAATAACATGAAAATTTTTAAATATGTTGACGTTTCATGATAAATCACTTACATTTATAGAGTTTTATGGTGCCCTAAAATGCCTGTTTGGACCTTTAGAGCCTATTTTACTATTTTAGTGCCTAAAATGCCTATTCTGTACATTTAAAATAAAATTCAACTTCTGTAATTTTTAAACCTTATAATGGACATCCCTCAATGAAAAGCAGAACAGCAGAGGTGGGGTTTTCACAGAAACTTGATTATTCCAAACCACTAAAAGAATGCGGACTGACGGTGGAGGGGGAGGGGGAGGACTAGTGTCAAGTCACCAGTGAAGAACATCTGTTTAAGTGAATATAGTTCGTGATGCCTAATTTTGCAGTGAATTCTGTTAAGAATAGGTATACCACGTTTCTTGCATTAAAAATAGACCATGTTACAGTTTAAGTGTAGCCGTATTGTAGTATTTTAAAGTCTATTTTCTATCTATTTACACATTTTTAAAGCATATTTTAAGTGCCTGTTTTTCTTTTAAATGCCTATTTACTTGTTTTAAAAGCCTTATTTTAGGTGCCTAAAACTAATTTTTTAGAGCCTAAAATCCCAGGTCTAATTATAACACAGTGGTTCAAATCTCAGGTGGCAGACTTCTACGACACAAGTGATCAAAAGTTGGTCCCACGGTAGGACAAATGTCTCAATTCCTGCGGCGAATATGTTGAAAAATAGCTGAACACTTGCTATCTATTGCAATAAATATTTCCATGAAATTTTGTTTTGTTTGTGTAAACGGCCCCAGGGAAACTTACTTTATGGACGCGCCTCGTATTAATACTAAATAAGTGGAATGCTGTTGGAAATTGTCATAATATTTCTGACAATAGCCTAAAATTAATTCAGATTCACAAGGAAAATCTCTAAACTTTCTTGAATTTAAATTCAGATAATGATGACGCAAAATCGACTTCTTATTTCCACCGAAAACCCTCAAAATATGCTTATTTTTATTCTTTTTTCTCTTAGCGTTATCACTCCCATTGTTGGGACATTTACGCGACCTGTCAGAAGAGGTTGAAAATCTGAATCTATTCCTAAGGATGGCATGGCTATCCATACGATGATAGCGTACTATCATTTATTTTATATAAATGCAGTTATTAAGTAAAATTAGTCAGGGTTATACCATGTAATATCTGCTGTCCAGCCGTCCATGCCCGAAGTTTTATACTATGCTAATGGCTAGCCTTTACTGTAGCTCCATGACCTACCCTACCAAAATATATATTCATGAAAACGCGTGCAACAATTGAGCATTGTTTGTTATTTCCACGGCTATAAATTGGAACGCTGGTTAATTTTGTTGAAGAAGACAACTAGGTTTTGTGTACACAGTCGTTCACAATATTTAAGGAAGTTAAGTGAAGCAGAACGCTTTAATATGTCGACACCCTTCGATATAGTAGTTCTTAGAACTATTAATATAGTCCAAGAGCAACTCGGACGCGACTTCTCAGTTCAAGAACTTCATGAACATTGGGCTGCAAACATGCCTGCAGATAACGCTTATTTTCTGCGACTGAAACCAAGACTGGCTGGTTCTCTCAATAGATTGGCTACCAGAAACTTCATTCTCGTAAACAATATGATGATAAGGCTGCAAGAAGAAGGGAGGGTGTATTTGGAAGAACTTGACCAAGAAGCTGAGGAAAATGCAGCTGACCAAGCAGGTGGTTTGGTCATTCAGGGATTGGCAGAAGATCTCGGCTTTGCAGCCAACCTAGAGCTTGCCATGGCTGCGGGGGAGCAGAACAACGAGGAAGAGGACGAGGACGAGGGCTGGATGGCCTGGCTGTGGCCCTGGTGATTGGGATTGTGATCAAAATTTTCTTTTACCAAAACACCCTAGATAAAAAACTTATGTTTTTATTACAAATTAAACGTGCACAAGTCACTTAAAGGGAAAAATTTAATAGGCTACTCATTAGTAAAGTGTGAATATTTCCTGGTGCCAATGAAATAAAAACTAATTTGCTTTGTAGCTTCTGAATTTAATTTGTATTCACAGTCCATGCATTTAGACGAGAGAACTGTAAACACAATGTGCACTGGAATCAGTCATCACGTGATTCATACTAGCAATACACTCTACTTCTCTCCCGCCCTTAGCTCAGCGGTGAATGCAAGTGTTCTCTTCTAAATGCACAGGCTGTACAGCTCTGTGGGAACCTTTGATATGCGGTCAGAACAAGTTGCTATAACTGATCCTTCAAACCAAGCTTGTTGTCTTATCTTCCCAGTTATACCACCCCTACCCTTGTCCACTACGCAGCAACCTTCTATTTTATAGCTTCGTCCAGCCTGTTCCAGCTCATCCTTTCCTGTAGTACCTTGTTAGAAGACTTGCCAAACCCCAAGACATGTTGAATGCAGTATAGCAGTGTCCGAAGTGGGCCAGTATGCAAACGAGTGCTGATAAAAATTATTAATGGCATACCACCCCTGGAGTTGTTTTCAGTTGGCACACTTAATCTCATAATACATTTTTGGCTAGCATTTAGCCAAACTGACTACCACATGCTCAATTTTTAGATGTATTTTGACACTAGTAGCGCTAAAGTTTAAACACCATTTTCTGAATGGAATTCTGTTGACTGCACTGCATGCTGGGAGATCAGCATGGCAGCAAAGCATCATATTAATTTGTAGAACAATAACATCAAGACTGTAGCCTATAATAAAGCGGGGATTCAAACTTTAGCGTCACTAATATCTTGTTATTTAGAGTTTCTATTTAAGTTTCATGGCCTTATAGTGGAAATAGGTAGAATATTTTATTTTTGCATAAAGAGTTGTTACGTAAAATCGTTTCTGTTGTCAAAAATTCAAGGTAGATTTCATCACAATCGTTTTGATGCGATGAACAAAAGTTAAAAAGCAGCTGAGTTGTCGCAACATTCTTGGAAAGACGCACATAGGTGTTTCTTGATTCGTACCTGTAGATGCAGCGTTTCTTGTTACACGGTTCCACTGGTGTTGTATAAGGAAGTTAGATAGAGCTGAATCTTGTGGGAAATGAGTGGAGCTTGCAAGGAATAAAGAGAATTTAGTGTGGAGTCAACCACGGACCTCTGCTTGTACTTAGGGTCTGTTTCACCAGAGGGAGTTGGATGAGACGGCCGTATTTATTTTTCCCATCGTGTTTACATTTCAAAGGCAAAACCCACCAATATGGATATGATATGCAAAAATAACGTAAAACAAGAACCCTCTTGAATTCCCCACGCTCACACCCCATGAAGATTGCAATTTTCTAGCTATTGCTTTCATCTGAACCTCTGTCCCGCACCCTAATCCGTTTTTTCACAACCCCTCGCATTTTATTATAATATTCCGTTCTAACCCTAAGTTGAAGTGTAAAACTTCTCGACATATTTTAAAGACCTACATGAATACATCGGTATATGCATAGGCCTATAGTAGTAAAAGTTGACGTTTAAGAGCTTTAAGGGCGCACAAATAATAAAGGTTTTCTTATTTTACTCTTAAAACTGTAAGCCTTATTCTTCTCGGTAGGTGTCAGTCTTTACATCGACCCCTAATGTTCCAAGTCTATTCGTGTCTTGTTTTTGGAGGAGGCCTTGCGTTATGCTGATGACATCACAGGGATTATTTCCATATCCTGTCTAAATATGTGTGATGCATGGGTTTTCCCCTCCCTTACAGCCATTTGTTTGTACTTCCCACGTAAAGAAAGATTATTTAATTAAAGAAATAAAAATGTACCATTGAGGAATTCGCCGCACAGCACTGCAGTAGTCTTAACATTATATTTTAAATATCATGGTCAAATAATGCTCGTCTTTCTGTTCATTATACAGTAGATGGGGATATTCGATCGTTTAATCATAGCCAATACCAAGAGAGACGCCGAACTCTATTGATAAATTCATATTGAAAGAATCCGGACCCCGAGTGAAATTTATTTAAACTATTTTCCATAGAATTAAGCATGTAATGAATAATAGAAAACATAAAAATTAATAAAACTACGCTGTTTATGTCATAGTAAGCGAGAAAGCCTATCGCGAAGCAATCGATCGATTATAATAGTTGCACGAACAGCTAAGTTATGAGCTTATACAGTATAAACATCATTCCTAAAATAATATCGTGTTATTAATATTGTATTTATTATTTTACGAAATTTAATATGCTTCAGCGCACATATAAATAATTATACATTACTTTAATATCTCCTTTTTCTCACATGCAGCTCATATATACCCAGCGCTCTGTTCGTTAATAATTATAAAATGTGTTTGACCAAAAAAGCTACAAATATGAAGATCTTTCTGTGTTCAGCGATTGTGAATTTACATAAAAAAACAAAGTGAACGCAGGTGCGATAAAATGGAAATGATAAACATAAAACCATAAAATTATGACAATAACTTATACAATTTCGACTGATTGAAATTCCACATTTTCTTATATTGGATTGGTCACTCAGTCAATAAAACAATGTAATTGGCAGTTTATGCAGAGATATAAAGATGGGTGACTGTAATGATGATCTACCCGAAGTGATATTCGAATGCCGCAACTTCTAATTTATTACTGCAAAAAATACTGGAATTAAATACCTCCCAGGGAACCGAGAGAAATATTTCTAAAAGTGCATACTTTCTCTCTACCTATGTTTATTTTACATATCGTTGTACTTACGACAATATTCGGCTATGTAGGCCTATATTTAGTTTTTTCGTATTAAACTCAGGAGCCTTGATAGAGAGGACGTCACATAATCAACAGATAAAAGGACGAGAATAATTTTGTAGAACGAGTAAATTCGCGAATTATATAAATTCAACGCCTCTACTATTCTGTTTGTGGTATTTTCCCTGGCTTGACGGAAGGGTATACCCATTTATCAAACCGAGACCCGAGGATAGTGTGAACCTAAATCCATAATACTAATCATGCATGACCACCTGGGGAACCTATTTATGGAAGATAATATTTCCAATAACCAAATGAAAATCGAAACTGGAACAGTATTAAGTTATTACCTCTAGGAAGTTCTGACCAACGCGAGCAATGAATGATGTTCACATATACACACGCACACAGACATGTTTCTGAAAATTTGATTTTTTGATTCAGGGAACCTCAAAATGTGTTTAATTATGAAAACACATCAAATTTCAGGGTCGAACACCATACTTCTACTTAAAGTGTCTATGATATGAGGAAAAGTGTTAAGGGATCGCTCTTACTAAATATTCGAATAGGCCTATTCGAATCTATGTGATTCTATTACTTATTAGAACAACCACATTAAATGTCCTAAAAAGACGTTTTGAAAGAAGAGTTCTTTGTATCACCCCAATCAAAAATAAGTTATGTACAGTTTTCTTAGAGGAGCTGTACTCATATTCCCCTGACACATACGCCTAATATATCCAAAGCTATAACAAGTAAGGCCGCCTATGAATATGAAATATAAATACGAACTTGTGGGTAAATATTTATAGTACTCAGGAGCGTTTCCTTTATTAAGAATTCTGGAAGGAATTTGATTAAGTATGAGGCTATCTAATGCGAATGCCCCACCCAATAGAAGTGTGCTTTCAAACGAGTCTGAGTGTACAGGGAGGAAATGGTTCGAGAGGGTGAGAGGGAAAATGAAGTGGCGGGCGAGTCGGCAAGACAAGGGGATGCTTCAATGTCAGCACATGCTAAGGGTAAGTGAGGGGTGCGATTTATTTGCGGACTGCTGAACTTTCATGGAGGTGGATGTTGCAAAGATGTCGGGTGTATCCAACCCTCCAGTAACGTTATTTTGCATTTCAGGCCCACTGATCCCGAAATTAAGTTTATTGGAAATCAATGGTTATCAGCATTCATTTTCTGTCGCGTAGCTACAGCGGTCCAGTGCTCTAAATCCCAATATAAAAATAAAACGGAAAATATGCGAATATGAATCACCTAAATATACACTGTTTCAATACAACTACAAAAATTTATTCTCCTATTTCTTACAGAGAGTTCAGTTTATAACAGAAGGAGAGGGAATTTATTATGTATTTCCTTAGGTAAGAAAAATAGGATAATACTGCATGTGACTTCAATCAATCAACCATCACTCCGCAACCAGTCAACCACATAGTATCAATGTACCATTCCATGTCATGACCTAGAGGGAGGTTTCAATACCGAATACGAATTTAGTAACTCTTATTTTCCTGTAGTGGGTGGAGTGAAAGGTGGTAAGTCCATCGAATTGAAGAGGAAATTAGGGTAATACGAGGATGTGAAAGGATCAGGAAATATTGTCCAGATGCTCTAAATTCGGCTTAGGGTTATTTAACTACACGATACCCACGATTTATAGTTACTCCCGGAGGATACTGGTAGTCACTGCCTGAGGACTTCCTCCAGGGATTTGTCCTGAAAATTTTCCAGTTTCGGCTGGATTTAAACCCGCTAATCTCGGATCGTATTACCCTGCTTTGTGATTATGAAAACCAGTAAAGCGAGTAAGGTACGGTATAGGTCTACACGCAAGAAAAGAACCTACGCGGAACCACGCGTGTGATGCTAACGGTGGAGGGCAGTAGTGCTTCGGAACTCTGACAATGTGGATAGCCTGTTAACAAGCAAACTTGGAAGTTTCGAGTGCAGAAGATGACTCGTCTTCAGACGGATCTCTTACCGATACAGCGCTGAGTTCACTGTTGAAAGGGGAAGACTGTGTAACCCGGCCTAGCGGAATGTCTGCCCGGTGCTGCTTGCTCCTCCTACTACAGCCATCTGAGTACCGACAATTCCCAAAGTTCTTTTAAAGGTTGTAGACCTATAGTAGAGGCATTAACATGGGGGAAACAGGATGTTAGGCTTTAGACTCCAAGGCCAGTCAATTTTAGTTTTCGTTTATCCGCAGTAAACACTGCCTAGCTATGCCTTAGGAGAATTCCTTGCGTCATACTAATCACACATCAGGATATATATATATATATATATATATATATGTGTGTGTGTGTGTGTGTGTGTGTGTGTGCTATCCTCCGGGTTTTGGCATCTAAGAACCACAAAACGGGAGATAATAGTAAATGAAAATCAAAAGTTTTGAGGTAAAGACATGCTGTTTTGCTGTAAAGTAGGCAGACAATCTCGCCGGGGTTTGAACATATGACATTTGGACATCCTAATCTCCGTGACTGATATCTTAAGAATTGTATCATGTGACTGGTGTATTGGTGAAATACTCATTACAACATAGGATGATGTCGTGGTGGTGACAATGGCACAGTGCGGCGAGCGGTTAGATGGTTCTGACGGTAGCGGTCAGGGACCTGATGTGTTGACATGCCGGCTTAGCCTGAGGTAGAATGCCAGTCGCAGGCAACCCCCTCCAGACTGACTTCCCAGGTAGCTAATTCTCTACGTAATGGCTATATTCACAGGGGTCTTATCAGTGTCGGCGTCTACAAACATCTCCCTCGTGTTAATACAGCGAATTATAACAGCTTGAAGTCCACTATGATATTCTAGCATGAATACCTACTTCTGATTATGGAGTTTAAAGAAAAGTCGATGATCATCAAGGATAATAAATGAGCGACTAGCTCTCCATTTGATTTTTTCATTATGCGATAGAACTTTGAAGCCAATAGTTATGAAGAATAATTGAACTACCGGTACTCAATAGCTTTGGGTATACACATACGGGGGTGTATTCATGTGTTTATATCTAGAACTGTAGCAAGGGCGCCCATATGATATTTTCTAGGGGGGGGGCCAAATTTTTAGTTAATTTATTTTTTGTTCCTTTAACTTCTTGGGTTAGTTTGTAACATTACATTAATAATATAATAATGTAAGTGCAGCAATGAAGTAGTCAGAAAATAATTTCGGGGAGGATTGAAAGTGGCAGGGGGTTTGGAATACCCCCCAAGCAAGGGGGGTCGTGGGTCCATCCCCAGAAAATTTTAAAATATTCAACTAATTGAAATAACTTTTTTTCGCTATTTTAGCACTGAAAAACTAGTTAAGAAATTTGTTTACCATACTCTAACGTAAGTCAAGACATGCCAATGTAAACAAGAAATCGTTACCTAAGTCGGGGGTCCACCCCCGGAAAATGTTTAAATATTGAACTAATTAAAATCACATTTCAATCTATTTTAGCTCTGAAAAACGAATTAGGAAATTTGTTTACCATACTCTTAAGATATGCCAACTTAAACAAGAAATTGTTACCTAAGTCGGGGGATCACCCCCGGGAAATTTTTAAATACTGAACTAATGAAAATCACATTTTATGCTATTTTAGCCCTGAAAAACTAGTTAGAAAATTTATTTACCATACTCTAAGAGAGCGTTTCTCAACCTATGGTCCAAGGACCACCGGTGGTCCACGAAGATGGTGCAGATGGTCCACAGACATAATTTTAAAATATCATAAAGCAAGTGAAAAGTAAAGAAATAAATTTTTTCACATATTTCGTTATAATGACCTATAATTAATACCCCAAATATTAAGAATGCAGGTCTTTTTTTTTAAAATGGGATGTAAATTAGGGGTCTGTTTTTAGACATTTTATAGGTCCTCGGGTTCAAAAATGTTGAGAAACGCTGCTCTAAGACATGCCAACGTAAACAAGAAATCATTACCTAAGTCGGGGGTCCACTCCCGGAAAATTTATAAATAATGAACTAATTGAAATCACATTTTACGCTATTTTAGCTCTGAAAAACAAGCTATTAAATTTGTTTGCCATACTCTAAGATATGCCAACTTAAACAAGAAATTGTTACCTAAGTCGGGGGTTAGCCCCGGAAAATTTTTGAATACTGAACTAATGAAAATCACATTTTATGCTATTTTAGCCCTGAAAAACTAGATAGGAAATTTATTTACCATACTCTAAGGCATGCTAACGTAAACAATAAATCATTTCCTAAGTCGGGGGTCCACCCCCGGAAAATGTTTAAATATTGAACTAATTAAAATAACATTTTACGCTATTTTAGCTCTGAAAAACTAGTTAGGAAATTTGTTTACCATACTCTAAGACATGCGAACTTACACAAGAAATCGTTACCTAAGTTATAATACTTATTACTATTTATAAGAAAAGTTAAATAACACAAGGAACAATGGAAATAACAGGCCTACTCATTATGTTAAGAAAACAAAATAACTGCTATATCATATTTGACACACCCACAAAAATTGTTTTTTTTTTTTTTTTAAATACAAAAATAGAATTTTAGGTTTTGATTTTTGGGGGTCCAAACCCCCAGGATCCCCTTTCCTAATCCAGTGTGGATTCTGCTTCCATGGTGTCGATATGGTAAAACTTCTGCAAACTTATGTCTATACTGACTTTCAAATAAATGTCTTAAAAGAAAAAAACCAGACTATAATTATTAATATACATTTTTTCCTTTCCCTGAAAGCTAGGGGGGGCCGCGGCCCCCCCCCCTGCCCCCGGGTATGGGCGCCCTTGAACTGTAGTATATTATGTCCAGTGCACAGATCCTTTGTTAATTGCCGTGTTCTACGATCAACTGTGAAGTGTAAACAAATTGCAATGCTCCCGTTTGGAAAGGCTGTTAGTAGTATATTGTCCTGCTCTAAAATAAAATGTACGTTTGAATTTTATTAGTGCACTTCTTTAGTGTTTCCCCCTTTACTGAGCAAACAGTAATTGGACATTTGATAGTCCAAGAATGGATGCATATTTTAAGACTTGATAATGCATGCAAAACCTGTCTTTAGGTACAAGCATTATGTTATAAAATTCCATCCACTGATGTAGCCACTCTAACGTCTGGTCTGTAGTAGTGCAGATCGAATAAATAAGTTTAAATAAATTAAGTAAATAAAAAATATAACACAAACATCTGTGGACTTTACAGGAGCAATAAATATTTATTTATTTAATTTAATGCAGGGGCGGAGCAATAAATATACTCGTATAATTGAACCACATACTGCAGAGAAACCAATCACATGAATCTTAACCGAGAAAAAAGCATTTAAAGTTAAACAAAAATGAAAAAAATCACAAATAAAGTTAATTTATTATTTTTATTATTTTTTTATATCCTTTTGTGGGTTGGTTCCTTTCTGAAGAGTATTCATGACACACGATTTTTATTTTCGATAGTCTACATACTGTATTATGTTTCATTACACGATTACTCTAAACTTTTGTTCATCTTACATGCAGTTAGATATTGGGGTATGGGTATTGTTTACTAAGCTGAAGTTTTTTTCTGCTTTTATGTTCAAGTTATTTGTTTGTAAATATTTTGTAATTTTTCATAACGATTTTGTAGAATTTTGTGCAATCTCTTTTATGTTTAATTCTATTTGTAACTGTATTTACTTCTCTAATATCATCTAGTGTAATTAATAGAGATATACATCAAATAAAATAAGCGACATGACAGAAGTATCCCTTCCTTTACCTCAGTAGGCGTATTAGTTATCCAATATCAATTTATTTTCTGCTACAGGCGTGATGAGGTCATTTTGAAATGATTTACTTTGGAAGTGATAAGACTGCACGAGGCAATTAGGGAGAAGGTGGGTAATTTATTGAGAATTTGACACGTGATGCTATTGAAGGGAGAGATAATTAGCATGGGGTTGATAGTGTGGCTAATTGATGTTGCTATGGAGAGCTTTATCGGTCTGATTGCGGTGCTGTGGCATCGCTCTTACTACCTAAGGTGCTTTGAGAGATACTGCAGCAACCAATAGAATGAGTAATTATTACTCCTTGTACTGGAGGACAAATTGTACAGTCCCTGTCCTCTTCAGAAACAAAGCATGATCACCTTCTCACTGCACAATATTTGGAAAACTACACCTAGGAAATGAACCATACTTCGCATTTATTATATCGATTTTATAATATTTGTACAGGCAACGCTAGATACAATGCCCCTCTTTACAGAGCCACCCTCGCACTGCGCCAATAAATACAAGTGAACTGATCTTCTCCCATATAAAATACATAAGAAACCTCGTTACTGTGCCAATTCCTTTAGTGCCGGTGAATATAAGACAAGATCTTTATAAAATACAGCTTGCAGTGATTTTTTTCAGTTGCAGAATTCTTTTAAAGCTGGTGTGAATGTTAGGAAGATTATTTAAGAAACATATTGTACTGTATTTCCAAGAAGTGAGTGTTCCCCTGCTACTAACTGTAAATGTAGTGCGATGGAATGAGGAAACTATGTTAAGAAGTCGGACAAACAGCCTGCGTGAGGGTGGAGCAGGTAGAAAGATCCCTTTATACAATGAGACATTCCAAACTTTCACTTATTTTAGTCCAGTGTCCATTCAGCTGATAAACACTACACTACAGTTACTCATAAGATGGTGAAAATGAATAGAGATGTCGTTACACTTCAAGAGAAACGAGAAGTTTGTGAATACTGAAAGATTTCCAAAGTCTAGCCAGCAGCTATTGCAACACATTTTTTTCAGTATTGTGGGGGAAATTGTTAGCCAGAGATGCTTAGGCAATATTGTATTATGCCATTTTATTTTTAAAATGAAATTTTGTTTTAGTGCCACCCCCACTTTATGTCACTAAATGTTGGAGAACGGATGGTGGCATTATATCATAGGTGTAGAGGAATTAAAAATAATACAACTATCCTGCCGCTTGTATTATAATTATGGATGAGAGACATGATACCTTTCGGGAAGAACATAATTTGATAGTGTTCGAAAACAGGGTTCGAAGGAAAATATTCAGACCTAAGAGAGATGAAAAAGTGCACAATGACAAGCTTCATAACCTGTACTCTTCACTGAATATAATAAGGGTAATTAAATCGCGGAGGATGAAATGGGCTGGACATGTTGCACGCATGGGGAAGGAATTCCATACTGACTGGGAGGCCCGAAGGGGAGAGACTTGGAAGACCTAGACGTAAGTGGGAGGGCAATAGGGCCTATTAGAATGGATTTGAGAGCAGTGGGATTTGCGAGGGATGGTTGGAAGGAGTTAGCACAGAATAGGGATGAATGGCGGGCTCATGTAACCACGGCAATGAACCTCCGGGTTCAATAAAACAAACAATATTCCTTTAGCTTACTTAGGAATTGTCTATTGACACTGAGTAAGTAAGAAAGTAGGATAAAAGTAGGAAAGTAATTTTTCGTACATGCTCGCATATGCAGCTGTTGCTATTTTTTATGCAGCTGTTACTATCTCATAAAAAATCATGAGGCTAAAAAATAGTCGTCAATTTTAAGACTATTTCTGCGAATAGTACTAGAAAAATTTAATTATATGGCATATTTTGAAAACGGTTGGCTCTAGGAAAAATTGTTTTTTTGGTTGAGTTGTTTGTGTATTTTAGTAAGCTCTATATTTTTCATGAAATATGTTATTGCCTATCTCTCATGGTTTCCCAGTAATAAATGTCCAATATTCACTGGAAGTAATAAGTACTTCACAGGAAATTCCCAGAAATTTCAGTATAAGTTACACATTTTATTTGTCATGTGTCAAAAAAATTTCCAGTAATAGCTAGTGGCCCTACCCTGCCCTTCCTTCCGGACGCCGAATTCCAGAACCTCGATAAGTACGCTTTAATTCTTTAGGTAATCTAAAACACCATAAGCTTATTTGAAGCTATTTTCACTCAAGCCTAATATACCTCTCAGAGTTTTTATTTTTCGATGTTAAGAATATTTAAACATAGCTCACATCAAAAGAGCAATAAAAGCACTTAATAATATTTTAACAAAGGTTGGCCTTTCATGAACCCAGCGGCAGAACAAATGTAATGTGCGTTCAAATGAAGAGATATGCGTTTTAGCCGCTAGAATAATGTACGCGGAAAATTTGATCTCGGAGGCTTCATACACGAGTTTTAATCCACTGCCTCCCATGGGTTGTTTCAACTTCCTAAGCCCCCGTTTAATATTCAGCTCCAGAGAATCATGAAAGTCAACAGCGCCTACATACACTTTGTAAAAAAGACTTTTTCGCTTTTATTGTAAATTAGGTCTGAAAAGATATAAAATAAGCATACTATTAGAAAGGAAGTACACAATGGCATGCTTTAAGTAGACTTCGCACTCACTAGTTTCTGTTATAGGAGTAGTGTAATTAGTGTAATTGATGACTCTTTTAATACTCGTAGCTCAGATTTAATAAGATTGTATTAATTCAGAAAACACCAATCGTATTTAGGAAAATTTCAGCTGCATTTAAGAAAACATCAATAGAATTTCAGAAAATTCCATTGTATTTCGTAATTGTATGAAACATTTGATAGTCCTTTAAGCACATGAATTTATGTATTCTGGTAGAAAGATCAATGGTTCATGGAGTGTGTACACGTGTGTACCATTCTACTGTGAATGGTAGAATACTTCGTATTTATTTAAGGTAATTTCGACCCAGGAACTACAGACCTGCTTGAGGATGCATAACATTAAGGTAGGAAGTTGCAAATGCATGACCTAAGGCGGCCTTCATCAATCAGACTGAAAATTATCACTTTTCCTTCAGCTTTCGCCTTACTGCCAGAGGCATAACACTGTATTCAAGGGTCTTGTTATTTCCTTTTAAAACAATCTCTTGCGAGTGTCTTACAAGTGTCTCTAGCGTTATTTAATCATTCGTCAGTAAAAAAAATATCAAAAACAGAGGGAATTGCGTGAGGATTCGTTGTACTACGCATGTTTGATATATTAATTTTAGGACCTTGATTCTTTCTGGAACGATTAGCAAATGAATCGATAGTTTGTGTCGATATTAATTTTAGTCGACATCAATTAATATTTACACATAAATGGTAATTACAATTTACAATTTATTTTGAAAGGAGATTTCCAAGACTTCTGGTGGTACCAATGTCAACCCTCAGCTTTTATTTGTTTATGGCATGCAGCAGGAATCTTCTGACCGAAGTGCCAAAGTGGATAGTAATTATAAGCTTTATCACAATTTTCTCATTTTACACTTGATTAAGAAACAATTCATCCAAAATATATGAAATTTTGCGTGTGCATTAGACAGACCCGTGATATTAAAAATAAAAATAAAGGATTTTGCAGTGAGGTTCATACAACTTCCAAAATAAAGGAAAATCGGAAGAATTTTAGGCAATTGTTTTATAAATTTAAAAATATTTATCTTAAAACCTCTTAATGTAATATAAACAATAATAAGTATTGTTAGAGATAAAAGTTGTAAAAAGGAGCCTTGAAAATTGCATGTAAATATTCCTTCTTTTTTTTTAAATGTAAATTCTAAGTTCATTATTTAATATTGTCGAGATAGGCAGTACCTTCTCACCTTAATTAACTGATCGGAAGCCTTGGAACTATCTCCTTGTCCACGAAAAGTAAGATAATGTCCATTATGAACGCAACAAAGAAACAAAAGAGCGAAGGTTATAAAAACAATATATAACAAGGAAAACACATTAAAAGATCTTAACACTGAGCGGATTTAAAAGGTGCAGGATCAAAGTAGCAGTTCTGACTTCAAATAATGATCAAGATTCACATTTCACACTGCTGTACACCAAGTTTCTATCCGAACGGTAACAACGTCTAAAGCACTATCTGTACATATGAAATTTAATCTAACTCTCACAAAGGATTCATAATTGGACAAGTATAAATACAATTTAATTACGTTGTCCACAGTGAAATATAAAAGACGGGGCTAATTTATTTAATTAGTAAAGCTTTACAGAGCTCAAATATGTTCAGCGGCAGAGAATATTTCAAGTACATGAGTCAGTTGTTTTTGTATTTAATATAGAGAGGAAATTCTGCTGCTTTAAATTAGCTACGTACGCAACAGCAGAGAAAAATGAAGAATCTCACAATCAATGAGCGCTTTAGTTTATTATAATTTTACTTCAGATTTGTAAAAGTCTCGTTTTATCAATGAAATACGGTAATTTAATACTGATATTTGTTAATATTTCATCCTCTCATGAGGAACTGCACAACATCACGGGAACGCCTTCATTGATTGATTAGACTACACGCAGTACACAGTTGTCGCTGCTGCGTAGACACAGAAGTACTGGAATTAAAAATCGTGGTTACAAAGTACTGCGGGATTAATAATTATTAGGGCAAGGCATTTAATGACCATAAAATAGTGAAAAAATTCAGGATAAAACATTCATTTATGACGTAAAATAGTGAAAAATGACACGAAATTTTTAAAAATGACCAATAAATTTACCATTATTACCATAATTCGTTTTTTTAAGTAATGAATTGCTAAAAGCAATTTAAAATAAATGGTTGACACAGCGTTATATATAAATTTACAATATGAAACATACTTATTTTGTTACTAAAGAAGTAAGTAAATTTATACTACAGTACTTGGACACCCTTTACATTCTTCTATTATTATAAATAATAACTAAGTAAACTATAAAATAATCTTATGTTGTATGTAGAGGAACTTATAGATCTAAAGGACAAGGCCAGAAAAAAATTGTGTAATAAGAAAACAAAATTAAATAAATAAAGTTATATAAAGATTGACCGCCTGTCTGGTCTCTTGGTTAGCGCGGCTATGGACCTGCAGACCCGGTTTAGATTCCCGGTACCTTCTCGGATTTTTCTGAGGTAGGGAGATCTGGAACGGGGTGCACTCAGCCTCGTGACACCAACTGAGGAGCTACTTGATTAAGAAGTAGCGGCTCCGGTCGCGGAAACCATCATTAATGGGATCGTGGGAGTCGGCATGCTGACCACATGCCCTCAATCCTGCCATCTGTCTATGGTAGATGATGCAGCGGTTGGATGCTATGCCTAGTCCTTCTAGGGATGTAAAGCCACGGAGTTTAGTTTTAATCTTTCCCATAATTTACAGGAAGAAATCTGAGGGTAAAGAATGAATCCAACTTCATGCTTATTTCTCAAAAAATATATTTCACCATACAAAGTATTTCAATGAACTTATTAGCGGATTCATGCTTATTACTAATATATATATTTGAACTGTAGAACGTTTCATTTCAATGAAGTCCTTAATATTGTTGGGGATACTAGTCGATGTTTTATAAAGTAAATTTCTGCTTCGTTACAATTTTGGATTTTGTAGTGTACGGGAAAAAATGAAATCTAGTTAATGAATTCCCTACACTTAGATTAAGCATGAGCAATTGTGAAAGAAATGGTAGCAAAGTGTTATTGTATCCTAACAGCCCATTGTCTTTTTTTTTTTTTTTTTTTTTTTTTTTTACCTGCGCTCAACAAAATGCATACATTATACGATAAGGAGCTTCATGCGGGAGCTTGGCTGTAGACATTGCATATATTGATCTCTCCCCCTCCCCTATTTCCTCTTGTCAGTGTTGTCTAAGCCCATGTCTCCCTCAGGAGCAACAGCGTTCCTTACAAAATTCGATTCCGTCTAAGATTCGATTATCTCAAACTATTGCGGGTTCTTGCTCCTTTCTTAAAAGTAAATATATTGTTTCAGCTCAAGTTCAGTTTTGAAATGTTCAAGAAACAGTAAACCTCAGTGATCGCTAATTTTATTAGGTTGTTTATGTAGGAGTTTTAACGTTCTGCTATGTGTGAATGTTTTCTTGTCCACTGCTGTAGCGTAGGGGATGCGTTCAATCTTCCCACACAGGCTTTAGTTACTTTGTTTAAATATTTAGGATCATCATACGTCATTTTCTTAGAACTTATAATTTTCTTGTGTTATTTATTTAAAAACAAAGATAAGATTTAAAAATCCATCATCAATTTAGTAAAGCACTCATCAGTTCAAATCAATACATAAAAAATTCAGGTCCATATTTTAATATATTTATCGCAAGAGATGGCTTTCAATTTTTATTTATTTATTATTCAATTATATTAATTATAATCTCAGAACAAATTGAGATTCTAAACCGATTTTTTTTTAAATTGTGATATCAGTTGTTGTTTCAGTTAAGTCAAGTTTATAGCACAAATAATTTAGAAAATCAATGTCGACAGTTCAGTCAAGCCCTAACTTCAAACCCCTCCTAAACATAAAGGTGAATATCGTGTATGAAATAATTCCACGTATTCCCTCATATAAAATGTTTTTGTTAAAATATCAGCTCATAGCTTTATCAAATCTAAAATTTATATTTGTCAATATTATAAAACATAATTAAAAATTATAGCTGTCAATTTTATAAGACAATTTTCGTATATTGTGGACAATATATTTCGGCTATTCAGCCATCTTCAGGTTATTTTTCTTTCTCCAGGTGATCTTATTCTGTTGGTTAATCCATTACAACTAATCCATTACATCTTATTCTGTTGGTTATTACCTGGATAAAGAAAAAGGACCTGAAGATGGCTGAATAGCCGAAATATATTGTCCACAAAAAACGAAAATTGTCTTATAAAATTGACAGCTATAATTTTTAATTATGTTTTATAATATTGACAAATATAAATTTTAGATTTGACAAAGCTATGAGCTGATATTGTAACAAAAACATTTTATACGAGGGAATAGGTGGGATTATTTCATACACGACATACAAATCCCTCGTAGGAGATAAACAACATGAAATTTATCAACACATAAAGGTGAATGCATGGAGGGGTTGTGGCTAGTTTAATATGTACGTTGCGACTTCATACGTTTTGTCACTGTCTACAGTAATGAAGTTTACTATGTGATTGGACGCATACCCACTAGATGGGGTAGTTTGTATTACTTTTACTCTGCAGTTGAGAAGAAGTTTGCGAATTATGCGAGGGAAAACAGCCGTGTCTCATTTCCGCATTGGCAGATCTTCCTTTGGATATCACAATGCAAATAACACCTTAACAGTAAAACCTGTCCAGTCGCAGATTCAGACACGAGAGATAGTACAAAATGCTGTTTTTTCACCCTATCCGAAAATTCTAAAAAAACTTAAGCTACAAGCAATCACATGTTCGATGTGGTAATCAAGTTTATATTTTTTGGCACGCTTTAAATAGCTAAGTAATTTCTCGACGTAGTTTCAAATGAATAAAATAACCCGATGACTGTTCTAGACTTCGAAGAGCAGGTAATTTAGAAATTTGCCAGATCCAGAAATACAAGAGATCGCCTGCTTGGTCTCATGGTTAGCGTCAAAGGCTACGAATCCGCAGGCCCGGATTTGATCCCCGGTAACTCCTTATCAGAGTGGTCTGGAACGGGGTGCACTCAGCTTCGTGATACAACCTGAGGAGCAACTTGATTGAGAAGTAGCGACTCCAATAACGGCCATGAGTGTCGGCATGCTGACCACATGCCCCAATACCGCCACCTGCCTATGGTAGATAACGCAATGGTCGGATGGTAGGACTAGTCGCTCCAGAGAAGTGTAGCGCCACGGAGTTGAGGTTTAGAAATAGAAGAATAAAACCGTTATTCCATAAGAACGTAAGTTTACTCTCTGTTGCGGTAGCAAAGGCTGAGCTAAACTCTTGATGGAAAAAGATCTAAGCAAGCAATGGGCAAAGTGGTTAATTATATTTCCCTCCAAAAATGTATATAATTATTTGCCCTACCTCCATAGCCTATATTATGTTTTAAGAAAGGCTGACGATGTCGGTAACACGGTGTGTTAATATGACTGCAATACAAATAAATAAATAACTCCATCTGGCACTTTGTTATATCATTTACCAGAATTTTATTTATTTTGTTTATTTATTTATTTGAAAATAAAGGAAACCCTTGAGCACAAGCTCATTCGGGCAGTGTGTAACATACCTGAACTATTTTAATAAATTATACACAAACAATGGTATGACTATTCAATACAATATTTCAATGCATGTTAATCATAGTATAAATAATAATAATAGCAATACTATTAATAATAATGGTAATATTAATGTGATATTAATAGTTATGATAATGTGTTTATATAAACTATAATGATAGCATCGTTTTATTATTTGTCTTTCTTTAATTTTCCCGAATGTAGCCTATATTTCTTAGGAGTTTATTTGTTATATTCTAATATTCTCTATTAAGTCAATGTGTACCCTATATCAAGTAGCCTATATCAAGTAGTATCTAGTGGTACAACAAACATAATACTAAAGTGCGGGTAGATAGTTTTTAATTCAGACTTTCTCTTCATAAATGACTTGAACTGAATTTTTTCTTTGTACAAGTTTCGGAATAGATAGGTAACTACGACGGGAAACAAAATTGGAAAATGTAAAAGCATATTCTCTTATGAAAATGAATAAACGTAAAAAGCGTTGTTACATATTCCGTTAAAGCCACGTATAAACCAAATCCGTTTCCTTCATAATACGAATATGGAGTAATAAAGTCCTTGATATGAGCCTACTTGTTACCTTATTCTTTGATATTCCCTTGCATAAGAACCCAGACGCTGTCATAAAACCCGACAAGAGAGGACTGTAATATGGGAACGAACGGAGAAAAATCCATCCGGGGAAGGAAACCAGAAAGACTTAATTTGGTAGGCGCAACCCCCCAAACCACATTGCGGGTAGTAAAAACATACAGAAGAGAAAGGGATGAAGGGATGAGGACTTGCGGACGTGAGTGCTCTATTCTGCAAAATAATTGCAACTTGTAAAAATTCTTATATGAGGGACGGAAGAAGAGAATTTTCATGGAGCAACATCAGTTCTTGATTTGAAAACGAAAGTTTTATCATAAGTAGAGACAAGGGAAAATATGGGGAATGGGTAGGAAGAAGCGTATGAAAGAATGTGACATTTTTATGAGGCTGTGGGCGAACCGCGTTTGGCGAACTGCCGCCTGCGGAATCTCCTCTTTTGGAGGCGAGCCCAAACCTACTTTCCTTCCATTCCGTTCTTGAATTTGAAAGATATTATCTTCATGAGTCGAGGAAGAGAAAAAAAAGAAGTGAATTCTAGAGAACTGTTCATATATTTCCAAGTGCATATTATAATAACACAAGTCTTTTTTTGACAGCTCGGTGCCGCCCATTTGTGACCTCATAAGAAGAAGAGGTATGTAAGCCCCGAACTCATATTCTATAAGTAGTCATGCCTCCTAATAGAAGCTAATACTTTAATCCTGTGTATCAGCAAATGCAAATTCTGGAAAATTACCAAGAATAAACTTCAAATGCCCTGTACTTAACTCAGAACGTCTAACAGATCATACCGGTCCGGAAACTAAAATTCTAACTGCATTCAATTGACTGCAAAACAGAGCGCGGAATTATCATTCATCATTACTTATTACAGTCTTTTTATAATTTTACACTAGCAGGTGCCCGCGATTATTTACTCAACTGCTAGATGTTTTGTTTAAACCATTTATTTAACAGAACAATGATTAAAACATATTTATTAACAATGACATAGTTTTTTTAAATAAATTGCAGGAATTACACAGGAATTATATTGTTTAACGTTTAAAATATAAATAACTAAACGAACCATAAAAATGCACTAAATTGGGCATTATTCCGGTACCGGCCAACCGATTTGGTCCAATATCAACAGACGTCTTTCCATGGACATTATAAATGTGTATACCAAGTTTCATGAGAATCCGATAAAGCGTATTTGAGTTATGGCGCTTTTAAATAAAAACACTAAATTGGGTTTGACGCCGGTACCGGTAAACCGATTTGGTTCAATAACAATAGGGTTCTTCCCACGAACATTATAAATGCGTATACCAAGTTTCATAAAAATCCGATAAAGCGTACTTGAGTTATGGCGCGTACAGACACACAGACACACAGACAGACAGACAGACGGACAGACATTTTTCGTCCCCCACACACAATCTCATAAAGTATCATACTGGCACTTAATAATTCAATCGGTGAACATAAACATGTACTTTATTGTATTTGTAATGAACAGGCTCTCAAAAAAGTAGGAAACATAATTTTTCACGTTCACTTAAAAAAGGTCAGAAAGGTCTCATCTGGTGGAGCAGAGGGTGAAGTTGCTGAAAAAGCATTAGGACCTCTGAAGACATTCCACGCTTGAGTGCCATTTTTGGGTGTAGTCAGAAAGGTCTCATCTGGTGGAGCAGAGGGTGAAGTTGCTGAAAAAGCATTAGGACCACTGAAGACATTCCACGCTTGAGTGCCATTTGTGGGTGTAATCAAAAAGGTCTCATCTGGTGGAGCAGAGGGTGAAGTTGCTGAAAAAGCATTAGGACAAATGGAGATATTCCTCGCTTGAGCGCCATTTGTGGGTGTAGTCAAAAAGTTCCCAGCTGGTGGAATTGAAAATATGCCTTGATTCTGGGCAGCAGAGGGTGCAGTTGCCGAAAAAGCATTAAGACAACTGAAGAAATTCCTCGCTTGAGTGCTAGCTGTAGAGGTCCCAGCTTGTTGACATGACATGCTGCTATTTTCATAAATTTCTGTGGTACTGGAGTAGTTGTAAGTCTGTACATTCTTGCGTTTACTGGCTGGTTCCAATGAAACTCCACCACTGAAATCTGTGTCTTCCTGACGTTGTCTCTTTCCGTTTTGAAGAGGGTGCATATTGGAAGATGTTTCAGAAGTTGCATGAAATCTGTAAACATTCCTCTCTTCAATCCTAGCAGCTGGTGGATTAGAAGAGGTCTCAGGTGAGTGGAATTGTGTGGTGTTTGTTTCCCAAAAAGTCCTCTCTTCAGTCCTAGCTGCGGATGAATTGGAAGAAGTCCCAGCTGAGTGGAAAGCTACGGTGTTTGTTTCCAAAACATTCCTCACTTGAGTCGTAGCTGTGGGAGATATGGAAGAGGTCCCAGCTGAGGGAAATGCTACGGTGTTTGTTTCCCAGATTCTTTCGTTCCAAGAAGCGTAGCTAATTTGTTCGCTACCATCATTCTTTTTCTGCCTCTTTTCTTTGCGAAGACTTCCACCCATTTTAGTCTTAATGAAGTATGCAAATAATCCAGCAGATTTATACTGACGATTTATAATAAACACCTACTCTCTCAATTTTCTGACATCTACATACTCCGTGTTCATTGCTAAGAAACCTGCATCGCGCATTGTAAGAAAATTAGGATTCTTTCTATAGCCTACAGCGAGTTTGAAACAGTTACCAAACTGCATCTACTGAACATACTTCCCATACTTTTTAAAAACAGTATTTAGTAACTTTATTGTACTCAATACATTACACTTTAGCTACATTGGGCAAGAAATAAAGTAACTTGACACATAAAATCTTCTTGGTTTCTAGGTATCTGCTACGTCATATTTAAGATGTCTGCCGACATTTCAACCATCTTGTCATGGTCTTTACCAAGGCTGTTTAAAAAGTCGGCATGTTCTGCTGTCAAAGGGGCTCATATGATATTTTCTGGAGGGGGCAATTTTTTAAATTAATTTATTTTTTGTTGCTTTAACTTCTTGGGCCACTTTGTAACATTATATTAATAATATAAGTGCAACAATGACGTAGCCAGAAAATAATTTCGGGGAGGGTCGAAAGTACCTGGGGGTTTGGGCGTATAAAAAACCCCCAGAAAAGGGGGTCGGGGATCCCCGGCATTTTTTAAAATATTGAACTAATGAAATCACATTTTACGCTATTTTAGCACTGAAAAACTAGTTGGCAAATTTGTTTACTATACTCTAAGACATGCCAAACGTAAATAACGTAAGAAACTACTATTTATAAAAAAAAATAAACTCCGTGACGCTACATCCCTGGAGGGATTTGGCCTACCACCCGACCGGTGCGTCATCTACCACAGGCAGATAGCAGGATTGGGGGCATGTGATCAGCATGCCGACACCCACGGCCGTTAGTGGTGGTTTTCATGACCGGAGCCGCTACTTCTCTATCAAGTAGCTCCTCAATTTGAATCACGAGGCTGAGTGCACCCCTACCAGACCTCCCTACCTCAGAAAATCTGAGGTACCGGGGATCGAACCCGGGCCGACGGATCTGTAGTCAGCGACACTAACTACAAGACCACGCCGGCGGTCTACTATTTATAAGAAAAGTTAAATAACACATGGAACAATGGAAATAATAGACAACTCATTATGTTATGAAAACAAAATAACTGCTATGGTATCATATTTGACACACCAACAATTTTTTTTTAATTTAATAATTTTTTTAAATACAAAAGTAGAATTTTAGGTTTTGATTTTTGATCTGGACCCCCCTTTCCTAATCCACCGTGGATTCTGCTTCCATGTTGTCGATTTGGTAAAACTTCTGCAAACGCTTTATGTCTCTACTGACTTTTAAATAACTGTCCTAAAAGAAAAACTCCTGACTATAGTTATTAATATACATTTTTACCTTTCCCTGAGAGTATGGGCGCCCATGTCTGCTGTATAATGTAATCGTAGACTTACGCGGCCAGAGTTGACAAAATCTTCTTGGCTTCCAGGTATCTGCTGCGTCATATTTAAGATGTCTGCCGACATTTCGACCATCTTGCAACTTAGCCTTGATAAAGACCAAGACAAGATGGTCAAAACATCGGCAGACGTCTTAAATATGACACGGCAGATACCCAGAGTCAAGAAGATTTTTAATGAGATAATGTGCTTACACGTCACAATGTCGAACAGAACTTAAAGTGAAATCAGGAGGATGAATTATCCAAATTTATAGTTTATTTTATCAAATCATTTAAATTTTCTTTTGTTAAAGGAGAATCTATATATGTTTTCCTTTTTTAGTATTACTAGGACTTTGTCATTTAAGTTTAATAATCAAGGTCTATTGACTGGGATACGCCATTGTACTGTGGAGAAAATCAATAAATGAAAATTTGTATTTTAGAGTATTCCATTGTAGAAATGTCATTTGAATATTCAAGAAAAATTATTCATTTTGAACAAAGGCTAATTTTTATTAACTTGTCTTAGACATTTTTATTTTTAGATTTCTGGACAGAAGACAAGAAGATAAGAGAGTTTCTGAACTATATAAAAACAGGCATTTCCTGATTTCAGTCTTCACTTGACTTTTACCTTAATGAGCAGATTTAAGTTTGGACATAAGAGCTGATAAGAAAGATTTTACATAGTATCTATATGAGATTTAATAGAATTTTTTTCTAGAAGTAATATAATAAAGTTCCGAGCATGTATTCTTCTACAGTGAGTCCCACGCAAGAGTTGGCCAATGACGCGGGTATCTGCGTCGCGGCTGGCACAGCTCCAACTCCCGAGCGATCGGGTGAAATATCTACGCAAATAATGCCGCGGTCGTTGTAATGATTCAGGTTCTCACATTTACAGTTAAAATTACAATGAAAATAACCACGTACCTCATCACAAGAGATGTTGGAAATGTTCTCCTCTTGCATAAGCACAACACTGACACCTTTTTTAGGGAATTTTCTTTCACGTGAGTAAGTTCAGCTTCCGAGATAGAGTTAATTTTTCTCTTGTGATATTGTCTTTAAGTTCTTCTTGTGTATGGGAAATTGACCTATACACTTTATTTTTCAAGTTTCCCCATAAATAATATTTACATACTGTTAGAAGAACTTGATGACAATATCACATAGGCCTATCACAAGAGAAAGTAACTCTGTCTCGGAAGCTGAACTTATGCGCGTGAAAGAAAATTTCCTAAAAAGGTGCCAGTATTGTGTGGATGCAAGAGGAGAACATTTCCATCATCTCTTGTGATGAAGTACGTGGTTATTTTCATTGTAATTATAACTGTAAATGTGATAACCTGAATCATTACAACGACCGCGGCATTATTTGCGTAGATATTTCACCCGATCGCTCGGGAGTTGGAGCTGTGCCAGCCGCGACGCAGAAACCCGCGTCATTGGCCAACTCTTGCGTGGGACTCACTGTATAAAAATTATTGCTTAGAGAATGGTGCAACAGTGTCTCGCTGGGTGAAGTGACTGAAGTGGCATTTCATCTATATTATTTTAAAATTTACGTAAACAAACATGCCAAACGTAAACAACGTAAGAAACTACTATTTATAAGACATTCATGGAAATTTAATTACAAACCCTGGAAAAGTTCTTACAATATGGGAAAATTACATAGAAAAGCTTTACGACAAGCAAAATCGACCACAAGACATCGAGATGGAAACAGAAGAACTAGTAGATAAAGATAATAAAGGACCTAGCATATTGAAGAATGAAGTAGAAAAGGCCATAAAAGAAATGAAGAATAGAAAGGCCACAGGAGACGATGACATACCAGTGGACCTACTGAAGGAATTAGGAGAAAATGGGAAGAGGAAACTTACCAAACTTATCAACCGAATTTATGACACTGGAGAATGGCCTCAAGATTTCCTAGAGGTAACTATGATTGCACTAAAGAAGAAGAAATGTGCCAAGATGTGTAGTGATCACAGAACTATCAGCTTGCTATCTCACGTAGGAAAAATTGTGGCACGGATACTAACTAGAAGACTGGAAAGAAGAATAGAAGACGTAATAGGAGAAGACCAATTTGGTTTCCGGAAAGGAAAAGGAACTAGAGATGCAATTGGAATGCTAAGGATTATATCAGAGAGAGTTTTAGCGGTCAACGAAGAAGTGTGTGTCTGCTTTATTGATTGGCAAAAAGCTTTTGACCGAGTGAACTGGGAAAAGTTAATGGACATACTCAAAAAAATAGGCATTGACTGGAAGGACAGGAGACTAATCCGCAATTTGTACCTGGGACAAAAAGTGAAAGTGCGTCTAGAACATGGAGTGACCAACAGTGTAGAAATAGGAAGAGGTGTGCGTCAAGGATGTTGTATGTCACCCATCTTGTTCAACCTTTATGGAGACTGGCTAGCAAAAGAAGCCTTAGAAGGAGTTAGGGATTTTGTGATAGGAGGATACGCTATTAACACCATCAAATATGCGGACGACCTGGTGATTCTGGCAAAGAAACAAGAAATATTGCAAGGAATGATTGACAGGCTGGTGGAAACAGGAAGAAAGTATGGAATGGAAATCAACATAGGTAAATCGAAGGTGATGAGGATATCGAAGAGAGAAGAGCCGCTTCAAATTATCATGGGAAATCAAGAATTAGAGAACGTGAACCAGTTCAAATACTTAGGAAGTGTACTGACGAAAGATGCCTATTGCACCAAGGAGATAAGATCAAGAATTGCCATGGCCAAGAAAGCATTTATGAAGAAGAGAACTCTGCTAACTAGTAGTCTGAACCTAGAGCTACGTAAAAACCTGGTGAAGTGTTATATTTGGAGTATTGCTTTGTATGGATCAGAGACATGGACTTTGAGGAAATTAAAGAAGAAATATTTAGAAAGATTTGAAATGTGGTGCTGGAGACAGATAGAAAATATAAAGTGGTTGGACATGGTGACAAACGAAGAGGTTCTGAGTAGAGTGGGTGAGAAGAAGTCAATCATACACACAATTCGTCAGAGGAAAGCAAACTGGGTTGGGCACATTCTCAGAAGGAACTGCTTATTACATGATGTCGTAGAAGGAAGATTGGAGGGTACAACTAGACTTGGAAGAAGAAGAATTCAGCTGTTGGACGATTTAAGGGAAAAGCGGAAATATTGGATGCTGAAGGAGGAAGCAGAGGATAGACAGTTCTGGAAAACAAAATTCGCGTACCAAGTTTGAAAACCTGCCGGAAGGCAGAATACTTACTACTACTACTAAACAAATTTTGCTCAAATTTTTTTAAACTCATACATGCCCTATGGCCATAATCCTCAAAAAGCGACTCGTTCTCAAACTTCACTGATGTTCAAGAATAGCGATTCTGAGGGGGTTGCTATAGTAAAGGGCAATTACCTACTTTGGCTGATGTGCTAGTTTGTATCTCTTCTTAAAAGGAAAAAACCTGCTCAAGACCAACCCAACTGTCCATATTCCATCCCAGCAAGTGTGAATCTACCTTTCAGAGAGATACAGTAACTCGCTATTATCTGTTGCTTTGTGAGAAAAACAAGAGAATTTTGAGAATTAAAATTTTTATTCATGTTTTGTTAAATTTAGTTGATTTACAAATGAATTCAGAAAACGGTGTAGTGTGTTCATTATTAGAGACATTATCTCGTTCGTGCGGAAAAGGATAAGAAAGGGTTGTTAATATTCAAGCGTCCCACTCTAGTTTTACCTGTGAGTGTTAAAAGAGAAAAGTTGTCTGGACAATCTTATTTCAGATACATTTTAAAAGTAACTGGCATAGTCAATATACATGGCTTTTATTTTTTTGTAGAATTTTCTTATAAAAACTTTTCTGTTGGGTTTTTCTTTTTATTAGGCATGAAGAAGAACATTTGGAATAATGAGGGATTCAGGGACTTTGTGAACTCAATTCGACCTAACGTACAAGAAGCAGGTAAGATAAATAAAATCACTATCCATATTCAGGAATTGATTTAGCACTTCTCCTCTGAGCCGCAAGCCACCACTGTTCTGACATCATGGTAATATATTATTATCAGAGTAACAATCTAGTCTGTGATGAAATAATGGATCTGATGTTTTGTTCACAATGTTAGAATGATTCTCATGGTCTTTCTCAAAGTGTAGGCCGCAATGAACAGAGGTGTTGAGGGTTGTGCTATCAACCGAGATTGGTTTTAGGGCTTTTTGAATTTGTCATGTAATGGGAATGATGTCCTTATGCTTTGGATTCACCTGTCAGCATGGAAATGATTGTGGAGATGGTTTTGGGAACTTCTCGGGAAAATCTTCAAGAAGTATTTGCACCCTTTGGTTTCATTTTCAGGAAGGAAACTGTTGTGGGTGAGTAATCTGTATTTAAACTAACAGTCTTACTAATAATCCAGTTGTAACATTTATACCAGGAATATACACAGCTGAGGAGAAAAACTGTACTAATAATCCTTGCATAAGGCTGAATGTGTGCAACCTTTACACAGCCTGGCCCCCTTGTATAAACTTGACGTAAATAATCAAGATGGCCGATATCCGTAACAGACGGTCGTTTGGTAGATATCTGAGATTGAATTTTGAGGCTACGCATATTTTGAGCTGCTTTTGCGGAATTATAAACATTGTTCCTTGTTTGCGGGACATATTTCCATACTTGTACCCATGATTACAGCTTTCTGAAAACAATATAATGAAATACTGAAACTCTGCAGACAATCCATCGTTGTTTGCCGCTGCACCGATAGATGGCGTTCAGCAGTCCCTTCATAGCCAGGGGCTAGTAACGTCACAAATAGAGTGACGTATTTGATGACGTTGGACGTATAAACCCGGTTTAAACTCGGCAGTTACACCCCCTTTATTGGTAATGCGGCTTATGCAGAACTTGCACGGTGAACAACCAAACAACCGTTCAACTAAGATATAAGCATCTTTTATTAGTAAGGCTGTAATTGTGTAACCTATGTAATGAAATATGAAACTTGTAATCTTATTAATCTTTAGTTCAGCTTGATAGCAACATTTTCCAAAGTGTCGTAAAACCAGGTAGAGTTTGAAGATAAGATTTTAATGTTTAAATTCTAAAGGTTGTATATTAATTCCTTGTGTGAGTTCAATTCCATGTTTTAAATAATGTCAGGTTGTTTCTGGAATTGTTACAAAAATTATATGTACTATTCTTAATTATCATAGGTAATGCCACAAGTGATTTTGATATCACCGATAAATTTACCAAAGACGAAGTTCGAAGGGGATTTATATGGGAGAGTTCCAAGTCACAAGTTGCATATATAATAACTATGTAATGAATAATGTGTAATAAATAATCAATAAAATGTACTGAAATTTGAGGTTCACTGTGGCGTAGTGGTTGAGGCACTGTGCTACAAACCAGAAGGTCGCAGGTTCGATTCTTGATGAGGTCGGTGAGGGTGCTCATTACTACAAACTGATAATTTTGTGGAGGTATAACAAAACCATAACTTTCTGTTCAATAGCACATGAATAGAGAGTTTATTTGCATGTGCTGTAAGTGAGCGATAATGATTTTGTGGAGTTAAAACAAACTAGTTCACAAATGGGGGGTTTAGTTGCTGTAGCCGAAGAAGACAACTGGTGGAATATACTAGTACAAGTGAATACACAAGAGGAGCTTGTGCATAAAACATAGTAACTGAAACTTTGGTCTAAATTGAGCTATTTAGTTTATAATGTATCGCCCTCTGATTGCTTGCATGCGTTTGCACTGTGCCTATAATGCGCATGAATAAAGCAGTTGTCCAGCCTGTGCATAAAGGACCAATGAGACAAAAGTTTATCAGTAGCCACTGGGTGTGTTGGTGTTCAAGCCTGTGTAACCACTTGGAACAATTAAAATAGAAAGCCAGATATGAGCTACAGTAAACCCCCGTTATTAATCATCAGTGCCGAGGAAGCCTCAAGTCTTAAACAATTACAAAATGGTAATAATAACAAGGAAAAAGAGTCAAAAAGCAAAGATTCACTTCAGACAGGAAACAAGATGTCGAAAAATACTTCCAGATTCTGTTTTTAATAAAAACTGACACAAGTAACAAGCGAATGTGTGTAAACCGTGTTCTCCAGGGGGTGTGTGAATGTCTCAACCAAAGAGAGCCAGGCAGAAAGGTGAATGACTTAGAGAGGATTGTTTATGTTTGCTTTTAGAATGGTCCAAATGCAGTAGAGTTTGTTTAATAATAAGAACATCAGACCCACTAAAAAACAAAGTGTACCATTACTTTCTCGTGATGTCTCTCGGGTAAGCTAGAAGCCGTGCAAAATATTTTTTCACCCCTACGAAGGACAGATAACCAGCAAGTTTATTATACCATCATGGATCTTGAAATTTCTTTGGTCCCAATAAGAGCAGGCACAGGTTTAGCTTTATGCAGCCATCTAGGGGAAGTGTGACATTACTTTGAGTTACATTACGCAGATTGATAGTATGGCTTTCGAGCTTTCAATTGATACATACCGGTATATCGACCTCATTCGAGAATTTCTCTGTTTATTTCAATATCTTCAAAACTCTTATGACTTCTGAGTTTGTCACACAATGAGGCATCCTACATCCTCTGGATAGGAAGGCATTTATATGGGTCGCTAATTGGATTGTCTTGGCAGCCTGCTATCTCTACCGAGAAGTTACTGATAATTAATGGAATACTGCAACATTTCATACTTTATGAACAGTTGTTAGGGTTTCTGTTTGTAAGTTAAATGTCTCTCTGAAGTTCTTTTTTTATAGTTTTAGTTATTTTTCTCAGCATGAATATTTGAGTTTAATGTAAACAAAGGTCTACGTTAACTTAGGCCAAATGCCAGCATAAAGTATAGCTTAAAATAAGCCTAACTTAAACATCTACCAAAATAAAAGGTATTTTATTTTACCTTGAAAAGGACAGCCACAAGCTGAAGCTCTTCTTTGCACTCCTCTTCAGATAAAATGACATCAGAAGCAGCAACTGACTAGCGCTAAAGATGTAGAATCTTAATGGAATCTTTCTAAGGAACATCACCAAACTTCATGAAAATCCTGCAATGAAAACAATTCAAAATTATAACGCAAACTATCAATGCTCATCACACTAAGAAAATCAGACTACTGTTATTGTAGAAGTTATGGTCGATTCCTGGAAGTTATGTGTTCGGTTCATTCAAACACAAACTCTAGTACAGCCATTTCACAAAATATGGGAATTTTTCCCTCAAAGAGTGAAGTTATAAAATTATTGTAATCGGGTGGTCAAAAATAAGTTTAAAACCTCAAATTCTCTGAATTTTAAGGACTTAAATGTATTTGAAGTGGTTTCATGTGTAAAATCTGTCAATTTACTTATTTATTGCTTAGAGTTACTTT
Source organism: Ectobius pallidus (assembly GCA_964059195.1). Lineage (NCBI taxonomy): Eukaryota > Metazoa > Arthropoda > Insecta > Blattodea > Ectobiidae > Ectobius > Ectobius pallidus. Next base: position 108,437,467 of record CAXKWD010000010.1, read on the forward strand.
TTTCTGCCATTTTTAGCATGATTTTAACACTCTTTAATACCAAGTAGTCAAGAGTAATCAGCTACGTCCATTTTCATTTGAGAAAATATGCATCTTAAGGTACAATTTGGTATAAGATTAACTTCAAAAAATATGTGTGGTTAATTACTATGTAAAATAACAAACAAGGGAATTTTTGTCCCACCCGTAACAGTGATAGTTTTGTTAAATTATTATTGATAGTTAAATAAATGTTCTGACAACCTGGAAACAGTTTATAATTTGTATTAAATCCCTCATACCTTCATTAATAACAACATTAAGACCCTAACAGTAATAGCAGAACAGAAAATGAGCTTTTGTTTTGCATCATTAATATCAGTGTCCAAATCATGTCCCACCCGTAACAGATTTTGAAAAACAAATTTAAAATATTTTTTAAAAATTTTAAATAATGCTTTGCATGCAATGTGGAGAAGGCATTGTAAATTTTACAGAATGTGAAGAACCAATTCTAGTTTATTATTTATGATATGTAATAAACAAAAATAGTTTTTATAATTTGCTAGAATGTCCCACCCATAATTATGAAATGGCTGAGTAGGCTTTAGTCCATAAAATATGAAACTTGATAAAATCCTTTCTCATGGAGAGACAGCTGTGAAAACTTAGCTGTTGAAGTTCACATAGATCCATACAAAGATTTTTGTATCTTTTTCATAAACTGGGGATGGCTACTGACATTAAGCTTAAGGATTATAATTATAGGCCTATTGTAATAGTGATGATGATGATGACGATGATGATGATGACGATGATGATGATGAAGATGATGATGATGATGATGATGATGATGATGATGATGATGATGATGATGATGATGATGATGATGATGATGATGATGATTATGATGATTATGATTGTGATGATTAGAGTTCTGTCCGAAGGCAGGTCTAGACTCGGGATGAAGCCACTGAATGATGACCATGACTCGTCTGAGGTGATTCTGGCAAGGATGATACCACAGAGATTTGCCATTGCCTCTCGTGAGATGGTAATGAAAGGACACAACACCCAGTCCTGAACCCAGGAAGGAAATTTTCCACCGCTGAAAAATCTCTGACCTGGTTGGGAATCGAACCCGGGCTGACAGGATGGAAGTTAGTCCACTATCAATTCACCCATGGCGATGGACATTGTACAAGTATAAAGAAAAAATTAAAGAAAAAAGACTCATTATACTCATATTAAATGTTATCAATTATATCAAGTGGAAATAGGGGGTTCTGCAGTTCCACAGTGCCAATACTTGTTCAAATTATGCCATACACGCCACTGCTCATATTACTAATTATGATGAAAGTGAATTACACTTACCAAATTTTAATTATCAATAAATCTTTTCAAACTCTCAGCATAAGCTTACTGGTGGTGTTCGCATGTTTATTATAAATGGATTTAAATTTAGTGTTTGAAATAAAATTAGCGTGGACTATACATCCTGGTCGATAACCGTTGAGGTATCTTTTGAGAACCAACATCATCTTCTGGCTGTGTACTATATAAGTCTCCTAATTGTTCATGGTCTGCATTCTCTGGATATTTTGTATACCAATTAGAACGGATGCAATATATATAGCAGGAGATAATAATATTAATATCGCTATTATTGGTGATAGTAATGTAGACTGATCACTGTAATCTGAATGGAATACAAAAAGTTTAAAAAATCTTATTGATATTTCTGGTTTGAACCAGATTGCTGGCATTACCACACGTAGGCTACAGGAACAACAAAAACTATTATTGACCATATTTTTATTATTATAACTGTGTTAAATATGACTAGGGGCAGATTTCTATGACATGTCATATTTTTTCCCTTTCCATTATTTCAGGTTTCCGACTAATTTAAGCCCAATTCCAAGCAGCCTGGTGAAAATGGAACGGCTTTTATTGTGCTTATAACTGCATATTTAGGAAATTTTCAATTATTGTAGCATATTTAGTATGAATATGCATATTTAGGTCATATTTCTTTGCATATTTGTGTGCATATTAAAGAAATTTTGAAGTTTCATATCCTATTTTGTAAATTTTGCATTATAATGATACTTTTTGAGAATTTCTAATATGAAAAAGCAATTATTCAAACCATAACAAGCTGAGATGAAATGTGATAAACTGCAAATATTTTCAATAAATCTTTAAAACATCTATACTTCTCAGAAATGCAGTAGTAGTGATTGCATTGTCTGTGGAATGTGGAATTTCTTCTAGCAGGTAAGCCTCTATTGTTTGGCTTAGGGAGGGAAAATACTCCACGATACAAAAGGGGGTGGAGAGGCAGATAGATGGTTTTCGTAGAATTTGTCAATGGTTTGTGGCTTTTAGAATTATTGCTTGTGTCAGAAATTCTCAGTCTGATTTCAACATGCCTAAAATAAAGAGTACAATTAGTGAGAAATTGCGGTGTTATGTTAAAGAACTTGGAGAGAAAATATTTAGTACAGGTGTTATTTTATTTTGCAAATTATGTGAGGTGAAAGTTTCGGCCAACAATAATAAAGGTGTTCATAAGTTGAATCAAGCTTTGGAAGAACTTGCTCACTGGCTTCAAACTAATAGACTGTGCTTAATGTGAATAAAACTAAAATAATGAAAATCAATAAAAAGAAAAGAGTTAGTAATACAGATAGTGATATTGTGATAAATGATGAAAAACTTCAAGTGGTATGTGAGATGAAATATATAGGCATTACAATAGACAATCAACTATCTTTCAAGCCTCGCTATGAAAACACACTTAGTAAACTAAAGAAAAAAGTATCAATATTAAACGTTTAAGATTCTGTCTCCCATTGAAGACAAAATAAAGTGTTTATTTAATACAACTGTTAAAAGACACATTCAGTAATTCAATCCAGTCTTTGTTAAAGGGAATCAAGAAGTTTTGGCAAAGTTCAAGTTGTTCTTAATGAAGGAATGAAAGCAGTTTTGAATGCATCTTATTATGAACCAATCAAGGATATGATGAAAGCACTAAATATGATTATTTTTGTTGACCAGATTCACCTAGATGCAATGACATTTATCTATAAGACTGAGAACTTATTACTTTTTAGAAATTTACAGAACTGGTTGAAAAGAAATTTGGATATTCACAATTATGACACAAGAAATGTGGCAAATTTGTAGGTATTTAGACCAGACAAGTAGAACAAGATCAAAATCAATATTTTATGACAGTGTATCTAAATATAATATGCTGAACAGTGAATATGTTTAGGAATAAGATAAGATTATTAAAAAACAATATATGAAGGAGCAGTGAGAAAATTTATTAGCATACCGGTATCATTGCTATTACTATTACTACTACAACTACAATTACAACTACTAAAACCTAAAGAGATAGGAACAGTTTTTAGCATTTTGGCAAAATGGTAGAATCTACTACACCTTGGCCAACACTCACTCTCCACTGTGCATTGCCATGGGGACGGCCCACTTCCCCTACCATCCCCTAGCCGTGCCTTCACTTCCCCTGACCTTCAGCCTTTCCCCTTGCAAGCTGCTCAATGCCGGTAATGGAGCTCAGTCAGCTCACTGTTGCCGCATGATATATACTGCACTGTGCGCTATTGTACTAATATGAACAACGAACCTTGCACCAAAACGATTTTTTTCAGAGTCAACATAATATTTAACAATTATAAAAACAACTTTCGCACCAAAACAGCTATTTCTCATGTATTAAAGGTCTCTAAACTTAAACAGATGAATTTTCCCTTCACCACTCAGTAATCACTTGTGGTGTAGTGGTTAAGACTGTTAGCTATGATATAAGTGGTCCCAAGTTCATATACTGGTCAGTGCATAAAATTTACGGTTAGGAATAGGTCCCAATTAGGTAGGTAGGGTGAAGAGGTGCAAGAAAGGGAGGAAGAAGGAGGAAAAGAGAAGAAAGGACAAATAAGTTATATAATTTTTTCCAGTTTTGCCTTTGCATGATAGATGGTGTTGCTAGTAGTTCAAATGTCGTCACTAGATCCCTCCCAGGAGGGTCCCGTTAGTGAGTAGAAGTGGGGAGCTAGGGTGTAGCAGATTCTTTCGTTTTCCCAGCATTTTTTACAAACATTCCAATGATATGTAACACATAATAGGGGAAAAAATAGTTTTAGGTCGCGCACTAGACTCCTCCCACCAACTTTCTACTGGGACGCGCCTGGGAAAGAGAGGTTTAGGGTGAGGAGTAACTTCAAATGTCACCTCCTAGATGTCTCATTATTTTAACTATTAGCAACGCCATCTGTTATGCAAAAGGTGAAACTGGGAAAAAATTAAATAATTTACTTCTCCTTTAATCTCATCTTCTCTTCCTTTCCCTCTCTCTTCCTCCTTTCTCTCACCTTCTCCTTGCCCTACCTACCTATTTGGGACCTATTCCTAACTGTAAATTTTTCATCGACCAGTATACGAACTCTTGACCACTAGCACCATAACCAGCAGTCTTAACCAGTACACCACGAATGATTGCTGAGCAATGAAGGGAAAATTCATCTATTTAAGTTTAATAAGAAATAGTCACTTTAGTGTAAGGGTCTTTTTTTTATAACTGTGAAATATTATGTTTTCAATTAAGTCATCAATGAAACATCCATATCGGTCCCAAATTTCCACTGATACAAATCCACCTGAGGAAGACTCCAGGGGAGAGTTGAAACGTTGTGTAGTAATTTTAATTTTTATCCACTGACTTGAAATATATATTTAAACACTTCTTTTTATTTAATTAAGTCATCTTGCAGGTGACATACCATGCAAGTCTAAAACTCTTCGCTAGACAATATCATAATATGAACTCTTTCTTCTTCTTTCCCTGCTTTGATCCCAATATCTGTAATAATATTTAATAGTACGATGCATATGTAACTTCATCCTGAAATATTTATTAATGCTGTTAGGGTTATTTTCATAATGCTGTGATTTTGTATATTTTTATGCATACATGATGAAGCGTACAATAGTGAGCAGGTTCATAGCGGGGATAGGGGAAGTAGGCAGCGCTGCATGCATTGGCTCGAAAGCCAGGAAAATGGGCCGGCAGGCAAGAGTGGGCGGAGCTTCGCTGGTGCGCAACCTAGATCTATCTTTCGCCCATAATTGTTCTAATGAAATTTGTTTTTCAAATTTTAAAGTAAACATTTTTATTTTAAATTTTGAAAAAAGTGTATCTTCAAAAATTTTCAATAAATCCCAGGAAATAGGTTATACCAATGTTAAATGATGTACCAAGTTTGAAGATGGGATGGGAATGGGTTCATTGTTTAAAAAATTAAGACAGGATCCCTTTCAAAAAAAATTCAGGCCATATTAAATTATATGCCCAATAGAAAGCATATTAAAATCATTTTAATAAATAACTTGAAATAAGGGAAATAACACTCACTTGCTTGACATCTTGGTGTTCAATGGAAATACTTGTCTAACACCTTATTGGTTTGCAAAGTGCCATTTTAAGATAGCACATAAATCCTTCTGGTCAGTGTCACAGGATTTCCAGTATGTAATACACATGTGAGAGGTATCCATAATACATCAGGCTTTCGTAATCGTGATCAACGTGACATTGACGGTACTACCCCAGTAAACAGTGATTACACGAGCCTAAGTTGGGAAAAGTTGATAATCTTGGTTAAATATCGTGATGCAGCGTGCGTAGTGGCAATAAAAACGTCGTAAACTATAGTTTTTGAACTCACAGGGAAATACCCAAAGTGAAATCGGGATCTACAGAAGCATTTACACCGACGGGAGTGTTAGCGCGTCTACACCTAAACAAATACGTAAAATACAGTGGTGACATTCCAGACCCACGTGCCAATCTAACGAGGAAGCCATATTGATCACCCCTAACCAGAACCATAAGTAGAAGTGTAATCACTCGCGCCGCCATACTAGTGATATGGAGACAGCTGGCACTGCGGCGGTCTGTCGGAGAGCTGGCGCTGCGATCAGTAAAGATGATATTGCGTGTTATGGACATTATAGTTATGTGTTTCAAATAATCGAATAACATCGTCTATTAATGTGAAGGTTTAATTCATGTCACTTTCTGATATTTTTTAAGCAACGTAAAATTTCTTTCTCACTAGGCAAAAATAAAGATGTCTCGCGTTTTGTGCTGGGATGTGAAAGCGGGTACATGAAGTATTCCCCGAAGAACCATTGTTTTAAGCTTCCCAAAAATAAAAATATATTTTAAAATGGGATAGAGCAATACCAAGGAGAGACAGACAGCTTACTGACAAGAATTATGTATGTTCGTTGCATTTTTCTGATGACATCATTATCAAGTCAGATATAAATTATAACGGTCGACGTCTACGTGTACTCCACATTTTTCTAAATTTGCCAAAATATTTCACAAAGCATTCTGCAGTTTGGAGGAGTCCTGCGTAATAGGATCAAGTTCTGATCAGGGTAATTTGCCATGTGAACAAGTATAGAATCATCACTCAAAGGAGACACGTTAATTAAAAAACAAAGAGGACATTGCCTACTTCAAGTAGAAATCTGACTAGAGCCAAGAGCAAAATGTCCACGCAGAATGCAAAAATTGCTATCTCGAAAGGAAAGTAGCAGCTCTGAATAGCTCAAATTCATAGAGAATAAAGTTAAATGTATTTCTAAAATCAGAAGATAGGTTTTGATTTATGCTTAAAAAGTGCAATATTTCTAATGGTAAAGGGTTGAGGTCCCCTGATGAATTTATTAATTTTAGAAAGCTCCGTGATCCGTTATGCGCTTGCCTTACGGCACGAGTATTGCATGCTATTTTTTGCAAGATGAATATTTATATCAATTTATTTATTTTAATTGAGCTATCAGCTGAAAATATTATGCATATACACTTTTGAAGATGGATGTTATATTTCAGAAAGTGATTTTCTTGTGTTGGTTGTTATGGGGACCGAATATTTGTCCTGTTAAAGTCGCCACAAACTGGGGGGGGGGGCTTGGTTCCGGTCTTCCATAAAGGCTTGTATTATGATGATTTTACTTCGGCACTTGTGCTTTTTGTAATTTTTACCGCACGGAGATTTCTTTTGTTTTCATAGCAACCAGATTGCGTGCGGGAATGTCAAGTTACGATCCACGGCAACAATATTCGCAAGTAAAGTTGGATTATTCTCACAAAGTCTCTGGCCTTGAAGACAAACCCAGCCAGCGAGCTTCTCGTTACGTCTCGTTACCAAGATGCGCGAATTCGGTGCGCGTAAGATCAGTAAGCTACCGCTGGGCAGAGAGTGAACATCGTGCCAGTCGTAGAAAATACTATAATAGTTGAGTGGAGGGATAATGCCCCTGCGAGAGAGACAGACAACACGTGGAGTGGGATAGGAGAGCTGAGCCAATCAGGGTGCAGCTACCTCCCCTAGCCAGGAACTCTACGAGCGGTGAGACTCGCTCCTAAGGTATATACGTAAAAACCAAGAGACGTTGTGGAGGTAATCCAACTCTACCACTAATTAGTTACGTCGTGCAAAAAAGCTAATTCAGTATACAGTACAAATTAACTGTAACTGATACACAGTTTGCTCAATCCTTAAAGTGGTTACCCTATAGGGCAAGCAAGCAAGATAGGCTGGCATGACGGGGCAGGTTCTTGTTCACCAATGGTATAAAACAAATCTCAGCTGACATTGTACTAAAAAACAAAAACTATAAAATCTATCTCAATAAATATCTGCGCCCTGAATATTAAAGTAATACTTATGATGTATGAAGGAATTATTAAATTATTTTTTTTTAAATAAAAAATGCAATAAATATTTACTGTTGAAACAGTTTATTTCATTTTGTTATTAATTTATAGTTTTATTTTGAACTTTATTTTTTCATTGTGTATTAATTTTTCGTTTTTACCATTTTTGTTATTAATTTTACTCTATGATTTAAATGAATGAGGATCACATTCAAATTTGCAATCCAAAATATTACCTTTGAGTTTAGAAACACAAGATAATTGACATCTGTGATGCAGGACGTTAACACATATGCAATACTATCCTGTAAAGATAGAAAGTCATACTTGATTCATCTCGAGAAAAGTGATTATACATTAGAAACAGCACAGCTATCGATTGTTTATCTGTGCTTGCTAATTTAACATATACAGTGGAACGTCAGTTATCCAAACTAATTGGGACTGAGGGTGGTTTGGATTACCAAATATGTACAAAATAACAGAATAAAACTTTGAAAACTTTTTTCCCTGCACTGTTTCTTTCCTAAACAGAGACAACCTGCACCTGCTACTTCCATAAGCAACCTGCACCTGCTACTTCCAGACCATAAATGAATGTGGAATGGTCAGTTAGTTTAGGGTTTATATACACTAAAACAGGGCAGCCCAAACGTTTTTACATGCAGGGCCACTAATTAATTTAAGTGGCTGGTCGCAGGTCATATGCACAGTTTAACAAAATTACATACATTTAATATTTTATGACAGACCTATTCCGAATCATTTTTAATCACTGCTAAACACAAAAAATAACTAATTTACACACTTACGAAGTAAAAACGGTTTTTTTTTCTGACGAAGAGAACTGAATCGACTTGAGGAACCAATGTTCCGCCATCGCCGCATGAACATCATATCTTGGGGTCAAGAGCATTTGCCGCGTCTGTGTGTGATATGAGTTCAGTTATAGCGTTCGCCTCCTCCGAGTCGAAACCCGCCTATTCCGAATTCCCAATAAACCGAACAGTATTCGGTATAGTTTGGAATAGTGGGACTCTGCTATTATATAGTTTCATGGCCTACCCCATCGAAATATTTATTCATGAAAACGCGCCGTGACTTGTTTCTCACTACAACAATTCGACATTGTTTGCTACCATGGAAGCTATTTCAACGGCGATTAATTAGAACTTATAGAAATGGCTTCGCCATTTGAATTGCGGGTCTTGCGTTCTGTGAATGCTCTTCAAATCGAACTCGAAAGAGAAATTTCCGTCCGAGAACTCATTGATTCTTGGGATCACGTCGTAAATATGGAATTGCACAACTTAAGATTAGGACCTCGTTTATCAGGGTCTCTCAGGCGTTTGGCCGCAAGAAATTTACTGCACATGAACGAAGGAATGTTAGGAATGCTGGCAGAGGGAAGGCTCCTTTTAGAGCAACAAGCTGAGATGGAAGTTCAGGAGCAAGATGCTGAGATGGAAGTTCAGGAGCAAGATGCTGAGATGGAAGTTCAGGAGCAAGATGCTGAGATGGAAGTTCAGGAGCAAGATGCTGAGATGGAAGTTGAGGCTCCAGGCCAAGCTAACTTGGAGAACGGAAATCCAGAAGAAGCTGCAGTTGAAGTTCAAAATGAACAAGGACTTGGAGAAGCTGCAGTTGAAGTTCAAAATGAACAAGGACTTGGAGAAGCAGATAACGAAGACAAAGGGTGGTTAGAATGCTTATGGCCTTTCTGAAATATATTTGTCAATTTGTCAATTTCTGTAAGCAATTTTTTTTTTCTTCTGATGACAGCTAAATGGCTGACAAAATTTATCTATTTCATACTAGTACAGGCAGGAACACTAGTGAATATAATTGATTGTATGTAGCCATTCTAAAGTAAATTTGTAAATTTACCTTTCTGTCAGCAAATTTTTTTTTCTAAATAGCAACAGATTTCATTTAAATGAACGCATATTAAATATGCAATATCATTTTTAACCCTCGTGTTTTTATTGCTTCTGAATTTTATTTACTTGTCCGTGCATTTAGACGAGAGCACTGTAAACACAATGCACAGTGGAATCAGTCATCACGTGATTCATACTAGCAACACACTCTACTTCCCTCCCGCCCTTAGCTCTGCGGTGCATGCAAGTGTTCTCGTCTAAATGCACAGGCTCTACAGCTTATTCCTTCGGCTTGTGACCCTTCAATACGGTAAGAGGTAATAGCATAGAATAAGGTACTGATAGCATAGAATAATGCAATAATGTAAAAAGTAGCATTTTATTGTAGGTAGCCTGGATGGCACCAATGCTATTCCAGTAGTATGATAATTCTACTTAACATAATCACAATAGGCACTGTACTAACAGAAGGAATAAACTTCCTAGTACAGAAAGGTTACCACTCAACTTTCTAACAGCTGTTCTATAGTTGCATTGAGATGTCCTAAGCCGACCATTATCAGGATAGATTGATTTATAAATGTAAAAGTGCCTTCAAAATTACTTGCCTAATGAGAAATATGGAACTGGTGTGTTGAACTTAGTAAGTTGCTGATGTCAGGTTTTTGCTTGGATGTACTCAGGAATAGCACGTCTTGGAGATGCCTATCACTCAAACTGGATCTTAGTGCTGTTAAGCTATTTTTGAAAATGTTTGTTCGCATAAATATATAATATGTTGAGATCATTGAGATCAAACGTCGGGCTTGTTTCCTCAATGCTGGTTATTTTGGTTGGGAACACAGATTTTCACCAAGTCACAACTCATCCTCCTGCAAACGGTATCACATGCTCAGCAATAAGTTTTGAAACTTCGTAACTTGCTTTCGAAACATTTTTTATTTCAAATTTCACCCTGAGATTATAAATTGCTATTGGGATGTGATTTGTTATACAGTTCTTTTGCCTTCACAACACACTAAACAACTATTAAATTCATCAAACTCAGGAGAATGTTTTATCTGGTATTGTCCTTTTATAGCATGGTATATTTCTTTATTACTGCAATGAGGCAAGACTTCCTAAACCCCAAGACATGTTGAATGCAGTACAGCAGTGTCCAAAGTGAGCCAGAATGCAAACCAGTGCTGTTAAAAATTATTAATGGCATACCACCCCTGGAGTGTTTTCAGTTGGCACAGTTAATCTCATAATACATTTTTGGCTAATATTTAGCCCAACTGACTACCACATGCTCAATTTTTAGATGTTTTTGCTTTTTGACACTCGTAGCACTAAAGTTTAAACACCATTTTCTGAATGGAATACTGTTGACTGCACTGCATGCTGGGAGATCAGCATGGCAGCATCGCATCATATTAATTTGTAATTATATCAACCGCAGAATGTGAAAAGCTTTTAATAAAATGAACATTGTTTTATCACCTTCATGAAATCAACCTCCGATATTAACAGTAAACAACCTGCATTCAATCATGCTGATAGTACCTCCCACAAATAAATTTAAGTTGAAGTAATATATTACCAGTAAATTTTGGCTGGGCCAGAGTGCAGATAAACAGGAAGCATCAAAAGAAAAATTGAAAATGCTGCACCTCCAGGAATGAAGCCAACATGAGAAAATGTATTTCAATACTATGTGTAATTATAGAACTATATAATTTCAGTCTTGTTAAAATGTTTAGGTCCATTTTCATACGCTAGGGAGACTGGTATAAAAAAATAATCAGTTTTTTTTTCACTTCAAACACTGTAGTAAATATGGTACTGATACAGTTTACATATGTAATAGTAACTTGTGCTGACTGACAACTGCATGATCTGTGATATGACAGGAACATCTCTATATGATCATCCTTCAATTGGCATCACTAGAATCTAGTAAAAATAAAAATAAGTAAATAAAAAAATACCGTATTTATCTGAATATAAGCCGCACTTTTTTTCCCTAGAATAAGCCCAACAAAATATGCCTGCGGCTTAAAATCGCGTACGCGTAGGCAATACTGGTAAAAATGAGCACAATATAGCCGGTTGATCCATCGTAGCTGGTTTCCCACCTCCAAGCACCGCCACCTATCGATTATCTCGAATCTCCAGGACTATCGATATATTAATCGATTTAACATCGAAAATATATCGATTTAATCGAAGCATCGTAAAAGATGCGTAAGCAAGTGATGTTTTGCGTATTTTTGTCATTTTTATAGCGGTATTACAGAATATGTATGTATTATAAACTGCTCAGAAGTAAAAGAAATGCCGTAACATATGGGAATGTGAATAAAGGCAATTTTGAACTGATGGTAACTGAAAGTAAAATTAAGAAACATAGAAAAATCGCGCGAAATTCAACACTGATAGTCATATAAAGTACTGATTTCTGTTTTCTTTTTCGTCAGTTTTATTTAATTATATTAAATAAAATTATAATATCACAACTTAAGTCAGCTGATACTTTCTTTTTCTTATTTCAGGCCTATTTTGGCTAAGAAATGTGTTACTTTAATATTATGAAAATGAGGCAATTTAATTTTCCACTTTGGGGTTAATTTAATTATTTTTCCTTTACTTTACTGCTAAAAAGGCAGGTGCGGCTTAAATTCAGGGGCGGCTTATATTCGGATAAATACGGTATACAAAAATGCCAGAGAAGAAATCAGGGATATTCCAAATTAATTGCAAAATTTGTGATCAGTTTTACATAGGAAGAACAAAAGAAACATTGATACAAGAGTAAAAGAGCATATGAGGAACATCAGATACAGTCAACTCCCGATTATCCGGGATAATGGGTGGTAGCCACCTCACGGATAAACGAAAACACGGTTAAAACAAAATTATACCTAAACATACTGTAATTGAAAAATTATTTAAAACTTATTTAGGCGTATGTGGAAATGTCTTGCAGTGCTAGAAACATTCACCATCAGAGGTCACAAACTGTTTCAGCACAACAATAAAACACTAAGACTGCTGTATTAACAGTTTGGTTTTGGCACTTTCAAGGAATTTTTACACTTTGCTGAAATAATCTGTTGACACTTGTTTTTTTGACCGCATTTTCCTTCTTGCGAATATCGGAACGGAGCCTGCGTAACGTCAACTTATCATTAATGAACTAAGTGAATATTTTTTAAAGATTTTTTTAAAGGGATAGCTCAACGGTTAATCCGCACCCGGATAATCGGGCATTGACTGTACTGTCAAATTAAGAAATCAGCTGTAGTATCACATGTTTGGGAATATGATTATGACATTTTTAAGGGAGCTACAGTAAATTATGTCAGTAAAAAACAAAAAGATCTGGAAATATGGCAGAAAATTTATATTGCAAAATTTAAAAACTCAATTATGAATTTTTAAATATCTGGTGAAGACAATTTGATCAAGAAGTTCAAAAAAAAAAGTCCATCCACCAGGTGTGCATAAAGATCTTCCTGAGAAGGATTTGGCAGTTGACATTGTATTTGAAAATGAGGAGGAAGCTCCTTGAAACGCATCATACCAAAATAGTGCTAAGTAAAGCATAAAAGTATGTATAGTCAACTCATACAGTACATTTAATTTATGCATAAATAGGTCGTTTGGATAGTTGATATTCTGGAAAACTGACGTTCTACTGTACAAGAGAGGGAAAAAAATGTTATCTTTGAGAATTTAATGAACACTTTCTAGAAAGAGTATCAAAGAAAATATTTTAATACAACACTTAGTAATTCAAAGTCATTCAGAATAGTAACAAAATTTAAAATGAAAATTCAATGTAAGAGTATGCTAATGGAAGAGAAATTACAAGAGTGATAAATTGGCGACTAGTTCTAAAAATAATAATAAATCTATTATTTCTCGGGCTTCCAACTGGGTGAGTAGGAGGATTGATTCCAAACTTTCAGCAACTATCTCTGCTCCCTTCTTCTGGGAGAATTGAGCTGGATTGGGAAATATCTGAATTATATATAGGAAAGAAAGATACTGTCTGGAAATATCTGTATTAAATATAGAAAAGACAGGTCCTGTCTTTCATATTTACAATACAGATATTTCTCAATCCAGCTCACTTCTCCCAGAAGATAGCAGCTGAAAGCTCGGGATAAATCCTCCTACTCACCTGGTTGGAAATCCGAGAAACAATAATACACTGTATATTCTTAACACCGGGAAAGCCTCAAGTCACACTTATTAAATCCATTTGCAAGTCAAACAGAAAAACATCAGTGGGCACTGAGGAGCAAATTAACAATGTTTAAACAACAATTTCAGACATAATGTTCAGTTGGGAGCTGACGAGATGATCCCTGGCATGACTATGGGGCTCTTATCTGCAGCCAATAGCAGCTCTCTGCTACACTTGCAGTTATAGCACAACACCGTCTTCCCCCTGCATGCCACCACCAAATCACGGATCATCTCGTCAGCTCCCAACAATATGAAGAATCATGTCGAGTTGCTAACAACATTGATATAAAATACTAGAAGTAAGTGTGGCAGCAGGAGTCTGTTTTGAGCTACTCGTGTAAATTGAGGAGAGTGAAAATTGTTAGTTTATATTTTTCTCTTTTGCAAAGCTGGCTTACAATTTGTTGAGTGCAGTCATTCATCACTCAGAGAAGTGTCTCGACATATGAGGAATTCCCAGTGTACACAGTTCCCTAAACTACTAAACTAACAAAGCAATAATTAATTTCTCTGCCCTTATGTACAGTAATGAAAGGCAGTTCATCTTTTCTTGCGGTCATTAGTATAAAATATTTAATAAACATGATAAACATTTATTCTTTAACATCATACTGTTAATATGTTAATACCAGGCTATGTTGCATCTATAACACCTAAGGTGAGTCTCTTAGACTCTTCACTTATTACTGTGACACAATAATGATTTGCTTCATTATGATTAATAATATAACAACAATAAAGTAGGAGGGAATAAATAGAGTAGTTGGGCTCTAGAACCACACATTTCATTTTTTTTAAATACATAAGAATCTTTAGTTCCATTGTACTACATTAACACCCAAGGCAAGTCTCTTAGACTCATTAGTGTTATCCTGTCCTGTTGCTGCATTTTTCATTCTTGGTTGGTTGAACATAACAATAAAATGTTGAAATTTAAATCATACTTATAGAACAATGCAACCAAAATTTTTTTTTTTTTATGTAAGAAAATAAATAAAAACAAAGAGAATAGGAGACTCACCTTGGTGTGTAGGGATGGGACATCGATATCGATATCGATATTCAATAATTTCTTTTTTATTTAAGATATCCAATATTTTGACATCGACATTTCAGTTCCGATGATATCGTGATATTGATATTGCAGTTCGATAATATCGAATTTCTCAAAATGGAGGGTGTGGGAGTGACTTAAGCAAAAATATAATATTATAATATACTTATTTATAAAAATGAGTAAAATCAAATGTTTTAGGCAATATTCAATTAGAAATTGATAAAATAAAAACATAGGTATAACATACTGCACTGATGGCTATCAATGATTTATTAGCTTACACTTATTTTCAGCATTTCTGGTCATCGTAAGAGTTTTGCTGCCACAAGGGTGTCGCAATTACACTTGCTTGTCCAAAGTAACAACAAGCAATGATGCCAAACCATTCCCTAAATTGCTAGAGTAAAAATTTGCATTAAACGACAGTAGAGCAGTTTCCATACGCCAATGCAGCAAAATTGTCAATATGCGTATGCGTGAACTATGTGTTAAGGGTTTCTGAGTGCTCTAGGAACAAACCTACTATCTTAGAAATTTTTTTCAATATTATCGAATATTGATATTTTCTTACCAATTGATATTAGTAACTGATAACGATATTGATTTCAATATCAGTATTCATATTTTGCTTCTGATATCCCATCCCTACTTGGGTGTTATGCAACACAACGCATCTAATGCACTTTATGTATTTAAAAAAATAGTTTTTTAGTGAATCAATACAGAACAGGATGCTGGGAGAATAGCTGAATGATGAAACATAAGTGAAAATATTATTGGTTGAAAAATGGTAAAATATAACACAATGAGCCTGAGAGTCACCTTGGGTGTTCTAAGGTTAATGCACTAGAACAGCGGTTCCCAACCGGTGGGTCACGGAAGGGTTACAGGTGTCGCGACTCGATCCTAAAACTAAAATTTATCAACATTTTAGACAGAAACGAGGACAGAATATCCAATAATATCCGTTACTGCATTGAGGTTTCTGATGGTATTCACCACTACGTATTTATGTGAACGTACTTTTTTAACTTTGGTTTTCCTAAAAAACAAATACATAAATCAACTCAATGTTGAAAGTGACTTAAGATTAAAAACATCTTCATTCAATCCTGACATTAATGTGTTAGTTCAATCGAAACAGTCCCAAAAATCTCGTTAATATAGTATTCTTACTTAAAAACAGCAATTTTGTCTGAATAATTAAAATGGTCTTTGTGTACTTTTATAATTGTAGTTTTTATCTTCAACTAGGAATACTTGTTAGTGAGTATGAAACCACTTGTTGCATATATTACAAACATATATCTATTGTTAAATAAATAACTGTTTTGCTACAAAGTGCTTATATTTAGTCAACCATTTTCAAATCAGAACACAAATTGTTTATCAATAATCAATCTGTATCTTCAAAAAATAAAAAATAACTAAATAAATAAGCTTATATATATTTGCAATATTTGATGGTAAATTATATACACATAAGGAAAGGATACGATACAAATAAGGTTATTTTACTCCACCATGGACCAATGGACCGTGGAGGTATTCCGATAAGGAAAGGTGGATCGCCAGCTGAAAAAGGTTGGGAACCACTGCACTAGAACAAAATAATACAAGTTTTCTAGTATATAATTCACCAATAGAAAAAAAAAAATCCTATTATTGCTCAGCTCCATTATACAAGATCTATTTTAATACATAAAAGCATCACTGGAAAACCTTCTCAGTGGCCTACATTTTTCTTTCACTTATTATATCACCTATTTTATCCCATTCTAACACTCAACTGGTAGGAAGAGAAATTTTTATGTTTCATTCTATACAATTCCAAAAGTATTAAATTAACTTTGTTTTCATAAAGTTCACTGACAATTCTGGGAACCATGAAGCAAAATCACCGTCAAATGCATATTCTAAATGAGTTTTCAACTTTCATGATATACCACCCATTTTATCTAGTTCTAAGACTCAATTGGTTAGTGCATTTTTATCTCTTTTTCATTCTGCACATTGCTAAAATGTAATTATTAAAATATCTTGTCAGTCCAAAGTAAACTCTGATGAATGTGGATAACATGAAACAAACTCACAAATTATATGTCCCCCACCCGTAATAAATTCTGCTCCTTGGGGCTGCATCATATTTAAAATAGAATAAAAAATACATAAAATGTTACACTTAATCCACTTTGTTCTCTAAGTATTGTAGGAAGTTTACACAGTGAAGTTAATAATTAGAACACATGAGTGGAGGTATTATACACTATACTTCACTAGATTTTACCACTGACCTGGACATGTTTCGGGATTCTGTCTTCGTCCCATTGTCAACAAACTTCAACTGTTGGAGTTTGTTGACAATGGGATAAAGACAGAATCCCGAAACATGTCCAGGTCAGTGGTAAAATCTAGTGAAGTATAGTGTATAATACCTCCACTTTGTTCTCGTTTATATATTCTCTAATTTTAATTTATTGATGACTGGATACACATTTTTATCTGTATGTTTTAATGAAGGACATAACACATTAAAGAAAAGCCTATTCTGTTACTGACAAACTGAAAATTATTGATCACATTAACAATAGTGAAACGAAAGCAAGTTTGCCTCATGTGTGCAATATCCCAGAAGAAACAATTCAGGGTTGGATTAAAGGAGACTCGACTTCAAAGTTTGTGACCTTTCAACGTACCATGGTCAAGTTGACTGCTGCGTTATATGCGGCTTCTACTGTATGATGAATTTTGTATTCAACCTAGTAGAGTGGAAGAAATAGCCCTATGGCCTTAACTCAGCCAAGCAAAATAAAGCATTATTATTAGTTTTTTATTAGTTCAAAGTTAATCTGATGCTTAGAGAATGAAAATTGTATACTTTTTCAGTGCATAACATACAAAAGATGGTTTCTACAGTACATCCTTTTTTTGTGTATATAATATCCAGTTATTTCATTCTGAAACTCAACTGGTAAATGCATTTCTAACTTTTTCTTCACAGTAACATAATGTAAGTAAATGCATAGGAAATACTCATTAACACAAATTCATGCATTCTTTTAATTATAACCTTGCATTCTGGAATGAGAACTTCAGAAATATAAATATAATATTCGATTCAAAATTAACCTCATAATAAAGAGCAATGTCGATTAATTCTATAAGTTTACAAGTAAATAGTTCCCTGGGGTTGATTAATCATACTAGGTCTGTAGGCCTATCATTACATGTAATCTGACAATGTAAGAGTCTATTGACAGCAATAAACTTATTCTTATTCTTATTCCATTCTATGTGCCAGAGCAAAACATCCTCCATAACAGTTATCAACCTTATTTTCTAGGCTCTCCTGTGCCAATGTCAGTGTCACAGATAGTTTGTGCAATTAGACACCCACCTGTCATTGCAGAAAATGCAGTATATTTTTGAAAGTGCCCTAGGCTTCTCTTCAAGGCCCTGTACAGTTAAATTTCAAGTTTTACTAATTGGAAATAATACTTTCTCAAAATAAATGTGGAGAAAATTCGAATGTTGTAGCATTAGTTCTCTAGCAATCCTCTGTTGAAATTACCCGCTGTACTGCACTGTACTGTACTGATTCACGAACGCATCCATTATTCCTTGATAGCTCCGTGGTAGCAAGCTAGACTGTGGTTCACGAGATCTCAGGTTCGATTCCCGGTATAGTAATTTTTTTTCTTTCATAATTATTTTAAATGATCGTAAACAATGTATGATTTTAATAATTCAAGGCTTCACGCACTGTTTCCTTTCTTTTTTATGATAAGTTCAAATACACAGAGCAAAGGAAATCCTGCAGCAGAGTATGAGTGGCTCAATATTTAGAGTACAGGAGTCTACCACTAGGTGGCAGGGTAATACTACGATGTTGCGAAATTTACAGAACAGAGGGAGAATATTTTGCTAGCATGCATTTGATGACTCATTTGACCGTTAACAAGAGGCATTTGACTACACGTTTGGTTAAATTAGTTGTACAATAAATTTAAGGAAAAAATTTGACCAAGAGCAACAGGCATTATGTGCCATTTTGTATAAAATGTGGTAAATTGGTTACAACCGTATAACCTTCTTGAAGGGGACCATGCTTACAAGCTGAAACCGAGCGCATATGAGGTCACAAATTTGTGTGGTGTTTGCAAAAAAATTTCAATAGACAATCTTCACTGTGCTTGAGATTAGTTATGTCCCTCTATGTGAATGGAATGGAAGGTTTACACTTTTCAAACACTTTTGTGAAACAAATTAGTGATTCTGGGGTTAAAAGCTTTTATACTGGGTAGATCTGTAAAAAGCATACATCAGTCCTGCAATCAGAAGGGTGTGGTGGGGGGGGGGGGAGGAGGAAAAAGGAATGGAAAGTTCGAAATGTCTATGGACAAACTCTGGATAGCCGGTGATGGCCAATATAATAGTCTTCGGGTTCTGTGTCAAATATGTAACATATATAGAAATGGACATAAAAAAGAAAAATCTCTGATTTCATTGTATTGCAGAAAGGCACTACTACTGGAAAACTAAAAAAAACAGCATGTGAAACCCTAATCACAGGCCTCTTATCTGAAGGATTAAACATAAATCAGTTTCTTTCTGACAGGCACTCGTGGAATAAGAAAGTTGTACTTAACTTAATAGCTTTCCTGACATAGCACATGAGTTTGACATATGGCACATAAAAAGGGACAAAACTGGATCAAAGTCTATAAAAAGGAACAATAAGCATTTCATTAAGTTTTTGGCGTAACAACGGGACCAGAGTTTAAGAAAGGGACAATTCTGTTAAAAAAGGGATGTCTGGTCACCCTAAACTAGTCCTACTAAATGTAATGATACAACAGTAGAGGTCTTTAACTATCCCTGAAGTTGTCATTTGAACAATGTGGGCAGCGACTCAGAAATACGCGATATGTTTTTATTGGCAGAAAGTGTATGTAACATCATTTAAATAATAAAACTTTCATTGTAAAAATTAAATTAGAGACATGTGTATCTACATTGTCAAATGGTTAAGTGGTTTATAAAACTTTATACTTAGTGTGATTTGTGGGTTAAAAAGGGGTTTAATATGCACGTTATAAAAAGCAGCATATTTACATACATGCAAATTAAATACTACATCACTCACAAAAAAGACGTGGAAGAGAAGAAACTTGGCACTATTTACTTCTTTGATAAGTTAGTAGGATAAAATAGCTAACACTGCACCCTTGCTCCTTAGTGAGGCTCCGACATAAATATTATTTCATAACTCAATAGATATTACACTTCTAGACCATACACTAATGAGTCAAAGACTTACTGCCCCATACTCTCAACATTGCCAGAGCTTTATTCAGCTTGGCACACCACGCCAGACGGTCTTCTCGTGTGTCTGCTGAGAGCAAATGCCTGAAATTGAGAAATATACAACCATAATTTTGACCACCGACGAAGTGACAAAAAATGAAATGTGGATTTTAACCACAGTGAGGAGGTAGTGGGAATCAACAAAGGATGGTATACAGGTAAGGAGTAAAAGAAAACTACACTCCTTCAGATCTCGAATGGGATCACAATTGGGAAGCTCATGAAAAGGAAAGGGTGGTAAAACTGGGCTTTTGGAATTACATAGGTTTGAGAAAAAGTATGGAATTAGGTATGAAGAATCAAGAGATAATGGAACTTAATACAGTGAAGCAACAAATTATGTAATTAACTAAGTTGTTGACTATTAAGACTTTAGGCTTCACTTTTCCTTACATTTTTACGTCCTGCAAAAATGTAAGGAAAAGTGTAGCCTAAAGTGTTTAATAGTCAACAACTTAGTTAATTACATAATGGAATTAGGTTTTTATGAAATCGGAAATTCTTGGCCTTAACAGAAACTTGCCCCCATATTGGTAGTCCTCTGCCAGGTAAGCAAGCTTTGCTAGCCTTATAGCAAGCGATCTATAATGACCTGCTAGCTGGCAAACCCCTGTATGGCAGTCACCCAGAACTGTCAACAACACTTTTCCGCCTGCAAGCCACGAGGTAATAGCTTCCCGTGTCAATATGGACGACATGCTGGAGTTTGTTAAGTATGTGAGAGATCGTGAAGATCATGACAAGGAAGCGAGAAGAAGGTTGCTGAAGCAATATGTGAGGGACATGGAGGATCCTTTTCATAAATATAGGGATGGTGAATTTAAGGTGCGATTCCGATTTGAAAAGGAAACACTAGGGATGCAGACCGGTTCCTCCTCCCTGCCTTGAACACATATCTTTGCCGAAGGCGTTCACAGCAGGATCGGCACGGCCATCTTAACATACAACTATTGCTAACATCCACTAACATACAATGTTCTTATGCTTAAAACTATTAAGATAATCTTTTATAATAGTAACACTAGATGATTTTGTTCACAAAATGTTCAGAATTCCTCATAAATGTTCTTAAAAAATACAACTAGTGATTATTTATATTGACTTTTTCATTATGATATTGGTCAGTATGATGTAGCCAATTTAGCTTGACATTATGTGTTTACACGGTTGCCATATCGCTGCAAAATCCGGAACCTCTGCTGGCAGGGCTTTATAGATATAGGGCTTTATAGGGGTCTGCCAGCTGGGTGTGGGGATACTGCTATTCCTGGCAGAGCTTCATAAATCTGGCCCTTAGAAGATAAAGACATAGTTGTACAGGTTTGGAACTTAATAAAGTGGAAGGAACATGAAAGTGGATAGGGAGAATTGTGGGTGGCATGGGGATGTCTATATATATGCAAAATTTAAAATAAGTTCAAAGGAAGGGGGTTAAATTGGAGAGGGTAATGTGAATGATACTGGTAACTATAACCTACAGTATGTCTCACATACGACATGGCTGATCACACAGGGTTCCGCATGGCAGCAGCCATTGCTCTTACTCCCAAGCAATCAGGTGAAATATCTATGCAAATGAAACCACTAGAGGTATTATCAATTATCCGAATGACCTTCTTCTCTTATATATTACTGTTTACTTATTTATACATTTTCTGGATCCTTTGTGGTAATGATTAAAGGATGATCATACAACATTTACATAGAACAAAGAAGCTACCATCTTATCACAGATCAAGACAAGTTATGACAATACCTACTTAATACTATGTACTGTACTACACTCATTATTTTAGTTTCCTCCAAGTTTTTACATGTTAATTTGTACATATTCAATAATCCGAACAAACTAAAAATCCACCTCAGTCTTGATTAGTTCGCATAACTGACGGTCCACTGTATTTCAAAATGCCTTCTTGGTGTTACTGAACAAGGTTATCCAACTAGTGGATCCAGCATTGTATATGTATCAAAGATTCAGAAATAAGTCCTTCACCATTTGCAAGAATCTACAGGCTCATATATAAAGTTATTTTGCCAGTTTTATTCTTAATTAAACAGTTGTAATTAACGTTTCATATCATAAAATAATTAAATATGGTAGGCTAAAAGGCACTTATAAAAATAACGTGCATGGTAACAGCCTGCCAAAATCTCGCCGTCTTATACACGCAGCGTAATACCCCAACAACAACAACACTCTAAATTCTGCGGGAATCACCCGCGATGATGTGCGTCCGACTCGGTCCGACCCAAGGTCAAAGAAGTCGGGAAATTCGCCGAACTCTACCGAACCTTTTCCCGAATTATGGTACTACACGTGCGCCGTGACTGCACTGCTTGTTTGGTGTCTCTATGCGGACCATGTGCATAAGAAAGCATCTTCTTTGTTTCATTTTCCTTTCATTACTGCTTCGTTACTGTCATATTATAAGCCTACTGTGATGCTACTACAAAGCATTGTATTATATTGTGCCGATATAGTACAAAATGTCAAAATTCAGATGAGAGGAGTCCAGTATTCAAATAATACCCGCACCCCAGTTTTTTTGTTCATGATTTTTTAAAAAAATATGCGGGTAGTATTCGAGTATATACGGTATTGAGTTGCTGGTATCAAGTATCCATTTTATTTGTTACTGATCAAGCTCAACGGTACTACAATATGTATTTTAACATCTGATATTTCTGTTAATATTATAACACTTTTCATTCCAGGTAAGCAAAGTTTCCGCAGCTAGTTGTTATTGTTATTATTATTATCATCATCAACATCACCATCTTCTTCTTCATCGTTATGATTACTATTATTTAAAGTATTAACTATAACATGTGTGTTTTGTGTAAAAATACTGGAAAGTCACCTCCAGCACTCCACCTGCAGTCTTTTGTTTATAGGTAAGTGTTAAAAAAGATAACCTTATTATATAATTGCAGTTTATATTCTTTTGGTCACACACAATATTGTTTTTTTATTTCAAATATATAATACACCAAGTAACACCATGTAAGAAGATATTTCTACTTAAAATAATAATAATAATAATAATAATAATAATAATAATAATAATAATAATAATAATAATAATAATAATAATAATAATAATAATAATAACATAATAAAGAAACATGCATCCATATAAATGCATCTCTCTTTCACCTTACAGAATGTTTATCTAAAGGTCCATGAGATATATTTAGTGTACCAGTATATAAATTGTTTTTATCAAAAAGACAACTGCCATTGAACATTTTAGAAATACTTATAAGATA
Organism: Ectobius pallidus; assembly: GCA_964059195.1. Taxonomy (NCBI): domain Eukaryota; kingdom Metazoa; phylum Arthropoda; class Insecta; order Blattodea; family Ectobiidae; genus Ectobius; species Ectobius pallidus. The sequence goes on from CAXKWD010000010.1 coordinate 108,461,033, forward strand.
ATACAATCTAATAGATATCTTAAATGTCCCATTCAACGGATTTCAGAAAGTTGTAACCATAAGCATAATTAAGAAAAGAAAACCCATAATCAAGGAACAATTATGTTAACAATACAAAAAAAACAGCTATGTTTCTAATAAGCTACCTAACATGGATGCAACCAACTATTACAGATATCTTTATAATTTACGTAAGGATTAAATAAGGCTGTTAAGACTATTTAAACCGTATCTTACTTGAACTGCACACTTTTGCTCTTTTACAAAGGGATTATTTTACATTTTTATTTGCGGCTATGTACACTTCCTGATAGAAGTGCTATACATGGATTAGTATTAAGACTGAATATGTCTAGAGTAATGGCAAATAAAGAATTTTATTAGCTTCACTATTTCATCCTTTTAAAGTTAAAAATCCTAATTATTAGCGTGCTTAATCAAGTGTGCTTCATTTATAGAGGTAGTAACATCAATTACATATTCTAAGCAATGGTTTGGATGAAAGCTCTTGGGTTTCTTTTCCTCATAAGACAAAGGATCTGAATAAAATTAGGAAACAACAGTAAATTCTTGATTATCCATGGATAGATTATCCATCCTAAACTGTTTTTTTAGGAGAGTTTGGACAATTTGGAAGATGCCATCCTCACCGATAAGCTGATTCTATGGAAAATTTATAGAACATATGTAAAAAAACAAGCAACATCACTGAAGCAGAAGTCAATAAAGATTACTTTTCATCTGATGACAATAACTGAGTGTGTAAATTCAAATTATGATTACTGTATTATTTACATAGAGTATAATCTTATTTAGATATTAATATTGTGGTATACTTTTGAAAATAGTTTTGTCAGCATTCACATCGTATAATTTGCAGATTACCTGCAGTTTTTAATTATCTGTTCCCAGTTACCATGGGTAACTAATCGATCATCTACTATATACTGAGAATGTTAAGTGAAAATAAAGTCTACTTACCGAATAATCGTTTCATTGCCACATCGAACAAGAACAAGAGAATCTTCATCATTAGGTCTCGAAGGGCGTGTTGTTTCTAGCAAGAAAGTATGTGGTCTTGCACAGATGTCTCTCGACACCAATCCCACAGTCTCTGTCGTACATTCATTCAGGTCTATTTGTCCTATAGGCACCTGTTAAGAAAAAGATATCATTAGGGACCTAGTTTTATGTAATATCACGTGATGGGAGTTCTCAAATGAAAAAGTAAAAATTATTCGGTTCTTGAAAGTTCTCAAAATATCAAGAATCTTATAAAAAGTACTAGAATGATCATTTGAATGATTTAATGCCATGAGAAGAATGAAGTGAGGATGAAGTGAATAGTTTTTGCTCAGTCATATCACTTTGGTTAACTTCATTAACGCAGTGTAAGTTTTTCACATGCAAAACAGGAATATATATATATGAATGCACAGCTACTATGCACACAGGGCAATTCAGTGTGGCCAGGCTGTCTGACAGATAATCGCATGGCAGATGAGACAGTGTTCTTATCTAATGGAACTTTACTCTGTGAACGCTACTAGTAGAATGCTGTTAACACAATATCTATTATGACAGCACTGCATGAAACTAACTCCTCTTGGTTTATGGTTCGCTGTTAGACCGAAACTAAGTGTCAAATAAAACTCATACGCATTTACAAACTTTCATTGAGAAAGGTAGGATTGCTTGTAATTCCAGTTCACAACCATTTCTTCTAATTGCTAGGAAAATCCTGTTCCTGTATGCTACATTTTAAAGTAAGTCTGACAAAGCAATAACTTAAAAAGTTATTTATTTTAATCAGTAATAGTGACCCATTTATGATCGTGGTTTTCTAAGGAAAGATTTGAAACCGTGAAGGAAGTGGAAAAAATCCAGAAGCAGCATGCTATCCCAAGATTTTTTCCTGTCATGCTTCAATGCACAAAAAGCATTCTCCCTCCCTAACATAATAATTATGAGGCATGCAGGAAAGATTGTTCTAAACAATCGGGGTGTTCTTCATTAACTTCCTCCTTTGATATAGATTATCAGGAAGCAGGAGCACAAAAGTCACAAACATCTACTCTTATACAATTCAACGGCCCTAAATAGCGTGCTTGCTCGCCCGCTTCGTGAGACATCGGGTATACTCGGCGATGTTCGTATCTCTCAGTCTAAACTTTCATGACGACTACAAGATTAGGAAAACCGTTTCTTTATTATATAAGGCCTAAGTGAAATGAACTCAATGAACAAATATTCTAATTTTATTTTTACTTACAATTTTCATAGCTCTGAACCACAAACATTTTTAATAATCTACCAGTGTAAATTTCTTAAAAATCCTGGAGTCAATGAATAGTGGCAGGCGAAGCCGGGGGCACCAGCAGTAAAATATTGATGATTTAACTCTTGAAATATCACTGATAATAATAATCCAAATCAATCACTTCTTCTCTTGAAAAATTATATAATTTCTTAAAATTACACTGAATTTATCAAATAAAATTCACATTTCATTCATCTGTCAACAAACAGTTGAAAAACGCCATTATCCACCGCCGTCTCGAGAATTACGCACGAGAATTAGCCTATACAGTTTAGAAGGCAGTGGATCACAGTTATCTTTGGAACTACATAATCGAATCTGAGATCGTTTTCCCAGGTGGCAATTTCTAATCGTGGAATGTACTCTAAAGCCGGAATTTTAGCTGTTTCATTAATTATTAATGGTTTAGTTTAAGAATGATTCGCGTGCAAGTGTTAATAAATATAATGCTTTAATAATTATTATACTATTAATTTCTAATTTTTCAATTAATTATCGTGGGCGAAGCCGCGGGCACATCCTAGTCTTGTACCATTCATTGATTGGCAGAACTTTATTTCAATAAAGATAGAATAAGTATTTAATAGCTATTTAAACAATATCAAATTTACAATATACTGTTACCTATAAATATTTTAAGTACTTCGGATCTAGCGGTAGAGTATAGTCATTAAGATGGCAACATAGGTCATCACAAGTTACTAGACACAGCCTTCTATTCTGGCAATGGCTACTTATGAAAGTATACTAATACTAATATTAATACAAATACCAGTGGATGAATGATCATGAAAAGTAATTATGACTCAAATAGATAGTACAGTAAGATTTACTCGTCATTATAAAGGAAAGTTAACATATTTTTAAGACCCACTGATTTTCAGTATCGGTAATCCAAATTTTAATAATATCCCTAGTAATTAAAGATTTGTTAAGATTAGTCATTTACAGTCGAAAAGAACAGAACCCTAATCATCATCAAAGACAACAATTCGTGAAGACTACTTATATTTCCAATCACACTAAACTCCATGGCTTTACATCCCTATAGAGACTAGGCCTACCATATGACCGCTGCATCATTCACTATAGGCAGACCTCCTTACCTCTGAAAATTCCGAGGTGATACCGGATATCACACCCGGGCCTGCGGATCCGCAGCCAGCAATGCTACCAAACATAGGAGGTTATCGCAAAGTCATGGCAGATATGTGAAGCAATGCAGCTGCGGCAAATCAACGAGAAGAGTTAATAATTTAAAACATTCTTGGTTGCTTCACTTACCATTTTTGGTATGACAAGTTACAAGGATCCTCATCCTTATTTTCAAATACACTGACAACATATCAAAAAGTGACTTCATTACCTAAACACAAACCACCAAAACAATTCATTCTGCTAAGTCTACACTCACCTTCTTTTTTTCATCATCTGGGTACTTCCAGTAAGACAGAATTGCTCCCTCCAAGAGGCACCATCTCCTATGCCATGCTCCAAAACCAGACACATCCTCGAACATAGTGAGGAATCCTCTTTCCCCTATGTCAAGTTGCAACTCTGAGCTCAGCTTCAACTGTATGTTACCATCCAGAGGTGAAGAGTATGCAACCTGAAATAATATTTCCTATTTTAAAGACATTCACGTGGTTCATATTAGTGTGTTCAGGACAAAATTTAATAATTATGCTGCCCCCCTTACATTCATCTGCACTTGAGGGATCCATCATAAATTATGAACTACAGAAAAGTCCTGCTAATCAGGACCAGATGGGACCGAACCCTGTTCAGATCACCAAAAGTATGGATTAAACAGAATTTGCCTTAAAGTGCACATACTATACAAGTTTTAGATGGGGAATATCATAAGTAGGGACCGGATTCTTAGGTTTTTACCTATTTTTTCCTTACTTCCAAAACAAAAAGCGCTCATACACTTTTTCGAATCATGTCCATAGGATTCACCCACATTAATTCTATGGCACCTAAAAATACGTAAATGGGGTATGAAAACCTAAATACACCTAAACGGGATATAAAACATAAGATATCTCATTTAGGCTACTTTTTTTTTTTTGTTTTTTTTTGTTTTTTGTTTTTGTTTTTTTTTTTCTTTTTTGCTTGTCAGTTGAGAAATCGATATTTTGCGGAGAGACAATAATTTTTGTCGGGTTGAAATTAATACCACCAGTGTTTCGTTCAACCCATTGTCGTCTAGGATGGACAGTATCTAGAGAGGAAGTATAAGACTACCGGCGTATTCCTTTTAAAATATTCATACGAACAACCACTGTTGCCGTGTATGAACAAGGATATAGATTTCTGTTTTTTAAAGCCTTTGTTTGCCTTTATTACTTCCCTTTTATTCATACTTAGTGGTCACACTGTGAGTTTTAAGAAGACATGTTAATTATGCCGGAACAAATGAAATCAAGTTTATTATGGCAGTGGATTGGCGACGGTCTGAATTTCACTACAGATGGCAAAGTAATATTTTGTCAAGCCTGCCAGAAACACGTAGTTGATATGTTGTGCGGTTAGCATGCGTAACAACTGAAGAAAGGAAAATAATCAGTTTCCCATTAACCACATCCAACCATAAAGTATTTTACTCACAAAATTAGAAGCATCGGATTCAAATCCTGAGAAGGGTAGTGTCTAGATACAGTATTAACTAAGAGATAACAGGAAGAACTTCACAGTTGAGAATCTTGAAAGATATTTAGTGATATACTGTAACCAGGAAATGTGAGGCAATCTTATTTTCACTGCTTCTTTTGATTGTTTATGCTTTCTTTCTTCAATTGTATAATATTGTCCTAAAGCAAGTTTACACAAATTTAACTTAATTTTGTTAAGTTAAACTTTACAAGTATTATGTATTGAATCCTATGTAGCACATTCAAATTTATTAAACCAATTATTCTACCCAAAAACGATATTTCGGACAAAAAACCTAAAAAAAAAACTATTTCACCTAATGGAAAACCTAAAACAGTGTTTTTAAAAACCTAAAAATCCGGTCCCTAATCATAAGTTAGACTTTGTCAAGTTTCACTTTATAAAGTAACTACATCATAAGTATAACTTGTTTGTGCCAGAAATTCAACTTAAGACGAGATTTAAGTTCAACTTCGATATAAATAAATGAGTGAATGCGCACAAACGTGCATAAGAAGTTAAGAAGTTAAGAATAAGAATAAGAATAAGAATAAGAATCTTTATTGTCATAAACATATAAATACATGCATAGACAGTCGTCATGGTTATAGCCTACTAATAAGGTGCCATCCTTGCTGTACGATTTCAGGCTCAGTATCCTTTTTTTGCAGTATTCCAAATGATACTGATCACACCGTTGGTCACAAAGCACACACGTACATTGTTCATCTGGTTGATGGAAGCCCTGTCGTCTACAAACTTTGTGGTGGAAACCGTGAATAGCGTATCTGGTGACTACATGGCGTAATGGTTGGTCTGCGTTGGCCCAGGTACGATTGGTCATGGCTTCAGTTGCATAAAAATCTGGTGTGATTTCTTCTCTTTTTCTTATTCTCTCTTCCAGGAGCTGTCGATAGCTGTTGGTTGACGGTAATTGATACATTATTCTCAGATCCTCTATGAGGAAAGGTTCTCGTGCAAGCACGTACACCAATCTGGATGGGGATAATCTCGACACCCGTAGAGCTCTTTTCAAGAATGTTGCCTTTACCTTTTCTAGTTGCTCCAAATCTCTTTTGCTGAGTTTATTCCAGATAATCTCTAGTCCATACGACAAAACAGGGACTATTTTTACTGTGAAGAGTCTTTTTGCGGTTTCTATCGAGAGTCTGTGAATGTGCTCGATGTCACTCATAGCCCTAATTGCTGCTACGGCCCTTTCTTTCACATGTATACTGAATCAAGTGCCTGTCGTTTGGAAGGTGATCCCTAAATACTTGTAGTGGTTGGTTAATTGCAATGGCTGGTTGTCTAAAAACATGTGTTCATTTCTTGATACTCTTCCTCCTCTTCTGAATATCATCTGCATGGTTTTGTCCTTATTTATGACCAGTCCATTTGTTCTTGCCCAGTCTGCCAGGGAGTTTAATGCATTTTGAATGCTTTCCGGGTTCTTCGCACATAAGACCATGTCATCTGCATATATGAATATATTTGTGTCCTTTGATGTAGACTTCAAGGTTTGAGCAACATCTGCTGTGGTGATATTGAATATTAGGGGGCTTATAGGGTCACCCTGCAGTACGCCGTTTGTCTGCGTTATGGCTTTGGATGTCAGTAGATTGTCGGTAATGGCTATTCTGTTTGTTGTAAGGATGTTCTGAATAATCTGTGTCAAATAGTCATCTTTCGATATAAGCATGACTTGTTGTGACTACAAATACGGCTTATAATTAGCTTAAAGTAAGATTAATTTACAGAATATGAAAACTCAAAATGGAATAAACTTTACCTTATTAAGGGTGAACTGTGTGCGCCTCACTTCTCGCAATGAGAACACAACATAACCAGACATCTGAAATGCTGGAGATCGCACAGCTGATGGTCCTGCTGGTGACTGTACCGTGGGCATCACAAGACGAGAATCCTGCTTCAGCAACTTCTTGGGGGTCAAACGAAGTTTGTTGCCATTACCATCCTGTAATTGAAAATATACAGAAATAGTTAACCGTAAGTATTGGATATTTGTTAAAGAATTCACAGGTAATGTGATGAAAATAAAAGCTGAACATAAATTTAATAATACAGCCATTCCACGGAAAGTGCCTGAAGTGTCCAGACCATAACAGCCTTTTAATATTAATTTAAATGCATATGTCATCATTTAAAAATTATGTAATTAATTTTCAGTACTAGCCTACTGAATAATTCATTCTGAAAATTAATTTCATAATTTTTCAATGATGACATATACGTTTAAATTAATATTAAAAGGCTGTTACGGTCTAGACGCTTCAGGCTCACTTTCCGTGGAATGGCTGAACACTGTATTTTGTTTCTGTTAATATGACATACTTCCTACATATTGAGATATTCCCTTAAAATTCTGTGTGAATAAAGTCTTTGTTTCCATAGGCATAAATTTTATTTTTCACATAAAACCAATTCATACCCAGGTAATGCCTGTTGCTCACGGTCAAATTGTTTCGTTAAATTTATTGTACAACAAATTTAAGCAAACGTTTAAACAAATCCACCTTTGCTAACGGTAAAATGAGTCATCAAATGCATACTAGCAAATGATTCTCCCTCTGTGTACTAAATTTCGCAACATCGTAGTATTACCCTGCCACCTAGTGGTAGACTCCTGTACTCTAAATTTTCAGCTACTCATACTCTGCTGCAAATGGTAGTTTGTTGTATCGTTTACAATAAAAGACAACAATTATCCAGATTAATTGGGATGGGACAAGATCACATTATTAAGATAATTTACAAAACTTATAAATAATTTATTTCAGTGTTATGATATTTACGAAAGACAAATATAACGTGCGGTTTAAGCTCCGCCCACTCGATATTCACATTTTGTTTCTACGCACAGCATGGCGACAAACTATCCTTGTATATTGTCGCCGACACTCCCGACCATACCAAATATTAAAAATGCGGAAGTGCCCCTTGTAAAAAATATTAAAACTGTGAGTGTGTCCCTTGTACCTAATATTAAAAATTCGAGAGTGCCCCTTGTACCAAATATAAAAAATTCGAGAGTTCCCACAGGTTTGCCTTGTACCCAACAGTTTGTCAGCCTGTGTATCCTCGAAGAATTCGCTAGATCATGGTATAAAAGGAAGTGCTTCGCTGGGGAAGGGCTATTTCTCATGCGACGATGCACCTTATATTTGGTTTTTGCCATGATTTTATTAAAGTTGTCCTTTAAATCTGCCGAACATTAATACTTTAGCTATTTATAATTATTATTGTAATTTTATAAATTTCACATCCTGTTATTTCCTTTGCCCTGTGTATTTGAATTTTTCATATAAAAGAAAGCAAACAATGCGTGAAGCTTTGAAATATTAAAATCATACATTGTTTACGATCATTTAAAATAATTATGAAAGAAAAAAAAAATTACTATACCAAGAATCGAACCCGAGACCTCTAGCACCACAGTCTAGCATCCTACCACAAGGCTATGAAGGAATGATGGAAGCAAGCGTGAATCGTGCATATACAAATACGGCTCCTATGCCATCCCGCTTCGAATTTTCATTTCGTTTTTGTATGGCAACGAGTCGTGTTCTCGTCATGATTTTTATACTAATCCGTTCGGAATAACGATATCTACACAGGCATATACCCATGCTATTTTGATGTAGTTGCTACGCTAGGAAAAGAAGAATATGTGAGGAAGGAAAATGGCTGCACTTGCAATCATTTGGCTTGCAGACAGCAAGTTCTCCACAATACCGCCCGGGGCGCGGGCTGTTCACGTTCGTTGCGCTGATTGGCTTTTGACAGCTCATTTGTTGGAATTAGAACATGACCTATATGCCGACGCGAATAACCAAACGTTTGCCAAAAGGCGAATTTGATCGTTAGCAATACCAATTTGTTGAAAAGTGATAGTTGTGCAATAAATTTAAAGAAAAATTTGACCGTGAGCAACAGGCATAACACAGAAATTCCAAATGGTAGAACGTAATCAAAGAATAAATTAGATGAAAAGGATTCCAAATACATAACCAGTTTATTTCTATGTGTGTCCAGAGGCTTTTCGGGTGTTGAGAATTTATTATGGTTTCTTCGGCTTCCAACCAGGTGAGTAAAAACAAGATCGATTCCTAGCTTTTGGCAGTTAGCTTCACTCCCATCTTCTGGGTGAAGCGAGATGATCATGGAAAAATAGCTGTGTTATATAAGAGAGACAAGAAATGATGGGTGGGATGGGGGGTCAATAAAAAATCAGAAAATTAAACAATCAAACAAAGAGCTGTGATTGGATGGGAAGGAAAAATTGAATTTAATAGTGGTATGAGATGTGTAATTGGCCCTTTTCATGGCCAATATGGTATTTGGAAGTGATAGAGGCCAATATTGGCTGCTAGGTCTGGCTAAGCTGTAGACGGTCATCCCTTGATTTTAAAGAAATGCCTACCAAATGAGAGATTGGGGTACACATGATCAATGCATATAGTCATGAGTCAGAAAACGTTTGTTGCACTGAAATCATAATATATCTGTATAGGCTTTCCATACCTCCACAATCGTTGTGGCGTTCTAAAAGGATTATACTTACTAACTGGAATAATGCTAAATGATAATTATGAAACTATCAGAATAATAGGCCCTATCACGATTTACTTTATTGCAGACTTCTAGCTTAATGGTCTTTCAAAATGAGTGATAGTTATAATTATAGGCATTTATAACAATACCATACCTTTTTCCCTGAGATGTGATATTTAACATCATGGGGTAGAATTTCTTTCTGTGTCTGCAATGTATATATTTCTAATGTTGCTTTGAAATCACTGTAAAGTCCATCCAGTTTTAGAGAACCAGGAAAGATAAGAGAAGTACCACCACCTCGACGCAAGTTCTCACTACTGGCAGCTAATGCTGGTGTAGCAACCACTTGTTCTTGAGTTCGCACCAAACAAACGAAGTGATGGCATTGTTCAGCTGAAAAACACACCAAATAAGATGTACCCATGAAATATGGTATAAATGCAGAAGTATGATTTGGGGTATCATTAAATTGAAGGAACTTGACCATTTGTGAGCGGTGAATTTTATGGCTGTACATGGCAGATACTCCTTAAAATTAAAAAATGCTGTAAATTATTAAATATTTCCTAAAAAGACATGTACTCAAGATGTATAATAAGATAAGTTATGTTTTATGAAGTAGGTTAGGTTTCTACTGTTTTTAATTACTGAGCAAAGGTGGGAATAATTAATTAAATAACGCACATCAGGATATTCAGAAGCAGAATTTGCCAGTTGACAAGTAACCAAGGTAGGGACAAAGGTCCTTGAAACATGTACTAACAAAAAGTAGTTAAACGAATCATATCATATTTACTCGAACCTATTGCACACCTTTTTTGCTCATTTGTAGCGTTCAAAATAAAATTGAAGTGCGCATCACATTTGATAGTGCATTAGACTAGAGTGCAAATCCGTTCTGCAGTTTGGCGGTAACTTTGATCACTTAAGTGACAATACATTGCTGTAATTCTCGACTTCTTGCGTTATTATTGTTGGCACATTACCAGCAGGCACAAACATGGGTCAAAGTGAACATGTTATTTTAATATTTAAGGTTAAATCAAGCGTGCTGAATGGCATCAGGGCTCAACAAAGAGGTATCTATTGTCCCGCACCCCCCTTCACTATCCCCTAAACCATTATACCGACCTTTAATCATTAGCATTCACAAATTCATTTTTGTGTAAAATAAAATAGTAACAAGGAAAACATATGGGTTGACATGTCGAAACCTACCCTCAAATTTTGCACATCAAAAGGTTTTCATTATACTGTAGATGGACACGTGCAAAAAATTAGCTGCTCATACAAACTGTAAGTGGGTGAAAGTTACAACGGGGGCCATTTGTAGAGCTCCCTTCAGTAGCCTGCATGCTGGGTTCACGTGATAGTGGAGTCAGGGTGTGCGATAGAGCAGCGTTTCTCAACCTTTTTGAACCCGAGGACCACTAAAATGTTTAAAAAATTTTACGGACCCCTAATTTTACATCCCACTTTAAAAAGAAGACCTATATTCTTAATATTTGTGGTATTAATTATAGGACATTATAACAAAATATGTGACAAATTTTACTTCTTTACTTTCCACTTGCTTTATGATATTTTTAAATTATGTCTGCGGACCATCTGCACCATCTTCGCGGACCACCAGTGGTCCGCGGACCATAGGTTGAGAAACGCTGCGATAGAGGGAAGGAGCTGCCTTTTTACTCATGGAATGTTTCACTACATAAATGTTATATAATAACTTGTATTACCACTTCTACATTTCAAAACTGCGGGGTTGCTTATGATTATGATTAAAATATACAAAAAAATTAAATTTTTCACAAAAACAAATAAAGAGGGAGGTGTGATATTAAACAAAAGTGGACAAGAAGTTGAATTTTGGAGATTTCTCTGTCTTTTTTGTGTTTCCTGCATTTAACGTTTTCTTGCAATTATAGTCTTTCCCCCTCCCCCTCAAAACACAATGGATCAAATATTTCACTGTAGTTGTGAAAAGTTGGTATCTCAGATTCAAGATGCTAAAGTTACAAATGCCATATTTCATGTGTAATCTGATGTACAGCCCAGTAACTTTATCTGTAGACCCATGAAATATGTGAAACTGTATCCCCCCCTCGCTGATAAAGCCTTCATCTTGGACAGCACTACTGGCCCACAGCTTTAATTGAACGTGCCATGCTGTATATAACTGGCAGTTCAGTATAGTAAATTAACTTCCATTACTCACCTCCAGCCAAAGCTCGAAGATATTCCTTCTTAAGAGGTAAAGTGATGTTGGAGACAGTGAGCGATCCCTTCTCTGTCAGTTCACTGCTATAACCACCAGACTTCAGAGACCCTTCCACCTTTAGTCGCTGTATCTCATGTAAAGCAGCTTGGCGGCGATGAGCTGAAAAATACATTTTTGTTAATATTCAAGTAGAAAATATAAATAATTTCTTGTTTTTAAAGTTATGAAGGCATATACGTCAGTAGCAGTGAAAAGATTAAAAGTATTCAAGCTCTGCTTCTTCGGGTGGTGTATCAACTTTTTATGTATATTTTTCGTGTAATTTGAAACAATAAATTGTAATTGTAAAAAAAAAAACTGTTTAGAAACACATATATACAAAACTTACTTGCAAGAAGTAGAAGTCTTTCTCCCTCCACTTCTTCTGCTGAGCCAGAGAACTCTACTGTAGAACAGCAGAGATTTAGGGCTTGACTAGCTTGAGATATGACTGTCTGTTGTTTTGATACCTGCAAAAATTTATAAATAAGTTTTTGTTCATCTAGTCAAGTCGTTAAGTAATGACATTAGATACATCAAGATATATATACAGTACAAAATATACACAAAACATTATGCAAGATAAGATTATCTTATGAAATTAACTAGGCTTCAGAATATATACATCATACAGAATTACTTAATAAAACACTAGATTTGAAAATAAATACAACAAATTTTACAATATACAGTAATTACAACACAATTTAACTATACAGTAAGCTCTCGATTATCCATAAGCAGATTATCCGTTCTGAAAATTATCCACAGTAATGTCACATGCGACCGTCGGCGTGGTCTTATGGTTAGCGTCGCTGACTACAGATCCGTTGGCCCAGGTTCATTCCCGGTACCTCCTTGGATTTTTCTAAGGTAGGGAGGTCTGGTAGAGGTGCACTCAGCCTCGTGATTCAAATTGAGGAGCTACTTGATAGAGAAGTAGCGGCTCCGGTCATGAAAACCACCATTAACGGGCGTGGGTGTCGGCATGCTGACCACATGCCCCCCAATCCTACCATCTGCCTACAGTAGATGATGCAGCGGTTGAGTGGTAAGCCAAGTCCCTCCAGGGATGTAGTGCCACGGAGTTTTAGTTTTTAATGTTACACGCTTTAAAATATAACTCAGACCAGCATTCCTCACAAAAAAAGTTTGCTGAACAAGCTGTGCACACAATTCTTTTTTCTCCAAAAAAAAGTAAATGGGGTGTAGATATTATATAACCATGAAACCACAGTATATTGTTTCTGTTGAGAATTACCTGAGAATATAGGCCTAATGTAATTAGGAGAAACTTTCCTGACTCTGAGATTCAAAGCACTGAGCTAGCCACAGTTCAATTCAACTAAAACCTACTATCATAAATCAGTACATACAAAGAAAATATCAGATAAAGATGTCAATGTAATGAGGGTTAAATTATACAATAAATTACCAGAAGTACTAAAATCACTATCTGGAAATAAATTTAAATTTCAAATGACAAAATTCCTTCTTCTTAAATGTTTGTATGATCTTGAAGACCTGTAAATTATTAATTTCTTAAATGACTTATATTTTTATTATTTAATTTGCTGAATTTACAGCAAATAATTTTGAGTATCTAATAATACTCAAGATGGAGACTTTACATACATACTTCACTAACCTAACCTAACCTTCACTAACCTAACGGAAAACTAACCTGAACATGTTTCGAGCCTGCCTCTAGACTCATCCTCAGCTATACTCCATCTAAGGCTGGGACAGTATAGCTGAGGATGAGTCTAGAGGCAGGCTCGAAACATGTTCAGGTTAGTTTTCCATAATTAGTGAAGTATGTATGTAAAATCTCCATCTCGAGTATTATTAGATATTTTGTAACTTCACTATAAATAACTTTAATAAAAGAAGTGTCTCTGACAGCCCTGAAAGGTTCCCTCTCAATACTCAGGAATCACTTATATTCCTAAATTGTATATATTTGTTTTCAATGTTCTTTTTTTCTTGTTTCATAAGTTTTCTTGATATATGTGAGTTTTTCTTTATGTTTATTGTAAATACTTGTAAACACTTCTTTGTGGTGCAAATCATTTTCTTTTATATTACGCTTTGTCTTAGGGCAACCCTTAACTAAGGGAAGCTGAATGTAAATAAACATTAATATATATAACTTCCTATTTATTTGAAAATAATTTTGAATTTGAATTTGAAGATGCCAGTCGTATTCTTTCTTAAAATAACTTCCAAACATACTTGTGTATCAGAACTTTTGAGTAAATACAGTGCCATCAGTAAGTCTCTCCCCAGCTCTGGTTTTATATGCTACCCATGTAAAAATTGGTATTTCTTCCTATCTTCTCTTACACTCAAGCCAGATATATCAGAGTAGGCCATTGTAACTATCAATGTGCATCTGTTTTTTACTGTTGATGTGTTTATGGAGTCTCAATTTCAACTGATATTCGGTTTTAATTAATAGGATACACAATGAAATAGCAGTGATGAATCATGGTAAGTAATTGAGGTTTTCTCTGGTAAACATTTTCAACATCTTCTGTAAATAGTTGAGTTTTATGTTACTTTTATTTTGTGCTTCATGAATGATTGTAGCAGAATATTATAACCAACCTTAGTGCTGCCAACTGAATTCCATTTCTTAGCGGATTCTTGTCTACACAAGTCCTGCAGATCGACTTCTTGGCACTGTATTTACTAATTCTGAGATGTATAACCCCCTGAATGTACTAACCTCATCTACCAATTCCGCTATCTTAGCACTCACACTCCCTTCATCAGGTTTGGATCCTGGATTACATGCGATCTTGACTGGCTGTGGGTCAACATGCCTCACTACCTGACGAACTGGAGTTCCTTTTACAGCCTGAAAAAAGACAGCATATGAGTGAGTGTAATCCCATGAGAGTTTACAACTTTATCGACAGATTTGTGAGAACAAAGTCTGAGCAAATTTATCTGATGAAACTCATAATCTTGAGTGGGATTTATTAAGACTATTCCATTAATAAAATATAACGTATTATATAAATAATAATTACTTTCTTACTTTGTAGTTTAAAATCAAATCAATACGCTTATTCGGTCGGCTGTGAGATCACAGCATATTAAATTAAAGAATAGTTCATGAATCGAATGAGTTACCAGATTCTAGGCAATGTTACCAACAGAGCATATGAGAAATAGTTAACCTAATTCACATTGTAACCTTTTAAACTTACCAGATTTTGTTGGCGACGATAAAAGCTGACTGTATGCATTAGAGGTACTTCCTCATTTCCATCAACTACATAAGGAGGAACAAGTTCACGGTGCTTGGGAGTCATAGTGCTCGTGTCTTCTAAATCAGAAGTTGTTGGTCCTCTAGTATATTTAAAGCTATGTGACTGCGATGATGTAGGACTAGAAAATGGTTTCTTCCCCTGATTGAGGTAGTTCTTCTAAAACACAGAATTGCCAAAATTGGACAAATACCTGCAATACGAGGGTGAGTCCGAAAGTAAGTTTCCCCTGGCAACTGTGTACAGAGGTGTGGAGGAAAGGCAAAAAAATATGAGACATTAAAGATAAGACGTACGTTTATTTTTCCACATAATTACCACGTACATTGAGACATCTGTCTTACCGCTTTAGAAGCTTCAAAAAGCCCTCCAGGAAAAATCAGGTCTCTGCATAAGGAAGAAGCGTCGAAATCGAAGGAGGCAATTCGAAAAAAGCAGCCTGGCCTTCTCCAATCCGGTGTTCTGTTGTTGGATGACAATGCGAGACCACACTCGGTGTCAACAATGCAAAACCATATTGCAACTCTTGGTTAGAAGCACCTAGCCCATCCGCCATACAGTCCTGATCTCATACCCAGTGACTTCCATCTGTTTCTGGCTTTGAAGAAGACTCTCGGCGGAAGGCGCTTTGAGAGCACTGCTGACGTCACACTAAGCCGTACGATGCTTCTTCCTTATGCAGAGCCCTGATTTTTCTCTGGAGGGCTTTTTTAAGCTTCTAAAGCAGTATGACAAATTTCTCAATGTATGTGCTAATTATGTGGAAAAATAAAGGTACGTCTTATCTTTAATGTCTCATTATATTTTTTGTCTTTCATCCACACCTCTGTAAACGGTCGAAAGGAGAAACTTATTTTCAGACTCCCCCTTGTATTTTAAATTCACTTAAAATGGGAAAATACAATGAAGTGGGACAAATTGAGTAACACATAAAATATCCCTACTTCTTTATAATTTATCACTCACTAGAAACATGTTCCAAAGGATCTTCCCCTCATCTTCGCCTACATTCAACTGCAATCTTCCACCCTGTACCACCAGATGTTGCTTTTATGAGTTGTCTAATTAGGCCTAGCACGTTCTCCCCTGGGATGTTGAAGGGGAAAAGAGCTAAATTGGAAAAAAAAACTCATAAAACTACAGCAGCAACAACTGGCAGTACAGGACAGAAGCTTGGCAGTTAAACATAGCTTAAGATCTCATGTTATAAAGGAATTCCAGCATAAGTTGTTTTACTTGGATAAAACATTAATATTAATTTATTTTAAAGGAATATTTTTGTAATTTCTAGTACTTATTCCCTTGATTTTGTCTGCAAATAAATGTATTGGCCACAAAGCCATAGAGGTGCAATTTTCACTTCAAACAAACAAACTTAAAGATCCAATACATGAATCTGTAAAAGTATACAAACAGTCAACCATATACTGTGGATTATAAAATCTTAAAAGCCGAGAGACATGAATTCTAAAATCATAGACTTAAATCTAGAGGACATTGGCCCTAAATAATCATGAACTTATGAAAAAAAAGCATAAAAAATCCAAGTAGTCATGAATAAAATAAAATTTCACCATTTCAGAAATTTGGGTTTAAATTTATGTTTAAAAAAGATTGCATAAAAAATAACCATGTAGTATTACATATGATTGCAATGGAACATGCTGTAAATAAATATATAATATAAACATATAAAAATAAAACTGATCACTGCACAATGTGCAGACTAGGAGGAAGAATCACAGGATCAACCTGATACGCAATGCATGTTCCAGTACTTTCAGAATAGGCTACATAGTCTCCTCCATAAATTCTAAGTTCTAAGACTTCCCAACTTTTTTAAATGGTAAAATACAAATTAGACTCAGGTTTTCAGAAATGTTTATTTCCTAAATTCTGCAGACATCCAATTATGAGCATTCACTACAAAGTTATGAAATGTTCGAAACAAATCAACACTTCCTACCATAAACGAAAATACAAGCGGCAGGAAGTTTGAATTAAGCTGGCAATTACTTAGCTGAGTTTTAGTAGGCTCATTCATAAAAATTAAAAAAATTATTTTAAAACAAATATTCCTTGAAAATGAAACCATTTAAACGGATCTCTACTTATCAGTATACACTGAGTGTAATGATTTGGGATCATATCAAACGTAATGAACTCCAATCTTATGAATCTAACATACATTGCTGATAACATGGTTTCCTAGATAGATTTACTTAGGCCTATTAGCAAATTATTTGTGTACGCCAGGGGTATGAAATTGAATCTTCCAGAAGTGACTTTTATTAAATAATCATCTCCCCCCCCCCCCCCCCCCAAAAAAAAAAAAAAAAAAAAAAAAAAAAAAAAAAAAAAAAAAACTATGTTTTAACGGAAAGGAAGTAAAAATTAATTTTTATCATTGAACAGAAAAGAGTTTATTTTGAAAACAATTTATTCCATGAATTTAAAGATTATTTCAAGTCTAGCAGTACTAGATTTCAATATGGGTAGTTGTGAACTTCATTTCTAAAACACTTGAATTGGTTATTAAGGTCAAATTACACAAGAACAACCAGATTATCTATATTAATAACTTAAATGCAAGAGAAAGATAATGCAGAAGGACTCAAAAGTGTTACCTGTGGAGAATGATTTACATCTTTAGTCCTCTTTGGAGGAGATGGAGAACTGTCAGAATCAGAATCATGTCCTAAGGCTTCATCCAAGAAATCATCAATCTCTTCTAGCACAGCTGATTCCATGTCGGACTCATCACCACTACTGAATTCCTGAGGTTTCCTTTGTTCCTGTTTATTTATACTGGAAGACCCATCAATACCAGCAGCTTTGAAGATTGAGCGACCAAAACTTGAGTCCATATTTCCTCCACTCGAATCCATATCATCGGAAATACTGAAAATAATTACAAAAATAATTTTCAGAATAGAGACAGGTAATATAATATAGGCAATTTTATATATGAATCGGTCATTTAAGAAAGGGCTTAATTACAGAAAATATCATTTTTCAGGAGAAAGAAAAAACTGTTTATTTACAGAAACACTGACAGTTAGTAAATTCTTGCATATGCAATGTCTTATAATAGGTGTTTTTAAGATCTCTACATGTGAAATAGAAATACAGTGTGCTTACATGATGTATTATAGTAATTGAAAATAATGGAATTGAGCCCTTTCAAAAATATATCTCTCACACTTAACATTGAAATTGTGCAAAAACACAGTTTTAAACTAAAATCAACTATTATGATTGATTTATGTAGCATTAAAATATGATGTATGAAAAACTTAATATCTTGAATACTAAATACAGTCCTACATCAATGAAAACATTCAGTAAGTGTAAAATCTACATATCTACATAGAAATGCTTATGTTCTTCTGGTATACGTTATAACACATTAGTTTTGACAAATCTTGCTTGGTGTAAATGGGAACATAATTTTCATAAGCACACTTTTCAGGAAGTTTCACAATTGATATTGCAGATATTTCACATCTGAGATGTGGCTGATATATATCCCTAATGTATGTTGAAGCACAAATTTGTACTGGGTTCATTGAATCATACTGACATTCAATGAAAAAACTTAGGTTTCAGTCTTTTTGCAATAATTTTTCCACTATGTTGAGACTTGTAGAAAGTCATCAGCCAATACCAATAAAACTGTAAATTTTCCTTGTTTTGCTGAGTTGACAATGATTTGTACATATTCCCCGATAGAAAGAATTCTATCTAGCTTATAGACACATCTCTTGATTAAACCAAAATCAAGGAACAATGACCATAAGTCTTACATTCACTGCTAGGTATCAGAAAGGTTCAGTATTGAAAGGACTCCATTTCTGGAGTTGAGGCATTTCTAAACTGAATGGTATATTCAAGCTGCTGTAGAACTAACTTTAGTAGGTGGAACTGAGTCTTTCTTTAACAGAATCATGCATCTACCCCTGGAGAATCCATTTACCTCATAACATCCATTTTGGAAAAAAGTGTCATTGAGCCCTTTCTTAAATGACCGATTCATATATTTTAAGAACTATGCAAAATTTTGCACATGAGCCATAAACCTATTTGGTTTTTATGCAAATAATACAGAAATTGTATACTTTTATGTGGAATAACACTGAAATTAACTTTTGTACTAAAATTTAAAATTCTTATTCATTACAAAACAGAAACCTTAATGATATGCCATAACTCACTTCCTAAAAGATGGAGCCAAAGTTTGGGTTTGAAATAAAAATAAAAATTCAAACCAGCTTGCTTAGAATACTAGCAAAAAAAAAAAAAAAATTATAATCAACATTGGCTAAGCTTGCAGGAAGTTATATTTCTTTGGCCTTATGGCACGAACCCATAGTTGCTCTCTTCTGACATATTGTCAATGTAGGAAAATGTTAATTTTTCAAAAATGAAGTAAAATATAATTTTATACATACAGCAGAACCTCTGTTAACTGAAAGAGGAAGGTGGTTTCGGGTAACCAAATTTTTTGATAAAAATCAAAATGTCATTTTTAGAGGTTAAGAATCACTTTTTGAAGTTTTAGGTAAGAGTAATTGAAGACAATGCTTAGGACCTATAATAAGTTGTCTCCTAGCAAATCTCCTCAGAAGTTCGGCTGGGAGGTGTCTGAAGACTCACCCTAAAGCCCGGACCTCGCTCCCAGTGATATCCATCTTTTCCTACACCTAAAGAAATAACAAAGAATGACAGAGAGGTGGAGATGTTTGTCATACGGTGGTTCAAATCCCAGGCGGCACACTTCTACGACACAGGTGTTCAAACGTTGGTGCCATGGTAAGACAAATGTTTCAATTCCGGTGGTGAATATGTTGAAAAATAGCTGAACACTGGTTGTGCCTGTTGCAATAAATATTTCCTTGAAATTGCATTTTGTTTCTGTAAACAGCCCCAGGGAAACTTACTTTGTGGACGGCCCTTGTAGAAACACCAGCACCAAAAGGTAATCTTTGAATATGGTACAGTGTCTCCCACACTGATGCATCTCACTACAGTCTTCTTTTTGCATGAGTGCACCAACATAATTAAAAGAGGAATGTTTTAAATTATTCACTGCTAAATTCGAACATACTAAATTCACAAACATGGCTTTCACAACCCCAAGTATGTGTTCTGGCTCTTTTGGAACACTTGCACAACTTTCTCCTCCATCACTAAATTTACTATTTTCTCGTATCTGATTCCAGCTCTTGGAACCCTCACATAACTTTCTCTACCTCGATCATTAAAATTACTATTTTCTCACATATTATTCCCCCCCCCCCCATGCTTATTTAAACCATTAGTGTTGATGAGATGATAGATACTCTAGACAGGAGTTTGGTAACTCTTACTTATGATTATTTTTAATAGATGTTTACCGTTTCATACTTGTAATATTGTAGTTACAAAAAGTATTCCCCATGCCTGGACAGTAGTGGGATGCAACAGTATGAGAGACACTGTGCTATATTCAAAGACTACCCAACAAAATCAGCTGCAACAGTATGCAAAATCTTACCACTTTCAATTCTTTTAACTGCTTCTAACCTTTCTTCTATCGTTATCACAGCCCATATCAGCTTTGTTGACATGATGCATATATATAACCGATAAAAACACTTCGTAAAAAGTGTTTGATCACAACCGCACTGACAATTACTAGCACAAGAACAATGTGAATAAATAAAAGAAACAAAGTATCATGTACTTTTACAATAGATTAGGGATGGAGGAAGACAATGTCAGAGCCCTCACATTCCACTACTCAGCCTTGGGAAATTTTTCTTTCCTCACTTGCTTTCTATTCATATAAACAGGTTGATGAGGGGAATGGGGAGATTTTCCTCTCCCATCAAAGAATTCCTTCGCTGTTTGGTAGCCCAAGTGCTTGAAACACAACCTACATACACAGTATATCATAAACAATTTTTTGGGTTAGATGGTATTTAGGTTAAAAGTGTTTCAGATAATAAAGGTTCTACTGCATGTTTTGATGTTTATAAATGTTGATAGAGAGCCAGCAACTCTATAATCAGCAATATTAAATGTTTTACAGAAAAGTTATGTGGATTATGGGTTCATGCACGGAGCCATAGATTTCACCTTACCTTTGATCAAATTCATCCTGCATTTCACTTTCAGTTTCTGTTGCTTCAATATCAGACAAACAGGGATACAGGCGCCCTGGTTTAGGTGGGCTGACTTTAATTTTCTTTACCTCTGATAACCCAGGATACTGCTCACTAGGTTTCAAAGCTGAAAATAGACAGAAGTTACAAATAGAGCAATTCACAGAACAAAGAATGATTTTTTTTTAATATATTTACTAGCACACAGTTTTATTAATTGCCTGTTCTTTTCTGGTTAACTAGTGTATGTTTGCAAATTAACTGTCTAAATAACAAAATACATTAGAATGTAAATTTTTCCCTCATGGCACTATAATTCTTTAATGCCCACGTGGTTATTAACAGTTTACCATTATAAATAAGAAACCACCCCAATTATACAACTTTTTAAAAGTTTAAAATTCTAACAAAAATTGAACAATAATTTCTGTAAAGGTGGGCCATCTAAGTTGAACGTTATTTTTCATTTCATATTGAAAATTAGCATGTATAGTTATAAATAAAAAATAAAATCTGAGGACTATTCATGAAGAGAATTAAGTCAAAAGGTTGCACTATTTTATACTGTCTATTCAGTTTCATCTTCTATAATAATAAAATTAGGTAAACTGATATAACGATGCTTTAATTCAGAGTGATACAAAAGAATAAATGACTTTTAAGTTTTGTTAGATTGACAACAAGCGAACTAATGATTGAATGCACAGAAATTAAATGTCAATATTGAAAAATGAAAATGATAAGAGAATAACCTGGAGAATAGCTGTCCTTGGTCAAGAGTTACCATAGAGGGTACAGCTTACCAATCAGTCCAAAAGAATCATAATTTCTTATGGTGTTATACCGTAAATTGTTGTGACAGTAATTAAAGGTTAAATATATTATTTTTTTATTTATCCAAAAATGGCATCAGTTCATTTCATGACTGACCACAGGGGTCCTGAATACGGGCACTGTATGCCTCAGTATTACAATATTAACAATATACAATATAAATAGCATAAGAATGCAATTAGGATTTACTGATTTAAGCGTCTTAACTCAACTGGAGGAGTATTAATAATCTTCTATTTAAGTGGAATACAAGTGCCTGTGTAGGATACAAAGCGAGTCCTTTATTATCCCCACAAGTATGGTACGCACAAGTTCCATGGATATTCCTAGGGAGAGAAGATAATTCCATGTGAATTTCGGTAAAGTGCCTCTGCTACCAAACAAAAGACCAGTCACTGACCAATGACTCAACTCGATGCCATAACGTTGAGCAAGGTCTGGAAGACATGGTTCGTAAATTGATTTCTTCTCTTCGTCAACTGCAGAAGCCTGGTTCACGTCAATTTCAAATCTTATGGTAGGATCTAATACCAAAGCTTTTCCATTTCGATGATTTATGGCTACTTTTAATGAATTAAATAACAATGGAAATATTATAATACAATAGGCATTTGTAAGTTGAAACCACTTCCGACTACATGTTTATGAAGAAAGCTTGAATTTAGATATTTAACTATTTTTGGGAATTACACAGTGAAGTGGTATTGAATTACATAAAAACCTTTGATATTACATACATGCTTCACTAAATATTTACCTGTTTTTATCAGGACAGATCTGTTTCTGCCATTCTCATGGCCATCGTCAGCTGTTCTCGATTTCTTGGTGTTGTGTTGCCATCTGGTGGAGGGTGGAAGAATCTTGTGATGAGGCTCTCTTCTACTGGGATGTCGAAATTCATTACTATTTCCTTGTTTTTTTGTATGAATAGTTTTTCCCAAACTGTTAACTCTGTATGTTTCCCTATATGTTTCAAAAGTTTAGCTTTATCATTTATTTTGTGGCCTTCTTCCCAATAATGAGTAGCCACTGCAAATAGAAAAGTCAGCAGTGGCTACTCATTATTGGGAAGAAGGCCACAAAATAAATGATAAAGCTAAACTTTTGAAACATATAGGGAAACATACAGAGTTAACAGTTTGGGAAAAACTATTCATACAAAAAAACAAGGAAATAGTAATGAATTTCGACATCCCAGTAGAAGAGAGCCTCATCACAAGATTCTTCCACCCTCCACCAGATGGCAACACAACACCAAGAAATCGAGAACAGCTGACGATGGCCATGAGAATGGCAGAAACAGATCTGTCCTGATAAAAACAGGTAAATATTTAGTGAAGCATGTATGTAATATCAAAGGTTTTTATGTAATTGAATTTAGATATTAATTTTTGCAATAATGTGTTTACACAACATTATTTTAAACCAGTGCCAGTATGCATTGTCGTACCCACACAGCGGCTGGACAGGGCTTACCTTAGCATCCATTTTGTTTCACAGCAATACTTAGCTTGGCATTGGTTAGCAAGGTGTAACATAGCATACTTTCTGCATGTGATAGCCTTTACAGTGACATTATTGGCAGTAAATCCCAATACACAAGTTACAAGGCACTTCACTATCTAGATTTACAGACATTCTTGAAAACATTCTGTTTTTTTACAGTTAGTTGCATGCAAACTGCAGATACAGATGACACCCAATATACCATACAAATGTGGTATATTCTTTACAGTACAATTTTATCATCATTCATCTTGCATGCATCTTGTTGTTGTCTCTATTGTTTAAAACCAATGATCATTCAGATATGATAGTGAAATCTCAACTTCTAAATTATTTTATCTTTTATTAACAAAAAAGTAAACCATGGAATTTTGTATAAACATCGGGCATTACTCTATGTTAAGGTTGCCAACTTTTGCAAATTCTGTCCATTTGTTATTCAATAAAGAGAAAATTCTTTTAGTTTGCATTTGAACTTCTTGTTAACCTAAGTAAAGCCCAACACAAAAAGGAAACATATAACAATTAACAACCAATAAATACTCAAGTAATGTACCGGAAATATCTCCAACAGTAAAAATCAAATATCTGTGTTTGTCTACGACTGATGGTGTGAAGAACTTTGTTTTCAAACATTATGTGCAAAACATTTAATCACACAAAACTGTTTTACAAAATGCAGGAGAATATAGCTTCCTATAAAGAAAATACAGGAGATGGAAAAGTACACAAAATTTAGGCAAAATACGGAAGAGCCCGGGAAATACTTGGGAGTTGGCAACCCTACTTAACATTCAGAACGAATAATACCTGTTCTCCCTATCTTTCCCTCTGTGACATTTGATAATGTTAAATTAATTAACACGTCTGCTGTTGAAAGAAATTGGCACACGAGACACGGTATGCATTTTAGTAAAGAAGGTAAACAGATTCTTGCCAACACAATATGTAGAATTCTAATGGACGTAAGTAAAGTGAGGTACCGTGAAAACACTGGTCCCCCCCCATGAGGTGACGAAGGCAGAAAATACTTCAAAAAAAGAAATAGGCCTAGACCTATAGATCAATTAAAAATTGTACATCAAAATGACCTTCAAAACAATAACAATAATAAAAAGCTTATAGTAACACAAATAAATCTCCAATCAATTAGAAATAAACTTGATGAACTCAACCTGATTTTAGAAAAGATGCCAACAGATATTTTGTGCATAAATGAACACTGGCTCACAAAGGAGGAAGTAAACCTATATATACCCAATGACTATAATTTAGGAAGCATATATGTAAGAGAATTACCACATCGAAATGGAGGTGCAGCAATTTTTGTAAAAACAAGCATTAAGTTTGAGGTCATAGATGTATCCAAATTTTGTCTAA
Organism: Ectobius pallidus; assembly: GCA_964059195.1. Lineage (NCBI taxonomy): Eukaryota > Metazoa > Arthropoda > Insecta > Blattodea > Ectobiidae > Ectobius > Ectobius pallidus. The sequence continues at coordinate 108,485,993 of CAXKWD010000010.1, forward strand.
TTAATCTATGTGAATGTGTAGCCATAAAACTAAATCAAATAGGCCTTATTGTTGTGTCAATTTACAGAACACCAAACAGTGATAAAAAGAAATTTATAGAGCACCTCGACAATTTCATTATATATTTAGAAAAAAAGTACAATAACTTACTAACTATTGCTGGAGATTTCAATGTAAATATTTTGGATGCACAATTATCAGCAGATTTTGTTAATATGTTTAGATCACATAACTTATATCATGCTCATAATACACCAACAAGAAATAGGTCGTGTTTAGACAACATTTTCACAAATATACATAAATCATACGTTCAAAGCAAACTACTTGACCAAAACATTCTTTCTGATCATGCTGGTGTATGGGTTGAATTTGATTTGCATAAAGTAACTAGTGAACAAAAAATAGTCATACAAAATAAAAAACGCCTAATAACTGAGGAAAGGATAAATGAATTTTATGAAAGTTTAACTGAAATCTCTTGGCATAAGCTATATGAAATAACAAATGTAAATGATGCTTTTGAATACTTCAATAACACCCTCGTAGCCTGGTTTGATATTCACTGTCCAATAAAAACTGTAAACTCAATAAATCTTATAAACCCTAAATCTAAAAGTTTGCAAAACAATTGGTTTACACCTGAACTTAAGTCAATGCGTAATACGCTAATATCTATATATAATATTTACAAATCCAATAATAACCTTGAAGACAAAACAAGATTCATGAAATTTAAAAAGACTTACAAGCAAAAAATAAATGAAGCAAAGAGGGAAGCAAATGAAAATTTCATTAAAAAAGCAAAAAATAAATGCAAGGCTGCTTGGGCGGTAATCAACAATGCAAAAGGACAACCAAATCCAAAGTCCACTATAAATATTGCCCCAGACATACTAAACTCTTATTTTATAGATGTATCAAAAGAAATGGGGAACATAAATAATGATAATAACAAGCCGGATACAAACACAAATGGAAACATTAAAAATTTTTCTAATCTGCTTAAAAATTTTAAATTACCAACTGAAATATGTGAAAACAATTTCATTTGGTACGAGGTCCAACCAAATATGGTTGCACATACTATAAAAAATCTTAACCCTTCAAACGCCCAAGATATTTATGGATTTACCAATAATATTATTAAAAAGATAGCCAACACAATAGTAATACCGATAACACTTTTAATAAATCAAATACTAACACAGGGTATTTTTCCTGAGTGTCTAAAAACTTCAAAGGTCATACCAGTTTATAAGAAGGGAGATGTAACAAACCCTTCAAATTATCGACCCATAACTATTATCCCCATCCTAGGAAAAGTAGTGGAGGCATCCATCTTAAAACAACTATATGATTACTTTTCTTTTAACAATCTCTTTTATGATAAACAATTTGGATTTAGAAAAAATCTATCTACTATAAAGGCGGTTGATTGTTTAACCAAAATAACACTAAATAATTTTGAAAATAAAATAGTAACAGGAGCTACTTTAATTGATTTAAGCAAAGCCTTTGACTGTGTGTCACACAATATACTTATTGATAAGCTGAAATATTATGGTATAAATGGTATAGAGATTAATCTAATTACATCCTACCTAAATAATAGAAAACAAATTACATTTGTAGATAATAAAAATTCAAAAATAGGAAATGTCATAGCAGGTGTCCCTCAGGGCTCGATGTTGGGGCCCTTCTTCTTTCTTGTATATATAAATGATCTACATTGTAATGTAGGCCCCTCCTGTACCCCCATTATTTATGCAGATGATACAACGTTTATAGAAGCAAATAAGGACATATTAGACTTAACTCAACAAATGACCTTATCGCTAGAACAGGCTAAAATCTGGTTCTTCTACAATAATTTAAGCATAAATCAATCAAAAACTGAAACTATAATGTTCTCTATAGATCCAAAATTTAGCAACACTACTGAGATAAAGTCTGTAAAATTATTAGGCCTATACTTGGACACAAAGCTTACCTGGCAAGACCAAATACTGTACACATGTAAAAAGCTGGCAAGAGTATGGTATTTGATGAGAAAGTTAAAACAATGTGTAAATTTTGAAATGCTCATAACAGCTTATTATGCTTTTGTTCAACCACACCTACTATATGGGGTTATGCTTTGGGGTGATTCCCATTCAGCAAACAAAATCTTCATCTGGCAGAAAAAAATTATCAGATTGATAGCAGGAATTGGAACAAGAGAATCATGTAAACAATACTTCAAAAGGTACAACATTCTTACACTTACCTCTATGTACATTTTAGCTAATATTACATATGTTAAAGAAAATAGCACTAAATTTACAACTAGATCGTCAATGCATAACTACAACACGCGAAGGAAAAATGATTTAGATAAACCACAACTTCACTTAAGTACAAATATAAAAAGTCACTGCTATCAACAGATAATTTTTTTTAATAAAATTCCATTAAAGATAAGAAATCTTGAAAAAAAACAACTGTACAATATTCTATCTATTTGGTTCAAAAGCAAAGCGATATACACCGTAGAAGAATTTTTAGAGAGTAATATACCAGAAAATATTATGGATATAAATTTGTATTCTTAGCTTTTTTGTTATTATATAAAACTATCCAAAAACTGACGAAGCCTATTGTACAAATATATTGTATTTAAAGGTGAATAAAGATTTGATTTGATTTGATTTGATTGTAATATTTGTGTGCTAACCTGGTACAACCTGTCTTCAAGCATTTTAAAACACCTTACTATAATTTTAAGTATGCCGTGTTTAGTAAAATTGTCTTACTGTCTGTGGATTTTAATTTTTCATCTCATACTTCTCAAAAATTGTGCGTAGGGACCATACTTTTTGTCAGGGATAGTAATAAGCAAAAAATTTTACTGGTTTTCTTAGCTATGTTTCCCTCACATAATCTTATAAATTGTATGAATTCTAACTTCAGCTACTTATATATTAAACTAAACGAAAAAATATATATATTTAAAAAGTTTTAAATTTTGTTTTTAGAAATTAAGAGAGAAACTTTCAGCCTGAAAATTAAAAATAAGATAACCTATGAGTTGGTGCACATGAGAATGATACTCTAGGGGCCTCATATCACAGCCAGCTGACAGATTATAATTGCCACTACCACACTTACCACCACCTCCACCAGCATCTTCAATATTACTATAACATGCAAGTACGGAAGATCAGTATTACCTTCAAATGTTTTTGTGTGAGAATTGGTTTCTACACCAAACATATAAAACTTGCCTACTGCAGAATAAAGATCCTTTTTCCACGTGTGTTTAATGTATATTTTTTAGACTTACAGGTATTTTTAGACACTTTACTTTTTGTATAACTCTAAATAGATTTACTTAGATTATAAAGAATAGTGTTGGCTTGTCAATATTTGGATTTCATGGATTAATGCAGAATTAGTCCTCATATGAGAAACACATAAACTTCAGAATTTAAAAATACTTGAAATTAACAAATCCTGCTCCACCTTTTACAAATAAAAATTACATAAAGAAGCATTGATATTTATTATAATACTTATGTCTTCATACAATTACAATGCAACCTAATTGAGAGCAATGTATATGAGGTATATGAGTGTCCTGTTTTTTTATTTTTAAAATATGGTCACCCTACCCTAGACTAGACTGTGCCCTCCTCCACTTTTATTATCTATTTACCACTAGTAAGTAGTTATTTAAATTAATACAGACTTGTTTTTACTTGGACAAAACAAAAGACACTAAAAAATGGTTGCAATAAGTAAGTTTCACATGCAAGATTACAATTCATGCTGCTACTACAATGTGAGGAATAACAAAGATTAACACAGCCTAGTGCTTATATTCACTGTATTGTACACTTTGCCATCACAAAAATTATATGTCTCCCTCTTCAACAGAAAATCAGTATAAATCTTCATGCATGTTAGTTCACAAACAATATTCTAGTCACCATTCCCATATCACTCCAAAGCATCTGAAATATAAAATGGATCAACACAGATACAGTTTTCAACTGAAAAGCATCCAATTCAACCACCTCTACATCTACTAGCAAAATAGAACAATCAAATGTTCAAAGACAAGTACACAAACCTTCATGCCTCTTTTCAGGAGAAACAACACTTGGGCTGCTTTGATTTGGAGTAGGCAGACTCTTGCCAGATGAAACATCAGAAGGGTGTGAAGATGCACTGTAAAATGATACGCTTGCTGACTGATTCATCTTCGTTGGAGATAAATCTGCAGCTGTTGGCAATGGAGGTGGACGAGGAGGTGGACCCATTGATTCCTAGCACACATAAAAAATTTAAAATAGTAAAAACTGTAACCGTCTGTGTCGATTTTATTTTAGGCCTGGCTCTAAAGTAACCCAACTGATTTTTTATGAGTTTTCAATAGATGTGGGAACAATAAGTAAAGAAGAGTGCTGACCTTTGCTTTACCCTCCATTCTCTGTTTGATTTCAAAGTACATACAGTTATCAGTTCAGCTATGGCAGTGGTTCAAAGAAGACTAACATTCCCACACTGAATCGGAATCATTCTTAGTAAAATTAGAAAAACCTGCTAAGGAACTTACAATTTATTGAGAGAAATTTATGTTGATTACTGTTTATCACATCTACCTTGACTGGTTCAAGAAATGTAAAGAGAGATCACAGATGATCAATGCTCTGGCCAACCTAGCACATAAAGTAAGGCTAACATCAAAATAGCTGTTGAAATTTTCCAAAGAGATTGTTGCCTGAGCATGACAGCAATTGTTGAATTGTCCAACATTAATAGAAAAACTGTACAACAGACTTTACATGATGGTGCATGCAAAGATGGTGCTGAAACTTTTCACTGAAAAATAAAAGAATGAACATTTATGCTGATATTCTTAGGTACATTGAAAATTAACCCCACTTCTTGAAACCTGGGTCTTCCAATAACCCATAAACTAAATGCTAATCCATAAATTGTAAGAGAAAATGATAGTTTTCTTCAACTTCCAAGGGATCCCTTGTTCTAGAAATCCTACATGAACGAATGAGAAGATCTGAAATGTGGACGAATGACTCATTGATTCTCTGCCAAGGCAACACTCTGACACACAATGTGCCAACAATGAAGCAGTTTTTGGTGTAGATTTTAATTATTCCCAGAGATCAAACCTGCATTAAATAGGGTGACCAGATCTAACTATATGAAAAAGAGGTCAGTAAGGGTTAAAAATTAAAGACATTGGAGAAAAAATGAGAAGCCGTGAAGAAATGGATATAGTATAGGTATGGAGTTTAGAAACATCAAAGTATGTTATTAATGCTAAAAATACAAAATTAAATATTATTAACAATTTATCAAATTACAGGGAAAACCAAAGTTCACACACATTTCCCTCAGGATGATAACCCTTGCAAGAGTTTAGGTTTGCTCAAGAAGTACTTAAAGACATTCTTACACTTCCTTTTAGCATTCTGTTAAGATGAACCTCACTCAAACAATAACACTACCAAAAGATTGCAAAACTGAAAGTGGACAAAGGTGGGATGCAATAAAATCAGTGTTGCCAAATGTAGTTCAGAGAAAAAAATCTAGATTTAGTACAATTTGCCAGCTTCAAGTATTAAAGAAAGTAGGAACGCTCACAATGTTTAAAATATTAAAATATTTGTTCATATAGGAATAATATTACTATCATTCTTTTATAGCATACGAAATGAAAATAACAATGATTACTGAGCACATAATGCAATAATGCTATACTGTAATCCAAAGAGAGCATAAGTTGGACGATGAATCATCAACTATTACAAAAAAAGACATTTTGGAAGACTAAAAATTTGTTTGCGGACAGAGGACAGAAACGTAAAAATGAGAGCTATGTCCACAAAAAAAGAGGACGTCTAGTCACCATAGCATTAAAAGGCATCTGGTTCTAGTTCTTTGAAACAGTGAAAGCAAATTCTGATGCAGTCCGGGTACAAGGTCTTCTTATAACGTCTGCCACAGCCAAAGTAATGACTGTATGTGCTTGAAAATTAAACAGTGAAACAAAGTGATGCAGAAACAAAGGCCAACACTCTTCCATCTAGCTGTTGTTCCCTATTTACAGAAAACTCATAAAAATATATCCATTACTTTATAGCTACACATTATAATATGACTTTTATGTAATTATTCCACAAAGATGTAAAACACTTCACATTTTTATATTTGTGAGAAAAATCTCCTTTATCAACATTTTGGAATGACGGATTGATTGAAGAGACCTGATTATTACTGGTACATTTTCTGTATAAATGCTGATTGTAGGGATCTGTTTACTTCCACCCAAATATTTTATTTACTATTATATTTTCAGCTATGATATACAGAAGAATTAAATGTATCAAAAGCATTCAATCAACTCTCAATAACTTGTACTAAAGGGGCATGGTTGTGTCAGTGTTAAGAGAACCTCATTGATCCGGCTCTCACTGATGGGGACCTCCAATTCATCTGGACTGCTTTTTCATTCATATTTTTTTTTTCAGACTGTACTGAAGACCACCATCTCGTGGGCTAAGGAAACAGTACATTCCTTGTGTGTGAAGTAGGTCACTAGACAGCTATTCTGACAGAGCTGCAAGGGGTCTACCCATCGTGCATTGTGTAGTGATTCATTGCTGTTGTAAAACCTACATCCCTTGTGAGGTTGTACACGCCATAGGTCAGTTAACCCCAGCCCAACCAGTCACTAGTTATTTTAGCAGTGCTTGAGTGTAAAAAGTGTTTATTAATTTGATCTTCTTTAATGTAAATACAGGTACAGAAACAGTAACTTGTGATATATAGGCCTACAGCTTATAATACGCATAAGTGTAAATAATACTGTCTAATTCCTGGATCATCCAAATTTTCAATGTTCCAGATGAATTTCGGTCCCAGTTAGCCCACATGAACGAAATTCTACTGTACCAAGGGGGAATTAAGTTGTGTCCAGGTAATACAAAATCAATTTTATCTATAATAAGATAAGGCAAATATAAAAAACATCATGAGATTTTATTAGGAAAGATTAAAATTACAGTACCTGACATTCACTGTCATTCACTGTTTTAGCTGATTCACACTCTTCTTTGGCATTATCAGAGCGTGATAGAAACTGGTGTGCCAAGGTGAGGTTATTTTTTCTAGAAAGATGTAGATTTTATGAAAAATTTGCCCGAGTTATAAGGGTTTGGGCTGTCAAGAGTTGACTGTACTAAAAAACTAAGCAACTGATATTACTAGTGATGGGAACCATTCGAATGAATTCATTCGGAATATTCGATTGTTAAAATCATTCGAAATGTTCGAGATGTTAAAAAAATCATTCGAATGATTTTGCTCTGCTCTAGACTAGCATTAGAGCGCTTCGCTTACTGAACTGAAGTGTGAAAGCGAATGAATTCATTCGAATGCTTCTTCAACCTCTCGGAATCTGGCATCTCAGCTCGTTCTCTCATTCATTCGATTGTTTTCGTGTTCCATCGTGTCCCCGTTAGCATTCGGTAACTTCAGTCTCTCCCATTCCAAGCAGGGATGGCATGACGCAGAGTTAGAGCGAAGATTTATTTTCATGAGTTTCAACCCCAGGCTACAAAATATATTTCGACAGTAAAATACCCGTTCTCTCGAATATTAAAAAGTTCAATTTTTCAAAGATTGTTCCTGTTTTACATCCATCATTAAGCTGCGTCTCCATTGATATACATTTAACACCAACATGTTGCAGTTAACATATGTTAAATGTTTTTCATCAACTTGTTGATGTTTACAAGTCAAGTGATTTGCCAATTAACAACTGTCTCCACTACAATATTATAGGTTAACATGTGTTGGCGAGGTTACGAACAGAAATGAATAACATTAAAAAAAAAAAAAAGCCTCTGAAGAGGGCAGCCAACATTGCAAAATGAGAGTAGTTTTATATACTCGTTATTATCTTCTTGTTAACTGTCTATGACTTTCTTAAATACTAATTATGTACAGATATCTTGATCTTTTCAAAATAACTATCACATTTTTCAACAATGGAGTATGCCATAAAAAATAATTTTAGAATTAGATGCAATACTATTGAGAACACTGATATACCAAATACTCACATAATACAAAATGGATGCCGGGAATATTGAGGAAGCTGTCGACTGCTTGTTGTTTACCCGGAAATTCCCGAACCAAAGCCGATTCAGCTGGCGATCGCTTTTTGTTTCCCGGAAATTCCCGAAACAAAGCCGATATCGACCGACTAGTCAATTGACTTGACATGCTGTCCATTTTCTCCGGAAAACAAATTAACACCTGAAAATGTTAAGTGCAACACGCTGGGTTTGCATGTCAAGTCAATTGGAACACGAAATTGCAATATACATGTCAAAATCAACTTGTTAATATTGACATGTTCGTGCTAAATGTATATCAATGGAGACGCAGCTTTAGCTTCTACATGAAACATATGCATTTTCAAATGGATTATTTATTTGATTAATTGCCGTATATTATGAATTATGATATTAAATACACCATTCAAATTTTTATATTTGATACATTTATAAGATTAAGCAATTTATATTTGTAGGACTTCAAGAAATTTCATGTTAGGCCTAATTTACTGTATTTACTACAGCACTTGTTCAGGACTACATGACTAAAATAATAAACATCTCTGGAGGCCGCGTTTGCTGTAAGCTGGCCGCATTGTTCTCTGCCGGAAATGTGCGCACCCGCACATCTAAATCTACCCGCTTTCAAATGCCAATGAAGTGAAGTGAGAATGGAAGATTTCATTCGAAGAATAATGAAGCTAGCGAACGAACATCTCGTAGTTGCATGTCCCTCTATGAATAAAACACTTCGAATGATTTCATTCGAAATGTTTAGTTCTGTATTCGAATGATCATTCGATTGTTAAAATCATTCGATTTTTCCCATCACTAGATATTACCCTACAGGTCTGATAAATTCCACTGCCCAGTAGAAGAATACTCTCCCATAATTTGTAAAAACAGAACTGTGTTAATCAAGGATTATAATGGGCTCACCCTTCTTTACACTTTGTCAACACAAGTACAGTATTTCTACCATCAAAATAAAAGGTCATGAAATTATTCACATCAAAAAACCTCGTTTTCAGTAGATACCTTCACATATAAATGAAAATTAATATCTTCTGATAACAGAAGGGTGCCACAAATAGATGATACAGAAGTCTCATACACGTTCTAAATGTTCAAGTGTAACCTGGTAAGATTTTTTATACTTCTGTTGTTTCTCAACACTCCCTATGACATTTTAAACAACAGAGAAAACCTACAGTCTAACTTTGAATGAGAACGATGAAGGAAGCGCAACACTTACCGGTTTATGTATAATTGGCGGATTAACTTTTTCCACTGTCTGTTTATTTAAGTTGCTCTCATCAGAAGATGCCATCTGTTTGTTCTTGTTCCACCTATTCAACAGCATTTCCATTTCTTTTTGGCGTTCTGTTTGAGCATTTTTCACAATACTTTTGTCTGCAGTAATAACACTGCCTCTCTCAAACATCTGAGCTAATGCTTTACTGGAACTTGTTGGCACATCTGAAACAAATGCAAATTGAAATAGACTGCTGTTAGCTTAAGGAAATATTTCAGTTATGAATACAGACACAAAAATAGAGATTTAGAGAGGCAATCTATACAACGTCTCATTTACAATTGAATTATATAAAGAGATATTACATCAGGGCCATTACAAAATTAATAAAAAGCAAAAGTGAATATGCTAAGCAAATCAAAAACTATTATTCTGAAAGGTTCTCAATGACCCTCATGAGGCTGTGTGCCCTGTTCCAGACCATACTAATTCATAAAAATCCAAGAACATGTGCCTGCAGATCGTTTGACAGCAGGGCTAACCAACGGATAGAGATCTATGAAAATGGTTTTATTTCTTATATTCAGTCAGGAATACTATTTTCTGGAACAGGGATATTTCCCTGATCCTGTAAACATTCACATCTAATACACATGACAGCCCTGTGCTTTCCTTTTTCTGAACTATTATCTTGGAATCGATGGTATAGACCAGCGTTTCTCAACCTTTTTGAACCCGAGAACCTCTAATATGTCTAAAAAATTTTACAGACCCCTAATTTTACAACCCATTTTTAAAAGTAGGCTATAAGTAGGCCAATATTCTTAATATTTGGGGTATTAATTATAGGTCATTATAACGAAATAAATATAAATTCATTTTTAATTCAATGGAAAAAAGGTTATTGAATTGGAAGTAAACTATTGACAGTTTAATATTTATTACCAATTTGATAACATAATTAGGAATTATGTTATTACTTTTAATGAGACAGTTGAGGTTGTCGCCACTTGCAGAGTACCTGTCATAATAATTAAGTCATCTTAATTATGTCTGCGGACCATCTGCACCATCGTAGCGGACCATAGGTTGAGAAACGCTGGTATAGACTGTTCCATAACATGAAAGCTACCCAAATAACACTTCCCCCGATACTCAACTGTAGAGACTACTGAACAATAGACCACCTTCATTAAAGGCCTAGAACCAATAATGACAGGTTTCTGTCTTTTCTGGAGACTGTTCACTCCAGTGATGTGCTTGTATTGAATAGTTGCACACACTGCAATTAGTATGTAATAACAATGTCTTTTTTCTGAGCTAAGTGTAGAAATAGTATTTATCAACACATCAGAAGAATGTGTACTCCTTAAATACACTGACTCTGTGATTAGCGCGAACAATAAGTGACCCTCATTAGGAAGGGACTCATCATGAAACAATCCCACAAAGTCAGCCTGGGCAGCGGGCGGTGGAGTGAGACAAGGCTTTCATGTTATAGAACAGTCTATCCTAACAGCAGGTGGTTGCTTGGAATGTTTTTACAACGATAGCATGCCTTACCAAGCATGAAAATGCACAACAATTAAAACAATTATTGTTGTAAAATTTGATAGAGTTTCTTATCCATTAACTTACTATCACATGTAAATATCTACCAAATGGTTTCTTTATATTATTGTATGTACAAAGTACTCCTATTAATTTATGCTTACTCTGTATATTCACTATACTATCATAATATCTGAAGAAAACAATAAAGAAATGTTTATACGAGGCAAAAATGCTAAGTTGAATACAGTGAACACCGCTTAATGTAATCGAGGATAATGTTATCAGTTGGATAAAAAATAATAAAAATAATAATAATAATAATAATGATGATGATGATAAAGTGTTCGGCCCGGAGGCCAGCCCTGCCCTGGGACAGGTCCGTGGAGGGAGGCCCACCAAGGGACACTAGGCTGGATGATACCACGTAGGGTGGCCAGTTCCTTTTGCGGGATGGGAATGAGGACACAACACCCAGTCCTGACCCAGGAAGGAAATCTTACATCTCTGTAAAATCCCCGACCCGGCCGGGAATCGAATCCGGGCTGCCCAGGTGGCTGGCAGTCACGCTACCAACTCACCTACGGTGAGTAATGTTACCTAGTTGGGTAATGTTATCACTTTTATGAAGTCCCTTATGGATTAATATTAATACATTGAAAAATGCTAAATATTGTGATCAAGATTCAGTTTATATTATCACAATTTCCATTTTGCAGCTTTATTTCTAACTATTGTACGTCGTTCAAAATTTTGTTTTTAAGGATTTTGTTTCTAACTCAACTGTATTGTGTTGTATTAGATGTAAGGGTGGTGTTCCCAGCTCACAGGATGACCTGTTCGAGGGTGTGGCATTCCATAGCTTTCTCTTAAGCAGTAAAACATGTTTCACCCCTCAGTTTAGCTGTCGCTTTTAATTTGTGAAGGTCACAGTGATGACATGCAGTGATTGTTGGTGTAAAATGAAAAGACTTGAACAGACAGGCGTTAGATGTTTTTGCTTAAGCAGTGTTCAATACAGGTCAGTAAACTTCCAAAAAACACTATGTGTATAAAATATTGGTTAATGGACTCCAAAGAGAAAACAGAAACAATAAAAACTTTTTATTGATTGTGAAAATAGTTGTTTGCAGGCTATTATGAGTGGTTGAATGATTCAGTTACATAATATCTTGTATGTATGAATAAATAGCTTTTAATTAGGTAGATTTTCGAAGAAAAATCTACCTATTGCAATGGATACCACTTTATGATTTTCGAAAAATTCTTTCATATCTTTACGTTTCATGCTCCCCTAAGTACGAAACCACCGCCCGTTCAAAAAAAAAATTTGTGATATTTATATATATATATATATATCTTTACACGATAGCGGCCGTAATTTTGAAGATATTTGAACCAAATTTTATTATGTTATTTCTAGGCCTAATAGTTCGGACAAGTTCGTTAATGGGCAAAATTGGCCCAAGGGGGTGGTCGGGGGAGGGGGTTGAAATTTTAAAACATTTATATCTCGGCCCCTATGAAGTATAGAGGGAAACTTTGTTTGGATAAATTAGAGTACTCCCTATGGAGTTCACAGTGACACCAACGATTTCGGGGGTTCGAGTGAGGGTGGGGGTGGGGGTGGGGGATGAAAATTCGAAACTTTTGAAACCACGTCTTGTGGGGTATCGTTGAAAAGCTCTTGATGCAGTACTCTACAAATCACTAAATAGTTTCTTGATAGCTCTCATATGACGCGAGATTTTAATGTTTGAAAATAATAACACTTAAAAGAATTATTATAATATCATAATTTTGTCTTGTTTAGCGGCTTTGCTAATTTTATTCATTGCTAATCTTGCGCACGGCCTCCCAGAATATTATATCCTATTCTTGTTGTCAAAACAAATGATTGTAGGCTCTTCCTCTTTACCGAATTCAGTTCTTATTACTGCAGGTTTGCCATGCCAAGGGTAAAGAAGAAGAGTGCTATGCAGCGACAATAAATTAAACCAAAAGCACTTCGAAATCTACCTCCGCCTGTAGGCCTGCCTAAAGGGATATTTTGGTTTTGTAGTGTATTATCTGATGTATGAATAAATATCCTTCAATTAAATTATTAAGGCTATATTTCACACTTGAACTTCACTATTAAATATTTACCTAGGACTACGTAGTTTCAGTCACCCTTGTGACTATCTTCAGCTACATAAATATTTAATAGTGAAGTTCAAGTGTGAAATATAGCCTTAATAATTTATATGATGACTTCACTGTGTTCTTCCCAATATTAGTTTCTATATCCTTCAATTAATTATTTTGTTTACTGATATAAATCAGTTAATATTATCAGATTAGCTGTGTTGCAATGTTATCACAATAAGCGGTGTGCACTGTGCTAAGAAACTTATTTTAAATTAAATGTTCGTAATGCAGACTTGCCAGTATTGCTAGATGCAAAATTGTCTTCTATTGTCCTGTTTTTATTCATCTGATTTATTTTTTCTTCCACAGCTTTGCCAACTATTTTCCCAGACGAAGTTCTCACTGATACTTCATTTCTTGGTGTATCACCTGTGCCTTTCTGAAATTGGCTAACAAAACTTCCTACACTCTTATTTGCTTTACCAGGTGGTGACTTATTTAACGCATTTTTATCACCATCTTTATCAAGGTATTTAGCAGGAATAGGCATTGAGAAAGGTGCTTTTGGAATTAAAGCTTGTCCCTTATTTCTTTCAAACAGAGCTAGTCGTTCTGAAACTGAAAGTTCTGCAGGATCTTTTCCATTTTTCTTTGTCGGACTGTTGGATTCAAAAAGAGAAGCTTTGTGAAGCACAGATCCAGTTCTTGGAGAAGCATCTCTCTGAGGACTGCCAACACGAATTCCCATTTGGGGAACACCTGCTGTCCTTGGACTATTAGGCAAGCCACGCTTTTCAGGTGAACTATTTAACTTGCATGAAGAGATGCTCCGAATACTGCTCAAACCAGAATCCTGAAACAAAGGAGGAAGAACAGTGATCATTAAAATGATGCTTGAAGAAAACACTGGTTACAAATGTCCTGCAGAGAAAACAGTTATCTATTTTTTCTCCCATGGAGAAGCGATTTATTCCAGTGTCATATTCTCAACATAAATCGTCTCATACAAATTATATTTCAAGCAATATAAGCATCAATGCAGTAAGATGTGCTTTTAAACCAAAGAAGGCATAATGATGCCATGACTGATAGTGAAAATGAGCATCCAAACAAGATGAATCCATGCAAATTTTGGTATAATGGGCTAAGCATTTATTTCTAGTTATTTAATGTTAGAGGATATTATACTCACTGAGAACACACAACTGTTAATTGCGGTTTCCATAATCTGCATAAATAATACATGATTGCAATTTGTAAACCAAAGCATTCTGGCACTTTGTTATATCAGTTTACCTCATTTTATTATTACTATTATCATCATTATTGTTGTTATTGTTATTATTACTATCATTATTATTTATTTATTATACCATCTGCTAATCTCTAAAGAAAAAAACAGTACATTTTGGGGTAAAAAATCAAGTCAGATCCAATAATACAGGAACTTAATATTCCTCTAGAACAAGTATCTCATTTTAAGTTTTTGTGTTGTGAAATAGGTTTCAACCCCCCAAAAAAATATATAAATATATATATATAAATATAAATATATATATATATATATATATATATATATATATAACATATGGTAAAATTAACAAAATTTCAAGCAATACATTTTACATTTCACAAACGTTTAAAAATAACATACATCCGAGTTCAAGTGTTTGAAGAGTAACACTATCTCCAGTTCCAGCCAACGAGATTTCGTATTCCATTTTTAATATCTGTCTAGCCCCTATAAATATGGACATGATTCCTCTATACACACATTCCTGAGGAAGGCCACAGAGTGAAGATGGCTGAAAGCATGAGCCTAATAATTTTGACATAGCTGATAACTCGAGAAGCCATCTTAAGTAATCAGTGATGTGAAAGCTTCAAATCTTTTAACATAAGAATAAAATAAAATAAAATTGCTTCCAGTGGATATTTATTTGTCTTTACAACAAAACACACAACGTTTCGGTCATAACCATAAGACCTTCATCAGGTGACTGTTTATTAAAAGACAAGAGAAGAGAAGAGATTCTCAATTGTCTGTGCCATAACAACCACTTCAGTTATGAGTGGAATCAGCACAATTAGAATGAAACAAGAAATTGGTATTTCGGAAATGCTTATCAATCCAATCGACAGGTATCTCATACGGGGACTCTTCTATAACATCCATAGGTGGAAGAGGAAAGCGTATAACATGTCTATCCTTTTTTGTTCTCTTAACCCATTAGCGCACTTCCCCGTCTGCGGGACGGGCAAAAAATCAAAGTCCAAACGCACTTTGCCGGCTGCCAGACGGGTTGAGCAACCGACACCTTTTCTTGTAGTTCTAGCTTTCTCTGAGTAGATGGCATAACATTCCATATACCATTTTAAAGCTGAATAAATTCTCTATGCAATGGTATGCAACACGATATGCTTCATATCGATCTTCAATGTATAAATCGATCGTGAATATGTGGTTGATATGCACTGTGGCGGCTGCCAGACGGGCTGAGCAACCGACACTTTTTCTTTTAGTTCTAGCTTTCTCTGAGTAGATGGCATAACATTCCATATACCATTTTAAAGCTGAATAAATTCTCTATGCAATGGTATGCAACACGATATGCTTCATATCGATCTTCAAGGTATAAATCGATCGTGAATATGAGGTTAATCCCGCTTTCCGTAAGTAGATGGCATGACATGCCTTATTAGCGTATTATACCCACACAAGTTATCTACCTTATTGTATTCAACACAATAAGTCAAGTTTAAGTTATAAATCGTATAATGATCACGTGATCATGGGATTCCGAGGCACTCAGTTCGAAAAATGGCTTCGAGGAAGAAATTGTGTGTGGCGTTCCAGACTGTTTTAGGGTGTATCACGCCACAAAATACCTGTAAACAAACATTCCAGGGATCAACAAAACATCACAGCATAAAAAGGGGTATGCAGTTTAGTCCATAAAATTGAATTTGCATGAAGTAATAATAAATGTAAAGAAATCAATTTTTGCCTGAAAATATTAGTGTTTATGGGTGCGCTGTGCATAAGAAAAGTAGTGTGCCAATGGGTTAATGACACCCAACCACTCATCACCCAAGTCACCGTCAAATCTGTTCAAAACGGAATCTTGATTGCATCCGATGTTCCAAGCTTCGCACACTTTTCTCCTAATGACATCGTCCTCAACCCTTAAAATCTTCAAAGCACCCATACGATGATTATTCTTGATCAAGTGTTGGCTTAGACCAGTAGAAGTTTTTCTACACCTAATTTAGACATTAGAGAGAGACATTAGGTGTAGAAAAACTTCTACTGGTCTTAGCCAACACTTGATCGAGAATAATCATCGTATGGGTGCTTTGAAGATTTTAAAGGTTGAGGACGATGTCATTAGGAGAAAAGTGTGCGAAGCTTGGAACATCGGATGCAATCAAGATTCCGTTTTGAACAGATTTGACGGTGACTTGGGTGATGAGTGGTTAGGTGTCATTAAGAGAACAAAAAAGGATAGACATGTTATACGCTTTCCTCTTCCACCTATGGATGTTATAGAAGAGTCCCCGTATGAGATACCTGTCGATTGGATTGATAAGCATTTCCGAAATACCAATTTCTTGTTTCATTCTAATTGTGCTGATTCCACTCATAACTGAAGTGGTTGTTATGGCACAGACAATTGAGAATCTCTTCTCTTCTCTTGTCTTTTAATAAACAGTCACCTGATGAAGGTCTTATGGTTATGACCGAAACGTTGTGTGCTTTGTTGTAAAGACAAATAAATATCCACTGGAAGCAATTTTATTTTATTTTATTCTTATGTTAATATATTAATCGGTGGAAATCAGGACCATTATGGCAGAGCTTCAAATCTAATATCTCTAGATGTATTTGCAGTACAGCCATTCCACGGAAAGTGAGCCTGAATCGTCCAGACCGTAACAGACTTTTAATGTCAATTGAAATGTATATGTCATCACTGAAAAATTATGAAATTAATTTTCAGAATGAGTCATTCAGTAGACTAGTACTGAAAATTAAATACATAATTTTTCAATGATGACATATATGTTTAAGTTAATATTAAAAGGTTGTTACGGTCTGGACACTTTAGGCTTACTTTCCGTGGAATGGCTGAGTAGTATATTGTAAAACAGAATCGGAATGCCTTAAGACTACTCAGTATACAAAAGACCAATCTACAGAATTCACTCTAGAATAGCAAACAGAAAATCTCTCTCTTCTAAATGTCATAAAATAAGAAATACACCAGAATTTAGAAGTCACATAAAATCCATTCACTCTAATAATTACATAAAAGCAAATACAGTAAACTCCTAATCATTCATATATGGATTTACTGGTTTCTGGATTATGTGAGAAAATTCAATATAAAATCTTATTTTTTAAAGAGACTACTGGTATACTGTACTTATAATCTATTTCAATTTATAAGTTAACAGAATTTAAATGGCATAATGGTATATGACTATTTTATTCAAAATCAGTGATAAACTGGAATTATTGGGTTAACCAAAAATTTGCTTATTCTAAATCATCCCTTCCCAGATTATATCGGATAAGTGGAATTCTGCTGTACATACCTTCGAAGTTTCTGAGTTCACTGTTTCCTCTTGTGATGAATTAACCCTCTCTACAATACTCTCCAGTTTATTTGATGAAGGTTTCTTTGAGCAAGCGAGATCTCTTGTAGCATCTTTACCATCATCCTGTGAAGAACGTTTGGAATAATCATACACAAGCCTAGATTTAGACTGGGTACGTGTAAATCCCTGTGCTTCCTGTAATAAACCAACAAACGAAGAAGCTCTAATCTACAAACCACGTCTCCCCGTCGCCAGAAAGGACACTCCTCCACCAATACAAAGTATTGCATGCTGAAATCAGTCTTATTATACTGACAACTAAAGCAGAAATCAGGAAATGGGTTCATAGACCTAAAAGTCTTCCCCCCTCCCCCAGAAAATTACGTTACACACTGCAGATATTTATTTGTATGTAGAAAAAGGATTTTTTTCCACACTTGATACTGTAGTTGTCATTTTACAATCACAAACATGAATATGTAACAAAGTGTTGAAAAAGTGGGCATTCCCTAAGATGTAACCTACAAATAACATTGACTGTTTGATTTTAAATGTATACGTAGCCTACAAATAATAAAATAAGTTTTAATTTCAGGCATGTCTGGCTTGAAATATATGTCTAAATAAAATATTTAACATTTTAAAGCTTCTCTTGAAATTTGTATATCTATAAAAAAGGTTGTTATTCATGTTCAGATGTGACGAAAATAAATAAAATACTGTAGGCTAG
Source organism: Ectobius pallidus (assembly GCA_964059195.1). Classification (NCBI taxonomy): domain Eukaryota; kingdom Metazoa; phylum Arthropoda; class Insecta; order Blattodea; family Ectobiidae; genus Ectobius; species Ectobius pallidus. The sequence goes on from CAXKWD010000010.1 coordinate 108,504,393, forward strand.
CAGTGGACACTACATGTGGTGTTGAAGTTACAATTGAAATTAGCATATGACACAGAAGCATGCAAAATATGTTACACACGAAGTGTAAGTTTTGATATATATGTCACACCTGAATTATGTTTTATAGGCTTATGAGTACATAAAGAAGGAATAAAAACATAAGAGTAAATTAAAACAACACACTTATTTAATCACTCAACTTCACTTATTAAGTGAAGTTAATAAGTTAACTTATTAACTTAATAAGTGAAGTTGAGTGATTAAATAAGTGTGTTGTTTTAATTTAACCACTTCACTGTGTATTCCCGCAAGAATTGTCAGATAAGAGTAAATGTTGTTCACATGAGACAGTTTTTAGAGAACTGAGAAATGGTGATCCACAAAAGACTTATTATACGAGATAATGATAATAATGGAGTTTTTATTATGAGAGATAACAAGAAATGTTATCTGCATTGGTAACCCTAGTCCTTAGAATTCCATATCTGGAATTGAAAAATATGTTGAAATTGAAATTCTTCTTCTGACATGTATTTGAGCCATCTTACATTCAGGTAAATTTGCTAATGAAATATTTTAATACAATATGTTCTCACATACAGGCTAACTTAGTGCTGATTAATAAAATTTGTTCCCACTAAATATCCAGAATTAATTTCCCCAAATTCAAATTACAGACATTTTGCTGATACGTTCATATTTCACGAATGTTGGATACCAATATATAATTTTGTCGATACATTCATTTTCATGAATAAGGTAAAATTATGCCAAAACAATTATTATCCCTAATAATTAAAATTTATGTCAAACTGTAAATAATAATTACAAAATCATTTCTCGAGAGTCACTAAGAGACTTTATTCGTGATTTTACCACTCAAAATTCTAGTTGACTATTATACAGTCACCACTTAAAACATGAATAAGGATGCTAAATGACTGTTGGATGGGTTTGTTTGTAACTACAAAAGCAAATCTGGAAAAGAAGGCAAAAAGAACAGAGACACGTATAGCAAAATTCCTGTTAAGAAAGAAAATCCACGAGGGTAAAATCTAAAGAGAAAATGAATTATGTTAGAGGCAAGGACATGGACCATCATAATGAATTATGAAATATACAAGAATGAGACTGCATAATGGACTACCTGAGTGCCCTATGTTATGATTTCAGATTATGAATAGTCAAATGTACTACCGGTAATTTTGTTAGAGAATATTAAATATTTTCTCGTCTTTCTTTCAATCACTATGACATTCAGGAAATACAATTCTTGAAAAATAATATTCTGAGTGATGAAGGTAAGAATTTCGCATTTGGGAAAACTGCAATTCAAGGAAATAACATTTGGCACCGACTATTCAAGGATTTATCATTTTCAAAAATAACCATTCAAGGAAAATGACAGGAAATCAATAAAATTAGAGATTTCTTGTTAAAACCAAGGAATAAGTAATGGTCTACATACAAGAGCTGCAATGATCTTCTGATCCCAAGATACTTGTTTTGCTTTAGACTGGTCCTGGAAGAATTTTTTATCCTGACGAACCTGATATGGTTCTGATTCAGCTCTGCCATCATCAGCAGTAATATCTTTCTTAGTAATAAAACTATTAGTCTCACTATAGCAAGATTCTTGTTTATCTAGGCTCTCCTGCAAAGAAAAAAATTATTGCAAAGCATTAATTAATAGAAATCATGTTTCCCTACCTAAATTTAGATATATTCAAATCTAAAAAATTAAATTAGTTTAAAAAGAAAGAAGAATAAGACTGAATTTGCTTTGTCTTTCTGATGAACCCCCATGTGTAATTCTTTAATCTTTGCACTAAATCAGTTGACTGGTACTGGAGTAAAGCCCAATTTAGTGCCTATTTTATGGCAATATATTAGATAGAATTTATCACAAGCAAATCAGTTCTCATGACAGCATATTGTTTTGCAGTGTTCATTTACGGCTTAAAGTAAGCTATGAGCCTATGACAAATAACACTACCCACATATTCCTTCACATATGCTTATCAAACTAGACCTTTGTGCTGAAGCTTAACTCGCTTAACTCGGAAATCAATTAAAAAATAACTTATTTTCTGCATATCATAATTGCAATTATCACTGATTAAACAAAAGCATTCTGGCATTTTGTTACATCAGTTTACTTACTTACTCAATGGCAATAGACAATTCCTAAGCAAGCTAAAGGAATATTATCTATTTTAAGAAACCCAAAGGTTCATGGTCATGCTTACCTGTGCCTGCCATTTAACTCTATTCTGTGCTAAGTATAACGAACCATCCCTCGAAAATCCTACTTCCCTTAAATCTATCCTAATATTTGTCCTTCCACCTATGTCTAGGTCTTCCAAGTGGTCTTTTCTTTTCAGGTATCCCAGTCAATACTTTTGAGATATGTCTTTCTTCCCCCATACCCGCAACATATGCAGCCCATTTCATCCTCCATGATTTAATTACCCTTACTATATCTGGTGATGAGTACAGGTTATGAAACTCGTCGTTGTGAGTTTTCTTCAGTCCCCATTTTCATCTCCGTGAAGCCCAAACGTTTTCCTAAGCAGCCTGTTTTTAAACACTCTCAGATTATGTTCTTCCCGAAGAGTAAGTGACCATGTCTCACATCCATATAACACAACTGACAGAATAATTGTTTTATAAATTTGTATTCTTCTACTGCTATTAGTCTCACTGGAAAAGCATTTCATAGAACCTTGATACATGCTGACTACAATCATACCTCATGACAAGTTGCAGCACTGGGGTGGCTGAGATCATCTTCCCAGTTTTTGATGGTATCGGCAAGTACTGCTAACCTAGCCAACCGTGGTCGAGATCTAGATCTCTCTGAAGGCTGTTGTTCTTCATCTTGCTCTGCACTAAAACTTCCTTCTGTCTGATGTATGGGTGATGACAACTGAGAATCTGTAAATGAAAAAAGGGGGGGAAAATACTGTTAGATATATACAGTATTGTAACAGGTGGACAACCCTATGTGGGATGGAAATCCCTGGCAGGGCAAAGTCCAAGCCTGTATCCTGTTATAACCTGGCACAATAGTTTAACATATTTGCATGTCAGTGAAAGAATGCAATAATTCGGTAAAGTTCATAGTATGTGTTCATTATATGTATCCTATGCAGTACTGCTTGTCTACAGGAATGCTAAAATAAAACAAACAAAATATTGAAACATGATGTGAAGCAAGATGGCAGGAAGTGAATTGATTGTTACAAGCTGTAGTTTAAAAAAAAGTAGCTAACAAATGCAAATTCTGCACAAAAGGAGTAGGCTATTAAAAGCAGTAATGGGAAAATTTAAAAAAAATTAATTGAGCTGGATTACAATTACCTGAGAGACATTCTACTTGATTATAATTACAAGTTACTTTTTCAAAAAGTAATCAGTAAAATTACAATTACTTTACAAAACAGCAACTTGGGTCAGGGAACTCTAATCTCAAATTTTTTTCTTCCTGGGTGCATTGTAACCGGAAAATTAAAAAAAAATTAATTGAGCTGGATTACAATTACCTGAGAGACATTCTACTTGATTATAATTACAAGTTACTTTTTCAAAAAGTAATCAGTAAAATTACAATTACTTTACAAAACAGCAGTAAGTTACTTTTTTTTTTTTTTTGGTGGGGGGGAGGGGACAAAGGCAGAATCTATTGGACCATTCAGTGGTAAAATTGCTTTGGATGTTACCAGACACAATGAGTAACTTTTTTGTTAATATTACCTCTAAGCTAGATAGTAATGATGACAATAGCCTATAGCAAGCGAGAATGAGAAGAAGTTTCGGGATCAAAATATACTATAGAAAACATTTAACTGAAAACAGTCTTAAATGGAATGAAATAGATAGATATGTATTTATTGATTTCTTGGGCTTCCAACAAGGTGAGGAAGATTGATTCCAAGGTTTTGGCAACTTGATCTGCTGCCATCTTCTGAGAGAAGTGAGCTAACTGGGGAAAAGGACTGTGTAACATACAAGGGGGAGCCATTAGGAACATTGGGAAGTGGAACAAATAGATGAAGAGCTCTGATTGGTTGGGAAGGAAAAAACTGAATTCAATAGTGTGGGATGTGTAAATGGTCGTTTTCAAGGCCAATACCTCTCTCACTCCCAAATAAGGTATTGGCATACATTCATAAACAATTAAAACTATTAATAATTAAAAAGCTAAAAACCCAGTTAAAGGTATGTTTTACGGTTACAATGCACCACCCAGGAAGAAAAAATCTGAGATTCGAGTTCCCTGACCCAAAAATCCCTGGCAAAGTGAATACATGATCCCCCTTCCATCCACCATTATTTAAAAAATAAAAATTAATAAATAAATAAAAACTCTCTGCATGACGTAATGTTTCAAATGAATCAAGCAGAGTGAGCCTATAATAAAGAGTAATTATAAATAAACGAATCAAGCCCAGCAGGCTAACAAAATTGAAGAAATCAACAATTTTTATTAAAAAGGTACCTATTTCCATGTTGTTCTTTCCCAGTTGCTATGGAAAAAGAGCAAGGTCACCTGCAATTAATTTCACATTTGAAAAGTATTCACAAAATTCAGTGCATCGATGGTGCTAAAAATCATGTTTTCTGCCAGTTTTTTGGCGTAACTTGCAAACGAAAGTGAAAATAATAATTGTGGCTTCGGAGTGCATCCATGTTAATTCAGATCTCTGCATGCCACAGATATAGCTGGGCATCGCACACGGACAGACAAACAAACGAACTTCCCCTTATTAAATAGATGTATTAATATTGTAATTAAGAATATGATGTTTATTCTGTTATTTGCTCCCATCACTTCCATTATACGTAGCTGCTTAATCTTCCTGCATGCAGGTCAGACTGAGACATCACATGAAAATGTAGGGCTCTCTCCACAGTTCCTACGGGAACAAGGTAATCTTATAATTAAATATGGTAAGGGGTCAATCCATTAGAAATGAACCAGGCCAAGTTGCTCGACATTTTTGATTTTCCTAATTTTTTTACCAGTTATTTCCCAACTAAAGGTGAGTTCAAAACTATGGTAAAAAATTTTTGGGCCCATACTTTTCTTTTGGCGGCCATTTTAAGTTTGCTTTTTAACCATATTTCAGTCGAAAACATGTTTTGCACAAATGTATGTAACTCTGTTAATTTTATAGATAACAAGACAAAATAAACACCAAAATTATCAGAATGAAACGCTCTACATTTTTGTTTTAACACCTCTTTATGATATAAAGATGTGATAAAAATTTGGTGACTGAGACTCAACTGGTCCCCGAGTTACAGTGCATCGAATTTGGCCAAAACTTGCATTATACGCACATGAATTTTAACGGTAATTTAATAGTAAAAATCCACATTGTTATTTTAAATGCAAAATTTTAGTGAACCTAAGTATGTTACACAAAAGAGTTGTACATGTAGGCTACATTTCATCAGTTAGCATGACAAATTTATAATTTCCTCAAAGCGTTGAAATTTTGGTGCATAGTTTGCAATTTTTGGCAACTTCGATGCACTGTAACTCTGGAACCAGTTCAGTCTCAGTCACCAAATTATTATCACATCTTTATATCGTAAGGAGGTGTTATGTGTATAAATTTCATAATTTTCACTCTGGCCCTTCTGAGATATTCTTCTTCAAATAATGCCAAAATAAGGTCAATCCATCAGAAATGAACCAAATTGAATAAAATCTTTTGCTCAACATTTTTTATTTTCTTAATTCTTTTACCAGTTACTCCCCAATATTAGGTGAGTACAAAACCAGAGTAAAACATTTTTTAGGCTCATACTTTTTTCTTGGCGGCCATTTTAAGTTTTCTTAGTAACACTTTTTCGGCCGGAAACTTGTTTTGCACAAAAGTATGTAACTCTGTTAATTTTATAGATAACAAGACAAAATAAACACCAAAATTATCAGAATGAAATGCTCTACATTTTTGTTTCACCACAATATTACCTAAGTAGTGAGGAAAGAGAAGAAAAAAATTCAAAACTACAAATTGAAAATTGACTTAAAACGAGAGATAAAAATTTGGCGACTGAGACTCAACTGGTTCCAGAGTAACAGTGCTTTGAATTTGGCCAAAAATTGCGTTATAGGCACACGAAATTTAACGGTAATTTAATAGTAAAAATTCACTTTGTAATTTTAAATATAAAATTTTTCTGAGCCTAACTTTGTTACACAAAAGAGTTGTATATGTAGGCTACATTTCATCAGTTAGCATGACAAATTTTTGGTTTCCTCAAAGCTTTGATGAGTGTTGAAATTTCGGTGCATAGTTTGCAGTTATGGCCAACTTCCATGCACTATAACTCGGGAACCAGTTGAGTCCCAGTCACCAAATTTTTATCACATCTTTATATCATAGAGAGGTGTTATCTGTATAAATTTCATAATTTTTCACTCAGTCCCTTTTGAGATATTCTACTTCACGTATTGCCAAAATACGGTTTTGGGAATTTTTGAAAAATTGTATAAAAAAAAACCGCAACGTTCTCAAGCTTTAAACTTCTACAGCGAGTAGTCCTATAGTAGATCTACACCAGACAAAAAAATTAAGGGCGAGTCTTTCTTCCTTCTAATAATTTTGCGGCACTAAAACTCCCGTTTTAAGTCAATTTTCAATTTGTAGTTTTGAATTTTTTTCTTCACTTTCCTCACCACTTAGGTAATATTGTGGTAAAACAAAAATGTAGAGCATTTCATTCTGATAATTTTGTCAAAAATGTAGAGCATTTCATTCTGATAATTTTGTCTTGTTATCTATAAAATTAACAGAGTTACATACATTTGTGCAAAACAAGTTTTCGACTGAAATATGGTTAAAAAGCAAACTTAAAGTGGCCGCCAAAAAAAATATGAGCCCAAAAATTTTTTTACCATACTTTTGAACTCACGTTTAGTTGGAAAATAACTGGTAAAAAATTAGGAAAATCAAAAATGTCGAGCAACAAATTTTATTAAATTTGGTTCATTTCTAATGGATTGAGCCGTAACAGACTTGAGTGATAATCTAATACAGAGCTTGTTCCTGACATAAAATAAGATAACAATGCAAGAACATTACCGATGTGTCAGTTATTAAACTTGCATACCTGCATATAAAGCACCAAGTCTCTGGAGTCTTGATCTTGCAGTTTCTCTTATGCTTGCACTGCTATTTTGAGGTCTAGAATTGGATGAAGCCGTTCTCATATTCTCTTTCAAGGTATCCTCTTCTCTTTCATCATAAGTAACTTCTGTAGGTTCAGGTTTAGTCGGTGTGACGTTAACTGTAGCATTTGAAACATGATCTTTGCCAGATTTTGTAAGAGTCACTTCAACTGAAATAAAACAAATTCACATTAAGCCAAAATGTATTATTTTTTACTTCTAGGATATCGGGGTTCAAAATATATAATTTCCACAATTAGCTTATTCCTATATTTGGTTTTATGATGAGTTGTGAGGAACTAACTTAGGTTAAGTGTTGTGATCAGTAAAGATAGATTATAAGTGACAGATAATTTTTTTCTTTTTAAGTTGCATAAGTTAGGTAGTCCTAGTAATTATTTGCTCATTTAACGGCTTTAATGGTGGTAGAACTGAGCTGGTAGGGATTTATTCAGACTGCCTTACTGAAAGATTCGGTTAAGTGCAAACAAAAATGAGCCCAAATTTTGAGTGTCCTTTTTAGATAATGACTGTCTTACTTAAGGTTAGGTATGGGTAAAAATAGATGTCTCATCAGCATGGCACTTTCTGGAGTAATCTCACTACTGCTAGGCAGGCTCGAGCTATGATTGAGGGACCTAGCAAGAAGAACAGCAAGATTCTGTTAACCCTTAACCGGGTACAACTTAGAGGTGTAGTTGGCCTGTTAACAGGACACAACACCCTAAAGAGACACCTACATGTTATGAAGCTTAGTGCGGATCCCACATGTAGGAAGTGTGGTAGAGAAGATGAGTCCTCTCTACACATATTGTGCGAGTGCGAAGCACTTGCTACAATCAGACACTTTCTCCTGGGCTCGGATAAACTGAGACCAGATGACATAAGGAGAACTAACCCAAGATCTATCCTGTCCTTCTTGAAGGCAACAGGACTTGAATGAATTCTCCAGTAAGAGGGGCACAATGGGCCCAATTATGTGGCCTACGTGCACGGGACCGAAAGGGCCCCACCCATTCATTTTCATTCATTCATTCATGGGTAAAAATAAACAATAAGACCCTATTTCAAGTGTCCTTATTGGTACGAAGATCAGTCTGCAATACATCTGTAGCCTATATATGCTACCTCACCACATGCATAAGAATCCCTAACATACCTGGGCAATTCCATGAAAAAGTCAACCTTTGACTCAAAATACAAGAGAATGTTTACAGTTAAAATGAATACATAAATTGAAGCTCCTACAATCATACTTCATTATGTCAGTCATGCCCAGGCTTTTATCAGCATTACTTTGAGTTGGCACCACTGTAATTCAGTATTGCTGCCACTGCTATATGACACTTCAGATGTCACCGATATTTACACAAGCAAATCTCAAGAGTACAGCCAAGATCGTTGAATCAGACTACATGATCTGACAAAAGAAAATCATTTCGAGTCATAAAAGTAAACATGCAGCCTTTTGTAACATAGAATATTATCCTATGTCTTCAAGTGCCAATCAAAATGCCTCAGAGCACTTTCGTACTTTCCCCCCTTCTTGGCTAAAGTCAGAAAAAACGGAATTTATCTAAGTAATTAGGTTCACCATACAGTCCTTTTATAACCACATAATAAATGCTTAAAAATATATTACGATTTCATAGAATTCACTGACAATTAATTATGTGTCATATGATTCATTGAGCATGTAGGTTATGCCACAAGCTCAGCGAAACCACCTTTTAGCTGTAAACAATCCATCAATTAATACTGGCGCATAAATAAGTAAGCAGTGTTTAAAATTAAAAATAGGCTACGCTACTCACATTAAAGTTTAATACGTAATGACCCAGTATTCTAAGTATGCATCTAATAAATGTTAAGCAACACTGATACCAGTATTACAAAAACCAGGAAATTTATAACAGCATTAACTGTAAAACTAAATAACTCTGGATGCAATAGGGGTAATGAAGTAGGCCTATCATTGATAGGCTATTCAGTAAACAAATAAATAATAAAAATAGTAATCTTGACTAGTATTGTTAATTTGAATTGCATGTGCTTCAGAAACTGAAGAATGAATGATTTTCTCGAAACATTTGTCCAGTCAGTTTTATAATTTAGTGAAGTTTTGTGTACGGTATAAAAGCTCCGCTCTCTTATGGTTCCTGATTATGTAACTTCACTGTGAAAACTTCCACATTACTAACTTACCTATTATAGCCTACATAGGTATAAGCTCCGATGACCTATAAGACCCAAAGCATTTTGATTGGCTCTCGACTTCAGCCAATCAGTGGTGGAGCTACCACAAACTGGTAGGCCCTAAATGAATTAAGCTGTTCTTCCTTTTTCCAGACAGATTTCCCGACAATAGAAAATTGGCCAACACACAAGAGATTTGTGTTTTGACATCAGTTCTCAGCACCATTTTAGGTTAATTTTGTATCTACTTCTTCACAATTTTACTTACATTTAAAACCTTCATACAAATATAAGGTGCTTATAAATGGAAACTATAGGTTCTAAAGGATAATACAGTGAAATCTCCGTACAATAATTACCGATATAACGATAATATTCTTTATAACGTTAAAATATTTTGGTCCCGGCATTCTTTCCATTAAAATAATATAAAATTCCCCTCGGTTTTACGATGTTCTTAATAACAACAAACCTCTTCATTATGATTACATTTACAATCCCCTTTAAAAAAACCTTTTCTTCGGTACAACGATAAAAATAGGGAACTGAAATTCTGGCTACTGCTGTCACAAAGTATGGTGAACTGTGTGGTGAACACGTTCCACCTGCTGTAGAATATGTGACAGTGGATGATGAGGTGATTGTTTTTCTGGGGCTAACTGAAGAAAACATTGTTGAGGAAATCCAAAACAAGCAGGCAGAAGATGAAGAAGAGGAAGAAGAGGAAAAAGAGGAAGAAGAGGAAAAAGAGGAAGAAGAGGAAAAAGAGGAAGAAGAGGAAAAAGAGGAAGATGAGGAAGAAGAGGAAGAAGAGGAGGTAGAACAAAGTGTGCATCTAACAACCTTAACCGCACTCGAAGCCGTTGCCTCTTGCGAGGCTCTGCAGAATTTTCTGTTGAGTGTTCCATCGGTACCAGAATATCATTTAGTGAACCTCAAATCAATAAGGACATTGTGTGTATCCTTGTCTATAAAAAAGGCTAAACAGACTGTCATTTCTGACTATTACAAACAGGGGCAAAAATGAGTTATACTGTTCACCGTGCTGTGCTATAATGCAAGGTAAAATGTGTTTGCTCATAGTGTAATAATTTAAGGGTGGAATGAATACAGTACAGTATAGCAGTTCTTGTGTTAAAATTATTTATTTCCCTAAATACTTAAAGAATTTCAATTATAGAAGTTGTTTAGGCTCCTACCAAAATTTGAACATTTTTTGTAAATTCTCGAAATAACAATAGGCCTATCTCTCTCTACAACAATATTTTTTTCTGGTCCATGCGAAATCATATTGAGATTTCACTGTATAAATTTGGCAGTTTTCTGTGCTTTAAAATGAAATCATCATGAACAGTAGAGTGCTATACTATCCCCAGAAGTCCATTTGGGTGGCTATGTGATTAGATATTCAAGGTCAAAATACTACCGATAATAATGTATGGATTAGAGTCAACACAGGAGAAGCTGAACGCCAGCAACTTGAGACACCTCGAGTGAGTGAAGGCAATATATATGAAAAGGGTGCTGGGTGTTTCAAAATTCACATTGGGGATTCACTTAATTTAAGCTAACAGGAAGATTTTCCTAATCGAAGAATTCTGTTGCTTCCATCTACACCAAGCTAAGAGCAACTATTCTCAAAAGTGAAACAGTGGAAGGAGTTCTATGTCATGGAAGCAATAAATAACTGGGAATGGTAGCATGCAAACTACAAGATGCAGCACCTAGTCATTGGTGTGGCGGTCTACGGTTTCCATCTTACATTATGCAAGACAAATATCTATCATGAACCCTTCAGCAAGTGTAGGCTATGTGTAATTACATGAAACAAAAATGAGAATATCACGTAGTCCCAGTAAAATGACCAAACAGGGAATTATCATTAACACTGAATATCATTAACACTGAATTATCATTAACTGATTTGAATAACAAATCAAAATTAGATTTAAAATACCGTACAGAGGTAAAAGATAGATTTATGCAGTGCACCAGCCAAAATTCCGCCGTTGTTAGATTAGGAACGTTTATGTTAGTTTAGGAGCAATGGGAAAAAATAGTTCTATGCCACGCACTAGGCTTCTCCCACCAACTCTCTAATGGGAACCGCCTGGGAAGGTGGGGTTTAGGGTTTCGTCGCAGAAGAGATTGAATGTGAGAAATAATTATGGAATTCAGTATATTGCTCCTAAACTAACATAAACATTCCTAACCTAACAAAACAGCAGAGCTTGGCTGGTGCGCGGCATAAATTTATCTTTTACCGCTTTAACTAGTCATGGAACAAAGGCAAGTATTGTTGGGAGCTGACGAGATGATCCGTGATTTGGTGGTGGCATGCAGGGGGAAGACGGCGTTATGCTATAACTGCAAGTGTAGGGGAGCGCTGCTATTGGCTGCAGATAAGAGCCCCATAGTCATGCTAGGGATCATCTCGTCAGCTCCCAACTGTAGGCCTCCCATAATAAAATAAGGAGATGACAATCCTGTCACATGAATACCAAAACTTAATAGGGACGAACGACTTTACTAAATGAATCTGGTCATGCCATAAATTTGTTTATACCTTCTGTTGTCACCTTAAGTAACTGCATTTGTTTATGATCTTGAAGAGGATTTCGTAGCCTTGTTTCATCCAATCCATTACCGGTATCAGCTTTCCCATTAGGATTTTGAGAGTCCTGCTTCTCTCGGCGGGCTTTAGCTCGAGCCAACATTCTCTGTAATGAATTAAATAATATTACATTATCTACGATCCAGCAGTATGTCGTAAACTTAAGCCTTTATATTTTGTTTATTATCCTTCATTTTTTGACACTACTAGCATAATGACATTCGTACTTACTTCAGTGAATGGATCCATAACAAATGGTTGTAAATATTACATATACATAAATATAACTGAAAGATCTTACGTAGTCCGTCGGAATAAAATAAGGGTAACGTAGAACAAGCTTTAAACACCTTAACTTTCTGTCTTTATTTAATATTCACCACGCCTTAGACGTATGTAACGAACGTCCCTGTTATTTTGAAACTTCTGTAGCAAATTCCTGGGTTTCAAATTCAACCGCACAAATAAATGCTGCCAACACTAGCTGCAATGACACAATCCATTAAACTACCGGTTTTTAATACTAATTATAATATACAAGGTAAAGCTATTATTATATTTAATAGTACAATAACACTGATTGCTGTAAAATACGGTCACTTGTATTAATGGTCAATAACCAAACCTGTGCAAAATCGTTACGTTGGCTATTTTAAAGGATGCTTGGCTGCCTTCCATAAGGATTATCATAAATTCTGTGAAATAAAGAGTTAAACTGGTTCAAGGTTCAAACGTTCAACTAGCAAAACACAAGTAACAGGAAAATGATTATAATATGGATGATAAAACCTTCTAATATAATGAAATTGGGAAATGAATACAGACAGTTCCAGAATATAATCACATACTATGTCCCATTCAATGAAAAATGTTAGCCGGTTATTGCATATCTCTATCACAACCTCTGGAATCAAATGTTGTTTACAAATGGCTACCGCTAATTTTGTAATTCTATCTATCATTTCATACATACAAAAATAAAAATATATCTAAGAATGGCAGAAGTAATGAAAGATGTACTAAGACCAGGAGAGATTGAACTGTTTATAAGAACCATGGAACCTTCTGATATAAAAGAACTTGGTTCTCCCAGGTCAGAACTATAATATAAGAATTTCACACATTTATAATTTTTCCCTTTCTTCATAAGGAAATTCCGTTTTTTTTTTTTTTTTTTACTATTTAAAGTATGTCTTGGATAATGTATTCCTACCAGTATTGAGAATGAATAAATAGTTTTGCTTATCAACATTTGTGGATGTTTTGAATGCCAACCCCGTTCCTTTGACGCATTTGGGGTCCACCCTGAAGCGAATACATGGCGATAGGTTGGCCCATTTTCGAGTTGTGACACATTACAAGATGTGTAACTGGTTACGTGTGAAGAGATGAATGTGTATAGTGGTATTTTGTATAGTGTAGTGTGCATAGGCGTAACCAGGCCGACCATATGGGGGGGGTTATAACATCTGGGGGGTATGGAATACCCCCAGGGAGAGGGGGGTCCGGGGGTCCTCCCCCGGGGAATTTTAAAAATTAAGATGCAAAATAACGAGTTTTAAGCTTCCCACGCTTTATACGTCTATTAAGTAATTTATGGGCAGACTTAAAAAAATTATACAATTTTCCTTTTTTTAATCAATGGGGGGGGGGTTCAAACCCCCCCTCGATACGCCTATGGTAGTGTGGGGTATGAGTGATGGTGATGTGAGGAAGGGTGGAGGGAAAACCTGGTGCTGGCATTAGCCTACTCTTGTCGAAAGACACCAAGGGGACGGCCAGACTTAACGTCCCCACATTTTTACTTTCTCTGCTTGTAACATAAGAATAATATAGAAAAGTTATTTTATTCAATCTTGAAATTTGATACCGGTATGAAGATTGCACGTGAAGAAAAGTTCTTGGTCCCCCAAGACTAAAATACTAGGATACAATGAGTGTCTCATGCCATGGTTTTTAAAAGCTTTGGACAGCTTTTGCATTTCCTCTTGTGGCAATTTTACCACGGCTAAAGGCATGGCTGATATAATTAATGACAGCACATTAATAATGGTTGGGTGTCAAGCTGAACATATGCCTTTTCCCAATCCTGCCATCTGCCAATGAAGTCGAAAGATGGAGGTGACGATACATATTTCATATTTTCATGTTTATTTATCCAGATTGACCACAGTTATGTGGTTTGGGATACATTATAACCTAAACTATTAAGGTACAATGAAATATGAAATACAAGTGTAGGATGGTAGGATCTGATCCTCCATGGGATACAGCAGGATGGAGAAAACTAACAAATAGCCTCTCTTCAAAAGTCTAATGATGAATGCATTAGTATTCAGGGATATATATCCCACTGCTAGTGATACCTATTCAGAAATGCAGAAAATGTGGTTTGTCATTAACTAATCAAATTACACTTCTTTTTTTATTTTTGGAGACTGAAAGCACATAGTTTTGCAGTATCAAGTTCCTCTCTTTGAATTCTAACTGTAATGAGAAAAAACTCACTTAATCTTGCCTTTTCAGTTGGTTTAAATTCCATGAACATGTTCAGAAACTGCATCAGCAAGCTCTTGTTGAAGCAAAAGAACTGAGGGAAGAAACTGTCAAAGATATAATGATTACTCATAATAAAGTAAGTATTCTCTATAAATTTCTAATTCATTTTACAATAACAATTCCAGAATGTTTTATTTTAGGTGAAAGAATGCAGTACCCTTTGATTCAATTTTTAAGACCACTTGTCGGCCTCAAAATAGAGTATTTCACATCAGAGTTGGAAATTACTATAAAAAATCTTGCCAATTAATTAATTGTGTACACAGCAAAGTAAAGGAGCATTTTTAAGCACAAGAAATTTGTGCGATGGTCATACAAATACAATATTGTTTTAATAAGGCAGAAAATAAGGAAGGAATAAATTATTCCACTCACGGCATTAACTACTCAGACTTCTTACAATATCTGTGTAAAACATAAGGGGATCCATTAGGGATAGTGCTAGACCTGAAGTAAGCCATATGAGACTGATGTCTTAATAGATTCTATATTTTAATTCCTACATTTATTTACTTTTTCAGATTCCAATTCTTGTTCATGAGGTAATATGTATATCAATCTGGACAGAGAAAGTTTTACCTCGGCTTCTGAAGTCAGCAGTCAAAGCAAAGAGCAGTTTTATTCCCTATATGATTGTAAGTACCAATATCTATACTAATTTTCTGATCCAATAAATATGCTAAGTAAAAAGAATTTTCAGCTATAAGTGGAGATTTCTTCTGCAGAAAAAGTAAATGTGAAGACTAATGAGAATGACAATTTCCTGCAGCTTTGTCCTATTCTCTTCCCCCTCTACCATCATACTTTACAACTGTATGTTTCACTTTTAGAGTAAGATTTTTTATTCATTGAATATATTAAAAGCATTTATGCATTTTTCAAAAGACAAGACTACAATAAAATTCTTACATACAGGCTAGAATATTGGAGTTAATCTTTCCGAAATAATTAGCATAAACTTGTGTGAATACTGAGTTTGTTTGTTGAATGATTTATATTAAAACTTCAACACAAAACAGTTTAAAAAACACAATGGATGTCACATAACTTATTAAAATTCCGACGGAGTTTGTTTAACATCAGTTGGAACTTCCATTCCTTCCATTTAACTGTTTCCTAAGGAAGGCCTAGTGGGTGGGCCGAAACATCGGAATTTTAAAAAGTTATGTGACATCCATTGTGTTTTTTAAACTGTTTTGTGTTGAAGTTTTATCGTACATACAATGGAAAAAGGACTATCTGCAATTTTCTGAATTATATTAAACCATCTTAACTCAAATGTAATTATATGTAGGGTGACCATAAATCAACATAAAAAAAACTAGGTCACCATCTACCTATATGACAATCAACGTAACTTTCCAATGGCAAAACGGGGGAGAAAAAAGTAGTTTAGTATAAACATAATTTTCACAATTTTTATGATTGGACCCCTTAATCTATTTTACAATAACAAATTTAAAATCCATTAGAGGAAAAAATGGCATTACTTTCATGAACGTTCGTAATAACAAAAGTTTAGTTAGTGAATAACATTGGTTATTCCTCTTTCACTCATATTTCTCGGACCTATGAAGAAAAGAAGAGAACATAGACTAGTTTCATAAGAGCTTATAAACTTGCTGTAACTAACTTGTTTTATGTTAAGCTATACTGTATTTGCAGATATGCATTACCTAATATCAACTATCAGCTATTCATTATCTGCTAATAAGAGAAAACACTCTCAATATTACCATTGTGGTTTCGGACTGAAAAATGAATACTGGGCAACTTTACAGGGATGGAAAATAGCATATTTTGTTCTGTAACAAGGAATTGGCAGGATTTAAAGTAACAAAACTTTTCAAAACTTGTAAAGGTTCTCGTCCATGATGCAACCTAAATGGCATTCAACTTGGAGTTGCACAAGAAAAGTTTACTTCCTCACAAGAAAAGCTGAAAAGTTTGGCTAATATAAACAGGTTTTTTTTGTGGCGCTACATCCCTGAAGGGACTAGGCCTACCACCCGACCAATGTGTCATCTACAATAAGCAGATGGCAGGATTGGGGCCATGTAGTCAGCATGATGACACCCACGGCCATTCATAATTGTGGTTTCTGTGACCGGAGCTGCTGCTTCTCTATCAAGCAACTCTCAGTTTGTATCACGAGGCTGATTGCACCCCATTCCAGACCTCCTATCGCAGAAAAATCCGAGGATCGAACCCATGCCTGCAGATCTGCAGCGAGTGATACTAACCACAAGACCACACAGGCAGCCATATAACCAGTTATGCACACTGAAAAATTGCATTAAGCAAATTTTTAAGTTGCATGCAATTTAAAAGTTACAGAGATGTTGCTGCACCAGCTGAAAGTGGCATAAACAGTTTAGATAATTTTTTTAGGACAACTTAGGTACTCACATCATAGCATTTCTGAAAAAACAGAGATAAGTACAGAGCCATTACAAGTACGTAAGTATATATTTATTGTAAACAAAAGAGCACATGAATTCAAAACATCTAGCTCATGTTGCCACTTCTTGAACCAAAAATATTGCTTTTAAAGTTTATCAAAATTATAACTCTCTTTGATTCTTGGAAATTAAATAATAATAAATATATAAATTTAAAACATGTATTATTAAATGTATAATGGTGATAGAACTAACTTAACTTTATTTAAAAGTTATGGGCCAGAACACGAGAAGGACAAGTGATGCGATAATTGATTGAAATAACTGGATCACAAGAATGTTGTGAAATAGCTATAAGAACAAGCAAAAAAAAAATATATATATATATGATTTGAATGGAACTGATAATGAAATTGATTTTTCTACAGCCTACATAATAATGTTAAAGGGAAATTCTCTATCTAGTAGCACTCCTCTAGTTGGCCGCTGAAGACACAATCTTAGCACTGCTCGCTGCAACTGTATCTGGTCGCTAACACTAGGAATATTGATAAATCTGACATATTTATAACGGTTTTATCTGTGGGGTATCTTAAAAATAGGGTTTGTAATAGAAATCCACACAGTAGAAGAGCTGAAGAAAAACATACTATAAGGTTAGAAATTAAGTCTTACTAGCCAAAGACAAGCATTTCAGAAATCATTCTTTGAAAAAGATGTGTGAAATGGGACTATTTCCAGCAGCTACTGTGAATTGGCTGAGTACTTTTTAAGTTTAAAGTATTCTTGTCTACTACATGGTTAATGTACCAAGTGCTCTAATACAGTTGCAATGGGTAGCACATTCTGCTTCTGCTGCCAACAGACTAGTTAAAAAGATAAAGAATGACTCTGTAAAAATAAAATCAATATATCTCTCAGCCTGCCTCAGTTTCCAGAAACTGAGTTAGATTATAGATCTATTATAACACCCAATTTTTTTATTACAGCTTTTCCATGAGGCCACATGCATTGAGTTCCTTGCTATACTGTTGTACCATGATGATAGCTGTGAAGCTCTAGGGGAAGCTTCCCTCGAACTGATTGATTATTCTGCCTCAGCTATAGCAAAACTTCTTGCAAACATACCAGAAAAAAGCAACAGTGATGATTGTATGGGAAAAAACGCAATTGAAAATCTACAAGAAAAGCAGATAACACTAGCCCACAGCATTGGCATGCAATGTATATCCATATTAGGATGCATTGCACAACATCTAGACAGGTAAGACAAGAATTAGCCTTCTTCCTGTTGCTTTACTTGCATTTCATCGTATACCAGAATCAAAATATTACCTAAAAAGGATGAGAATATCTCGATCTGGAATGATAAATGGCATACTGAAAAGAATGACTGCCCCCAAATTTTTTATTTAAGAAAGGGTACAATTATCTCAGGAAATAAAAACCAGCACCGACTACAACTATTAAAATCACCTATAAAATCTTTAATTACTTGTATTAACATTTACTTGGATATTTAAAAATTCTCCAAATTAAAGCCTAACTTTTTGATGTCATCAATGCAGTATGATTTATTTGGACAACGAAATCACAGCCTTATTTTTGTTTGCATAACATTTTCGGATGCCCGAGATAGTAACATCTTGGACTCGCATTCAGGAGGTCCCAGGTTCAAATCCCGTGGCCGGGCGATTTGACATGGGTTTCTTCATTGTTTCCCCAGTTGTAAAGGCAAATGTCGAATTGGATATTTACATACCAAGAATCATCCTAACCATTTTGTCCTGTATCATATATAAATATCAGTTGAAATTTACTCCATAAAAATATACTTGACTAATAATAAAAAAAATTGACAATCAATAGTTCCATGACCTACCCTACTATATACACACATATCCCGAACTCCTGATATGATCTCACAGCTAAAAGGAGTATAAACACAGCTGAATTATATATATATTATTTATTTTATTTTGTAGTCTTTCTGCACAACGCAGATTGCCTTGCAGACAAAGAATATCTTTCAACAAAGTATATACAAAAATTACAAGCTTTACAGGCATGATGCTAAAAAAGTTTAGGCAATAAACACAATATGCACAGGTATCGTGCCTGATAAGGCAGTCATTCATCAAGTGAAATCATCGAACACTAAGTTTGAAATACAGGGTGTCCGGGAAAGACCTGACGAAAAAGAAATAATTATATATCTGAAACTATTGCATTTATTGACGTGATGTTTTCACGGTTACAATGAGAAAAACGACGAGTTTTAATAATCCTCTATGTGAGCACCATTTGTGGCCCGATACTCAATTTCGTGCCACACACGCGAAAGCATCTCCGGTGTGACTAGTGCTATTGCATCGTAGATTCGGCCACGCAAATCTGCATTATCGGTCACAGGCGTGCGATACACTTTGTCTTTCACAAAACCCCAGAGAAAAAAATCCAGTGGGGTCATGTCAGGTGACCTTGGTGACCATGGTGTAGGTCCTTCTCTCCCATGGACTGTGGATTTTGGCATTTGCAGTTGTTTTGCCGCCTCACGAATGGATTTCCTCGGGCTTCCTACAAAAGCAGCCCGTGCCCTTTCAATTTCATTGTCGTTTATGCGCAATTTCTTTGCCTTTCCCTGCTGTGACTCAACATTATACCTATTTCCAGAAATTGCTTGTGCCAATGTAGGATGCTGTTTCGGGCGGGAGGATTTCGGCCTTTGTCTGTTTGGAAACGACGTTGTAGCCTACGCACAACTTGCATTCCCAGTTCTCAGAATAAGACTGACTACACACGCTGCGCAGAACAAGCTTTTTCTCGTTTCTCCTCGTGCAACAACAATGTTCATGCTCATGCGCATTACGGGATGCTACTAAACAAAACTTTTTGAGTTTGTCTTTCTAACTGTGAAAATACTGAGGTAGTAACTGCAATAGTTTCTGATATATAATTATTTCTTTTTCGTCAGGTCTTTCCCAGACACGGTGTATATGGGGGAAATTTTAGTGCACTAGCTGTTTTCCATAAATGACAAACCTAACATATAAATAAAAATCCTTAAATTTTACATAAAGGATTATGCTATTAATCTTAATCTATCCTTTTTAACAATTTTTGAGGGATGCATATACAGGTCTGCAGCAATGAAAAGTTTAAATGTCTGTATTTCAATGCTGAAAGGGAACTTACACCATTGGTTTGCTCAAGGCCATTTTATTCTATTATAGAATTTTTATTTTGTAACTCCTTAGATATTCATTTTTAACTGTTGCTAATCTTTGCCAACATTAATGACCAAGTCCTATTCAATGATTTTTGGTTTCGACTGATATTACTATTACTACTACTTTATTATCATCATCATCTATGCAATGATACATGTAATTTTTCTAATTTTAACTGTACAAAGAAACATTGAGAAGTAATACCTACTATTTATTTAACAGTTTGCCATTAAGTGCTACTTCAAGAGTGTTCACAACACACGATACTCCTATCCTACTGGCTAGTTTAATTGAAACAAAGCCTTGGTTGAAGGTACAATCATCTGGCAAAACTCTGAAGTTTGAAGGTAATTAATATATTACAAGTAACACATTATTTTGCTCAATAAGATAATGACAGGACCCTGCAGACCAAGGATATCTAACAAGATCCCTTGAGGTAATTATACTGGACTAGTCTGACCAATCTAAGAAAGAATGAAATAAACAAAAAGCAGTACAAAAGTCTCACTCCAGCACATTACTAGTACGTCCTAAGAGTGAGCAGACTTACTGGTTTTGTTTACTTCAGGCTTCTTTCTTAGAATGGTCAGACTATATTGCCTTTAATTATTGTAATGTAATATGTTGAGCATTCTGATAATTATGCTTTATGTTTATAATAAATAGATATACACGCTATTAGATTTTCTAAATGCATTTTTACAAGCCTTAAAAAAATCAGTTTAGGATATCCCGTTTTCAGCTTCAGGAAATATGGTTGCATTACTGTAGCCTAAGTTGAGTCCAAAACATTCATTATTGTATGTTGTTAAATTGCATTTAAAAATATCCTTATATATCTCATTGCAGATAATGTATGGAGTGAAGTAAAAGGAGAAGCAATTCTCAAAATAAGCAGAGCGGAGGCTCAAACCTGGCTTGCACTTCGGCAACTTTTGCTGGATCCCAGATGTCCTGCACATTATGACATTAATGAGTACCAAAAGAATCAGCTTACTAAGGTGTACCTAATTTTATTTACTGGAATACAAAAGAAGTCTAACAATTTTTGTGGGGAGAAATGACAAACGAATCATAGTTTTTAATTTATGAGTCCGAAGCCAAGATATATAATTTTTTATCTTTTACAGCTGCTATGTTATTTACAAGACACTGTTGTGGACCAATTATCACCACTTATTGATTTAAAATACTGGTTAACCCAGCTGTCTACATCAAATCCACCATCTACACTGAAAAAACCACTGATAATGGAAGTTCTCCCTCAGGTAGAGAGACTCACAATAATTTGTGTACCACTGACAATACATAGAAAAATTGGAATTTTCTTGAAAGGAAATAATTTTTTTTATGGTGATCTGACTTTACGAAATACTAAGCTAAGTTCCTTAGTTCACTAGGATTAAAGCAATTCATTTTCACAAATAGCAAATTGTATCATTTATGCACAGTTGTGCTTACGGTTTGTTTTACACTGAACTCAGCATCTACACCCATATAACCTGCAGGTTCTGCCAAAAATATTCTCAGACTGGTTTCTACATTGTTCAACTTTCTCAACACATAAACATTTCTTGGGATTCTAGCAATGTTGGAATATTGCTTATTTCTGAAGTTTCGAAGCCGGTTGGAAGCAATTAGTTATATATTGGAAATTAAATACTGGTGGCATGGAGTGCGGAAGTAAAAGAACTTATAATGGCTATTAGAAGAAGGCTGGAATTTGTTGCTGAAGAATTCTCACTTTGTATATTAATGAGGCAGTGTATAAAATATGTAATGCTGCCTCCATCATGGAAACTTTCCCCATGATCTCGAGGGTGCATAAGATTTTTATTTTAATTTGATACTTCAAAAATCCCATTTTAAGTAATGAACAATGATTTCATCTTGCAACATATATTCTAATTTCGTACTGGAAATAAATATTATTACAGGGCATGAAATATGTCTGAAGGCTGTAGACAAATCAACAATTTCAGTCACCCATATTAAATATAATATTGAATAGTATTATAGATTTTTGGGAATTGTTCTTTATCCCTTTTAAATATGCAAAATTAAATAAGTAAATAAATAACATACAATATTTAAAAAAAAAGACTGAATATTAATTTGTATCTGAAACTACAGTAATTTGAACAAATTGTTAAAACAGACTAAATATTCTGGAAGTATTGCAACTGGTGCAAACTTCAATGGCTGTGACAACAGCCAATAAGATAAATTGTTTGTTACTACAGGAGCCACAGAGATTGGCTAAAACATAGAAAAACAAAACCAGTCAAAGTCAATATTTTTGGATGTTTTTCCTGCCTGAAGAATCAGATCAATTTGTATCTACAGGGTCTTTATTATAAGTTGAGACGGGGCGACCGGAGTTTTCACTCTCCGCTGCGGAGTCCGCATTAGCCGCGGGTGGCGTGCGCGCGGCTTCCCTGCTTAAAGTGTAGGCTATATAAAGTATTACATATCTTACCTTATAACATATGTTGGAAGTGTCGTCCTTCCTGTGTTATACAGGCATTGTATCTGGAAACCACATTCTGGCTGACGCGAGTGAGTTCTTCCAGTGTAATGCCCCTAATTTCATTCGTAATGTTTTCTTTCAGCTCCTCCAATGTGTGAGGATTTGTTCGATAAACCTTATTTTTAAGAATGTGGTTTCCAGATACAATGCCTGTATAACACAGGAAGGACGACACTTCCAACATATGTTATAAGGTAAGATATGTAATACTTTATATAGCCTACACTTTAAGCAGGGAAGCTGCGTGCACGCCACCCGGGGCTAATGCGGACTCCGCAGCGGAGAGTGAAAACACCGGTCGCCCGTCTCAACTTATAATAAAGACCCTGTATATACTGTCAGTGCTAAAACTAGGAATAATTAAAATTTTCATGTAAAATTTCTATATCCTTATAGTTCAGAAGTCTGTGTAGCTTTTTAACATTTTTTTCCTTACAGTTTCGTGAAAAGATCAATAAAAAGAACAGCAAGCGCTGGAGCAGCATTGCAAACAAACATGCAGCTATTATGTTTAGCGACAATGAAGAACAGATGAAGGCTATCATTAATAGGTTGGTGAATTTATGACTGATAAAAAAAGTTTTGATATTTACTTCCAGACAGACTTTAGAATGATCAAAAGTACTTGCTTGGAAAATATAAAAAACAAGAGACTACTGAAATATTTTCCACATATCGTGTTACAGAGCAAAAACTGAGTGGCCGGTCAATACGACTTGAGTTTTTCATGGTTTTCCCAGTCGTAATGTTAATTGCCGGCTTGGATATTTACTTACCATGATTAATCACCACTATTTCAACCTAGATCATAATCATCAAAAATTGAATATTGATTGAAATTAACAGAATCATAACATATCAACAATAGAAAACAGATTTCACATCAATACTTGCATGGCCTACTCGTATACCTACAGAACCTAACATGTGATATGGCATCATAAGATAAAATGTCTATAAATAAAGTTGAGAGAAAAAGTATTATGGGGGGGGGGATTAATGGTTACCTTAGTGTAACAGTAGGCCACATAACTAGTGATGAACAATTGTTTTCTTTTTTGGTGCGTTACAACTTCTAATAATTTAAACTGATTTAGAACTTTGACGATTATGATATAGTGCTGATGAGTCATGGTGAGTAAATACTCAATCCAATATCTGCCTTTAGAACTGGGGGAAGGGGGGGATAACCTCTGAAGTCAAATTGGCCAGCACGAGGTTTGAACATGGGAACTCCCAAATGAGAGCCCAAGATGCTAGTGCTTGAGCAATCCTGCTCAGTCTCTTATTATAAATTTTAAAAATTCCTTCTGCACATTGATAATCCTGAACTTTTACAAATGAACAGTGATTTCTCTTGAATCTACCAACCCTTCTTTACAGTCTTTTGTCTTTGACTTTAACTATGTCCTTTGCTCAAAATGTCCAAAAGTAGTTAGTGGCAACAGCACCAAGAGAGAGATTGATACAGTAGCCTACATGTATTTTTTGCTTTGGCAGGTTTAAGAATTGGGAACAAGTTACGTGAAAAATCTCAAGCTGCCATTCCTGACTTGTGATATTCTTTTTACAGCCTGACTGAAGCTTATGACCTGGACACTATGGAGGCACTGGCTGTTGGTCCTGCTACTTGTGTTCTGTGTGGAGAACCAGCACCAAAAAAATGCTCCCGTTGTAAAGCTGCTTCCTATTGTGGAAGGTATGTATGAATTGTACAAGGGTAAGTCAATTCGTATCTGAATTTTTTGTGTAATCTTTTGTAGGTTGGCTGTACTGCTTTCTTTGTGCTAGCACACGTCAAAATGTTAATTTGTCTAAGTTTGTGAAAAGTTTGACCTTTATGACTCCACTGAGCATTGCGTGGTTGCACATTAAACATGGCTGCACCAAAGAAGAACAGTGTGCAGTGATCCGTTTTTTGTCATCTGAAGGTGCATCAGGAGTTGATATCCATTGTTATAGACTTTCCACACAATTTGGGGGCAATGTTTTACAAATCGATTGAGAAGTTAAAAAATGGTCGGATAAGTGTGGACGAGGAAAGAACAGGACACCCATCCACATCCACTAGTGGCGCTAACATTGAGCAAGTTCATATCATGATTCAGACATAGAGTGACTGTCGAAGTGGTAAACCATATGCAAATCTAGCCATGGTTCTGCATATGACATTATTCATTACAGGCTTGGCTTTCAGCAATAGAATACTGAAATATGAGAGTGGCAAGTGCATCACTGGGTGGGAAGTCAAGGAATAGTTTGAATAGATGAGCTGCATTTGACTCTCTTTAAATTTTTAAGATTCTCCAATGCACTTAACGCATGAATATGGCACACTATTTTTTATACAATAGGGAAAGATACTTGCAAGTAATTAGGTGAAAAAGAATGATATATTACCAGCTGTTTAAGATGATGGTCTAGTTTCACACATACCAACTTCAAAAGGTTAATGACTATTTTAATACTGCTAGTTGTTAATGTGAATTGAACCTAATTCAATATTAAGAAATAAAATGGAAGTCGAGACACGGGTTAGATTGAAACTGTAAACTTCAGCCAGCAAATACAATTAATTACCGTATTTTATGGACTATAAGACACACTTTTTTTACATTGAAAACAGAGCCTTGAATGTTGGGTGCGTCTATTGGTCCAAAGTACAATAAAAAATTTAAATTATGGTAAACATTGCCAGAATTCCATAGGTATTGTAGGTGTTGTAAACGATAAGATATTTACAAATTTTGGCACACAAAAAAAGGAATGTTGAGTACTTTAAATAAAAGGAGTTGTCTCTGCGGGTGGTTTAAATGAAGGCAAACAGCCTTGACCCGTTACACTTACCGTATGCTGAATTGAGGGTTAGAGGGTGTAAAAGTGTTTTCAGTATTTTATGAGAAATCAGTCCAGTTGTTAAAATTTACGCGATGCCACCTGTACAGAAGAGATTTTCATACAACGCAGGTTTTAAAGTTAGAATTTATTTACACTGATTCCATTGTACAAGGTTATAATTTGTTTTTTTGCAATGAAGTATATTATTCCCTTTTGAAATTTTTCGTTTAGAATCACATTCAATTTATTTTCCTTTAAATTTCCATCCTAAACCCAAGGTGCGTCTTATGGTCCGTAAAATACAGTATGTTCTACGTCTGCAATAACGGACACATCAAAGTATATAGGATTTCGCCTATGCAATGTCACTTATGGTATCAGTTCATATTATGATTTATGAACATACCTCAAATAAAAATTGTGATTAAACATGTGCTTTGCTTGCTCTCTTCTTTCAGGGAATGCCAGGTGAAGAATTGGCCCAAACATAAGTCATCCTGTGACTTTTTAGTATCCAAGAAGGAGAACACAAATTAAAAACTGTTTGAATCAAGAAAATTAAAGCAGCTTCAATACATTATCCTTAACAGATAACCTTGTATAATTCATAATATTATGCAAATGTAATTAGTGTGTGGAATTAAAGATTATCTTAAGTGTAAAAATATGTCTGGAAATCCAGTTTGTCCCCAACCACAACATGAATGTCAATGGAGGGACGTGTGACATCACAAGTCCGTCCCATGTTGCTCCAAATGTGGTAATGACTTCATGTAGTGAATTTTAGCATTGTAGTGTTTACATTTTAGTTAAAATATCTCAAAGTTGTGTAACAGGCTGCCGTATTTGTACACCGAAGAGCTATTGTTTTCTGAATATATGTATGTAAATTTAAAATTTCAAAAGTAGATCTGCCCCTTTTTGTGTTGGAAATCCTTCAAATGGCTTTCACCTCAATCCCCTGAGGTCCCAGGTATGCTTCCACATCGACAGGAACTATAAATCTGAAGGCAGATTTGGCAACCAAGTACAAAGTCTTATTCTAAGGCTCAGTCATGGGCACACTAGTAGGAGGTAGTGGTACATAGAATGGTGACTTGGGAAATGATATTGCGTATCAGGGATACATGTACCTCTATGCCTACATAATAACAGTTTTCCTTGTACATGATTTAGGCACCACAAGATTATGTTAGTTTAGATATGTTACCCTTATGTTATTCAACCCGAGTATGCATACCCCTGGGGATTGATAGAGCATTGAGCTATTTAAGGGCTAAGCTCAATGTTTAAAATGTTGGGGTTTATTATACTGCGAATTACTGTTATCAAAATCACAGAAATACACCGCTTTTCAAAGTGCATTTGTTTTCTTTTCAATTTCTAGCTTTCCCTGCCTAAACTATTAAGTGATGCAGATGTAACTCATAATATTGTATCGCCTATCAGTTATCAAGGGTGAAATGTAACTTGTTTGTGAACCACGAACATTAAACACTAATAGTGCAGCGAATGAGAACAAACATACTTTATATACTTACTAGCTCAATGAATGTAATGTACCATATACAGTAGAACCCCGATAATTCGAGCTAATTGGGGCTGAGGCTACCTCGAATTACAAAAAACTCGGATTATACAGAAACATCACTAAATCAATGGGTAAATCATAAATAAATGTTTAATGAGCACAATAATGGTTTAAAAAATAAAAAAATAAATAAACAATATAGTAGGCAAATATATCTTTAATAGGCCTGTATGTATATTGGTAAACATTCCCAATTTGCTACATCGGCATCCTTAAAGGATTAAGTTATTGTCTGACTCTTAATGGAGTGGAACGGGAAAGCGGGGCTACTAGGAAAACACTTTTAATTACCATTGTTGCTGAGTAGGGATTACTGTAACAATACAGTATTCTTTGCACTGTATGCACCGTATGATTGACACGAGGTCCCGACAATGAAAGATCGAACCTAACGGTTTCTGTCAATCTGTAGGCCCTAATAGAAATGCATTAGCAGTCTGAAGCCAATGTTATTTCTGTGTAGGCCTATTATGAACGAAACCCCTAAGTGGGACAGTTTTACCTGCATTTTTGTACATGGAAAAATTGAAAGAAAGCTCAAAATGTAACACATTCGGAAGTGCGTAAAACTTACATGTGGACACCGTATAAAAACGGGATTTTACTCTAGTTTTATGGAAAATTTTAACTTTCTTAAGACCAGCTCGAATTACACGGA
Organism: Ectobius pallidus; assembly: GCA_964059195.1. Classification (NCBI taxonomy): domain Eukaryota; kingdom Metazoa; phylum Arthropoda; class Insecta; order Blattodea; family Ectobiidae; genus Ectobius; species Ectobius pallidus. The sequence continues at coordinate 108,532,200 of CAXKWD010000010.1, forward strand.
ACCTCGAAATACCGGGGCTCGAATTTCCGAGGCTCTACTGTATACTCGAATACTACCCGCATATTTTTTTCAAAAATCACGAGTGAAAAACTGGGGTGCAGGTATTATTTGAATACTGGTCTCCTCTCATCTGAATTTTGTACCAAATTGGCTCAATACTTTGTAGTAGTATCACAGTATAGCATAACAGTAGCGAAGCTGTAATGAAAGGAAAATGAGAGAAGGAAATGCTTTCTTATGCACATGGTCCGCCATGACTGGCGGCGAAACAAGGCACATGTAGACACCAAGCAAGTAACAGTATGGTACAAGCAGAAGCAATAATTTGGGAAAAGTTCGATGAATTTCCACATGATTTTGACCTTGGATCGGGCCAGTCGGATGTACGTCATCACACCTGATTCCCGCTGAACAGCTTTAGTGTATTGTTGTTGAAAGTGACGCAGCGCGTATAAGACTGCGAGATTTCCAGCTGGCTGTTATGTTATTTTTATAATTACATTTTAGCCTACCATATTTAATTCTTTTATTATATGTAATGTTAATTATAAACCTGGAAAAATAATTTTATATAGAGGCCTATAGATTTTCCCCCCCTCAAATTTCCTTTCAAAAAATTTGGGTACGGGTATTATTCAGGTATATACGGTAATTAAATTTTTAATTTAATATCCACAATCATTGGTATGAAGCACAAATCTGCTTATTTACTTACTACCAAATGTTTTCCTGCAGTACTTCTTTTACATGCCTGTTCAGATGAAATACAAAATTTCATGTGGAGTAGCAAATATTCTTGCGATGACAAGATCTTTTAACGTCATTATATAATGTGCCTAGCATCTGAAGAACAATAGTCATTCTTGAAAAAAGTGAAACAGGAATGACGAAACTGTAAAATTAAAGAATTCAAGATTGTCTAAAACAAGTTGAAAACAGATGTGAAAATAACATGAAGGGAACAATAGCAGCTAGTGTATTTTCAAACAGAAAACTATACGGTAACTAACTGAAAAACCAAGATGATGAGATTAAGATGGGAACTATTTTCGGATCTGAGAGGAGTAAGGAGTATAGCAGAATATTTTTATTGCATACCCAGGTGGCTTCAAAGGAATAAACCGTTAAGTCGGGTTTCTTTACAGTAACTGATCTGACAAAGTCGGTATTGGTTTCCACTTTCCAAAACAAAAGCAAAGTTGCAACATTCTCATTATCATCACTGACCTCAGTTCTTCTCTCGCTTTAATCAATTCACACGTGCTATTGTTTACCATAATTAGATCTTGCAAACCCCTTTTCGACTCAATGCAAAGTAAACGGATAGTTGTGACAAAACATTCTTAGATTCTGATTGGCTGAGGTAACTATCTAATAAGTGCGGTGATCATAAAAGCATGGGTTCGAATTTCTCCTCCTAACAAAATAAGCCTCCTGGGTATGCAATAAATAACTGTACTATAACAAATTCAATCAATATCTCTGCATTACATGTAACAATTTGACAATAGAAAATTTATAATGTACCTTATTTCATTCCAATGTAACTTCGTTTCAGACTTGTATTCATATTATGCTTCTATCATCAAATTGTTATTACTTCTGAGATTTAACATTCATCCGTTTTTAAATAAAAATTTTATTTTTGTTTGGAAACGATTTACATGCTGCTTCAAGGATCCCTTGACTGCTTAAGATAGTCTCTGAGAACATCATTCGCTTGTGTCTCTTCACCAAAGTCCTGGAATAAATAAAAATAAAAACTCAATTAACTCACAAGCACTGAAAACTATAGAAAAAATATTCAGGTGAATTAAGTCTAGAGAAAGTAAGGACTTTATCCATGCTCTTTTGTAAGTCTCTATATTACCTTTATTTCCTTTTCAATTATGTACATTCACATCTTGTATATTGCTTGTAAAAACATTATTTTCATTTTCAGACAAATGCCTCAATGTCAACAAACCAATTCTTTAAAAAGAACTTTTCTGACAGCCATAGTCATCATGAAATGAAAATATATATAGCAGAATGTAAATAGTAGGCGTTTACGATGGCTGTGAGCATGCTCAAGCACGTCATTAGAGAAATGAGCTTGCCCCAGCCCCCTCCCAAGAACTGGGTAAGACCTGCTGAATGTGCATTCATTTATTTATTTATTTATATTGGCTATACAACACGTACGTGAGAACAAGAAAGCCGTGGGCTAGATCAAGACAAAGATTTCGTTAAAAGTTACATGTTACCTACAGTTCTGATAGAATTGGCACGATTACAAAAAGAATGAATAGTGAACAACATTCAAAAAGAAAACGCCTCTGAAGGGGGCAGCCAACATTGCAAAATGAGAGTAATTTTTATACTTATTATCTCCTTGCTAGCTGTCTATGACTTTCTTAAATACTAATTTTGTACAGATGTTTTGATCTTTTCGAAATAACTATTGATCACATTTTTCAACAATGGTGCAGGTCATAAAAAATCATTTAAAAAGTAGATACAATACTGTTGAGAACACTGGAATATAGCAAATCCTCATTCCGTTTGAAAACTATTCTTTCCGTGTCAGGTAAATTTCCACATGGTATTGCCACATGCTCCGTGGAGTGGTACATTAGTTTGTTTACATCTCCTTTAAACTTAAAGTGAAAATAGAATAGTATGTCGCATCCACACATATTTTGAAAGTGAATACAATAATACTGAATATGGTACGCCTACGAAAGAACTAAGTATGTCGTATCCACACGTATTTTGAGTGAATACGAGAATGCAAAATATGGTAGATACATTTTTAAAATTATTTCAAAATCAGTGGATAAAAGTTAAAACACAACGTTTTGACTCTACCCTTGAGTCTTCCTCAGGAGACACCTCATTCTATACTAAGAATATGAAAATAATTTTAAAAACTTCCTTTTATTGTATCTGACTCAGTGGAAATCAGGACCGATATGGATGTTTTGTTAAATATGGTAGGCCTCTAATTTCTCTTACCAATGTGTGGAAAGACACTTTGACAGGGACGTATATTCCACCAGGGCTACCAACAGAAAACAATCTTGTAGAACGGAAAATAGATTTTCTATGCCACTTCAAAGTGTGTATACATTTCTTTGAAGCAATATATATATATATATTAGTTTTAAAAAATAATATTCACTTCTTGCAAGTAAAACTACATTTACAACCCCTTTCAAAGAGGCCCTATTAATGACAATGATATCAACTGATATTTAAAAAAAAAAAAAAAAAAAAAAAAAAAAAAACAGGTGCCAGGTGGTACAGTAGGGATTTTAATCATGCCGAAGAGATATATTTAAGAATATGCCACATTTAAATGTAACACAAAAACTCTTACCTTTACAACAACACATGAACAACCAACAACCTTCCTCGCCTTCCCTGTGTTGTCAATCTTGCACAGACCTGCCCATTCACCAAGTTTCTTATTGTTATCCACTTTAATAAGAGGAATCTGATGCTCATTGCACAGAGCTTGAACCAACTTTTTGTACATGGGTTCGTCACAGTTCTCTGCTAATACACACAACAAAGCTTGTCTCCTATAAGAAAACAAAATATGCAGGACGTTATCATTTCGTTCTACCTGAACTTTCAATGTATATAAGCATGCAATAAAACAATATCTAATGTTTCTGAAAGTTCAGAAATACTATGGGGAATGGGAGGAGCTTTAAGAGTATGGTCAAGTGCATTAATGTTAAATAATAACCAAGAATCCCAATTTTGTGTGTGAGTGTGTGTGTGTACTTACTAAAATCAACTGTGAAGAATTCATCGACTTCATATAGGCATTCCTGTATCAATATCCTTTTTAACCAGTTTTTTAAATTTAATTTGGGTTGCTGTTTTATTACAGTAGGTAAGATATTGTATAGTTTCATTGATAAATGGTGCCTTTTTCTTTTTAAATAGATCTGGTATAATGATAAAATTGCACTCTTAAATCAATTTTGTTTCTGGTATCATAATTGAGGGCCTGAGAAGCAAAGTGATACAAGTGACATTTAGTTTCTTTCAAGATAAAGTACTTTGAAGTTCAAATAGCACTAAAAAAATAAATTGCAGGGCTATGGTGTTGTAACTTTACAGTGACGTACACTAGAACCTACACTTGTATTACTTTTTCTCTGAACAGAAGTGATGTTATGTATTTGGAATATGCACTTATATAATTTTTTTTCAAATTTGTCACTTATATCACTTTGCTTCTGAGTGCCTCAATTGTGAACATCACTATTCATTCTAAATTTAGCTTTATTAACATGAGTGTAACAATAGATTATGAACAGTGGGGGAAGTGTCAGAATTCTAGTTTTTTTAAAAGTGGTTTGCAATGGGCTATCTAAGGTACCGTACATCTCATAAAATTCTAGTTGCCATTTCTGCTGCCTAAAAGCTTTGTATAAGTGACTACTAGCACCCCAAAAGCACAGTCCTAACTCAGCACAGATTGTATTTTAGCATAATATACACTAAAAGCAAGACTATATTTATATCAATAGCATATCTTACCCTTAGTAATAGGTACCAGCCCTTCCTACCTTACCACAGACCACATTAATATGAGATTCCCAGGTTAAACGCTGATCTAGACAAATGCCCAAGAACTTAAGAATACCTCCATTTCATTAATGCTATTAAAACTAAAATTTATATAAAGTTTTTGCTTCATTTAAAGGTAATTTATTAGCTGAGCACCAGTCTATGATAGAAGTGGTCTCTTAACGTTTCTGTTAATTCTTACAAGATATTTTCAATCCTAGGTCATATGCAAAAAGTGAAGTATCTATAATGTGAAGTATGATTCTTACTTGTATGAAGTATCTATATTTGGTTTATCTATGGTTACAGGTAAGTCGTCAATGTAGATGTAGATAATATAATACAGACCTAATATAAGTTAGACCCTTGGGGTGCTCCAAACCGAATGTTTCTACCCTTGGAATATAATCCATCTTTATAAACAAATTGCATCCTTTCACTCAAATATGATCTGAATACATTTAAAGACTTGTTATCAACTCCATAACAAGTTTTCTGCAAAGAATGTCATGCTGGACAGTGTTAAATGCTTCTGTCATATCGTATGATGAAAAACTGTTTGAAAACCCTTTCTCTATGGCATTTACAACATTGTCCACTAAGGTTAGTACTGCATCTTGAGTGCTTCTCAGTAATCTGAAACCAAATTGCTTTACAGAAAATAAACCATTATATTCAAAATATTTGGAGAGTTCAGAGTGAAATAGTTTTTCAAATAATGTAGATATGATTAGGACAATCGATATGGGTCTGTAGTTTAAAGGGTCACTTCTACTCCCTTTTTTGTGAATCGGTATTGCTTTAAATTTTATTTCCTGGGGAAAGATCCTTTTATCAATAATACATTCATTGAACAAGACAGTCAACACTTCACAAATAAAACAAGCAGAGATCTTAAGAATTGAAGAGTTCAATCCATATACATCTAAACAATTGCTAGAGTATCCAAAACATTGAATAAGTAAATAAATAAATCAATAATAATTAGAGCCATAACAATACGAGATAAACAACATAATCATTAAGAATGTTCATAGTAGCACAAACCTAGAAAGATAATAGGCCTATAATAATTAAAGGACACGTTTAAAATATGATACCAAACAGGCATTCCTGTCAAAATGTTCAAAACAAGGGACTTACTTAATATTACTACTTGTTGAGATTATGGGCTGGAGGAATTCAAGATTTTACATCACTTGGCACATTATATTTTCAGAAAGGCAACTCCTCAGCATTGTAAATATTTGGGTAACTGCTCAGAAGAGGGAGCCTGCCTTGCATGTATCATCATAAAATGTAATGTGCAAATCTAAAAAGGACTAGGCATATATCCATATAGATGGGTGGGATACTTTGTTCCACAAGACTGTTATCGAGGAAACTAACCATATGTTTTTTTTCCAGAGCATGCATACATAAACCTATTGGCTGCATTGGCAAAACAGAAGAATCTATGGCACCTTGGCTCTCACCCCACTATCCTCCGCACATTGCCATGCTGATGGCCCTTTTCCCCTACCTGACCTTGAAGGCCTGCTGTGGCAAAAAAGACAACTTTAGGTCACGCACCAGTCAAGCTCCACCCTCATTCTCCTGCTGGCTGCTTCCCCATTGCTTCAGAGCCTTGCACGTGCACCTCACTATTTTACCCTTCATCATATACGCATAAAAATATACAAAATCATAGCGTTATGAAAATGACCCTTGTACCATACCAAAAGTACACAAAATAAGAAAAATAAAATATTCCGAAAATGACTCTTGCACCAAAACGGTATGTCTCATGTACCTTCTATATAGCTCTCTAAACTTAAATAGATGAATTTTCCTTTTTCCTTTCACCGCCCAGCAATCACTCATGGTGTAGTGGTTAAGGCTGGTGGTTACGGTGCTACTGGTCACAAGTTCAAATCCCAGTCGATCCAAAATTTATTGTTAGGAATAGGTCCGAAACAGGTAGGTAGGACGAGGTGAGAGGAAAAGGAAGAGTAAAAAATAATACATTATTTAATTTTTTCCCAGTTTCACCTTCTGCCTACTAGATGGCTTTGCAGTCCGGTGTTCCTAGTAGGGCAAAGTCGCAATGTAGGGGGGCCCCATCTCATGATGTGCTCTGCGGATGGGCGATTTTGTTTCTCAGCGAGGCAGGTTGACCAACATGACGCTTTCTGTACATTGCTTATCAGATAACATTAGTGACAGGTTCTGTTAGGTTACGAACAGTGATATTAATTTAAAAAATAATATAATATAAACAATGACACTTAATTATAATAGTGGATACCGGTAATACAAATAATATAAATATAAAAGCAAAATAATATTTATATGTCATTAATCAGGAATATAAGTGATTCCTGAGTATAGAGAGGTAGAGGAAAGAATAGGACCGTAAATTATTTTCAATTGGATATGGATATTAATTTAGTAGGGCATTCTGAATTCTCCCTAAATTCTAGTTTAGTGGCAGTTACGTTACGAACGGTGTTACTAATTAGTGACAGATTCTGTTTGGTTATGAACAGTGATATTAATTTTGTAGGGCATTCTGAATTCTGCAGAAGTTCTAGTTTAGCAGCAGTTAGGTTAGGAATGGTGATATTGGTATTAGTGACATGTTATGTTAGGTTATGAACAGTGATATTAATTTAGTAGGGCATTGTGGATTCTCCCGTTTCATAAATGGGCCATATTGTATCTCCCGCGAGGTTCGTTGTGTTGGTGAACCTGTTTCCCAGGAATTCTACGTATTCTGCTATTGTAACGTCACACCTCTAACATCCAATCACGAGTTTGATCATCATATGGAGATAAAAATATGGCGGAATTCATGCTACTTTCCGCTAGATCGTGTTATAAAAGAAAGTGTAACGTTTAGGGCGGGTGGGTTGGACCAAATCATTCGTCGAGGCAACATCTCCTCTACAACAAAATACGTATGATATTAGGTGTTTTATGAGAAGAAAGTTGGTTTTCAAAGTCGGTTCCCCTACAAGGCGATTTTACCCCTAGTAGTTCAAATCACGCGGCTCCGGTCATGAAAACCACCAATAACGGCCGTGGGTGTCGGCATGCTGACCACATGCCCCCCAATCCTGCCATCTGCCTACGGGAGATGACGCAGCGGTCGGGTGGTAGGCCAAGTCCCTCCAGGGATGTAGCGCCACGGAGTTTAGTTTAGTTCAAATCACGCTGCTAGGCGGGTCCCATTAGTGAGTAGGAACGGGGGCGGCTAGGGTGCCACAGATTCTTCCTTTTTCCTGCAGCATTAGATATACTTGTGTGGGAAGGACCAATGAAATGAAAGACTATCAGATAGCCAATGGAGTGTTGGCTGTTGACTTTAAGCTCCATCCACAATGTGTAGTCGAAGCATAACGTGTGGTGAGTAATGGACGCCATTCACAATGTGCAGTTGCAGTTGACAGCAGGCAGTTGGCAGTCCGTAGTCTGGAAATTCATCTTCGGTAATCTTCATCATTAGCATAAGTTATCATGGTAGCGGCCACTGCTTCCCTAATAATATGTCAGATGGAGATTCTATCATCATTACTTTGCATCATCTTGTGGTAGTAGTAGTAGTAGTAGTAAGTATTCTGCCTTCCGGCAGGTTTTCAAACTTGGTACGCGAATTTTGTTTTCCAAAACTGTCTATCCTCTGCTTCCTCCTTTAGCATCCAATATTTCCGCTTTTCCCTTAAATCGTCCAACAGCTAAATTCTTCTTCTTCCAAGTCCAGTTGTACCCTCCAGTAATCCTTCTACGACATCATGTAATAAGCAGTGCCTTCTGAGAATGTGCCCAACCCAGTTTGCTTTCCTCTGACGAATTGTGTGTATGATTGACTTCTTCTCACCCACTCTACTCAGAACCTCTTCGTTTGTCACCATGTCCATCCACTTTGTATTTTCTATCTGTCTCCAGCACCACATTTCAAAACTTTCTAAATATTTCTTCTCTAATTTCCTCAAAGTCCATGTCTCTGATCCATATAAAGCAATACTCCAAATATAACACTTCACCAGGTTTTTACGTAGCTCTAGGTTCAGACTACTAGTTAGCAGAGTTCTCTTCTTCATAAATGCTTTCTTGGCCATGGCAATTCTTGATCTTATCTCCTTGGTGCAATAGGCATCTTTCGTCAGTACACTTCCTAAGTACAGTGGAACCTCGTTAACACGTTTCTTTAGGGACCGAAAAAAATAGATGTCTTAAACGGGAAAACGTACTACTGAAAATTAAAAAAAAATAGTAGGGAGTATGTAGATAGGCCTATGTTTTCTAAGTTGCTCAGAACCACTCAAAAGTGCATCCATATTGACACACAGGAGCTTCTATGCCAAGCCATTAGTTATGCGAGATTTAAATTATGTAAACAAAAACATAGGCCTAATGATTTTATTTGAAAAAATTAAACAAAAGTTGCAAAAATTGAAGGAATGTAGGGGAGCCATATTTAATGAAAAACCATACGAAATTCACACAAAAAAGCATCCACTTTATTCTAAAACATCACACATGAAACAAGTTGCACTCCACAATCCATTAACAAACATAAAATAACTGGAAGTGTAATTGTTCAAAATTTCAGCGAACAAAGTCAAATTGCTAATGAAATGCAATCCAATACCCATGTGAGAAGCATGATCTGCTTTTTTAGCCTACATTTCATCAAACATTCTAATATTTTCTTCTCGACACCACACGAACCGTAAGAAATTTGAAACATATTTCACTACCTAGAGAACACAATAAAAATATCACGAAAAAAAATGGCGGCTATACAGCTGACGCTGAAAAATCTTCATGAAGTCAAAATGACCAATGAGAAGCAAACACAATGGCTGACAATTGGTGTCCAAATGACCAATGAGAAGCAACTATAATGACTGATGATTGGTCCCATAGAGCAAAGAGTACAATAATTCTGACAGAGATTATACGATCGGACACAAACAAAGCTTGTGTTTGGCAAAGTGTGGTTGGCGAGCCAAATACGAACGTACTAAGCGTTAAACCAAAACGTGTTAAAGAAACATTTAAACATGTAATTATTAAGATTGGGACCGGGACTTAAAACAACCGACGTACTATGCGGGAAAACGTAGTAATGAGGAACGTGCTAACGAGGTTCCACTGTATTTGAACTGGTTCACGTTCTCTAATTCTTGATTTCCCATGATAATTTGAAGCGGCTCTTCTCTCTTCGATATCCTCATCACCTTCGATTTACCTATGTTGATTTCCATTCCATACTTTCTTCCTGTTTCCACCAGCCTGTCAATCATTCCTTGCAATATTTCTTGTTTCTTTGCCAGAATCACCAGGTCGTCCGCATATTTGATGGTGTTAATAGCGTATCCTCCTATCACAAAATCCCTAACTCCTTCTAAGGCTTGTGGGCAGTAGTAAAAAGCTTCTGCATTTAGTTCAGTAATGATAGGTAAATGACAGGTTTTGTTAGGTTAGAAACGTTTATGTTAGTTTAGGAGCAAACAGTTTTAGGTCACGCCATTTAGTATATTGCTCCTGAACTAACAAACTTTCCTAACCTAACAAAACCTGTCACTGACCTAGAATTTACTGGAGGCACTACGACGTATTATTAGGGAGGCAGTGACCGCTGCCATGATAACTTACGCTAATGTTGAAGATTACCTCATCTTCAACTACCGACTGCAAGTAACATATTACGAGATTGAAAACGATTTACTAGTGCAAATAAACAGATCAGCATACTACGAGAAAGCAAGATGTGTTTATTTATTATGCAATTATAAAGCGATTCCTCCATATTTTTTGGGCGAAAGCACTTTATGCTCCGCCCACTCGATATTCACATTTTGTTTCTCAGCGAAGCAGGGTAACAAACTAACCTTGTATATTGTCGCCGACACTCCCAACCGTACCAAATGTTAAAAATGTGAGTGTGCCCCTTGTACTAAATAGGCCTATTAAAACTGCGAGAGTGCCCCTTGCGAGGGTAAGTGCCTTGTACCCAACGGTTTGTCAGCCTGTTCACGCTTGAAAAATTCGCTAGATCAGGGGAAGACAGAAGCTTGCTCTGTGACGTCACTGCTTTATGCTCCGACTGCTCGCGTTATATCTCTGCGAGGAGCATGTGAAATGTAGGCATCAGTGAACAGGGGGGAAGAGAGGGGCATTAGCATTGCGGGAATTTAGGGGGTTAGAACTTACGTAATACGTGTTTCCGAGTTAATGAAACATCAATCAATTTTTTTGATAGTTTATCGGTTAATTACAGCGCAGCAGTTTAACATATTATAAATAATTCTATTTTTCTATTCTGTGAGAACAATTGCCTTTCCACAAAATCTATGTTCTTTGACAAAAATAGACAATAGGCTACTATCATTTGAATTAACATAATTCACTACAGTAAAAATGATAAAAAAAAATGAACTGAATTAATTACCAAACAAGCTCGTCTGCACCTTAGATGATACAAGATTACAGTAACAATTTTCTGACTTTCCTGTCTCTTTTTCTTTAACAAGTTTATCAATGTTGGGACGTAATGTTTGAGCAATATTTAATCGAAGACTACATTTAGGTTGTGATTTAACAATGTACTTCTTGATTTGAGCTTTGCACGTTTCATTAGTGAAAAAAATTGTTCGGCCACATATGTCGATCCAAAATTACATAATATTCGTGCGGCAAGTCTCGGGAATCTGGTTTCAGAGAAATTTCTGTAAAAGTTACCCAAGACCACTTTACGTTCGTAGGCCTATTTGTCCTTTAACAGATCGTCGCATTGTAAGTTTAGCAGTTCCAACTGATACCGGCAAGGAACGTCTTTGACATTAACTGAATATGGGGTAGCAAAAAGTTTAAACATTGGAGAAAGGTTTTCCACATCCTGAAACCTCGATTCGAACTGAAGAAGAATGTTTTGCAGAACTAACACATGTTCTGCAGAGAGAACACTATCAGGATCGCGTACTTGCAATAACTTTGAAAAATGCTCCGTATTTCCAATCAGAAGTTGTTCTACCCACAGAGCTAAAGTGAATAGGTCCTCTAGTACCTAGCTCTAGCGTACTCTAAACACCCCTACTACCGTGCGCTCTTGCTGACGTCACACACAAGGGATCCGCATGCTCTTGCTCCACAAACGTCATCACAAGACGTAGTTGACTTCCCCTGCGCTAGATCGTGGTATAAAAGGAACTGCTTCACTGAGGGTGGGTTGGGCAGGATATGTCTCATGCGAAAGTGCATTTTATATTTGTTTTTCCCTATTTTTTATACTGTGAAATATTTTCAGGGAAAATCCTAGAGATAGTGGTATCCCGCCCAACCCACCCAAAATGGTGCACTTTCTTTTATAGCACAATCTAGTGAATTCTTTTGTCCTTGTATTATGTAGAAACTCGTGACTGGACGTTGGAGGTGTGACGTCAAATCGCTAGATGGCTGGTGACAGGCTGACAAACCTTGCAGGGAATATAATGAGGTGGGCACAAGGTCAGTGGGTACCAGGCACTTGCGACAATATACAAGGACAGTTGGTCATCCTTCTTCGCTAAGAAACAAAATACATCACACTGTCCATGCAAATGTGAATATCGAGTGGGTGGAGCTTAAGGGGCCACCTGTTTTTGGAATTCACCTGTTTTCCTAACCTCAATGTCGACTGAATACTGTGGACAGCTCGAGTGCTGCTCCCAAGCAGCCGACTGCAACTGCACATTGCGGATAGAGCTTAAAGGCCATATAACCGCAAAATATCAAACATAGCACATATATGGTAGTGCTAAAGTAAACCCAAACATGGTGCATGGATTCAAATTATGGTTTACTCAGGTAGCAGTAAACCTAGGACTCAACTTTGGAATATGTCCCTTAAAAAAAAGTTGCTGTTTCTTGCGTATTTTTTGTTGTTCGGAATTTTTAAGGCCCCTACGCGTCATTTACATTTTTTTGCATTTTTTTTTAATTACACAAACGTTTATATCATTTATTTATATTAACAGATTAATTGCACATTCGACGGATTCTTTACTTACCAGGCATGCGCCATTTTGGATTGGAGACGTCATGTACTGCTGCCAACATTGCTGGAATTGTCTACCCTAGGTCACGCTGCCAATTTCCAACGTGAAGACACTGACTCTAATGCGCAATTTCGTAACGCTACAAGTGACGCTACGGGTGAAGCTGCAGCTAGCACTTCCAATTAAATTAAATGTACTGAAATGTTTGTTTGATCTACTTGTGATGGAAATGAATGTATGCAATTCTAAAATTAGTAGGCCTACAATACCTCAAACACTAGTACAATATTTACAATAATAATAATAATAATAATAATAATTTATGTACAAGTAAAGGCGCTAAACCTACTTAACTTTAAACTCTAGTCTACAGGATAAACAGTCCTGATATCTTCTATCATTTCCTGAAACGGATCTGCTAGTCGGTGCTTACAGTCCAGACGCCACAAGTATTCTACCAAATGGGTATCTACCTGTTCGCGTCTGATACCGCCCCTGGATAGGCATGCTCGGAGAGATCTCCAACGTGACTCGATATTGTTCGTATGAACACCAGTCACCGGATTTACGAAATGCTGGCTATGGTTTACAGTGAGATGGGCTGCGAACCCGCCACCCAGTAAGCCATTGTAGCCTCTCCAACAATCAGTATGGATTGTAGAAGCGAAATCCACATGCTGCGCAATTAAGGCAAACAGAGTGGCAGCATCTCTATTGTTGTTGGGGCACACTACACATGTTTCACATTTTGGGACTTGAACCCATCTGCAGAACACATGTCTGGGGTTTTGGTGCATATATTGGCAGCAGTGACTTCAGATGTTGCCTCCATTCTTAGTCTCGGCACTTCGGGAATCTTCGCAGTTCATAGCATATCAACGTGAACTTTCGGACTTAGAAAATTTTCGAGGGACATATTCCAAAGTTTTACAGTGGTATTAATCAGAGGCGGCAGCCAGATGCGCGTGAGAGAGGTGACGCATGTAGGAGGAATCATGGGGAGGGGTAAGAATGTTGAACTGCGCTAGTGAGAGAGGAGAAGCTATTGTAACACGGTCTCTTGTTTCTTAACTGCATTTATACGATCTTACGGCACTGAAAGCAACGACACAACTGACCCATACACCCCTCCATGCAGTACGAATGTTTATTGGACTCTTCTGCATCTACTGCGCATCCATGCTTGGACTGCCACGTCTGATTAATACCACTGTAAATGGATTTTCGAACTTACTTATCTAAAGCTTTTGCTGCTTCGTGTAAACCATGTGCTAAACTGCCATGTGTCAACGCCATTTTCAGAACTTCTTGCAGAGCTGTGTTGATGTCCATACCACCAGTAGGTGCCACAGGGACTTCATCTCTGTGAACAAAACGTTAGACATTTTTAATGATCAGACCACATGGAAACATGCCGCAGAAGGAAAACTGTCAGGAATATTCAGAAAGGCAATTTCACAGCATGTTACATGAATTTGGGTAACTCCTCAGAAGAGGGAGCCTGCCTTTATAAAATCATCATAAATTTAGAACGTCACATATCGGTACGAGCACAAACATAAGAACATGGATTAACAATAAACACCACTAGATTAGGTTAACTGATCGTAAATACTTACTCTCCAGCGTCCGACATATTGAAGAATCCTTATCCACCTGAAACGACGAAGGAAATATAATCAATATTTATTTCGAACCTACGAGTTCAATATATGGTATGATGTTAAAGTTTCTTTCGGATCTAAAAATTTATACCCTGGGACATCATTCCACCTCACCTTTGCTAACCGGAAAAGGAAGTCGGTCGGGATTACCTTACTGTAAAGATGGCGACGATACAAGCTGATCAAATAGGCAACTTAATGATACTAAAAAGCGTTACAATAGTAGGTAGTTGTGCCCATACTTTGTAGTTTTTATGAAAAAAATGAGATACTTATATGTAATAAGTAAAACGTTTGTATACTACCTCTTTTTGTCTCGAAACTAATTACTTTTAACTTCTCTAAAGACAAAGAATACTTTTTGGTAATTGATACAAATGTTGGTAGAATTTACTGCGCAAGTACTCATGGGTTGGGTGACGCGCAATGTTGCCCATGTTTAGAACTTTTGGCGGATTTTTAAATTCAAAATATCTTGTTACTAAAGGGTCGTGTCCACGTGAGAGCTGAGAGTGCGAGAAACTCTCGAGAGTTCCATTTCGGTATGTGGACACGCGTCTGAGAGTGGCATTCAGAGAGTCAACTCGCAGGTGGACACGGCTTTGCAATCAATCTCAGAGAGCAGCTCGCACTATACCAATCTGTTTCGTATAGCTGAGAGTCTCTGAGAGTGGATAATGTGTATAGGCCTATTATGCCCAACAAGCCATATGATAAAATGATTTAATTTGCCTTCAATATTTATTTATATTTTCTAAAAACGAAATCTAAATCCAATAATACTCAATGACAATAGATTATAATATGGTATCGTTTAATGTTCATATGTTCAACATGAAATAATGCAATAAGTTCATAAGGGAATTACTGAACAATAATAAAATTCTTACATTATATTCATTTATGAAACATGAAACACTGATAATCTCCATGGTTCACTACGGCGATCGATTCCTCTACAGAATATTCTGAGGCGAAGAAGGCTGTAACGGGTGCAGTAACCCTCATGTCTGTAGATTAGAGGCATGTAGAGATCTCCTGCGGGACAAAATTCCAGAACAGCGGTGACCGTCATAGGCCTAAGTTGCAATCGTTAAGTAATAAAATAAACGAACACAATATTAGTGTAGACTACATACGATTCCAAATATTCTGCAAATTGGAGTTTAGAAACACGGCGCCTATAGCATAATCAGTTTTGGTGGTTATCTTTGTATTCTTTTGAGGGGACCAAGATGACGTACATGAGTCTATTGCATATAAAAGTAGACATGTAACAGCGATGCACAAAATGCTTTTGCTCTAGTGCTAAAGGACCAATCAACAAGGAACACTTTTTTGACTCTTGGTCTTCGTGGACGCAGAGGATAAATAGTAGACCTATCCGTTCATGTAGATGCACGGAGTTTAGATTCACAGTTTGATAGGATCACTCCACTCGAATAATTGACAGTTGGTAGTTCTGGATGCCAGAAGAAAAGAACATATAAGACACCAGAAACATAACAACACTGACTTCTCTGCCATAGCATCTCATTCGGACGAAACGGGTCACAAAATACTTTTTGATAACATAGCTCTTCTTAAAAATGAAAACAGAAAATTCCCTAGACTTGTCACAGAAGCAATAGAAATCATTAAACATCCCCATAACATAAACAGGGAAGATGGTTATAAGATTAGTCACATCTGGCGTGAAACAATAACACTGACGTCATGACAACTGCGACTGTTTACTAATCTCAGGCACTTATTTTCTTGCAATTCTTTCTCAGAAGAAGGACACGATATGTTGTCCGAAACGTCAGAAGACACCATAAACACGACGCGGCCTAACCCGGATATCAATTACTATCATTTTATATCAGATAGGTTTGCAATTAGAAGCAGCTTATGCAGATGATGTTTGCATACTGGGCGATGACGTAAACACAGTCGAGAGAAATGCAGAAAGTCTTTTTGATGCCTGCAAGAATGTTGGATTAGAAATAGCCCAGTCAAATGTTACAAAAAAAATGCATGAACTTACATTAAATGGGGTATTAATGATTTTTGGAGGGGAGTTTCGGACCATTACTGGGATCATAAATCCAAATTTGCAACCCTCAGAAACCTGTGCTCGCTGAATGGCGGTCGAATTAAACCGGTTTTTTCGGGCTTTTTTCGGTTTTCGACAATATCTCCTAAACTATGCGTTTGTTGAAAATAATATTTATCAGCATTTTAAAAGTAAATTAAATCTTCTAAAATATGAGATCAAAATAGTTTTTGTAAGTTATATAATTACCGAGATACGTCCTTTCAAAGATTAGCCGTTTTTTCCAAAAAGTTAAAATTTTAAGTTTTCTTCGTGTTTCTAACTGAATACTGACAAAATGACACGTCCTACATAAAAGTCAAAAGAACAAACGTTGTAGGCTATTTAATAAGCTTTAATATGACCTATAGCTCGTTCTTGTGGCTCAGATAGTCTCGTCATAAATGACAAAAACCGAATATATGAAAAAATGCTTTTTTGGGTGAAAGTTGAATAACATCGTTTCCTCCACCAACAACTTAATTTTTTTGTAACATGTTGGCGGATAATGTCTTATAACTGTGTATAGAAACTATTTGTGTGTATATGTGCCTATGGGAAATGGATTTTGCCAGAAAAAAATATTTAAGCATCATATTTCATAAAAATGTATTTACTTTTAAACCAACAGGCATATTTAAACCATGTGTGAGGTTCCTGGTATGGGATGGTATGGGAAGTCGAGGGTGGGGTGATGTCTTCATCTTCACTTGAAGAACTGCCATTCTGGGGTGTGGGCACATTGCATTTCAGCTCAGTTTTGCGGCAGCTGCAGCCCACAGCGCAGCCCATCTTGCACTTGCACGAGATCAGTTGCAGAAGGGTTTGAGGGACTGGTTTAACTTCCATTGCAATTGGAGTAGGCCCAACTCGACCAACTTCCACCCCAATCCGTGAGTTTTTTCCACCCCAACCACTTTTGTACCTGCGAAAAAGTAGAATGAAAATTAGTTATTCTATAATATCTCAAAGCATACACATGGTGTCAATAAAAGTGTATAAGTGAACAACGAAATTTAAGAACATAATGATAGGAAATGTATATGGACATACCTGGTGATACATACAATAAGCATGATATTTTGCAGCATCTGTGGTTGGTGACAAACGGGCGAGGTTGACTTTGGCTGACAGGTCGTTGAGGGTGGTGTCAGTCGCTCCTTCATAAACTGCGACGAGATACTTCTCCTCAGCTGCAGCTATTTCATCGTGACTCACATCTGGGTGGAGGAAGACTTCTGCTTGCTTGAATACTGCTGGGGTCTTGAGGAAGGTTTGACAAATTTGGTTTTCCCCTGCTTGAAAGGGGCCCGGGAGAGTAATAACAATTTCCGGTGGTGAACGATGTAGATGAATATTGGACGTCTGGCTCACCTCTTCTGAAAGTAGATGTATTTTTTGGAACTCAAACCAACTAATAACACAAGCAGGTCCACATCTTCCACGATGATTACAACCTTCTCAGAAGAGTCAGCTTTGGTGATGGCAGCTCTAAGAATGTCAGCGTCAGTGTCGTCTTCTGTCACCTCAACACCATGCTGCTCAAATCTAGTTTTTAGTAGCTCTATCAGCCTATGCTTCTTAGTGTCGTTCGATAAGAACTTCTCTTGTGTCATGTTGATGGTAGTTGAAGCTGATAGGACAATGTCACTGCAGTTGAGGGTGGAGTATCATCTGAGACCTTCGGCACTTTTGGTACTTTTTTTAGAGGCGTCCTCCGGATATCCATCGAAGACAGTGGATTACATCTGTCCCAAAATGGTTTTTTCACAAAAGAATGTAGCCGTCAATGATGGTCTTCACCGATGCGTTTTGATGCCACACACATTTGTGGAACAAGTAGCCACCATTGAGCATGATGTGGATATTGGCATCTCGGGAGATGTTGGTAGTGAGGGATGTGAAACACGAATATAGAGCTGCCTTAGTTCCCTTCCTCACTCCAGTTTCGTTGAAAAGAGACATTGGGTAAGGGGGCACTTCATATTAGCAGCGGGCTTTAAACTCTTCGTCTGATTTTTATGGTAATGCTAACTCGCTGAAATATTGTGAGAGTGTCAACTTCAATCTTCTTATTAGTGACTTGTATGGAATTATTGACGCTTGCCAAGGTAACAACTTGCAACGAAGGTAACAACTTTGTCTTTACGTTTGAATCCAACTTTCCCAAATGTTTGGTTCCCAGTTCCTTGACAATTTAACAATTGACTTCATAGCCTCCAACAATCCCACTGCTAATAGAAACTATTTTGTCAGTAACGGGGAACTGAT
Organism: Ectobius pallidus; assembly: GCA_964059195.1. Lineage (NCBI taxonomy): Eukaryota > Metazoa > Arthropoda > Insecta > Blattodea > Ectobiidae > Ectobius > Ectobius pallidus. The sequence continues at coordinate 108,550,805 of CAXKWD010000010.1, forward strand.
CTCGTGCAAGTGCAAAATGGGCTGCGCTGGGAGCTGCAGCTGCTGCAAAACTAGGCGAAAATGCTCAGTTTTGTGCACTTTCTGCAAGAGAAAAGTTCTGCCGCAATGTGCCCACACCCCAGAATGACAGTTCTTCAAGTGAGGATGAAGATATCACCCCACCCTCGACTTCCCATACCATCCCATACCAGGAACCTCACACATGGTTTAAATATTCCTGTTGGTTTAAAAGTAAATACATTTTTATGAAATATTATGCTTAAATATTTTTTTCTGGCAAAATCCATTTCCCATAGGCACATATACACACAAATAGTTTCTATACACAGTTATAAGACATTATCCGCCAACATGTTACAAAAAAATTAAGTTGTTGGTGGAGGAAACGATGTTATTCAACTTTCACCCAAAAAAGCATTTTCTCATATTTTCGGTTTTTGTCATTTATGACGAGACTATCTGAGCCACAAGAACGAGCTATAGGTCATATTAAAGCTTATTAAATTGCCTACAACGTTTGTTCTTTTGACTTTTCTGTAGGACGTGTCATTTTGTCAGTATTCAGTTAGAAACATGAAGAAAACTTAAAATTTTAACTTTTTGGAAAAAACGGCTAATCTTTGAAAGGACGTATCTCGGTAATTATATAACTTACAAAAACGATTTTGATCTTATATTTTAGAAGATTTAATTTACTTTTAAAATGCTAATAAATATTATTTTCAACAAACGCATAGCTTAGGAGATATTTTCGAAAAACCGAACAAAGTCCGAAAAAACCGGTTTATTTCGACCGCCATTCAGCGAGCACAGGTTTCTGAGGGTTGCAAATCTGGATTTGTGATCCCAGTAATGGTTCGAAACTCCCCTCCAAAAATCATTAATACCCCATTTAATGTAAGTTCCGATGTAACATTTGACTGGGCTAAAATTCATACAGAAAAAACTAAGTAAATGGTCAAGGAACGTCAAAATAATGTGCCACAAAATATTAGAATAGCTGGTAAATCGTTTGAACAAGTGGAGGAATTCAAATATCTGGGAACAGTAATTACAGATACAAATAATATTGAGGCAGAAGTTAAGTGTAGACTCAAATCAGGAAATGCTTGTTTTTATGTAGTTCAGAAACTCTTATCGTCTCGTCTTCTGTCCAGAAATCTAAAAATTAAGATTTATAAGACTATTATCCTGCCTGTTGTATTATATCGTGAGACATGGCCGCTAACTGATAGGAAGAACATAGTCTGAGAGTGTTTGAAAATAGGGTGCTGCGAAATATATTTCGGCCCAAGAGGGATGACAATGGGGACTGGAGAAAATTGCACAATGATGAGCTTCAGGACCTGTAAGCATCACCAGATATAATAAGGGTAATTAAATCGCGAAGGATGAAATGGGTTGGACATGTTGCACGCATGGGGGAGGAAAGACATATCTCAAAAGTATTGACTGGGAGACCGGAAGGGAAAAGACCACGTGGAAGGCCTAGACGTAGGTGGGAGGACAATCTTAGAACGGATTTATGGGAAGTAGGATTTGTGGGGAATGACTGGTTGGAGCTAGCACAGAATAGGGTTGAATGGTGGACTCAGGTAAGCGCGGCAATGAACCTTCGGGTTCCATAAAATAGATAATTTTCCTTTAGCTTGCTTAGGAATTTTTTATTGCCATTGAGTTAAGTAAGTAAGTAAATTATATACATCTTCAGAATATAAAAATGACATTTCCCAACCTAAAAATCCAAACCCTGTTCATACAAAGAACAAAGTACATGGTTTAGATTAGTACATGCATGATCGGGAAATTTAAGCCATAAAATCCCTCCCCCCAAAAAGTTAAAGATAGGAGCAATTTATAAATCAGTGGAGTTTTGAGATGGGGGGAGGGGGGGGGAGTTAGAGCAAAAAATTAAGCAATTGAAACATTTATGAAATTTAGATACGACTAAAGGCTTTCTCGGTGCTGATTACACTACACAGGGCTTATAGATACCTCCATATTGAACCCTTTGAACTTTGAAGTTTAACCTTGAGTGTTAAACTAATACCTAATACGCAGTAGTGACTCGTAGCTAAAATTAGTATGGGGTGCTGCTCCAGAAAATGTTTAGCCTTTGTTTTAATATTGTTTAAAAGAAAACATACATGTATAAAAAGAAAATTTATTCAGCAACTTGATAAAACCCAAAAAGAACAAAATAAAAAATCTTTACTTACTTTAATCTAAATTGTTACAGTTCAGCTTGATCTATTCATTTAAAAATGAAATCCATTCTTGTTTTAATTTCAGCGAAAAGATCAATATACATGACAGAAATCAGTACTAGACATACAGAAGCTGCATGTGCTTTAATTTACCCACTTTAACCACCTTCTCATTTCCAAACTTCATTATTTTATCCTTGAAACACCCATCAATCTGAGAAAAAAATAAAAACAACAATAATAATAATAATAATTATAATAATATTTACAAGCAGAAAAGTTCATTCTTCACATAGGTGCTAGTGATATTTTACAAAAATGTTTTACAACATTTCAGAAATTTTGACAGAACTCCATTACCTAATTTGAAAGATTCTCTTCAATTTGTATAAAATATATTTACTTACATATTATGAAGGGGGTATACCGTAGTGTAGTGGTTGAGGCAGTGCTCTACAAACCAAAGGTTGCAGGTTCAATCCCCGATGAGGTCGTTGGAATTTTTCAATTGGCCTAATCCTTCTTTCTGGTGGCACTTTGGCCCTGGGGTTGACTCAGCCTCTAACAGAAATGAGTACCAGAAGCAATTCTGGGGGTAAAGGTGGCTGGTGTGCAAGGCTGACAACCTTACCACCTTCACGTGCCGAATGTCTAAAATCAGGGAACCTCAACCTCCTGGAACCCTCTGGGCCTCCATGAACTATAGGGAACACTTTACTTTACTTTACCTTTACACGTTATGAAGATAACTAACCGATAATACTATATTGAAACATTTACATAAAGTAGGTTCAAAGTTTTGATACAAAATAACTTTAAGGCATGACATGTAGTCAGTCGACAGTCATTAATAGACTGCATAAAATAAGCAAGCACGTAATAAAACTAACAAAATTGTGAAAAGAATAGAACTCTGATATACAGAATATTCCAGATTCTGTTTCTACCAATTGTACATAAACTATTAATGGTAATCAAAACATATTTTACAGAATTTCCACACCATAAAAAAGTTGACACTGTCCTATTATCTGATCTCAAATTAATGTTCATAATAATTTGAATTAGTAGATACAAAATTTCAAACTAAAATATCAAAATCTGTAAGAAGAGTAGGATTTTTTCAAAATGAAATTTGTATTTTAAGAATATGAATAATTCATACATTTTTCAACAAATTAGCTGAAATCTCTGGTAGAAACTATCTACAACATGTAGCATGATGTGTACTGTTCAAATTCTTAAGGGATAAGCTTTGAATGGGGCAAGAAAATTCAAATTTCATCTCAATGTATATAATTTTAATTACATCACCCAAAAAAGCTTTCAAACAACTAATTTTATTATATGCCTGAACACAGCAACTCTTACCAAACAAAGAACATTTCATGTTTATTGAATGTGAGATGGTAATTTCATCTATTTCTTGACTCCAGTTAGAAAACGGTTGGCTCTTCTTTGACAAACACTTGTTCTGTTCCACTCGTTAACTCTTCAGGTTCAACTGATTGATTTGCTTCCTCTTCTTTAAGCACATTACTGTTATCTAAAACTTCCTGTAACAATCACAAGAGAAGTAGAAATATAGTAATCATTTAAAAAAAATACAAAATATATACACAACAGCTTTCAAAATTGTGGAAATACTAACAGAGTAGAAGTTTGCAAACATAAAACCTGAAGTCACTTATGTCATAAAATTATTTCATCTTGAGTTAACAGCAGAGTTAAAAAATCTGACTATCATAAGCTCTCAGTATACAAACAAACAAACAATAGTATATTGCGACACAAGAGCGGAAAGGCACGTTTACGGGTCGAGGAAACAGATTGAAAACCCGAGGCTTTTCGAGACCCGTAAATGCCTTTACGGTCCGTGTGTTGCATGCTATTTTTTGCACGACTGTTACTTATATCAATCTAATTATATTAATTGTGATATTACCTGAAAATATTATGTAAATACATTCTTGAAAATAGATGTTTATTTCAGAAAGTGATTCGCATGTGTTTGTTGTTATGGGAACCGAATATTTGTCCTGGGGGCCATGTCCATAAAGGCTTGTATTATGAAGTGTATTGTAATGAATTATGACGTGGCGCTTGGACCGTAAGTAATTTAACCTCATCGCAACGCCCTTAGCAACACGATTGTGTGGGAATGTCAACTTACGATCCATGTAAACAACTTTCGTAAGTAACACTTACTAGCTAAGGAGTGCAAAAACATACAAAACAGGGATGAGGATGACTACAATGGTCTGAAACCATGGTTCTTGAAAAAAAGACAAGTAAGTGAAGCTGAGAGAAAAAAATTGACCATATAGTATCATTCCAAAACAGAGCTTGTTTCAGGATTTCTTGCATTGTGCATGTGTAATATAACAATAATAACTCTCAGCTCCTGTTCTTGCTGGAATAATAGTGGATGAATCAATTTCTTGCACAATATTATTATCTTCTATAGAGGAAACCTTGTTCTGCAGGAATCGAACCCGGATTTAGCCTGGTACGATGAAGTTCCCACAGGTCATAACCAGTCTCACTCCAAATATTTCTCTAGACCAGCCATCATCAGTACGTAGCTCTAGGCAGCTGGCATTACTTGCTCTACTCCCATTAGTGTCTACCACAAGAAAAGTTGAGCAGTAGGCCAGTTTGTAAACTCAGTGCCGGTTCCTGTCGCTGCATGGGAGTAATTCTGAAGTGCAAATTGGTTTGAAGTGTTGTAATCATATTGTTTATGGAAGTAAATTATTTATATGATCACATGATATGCTGATGACCAGGCTTTAAAATGTAGTGCCCAATCGAATATGTTAACAGCAACCGTACTGTACAGACTTTGCTCGGCGTATGCCCTAGCTACCATATGCTAGTTCACGTGATAGTAAACAAACCGGAATACAGATATAGGAAGACCACAAAATAACTTCTCATTATCTAAACTCACATTACAAGCATGCAAAACGATACTTTCTCCTGTTTGTGTATAATAGTCCCTCCCAAATGTTTCAATATATGTTTGCGTTTTAGAACACTTTACTTTCGGCATGCCGAACACGTATTATAAATTTAAACACGCACAATGACAAGGTACACTGTTGACCAATTTGAGAGGCACCGTACAACGAGAGCATTCACTTCTCGGTACTACTATCAATGACTGTCTTATAAGCCTGCGCAATCACCCTCCACCCCCTATACTCAGGTTGTTGGTAACCGGAATAAACTCCCTCTGTGGGTTCGGGCACTAAGTTTTAAAGCCTGCTGATGACCAACACTTTAACGTACTGTCCTCCACAGTAAACGAACACTACCCAACAGAACTGAACCTGACCCGCCGCTGCGTTGAGGGAGGTTATGAATGACATTAACATTTTCTCCTTTGCTCTTCTTTCTGTTGCTCCCACCACACTTACATATTGAGCAAGCAGTACTGATGATAGCTGATCAGTACTTGATGATAGCTGCTCCAGACCCTTACCAACTTCGCTAAGATGTACACATATCTACAGCATGAGCGTAGGGTGAAATTTCGTTCGGGAGGGGTTCAAAGAATCAAGTAGCCATCGCGATGGGTCATGATTAGCACATGGGCCTGGACTGCAAGTAGTCCTGGGTTCAAATCACAAGGCAGGCGGGTATGTCATTCGTGGTGGACACAGGCAGGCATGTCATTCATGGTGGACGCAGCCAGGCATAGAGGGTTGTTCTCGGGGTCCTGCCGTTTCCCCCATTCACTCTACCAACACTCTCCACTTCATCTTTCATTTTCCCCCTCATCATCATCCCATCTCCTTTCCCGGTTTGCGTTATGCGGCCACTGCAGCACCTGCTGTTGGTCTCTCCTGTCCTCCCCATGGCTTGTAGTCATGAAGTTGCTGGATGGTATGCCGCCAACCTGGGGGCTCTATTTCCCAAGAGGTACTGAGGCAGAAGCACACATGGCATGGTAAAAGTATCTGTTGGATCAATGAGTTTCATCACATAAGCACCGGTGAGATTAAAAACAGCCTGATGCTTCCGGTGAATTGTCTGGTAACTTTACATCAAGCTGATGGAAATACAATGGCATCAATAGAATTAATTCATGACTTTAAAAACGTATCCTCTACACACTATGGGCTAGAATCCATACAAACTCTTTATGCTGATCACTAGGACCTTTACTGAAATCAGGTAATATTGAGATCCAAGATGTGAACTATGAGCAGTGGGTGACAATAGCAGATTTATAAGCTGTAACCAGATTTGTTGTGAAATTACACAAGTACCAAGTATGTGTATCAGTGTATCTGTATTGACAAGTTGATTGCAAAAGTAGTCATTTTGTAAGTCTATTCCAGAATAGGTTTTATATATATTCAAACTATGCAGGAATTAAGCTGATATATAATGAAATTCTGATACCCAAATGATCTCATCACATGGATAACCAGGGCACCGAATTGTTTGAGAGATTCATTTTTCTGAAGCAATCGAAGAGAGGAACTCATCAACTACAACCCTGACGTCGATATTCTATGTTCTAGATAACAATGGCTAGTGGCTTTATTGCCATGCTAGACAGTATTATATCACATGGTTTTTACCTTTTTAAAACGATTGAATAGGTAATGAATGCTCAAAAGAAAGGCAATGACTCGTGCCAAGATTTACCTATTGATTTAATTTTTTAAGCAAGCAAGCTGGAAAAAAAACTGTAACATAAAACATAATTATGTTTTGCACTAATAAATCATAAAACAATACTTCAAATAGCAAAAATCAGAATGTTTCCTTCAAATGTCTACAATTAGTGGGTCCCTGAGCTCTTTGTGCATGATGGCCTTGTGGGCCCAATAAGTTATGCCTCTTTTAACATAAATAGATTAAAAAAGCTCAAAGTGAACTTCAGTACATTTTAGCTATATTTACTGCCAATGTGATAAAAATGTTACTGTTTTTCATATGGCAACCCCATAGTTTAAATGTTGTGAGAATTCAGAAGAAAATATTTATCTTCCAAAATGGGAAACAGCAACATATTTATTTTGACATTCACCTACAATAACTAGTATACTAGATAAATGACGGAAATGAGCACAAAAATTTTGTGGCAAATTTATCAAAGTACCTCTAATCAATGGTAGAGGGAGTTAGTGCAGTCTTACCTCAGGTTCATTCTTAACTGCAAAAGGATCAGTAAGGCTTTCATCAAACTCAGATTCCATATATTCTTCTGGCTCTTGCTTTACTGTATCTGCAATTTCCTAAAAATACAACAGAAAAAATTAAGAGAGTAAGAACATTTAGAAAAATAACAAGTAAATGGTGCTTCAGATGAAGCACAGAGATAGGCTACAATGTTTTGCTGAATACAATCTGGGAATATTGTTATAACAATTATGATCACTTTGAAAAAAAATGTTGGGTCGAAAAATCCAAATTCTATTTAAGAAACTATCATTACTTTTTTTTTTTAAATTAATAGTAATAACTAATAAGTATATTTTTCCACTCTTAATCTTAAGAGCCTTTTCACACTGGGTCACTTGTGAGGGTCACCGGCAAAGAAGCATTGGTTTAAATGGGAGCTTTCATACTGGGTCATTGCAGTGACACGCAGGCACATGTGACGCTGCAGTGTTGACTCCAAATACATGTGATATATCACAATAATATGTGTTAAGTTAAAAGGAGTACATACCAGTTCACTTTTCAGAGAAAGACTTGTCTCGGCTGAATTACTGTCAGTATTATGATTTGTAATATTAGAAGGTTGTTTCCTTGGTCTGGAATATCTTGATTTTACATTGTTTTTTACTTTCTTCTTGCACTTGTTCACTTTCCTTAATTGCTCTCTTGGTGGTAAGTCTGAAATGAATAAAATTGAAACTCAGTAAGAAAAAAAAGCTTTCAATGTAAAAAAATAATGATCTCACTGGCTTGATTAACATGACTATTTTCTGACAGGTTAATTTTTTTATTTGGACCAATAAGACAAGTATTTCAATACAATAACTTGTGAACTTGGTTAAGCTATTTAACATTTTTTACTCGACACTCACTACTGCGATTAGGCAATGTTAATTACTTAAATTCACTTGGAATGGAAAGACGCAATGAAGTGGAACAATACCTACTAGTAAGTAATGGATAATAATAATGAAGTAGTGAGTGATCTCCAAAATATTATGTATTAATAATGTTAAAAACCTTGTTGGAGCACTTTCAACTGCATTAAGCAGTCATCTTCAGCAACTGACTCCCATAGTGCTAAAGTTATGATCACGAAGACGTTTGTTTATGATTCTGTCATATAGTGCGTGTGATCTGAATTGTACTTGATCGTTTAAAATGTTTGTGTTGTCTTGTGTGGTGTGTTTGTACGTTTCATATTGTTCGAGTGTGTTGAGGGTATAACCTTCATGGTTAATGTGCAGGACGTACGTGTCTGTTTTGAAGTTTGCATGTTCGATGTCCTGTGTTCATAACATGGTTTACATAAGCAGAGTTTATGTTTTGTTTGAGGGCTCGTATGTGTTCTATGTTCAATATACAATTTTGGACATTCATTGCATTTTAGTTTATAGACTTTTGGTTTACTATAATTATCTCCATGTTGTGGGTTTTTTGTGGGCTGTATTCTGTTGAGTGTTTTGTTCTCTTTTCCAAGTGGTACTCTTAAGTGTTTCCTGAAGTGCTGGAAGAGTTTCCATGTTTGTGTGTTGAAGTATGTGAGTATGATGTATTTATCTTTGTTCTTGTATAAGGGTGAATTGTTTTAAATTTTGATCGTGTATAAATGGTTGTCAATGAGTGTGTGTTTGTAGCCATTGCTTCAACTAGGTATTTTATAATGTTGAGTTCTTGTTGTAAGTCTTCAGTGGATAGTGGTGTGTACTCGAGTCTATGGAGCACGGACTAGAATGCACCATATCTGTGTCGTTTTGAGCGATTGGAACTGTTGTGTATTAGTGTGACTGTCTTGTTAGATTTTCTGTATATACAAACATCTTAACAAAGCACTCCAAGGTAATTAACATTGCCTAATCACAGTAGTGAGTGTCAAGTAAAAAAGTTAAATAGTTTAACAAAGTACACAAGAAACTTAATCTACAAGGGTTGGAAGTTTAATAGTGGCAAAGCATCTATAAAATCAAGATGAATTACAGGAAGTTCAAATTGCTTTTGTTGGATATCCAGCATACTTCAGGCCAAAGAGGAAGTTATGCAACCAACATAATGAACTGCTTCAAGATTGGTTAACAAATTCTACTCATTATGATGAATGATTCAGTGTAATGCATGATTGAACCTCCGCCGGAAGGAAGTGGAGAACAAATGTCAGGCTTTGACCCATCTTGCTCCTTTTCGGTATGGAATTATTGTGAATCGAGAATAATCTTTCGGTATTGAATTATTTTTAATCATTGGCTTTCTGTTAGATACAAAATTCATTTTAGACCATTAATAGAGCCAGCTCAATTTGTTCTGGTTACTGTGAAGGCATTTGTAGTGATAGAAGGCTCCTATTTTCTCTTAAGTAAGCTGGATATCCAACCAACATCCACCAAAAGCAATATGAACTTCCCAAAATTCACCTTGATTTTATAGATGTGTTGCCACTATTAAACTTCCAACCTTGTACAAGAAGAATAAAATAATCACAGAAAACATGTATTCTAGTCTGTATTTGGATTATGTTCGTAATTAGAATTTAATTAAATCATGGACGATGAAATGGGCTACACATATTGCGTGCATGGGGGAGGAAAGACATATCTAAAAAATATTGACTGAGAGACCCAAAGGGAAAAGACCACTTGGAAGATAACACTCTAAACGTAGGGGGAGGACAATACGAGGCCTTAAAGTCAAACAACATTATCTCCATAAGACTTCCATTGAAAATAGTGTTGCTCGACTTTAATCCCTCGAATATTAGAATAGATTTAAGGGAGTAGGATTTGAGAGGGATGGTTGGAGTTAGCACAGAATATGGCAGGCTCATGTAAAAACAGCAATGATCTTCCAGGTTCCGTAAAATAGATAATATCCCTTTAGCTTGTTTAGGAACCTCTATTGCACTGAGTAAGCAAGTCCATAATTGGATGTTCAAATGAAGAAGTTAAAAATCTGCTTTTGCTTATTTATGAAGTAGAATTATTTAGAGATACCTTGCTGCATATTTAAGTCTCATATTCTGATGCCATCTACGAGAAAAATACCAGTACCTTAAAATTTTAACACTCCTAAAATTCTTCAAGCTGCAATACAGGCACTTCAGGGAGAGATATATAAAATTCAGTGAAATGATATCTGAAGTTTGTCAAGCAAGGAGAGAGAAATCTAAGTAAAGAAATATACATCATTTTATTTTAAAACTACTTTATTCAGTTTAGATAACTTGAATTCTAATTTTAAAAAGTATGGTCCACCGTGAAAAGTTTGGAACTGCTAAATACTCAATTTTCCCAGACAATTTTACACTGTACTATACTGCATAAATGTTGGTTAATATCTACCGAGCTGTTGGGTCATAGTCTCAGGTTGGTTGGTTCTTAAAAAGCGGAGATTTATATTTACCTGGGCAGGTAATTAATTCGGAATTCTACGGAGAGACCCAATATACAATGAACCAGCTGCCCTGTTTTTCTGGTTCGCAATGGCGGCGCTCGTTGTCGTCTGCAGCTTTCACAGATTGGCACTGATGCAACCATATAACAATTGCCTATGTTTAAAGGCTTTACCTAATAACATTATGAAAGGAGGTGCTGAAGTTGTAGTTGTTCATAAATTTTTGGCACCTCTTAAAAAGCCTCCATTTCTCGCTGTAGTTCACATTGCAAAAGGCTGGCAATTTCCTGATGGATGCTTCTCCTAGGGTGTGTGGGTCTGCCTTGTACACTTTCTGTTTTAATTTATCCCAGAGTTAAAAGTCACAGGGGGTTAGGTAAGGGGGACCAAGGGGGCCACAAATCTCTACTAAAAATTCTGTCCTTCTCAAACACATTTTAAAATTGTTCTCATCGAAATCAGTAGGCCTATCTATTATCCAAAACAAATGGAGATGGGGTGTTCGGGTAATGGATTTTTCGGATAACAGATCTGAAGTGATATGAAACAAAGAAACACTGATATGGCATTAAAAAATGGCATAGAAAACTCTGACCAGCCTAGTTTGAGAGGTTCAAAATAACCACTGAAGTAAGCCAACTGTATAGGAAAAGTATTTTTTTTTCTTCATCTTCTTCGGTGGGGGGGGGGGGGGGGGGGGAGGATTGCAGGTAAGCAGAAATCGACAAAGAGGCCAATTCATCACTACAGTGCCAGCAGTACTTCTGCATGCAAATTTGAATTTGCCAACTGGAACGTTTTCAGTTAACCAGTGTTTTGGTTGGTCAGTAGTCAGATAACCGATGCTCTGTTGTATTGGCTGTGGCAGAGGCTTCTTAAAAAAAGGCAAAGGCATGGTCCCTGTCTGTTAATTCTTGAAAAAATGGGGGCAATACCTGGGGGCATCAATTGTTGCTCGTCACCTCCAAACATGACAGAGAGACACAAGACGCGTAGCTGCCTGAGCGTGACATAATCAACCAGGCAATGGCAGTAGAGAGATAGGATCGAGGAAAAAGGTGGCAGCACCAGACAGCGAAAAGAAGTTAATTTAAATTAAGGCAGCATAGAATACTATTAGCAAAACGTATGCAACTAATTTCAAAATATGGCATAATTTATAAAATAAAGAAAATACATATGCTTACTCAACTTCAAAAAAAAATTAGATATAAATAATTTCAGTTGCTCTATATATCTTTAACATAGAAAGCAAATGTGTACTCCATGCAAGAATATTTACGTTTGGTAATGTGTGGTAATGTTCGTTTGGATAATTTTGTGTAGCAGCGCTACATTACTTTATCAAAAAAGATTTTAACGAATTTGTTTTAATTTTATACACAAGGTTCGTTGTACTAAGTTAACTGCTAAGACCCGTGTTTGAAACTGTTTAGGAAACGTTATCTCATGGATAGCTACAAAGCCTGAAATTATTTGTAAAAATTCAACCTCTCTCTAGCTAGGTTAATAATGCATCTTTGAATCAGGCTGAAACAGTTGATTGTGCACTTCTTGCAGTAGGGCCTTTTAGTCTATAACAGAATTTGTATTGATAAAGTCTTATAAAGTTTCGGGGTTTAAAACATGTGCAGATCACATCGGATTTCTCTTATAACAGCTCCAGTTTTTCAGACATGATGAAGATGCTCAGTCATGTTCAAGGTGTAAAGAATAGAAGGTATTTGTGATAACGAACATGGACAATATAAAGCTTAAATGATTATATGTGGTTTCAACTGTTCAGTAAGTTCTGATTGAAGATTTATTCAGATTAGTTGGAAAGTAGTATTTGTTATGACAATTTCACGAATAATGAACGTAATTCAATCCACAGCAGAGAATGTCTACGCCCTTTCTTAGACCCATTTAGCATGAACGAAAAGGTAACATATATGTTACCTAGCAACGAATAATGCTTGTTTGAAGTCTGAATAAGCCTGACAGGCATAAAGAAATGAATGTGATGTTATGATACTTATGTAATACACTAGAATTGAAATTTTTTCGTATCGGATGATTTGGAATTCTGTTAAATTAAATATTCATATTAAAAATTTTAGTTCATTAAATTCGCCATCTAAATTAATACTAAAAAAATCTCGATTTATTCCGATCTTGGGAGTGTAATTTGTATGGTTAAAGGCAAAAAGAGCATTTGAATCCTACAATTATTTCATACCTCTATTAAAACTGATTTCATATAGTGTGTTTAATGTTTTGTAGGCCTTCCAAAGAAAACTGTATATAAAACCAAGTGGGCAAGACGAGAGAATTTTCGAGAGGACGCAACACCTCCATAATTATAGAAGTTGAGTATGATGATATCTTTCTACAATATCTTTAATGCTAAGGTGCAGGCAGCTACTCGCATATTCCTAACATAAATTTCGGTGCAGACTGAAAGTGCGGTGATATCCTGTGGGGACCACTCAGGGCCAACCAAAGGGACTATAGCAAAAATGATTTTTAAACAGAAATTTAGTTTAACAGTTTGAAATATCCAAAGTTAAGGTAAACTGTTTAAATGTAAAGCTAAACGTTTGTATGTGTTTTCATGGGAAAATCTAATTTATCTTAGTATGTTTGATATTCTTTATTCTAACTTAGAAATAAGTTAATAAAAACAAAATAAATTAGCAAGTGTATCAATTCGATTTGAATTCTCTATGAAAATGTATAACCGTTGACTGAGTTGCCTAAGGAAGGTTGTAATCCCAGTTTAAACACGTAGTTTTAAAGAGATTTTTGACCACTCAATTTATTGTGTTTGCCTTTCCACAGGGTTTCCCAAAGAAAGCTGGCTGAAACTTATAAAAGGATCCACTGCAGCGACACAAATTACTGTAATGAGTAACTTCAGGTTGCCTTTTGATTTCCTACACTGCAAGTATACGTTATGATTGGTCTTTGAAAATAAACTTATATAAATATAACTTTCCAGGTTCTCTAAAACCAAAAAATCTATTTTCGAAACATGTCTCTCTATCGTGTTCCTTTGTGTGTTAATCGAAAATTCACTAGCTCAGATTGGTGTCAGCTAATGTGAGGTTAATGACAGGTAGCTCTAGCTCAGTGATATGTTACGTTAGATCAGAGGAGCATTGAGCAGGCAAATATTGAAGATAAAAAGACTTCGCAATTCTATTTTGGGTTAATTTTTGGTCTGATTCTTCATGAGAATTTACTTAGATGTGAAGTCTTATTTTAAAAATGTTCTTATTGTAAAGAACAGCATGAATAAAAGTTTGCAGATTTCATGTTTCAAAAACAAGACACGCCCATTAAATAGCTATAAAACCCTAATGATATATTTTATAATTATCAAAATAATATAAGTATCTTATATTTGCATTAGAAAGCTTTGGGTATGTAACACAAAAATCAGCAGCTTTATCCTACTGCTACTAAAAATTCATGTAAAGGAAGTTTCATTTTTCCTACTTTGGGAATGTAGTTTGTATGGTTAAAAGCAGAAAGAGCATTTGAATCCTATAATTATTTCATACGTCTATTAAAACTGATTTCATATGGTGTGTTTAATGCTTTGTAGGCCTTCCAAAGAAAACTATATAAAACCAAGTGGGCAAGACAAGAGAATTTTCGAGAGGACGCAACACCTCCATAATTATAGAAGTTGAGTATGATGATATCTTTCTACAATATCTTTAATGCTGAGGTGCAGGCAGCTACTCGCATATTCCTAACATAAATTTCGGTGCAGACTGAAAGTGCGGTGATATCCTGTGGGGACCACTCAGGGCCAACCAAAGGGACTATAGCAAAAATGATTTTTAAACAGAAATTTAGTTTAACAGTTTGAAATATCCAAAGTTAAGGTAAACTGTTTAAATGTAAAGCTAAACGTTTGTATGTGTTTTCATGGGAAAATCTAATTGATCTTAGTATGTTTGATATTCTTTATTCTAAGTTAGAAATAAGTTAATTAAAACAAAATAAATTAGCAAGTGTATCAATTCGATTTGAATTCTCTATGAATATGTATAACCGTTGACTGAGTTGCCTAAGGAAGGTTGTAATCCCAGTTTAAACACGTAGTTTTAAAGATTTCTGACCACTCAATTTATTGTGTTTGCCTTTCCACAGGGTTTCCCAAAGAAAGCTGACTGAAACTTATAAAAGGATCCACTGCAGCGACACAAATTACTGTAATGAGTAACTTCAGGTTGCCTTTTGATTTCCTACACTGCAAGTATACGTTATGATTGGTCTTTGAATATAAACTTATATAAATATAACTTTCCAGGTTCAATAAAACCAAAATATCTATTTTCAAAACATGTCTCTCTATGGTGTTCCTTTGTGTGTTAATCGAAAATTCACTAGCTCAGATTGGTGTCAGCTAGTGTGAGGTTAATGACAGGTAGCTCTAGCTCAGTGATATGTTACGTTAGATCAGAGGAGCATTGAGCAGGCAAATATTGAAGATAAAAAAGACTTCACAATTCTATTTTGGGTTAATTTTTGGTCTGATTCTTCATGAGAATTTACTTAGATGTGAAGTCTTATTTTAAAAATGTTATTATTGTAAAGAACAGTAGGAATAAAAGTTTGCAGATTTCATGTTTCAAAAACAAGACACGCCCATTAAATAGCTATAAAACCCTAATGATATATTTTATAATTATCAAAATAATATAAGTATCTTATATTTGCATTAGAAAACTTTGGGTATGTAACACAAAAATCAGCAGCTTTATCCTACTGCTACTAAAAATTCACGTAAAGGAAGTTTCATTTTTCCTACTTTGGGAATGTAGTTTGTATGGTTAAAGGCAGAAAGAGCATTTGAATCCTACAATTATTTCATACCTCTATTAAAACTGATTTCATATGGTGTGTTTAATGCTTTGTAGGCCTTCCAAAGAAAACTGTATATAAAACCAAGTGGGCAAGACGAGAGAATTTTCGAGAGGACGCAACACCTCCATAATTATAGAAGTTGAGTATGATGATATCTTTCTACAATATCTTTAATGCTGAGGTGCAGGCAGCTACTCGCATATTCCTAACATAAATTTCGGTGCAGACTGAAAGTGCGGTGATATCCTGTGGGGACCACTCAGGGCCAACCAAAGGGACTATAGCAAAAATGATTTTTAAACAGAAATTTAGTTTAACAGTTTGAAATATCAAAAGTTAAGGTAAACTGTTTAAATGTAAAGCTAAACGTTTGTATGTGTTTTCATGGGAAAATCTAATTGATCTTAGTATGTTTGATATTCTTTATTCTAAGATAGAAATAAGTTAATTAAAACAAAATAAATTAGCAAGTGTATCAATTCGATTTGAATTCTCTATGAAAATGTATAACCGTTGACTGAGTTGCCTAAGGAAGGTTGTAATCCCAGTTTAAACACGTAGTTTTAAAGATTTCTGACCACTCAATTTATTGTGTTTGCCTTTCCACAGGGTTTCCCAAAGAAAGCTGACTGAAACTTATAAAAGGATCCACTGCAGCGACACAAATTACTGTAATGAGTAACTTCAGGTTGCCTTTTGATTTCCTACACTGCAAGTATACGTTATGATTGGTCTTTGAAAATAAACTTATATAAATATAACTTTCCAGGTTCCCTAAAACCAAAATATCTATTTTCAAAACATGTCTCTCTATGGTGTTCCTTTGTGTGTTAATCGAAAATTCACTAGCTCAGATTGGTGTCAGCTAGTGTGAGGTTAATGACAGGTAGCTCTACCTCAGTGATATGTTACGTTAGATCAGAGGAGCATTGAGCAGGCAAATATTGAAGATAAAAAAGACTTCACAATTCTATTTTGGGGTAATTTTTGGTCTGATTCTTCATGAGAATTTACTTAGATGTAAAGTCTTATTTTAAAAATGTTCTTATTGTAAAGAACAGTATGAATAAAAGTTTGCAGATTTCATGTTTCAAAAACGAGACACGCCCATCAAATAGCTATAAAACCCTAATGATATATTTTAGAATTATCAAAATAATTTAAGTATCTTATATTTGCATTAGAAAGCTTTGGGGATGTAACACAAAAATCAGCAGCTTTATCCTACTGCTACTAAAAATTGATGTAAAGGAAGTTTCATTTTTCCTACTTTATCAAAAAAGGTTTTAACGAATTTGTTTTAATCTTATACACAAGGTTCGTTGTACTAACTGCTAATACACATAGTTGAAACTGTTTATCAAAAGTTATCTCATGCGTAGCTAAAAGCCTGACGTTATTTGTAAAAATTCAACCTCTCTCTAGCTCGGTTAATAATGCATCGTTGACTCAGGCTGAAACAGTTGATTGTGCACTTCTTGCAGCAGGGCCTTTTAGTCTATAGCAGAATTTCTATTGAGGAAGTCGTATAAAGTGTCGGGGTTTAGAACATGTGCAGATCTCATCGGATTTCTATTATAACAATTCCAGTTTTTCAGACATGATGTAAAGTTGCTAAGTCATGTTCAACGTGTAAAGAATGTAAGGTATCTGTGATAACGAACATGGACATTATAAAACTTAAATGATTATATGTGGTTTCAACTGTTCATTAAGTTCTGATTTAAGATTTATTCAGATTAGTTGGAAAGTAGTATTTGTTATGACTATTTCACGAATAATGAACGTAATTCAATCCACAGCAGAGAATGTCTACGCCCTTTCTTAGACCCATTTAGCATGAACGAAAAGGTAGCATATATGTTACCTAGCAACGAATAATGCTTGTTTGAAGTCTGAATAAGCCTGACAGGCTTAAGGAAATGAATGTGATGTTATGATACTTATATAATAGGCCTACACTAGAATTGAATTATTTTTACATCGGGTGATTTGGAATACTGTTAAATTAAATATTCATATTACAAACCCTAGTTCATTAAATTCGCAATCTAAATTAATCCTAACAAAAATCTCAATTTATTCTGATCTTGGGAGTGTAATTTGTATGGTTAAAGGCAGGAAGAGCATTTGAATCCTACAATTATTTCATACCTCTATTAAAACTGATTTCATATGGTGTGTTTAATGTTTTGTAGGCCTTCCAAAGAAAACTGTATATAAAACCAAGTGGGCAAGACGAGAGAATTTTCGAGAGGACGCAACACCTCCATAATTATAGAAGTTGAGTATGATGATATCTTTCTACAATATCTTTAATACTGAGGTGCAGGCAGCTACTCCCATATTCCTAACATAAATTTCGGTGCAGACTGAAAGTGCGGTGATATCCTGTGGGGACCACTCAGGGCCAACCAAAGGGACTATAGCAAAAATGATTTTTAAACAGAAATTTAGTTTAACAGTTTGAAATATCCAAAGTTAAGGTAAACTGTTTAAATGTAAAGCTAAACGTTTGTATGTGTGTTCATGGGAAAATCTAATTGATCTTAGTATGTTTGATATTCTTTATTCTAAGTTAGAAATAAGTTAATTAAAACAAAATAAATTAGCAAGTGTATCAATTCGATTTGAATTCTCTATGAAAATGTATAACCGTTGACTGAGTTGCCTAAGGAAGGTTGTAATCCCAGTTTAAAAACGTAGTTATAAAGAGATTTCTGACCACTCAATTTATTGTGTTCGCCTTTCCACAGGGTTTCCCAAAGAAAGCAGACTGAAACTTATAAAAGGATCCACTGCAACGACACAATTTACTGTAATGAGTAACTTCAGATTGCCTTTTGATTTCCTACACTGCAAGTATACGTTATGATTGGTCTTTGAAAATAAACTTATATAAATATAACTTTCCAGGTTCCCTAAAACCAAAAAATCTATTTTCAAAACACGTCTCTCTATGGTGCTCCTTTTCGTGTTAATCGAAAATTCACTAGCTCAGATTGGTGTCAGCTAGTGTGAGGTTAATGACAGGTAGCTCTAGCTCAGTGATATGTTACGTTAGATCAGAGGAGCATTGACCAGGCAAATATTGAAGATAAAAAAGACTTCACAATTCTATTTTGGGTTAATTTTTGGTCTGATGCTTCATGAGAATTTACTTAGATGTGAAGTCTTATTTTAAAAATGTTCTTATTGTAAAGAGCAGTAGGAATAAAAGTTTGCAGATTTCATGTTTCAAAAACAAGACACGCCCATTAAATAGCTATAAAACCCTAATGATATATTTTATAATTATCAAAATAATATATGTATCTTATATTTGCATTAGAAAGCTTTGGGTATGTAACACAAAAATCAGCAGCTTTATCCTACTGCTACTAAAAACTCATGTAAAGGAAGTTTCATTTTTCCTACTTTGGGAATGTAGTTTTTATGGTTAAAAGCAGAAAGAGCATTTGAATCCTATAATTATTTCATACCTCTATTAAAACTGATTTCATATGGTGTGTTTAATGCTTTGTAGGCCTTCCAAAGAAAACTGTATATAAAACCAAGTGGGCAAGACGAGAGAATTTTCGAGAGGACGCAACACCTCCATAATTATAGAAGTTGAGTATGATGATATCTTTCTACAATATCTTTAATGCTGAGGTGCAGGCAGCTACTCGCATATTCCTAACATAAATTTCGGTGCAGACTGAAAGTGCGGTGATATCCTGTGGGGACCACTCAGGGCCAACCAAAGGGACTATAGCGAAAATGATTTTTAAACAGAAATTTAGTTTAACAGTTTGAAATATCCAAAGTTAAGGTAAACTGTTTAAATGTAAAGCTAAAACGTTTGTATGTGTTTTCATGGGAAAATCTAATTGATCTTAGTATGTTTGATATTCTTTATTCTAAGTTAGAAATAAGTTAATTAAAACAAAATAAATTAGCAAGTGTATCATTTCGATTTGAATTCTCTATGAAAATGTATAACCGTTGACTGAGTTGCCTAAGGAAGGTTGTAATCCCAGTTTAAACACGTAGTTTTAAAGAGATTTTTGACTACTCAATTTATTGTGTTTGCCTTTCCACAGGGTTTCCCAAAGAAAGCTGACTGAAACTTATAAAAGGATCCACTGCAGCGACACAAATTACTGTAATGAGTAACTTCAGGTTGCCTTTTGATATCCTACACTGCAAGTATACGTTATGATTGGTCTTTGAAAATAAACTTATATAAATATAACTTTCCAGGTTCCCTAAAACCAAAATATCTATTTTCAAAACATGTCTCTCTATGGTGTTCCTTTGTGTGTTAATCGAAAATTCACTAGCTCAGATTGGTGTCAGCTAGTGTGAGGTTAATGACAGGTAGCTCTAGCTCAGTGATATGTTACGTTAGATCAGAGGAGCATTGAGCAGGCAAATATTGAAGATAAAAAAGACTTCACAATTCTATTTTGGGTTAATTAAGGGTCTGATTCTTCATGAGAATTTACTTAGATGTGAAGTCTTATTTTAAAAATGTTCTTATTGTAAAGAAAAGTAGGAATAAAAGTTTGCAGATTTCATGTTTCAAAAACAAGAAACGCCCATTAAATAGCTATAAAACCCTAATGATATATTTTATATTGTAGGCTAGTGTGCCTAACAGGGTTGCAATAGGATTTTTCGGAGGACCACTGGATTATAATCCAGAAAATATTTAAGTTTAGAATTGCAGGAATGTTTGAAGGAAGCAGGAAGAATGGAGAGAGAATTGCTTCTTTATTCTTCTTATTCTTAGCTGTAGTTGTCAATAACCAATGTTTTATTATGATCTGTTATCTTTGCTAAGTAGATTTCAGGATAATTTCAAGGTTGATTTATTATTATAACATAATATGGTTTGTTTCCACAACAACAATTCAAATAACTTTATTTTTTGTTTCAACAGTTACAATATAATAATTGAGCTGTATTGGCTCAGAATACTACTGCAGTATACTTTATCTGCAAGTAGGAAAAGAGAAGCTGCAATTGCTTGCCAAAACTTCTTAACTTTATAAGTGCTGAATTACTTTTGTAAAAAACACTATTTAGCTAGACCAATCCTTGGTCTTTGAGTAATATTATAGATTATTCAAACTACTACGGCAGCATATTTGGCTTGCGCGTAGAGGAAAAGAGGAGCTGCAAGGATGCCAAAACTCCCTACAATTATACAAGCAGTATTTACTTTAGCTACATAAAGATGCTAAGCCTTACTTGGCTTTATGTGTTAATACAATTTGCTTATTTTTACTTAACTTGATTTGCGACTACATCTGATGAGAATGTGACTGCATTTAGCCGGACTGTGGTTATGGGGTGTACAGTTATTGAAGCTGAAGTTCTATGGCGATGTAGATCATCCTGAACGGTGGCCAGTAGCGAGTACTTCCAATGGCTGCAAGCTACGCTCCACGCAGTTCTAGTGATGTTTCAAATATCCACCTCCTGGTAGATTAAGTCGTGGCTGTCATTGCTGGTTCCATGCTGAGTAGTGTAGAACTGTACTATTATATATTCAGACTTGTGGTCTGTTGCTAAATTGGGGCTGTGCCCTTACGAAGCGACGATCGGTGAGAGAGTGAATAAAGTCAAACGGCCAAAATGCGTTCACATAATCATCTTACAAAGAGTCAGGTTCTAGAATCCTATGGAAGGCCCTTCTAGAAGTTTCACGTAGCTTCCATCCAGAATAAAGGCAGAGTTAAAGATAACAACATGCTGTAATTATTCTGTAACATAAAAGATTGGTATGTGAGCATTTGCATTATAATTGCAATGTATAATTACAGAGAAATTTAATAAATACAATGCGGTGAATAATCGATCTATTCAAAAGCTGCTTCTATAATCAATTGCACTAATCGATATGACGCTTCTAAATAAGCTAATGTATTCTGGCTGTAGCGCCAAGTAGAATGTCAAAGTGCTGTCACTCGACCTATCGATATCAGCTCGATGTCGGCAATGCAGCTTTCTGTTGCTAATTAACATTAATTACTGTATTTATTGCTAATAGTCAATAATAACTGGAATAAATATGTAGAATTATTCCTCAGATAATAATATTATGGCCCATAATAGATATTTGTTTTATCTGAATGTAGATAAATGAATATAAGTGTGCTAAGAATTCTGTTTGATGGTAACTGGCATCAGTGCCATCTAGCGATTTACATTAATACTTCGTAAACTAGTACTTGCTATAAAAGTATAAAAAATGGGCTCTAAGCTCTACGAGCTTACATACTGGGGGGGGCCCAAGAAAAGAGAAAAAAAATTACTGAGCAGGCAGTGGACACAGCTTAGATATAGGCCTTTTTAGAATCGAATTAGCAGTTTTGACTGTTGCTACTCTAACTTTACCATCTGGCCCAGGATGAACTTCTAGAATCCTAGCCAGTGGCCAATGCATAGGAGGGATATTATCCACCATCAATATAACTAGTTGATTAATGTGTAGATTTTGAGTTTCTGTGTTCCACTTTTGTCTTTGTTGCAAAGTATTTAAGTATTCTTTGACCCATCTGGTCCAAATGCATTGTGACTGTTGCTCTAACAACTGATATCGTGACAGCCTGGATAGGTTTATAGACTGTAAATCTGGGTGAGGGATAGAATTCAAAGGAGCACCAATAAGGAAGTGACCTGGGGTCAATGCCATGTAGTCTTGCGAGTCGTTGCTCATCGGTGTCAGTGGTCTGCTGTTGATGATGGCTTCTATTCTGCATAGAAGAGTGCTGGCTTCTTCATAGCTGTAGATAGTGTCTTTCATCACTTTGTAAAGAATGGTTTTCATGCTGCGGTTAGATCTTTCTACAAGTCCTGCCATATGGCTTGCCCTTGGTGGCAGAAAATGGAATTGTATGTTTAGATTTGCTGTAAAGTTCATGATATCTGTGTTAGCTTGCTCCGTCTGGAATTGTTCATAGAGTTCACTCAGCTCTCGTGAGGCTCCTATGAAGTTTCTGCCATTATCTAGATATAGGTGGGAAGGTAGTCCCCTTCTAGATACGAATCTTTGCAAGGATGCAATGAATGCTGCTGAAGTGGCTGCTGTTACCAATTCAATATGTACTGCTTTGGTACATAGACATATGTGCATAGATATATAAGCTTTGTATATTGCTTTGCCTCTCCCATGATCCTTTAGAGAGATAGGACCTACAAAGTCTATGGCTGTGGTGTCGAAAGCTCGGTTGGGTGTAACTCTGGCTTGGGGCAAAGTTCCCATGATTTGCTGTGCTTTAACAGGGCTGTGTCTAAAGCAAGTAAGACATCCTTTTAATGCTGATTTTACAGTTTGAACTCCATGAATGGGCCAATACTGCTGCCTTAGCGTGTACAGTATGCCTTGAGGACCTTCATGTAAATTTTTCAGATGTGTGTCTCTGACAATAATATTAGTTATGTGGTGCTTGGCAGGCAATATAATTGGATGCTTAGCATTGTAGTTTAGATCAGTATGGTGCAGTCTTCCACCAACTCTAAGTGTGCTATCTTTATCTAGATAAGGATGCAATTGCAGTAGTGGGCTGCTTCTAGAAACATAATTATTCTTTCTGACATGAGCTATGTCTTCTGAGAAGGCTTCTTTCTGAGTAGCATGTATGATAACATCATGAGCTTTCTGTAGCTCTTGCAAGCTGATAGGGCCAACAAATCTATCAGAGTTGTGTAGACAGTTGTGTTTGAATCTCAGAATATAAGCTGTATTCCTGAGTAACTTTCTGAAAGAGGAATATCTATGCAAATATTCATTATGCGTACTAGCGATCATGAAAGCTTTGGCAGTTTTCTTGGTTTCTGGTATTTCTTCTGTCTGAAGTACTTTATCAGTGGTTGGCCAAAAACATTCTTCTTGTGTTAGGAATTCTGGCCCATTCCACCTTAGAGTTTGGTTATGTAGCTTGTTAGGTGAGACAGGTTTAGTGATGAGATCTGCAGGATTCTGCTGTGTTGGCACATGTCTCCATTGACAGTTTTCTGTAGCAGCTTGAATTTTGGTTACTCTGTGTGCTACAAAAGTGTTCCA
Source organism: Ectobius pallidus (assembly GCA_964059195.1). Taxonomy (NCBI): domain Eukaryota; kingdom Metazoa; phylum Arthropoda; class Insecta; order Blattodea; family Ectobiidae; genus Ectobius; species Ectobius pallidus. The sequence goes on from CAXKWD010000010.1 coordinate 108,574,496, forward strand.
TTTGTGTGGAGGCTGTGTGATCCATTGTAAGGTTATGAGACTGTCAGTCCAGAAATATACTGCTGATATTGTGATCTGTAGAGATAAGCTTACTTTTTGGTATAAGCAGGCTGCCAACTGAGCTGCACAAAGCTCCAGTCTGGGCAAAGTAATCTGCTTAAGTGGGGCCACTCTAGATTTACTTGTCAGTAGTTGAACTTGTGTATTGTGGCTCTTGTCCTTGGATTTTATGTAGCATGCTGCTCCATATGCCTGTGGGCTGGCATCACTGAAAAAGTGCAGTTCCACATGACTGAAATTGAGTATTAGAGTGTTTCTTGGAATCTTGTATAGCTCTACATAGTGAAGTTGTGAATATAGTTCATTCCAGGTTTTCTGTATAGCAATAGGAGCTTGCTGGTCCCAGCTTATGTCATTTAGCCAAATCTGTTGCATAATACATTTAGCTGCAGATATAATAGGTGCAATTAGTCCCTGAGGGTCATATAGAGTACAGATGGCAGATAGAATCTGTCTCTTGGTAGTAGCTTCTGGTAATGACTTCACTGTATACTGTAGCAAGTCTTGTAATGGATTCCAGTGTAATCCTAGTGTTTTGACTGTATCCTGCTCTTCTAACTGAGTAAGTGTAGCTTTAGAGAGCTTTTCTTGTGGCAGTGTTCTCAAAACTTCTTGTGAGTTAGAGCAAAACTGTGTTAGGTTAAATCCACCTGCCTGTAACAGTTGTGATACTTCTGTGGCTGCTAGTATAGCTTCTCGCTCTGTAGAGAATGATGCAAGGAGATTGTCAACATAAAAGCAAGTAGATAGCAATTTGGATGCTGTGGGAAATCTATTTCTTTCATCCTCGGCTAACTGGTTGAGTACTCTGGTTGCTTCAAAAGCTGAACAGGCTTGTCCATATGTGATAGTGTTGAGCTGATATATCTTCACTGGAGTGGATCTAGAATGTCTCCAGAAGATTCTTTGGAAGTCTCTCTGTTGTGGCAGTACCATTACCATCCTGTACATTTTCTCTATGTCAGCACTCACAACATAAGGGTGGCATCTGAACTTCAAAAGTATGGTGTAGAGATCAGGTTGTACACAGGGTCCAGTGTATAAAATATCATTGAGTGATGTACCTGTAGAAGTTTTGAATGAGGCATTGAAGACTACTCTGAGTTTTGTGGTTTCTGAGTCTTCCTTTAGGACAAATTGGTGTGGAATATAATATGCTTCTGGGCCATCCTGGTAGAAACTTTCTTCCACTTGGGTCATGTGACCTAGGGCTTCATATTGTTGCATGAAGTCTGAGTACTGTTGGAGTATAGTCGGCTGTTTATGGAGTCTGGTTTCATTAGAAAAGAAACGTTTCAGAGCTCCAGTTCTGGAGGCACCAAGATTATCTGTGGGCTTCTTGAATGGTAGGGTTATTGTGTAGCGTCCATCTTTATCTCTCTGTACTGTTTCTTGAAAATGTTGCTCGCATATGGAGTCTTCCTCTGATCTTACTGGTTGGATAATTTCTTCAATTTCCCAGAATTTTTGCATGTTCTTGTGTATTTGTTCTGTTATGCTTAAGTGGCAGCGTGGTTCTTGTCTTCTACCTTGTGCATAATGTATTTGTCCTGAGAGAATCCAACCCAGTCTGGTCTCTCTTATATAAGCTTTGTGTTTGTTGGTTTTGTTGATGGGTATAGTGTGTCCCATTAACAAGTTCCAGAATACATCTGCCCCTAGCAATATGTCAATGCTACCGGGTATGTGAAATTTGTTGTCTGCTAGCACAATGTTATTTGGAATCCTTAAGCTAGTGACATCTATAGGTGCACTGGGAATGTCTTTGGCAATCTGGTTAATGATGAGGCATTGTAACTGTCTTTTGTAGCCATTGCCATGGGCGTCACTTATCTGTATATGCCCGATTTCTAGAATGTTAGATGTGTGTAGGTTTACACCGGTCACAGCTATGGTGGTAGGCTTGGTTTGTAACTGTAGCCTATCAGCCAGGTCTTGAGTTATGAATGTATGAGTGGCACCTGAGTCCAATAATGCTCTGGCTTTTATGAGTCTGCCATTCTGAGCTTTGACTAGTATTTCTGCTGTGGCAAGAAATGTATGAGTTTTAGGAGTGATCTGTGTATTATTAGCAAATGCTGAGCCTGTAGCATTGCTGCTGGTAGTAGCTGGAGATTGTCTAGTACCATTGTGGCTTTGGTTTCCGTTCTGTCTGTTGTTAGGCAATCTACTAGTGTATTGTGTAGTTGCATGTTGCCTATATTCATTGCTGCGAACCTTGTCTTGGTGTAGCAGAGTGTGATGACGTTGTTGGCATTTATAACAAGATGTAGATGTGCAGTTTCTGACGTGATGTCCTGCTCTGAGACAGTTACTGCATAATCTATTATTGTTTACAAAGTTCCATCTCTGTGTGTTGTTAAGGTTATGGAAGTCTTCGCATTTGTGTAACTGGTGATCTTGCCTGCACAGTATACAATTGTTGGCTGCATGGGCAACAAAGGTACGTGGGCTCACTTGTCTGTGGTAGATAGGCTTGTTCTGTATATTGTGTACAGTTTTAGGCCTGCTGGAGCTGTCTGGTGTCTCCAGAGCTTGTCCCCTTTTCTGTAGGAAGTTACAGAGTTCTTTAAATGTGTTTAGTTGATCTACTGTGCCCTCTAGGCTCCATGCTTGGAGCGTAGCAGGGTCAAGTTTAGACGTGAGAAGATGAGTGAGCATGTAGTCCCATCTAAGGTTCTCTGGTGTGATGGATTCTATTGACCTAACCTGTCTGGTGAAGTGGTCAAGCAAGTCCATTAATTGACTGGGTGATTCCTTAGGGATCTTGCTATAGTCAATCAAAGATTGTAATAATTGTTGCAATATAATTTTGTTGTTCTGAAACCTTTCATTTAGCAAGTTCCAGGCGGTTTCATAACCATTAGCAGTTAAGGGTAGTGTGTCAATGAGTTTATTGGCTGAGCCTTGCAATGCTATTCTCAAATAGTGAAACTTTTGAACTGGATCAAGCGAATTGTTGCTGTGAACAAGCGAGATGAACAGTTCTCTAAATGGTAGCCAATCTGAATGCTTGCCATTGAAGTGTGGCAAATTTATCTTTGGTAGCTGAACTCTAGGAGTGCAGTTAGCTTGAGTGTTAGGTTGAGTTGTGTCTTGAGGCTGAACTTGTGGTATGTTAGCCTGTGAGTATTGTATTTCATAGTCTCTAATTTTCTTACGAGCCATGCCTACAGTTGTGTAGTATGTTTCTTCGAAAGCTTGTCTTTCTCCTTCCCAGTCAGGGTCTGAGTCACATGTTTCTATCTTACTCTGTATTTCCTCAAAGTCCCTTAATAATGATTCATCCTGTGATAGTCTGTGTGCAGTTTCTTCAATATTGTCTTGGTCGACTTGAACTGACAAAACATATTGGTAGAATCTAGTTAACTTTCCTTTGATGACTGCCCTCTTCTGCTTGTAGTTTTTTAGCTTGGAGGCATCTGTGGCAAGTACTTGTGAGTCCGGCATTGTGAGGGGTGGTGTATGACAGTGTGTTATAAGGAAGGCTGTCACTTACCTGATTATCCAGTAAGACTGTTGTCCCTTGCACTGCTCTACCAGAATTCTTGCACCTTTTCTTACCACTAGGCCTGCTATGACTGCTCTTAGTATGTGATGCAGTTAACATAGGCTGAAAATACAATAGAGTATTAGAATTGTACAAATACAAGTTATATTTTACAATCAATATACACTGTAGGTATGAGGAGTGGACAAAGTGATTATCCAAGGTGTGGATAGAATCCAGGCTCGTTGAGGACCAAAAAATGTAGGTTTTTGGTCTGAGGAGTGGATGAAATGTACTTCCACGGCGTGGGTAGAATCCAGGCCCGGCAAGGACCAAAAAATGTAGGCTAGTGTGCCTAACAGGGTTGCAATAGGATTTTTCGGAGGACCACTGGATTATAATCCAGAAAATATTTAAGTTTAGAATTGCAGGAATGTTTGAAGGAAGCAGGAAGAATGGAGAGAGAATTGCTTCTTTATTCTTCTTATTCTTAGCTGTAGTTGTCAATAACCAATGTTTTATTATGATCTGTTATCTTTGCTAAGTAGATTTCAGGATAATTTCAAGGTTGATTTATTATTATAACATAATATGGTTTGTTTCCACAACAACAATTCAAATAACTTTATTTTTTGTTTCAACAGTTACAATATAATAATTGAGCTGTATTGGCTCAGAATACTACTGCAGTATACTTTATCTGCAAGTAGGAAAAGAGAAGCTGCAATTGCTTGCCAAAACTTCTTAACTTTATAAGTGCTGAATTACTTTTGTAAAAAACACTATTTAGCTAGACCAATCCTTGGTCTTTGAGTAATATTATAGATTATTCAAACTACTACGGCAGCATATTTGGCTTGCGCGTAGAGGAAAAGAGGAGCTGCAAGGATGCCAAAACTCCCTACAATTATACAAGCAGTATTTACTTTAGCTACATAAAGATGCTAAGCCTTACTTGGCTTTATGTGTTAATACAATTTGCTTATTTTTACTTAACTTGATTTGCGACTACATCTGATGAGAATGTGACTGCATTTAGCCGGACTGTGGTTATGGGGTGTACAGTTATTGAAGCTGAAGTTCTATGGCGATGTAGATCATCCTGAACGGTGGCCAGTAGCGAGTACTTCCAATGGCTGCAAGCTACGCTCCACGCAGTTCTAGTGATGTTTCAAATATCCACCTCCTGGTAGATTAAGTCGTGGCTGTCATTGCTGGTTCCATGCTGAGTAGTGTAGAACTGTACTATTATATATTCAGACTTGTGGTCTGTTGCTAAATTGGGGCTGTGCCCTTACGAAGCGACGATCGGTGAGAGAGTGAATAAAGTCAAACGGCCAAAATGCGTTCACATAATCATCTTACAAAGAGTCAGGTTCTAGAATCCTATGGAAGGCCCTTCTAGAAGTTTCACGTAGCTTCCATCCAGAATAAAGGCAGAGTTAAAGATAACAACATGCTGTAATTATTCTGTAACATAAAAGATTGGTATGTGAGCATTTGCATTATAATTGCAATGTATAATTACAGAGAAATTTAATAAATACAATGCGGTGAATAATCGATCTATTCAAAAGCTGCTTCTATAATCAATTGCACTAATCGATATGACGCTTCTAAATAAGCTAATGTATTCTGGCTGTAGCGCCAAGTAGAATGTCAAAGTGCTGTCACTCGACCTATCGATATCAGCTCGATGTCGGCAATGCAGCTTTCTGTTGCTAATTAACATTAATTACTGTATTTATTGCTAATAGTCAATAATAACTGGAATAAATATGTAGAATTATTCCTCAGATAATAATATTATGGCCCATAATAGATATTTGTTTTATCTGAATGTAGATAAATGAATATAAGTGTGCTAAGAATTCTGTTTGATGGTAACTGGCATCAGTGCCATCTAGCGATTTACATTAATACTTCGTAAACTAGTACTTGCTATAAAAGTATAAAAAATGGGCTCTAAGCTCTACGAGCTTACATATATTATCAAAATAATATAAGTATCTTATATTTGCATTAGAAAGCTTTGGGTATGTAACACAAAAATCAGCAGCTTTATCCTACTGCTACTAAAAATTCATGTAAAGGAAGTTTCATTTTTCCTACTTTGGGAATGTAGTTTGTATGGTTAAAAGCAGAAAGAGCATTTGAATCCTATAATTATTTCATACGTCTATTAAAACTGATTTCATATGGTGTGTTTAATGCTTTGTAGGCCTTCCAAAGAAAACTATATAAAACCAAGTGGGCAAGACAAGAGAATTTTCGAGAGGACGCAACACCTCCATAATTATAGAAGTTGAGTATGATGATATCTTTCTACAATATCTTTAATGCTGAGGTGCAGGCAGCTACTCGCATATTCCTAACATAAATTTCGGTGCAGACTGAAAGTGCGGTGATATCCTGTGGGGACCACTCAGGGCCAACCAAAGGGACTATAGCAAAAATGATTTTTAAACAGAAATTTAGTTTAACAGTTTGAAATATCCAAAGTTAAGGTAAACTGTTTAAATGTAAAGCTAAACGTTTGTATGTGTTTTCATGGGAAAATCTAATTGATCTTAGTATGTTTGATATTCTTTATTCTAAGTTAGAAATAAGTTAATTAAAACAAAATAAATTAGCAAGTGTATCAATTCGATTTGAATTCTCTATGAATATGTATAACCGTTGACTGAGTTGCCTAAGGAAGGTTGTAATCCCAGTTTAAACACGTAGTTTTAAAGATTTCTGACCACTGCAGCGACACAAATTACTGTAATGAGTAACTTCAGGTTGCCTTTTGATTTCCTACACTGCAAGTATACGTTATGATTGGTCTTTGAAAATAAACTTATATAAATATAACTTTCCAGGTTCCCTAAAACCAAAATATCTATTTTCAAAACATGTCTCTCTATGTTGTTCCTTTGTGTGTTAATCGTAAATTCACTAGCTCAGATTGGTGTCAGCTAGTGTGAGGTTAATGACAGGTAGCTCTAGCTCAGTGATATGTTACGTTAGATCAGAGGAGCATTGAGCAGGCAAATATTGAAGATAAAAAAGACTTCACAATTCTATTTTGGGTTAATTTTTGGTCTGATTCTTCATGAGAATTTACTTAGATGTAAAGTCTTATTTTAAAAATGTTCTTATTGTAAAGAACAGTATGAATAAAAGTTTGCAGATTTTATGTTTCAAAAACGAGACACGCCCATCAAATAGCTATAAAACCCTAATGATATATTTTAGAATTATCAAAATAATTTAAGTATCTTATATTTGCATTAGAAAGCTTTGGGGATGTAACACAAAAATCAGCAGCTTTATCCTACTGCTACTAAAAATTGATGTAAAGGAAGTTTCATTTTTCCTACTTTATCAAAAAAGGTTTTAACGAATTTGTTTTAATCTTATACACAAGGTTCGTTGTACTAACTGCTAAGACACATAGTTGAAACTGTTTATCAAAAGTTATCTCATGCGTAGCTAAAAGCCTGACGTTATTTGTAAAAATTCAACCTCTCTCTAGCTCGGTTAATAATGCATCGTTGACTCAGGCTGAAACAGTTGATTGTGCACTTCTTGCAGCATGGCCTTTTAGTCTATAGCAGAATTTCTATTGAGGAAGTCGTATAAAGTGTCGGGGTTTAGAACATGTGCAGATCTCATCGGATTTCTATTATAACAGTTCCAGTTTTTCAGACATGATGTAAAGTTGCTAAGTCATGTTCAACGTGTAAAGAATGTAAGGTATCTGTGATAACGAACATGGACATTATAAAGCTTAAATGATTATATGTGGTTTCAACTGTTCATTAAGTTCTGATTTAAGATTTATTCAGATTAGTTGGAAAGTAGTATTTGTTATGACTATTTCACGAATAATGAACGTAATTCAATCCACAGCAGAGAATGTCTACGCCCTTTCTTAGACCCATTTAGCATGAACGAAAAGGTAGCATATATGTTACCTAGCAACGAATAATGCTTGTTTGAAGTCTGAATAAGCCTGACAGGCTTAAGGAAATGAATGTGATGTTATGATACTTATATAATTGGCCTACACTAGAATTGAATTATTTTTACATCGGGTGATTTGGAATACTGTTAAATTAAATATTCATATTACAAACCCTAGTTCATTAAATTCGCAATCTAAATTAATCCTAACAAAAATCTCAATTTATTCTGATCTTGGGAGTGTAATTTGTATGGTTAAAGGCAGGAAGAGCATTTGAATCCTACAATTATTTCATACCTCTATTAAAACTGATTTCATATGGTGTGTTTAATGTTTTGTAGGCCTTCCATAGAAAACTGTATATAAAACCAAGTGGGCAAGACGAGAGAATTTTCGAGAGGACGCAACACTTCCATAATTATAGAAGTTGAGTATGATGATATCTTTCTACAATATCTTTAATGCTGAGGTGCAGGCAGCTACTCGCATATTCCTAACATAAATTTCGGTGCAGACTGAAAATGCGGTGATATCCTGTGGGGACCACTCAGGGCCAACCAAAGGGACTATAGCAAAAATGATTTTTAAACAGAAATTTAGTTTAACAGTTTGAAATATCCAAAGTTAAGGTAAACTGTTTAAATGTAAAGCTAAACGTTTGTATGTGTTTTCATGGGAAAATCTAATTGATCTTAGTATGTTTGATATTCTTTATTCTAAGTTAGAAATAAGTTAATTAAAACAAAATAAATTAGCAAGTGTATCAATTCGATTTGAATTCTCTATGAAAATGTATAACCGTTGACTGAGTTGCCTAAGGAAGGTTGTAATCCCAGTTTAAACACGTAGTTTTAAAGATTTCTGACCACTCAATTTATTGTGTTTGCCTTTCCACAGGGTTTCCCAAAGAAAGCTGAATGGAACTTATAAAAGGATCCACTGCAGCGACACAAATTACTGTAATGAGTAACTTCAGGTTGCCTTTTGATTTCCTACACTGCAAGTATACGTTATGATTGGTCTTTGAAAATAAACTTATATAAATATAACTTTCCAGGTTCCCTAAAACCAAAATATCTATTTTCAAAACATGTCTCTCTATGGTGCTCCTTTTCGTGTTAATCGAAAATTCACTAGCTCAGATTGGTGTCAGCTAGCGTGAGGTTAATGACAGGTAGCTCTAGCTCAGTGATATGTTACGTTAGATCAGAGGAGCATTGAGCAGGCAAATATTGAAGATAAAAAAGACTTCACAATTCTATTTTGGGTTAATTTTTGGTCTGATTCTTCATGAGAATTTACTTAGATGTGAAGTCTTATTTTAAAAATGTTATTATTGTAAAGAACAGTAGGAATAAAAGTTTGCAGATTTCATGTTTCAAAAACAAGACACGCCCATTAAATAGCTATAAAACCCTAATGATATATTTTATAATTATCAAAATAATATAAGTATCTTATATTTGCATTAGAAAGCTTTGGGTATGTAACACAAAAATCAGCAGCTTTATCCTACTGCTACTAAAAATTCACGTAAAGGAAGTTTCATTTTTCCTACTTTGGGAATGTAGTTTGTATGGTTAAAGGCAGAAAGAGCATTTGAATCCTACAATTATTTCATACCTCTATTAAAACTGATTTCATATGGTGTGTTTAATGTTTTGTAGGCCTTCCAAAGAAAACTGTATATAAAACCAAGTGGGCAAGACGAGAGAATTTTCGAGAGGACGCAACACGTCCATAATTATAGAAGTTGAGTATGATGATATCTTTCTACAATATCTTTAATGCTGAGGTGCAGGCAGCTACTCGCATATTCCTAACATAAATTTCGGTGCAGACTGAAAGTGCGGTGATATCCTGTGGGGACCACTCAGGGCCAACCAAAGGGACTATAGCAAAAATGATTTTTAAACAGAAATTTAGTTTAACAGTTTGAAATTTCAAAAGTTAAGGTAAACTGTTTAAATGTAAAGCTAAACGTTTGTATGTGTTTTCATGGGAAAATCTAATTGATCTTAGTATGTTTGATATTCTTTATTCTAAGATAGAAATAAGTTAATTAAAACAAAATAAATTAGCAAGTGTATCAATTCGATTTGAATTCTCTATGAAAATGTATAACCGTTGACTGAGTTGCCTAAGGAAGGTTGTAATCCCAGTTTAAACACGTAGTTTTAAAGATTTCTGACCACTCAATTTATTGTGTTTGCCTTTCCACAGGGTTTCCCAAAGAAAGCTGACTGAAACTTATAAAAGGATCCACTGCAGCGACACAAATTACTGTAATGAGTAACTTCAGGTTGCCGTTTGATTTCCTACACTGCAAGTATACGTTATGATTGGTCTTTGAAAATAAACTTATATAAATATAACTTTCCAGGTTCAATAAAACCAAAATATCTATTTTCAAAACATGTCTCTCTATGGTGTTCCTTTGTGTGTTAATCGAAAATTCACTAGCTCAGATTGGTGTCAGCTAGTGTGAGGTTAATGACAGGTAGCTCTAGCTGAGTGATATGTTACGTTAGATCAGAGGAGCATTGAGCAGGCAAATATTGAAGATAAAAAAGACTTCACAATTCTATTTTGGGTTAATTTTTGGTCTGATTCTTCATGAGAATTTACTTAGATGTGAAGTCTTATTTTAAAAATGTTATTATTGTAAAGAACAGTAGGAATAAAAGTTTGCAGATTTCATGTTTCAAAAACAAGACACGCCCATTAAATAGCTATAAAACCCTAATGATATATTTTATAATTATCAAAATAATATAAGTATCTTATATTTGCATTAGAAAGCTTTGGGTATGTAACACAAAAATCAGCAGCTTTATCCTACTGCTACTAAAAATTCACGTAAAGGAAGTTTCATTTTTCCTACTTTGGGAATGTAGTTTGTATGGTTAAAGGCAGAAAGAGCATTTGAATCCTACAATTATTTCATACCTCTATTAAAACTGATTTCATATGGTGTGTTTAATGTTTTGTAGGCCTTCCAAAGAAAACTGTAAATAAAACCAAGTGGGCAAGACGAGAGAATTTTCGAGAGGACGCAACACCTCCATAATTATAGAAGTTGAGTATGATGATATCTTTCTACAATATCTTTAATGCTGAGGTGCAGGCTGCTACTCGCATATTCCTAACATAAATTTCGGTGCAGACTGAAAGTGCGGTGATATCCTGTGGGGACCACTCAGGGCCAACCAAAGGGACTATAGCAAAAATGATTTTTAAACAGAAATTTAGTTTGACAGTTTGAAATTTCAAAAGTTAAGGTAAACTGTTTAAATGTAAAGCTAAACGTTTGTATGTGTTTTCATGGGAAAATCTAATTGATCTTAGTATGTTTGATATTCTTTATTCTAAGATAGAAATAAGTTAATTAAAACAAAATAAATTAGCAAGTGTATCAATTCGATTTGAATTCTCTATGAAAATATATAACCGTTGACTGAGTTGCCTAAGGAAGGTTGTAATCCCAGTTTAAACACGTAGTTTTAAAGATTTCTGACCACTCAATTTATTGTGTTTGCCTTTCCACAGGGTTTCCCAAAGAAAGCTGACTGAAACTTATAAAAGGATCCACTGCAGCGACACAAATTACTGTAATGAGTAACTTCAGGTTGCCTTTTGATTTCCTACACTGCAAGTATACGTTATGATTGGTCTTTGAAAATAAACTTATATAAATATAACTTTCCAGGTACCCTAAAACCAAAAAATTTATTTACAAAACATGTCTCTCTATGGTGCTCCTTTTCGTGTTAATCGAAAATTCACTAGCTCAGATTGGTGTCAGCTAGTGTGAGGATAATGACAGGTAGCTCTAGCTCAGTGATATGTTACGTTAGATCAGAGGAGCATTGAGCAGGCAAATATTGAAGATAAAAAAGACTTCACAATTCTATTTTGGGTTAATTTTTGGTCTGATTCTTCATGAGAATTTACTTAGATGTGAAGTCTTATTTTAAAAATGTTCTTATTGTAAAGAACAGTAGGAATAAAAGTTTGCAGATTTCATGTTTCAAAAACAAGACACGCCCATTAAATAGCTATAAAACCCTAATGATATATTTTATAATTATCAAAATAATATATGTATCTTATATTTGCATTAGAAAGCTTTGGGTATGTAACACAAAAATCAGCAGCTTTATCCTACTGCTACTAAAAACTCATGTAAAGGAAGTTTCATTTTTCCTACTTTGGGAATGTAGTTTTTATGGTTAAAAGCAGAAAGAGCATTTGAATCCTATAATTATTTCATACCTCTATTAAAACTGATTTCATATGGTGTGTTTAATGCTTTGTAGGCCTTCCAAAGAAAACTGTATATAAAACCAAGTGGGCAAGACGAGAGAATTTTCGAGAGGACGCAACACCTCCATAATTATAGAAGTTGAGTATGATGATATCTTTCTACAATATCTTTAATGCTGAGGTGCAGGCAGCTACTCGCATATTCCTAACATAAATTTCGGTGCAGACTGAAAGTGCGGTGATATCCTGTGGGGACCACTCAGGGCCAACCAAAGGGACTATAGCGAAAATGATTTTTAAACAGAAATTTAGTTTAACAGTTTGAAATATCCAAAGTTAAGGTAAACTGTTTAAATGTAAAGCTAAAACGTTTGTATGTGTTTTCATGGGAAAATCTAATTGATCTTAGTATGTTTGATATTCTTTATTCTAAGTTAGAAATAAGTTAATTAAAACAAAATAAATTAGCAAGTGTATCATTTCGATTTGAATTCTCTATGAAAATGTATAACCGTTGACTGAGTTGCCTAAGGAAGGTTGTAATCCCAGTTTAAACACGTAGTTTTAAAGAGATTTTTGACTACTCAATTTATTGTGTTTGCCTTTCCACAGGGTTTCCCAAAGAAAGCTGACTGAAACTTATAAAAGGATCCACTGCAGCGACACAAATTACTGTAATGAGTAACTTCAGGTTGCCTTTTGACACCTACACTGCAAGTATACGTTATGATTGGTCTTTGAAAATAAACTTATATAAATATAACTTTCCAGGTTCCCTAAAACCAAAATATCTATTTTCAAAACATGTCTCTCTATGGTGTTCCTTTGTGTGTTAATCGAAAATTCACTAGCTCAGATTGGTGTCAGCTAGTGTGAGGTTAATGACAGGTAGCTCTAGCTCAGTGATATGTTACGTTAGATCAGAGGAGCATTGAGCAGGCAAATATTGAAGATAAAAAAGACTTCACAATTCTATTTTGGGTTAATTAAGGGTCTGATTCTTCATGAGAATTTACTTAGATGTGAAGTCTTATTTTAAAAATGTTCTTATTGTAAAGAAAAGTAGGAATAAAAGTTTGCAGATTTCATGTTTCAAAAACAAGAAACGCTCATTAAATAGCTATAAAACCCTAATGATATATTTTATATTATCAAAATAATATAAGTATCTTATATTTGCATTAGAAAGCTTTGGGTATGTAACACAAAAATCAGCAGCTTTATCCTACTGCTACTAAAAATTGATGTAAAGGAAGTTTCATTTTTCCTACTTTATCAAAAAAGGTTTTAACGAATTTGTTTTAATCTTATACACAAGGTTCGTTGTACTAACTGCTAAGACACATAGTTGAAACTGTTTATCAAAAGTTATCTCATGCGTAGCTAAAAGCCTGACGTTATTTGTAAAAATTCAACCTCTCTCTAGCTCGGTTAATAATGCATCGTTGACTCAGGCTGAAACAGTTGATTGTGCACTTCTTGCAGCAGGGCCTTTTAGTCTATAGCAGAATTTCTATTGAGGAAGTCGTATAAAGTGTCGGGGTTTAGAACATGTGCAGATCTCATCGGATTTCTATTATAACAGTTCCAGTTTTTCAGACATGATGTAAAGTTGCTAAGTCATGTTCAACGTGTAAAGAATGTAAGGTATCTGTGATAACGAACATGGACATTATAAAGCTTAAATGATTATATGTGGTTTCAACTGTTCATTAAGTTCTGATTTAAGATTTATTCAGATTAGTTGGAAAGTAGTATTTGTTATGACTATTTCACGAATAATGAACGTAATTCAATCCACAGCAGAGAATGTCTACGCCCTTTCTTAGACCCATTTAGCATGAACGAAAAGGTAGCATATATGTTACCTAGCAACGAATAATGCTTGTTTGAAGTCTGAATAAGCCTGACAGGCTTAAGGAAATGAATGTGATGTTATGATACTTATATAATTGGCCTACACTAGAATTGAATTATTTTTACATCGGGTGATTTGGAATACTGTTAAATTAAATATTCATATTACAAACCCTAGTTCATTAAATTCGCAATCTAAATTAATCCTAACAAAAATCTCAATTTATTCTGATCTTGGGAGTGTAATTTGTATGGTTAAAGGCAGGAAGAGCATTTGAATCCTACAATTATTTCATACCTCTATTAAAACTGATTTCATATGGTGTGTTTAATGTTTTGTAGGCCTTCCAAAGAAAACTGTATATAAAACCAAGTGGGCAAGACGAGAGAATTTTCGAGAGGACGCAACACTTCCATAATTATAGAAGTTGAGTATGATGATATCTTTCTACAATATCTTTAATGCTGAGGTGCAGGCAGCTACTCGCATATTCCTAACATAAATTTCGGCGCAGACTGAAAATGCGGTGATATCCTGTGGGGACCACTCAGGGCCAACCAAAGGGACTATAGCAAAAATGATTTTTAAACAGAAATTTAGTTTAACAGTTTGAAATATCCAAAGTTAAGGTAAACTGTTTAAATGTAAAGCTAAACGTTTGTATGTGTTTTTATGGGAAAATCTAATTGATCTTAGTATGTTTGATATTCTTTATTCTAAGTTAGAAATAAGTTAATTAAAACAAAATAAATTAGCAAGTGTATCAATTCGATTTGAATTCTCTATGAAAATGTATAACCGTTGACTGAGTTGCCTAAGGAAGGTTGTAATCCCAGTTTAAACACGTAGTTTTAAAGATTTCTGACCACTCAATTTATTGTGTTTGCCTTTCCACAGGGTTTCCCAAAGAAAGCTGACTGAAACTTATAAAAGGATCCACTGCAGCGACACAAATTACTGTAATGAGTAACTTCAGGTTGCCGTTTGATTTCCTACACTGCAAGTATACGTTATGATTGGTCTTTGAAAATAAACTTATATAAATATAACTTTCCAGGTTCAATAAAACCAAAATATCTATTTTCAAAACATGTCTCTCTATGGTGTTCCTTTGTGTGTTAATCGAAAATTCACTAGCTCAGATTGGTGTCAGCTAGTGTGAGGTTAATGACAGGTAGCTCTAGCTCAGTGATATGTTACGTTAGATCAGAGGAGCATTGAGCAGGCAAATATTGAAGATAAAAAAGACTTCACAATTCTATTTTGGGTTAATTTTTGGTCTGATTCTTCATGAGAATTTACTTAGATGTGAAGTCTTATTTTAAAAATGTTATTACTGTAAAGAACAGTAGGAATAAAAGTTTGCAGATTTCATGTTTCAAAAACAAGACACGCCCATTAAATAGCTATAAAACCCTAATGATATATTTTATAATTATCAAAATAATATAAGTATCTTATATTTGCATTAGAAAGCTTTGGGTATGTAACACAAAAATCAGCAGCTTTATCCTACTGCTACTAAAAATTCACGTAAAGGAAGTTTCATTTTTCCTACTTTGGGAATGTAGTTTGTATGGTTAAAGGCAGAAAGAGCATTTGAATCCTACAATTATTTCATACCTCTATTAAAACTGATTTCATATGGTGTGTTTAATGCTTTGTAGGCCTTCCAAAGAAAACTGTATATAAAACCAAGTGGGCAAGACGAGAGAATTTTCGAGAGGACGCAACACGTCCATAATTATAGAAGTTGAGTATGATGATATCTTTCTACAATATCTTTAATGCTGAGGTGCAGGCAGCTACTCGCATATTCCTAACATAAATTTCGGTGCAGACTGAAAGTGCGGTGATATCCTGTGGGGACCACTCAGGGCCAACCAAAGGGACTATAGCAAAAATGATTTTTAAACAGAAATTTAGTTTAACAGTTTGAAATATCCAAAGTTAAGGTAAACTGTTTAAATGTAAAGCTAAAACGTTTGTATGTGTTTTCATGGGAAAATCTAATTGATCTTAGTATGTTTGATATTCTTTATTCTAAGATAGAAATAAGTTAATTAAAACAAAATAAATTAGCAAGTGTATCAATTCGATTTGAATTCTCTATGAAAATGTATAACCGTTGACTGAGTTGCCTAAGGAAGGTTGTAATCCCAGTTTAAACACGTAGTTTTAAAGATTTCTGACCACTCAATTTATTGTGTTTGCCTTTCCACAGGGTTTCCCAAAGAAAGCTGACTGAAACTTATAAAAGGATCCACTGCAGCGACACAAATTACTGTAATGAGTAACTTCAGGTTGCCTTTTGATTTCCTACACTGCAAGTATACGTTATGATTGGTCTTTGAAAATAAACTTATATAAATATAACTTTCCAGGTACCCTAAAACCAAAAAATTTATTTACAAAACATGTCTCTCTATGGTGCTCCTTTTCGTGTTAATCGAAAATTCACTAGCTCAGATTGGTGTCAGCTAGTGTGAGGTTAATGACAGGTAGCTCTAGCTCAGTGATATGTTACGTTAGATCAGAGGAGCATTGAGCAGGCAAATATTGAAGATAAAAAAGACTTCACAATTCTATTTTGGGTTAATTTTTGGTCTGATTCTTCATGAGAATTTACTTAGATGTGAAGTCTTATTTTAAAAATGTTCTTATTGTAAAGAACAGTAGGAATAAAAGTTTGCAGATTTCATGTTTCAAAAACAAGACACGCCCATTAAATAGCTATAAAACCCTAATTATATATTTTATAATTATCAAAATAATATATGTATCTTATATTTGCATTAGAAAGCTTTGGGTATGTAACACAAAAATCAGCAGCTTTATCCTACTGCTACTAAAAACTCATGTAAAGGAAGTTTCATTTTTCCTACTTTGGGAATGTAGTTTTTATGGTTAAAAGCAGAAAGAGCATTTGAATCCTATAATTATTTCATACCTCTATTAAAACTGATTTCATATGGTGTGTTTAATGCTTTGTAGGCCTTCCAAAGAAAACTGTATATAAAACCAAGTGGGCAAGACGAGAGAATTTTCGAGAGGACGCAACACCTCCATAATTATAGAAGTTGAGTATGATGATATCTTTCTACAATATCTTTAATGCTGAGGTGCAGGCAGCTACTCGCATATTCCTAACATAAATTTCGGTGCAGACTGAAAGTGCGGTGATATCCTGTGGGGACCACTCAGGGCCAACCAAAGGGACTATAGCGAAAATGATTTTTAAACAGAAATTTAGTTTAACAGTTTGAAATATCCAAAGTTAAGGTAAACTGTTTAAATGTAAAGCTAAAACGTTTGTATGTGTTTTCATGGGAAAATCTAATTGATCTTAGTATGTTTGATATTCTTTATTCTAAGTTAGAAATAAGTTAATTAAAACAAAATAAATTAGCAAGTGTATCATTTCGATTTGAATTCTCTATGAAAATGTATAACCGTTGACTGAGTTGCCTAAGGAAGGTTGTAATCCCAGTTTAAACACGTAGTTTTAAAGAGATTTTTGACTACTCAATTTATTGTGTTTGCCTTTCCACAGGGTTTCCCAAAGAAAGCTGACTGAAACTTATAAAAGGATCCACTGCAGCGACACAAATTACTGTAATGAGTAACTTCAGGTTGCCTTTTGACACCTACACTGCAAGTATACGTTATGATTGGTCTTTGAAAATAAACTTATATAAATATAACTTTCCAGGTTCCCTAAAACC
The DNA here is from genome assembly GCA_964059195.1 of Ectobius pallidus. Lineage (NCBI taxonomy): Eukaryota > Metazoa > Arthropoda > Insecta > Blattodea > Ectobiidae > Ectobius > Ectobius pallidus. The sequence continues at coordinate 108,591,847 of CAXKWD010000010.1, forward strand.
AAAATATCTATTTTCAAAACATGTCTCTCTATGGTGTTCCTTTGTGTGTTAATCGAAAATTCACTAGCTCAGATTGGTGTCAGCTAGTGTGAGGTTAATGACAGGTAGCTCTAGCTCAGTGATATGTTACGTTAGATCAGAGGAGCATTGAGCAGGCAAATATTGAAGATAAAAAAGACTTCACAATTCTATTTTGGGTTAATTAAGGGTCTGATTCTTCATGAGAATTTACTTAGATGTGAAGTCTTATTTTAAAAATGTTCTTATTGTAAAGAAAAGTAGGAATAAAAGTTTGCAGATTTCATGTTTCAAAAACAAGAAACGCTCATTAAATAGCTATAAAACCCTAATGATATATTTTATATTATCAAAATAATATAAGTATCTTATATTTGCATTAGAAAGCTTTGGGTATGTAACACAAAAATCAGCAGCTTTATCCTACTGCTACTAAAAATTGATGTAAAGGAAGTTTCATTTTTCCTACTTTATCAAAAAAGGTTTTAACGAATTTGTTTTAATCTTATACACAAGGTTCGTTGTACTAACTGCTAAGACACATAGTTGAAACTGTTTATCAAAAGTTATCTCATGCGTAGCTAAAAGCCTGACGTTATTTGTAAAAATTCAACCTCTCTCTAGCTCGGTTAATAATGCATCGTTGACTCAGGCTGAAACAGTTGATTGTGCACTTCTTGCAGCAGGGCCTTTTAGTCTATAGCAGAATTTCTATTGAGGAAGTCGTATAAAGTGTCGGGGTTTAGAACATGTGCAGATCTCATCGGATTTCTATTATAACAGTTCCAGTTTTTCAGACATGATGTAAAGTTGCTAAGTCATGTTCAACGTGTAAAGAATGTAAGGTATCTGTGATAACGAACATGGACATTATAAAGCTTAAATGATTATATGTGGTTTCAACTGTTCATTAAGTTCTGATTTAAGATTTATTCAGATTAGTTGGAAAGTAGTATTTGTTATGACTATTTCACGAATAATGAACGTAATTCAATCCACAGCAGAGAATGTCTACGCCCTTTCTTAGACCCATTTAGCATGAACGAAAAGGTAGCATATATGTTACCTAGCAACGAATAATGCTTGTTTGAAGTCTGAATAAGCCTGACAGGCTTAAGGAAATGAATGTGATGTTATGATACTTATATAATTGGCCTACACTAGAATTGAATTATTTTTACATCGGGTGATTTGGAATACTGTTAAATTAAATATTCATATTACAAACCCTAGTTCATTAAATTCGCAATCTAAATTAATCCTAACAAAAATCTCAATTTATTCTGATCTTGGGAGTGTAATTTGTATGGTTAAAGGCAGGAAGAGCATTTGAATCCTACAATTATTTCATACCTCTATTAAAACTGATTTCATATGGTGTGTTTAATGTTTTGTAGGCCTTCCAAAGAAAACTGTATATAAAACCAAGTGGGCAAGACGAGAGAATTTTCGAGAGGACGCAACACTTCCATAATTATAGAAGTTGAGTATGATGATATCTTTCTACAATATCTTTAATGCTGAGGTGCAGGCAGCTACTCGCATATTCCTAACATAAATTTCGGCGCAGACTGAAAATGCGGTGATATCCTGTGGGGACCACTCAGGGCCAACCAAAGGGACTATAGCAAAAATGATTTTTAAACAGAAATTTAGTTTAACAGTTTGAAATATCCAAAGTTAAGGTAAACTGTTTAAATGTAAAGCTAAACGTTTGTATGTGTTTTTATGGGAAAATCTAATTGATCTTAGTATGTTTGATATTCTTTATTCTAAGTTAGAAATAAGTTAATTAAAACAAAATAAATTAGCAAGTGTATCAATTCGATTTGAATTCTCTATGAAAATGTATAACCGTTGACTGAGTTGCCTAAGGAAGGTTGTAATCCCAGTTTAAACACGTAGTTTTAAAGATTTCTGACCACTCAATTTATTGTGTTTGCCTTTCCACAGGGTTTCCCAAAGAAAGCTGACTGAAACTTATAAAAGGATCCACTGCAGCGACACAAATTACTGTAATGAGTAACTTCAGGTTGCCGTTTGATTTCCTACACTGCAAGTATACGTTATGATTGGTCTTTGAAAATAAACTTATATAAATATAACTTTCCAGGTTCAATAAAACCAAAATATCTATTTTCAAAACATGTCTCTCTATGGTGTTCCTTTGTGTGTTAATCGAAAATTCACTAGCTCAGATTGGTGTCAGCTAGTGTGAGGTTAATGACAGGTAGCTCTAGCTCAGTGATATGTTACGTTAGATCAGAGGAGCATTGAGCAGGCAAATATTGAAGATAAAAAAGACTTCACAATTCTATTTTGGGTTAATTTTTGGTCTGATTCTTCATGAGAATTTACTTAGATGTGAAGTCTTATTTTAAAAATGTTATTACTGTAAAGAACAGTAGGAATAAAAGTTTGCAGATTTCATGTTTCAAAAACAAGACACGCCCATTAAATAGCTATAAAACCCTAATGATATATTTTATAATTATCAAAATAATATAAGTATCTTATATTTGCATTAGAAAGCTTTGGGTATGTAACACAAAAATCAGCAGCTTTATCCTACTGCTACTAAAAATTCACGTAAAGGAAGTTTCATTTTTCCTACTTTGGGAATGTAGTTTGTATGGTTAAAGGCAGAAAGAGCATTTGAATCCTACAATTATTTCATACCTCTATTAAAACTGATTTCATATGGTGTGTTTAATGCTTTGTAGGCCTTCCAAAGAAAACTGTATATAAAACCAAGTGGGCAAGACGAGAGAATTTTCGAGAGGACGCAACACGTCCATAATTATAGAAGTTGAGTATGATGATATCTTTCTACAATATCTTTAATGCTGAGGTGCAGGCAGCTACTCGCATATTCCTAACATAAATTTCGGTGCAGACTGAAAGTGCGGTGATATCCTGTGGGGACCACTCAGGGCCAACCAAAGGGACTATAGCAAAAATGATTTTTAAACAGAAATTTAGTTTAACAGTTTGAAATATCCAAAGTTAAGGTAAACTGTTTAAATGTAAAGCTAAAACGTTTGTATGTGTTTTCATGGGAAAATCTAATTGATCTTAGTATGTTTGATATTCTTTATTCTAAGATAGAAATAAGTTAATTAAAACAAAATAAATTAGCAAGTGTATCAATTCGATTTGAATTCTCTATGAAAATGTATAACCGTTGACTGAGTTGCCTAAGGAAGGTTGTAATCCCAGTTTAAACACGTAGTTTTAAAGATTTCTGACCACTCAATTTATTGTGTTTGCCTTTCCACAGGGTTTCCCAAAGAAAGCTGACTGAAACTTATAAAAGGATCCACTGCAGCGACACAAATTACTGTAATGAGTAACTTCAGGTTGCCTTTTGATTTCCTACACTGCAAGTATACGTTATGATTGGTCTTTGAAAATAAACTTATATAAATATAACTTTCCAGGTACCCTAAAACCAAAAAATTTATTTACAAAACATGTCTCTCTATGGTGCTCCTTTTCGTGTTAATCGAAAATTCACTAGCTCAGATTGGTGTCAGCTAGTGTGAGGTTAATGACAGGTAGCTCTAGCTCAGTGATATGTTACGTTAGATCAGAGGAGCATTGAGCAGGCAAATATTGAAGATAAAAAAGACTTCACAATTCTATTTTGGGTTAATTTTTGGTCTGATTCTTCATGAGAATTTACTTAGATGTGAAGTCTTATTTTAAAAATGTTCTTATTGTAAAGAACAGTAGGAATAAAAGTTTGCAGATTTCATGTTTCAAAAACAAGACACGCCCATTAAATAGCTATAAAACCCTAATTATATATTTTATAATTATCAAAATAATATATGTATCTTATATTTGCATTAGAAAGCTTTGGGTATGTAACACAAAAATCAGCAGCTTTATCCTACTGCTACTAAAAACTCATGTAAAGGAAGTTTCATTTTTCCTACTTTGGGAATGTAGTTTTTATGGTTAAAAGCAGAAAGAGCATTTGAATCCTATAATTATTTCATACCTCTATTAAAACTGATTTCATATGGTGTGTTTAATGCTTTGTAGGCCTTCCAAAGAAAACTGTATATAAAACCAAGTGGGCAAGACGAGAGAATTTTCGAGAGGACGCAACACCTCCATAATTATAGAAGTTGAGTATGATGATATCTTTCTACAATATCTTTAATGCTGAGGTGCAGGCAGCTACTCGCATATTCCTAACATAAATTTCGGTGCAGACTGAAAGTGCGGTGATATCCTGTGGGGACCACTCAGGGCCAACCAAAGGGACTATAGCGAAAATGATTTTTAAACAGAAATTTGGTTTAACAGTTTGAAATATCCAAAGTTAAGGTAAACTGTTTAAATGTAAAGCTAAAACGTTTGTATGTGTTTTCATGGGAAAATCTAATTGATCTTAGTATGTTTGATATTCTTTATTCTAAGTTAGAAATAAGTTAATTAAAACAAACTAAATTAGCAAGTGTATCATTTCGATTTGAATTCTCTATGAAAATGTATAACCGTTGACTGAGTTGCCTAAGGAAGGTTGTAATCCCAGTTTAAAAACGTAGTTATAAAGAGATTTCTGACCACTCAATTTATTGTGTTCGCCTTTCCACAGGGTTTCCCAAAGAAAGCAGACTGAAACTTATAAAAGGATCCACTGCAACGACACAATTTACTGTAATGAGTAACTTCAGATTGCCTTTTGATTTCCTACACTGCAAGTATACGTTATGATTGGTCTTTGAAAATAAACTTATATAAATATAACTTTCCAGGTTCCCTAAAACCAAAAAATCTATTTTCAAAACACGTCTCTCTATGGTGCTCCTTTTCGTGTTAATCGAAAATTCACTAGCTCAGATTGGTGTCAGCTAGTGTGAGGTTAATGACAGGTAGCTCTAGCTCAGTGATATGTTACGTTAGATCAGAGGAGCATTGACCAGGCAAATATTGAAGATAAAAAAGACTTCACAATTCTATTTTGGGTTAATTTTTGGTCTGATGCTTCATGAGAATTTACTTAGATGTGAAGTCTTATTTTAAAAATGTTCTTATTGTAAAGAGCAGTAGGAATAAAAGTTTGCAGATTTCATGTTTCAAAAACAAGACACGCCCATTAAATAGCTATAAAACCCTAATGATATATTTTATAATTATCAAAATAATATATGTATCTTATATTTGCATTAGAAAGCTTTGGGTATGTAACACAAAAATCAGCAGCTTTATCCTACTGCTACTAAAAACTCATGTAAAGGAAGTTTCATTTTTCCTACTTTGGGAATGTAGTTTTTATGGTTAAAAGCAGAAAGAGCATTTGAATCCTATAATTATTTCATACCTCTATTAAAACTGATTTCATATGGTGTGTTTAATGCTTTGTAGGCCTTCCAAAGAAAACTGTATATAAAACCAAGTGGGCAAGACGAGAGAATTTTCGAGAGGACGCAACACCTCCATAATTATAGAAGTTGAGTATGATGATATCTTTCTACAATATCTTTAATGCTGAGGTGCAGGCAGCTACTCGCATATTCCTAACATAAATTTCGGTGCAGACTGAAAGTGCGGTGATATCCTGTGGGGACCACTCAGGGCCAACCAAAGGGACTATAGCGAAAATGATTTTTAAACAGAAATTTAGTTTAACAGTTTGAAATATCCAAAGTTAAGGTAAACTGTTTAAATGTAAAGCTAAAACGTTTGTATGTGTTTTCATGGGAAAATCTAATTGATCTTAGTATGTTTGATATTCTTTATTCTAAGTTAGAAATAAGTTAATTAAAACAAAATAAATTAGCAAGTGTATCATTTCGATTTGAATTCTCTATGAAAATGTATAACCGTTGACTGAGTTGCCTAAGGAAGGTTGTAATCCCAGTTTAAACACGTAGTTTTAAAGAGATTTTTGACTACTCAATTTATTGTGTTTGCCTTTCCACAGGGTTTCCCAAAGAAAGCTGACTGAAACTTATAAAAGGATCCACTGCAGCGACACAAATTACTGTAATGAGTAACTTCAGGTTGCCTTTTGATATCCTACACTGCAAGTATACGTTATGATTGGTCTTTGAAAATAAACTTATATAAATATAACTTTCCAGGTTCCCTAAAACCAAAATATCTATTTTCAAAACATGTCTCTCTATGGTGTTCCTTTGTGTGTTAATCGAAAATTCACTAGCTCAGATTGGTGTCAGCTAGTGTGAGGTTAATGACAGGTAGCTCTAGCTCAGTGATATGTTACGTTAGATCAGAGGAGCATTGAGCAGGCAAATATTGAAGATAAAAAAGACTTCACAATTCTATTTTGGGTTAATTAAGGGTCTGATTCTTCATGAGAATTTACTTAGATGTGAAGTCTTATTTTAAAAATGTTCTTATTGTAAAGAAAAGTAGGAATAAAAGTTTGCAGATTTCATGTTTCAAAAACAAGAAACGCCCATTAAATAGCTATAAAACCCTAATGATATATTTTATATTATCAAAATAATATAAGTATCTTATATTTGCATTAGAAAGCTTTGGGTATGTAACACAAAAATCAGCAGCTTTATCCTACTGCTACTAAAAATTCATGTAAAGGAAGTTTCATTTTTCCTACTTTGGGAATATAGTTTGTATGGTTAAAAGCAGAAAGAGCATTTGAATCCTATAATTATTTCATACGTCTATTAAAACTGATTTCATATGGTGTGTTTAATGCTTTGTAGGCCTTCCAAAGAAAACTATATAAAACCAAGTGGGCAAGACAAGAGAATTTTCGAGAGGACGCAACACCTCCATAATTATAGAAGTTGAGTATGATGATATCTTTCTACAATATCTTTAATGCTGAGGTGCAGGCAGCTACTCGCATATTCCTAACATAAATTTCAGTGCAGACTGAAAGTGCGGTGATATCCTGTGGGGACCACTCAGGGCCAACCAAAGGGACTATAGCAAAAATGATTTTTAAACAGAAATTTAGTTTAACAGTTTGAAATATCCAAAGTTAAGGTAAACTGTTTAAATGTAAAGCTAAACGTTTGTATGTGTTTTCATGGGAAAATCTAATTGATCTTAGTATGTTTGATATTCTTTATTCTAAGTTAGAAATAAGTTAATTAAAACAAAATAAATTAGCAAGTGTATCAATTCGATTTGAATTCTCTATGAATATGTATAACCGTTGACTGAGTTGCCTAAGGAAGGTTGTAATCCCAGTTTAAACACGTAGTTTTAAAGATTTCTGACCACTGCAGCGACACAAATTACTGTAATGAGTAACTTCAGGTTGCCTTTTGATTTCCTACACTGCAAGTATACGTTATGATTGGTCTTTGAAAATAAACTTATATAAATATAACTTTCCAGGTTCCCTAAAACCAAAATATCTATTTTCAAAACATGTCTCTCTATGTTGTTCCTTTGTGTGTTAATCGTAAATTCACTAGCTCAGATTGGTGTCAGCTAGTGTGAGGTTAATGACAGGTAGCTCTAGCTCAGTGATATGTTACGTTAGATCAGAGGAGCATTGAGCAGGCAAATATTGAAGATAAAAAAGACTTCACAATTCTATTTTGGGTTAATTTTTGGTCTGATTCTTCATGAGAATTTACTTAGATGTAAAGTCTTATTTTAAAAATGTTCTTATTGTAAAGAACAGTATGAATAAAAGTTTGCAGATTTTATGTTTCAAAAACGAGACACGCCCATCAAATAGCTATAAAACCCTAATGATATATTTTAGAATTATCAAAATAATTTAAGTATCTTATATTTGCATTAGAAAGCTTTGGGGATGTAACACAAAAATCAGCAGCTTTATCCTACTGCTACTAAAAATTGATGTAAAGGAAGTTTCATTTTTCCTACTTTATCAAAAAAGGTTTTAACGAATTTGTTTTAATCTTATACACAAGGTTCGTTGTACTAACTGCTAAGACACATAGTTGAAACTGTTTATCAAAAGTTATCTCATGCGTAGCTAAAAGCCTGACGTTATTTGTAAAAATTCAACCTCTCTCTAGCTCGGTTAATAATGCATCGTTGACTCAGGCTGAAACAGTTGATTGTGCACTTCTTGCAGCATGGCCTTTTAGTCTATAGCAGAATTTCTATTGAGGAAGTCGTATAAAGTGTCGGGGTTTAGAACATGTGCAGATCTCATCGGATTTCTATTATAACAGTTCCAGTTTTTCAGACATGATGTAAAGTTGCTAAGTCATGTTCAACGTGTAAAGAATGTAAGGTATCTGTGATAACGAACATGGACATTATAAAGCTTAAATGATTATATGTGGTTTCAACTGTTCATTAAGTTCTGATTTAAGATTTATTCAGATTAGTTGGAAAGTAGTATTTGTTATGACTATTTCACGAATAATGAACGTAATTCAATCCACAGCAGAGAATGTCTACGCCCTTTCTTAGACCCATTTAGCATGAACGAAAAGGTAGCATATATGTTACCTAGCAACGAATAATGCTTGTTTGAAGTCTGAATAAGCCTGACAGGCTTAAGGAAATGAATGTGATGTTATGATACTTATATAATTGGCCTACACTAGAATTGAATTATTTTTACATCGGGTGATTTGGAATACTGTTAAATTAAATATTCATATTACAAACCCTAGTTCATTAAATTCGCAATCTAAATTAATCCTAACAAAAATCTCAATTTATTCTGATCTTGGGAGTGTAATTTGTATGGTTAAAGGCAGGAAGAGCATTTGAATCCTACAATTATTTCATACCTCTATTAAAACTGATTTCATATGGTGTGTTTAATGTTTTGTAGGCCTTCCATAGAAAACTGTATATAAAACCAAGTGGGCAAGACGAGAGAATTTTCGAGAGGACGCAACACTTCCATAATTATAGAAGTTGAGTATGATGATATCTTTCTACAATATCTTTAATGCTGAGGTGCAGGCAGCTACTCGCATATTCCTAACATAAATTTCGGTGCAGACTGAAAATGCGGTGATATCCTGTGGGGACCACTCAGGGCCAACCAAAGGGACTATAGCAAAAATGATTTTTAAACAGAAATTTAGTTTAACAGTTTGAAATATCCAAAGTTAAGGTAAACTGTTTAAATGTAAAGCTAAACGTTTGTATGTGTTTTCATGGGAAAATCTAATTGATCTTAGTATGTTTGATATTCTTTATTCTAAGTTAGAAATAAGTTAATTAAAACAAAATAAATTAGCAAGTGTATCAATTCGATTTGAATTCTCTATGAAAATGTATAACCGTTGACTGAGTTGCCTAAGGAAGGTTGTAATCCCAGTTTAAACACGTAGTTTTAAAGATTTCTGACCACTCAATTTATTGTGTTTGCCTTTCCACAGGGTTTCCCAAAGAAAGCTGAATGGAACTTATAAAAGGATCCACTGCAGCGACACAAATTACTGTAATGAGTAACTTCAGGTTGCCTTTTGATTTCCTACACTGCAAGTATACGTTATGATTGGTCTTTGAAAATAAACTTATATAAATATAACTTTCCAGGTTCCCTAAAACCAAAATATCTATTTTCAAAACATGTCTCTCTATGGTGCTCCTTTTCGTGTTAATCGAAAATTCACTAGCTCAGATTGGTGTCAGCTAGCGTGAGGTTAATGACAGGTAGCTCTAGCTCAGTGATATGTTACATTAGATCAGAGGAGCATTGAGCAGGCAAATATTGAAGATAAAAAAGACTTCACAATTCTATTTTGGGTTAATTTTTGGTCTGATTCTTCATGAGAATTTACTTAGATGTGAAGTCTTATTTTAAAAATGTTATTATTGTAAAGAACAGTAGGAATAAAAGTTTGCAGATTTCATGTTTCAAAAACAAGACACGCCCATTAAATAGCTATAAAACCCTAATGATATATTTTATAATTATCAAAATAATATAAGTATCTTATATTTGCATTAGAAAGCTTTGGGTATGTAACACAAAAATCAGCAGCTTTATCCTACTGCTACTAAAAATTCACGTAAAGGAAGTTTCATTTTTCCTACTTTGGGAATGTAGTTTGTATGGTTAAAGGCAGAAAGAGCATTTGAATCCTACAATTATTTCATACCTCTATTAAAACTGATTTCATATGGTGTGTTTAATGTTTTGTAGGCCTTCCAAAGAAAACTGTATATAAAACCAAGTGGGCAAGACGAGAGAATTTTCGAGAGGACGCAACACGTCCATAATTATAGAAGTTGAGTATGATGATATCTTTCTACAATATCTTTAATGCTGAGGTGCAGGCAGCTACTCGCATATTCCTAACATAAATTTCGGTGCAGACTGAAAGTGCGGTGATATCCTGTGGGGACCACTCAGGGCCAACCAAAGGGACTATAGCAAAAATGATTTTTAAACAGAAATTTAGTTTAACAGTTTGAAATTTCAAAAGTTAAGGTAAACTGTTTAAATGTAAAGCTAAACGTTTGTATGTGTTTTCATGGGAAAATCTAATTGATCTTAGTATGTTTGATATTCTTTATTCTAAGATAGAAATAAGTTAATTAAAACAAAATAAATTAGCAAGTGTATCAATTCGATTTGAATTCTCTATGAAAATGTATAACCGTTGACTGAGTTGCCTAAGGAAGGTTGTAATCCCAGTTTAAACACGTAGTTTTAAAGATTTCTGACCACTCAATTTATTGTGTTTGCCTTTCCACAGGGTTTCCCAAAGAAAGCTGACTGAAACTTATAAAAGGATCCACTGCAGCGACACAAATTACTGTAATGAGTAACTTCAGGTTGCCGTTTGATTTCCTACACTGCAAGTATACGTTATGATTGGTCTTTGAAAATAAACTTATATAAATATAACTTTCCAGGTTCAATAAAACCAAAATATCTATTTTCAAAACATGTCTCTCTATGGTGTTCCTTTGTGTGTTAATCGAAAATTCACTAGCTCAGATTGGTGTCAGCTAGTGTGAGGTTAATGACAGGTAGCTCTAGCTGAGTGATATGTTACGTTAGATCAGAGGAGCATTGAGCAGGCAAATATTGAAGATAAAAAAGACTTCACAATTCTATTTTGGGTTAATTTTTGGTCTGATTCTTCATGAGAATTTACTTAGATGTGAAGTCTTATTTTAAAAATGTTATTATTGTAAAGAACAGTAGGAATAAAAGTTTGCAGATTTCATGTTTCAAAAACAAGACACGCCCATTAAATAGCTATAAAACCCTAATGATATATTTTATAATTATCAAAATAATATAAGTATCTTATATTTGCATTAGAAAGCTTTGGGTATGTAACACAAAAATCAGCAGCTTTATCCTACTGCTACTAAAAATTCACGTAAAGGAAGTTTCATTTTTCCTACTTTGGGAATGTAGTTTGTATGGTTAAAGGCAGAAAGAGCATTTGAATCCTACAATTATTTCATACCTCTATTAAAACTGATTTCATATGGTGTGTTTAATGTTTTGTAGGCCTTCCAAAGAAAACTGTAAATAAAACCAAGTGGGCAAGACGAGAGAATTTTCGAGAGGACGCAACACCTCCATAATTATAGAAGTTGAGTATGATGATATCTTTCTACAATATCTTTAATGCTGAGGTGCAGGCTGCTACTCGCATATTCCTAACATAAATTTCGGTGCAGACTGAAAGTGCGGTGATATCCTGTGGGGACCACTCAGGGCCAACCAAAGGGACTATAGCAAAAATGATTTTTAAACAGAAATTTAGTTTGACAGTTTGAAATTTCAAAAGTTAAGGTAAACTGTTTAAATGTAAAGCTAAACGTTTGTATGTGTTTTCATGGGAAAATCTAATTGATCTTAGTATGTTTGATATTCTTTATTCTAAGATAGAAATAAGTTAATTAAAACAAAATAAATTAGCAAGTGTATCAATTCGATTTGAATTCTCTATGAAAATATATAACCGTTGACTGAGTTGCCTAAGGAAGGTTGTAATCCCAGTTTAAACACGTAGTTTTAAAGATTTCTGACCACTCAATTTATTGTGTTTGCCTTTCCACAGGGTTTCCCAAAGAAAGCTGACTGAAACTTATAAAAGGATCCACTGCAGCGACACAAATTACTGTAATGAGTAACTTCAGGTTGCCTTTTGATTTCCTACACTGCAAGTATACGTTATGATTGGTCTTTGAAAATAAACTTATATAAATATAACTTTCCAGGTACCCTAAAACCAAAAAATTTATTTACAAAACATGTCTCTCTATGGTGCTCCTTTTCGTGTTAATCGAAAATTCACTAGCTCAGATTGGTGTCAGCTAGTGTGAGGATAATGACAGGTAGCTCTAGCTCAGTGATATGTTACGTTAGATCAGAGGAGCATTGAGCAGGCAAATATTGAAGATAAAAAAGACTTCACAATTCTATTTTGGGTTAATTTTTGGTCTGATTCTTCATGAGAATTTACTTAGATGTGAAGTCTTATTTTAAAAATGTTCTTATTGTAAAGAACAGTAGGAATAAAAGTTTGCAGATTTCATGTTTCAAAAACAAGACACGCCCATTAAATAGCTATAAAACCCTAATGATATATTTTATAATTATCAAAATAATATATGTATCTTATATTTGCATTAGAAAGCTTTGGGTATGTAACACAAAAATCAGCAGCTTTATCCTACTGCTACTAAAAACTCATGTAAAGGAAGTTTCATTTTTCCTACTTTGGGAATGTAGTTTTTATGGTTAAAAGCAGAAAGAGCATTTGAATCCTATAATTATTTCATACCTCTATTAAAACTGATTTCATATGGTGTGTTTAATGCTTTGTAGGCCTTCCAAAGAAAACTGTATATAAAACCAAGTGGGCAAGACGAGAGAATTTTCGAGAGGACGCAACACCTCCATAATTATAGAAGTTGAGTATGATGATATCTTTCTACAATATCTTTAATGCTGAGGTGCAGGCAGCTACTCGCATATTCCTAACATAAATTTCGGTGCAGACTGAAAGTGCGGTGATATCCTGTGGGGACCACTCAGGGCCAACCAAAGGGACTATAGCGAAAATGATTTTTAAACAGAAATTTAGTTTAACAGTTTGAAATATCCAAAGTTAAGGTAAACTGTTTAAATGTAAAGCTAAAACGTTTGTATGTGTTTTCATGGGAAAATCTAATTGATCTTAGTATGTTTGATATTCTTTATTCTAAGTTAGAAATAAGTTAATTAAAACAAAATAAATTAGCAAGTGTATCATTTCGATTTGAATTCTCTATGAAAATGTATAACCGTTGACTGAGTTGCCTAAGGAAGGTTGTAATCCCAGTTTAAACACGTAGTTTTAAAGAGATTTTTGACTACTCAATTTATTGTGTTTGCCTTTCCACAGGGTTTCCCAAAGAAAGCTGACTGAAACTTATAAAAGGATCCACTGCAGCGACACAAATTACTGTAATGAGTAACTTCAGGTTGCCTTTTGACACCTACACTGCAAGTATACGTTATGATTGGTCTTTGAAAATAAACTTATATAAATATAACTTTCCAGGTTCCCTAAAACCAAAATATCTATTTTCAAAACATGTCTCTCTATGGTGTTCCTTTGTGTGTTAATCGAAAATTCACTAGCTCAGATTGGTGTCAGCTAGTGTGAGGTTAATGACAGGTAGCTCTAGCTCAGTGATATGTTACGTTAGATCAGAGGAGCATTGAGCAGGCAAATATTGAAGATAAAAAAGACTTCACAATTCTATTTTGGGTTAATTAAGGGTCTGATTCTTCATGAGAATTTACTTAGATGTGAAGTCTTATTTTAAAAATGTTCTTATTGTAAAGAAAAGTAGGAATAAAAGTTTGCAGATTTCATGTTTCAAAAACAAGAAACGCTCATTAAATAGCTATAAAACCCTAATGATATATTTTATATTATCAAAATAATATAAGTATCTTATATTTGCATTAGAAAGCTTTGGGTATGTAACACAAAAATCAGCAGCTTTATCCTACTGCTACTAAAAATTGATGTAAAGGAAGTTTCATTTTTCCTACTTTATCAAAAAAGGTTTTAACGAATTTGTTTTAATCTTATACACAAGGTTCGTTGTACTAACTGCTAAGACACATAGTTGAAACTGTTTATCAAAAGTTATCTCATGCGTAGCTAAAAGCCTGACGTTATTTGTAAAAATTCAACCTCTCTCTAGCTCGGTTAATAATGCATCGTTGACTCAGGCTGAAACAGTTGATTGTGCACTTCTTGCAGCAGGGCCTTTTAGTCTATAGCAGAATTTCTATTGAGGAAGTCGTATAAAGTGTCGGGGTTTAGAACATGTGCAGATCTCATCGGATTTCTATTATAACAGTTCCAGTTTTTCAGACATGATGTAAAGTTGCTAAGTCATGTTCAACGTGTAAAGAATGTAAGGTATCTGTGATAACGAACATGGACATTATAAAGCTTAAATGATTATATGTGGTTTCAACTGTTCATTAAGTTCTGATTTAAGATTTATTCAGATTAGTTGGAAAGTAGTATTTGTTATGACTATTTCACGAATAATGAACGTAATTCAATCCACAGCAGAGAATGTCTACGCCCTTTCTTAGACCCATTTAGCATGAACGAAAAGGTAGCATATATGTTACCTAGCAACGAATAATGCTTGTTTGAAGTCTGAATAAGCCTGACAGGCTTAAGGAAATGAATGTGATGTTATGATACTTATATAATTGGCCTACACTAGAATTGAATTATTTTTACATCGGGTGATTTGGAATACTGTTAAATTAAATATTCATATTACAAACCCTAGTTCATTAAATTCGCAATCTAAATTAATCCTAACAAAAATCTCAATTTATTCTGATCTTGGGAGTGTAATTTGTATGGTTAAAGGCAGGAAGAGCATTTGAATCCTACAATTATTTCATACCTCTATTAAAACTGATTTCATATGGTGTGTTTAATGTTTTGTAGGCCTTCCAAAGAAAACTGTATATAAAACCAAGTGGGCAAGACGAGAGAATTTTCGAGAGGACGCAACACTTCCATAATTATAGAAGTTGAGTATGATGATATCTTTCTACAATATCTTTAATGCTGAGGTGCAGGCAGCTACTCGCATATTCCTAACATAAATTTCGGCGCAGACTGAAAATGCGGTGATATCCTGTGGGGACCACTCAGGGCCAACCAAAGGGACTATAGCAAAAATGATTTTTAAACAGAAATTTAGTTTAACAGTTTGAAATATCCAAAGTTAAGGTAAACTGTTTAAATGTAAAGCTAAACGTTTGTATGTGTTTTTATGGGAAAATCTAATTGATCTTAGTATGTTTGATATTCTTTATTCTAAGTTAGAAATAAGTTAATTAAAACAAAATAAATTAGCAAGTGTATCAATTCGATTTGAATTCTCTATGAAAATGTATAACCGTTGACTGAGTTGCCTAAGGAAGGTTGTAATCCCAGTTTAAACACGTAGTTTTAAAGATTTCTGACCACTCAATTTATTGTGTTTGCCTTTCCACAGGGTTTCCCAAAGAAAGCTGACTGAAACTTATAAAAGGATCCACTGCAGCGACACAAATTACTGTAATGAGTAACTTCAGGTTGCCGTTTGATTTCCTACACTGCAAGTATACGTTATGATTGGTCTTTGAAAATAAACTTATATAAATATAACTTTCCAGGTTCAATAAAACCAAAATATCTATTTTCAAAACATGTCTCTCTATGGTGTTCCTTTGTGTGTTAATCGAAAATTCACTAGCTCAGATTGGTGTCAGCTAGTGTGAGGTTAATGACAGGTAGCTCTAGCTCAGTGATATGTTACGTTAGATCAGAGGAGCATTGAGCAGGCAAATATTGAAGATAAAAAAGACTTCACAATTCTATTTTGGGTTAATTTTTGGTCTGATTCTTCATGAGAATTTACTTAGATGTGAAGTCTTATTTTAAAAATGTTATTACTGTAAAGAACAGTAGGAATAAAAGTTTGCAGATTTCATGTTTCAAAAACAAGACACGCCCATTAAATAGCTATAAAACCCTAATGATATATTTTATAATTATCAAAATAATATAAGTATCTTATATTTGCATTAGAAAGCTTTGGGTATGTAACACAAAAATCAGCAGCTTTATCCTACTGCTACTAAAAATTCACGTAAAGGAAGTTTCATTTTTCCTACTTTGGGAATGTAGTTTGTATGGTTAAAGGCAGAAAGAGCATTTGAATCCTACAATTATTTCATACCTCTATTAAAACTGATTTCATATGGTGTGTTTAATGCTTTGTAGGCCTTCCAAAGAAAACTGTAAATAAAACCAAGTGGGCAAGACGAGAGAATTTTCGAGAGGACGCAACACGTCCATAATTATAGAAGTTGAGTATGATGATATCTTTCTACAATATCTTTAATGCTGAGGTGCAGGCAGCTACTCGCATATTCCTAACATAAATTTCGGTGCAGACTGAAAGTGCGGTGATATCCTGTGGGGACCACTCAGGGCCAACCAAAGGGACTATAGCAAAAATGATTTTTAAACAGAAATTTAGTTTAACAGTTTGAAATATCCAAAGTTAAGGTAAACTGTTTAAATGTAAAGCTAAAACGTTTGTATGTGTTTTCATGGGAAAATCTAATTGATCTTAGTATGTTTGATATTCTTTATTCTAAGATAGAAATAAGTTAATTAAAACAAAATAAATTAGCAAGTGTATCAATTCGATTTGAATTCTCTATGAAAATGTATAACCGTTGACTGAGTTGCCTAAGGAAGGTTGTAATCCCAGTTTAAACACGTAGTTTTAAAGATTTCTGACCACTCAATTTATTGTGTTTGCCTTTCCACAGGGTTTCCCAAAGAAAGCTGACTGAAACTTATAAAAGGATCCACTGCAGCGACACAAATTACTGTAATGAGTAACTTCAGGTTGCCTTTTGATTTCCTACACTGCAAGTATACGTTATGATTGGTCTTTGAAAATAAACTTATATAAATATAACTTTCCAGGTACCCTAAAACCAAAAAATTTATTTACAAAACATGTCTCTCTATGGTGCTCCTTTTCGTGTTAATCGAAAATTCACTAGCTCAGATTGGTGTCAGCTAGTGTGAGGTTAATGACAGGTAGCTCTAGCTCAGTGATATGTTACGTTAGATCAGAGGAGCATTGAGCAGGCAAATATTGAAGATAAAAAAGACTTCACAATTCTATTTTGGGTTAATTTTTGGTCTGATTCTTCATGAGAATTTACTTAGATGTGAAGTCTTATTTTAAAAATGTTCTTATTGTAAAGAACAGTAGGAATAAAAGTTTGCAGATTTCATGTTTCAAAAACAAGACACGCCCATTAAATAGCTATAAAACCCTAATTATATATTTTATAATTATCAAAATAATATATGTATCTTATATTTGCATTAGAAAGCTTTGGGTATGTAACACAAAAATCAGCAGCTTTATCCTACTGCTACTAAAAACTCATGTAAAGGAAGTTTCATTTTTCCTACTTTGGGAATGTAGTTTTTATGGTTAAAAGCAGAAAGAGCATTTGAATCCTATAATTATTTCATACCTCTATTAAAACTGATTTCATATGGTGTGTTTAATGCTTTGTAGGCCTTCCAAAGAAAACTGTATATAAAACCAAGTGGGCAAGACGAGAGAATTTTCGAGAGGACGCAACACCTCCATAATTATAGAAGTTGAGTATGATGATATCTTTCTACAATATCTTTAATGCTGAGGTGCAGGCAGCTACTCGCATATTCCTAACATAAATTTCGGTGCAGACTGAAAGTGCGGTGATATCCTGTGGGGACCACTCAGGGCCAACCAAAGGGACTATAGCGAAAATGATTTTTAAACAGAAATTTGGTTTAACAGTTTGAAATATCCAAAGTTAAGGTAAACTGTTTAAATGTAAAGCTAAAACGTTTGTATGTGTTTTCATGGGAAAATCTAATTGATCTTAGTATGTTTGATATTCTTTATTCTAAGTTAGAAATAAGTTAATTAAAACAAACTAAATTAGCAAGTGTATCATTTCGATTTGAATTCTCTATGAAAATGTATAACCGTTGACTGAGTTGCCTAAGGAAGGTTGTAATCCCAGTTTAAACACGTAGTTTTAAAGAGATTTTTGACTACTCAATTTATTGTGTTTGCCTTTCCACAGGGTTTCCCAAAGAAAGCTGACTGAAACTTATAAAAGGATCCACTGCAGCGACACAAATTACTGTAATGAGTAACTTCAGGTTGCCTTTTGATATCCTACACTGCAAGTATACGTTATGATTGGTCTTTGAAAATAAACTTATATAAATATAACTTTCCAGGTTCCCTAACACCAAAATATCTATTTTCAAAACATGTCTCTCTATGGTGTTCCTTTGTGTGTTAATCGAAAATTCACTAGCTCAGATTGGTGTCAGCTAGTGTGAGGTTAATGACAGGTAGCTCTAGCTCAGTGATATGTTACGTTAGATCAGAGGAGCATTGAGCAGGCAAATATTGAAGATAAAAAAGACTTCACAATTCTATTTTGGGTTAATTAAGGGTCTGATTCTTCATGAGAATTTACTTAGATGTGAAGTCTTATTTTAAAAATGTTCTTATTGTAAAGAAAAGTAGGAATAAAAGTTTGCAGATTTCATGTTTCAAAAACAAGACACGCCCATTAAATAGCTATAAAACCCTAATGATATATTTTATATTATCAAAATAATATAAGTATCTTATATTTGCATTAGAAAGCTTTGGGTATGTAACACAAAAATCAGCAGCTTTATCCTACTGCTACTAAAAATTCATGTAAAGGAAGTTTCATTTTTCCTACTTTGGGAATGTAGTTTGTATGGTTAAAAGCAGAAAGAGCATTTGAATCCTATAATTATTTCATACGTCTATTAAAACTGATTTCATATGGTGTGTTTAATGCTTTGTAGGCCTTCCAAAGAAAACTATATAAAACCAAGTGGGCAAGACAAGAGAATTTTCGAGAGGACGCAACACCTCCATAATTATAGAAGTTGAGTATGATGATATCTTTCTACAATATCTTTAATGCTGAGGTGCAGGCAGCTACTCGCATATTCCTAACATAAATTTCGGTGCAGACTGAAAGTGCGGTGATATCCTGTGGGGACCACTCAGGGCCAACCAAAGGGACTATAGCAAAAATGATTTTTAAACAGAAATTTAGTTTAACAGTTTGAAATATCCAAAGTTAAGGTAAACTGTTTAAATGTAAAGCTAAACGTTTGTATGTGTTTTCATGGGAAAATCTAATTGATCTTAGTATGTTTGATATTCTTTATTCTAAGTTAGAAATAAGTTAATTAAAACAAAATAAATTAGCAAGTGTATCAATTCGATTTGAATTCTCTATGAATATGTATAACCGTTGACTGAGTTGCCTAAGGAAGGTTGTAATCCCAGTTTAAACACGTAGTTTTAAAGATTTCTGACCACTCAATTTATTGTGTTTGCCTTTCCACAGGGTTTCCCAAAGAAAGCTGACTGAAACTTATAAAAGGATCCACTGCAGCGACACAAATTACTGTAATGAGTAACTTCAGGTTGCCTTTTGATTTCCTACACTGCAAGTATACGTTATGATTGGTCTTTGGATATAAACTTATATAAATATAACTTTCCAGGTTCAATAAAACCAAAATATCTATTTTCAAAACATGTCTCTCTATGGTGTTCCTTTGTGTGTTAATCGAAAATTCACTAGCTCAGATTGGTGTCAGCTAGTGTGAGGTTAATGACAGGTAGCTCTAGCTCAGTGATATGTTACGTTAGATCAGAGGAGCATTGAGCAGGCAAATATTGAAGATAAAAAAGACTTCACAATTCTATTTTGGGTTAATTTTTGGTCTGATTCTTCATGAGAATTTACTTAGATGTGAAGTCTTATTTTAAAAATGTTATTATTGTAAAGAACAGTAGGAATAAAAGTTTGCAGATTTCATGTTTCAAAAACAAGACACGCCCATTAAATAGCTATAAAACCCTAATGATATATTTTATAATTATCAAAATAATATAAGTATCTTATATTTGCATTAGAAAGCTTTGGGTATGTAACACAAAAATCAGCAGCTTTATCCTACTGCTACTAAAAATTCACGTAAAGGAAGTTTCATTTTTCCTACTTTGGGAATGTAGTTTGTATGGTTAAAGGCAGAAAGAGCATTTGAATCCTACAATTATTTCATACCTCTATTAAAACTGATTTCATATGGTGTGTTTAATGTTTTGTAGGCCTTCCAAAGAAAACTGTATATAAAACCAAGTGGGCAAGACGAGAGAATTTTCGAGAGGACGCAACACCTCCATAATTATAGAAGTTGAGTATGATGATATCTTTCTACAATATCTTTAATGCTGAGGTGCAGGCAGCTACTCGCATATTCCTAACATAAATTTCGGTGCAGACTGAAAGTGCGGTGATATCCTGTGGGGACCACTCAGGGCCAACCAAAGGGACTATAGCAAAAATGATTTTTAAACAGAAATTTAGTTTAACAGTTTGAAATTTCAAAAGTTAAGGTAAACTGTTTAAATGTAAAGCTAAACGTTTGTATGTGTTTTCATGGGAAAATCTAATTGATCTTAGTATGTTTGATATTCTTTATTCTAAGATAGAAATAAGTTAATTAAAACAAAATAAATTAGCAAGTGTATCAATTCGATTTGAATTCTCTATGAAAATGTATAACCGTTGACTGAGTTGCCTAAGGAAGGTTGTAATCCCAGTTTAAACACGTAGTTTTAAAGATTTCTGACCACTCAATTTATTGTGTTTGCCTTTCCACAGGGTTTCCCAAAGAAAGCTGACTGAAACTTATAAAAGGATCCACTGCAGCGACACAAATTACTGTAATGAGTAACTTCAGGTTGCCTTTTGATTTCCTACACTGCAAGTATACGTTATGATTGGTCTTTGAAAATAAACTTATATAAATATAACTTTCCAGGTACCCTAAAACCAAAAAATTTATTTACAAAACATGTCTCTCTATGGTGCTCCTTTTCGTGTTAATCGAAAATTCACTAGCTCAGATTGGTGTCAGCTAGTGTGAGGTTAATGACAGGTAGCTCTAGCTCAGTGATATGTTACGTTAGATCAGAGGAGCATTGAGCAGGCAAATATTGAAGATAAAAAAGACTTCACAATTCTATTTTGGGTTAATTTTTGGTCTGATTCTTCATGAGAATTTACTTAGATGTGAAGTCTTATTTTAAAAATGTTCTTATTGTAAAGAACAGTAGGAATAAAAGTTTGCAGATTTCATGTTTCAAAAACAAGACACGCCCATTAAATAGCTATAAAACCCTAATGATATATTTTATAATTATCAAAATAATATATGTATCTTATATTTGCATTAGAAAGCTTTGGGTATGTAACACAAAAATCAGCAGCTTTATCCTACTGCTACTAAAAACTCATGTAAAGGAAGTTTCATTTTTCCTACTTTGGGAATGTAGTTTTTATGGTTAAAAGCAGAAAGAGCATTTGAATCCTATAATTATTTCATACCTCTATTAAAACTGATTTCATATGGTGTGTTTAATGCTTTGTAGGCCTTCCAAAGAAAACTGTATATAAAACCAAGTGGGCAAGACGAGAGAATTTTCGAGAGGACGCAACACCTCCATAATTATAGAAGTTGAGTATGATGATATCTTTCTACAATATCTTTAATGCTGAGGTGCAGGCAGCTACTCGCATATTCCTAACATAAATTTCGGTGCAGACTGAAAGTGCGGTGATATCCTGTGGGGACCACTCAGGGCCAACCAAAGGGACTATAGCGAAAATGATTTTTAAACAGAAATTTAGTTTAACAGTTTGAAATATCCAAAGTTAAGGTAAACTGTTTAAATGTAAAGCTAAAACGTTTGTATGTGTTTTCATGGGAAAATCTAATTGATCTTAGTATGTTTGATATTCTTTATTCTAAGATAGAAATAAGTTAATTAAAACAAAATAAATTAGCAAGTGTATCAATTCGATTTGAATTCTCTATGAAAATGTATAACCGTTGACTGAGTTGCCTAAGGAAGGTTGTAATCCCAGTTTAAACACGTAGTTTTA
Source organism: Ectobius pallidus (assembly GCA_964059195.1). Lineage (NCBI taxonomy): Eukaryota > Metazoa > Arthropoda > Insecta > Blattodea > Ectobiidae > Ectobius > Ectobius pallidus. The sequence continues at coordinate 108,613,913 of CAXKWD010000010.1, forward strand.
AAGATTTCTGACCACTCAATTTATTGTGTTTGCCTTTCCACAGGGTTTCCCAAAGAAAGCTGACTGAAACTTATAAAAGGATCCACTGCAGCGACACAAATTACTGTAATGAGTAACTTCAGGTTGCCTTTTGATTTCCTACACTGCAAGTATACGTTATGATTGGTCTTTGAAAATAAACTTATATAAATATAACTTTCCAGGTACCCTAAAACCAAAAAATTTATTTACAAAACATGTCTCTCTATGGTGCTCCTTTTCGTGTTAATCGAAAATTCACTAGCTCAGATTGGTGTCAGCTAGTGTGAGGTTAATGACAGGTAGCTCTAGCTCAGTGATATGTTACGTTAGATCAGAGGAGCATTGAGCAGGCAAATATTGAAGATAAAAAAGACTTCACAATTCTATTTTGGGTTAATTTTTGGTCTGATTCTTCATGAGAATTTACTTAGATGTGAAGTCTTATTTTAAAAATGTTCTCATTGTAAAGAACAGTAGGAATAAAAGTTTGCAGATTTCATGTTTCAAAAACAAGACACGCCCATTAAATAGCTATAAAACCCTAATGATATATTTTATAATTATCAAAATAATATATGTATCTTATATTTGCATTAGAAAGCTTTGGGTATGTAACACAAAAATCAGCAGCTTTATCCTACTGCTACTAAAAATTGATGTAAAGGAAGTTTCATTTTTCCTACTTTATCAAAAAAGGTTTTAACGAATTTGTTTTAATCTTATACACAAGGTTCGTTGTACTAACTGCTAAGACACATAGTTGAAACTGTTTATCAAAAGTTATCTCATGCGTAGCTAAAAGCCTGACGTTATTTGTAAAAATTCAACCTCTCTCTAGCTCGGTTAATAATGCATCGTTGACTCAGGCTGAAACAGTTGATTGTGCACTTCTTGCAGCAGGGCCTTTTAGTCTATAGCAGAATTTCTATTGAGGAAGTCGTATAAAGTGTCGGGGTTTAGAACATGTGCAGATCTCATCGGATTTCTATTATAACAGTTCCAGTTTTTCAGACATGATGTAAAGTTGCTAAGTCATGTTCAACGTGTAAAGAATGTAAGGTATCTGTGATAACGAACATGGACATTATAAAGCTTAAATGATTATATGTGGTTTCAACTGTTCATTAAGTTCTGATTTAAGATTTATTCAGATTAGTTGGAAAGTAGTATTTGTTATGACTATTTCACGAATAATGAACGTAATTCAATCCACAGCAGAGAATGTCTACGCCCTTTCTTAGACTCATTTAGCATGAACGAAAAGGTAGCATATATGTTACCTAGCAACGAATAATGCTTGTTTGAAGTCTGAATAAGCCTGACAGGCTTAAGGAAATGAATGTGATGTTATGATACTTATATAATTGGCCTACACTAGAATTGAATTATTTTTACATCGGGTGATTTGGAATACTGTTAAATTAAATATTCATATTACAAACCCTAGTTCATTAAATTCGCAATCTAAATTAATCCTAACAAAAATCTCAATTTATTCTGATCTTGGGAGTGTAATTTGTATGGTTAAAGGCAGGAAGAGCATTTGAATCCTACAATTATTTCATACCTCTATTAAAACTGATTTCATATGGTGTGTTTAATGTTTTGTAGGCCTTCCATAGAAAACTGTATATAAAACCAAGTGGGCAAGACGAGAGAATTTTCGAGAGGACGCAACACTTCCATAATTATAGAAGTTGAGTATGATGATATCTTTCTACAATATCTTTAATGCTGAGGTGCAGGCAGCTACTCGCATATTCCTAACATAAATTTCGGTGCAGACTGAAAATGCGGTGATATCCTGTGGGGACCACTCAGGGCCAACCAAAGGGACTATAGCAAAAATGATTTTTAAACAGAAATTTAGTTTAACAGTTTGAAATATCCAAAGTTAAGGTAAACTGTTTAAATGTAAAGCTAAACGTTTGTATGTGTTTTCATGGGAAAATCTAATTGATCTTAGTATGTTTGATATTCTTTATTCTAAGATAGAAATAAGTTAATTAAAACAAAATAAATTAGCAAGTGTATCAATTCGATTTGAATTCTCTATGAAAATGTATAACCGTTGACTGAGTTGCCTAAGGAAGGTTGTAATCCCAGTTTAAACACGTAGTTTTAAAGATTTCTGACCACTCAATTTATTGTGTTTGCCTTTCCACAGGGTTTCCCAAAGAAAGCTGAATGGAACTTATAAAAGGATCCACTGCAGCGACACAAATTACTGTAATGAGTAACTTCAGGTTGCCTTTTGATTTCCTACACTGCAAGTATACGTTATGATTGGTCTTTGAAAATAAACTTATATAAATATAACTTTCCAGGTTCCCTAAAACCAAAATATCTATTTTCAAAACATGTCTCTCTATGGTGCTCCTTTTTGTGTTAATCGAAAATTCACTAGCTCAGATTGGTGTCAGCTAGCGTGAGGTTAATGACAGGTAGCTCTAGCTCAGTGATATGTTACGTTAGATCAGAGGAGCATTGAGCAGGCAAATATTGAAGATAAAAAAGACTTCACAATTCTATTTTGGGTTAATTTTTGGTCTGATTCTTCATGAGAATTTACTTAGATGTGAAGTCTTATTTTAAAAATGTTATTATTGTAAAGAACAGTAGGAATAAAAGTTTGCAGATTTCATGTTTCAAAAACAAGACACGCCCATTAAATAGCTATAAAACCCTAATGATATATTTTATAATTATCAAAATAATATAAGTATCTTATATTTGCATTAGAAAGCTTTGGGTATGTAACACAAAAATCAGCAGCTTTATCCTACTGCTACTAAAAATTCACGTAAAGGAAGTTTCATTTTTCCTACTTTGGGAATGTAGTTTGTATGGTTAAAGGCAGAAAGAGCATTTGAATCCTACAATTATTTCATACCTCTATTAAAACTGATTTCATATGGTGTGTTTAATGTTTTGTAGGCCTTCCAAAGAAAACTGTATATAAAACCAAGCAGGGTTGAAATGTTTAAAACAAAACGTTTAAAACAAGTGTTTAAAACATGTTTAAAACAAGGGCTTGTGTTTTTTTTAAGTTTGTTTAAAACGTTTTAAACAATCTGTTTTAAACATGTTTTTTTAGCATATGTTTAAATCATTTTTTAATTGTGTGTTATATTTAATTATGAAGACAATTTACATTTTGTCAAGTCAGTGACACCCTGTTAGTGTTGTAAACAGAAAACAAACAAAAAACTAGGGCCAGAATACCAGAAAATCATGTGAGGTGATGTCTTATGTATCCTTTTCCTCCAGACTTCTCTATCCTCTGTCGCCAGCTTCCAGTTTCTGATTTCGAGTAATTGATTTCAATTTTTTCTGACTTCATCCTACCATCTATTTTGTTGTCTTCCTTTTTAAAGAAAGAGACTATTAATATTAAATATTGAATGTGTCAATTTGGCAACACTGTAGTAGGATATCCCTTGTAAGTTTGATAATGTAAGGCGGCTAAGACCACGTAAAACATGGTGAAAGTCAATCATCAGTTGAGCAGTAAAGGCAGTAATTAAACAGTAGTTTGTATATTTTTTTATTAATCATGAACTATTAAATCATAAACAAATAATACTGGTACAAAATGTATATTCAAATACTATTAAGTCTACGACTCGTAAATCTTGAACATCTTAGCACAGGGTGTCATTGGATTGACAAAATGTAAATTATCTGCATAATTAAATTTAACACCCAATTAAAAAGTGTTATAAACATATGCTAAAAAATGTTTAAAACAAATTGTTTAAAATGTTTTAAACATTTCAACTGTATATATATATATACATATATATAGGCATTAAAATGGTTGATTTAAACAAAATGAACAATTTAAACTTTTTTTAAACAAACAACATTGTTGTAAACATAAAAAACGTTAAAAAAAACACGTTTAAAACAACCAACATTGTTGTTCACATATAAAACGTTTTAAACAAAAAAAACATGTTTTAAACAAAAAAAACGTTTTTTTTTGTTCTTTTTAAAAAAAACATGTTTTTTATCAACCCTGAAACCAAGTGGGCAAGACGAGAGAATTTTCGAGAGGACGCAACACCTCCATAATTATAGAAGTTGAGTATGATGATATCTTTCTACAATATCTTTAATGCTGAGGTGCAGGCAGCTACTCGCATATTCCTAACATAAATTTCGGTGCAGACTGAAAGTGCGGTGATATCCTGTGGGGACCACTCAGGGCCAACCAAAGGGACTATAGCAAAAATGATTTTTAAACAGAAATTTAGATTAACAGTTTGAAATATCCAAAGTTAAGGTAAACTGTTTAAATGTAAAGCTAAACGTTTGTATGTGTTTTCATGGGAAAATCTAATTGATCTTAGTATGTTTGATATTCTTTATTCTAAGTTAGAAATAAGTTAATTAAAACAAAATAAATTAGCAAGTGTATCAATTCGATTTGAATTCTCTATGAAAATGTATAACCGTTGACTGAGTTGCCTAAGGAAGGTTGTAATCCCAGTTTAAACACGTAGTTTTAAAGATTTCTGACCACTCAATTTATTGTGTTTGCCTTTCCACAGGGTTTCCCAAAGAAAGCTGACTGAAACTTATAAAAGGATCCACTGCAGCGACACAAATTACTGTAATGAGTAACTTCAGGTTGCCGTTTGATTTCCTACACTGCAAGTATACGTTATGATTGGTCTTTGAAAATAAACTTATATAAATATAACTTTCCAGGTTCAATAAAACCAAAATATCTATTTTCAAAACATGTCTCTCTATGGTGTTCCTTTGTGTGTTAATCGAAAATTCACTAGCTCAGATTGGTGTCAGCTAGTGTGAGGTTAATGACAGGTAGCTCTAGCTCAGTGATATGTTACGTTAGATCAGAGGAGCATTGAGCAGGCAAATATTGAAGATAAAAAAGACTTCACAATTCTATTTTGGGTTAATTTTTGGTCTGATTCTTCATGAGAATTTACTTAGATGTGAAGTCTTATTTTAAAAATGTTATTATTGTAAAGAACAGTAGGAATAAAAGTTTGCAGATTTCATGTTTCAAAAACAAGACACGCCCATTAAATAGCTATAAAACCCTAATGATATATTTTATAATTATCAAAATAATATAAGTATCTTATATTTGCATTAGAAAGCTTTGGGTATGTAACACAAAAATCAGCAGCTTTATCCTACTGCTACTAAAAATTCACGTAAAGGAAGTTTCATTTTTCCTACTTTGGGAATGTAGTTTGTATGGTTAAAGGCAGAAAGAGCATTTGAATCCTACAATTATTTCATACCTCTATTAAAACTGATTTCATATGGTGTGTTTAATGTTTTGTAGGCCTTCCAAAGAAAACTGTATATAAAACCAAGTGGGCAAGACGAGAGAATTTTCGAGAGGACGCAACACCTCCATAATTATAGAAGTTGAGTATGATGATATCTTTCTACAATATCTTTAATGCTGAGGTGCAGGCAGCTACTCGCATATTCCTAACATAAATTTCGGTGCAGACTGAAAGTGCGGTGATATCCTGTGGGGACCACTCAGGGCCAACCAAAGGGACTATAGCAAAAATGATTTTTAAACAGAAATTTAGTTTAACAGTTTGAAATATCCAAAGTTAAGGTAAACTGTTTAAATGTAAAGCTAAACGTTTGCATACGTTTTCATGGGGAAATCTAATTGATCTTAGTATGTTTGATATTCTTTATTCTAAGTTAGAAATAAGTTAATTAAAACAAAATAAATTAGCAAGTGTATCAATTCGATTTGAATTCTCTATGAATATGTATAACCGTTGACTGAGTTGCCTAAGGAAGGTTGTAATCCCAGTTTAAACACGTAGTTTTAAAGATTTCTGACCACTCAATTTATTGTGTTTGCCTTTCCACAGGGTTTCCCAAAGAAAGCTGACTGAAACTTATAAAAGGATCCACTGCAGCGACACAAATTACTGTAATGAGTAACTTCAGGTTGCCTTTTGATTTCCTACACTGCAAGTATACGTTATGATTGGTCTTTGAAAATAAACTTATATAAATATAACTTTCCAGGTTCCCTAAAACCAAAATATCTATTTTCAAAACATGTCTCTCTATGTTGTTCCTTTGTGTGTTAATCGTAAATTCACTAGCTCAGATTGGTGTCAGCTAGTGTGAGGTTAATGACAGGTAGCTCTAGCTCAGTGATATGTTACGTTAGATCAGAGGAGCATTGAGCAGGCAAATATTGAAGATAAAAAAGACTTCACAATTCTATTTTGGGTTAATTTTTGGTCTGATTCTTCATGAGAATTTACTTAGATGTAAAGTCTTATTTTAAAAATGTTCTTATTGTAAAGAACAGTATGAATAAAAGTTTGCAGATTTCATGTTTCAAAAACGAGACACGCCCATCAAATAGCTATAAAACCCTAATGATATATTTTAGAATTATCAAAATAATTTAAGTATCTTATATTTGCATTAGAAAGCTTTGGGGATGTAACACAAAAATCAGCAGCTTTATCCTACTGCTACTAAAAATTGATGTAAAGGAAGTTTCATTTTTCCTACTTTATCAAAAAAGGTTTTAACGAATTTGTTTTAATCTTATACACAAGGTTCGTTGTACTAACTGCTAAGACACATAGTTGAAACTGTTTATCAAAAGTTATCTCATGCGTAGCTAAAAGCCTGACGTTATTTGTAAAAATTCAACCTCTCTCTAGCTCGGTTAATAATGCATCGTTGACTCAGGCTGAAACAGTTGATTGTGCACTTCTTGCAGCAGGGCCTTTTAGTCTATAGCAGAATTTCTATTGAGGAAGTCGTATAAAGTGTCGGGGTTTAGAACATGTGCAGATCTCATCGGATTTCTATTATAACAGTTCCAGTTTTTCAGACATGATGTAAAGTTGCTAAGTCATGTTCAACGTGTAAAGAATGTAAGGTATCTGTGATAACGAACATGGACATTATAAAGCTTAAATGATTATATGTGGTTTCAACTGTTCATTAAGTTCTGATTTAAGATTTATTCAGATTAGTTGGAAAGTAGTATTTGTTATGACTATTTCACGAATAATGAACGTAATTCAATCCACAGCAGAGAATGTCTACGCCCTTTCTTAGACCCATTTAGCATGAACGAAAAGGTAGCATATATGTTACCTAGCAACGAATAATGCTTGTTTGAAGTCTGAATAAGCCTGACAGGCTTAAGGAAATGAATGTGATGTTATGATACTTATATAATAGGCCTACACTAGAATTGAATTATTTTTACATCGGGTGATTTGGAATACTGTTAAATTAAATATTCATATTACAAACCCTAGTTCATTAAATTCGCAATCTAAATTAATCCTAACAAAAATCTCAATTTATTCTGATCTTGGGAGTGTAATTTGTATGGTTAAAGGCAGGAAGAGCATTTGAATCCTACAATTATTTCATACCTCTATTAAAACTGATTTCATATGGTGTGTTTAATGTTTTGTAGGCCTTCCAAAGAAAACTGTATATAAAACCAAGAGGGCAATGACGAGAGAATTTTCCAAGAGGACGCAACTCCTCCATAATTATAGAAGCTGAGTATGATGATATCTTTCTACAATATGTTTAATGCTGAGGTGCAGGCAGCTACTTGCAATATACCTAACAAATTTCGGTGCAGACTGAAAGTACGGTGATATCCTGTGGGGACCACTCAGGGCCAAGCAAAGGGTCTATAGCAAAAATTATTTTTAAACAGAAATTTAGTTTAACAGTTTGAAATATCCAAAGTTAAGGTAAACTGTTTAAATGTAAAGCTAAACGTTTGCATACGTTTTCATGGGGAAATCTAATTGATCTTAGTATGTTTGATATTCTTTATTCTAAGTTAGAAATAAGTTAATTAAAACAAAATAAATTAGCAAGTGTATCAATTCGATTTGAATTCTCTATGAATATGTATAACCGTTGACTGAGTTGCCTAAGGAAGGTTGTAATCCCAGTTTAAACACGTAGTTTTAAAGATTTCTGACCACTCAATTTATTGTGTTTGCCTTTCCACAGGGTTTCCCAAAGAAAGCTGACTGAAACTTATAAAAGGATCCACTGCAGCGACACAAATTACTGTAATGAGTAACTTCAGGTTGCCTTTTGATTTCCTACACTGCAAGTATACGTTATGATTGGTCTTTGAAAATAAACTTATATAAATATAACTTTCCAGGTTCCCTAAAACCAAAATATCTATTTTCAAAACATGTCTCTCTATGTTGTTCCTTTGTGTGTTAATCGTAAATTCACTAGCTCAGATTGGTGTCAGCTAGTGTGAGGTTAATGACAGGTAGCTCTAGCTCAGTGATATGTTACGTTAGATCAGAGGAGCATTGAGCAGGCAAATATTGAAGATAAAAAAGACTTCACAATTCTATTTTGGGTTAATTTTTGGTCTGATTCTTCATGAGAATTTACTTAGATGTAAAGTCTTATTTTAAAAATGTTCTTATTGTAAAGAACAGTATGAATAAAAGTTTGCAGATTTCATGTTTCAAAAACGAGACACGCCCATCAAATAGCTATAAAACCCTAATGATATATTTTAGAATTATCAAAATAATTTAAGTATCTTATATTTGCATTAGAAAGCTTTGGGGATGTAACACAAAAATCAGCAGCTTTATCCTACTGCTACTAAAAATTGATGTAAAGGAAGTTTCATTTTTCCTACTTTATCAAAAAAGGTTTTAACGAATTTGTTTTAATCTTATACACAAGGTTCGTTGTACTAACTGCTAAGACACATAGTTGAAACTGTTTATCAAAAGTTATCTCATGCGTAGCTAAAAGCCTGACGTTATTTGTAAAAATTCAACCTCTCTCTAGCTCGGTTAATAATGCATCGTTGACTCAGGCTGAAACAGTTGATTGTGCACTTCTTGCAGCAGGGCCTTTTAGTCTATAGCAGAATTTCTATTGAGGAAGTCGTATAAAGTGTCGGGGTTTAGAACATGTGCAGATCTCATCGGATTTCTATTATAACAGTTCCAGTTTTTCAGACATGATGTAAAGTTGCTAAGTCATGTTCAACGTGTAAAGAATGTAAGGTATCTGTGATAACGAACATGGACATTATAAAGCTTAAATGATTATATGTGGTTTCAACTGTTCATTAAGTTCTGATTTAAGATTTATTCAGATTAGTTGGAAAGTAGTATTTGTTATGACTATTTCACGAATAATGAACGTAATTCAATCCACAGCAGAGAATGTCTACGCCCTTTCTTAGACCCATTTAGCATGAACGAAAAGGTAGCATATATGTTACCTAGCAACGAATAATGCTTGTTTGAAGTCTGAATAAGCCTGACAGGCTTAAGGAAATGAATGTGATGTTATGATACTTATATAATAGGCCTACACTAGAATTGAATTATTTTTACATCGGGTGATTTGGAATACTGTTAAATTAAATATTCATATTACAAACCCTAGTTCATTAAATTCGCAATCTAAATTAATCCTAACAAAAATCTCAATTTATTCTGATCTTGGGAGTGTAATTTGTATGGTTAAAGGCAGGAAGAGCATTTGAATCCTACAATTATTTCATACCTCTATTAAAACTGATTTCATATGGTGTGTTTAATGTTTTGTAGGCCTTCCAAAGAAAAAAACTGTATATAAAACCAAGAGGGCAATGACGAGAGAATTTTCCAAGAGGACGCAACTCCTCCATAATTATAGAAGCTGAGTATGATGATATCTTTCTACAATATGTTTAATGCTGAGGTGCAGGCAGCTACTTGCAATATACCTAACAAATTTCGGTGCAGACTGAAAGTACGGTGATATCCTGTGGGGACCACTCAGGGCCAAGCAAAGGGTCTATAGCAAAAATTATTTTTAAACAGAAATTTAGTTTAACAGTTTGAAATATCCAAAGTTAAGGTAAACTGTTTAAATGTAAAGCTAAACGTTTGCATACGTTTTCATGGGGAAATCTAATTGATCTTAGTATGTTTGATATTCTTTATTCTAAGTTAGAAATAAGTTAATAAAAACAAAATAAATTAGCAAGTGTATCAATTCGATTTGAATTCTCTATGAAAATGTATAACCGTTGACTGAGTTGCCTAAGGAAGGTTGTAATCCCAGTTTAAACACGTAGTTTTAAAGAGATCTCTGACCACTCAATTTATTGTGTTTGCCTTTCCACAGGGTTACCCACAGAAAGCTGACTAAAACCTATAAAAGAATCCACTGCAGCGACACAAATGACTGTAATGAGTAACTTCAGGTTGCCTTTTGATTTCCTACACTGCAAGTATACGTTATGATTGGTCTTTGAAAATAAACTTATATAAATATAACTTTCCAGGTTCCCTGAAACCAAAAAATCTATTTTCAAAACATGTCTCTCTTTGGTGTTCCTTTGTGTGTTAATCGAAAATTCAGTAGCTCACATTGGTGTCAGCTAGTGTGAGGTTAATGACAGGTAGCTCTAGCTCAGTGATATGTTACGTTAGATCAGAGGAGCATCGAGCAGGCAAATTTTGAAGATAAAAAAGACTTCACAATTCTATTTTGGGTTAATTTTTGGTCTGATTCTTCATGAGAATTTACTTAGATGTGAAATCTTATTTTAAAAATGTCCTTATTGTAAAGAACAGTATGAATAAAAGTTTGCAGATTTCGTGTTTCAAAAACAAGACACGCCCATCAAATAGCTCTAAAACCCTAATGATATATTTTGGAATTATCAAAATAAGTATTTTATATTTGCGTTAGAAAGCTTTGGGGATGCAACACAAAAATGAGCAACTTTCTCCTACTGCTACTAAAAATTCATGTAAAGAAAGTTTCATTTTTCCTACTTTATCAAAAAAGGTTTCAACGAATTTGTTTTAATTTTATACCCAAGGTTCGTTGTACTAACTGCTAAGACACATGTTTGAAACTGTTTAGCAAAAGTTATCTCATGGGTAGCTAAAAGCCTAACATTATTTGTAAAAATTCAACCACTCTCTCTATTTTGGTTAATAATGCATCTTTGAATCAGGCTGAAACAGTTGATTGTGCACTTCTTGCAGTAGGGCCTTTTAGTCTATAACAGAATTTCTATTGAGGAAGTCGTATAAAGTTTCGGGGTTTAGAACATGTGAAGATTACATCGGATTTCTCTTATAACAGCTCCAGTTTTTCAGACATGATGTAAAGTTGCTCAGTCATGTTCAACGTGTAAAGAATAGAAGGTAGAGGCAGCTATTTGTGATAACGAACATGGACATTATAAAGCTTAAATGATTATATGTGGTTTCAACTGTTCAGTAAGTTCTGATTGAAGATTTATTCAGATTAGTTGGAAGGTAGTATTTGTTATGACTATTAAAGGGAAACGATGGGTTACCGCCAATGACTGTCTTTTATTTAACCTCTAGTTACACAAGCATAAACATAGATGGCACTACTAGTTTTGATACACAAAGGAATAACACCCCCACTTATCAAAATAAACATGTAACTAAACTCAAGATAACACTAAATAGGTACAACTCCCAACAAGTTCATAAACTTATAATGTTTCGCTGACAACAAACCCTTTGTCAATAAGTCAGCAGGCATCTCTTGAGTAGAGACATACTTAACTTGTACAAACTTATTAATAATAGCATCTCTAACATAATGAAACCTAACATCTATATGCTTTGTCCTGTTATGTGATTGCTGGCTTGAGGCCAATTTTAAGGCACTCTGATTATCACAATGTAACACTATTCTACATAGCTTTCCAGTTATTTCATACATCAAGTATCTCAAATAAATTGCTTCCCTGGATGCCTCTGACAGCGCTACATATTCAGCTTCAGTACTGCTTAAGGCAACTGTTCTCTGTTTTCTGCTCTGCCATGAGATTACAGAACCTGCCATAGTAAAGCAATACCCAGTATAAGACTTTCTGTCAAGACTGTCGCTTGCCCAGTCGGCATCAACAAAACCTTCTAGTTCTACATTACCTTTACAAAATTTTAAGCAATAGCTTTTGGTCTTTTGCAAGTACTTTAGAACTCTTTTTGCATACATAAAATGATTCTCATTATAACAGCTATTGAACTGGCTTAAATAGCTAACAGCATAAGCTATATCAGGCCTTGTCAACACTGCAAGATACATTAAACTTCCTATCAATCTTTGGTAAGGAATATCAGTTGCACAGGTTTCAGACCTTTCAATATTGAGCTTACATTCTACAGGTGTATCAACAGATCTACAATCAGCCATGTTGAATCTATACAAAAGTTGATTGATGTACGACTCTTGATCAACAGAAATTGTGTTATTATCTCTATCCACATTAATTCTCATGCCTAAATATCTCCTCACTGGACCTAGATCTTTAAGTTTAAACTGAGAACTTAACATATCTTTCAGTTTTTGAGTTTCATCAGCATTATTCGAGAAAATCAAAAAATCGTCAACATATAACGTTATTGCAATTCTACAATCTGCATCATTTTTGGTAAACAAGCAAGGTTCATATTTGCTATTTTTATAACCCATGTCACATAGCAAATTTGTCACTCTTTCGTACCACATCAAAGAAGATTGTTTCAGACCATAAATTGCTCTCTTAAGTTTTAAAACTTTACCATCACTATTATTTACAAAGCCTTCAGGAATTGCCATGTAAATGTCCTCTTTCAAATGTCCATTTAAGAAAGCAGTTGTAACATCTAAGTGAGTAATGTCCATACCAATCTGTGCACTTATTGCAAACAGCATCCTCAGTGTGGAATGCCTGACTACAGGGGAAAAAGTATCCTCATAGTCTATGCCACGTTTTTGGGAAAAACCTTTTGCCACTAACCTAGCACGGTATCTCACTTTGTCATTGATGTCTAGCTTCTTATTAAACACCCATTTACAGTTCACTATTGACACATCACTGGGTACATTAACAAGTTCCCATGCGTCATTGTCCTCGAACGACTGCAGTTCTTCCTTCATTCTTCATTGCAGTTTGCAATCGTTTCACGGACTGACCAGACCACCCACGACATTTCGACTCCTAAAGACAAGCAAAACGCATTACACCGGTGACCATTCAGGACTTATTACGACAAAACGACTTATAGCATAATAAAACAAATTACACCTTTAGAAGGAGGACATTAAGACCTACAAGATGACATATTACAGTTCATTTCGCTATTTAATTGAATTACCCTTTGATATCAAAATCTATTTATACACAGTAATAATTAGCCGATATAGGTCAGACTTATATCAAAATACTTCTAAAATTTAGGACAACATTTTTATGACCATTAAAGGACAACAAGACTTCAATTAAAAGACTTATAAAGTGATTTAGATTAAACAGGAAATGGGATGGACCTAGTCCAGACTTTACGTCTCGGGCCATTAATGTCACTCTGGAGCTGTGGAATGAGGAGAGAAGTAGCATCTTTTAACGGCAGAATCTTGGAAAGACGCGAAAGGAACAAATTTAAGAGAACCAATAAGGAAACACATGAGACCAAGAAGGGCACATGTGAATGATAGTTAGCCAATCGAATTTCAGGAAAGTAGGAATATGCATAGCAGAGAAAATGAAAATAGAAAACTGGGGAAGCGACCCAGCATCTCGTGTTGAACTGAACTCCGAGGGAAGATGACGTAGTTAATCCGCGCTATAGAAATCAGATAGGCACCAAGTACTAAGTATATACCTAAAATCGGAAGTTAAGTAAAATTCAGCGCGTTATAATAGAGATCAACGTTATTGTAAAGTAAAGGTTTATTGTGCCATTTAATATAAAATAGATCAGAAGTTTATTATATACACGTCAATAATATTCTCTGATAAAGTATAAAGCACTAAAGATTTGCTTCCTCTGTGCAACGGACGTTTATAAAGCCTAATAAACTTATTTACTGCAAAGTGGACATTAAATATTGAACTTTTAGAGATATTTTGTGTTATTGTTTATACAGAGTCCAACTTACCTTTAATTTGAAAGTACCACGGAGATAGGGTACTCGTCTCTACCATCTGAGATTAGCTAGGCAAACACTACAACTCTGGCGATTCGGAACTGATCTGCAAATAAATTTATCTGCCCAACGCAGATTGGCGCCCGCAGATCGGTGAAGTTGTGATAACAACCCGAATTACCGGAGGGCGGTTAGGTTGTGTTTAAATAAATTTAGGAATCGCGCACTTAAGACCACAAACGAGACCGCCGCATGCTGACGTATAATAAAGAAAATGGACGCTGAGAAAACTGAAGCCTCTGTTTCAAAAGAGATTCCTTGTGCCGAACCAATAAATGAACAAAACATAAATATGGATGATAATAGGGACGGGATTAATGATATTGTGCCGGAATTTCATAATGTAGTAGCATGTGAAAGTGAAGTAATTCCCACTAGTACAAATCAGAGTAACAATACTGACATGAATTTATTGAGTAACACTATTTTGACACAAGTAGGAGCAATAATGGCTCAAGTGACTGCTCAATTATCGGACATAAAAACACAAATGAGCACACAATCAGAACAAGTACAGAATGAAGTGAAAACACAGTTAAATGCACAATTTGAACAATTGAAAACACAATCTGAACAAGTGAAGACACAGTTAAATGCACAATCTGAACAATTAAAAACACAATTAAACACTCAATCAGAACAAATGAAAACAGAATTTGGTACACAAATTGCAAGATTGAACACTCAGTTAGTTGAACAAGGTAATAAATTGAAAGAAACGGTAGAAAAGCAAAGAACTGAAGTTGAAAATAAATTGAAAGAGTTAGATTCCAGGGTCACAACTATAACCGTACTGGGGTTATGAAGATTCGTAGGCGCCAAGTTGGGAGACCATTTATAACAGTTCTTTAATTAGGCCACAAGATTGGACGCCATTTATAACAGTTCTTTAATTAGGCCACAAGATTGGACGCCATTTATAACCGTTCGTAGCTCTCCTGAAGATTTGCCACTAAGTTGGGTAGCTATTTATAACCGTACGTCGGGGTGGAGTTGATTTATAACTGTAGGTGAGATTTTTAGATGTATAGTAGTTCTGGAGTTCTAATTAAAATAAGGGGTGCCGGGCGTAGTACTCAGGGGTAGTTGTAAACTAGAGAACTCTTATCTAGGGAAGTGGCTAGAGAAAATCGAGATAACAGTCAAAGGGCGGTGTCAGGAATAATGGTAACTAAAAGTTGAGGTGTTCTTTTCAAATTAATATATATTTTCCCAAAGTTTAGTATTTTCTGCAATGCTGGATTAATCGATTTAGTTCTATTAGATGATGTAAGTTCTGATATTTAGTAGTATTTAGTACGTCGTTAAAGTTCGTAAGTAACACTTTGTAACTTGTTAAATTGTAATAATAATTACTTCACTTGTACGCGCCGTTGAAAACTTCTATTTACTTTCACATTTACTCTCTCGTAGTTTCTATTTGTATCGCGCGGGTAATAATATTCAATCTTACGTTCACAATTAATGTTTCGTAATAATAAAATCAATGTCTTTACCAAATAATATAAATTACGCGCTTCGACGCTGCTAATAACTTCTGTTTTTATCGCGCGGATTATAATGTTTAAATATCAATATATTGCAAAGTTACTTGAGTTTAATAATGTTTAACGTAGTCTTTTGTCTGAAATGTGTCTTGAAGTTCTTTAGTCTAAGCTGTCGTGTGATCAATAGATGACGAGATGTCCGTGCTTTCTGCTAATATCTTTGTAAGGGGTAGTGGGGGTAAGTAGTTCCAATTGGTTGTGTCCGTGTCTAAGTCTTCTCTGATTGGGGTAAGGTAGTTTCTTCTGCTATCCAATTTGAAATATATTCCGTTTTTCGTCGTTAAAACAGGCAAGTTGCATCGGTCATTAATTACTTGAGATGTCAAAATTTGCTAGGCGCCAAGCCGGCGGCTCAAGCGGATGTAGGCGGTACTAGGTTTATGTTTTTATCAATAACTCTGATAACTGAAAGTTATCATAGTTCTGGTTATTTAATCCTGATGGGCTATTTTACGGGGCTTCCAATGGTATTAATTTGTAGTGGGTGTGATAAAAATGAAAAGAGTTATTAAGGTTTTTATATTAAAATGATGGAACGGGTTAATAAAAAGTTATGTGTAATATATCAAACCGTAGGGGTTGTTATTGGCTATTGATGGGTGTAATTGGTTTCCTTGTCGCTTTTTTCTTAATGGAGTAATTAATGTTTGAAGTTAGGTGTTATATGGGGAATGAATGTTTGAAGTTAGGTGTTATGTGTGGAAGTATAAACAGTAGGGTGCGTATTGTCAATCGTACAGGGGCTATATATGAGATTGTCGTCTGTGTTGAGTACAAAGTACGGTTACAAGATGTCCGCATAATGATTAAAAAACTCACGCGAGAAATTGATATGCATCGTCAATAAACGCGGGATTTTATGATCATTATAATACCCAATCTGGAATTTGAAGAGTGGCGGTGTTTTGTTTTGAATGAAATATGGAAATTTAATTTTTCGATTCCCTAAAATACTTTTCCATGGCTAAAAGAATTTCGTGGGATTTTCTCTATTGTGGTTTACTTTGATATTAGCTTTTCGATCAATTGTCTTTGTTTTCAATATCTGTTCTTGAAAAATTTAGATCCTTACATCATCTATACTTTTGATTAATTCTGCCGTAATTACATACACAAATAAATTCATAATCAATAAAATACACTTTTAACATAATTTTACCTTGAATTGGTCACTTTTCTTCTTGGTCGTAGTACACATTTTGCTGAGTTCATAGTCCATTTGATTAACTAGTAAAACAAAATCATAATTATACCTTATACACAAATAAAATTATAAAATACACTCGAATTTCTTGATATTAATATTAATTTCAATAGCTTCTTGCATAACGCTGATTTTTGATGCTAATCCATATATTGTTGATGTCAAACGTTGGAGTACGCTAATCTTTCTCATTGGTCTACTTAATACACTGATATTATATTCAGATTACACATGTTTTCTTCCTACTCCTTTTTATCTATTTACCTCATTAATAATCATTTCTTAATGTTCCTTTTTCATTCTTTCAATATTCTTTTACCTTGTTTCCATTATTCTAACCTCATAAATCATCTTTTATGTCTTACCTTCACAATTTCTTTATTAATCTCAATACTCATTATCATTCTTTTCTTTCATATTACTTTTAATACTTGTTATCATATTTCCTCATTTATTCTCATATTTCTCACTTCATAACTATCATTACTTCATATTTTCCTCGTAGACATATATTGTACCATCTTAATTATTCACTCATTTTGTTTATCATACATTTATTTCTTACCTTTTGTTATATTCCTCATTGTTTTACCTTCAAGATTCTTATTTGTTAACACCCATATTTCTCAATAACTATTTCACTTTCAAATTCTTACTTAACTCTGATCATTCTTTTACTTCACTTTTGCTATACAATTCTACTTAATTAGTGTAGGGAGAGGGTTATTTCCTGTCCATATTGTTTATGTAAAATAATTTTTCTTTTTGAAAAATTAACAAAATTTAGTTATTCTTACTCTGTGTACTACTCCAATAAAATTCAAATATGTCGAAATTTTAATGTTTACTTATTTACTACTTCAAATAATAGTGTGATTACCTTTGTCAAATGAATGTTTTAACTCTTCAGTTGAATAAATAAAGGGAGTAGCCTATCTTAAAATTACATATATACAAAGGTTCACTAACAATGGCAATAAGCTTATTTGTTGCACTTACATCTGTAGTGGAATGGCTGTTGTGATGTCTCACCCTATTTTATAGAATAAGAATCATCTCATCATAGTCTTTTCAACAACCACGGGGAGGCTAATTATACTCTACCTTGTAAGTATCACATTCGTTATATATAACGTCAGGTAAAACATTAATTTGAGAAGTATGAATCACTCTAATTATTTTACAATGTCAGTCTGATAAAACGTTTTTCTGAGTCCTAGTCGATAATCCTTTTTACTTCTCCTTCTGCTTTAAACTTTCTGCTGTTTTATGGTCTGTGGGCCATTACATGATATAATATAGTTCTAACAGGTGATTGTTGTAGGTTACAAGAATTTCTTCTCAACAGTCTGTATTGGGGTCGTTGCCTGGTATTATACATGTCAAGTTCATTTCTTCTACCAGTTTGTAGCACAGCGGGGTGTTTCCGGCCAAGGGTCGGTCGTACAATGAGTTGTAACCTGCTAAGGGGAGACTTGAGTTGAATGGGATTTTGTTCTCTTTGAATAAACTTTCTAAATTCTTACAATATCTGTTGCGTTGTATTGGGTTCCAAGGAGCATGTTGGTTAAAATAAAATTGGGGAAATTTTCTGAAATATTCACTGAATTAATAGGGGTGACATTCTACACATATTTACATTATTTACATCTTAACTAAGGGGTGTGGTTATGTCATCACTATTAACAAAATGTTAATTTAATTTGATAAACTTCTTAAGTCATAAGTGTCCAAAAGAATTTCAATTTCCATGAATATTATTACTGTGGTCAAATATTTAATTAATATTCCAAACAAAAATTTCAATTTATTTATTACAAGGGAGAAATAACGCTACCAACAATTAGATTGTTGTCAACAATGGGGGTGCACTCCACATTGCAGGCACTCTCAGGGCTACTCTCTGTTTCTGGTTGTTGATTATTTTGCAATTTATTATGTTCAAAAATTTCAATTTATTTATAATGAAAAAAAAACTGATTAATTTGAATATTTACATTTACTGAAATCATTTTAACATTCTATGCTGTCTTGTGGAATTTCATGGTGTTGGATTGTGGGTTAAGTTGCAAAAAAGGAAAAATAAAATTGGTTATGATCAATCGATCTGGTCGTGGGGAGTCGGTGTCCTTGGTTCATTCTGTACTTGTTCATTATTTTCAAGTCTGTTATCCATGTTACTTGGTGAATTGTTTCTTACGTAACTGTGGTCATTGTTATTTTGATGTCTGTTTTGATAATTGTTGTTTTGGTTAGGGTGCCTGAAATTGTTTTGGGGTTGTTTGTTAGGCCTATTTCTCGGGCTTTCATAAGAATTGTTCCTTTCATATTGATTATTGTAGTTACGGCGGGAGTACCTGAAATTATTCCAACCTCTATAGTAGGGGCGGAAGAAACCTTGGTTATACTGATTACGGTTAAACCAGTTAGGCCTATTTCCTGCATAGCCACGTCTGTTCTGACCACGGTAACTGTTCCCTTGCCTATTATTGTAATTGTCATACGGCCTGAAACGGAAACCACGGGTTTGCCAATTATTGCGGGCGTTTCGCACGTACTCTGTTTGGGGCCAATAAGGTCTGTTGTCCCTAGAATCATTGTTTTGCTGGTCCTCATTAGAATTTCCTGTCCGCAACCCAATCTGGAAATTTTCCGGGCTGTCAGAAGTTTGTACCAGATTAATGTTTTTCCGGTGAGTTTGGTTAGCTGACACAATAGGGTGCGATGGTTTAGTGGAAGTATAAGTTAGGTCCTGCATTGACTTTAGTAATTTTAACATCTCAGTGGTGGATTGAGGAGATGCGACAACAAGGCAATTTCTTATTACAGGCGGAAAGTGAGACGGGAGTGCCTTTAGAAAATCTTGCTCCAAAATTTCTGGTTTAAGCAGTTGGCGGCTTTCACACAAAGAAATGAAATATTCTAGATAGGTTTGGCCGTGGCTACGGTCGTACTTACCTTGAAATATTCTCGAACGAAGACGACATTGTTCACTATCGCTCCAATACTCAGATAAAAACATTTCCTCAAACTGACCTATGGACAGGAGGTTGTTGGGATCGATGACTTGTAACCACCTAGCTGCGTTAGATTTCAAAGATTGATTCACAAAGATCATTTTCAGATGCTCTGGGACTCCTCGTAAAGCAAAATAAGTTTTTAGGTCCTTTAAATATCTGACAGGGTTTGTTTTCAATGTATCTTCAAAATACGGTAATGGAAAATCCGAATTGTGCAATGAAAAACTATTATTTACAACATTTTGGGATATTTGATTAGTGCTGGCAGCTCGTTGATCCAATCCATTGTTGGTTCTGGGTAATGGTGCAGGTGGTTCTGGTATTTCAGGGGCTTGAGGTACTGGATCAGGGGGGTTGGAAGAAGTAGAGGCAGATGTTGATGGGGTATTACAAACATGAGGGATCAAAGCATTTTCCCTGGTTTGTTCGATTAGGCTTTCTTGGTCTCTAACCCTTTGCCTAAGTCGGTCTAATTCTGATTGAAGGGATACCAATTTTGTAGAATTGCTAACAGTTACCCTTTCTACTGAGGTGACATGATTTTCTACGGAGGAAATATGATTTGTCAACACTTGTTCTGAAGTATCTATTTGAGCTGTGACTCTACTGTCTAAATTTTGTAATTCAGACGTAACCTGAGTGCGGTGTTCAGTGATTAAGGTTGTCAGGGTAGAGTTCATTGTTGTAATTTGTTGGTTTTGAATAGCAAGTTCGTCTCTTACTTGTTGATTTTGAGTAGCAAGTGTAGAATTTAGTGTGGTATTCATGTTAGTAATTTGATTTTCAAGTGTGGAGTTCATTGTGGTCATTTGTTGATTTTGTGTGGCCATCTCATTTCTCAATTGTTGGCTCTGTGTTTCTAGTATGGAATTTAACTCGTTTTTAAGAGTGGTGTTTTGTGTTGCAAGTTCGTTCACTTGTGTAGAAATTCCTACTATCATTGTCTGAATTTGTGACAAAAAATCTAAACTGAAAGAAGGAAGGTTAGGGTCTAAGTTTATGGTGTTCTGAGTAGAAGTCGATGGGGTGGGTGCACTCACAGCTGGGATATTAACAGGGGGTTGTGTAACAGGCAAGCTAGCAAGGTCACTTTCTGTTTCATTTTGAGCAATGTCTAAGTTTTCAGAAATAGGAACAGAGGCACTTTCATTGTTTTCAGAAGTAGGATTCTGTTCTGAACATATCGGAGTATCAGAATTTGGCTCCATGATTTGGAATACTTTATTATTCCTTAATTTCATAAACTAATACAATACAATTGAATTTACTAAAAAATAAAAATTAATTAAAATACAAAAAAAAATTTGAAATTTAAATTGAAAAAATTTACTTTGAATTCAAATAAAAATAGGAGCAAAATTCAGTTTTCGACACTTAAGTTGGATTAACGATACCCTTTTGTAGTCCAGATGTCCAGCGGCAGGCCAAAGGTGATGTCCAGGTGCCCAGGTGATGAGGGAAAATGTTGTAGATGAAGATCCAGGGGGGGGTATTGATGAAATGATGAATAATCCAATGGTGTGCTGACTCTAGTAAAATTTCTCACAGAATTTAAAACTTGGTGGTATGTGGTTTAGTGTAATGTTCCTGAATTTTATTGTTGAAAAATTAAATTTTATTGACTGGTCCCTCGATCTTCAAATTCAAGCAATCACGATGGTCGCCATTTATAACCGTACTGGGGTTATGAAGATTCGTAGGCGCCAAGTTGGGAGACCATTTATAACAGTTCTTTAATTAGGCCACAAGATTGGACGCCATTTATAACAGTTCTTTAATTAGGCCACAAGATTGGACGCCATTTATAACCGTTCGTAGCTCTCCTGAAGATTTGCCACTAAGTTGGGTAGCTATTTATAACCGTACGTCGGGGTGGAGTTGATTTATAACTGTAGGTGAGATTTTTAGATGTATAGTAGTTCTGGAGTTCTAATTAAAATAAGGGGTGCCGGGCGTAGTACTCAGGGGTAGTTGTAAACTAGAGAACTCTTATCTAGGGAAGTGGCTAGAGAAAATCGAGATAACAGTCAAAGGGCGGTGTCAGGAATAATGGTAACTAAAAGTTGAGGTGTTCTTTTCAAATTAATATATATTTTCCCAAAGTTTAGTATTTTCTGCAATGCTGGATTAATCGATTTAGTTCTATTAGATGATGTAAGTTCTGATATTTAGTAGTATTTAGTACGTCGTTAAAGTTCGTAAGTAACACTTTGTAACTTGTTAAATTGTAATAATAATTACTTCACTTGTACGCGCCGTTGAAAACTTCTATTTACTTTCACATTTACTCTCTCGTAGTTTCTATTTGTATCGCGCGGGTAATAATATTCAATCTTACGTTCACAATTAATGTTTCGTAATAATAAAATCAATGTCTTTACCAAATAATATAAATTACGCGCTTCGACGCTGCTAATAACTTCTGTTTTTATCGCGCGGATTATAATGTTTAAATATCAATATATTGCAAAGTTACTTGAGTTTAATAATGTTTAACGTAGTCTTTTGTCTGAAATGTGTCTTGAAGTTCTTTAGTCTAAGCTGTCGTGTGATCAATAGATGACGAGATGTCCGTGCTTTCTGCTAATATCTTTGTAAGGGGTAGTGGGGGTAAGTAGTTCCAATTGGTTGTGTCCGTGTCTAAGTCTTCTCTGATTGGGGTAAGGTAGTTTCTTCTGCTATCCAATTTGAAATATATTCCGTTTTTCGTCGTTAAAACAGGCAAGTTGCATCGGTCATTAATTACTTGAGATGTCAAAATTTGCTAGGCGCCAAGCCGGCGGCTCAAGCGGATGTAGGCGGTACTAGGTTTATGTTTTTATCAATAACTCTGATAACTGAAAGTTATCATAGTTCTGGTTATTTAATCCTGATGGGCTATTTTACGGGGCTTCCAATGGTATTAATTTGTAGTGGGTGTGATAAAAATGAAAAGAGTTATTAAGGTTTTTATATTAAAATGATGGAACGGGTTAATAAAAAGTTATGTGTAATATATCAAACCGTAGGGGTTGTTATTGGCTATTGATGGGTGTAATTGGTTTCCTTGTCGCTTTTTTCTTAATGGAGTAATTAATGTTTGAAGTTAGGTGTTATATGGGGAATGAATGTTTGAAGTTAGGTGTTATGTGTGGAAGTATAAACAGTAGGGTGCGTATTGTCAATCGTACAGGGGCTATATATGAGATTGTCGTCTGTGTTGAGTACAAAGTACGGTTACACAACTCAAATTGCCAATTCAGAAAGTGTATTATCCGGGCAAGTTGATTCTGTCCGAGGGCAGGTAAGTGAAATTCAGCGTGTGACTGTAAATATGCAATCGGAAATAGACCGATTGAGACAGCAGGTACGAGACCATGAATTGTCTATTGAGAATAGGGAAAACCCACCTGTAAACACCCCTGTTACCCACTCGACCACCTCTATCCCAATAAATAATTTTCAACTACCGATTCCACAGGAACTTCCCACTCCATTATTCAGATCTAATAACGGATTGAATTTACCTTCCACTAGTGGAAATAATTCAATGCAGGATATAAATACATCAAATAATGTGAATAATTACGCACTGAGTAATAATGATTTACCATTACCCGTCTTTGAAGACTCACAAAAGACAAATCCTGTGAGGTATTTGAGTGACTTAAAAACTTATTTCCGGTTACGAAATGTACCAGAAAACCTCAAAATGGTTTTAATTTCTCGATCCCTACAGAAGTCAGCACTTAGATGGTTTCATGTTATAAATGATACTCAAAACTTAGATATGCAAACTTTCGAGGAGGCCTTTTTGCAAGAGTATTGGTCGAAGTCAACACAGGAACGTATAAGAAATCTTGTTTTTTATGGTAAATATGACCGTAGTTGTGGAATGAATTACTTAGAATATTTTATTTCCTTGTGTGACCAAAAACAACTCCTGATTCCGAAAATTGATGAGCAAAGTTTCATTCAAGCCCTCTGTCTTCATTTTCCAACCTCAATAAAAAAAATAGCTTGATAGTAGCCTCTCCACAAAATACCAGCGATATGTTACGCTTATTGAAATCTATGCAGGAGGTCCCCAATCAACCAGTAAGAGTAGGACAAAATCCTCAGGTGTCAGATGCTAATAATCAGAAAAAGACCATAAATTATATGCATACTGGACCAGAGAATTTTGAAAGTGAGGTCGGGACACCGGAAAAGAATAATCAAATGCAGGACCAAAGGAAGGAAAATTCCCATTCGCAAAATCTACAGCGAAGAAGCCCGGAGCCCTATTGGCAAAATTATGACTATCAGAGAGGTACGCGAAATCCATTTTGGAGAAACGGAGGCAATTGGAACAATAATAATAGTAACTATTACCGATATAGGCCTTACAATAATAATCAACAGTACCAGAGATCCTACGGTCGAGGCAGAAACTCGTATGGTAATTATTCGCGAGGCAGGAATTTTCCGAATAATCGTGGCAGAACCCCCTCTTGGTATTATCGGAGCCATTTAAATCAGGGATATTTCCGTCCTCAATTTCGAGGCCGTGTAGTGAATAACCGGTACATAAGAAATGACAACAATGACAGGTTTACCCGTGCCGAAGCAGAGAATCGTCCCAGATCACCTAACGAAAGAAACAGTGGAACAACGAGTAGGCCGGTCACCCCACCAGCTGATGTAGCTTTAAACGCTTAAGGGCTTCTCTCATACCTCCAACCGGAAGCCCTGCGTCTATTTGCAATTCTGGAGGAAACATAAACTCATCTGAAGCCTGTAGAAATGATCACCCTACTAATGTAAATAATACAAATGACACAAACAGGATAGGAGTTCCCATTGTAAATATGAACCCACATATCACTCCTACCCCAACAATGAACACAATAAGTGACATTTCGTCTGAGAAAAACAATAAAAATAATCTGTTGATACATGACAATACCACAACACCAACACCCGAAAACCAGGAACAGCTCAGTAACAATGAACCACAGGCAGATATAGCTATAGGCATTTTACAAAGGAATGATGTCAACCCTATGAATATGAAATCACCTGTAATAAATGCACAAATAGGAGACCAAACATACCCCATAACATTGGATACCGGATCCGATGCGGAGATAATGTCTAGCGCGACTTTCTTAGAATTACAGAGAGTTAAAGATATAAAACAAATACTCCCAGTTCAGAATATGAGCGCTCAATTGGCTGTTGGACAGAAAAGGTGTAGAATCACAGATCAATGTTTAGTTCCAGTAACTATAAAAGGGCAGACATTGGAAATATTATTTTTAATTGTCCCAGGTTTGAATTTACCCATTATAGTAGGTTGCGAAATATTTAGGAAATTACAAGCAATACTAAATTTTCGTAATAATTCTTTGGAATTTATAATTGAACAGGAAAAAGAAATTGTAATCCCTTTTAACGTAACAGAAATAGTTGAAAGAGAGAGTTCCCCAGATATTGGAGAAGAAAGTTTTTTTGTTGAATACCTTCAAGTAGGAACTCATCCCCTTGTAAGAATTAGACCCGGCACTCCAGACACAGCTGACCGCACAGCAGGGAGCCTCACACCCCAAATGAACTCTTTGCAAAAGGAACTTGACCCCGATCTTCCTCCACACGAAACAGTAAACACAAATAACTTTAGCCTTGTAAATACACAACCACCATTTAGAAGTACAGGAAATTTTGTTCAAGACTTCGATACTGATGATGAAGATGAATTAGAATTCATATGTACATAAAATTCAATTTTATTTTGATCTTCACATTCCCTGGTTCAATGTAAATAAACAAACCTTTTAAGCCTAAACACACCATGGTAAATCAGAGGAGGAATATCGAAACAGAATTGTTGATGGATAGCAGGGAACCCCTCAAGTATTATCTCAGGGAAAATAACGGTAGAAGAGGTATATAAAAATGATGACGAAATGGATGGACAAAAAGGACTTCTCGGATAAGTAAAATAATTATAGTGTGATTTCTTCGTAATTAGTGCCTTGTTCCAACATATGTTGTTAAAAGGGACACATATGAATACTAAAATCCTACGGTTGAGTAAAGACGCCTTAATGTAGTGAATAATAGGAGATGGACTGATGACAATGGTTATTACATAAGATGTAGATCATTGCAAACACTACATAACTAGATGGTACATCGAGATTTGCTCTGTCCTCTAGGAATTTGTACATAGTTAGCTATAAGTTGTAAATAGATTGGCTAATTCCCGTATTGAATTGAAATGTTGAGGGGAAAAAGGCATAAATTTCGGCTAATTAATCACACAATTATTTGATTTAGGTTAAGTTTTTACTCACACTTATATGATGAAAAATGTAAAAGCCTCACACATTTTGGAAAAGTTAAAAGATATAAGAAAACACATTTTATGACCCAAATTTATTTTGCCTGATTTTATAAAATTTCAAAAGTATAAATAATTATTTTATACTATTTGTATATTTAAGGAATTTTTTTCTAACAGCTGACCAATCTGATAGGAAATATAAGAAGGTAAAATGTGAAAGGAAGATAAGGTATAAAAAAATGTATGAATACATAAGGTAAAGAGTATTGGTAAATAAACATATATGCATATGAAATGGTATGAAATGAGAATTATTAAGTAGTCAAATAGGTAAAGACTACCGGTGATGTGATAACAAAATGGTAGAAATAAAATGATATGATGAATAAAGAATCAAACGATGTAGATCGGTGAACGCACAAAGTTGTGAAGGAATTCTCTTTTGAAATTGTAAAGGAATAATGTACATGAAAATTTGGTCTAAACTTACCTCACCACTGCAAGAAATCGAAGTATGAAGAATTATTGTGACTAGTGTTAATAAAACGGTGTAAAAGAAGGCAAAGTGAAGAAATATAAAAGGTGAAATGCTATAATATGTTAAGGGTTATAAACTGAATAATGTTATGTTTAACAGAAATTGAAGGACACGTGAGGACAGTCATCATATATTCATTTGAAGTGTGGAATTCTACAACAAGGTATTGTTCATATATGTATTTGTAATTGCTTTGAAATTTATGTGTTTTCAAAAATATTGAACTAGGCGAAATGCGAATGTTGCACAGATGAGACAATTCCTGAGAAATGATTTAAAAGGATATTTAAAAGAAACATGAGATATTATAAAGAAAACGATTAAGTGGGAAAATTTGGCTAAATGGAATAACTTTAAGTGAAGAAAAGCTAGGATATAGTACAATTTGAAAGTGAGGGTATTAAAAGCTTTAAAATCATGCATTTAACGTAACCATGAATGTTTACTAACAATTACCTAATTGTTAAACCTTTTAACACGGACATTTGCGATCGTTTCACGGACTGACCAGACCACCCACGACATTTCGACTCCTAAAGACAAGCAAAACGCATTACACCGGTGACCATTCAGGACTTATTACGACAAAACGACTTATAGCATAATAAAACAAATTACACCTTTAGAAGGAGGACATTAAGACCTACAAGATGACATATTACAGTTCATTTCGCTATTTAATTGAATTACCCTTTGATATCAAAATCTATTTATACACAGTAATAATTAGCCGATATAGGTCAGACTTATATCAAAATACTTCTAAAATTTAGGACAACATTTTTATGACCATTAAAGGACAACAAGACTTCAATTAAAAGACTTATAAAGTGATTTAGATTAAACAGGAAATGGGATGGACCTAGTCCAGACTTTACGTCTCGGGCCATTAATGTCACTCTGGAGCTGTGGAATGAGGAGAGAAGTAGCATCTTTTAACGGCAGAATCTTGGAAAGACGCGAAAGGAACAAATTTAAGAGAACCAATAAGGAAACACATGAGACCAAGAAGGGCACATGTGAATGATAGTTAGCCAATCGAATTTCAGGAAAGTAGGAATATGCATAGCAGAGAAAATGAAAATAGAAAACTGGGGAAGCGACCCAGCATCTCGTGTTGAACTGAACTCCGAGGGAAGATGACGTAGTTAATCCGCGCTATAGAAATCAGATAGGCACCAAGTACTAAGTATATACCTAAAATCGGAAGTTAAGTAAAATTCAGCGCGTTATAATAGAGATCAACGTTATTGTAAAGTAAAGGTTTATTGTGCCATTTAATATAAAATAGATCAGAAGTTTATTATATACACGTCAATAATATTCTCTGATAAAGTATAAAGCACTAAAGATTTGCTTCCTCTGTGCAACGGACGTTTATAAAGCCTAATAAACTTATTTACTGCAAAGTGGACATTAAATATTGAACTTTTAGAGATATTTTGTGTTATTGTTTATACAGAGTCCAACTTACCTTTAATTTGAAAGTACCACGGAGATAGGGTACTCGTCTCTACCATCTGAGATTAGCTAGGCAAACACTACAACTCTGGCGATTCGGAACTGATCTGCAAATAAATTTATCTGCCCAACGCAGATTGGCGCCCGCAGATCGGTGAAGTTGTGATAACAACCCGAATTACCGGAGGGCGGTTAGGTTGTGTTTAAGACCACAAACGAGACCGCCGCAAGTTCAAGGGTTCTGAGAAGTTTTCTGAATTTTCCACCACTGCAACTCTATTCATTTCATCAGCTTCTGGTACCTCTTTATTCACAGGGCAATTCATAGAGTTTTCTACAACAGTATTCTCTATACCTGTCCTATCTTCCATCACAATCACATCTCTGCTGATTGTGACTGTATTCTTTCTTGGATCATATACTCTATAGCCTTTCACATTTTCAGAAAATCCAACTAGAATGTGTAGGTTTGCCTTTTTGTCCCATTTGAGCCTTCTTTCCTTGGGAACATGGACCATTACAGGGCTTCCAAATAAGCGAATGTGACTTAAATCAGGTTTCTTGCCAAACCACGCTTCATATGGCGTTTTGTCATTAACTCCAGTAGTCACAGACCTGTTCTTCAGATACACAGCTGTGCTCGCTGCTTCTGCCCAGAATTTCTTCTCTAGCTTGGCATCGAACAATATGCATCTCGCTTTTTCAACTACAGTCCTGTTAGCACGTTCACTGACTCCATTCTGTTGTGGGGTGTATGCATTTGATTTTTGATGTATCACTCCTTCATTTTTCAGGTATATTTCAAAATCACCACTGCAAAACTCACCTCCATTGTCTGTTCGGAGAACCTTTATCTTTCTATTCTGCTGGTTTTCAACTATCTTTTTAAATTCCTTGAACTTCTGGAACACCTCACTCTTGTGTTTCAGGAAGTAAATGAAAGTCATGCGACTATAATCATCAATGAACAATAAGAAATACTGAGCTCCTCCAATGGATTTTGTTTCCATTGCACCACATACATCTGCATGTATTATTTGCAATACTTCTGTACTCCGCTCACCAACATGGGTAAATGGTAATCTCATCTGCTTGCCTTCACAGCAGGTCACACATGTCTCCTTTGTTGTGTCTGAGCTTACAGGAAACGACACTCCCTCCACTAGGCCATTTCTCATTCTATTCAAATCTGAACTGTTTATATGTGCTAGACGTCTGTGCCACATCTCTCCACTTACTGTTGCTGAAGCTGCTAACAAATATCCACCTTTGGTTTGAATATCCAGTTTGTAAACACCGTCTTTCAAGTCTGCTGTTGCCACCAAAACCTTCTTGTTGCGAATATAGCAGTGATTTGCTTCGAACACAACATCATTTCCATTTTTTATCAGTTCACTCACAGATAACAAATTGGTCGTCAAACTTGGCACATATAAAACATTTTTGATTGTGATATCATAGTCACTATTTGTGGTTATGTCTACATCTCCCGAGCACATTACTGGCACTTTCGAGTTGTTAGCCACTATTATTTCTGGTAATGCCGGCGAACAATCGACATTCAAAATGGCGCCGAATGAGCAAGATACGGTGTGCTTGAACTCCAACAAAAATCGTATAATTAAATGTGAAAGATGTGCCAAGTGTAAAAAAATTGTTAGAAACGGAATTATATGTGATTACTGTGACAGATGGTACCATTTTGATAAATGTTGTGAAATCTCTATAAACAAGATACCAAAGGAAGACTGGCTGTGCGAATCATGTGTAGATTTGAAACACGAGCAAACGGAGGAAGTAAGCATACATGAACATATTGTAAGCAATAACAACAATAATGAAATAGTCAATCAGCTATTTGATGAAATACTATCCTTAAAAGAAGTAATAAAAGTCCTACAACAGGAATTGAATTCTATTAGGCAAGTTCCAACTGAAAGTTCTAACCTCACTTCCATGAGCCCTACAAACACTAGCCTAAGTGGGCCCTGGCCTATGCTGAATGAACAAAGAGCAGCCCACAATGCAAACAATTCGCAGACGACAAGACTGAAGTATGATGATTGGAGAACAGTTCCAATGAAGAAAGGTCAAGGTATCGGCCGGAAATCTATCAATGTAAATCCAATCACCGTAAGTAACTCCTTTGAAGTTTTGACGGATCTACAGGATGAAAAAGTACAAGACAGTGTAGGCTATACAGTAAATCACAACATTAAGACTAGGTGAGAATATTATAGGAGAAAAATTCCTCCGGCACTGGGACTTGAACCCAGGACCTTTGGCTATTCGCGCCAATGCTCTACCAACTGAGCTAAGCCGGAGCTCAATTCACAGCGCCAGATGGAACCTCTCTCCTATGACTGATTGCCCTAATGGTCTACCTCACAGACAGACAAGTTATGTCATATGTAGTACTGTGAGGCACACTAAGTAGTGATTTTTGTGACCGGGCTCCCACTGTTATTGTACAGTTAACATTCAAGACAGATATATAAGCATTCATGAGCCACAGATTATTGTCTCTGTTGGACACTACATGAGAATATTATAGGAGAAAAATTCCTCCGGCACTGGGACTTGAACCCAGGATCTTTGGCTATTCGCGCCAATGCTCTACCAACTGAGCTAAGCCGGAGCTCAATTCACAGCGCCAGATGTCATAGGAGAGAGGTTCCATCTGGCGCTGTGAATTGAGCTCCGGCTTAGCTCAGTTGGTAGAGCATTGGCGCGAATAGCCAAAGGTCCTGGGTTCAAGTCCCAGTGCCGGAGGAATTTTTCTCCTATAATATTCTCATGTAGTGTCCAACAGAGACAATAATCTGTGGCTCATGAATGCTTATATATCTATTAAGACTAGGCCTAAACCAGGACTTCCCATGAAAATACGCATACGAATGTATGCTGACAGCCAGGGTAAAAATATTGCCCAGAAAATAAGAGAAACACATCAGCTAGACATTGTAAGCATGATCAAGACGAATGCTGGCTTTGAGGAAGTAGCTGCCAAAACTACTGAGATGAATGATCTTGGATCTAGTGACGCTGCAGTTTTCCTTGCTGGAACGAATAATGCTGCGAGAAATGAAACAAGAAAACTTTTGGTCTCGCTCCGACAGACACTGCATTACCACAAGAATACAAACATCTTGGTCTTTTCAGTGCCGCACAGGCACGATCTACCTGTATGGTCTTGTATCAACGCAGAAGTGAGAAGAATAAATGAAGTCATGTTTTGCATGTGTAAACAACAGAAGAATGTAACTTTTATAGACATAAGTAGGATAGGTGGCAGGTTCCATACCAAACATGGCCTCCATCTAAATAGACTGGGCAAACAGTATATAAGTGATAGAATCATAGACTTCACTCAGAAAGTGGCATTAGAACTTGATACCAAACAATGTAAGAATATGCCTATCGCTCTACCCTACATCGACAAAAGTGAAAGTGAAACTAACTGCCAGGGAAACGCGATTTGTTGACCAAGCCTGACCTGAATCAGACTTGGTCACCAGACGGACCTACTAGTAACACTGGAAGTGTGTGTTTGGATAATGTTTTTCACAACATTGATACTGGTTTCTTAAAACAAAAAGTAATCAAACTGAGTTTTTCTGATCATAAAGCCATTGCTAGTGAAATACATCTTAAAAGCAATGAAAATACTATAAGAGATAACATTAGTACACCAAAAGGTAACAAGAGTGCTATTCTAATAATACACTTACGGTAAACATAAGATCACTTAAAAATAAACTAGAGGAACTCCAGTACTGGCTTGAAACCTCAAATTGTACTATACTATGCATAAATGAGCACTGGCTAACCGACCAGGAAATAAATTATTACATACCACATAAATTTATACTGGCGAGTAGTTTTTGTAGGAAGAGCTCATCACATGGAGGTGTCTCGATATACCTAAGAGAGGATTCTAAATTTAGTTACTCTATAATTGATAATATTGAATCAGACCTATGTACTGAAGAGATCTTTGAGGCCACAGCAATTCACATCCCATGTAAAAATATGATTGTTGCATCAGTTTACCGTTCCCCATCTACTAATGAACAAATTTTCATTGAAAAATTAGAAATGTTACTTCATAATTTCATTAGACCCAAGTATAAGAACCATAGAATTTTTATCTTTGGTGACATAAACATGGATATCAGATTAAAAAGTAAGAATGTTTTAGAATTAATAAGCACTCTGAGATCCTTAAATTGTTACTTTTTAAATGATAAACCTACTAGAATGAAAGCATGCTTAGATAACATAATAAGCAATGTTCATAAAAATAATGTAGAAACAGGGATATTAAGATGTGGAATTTCAGATCATGATGTTCTTTGGGCCAAAATTCCAACCAAGCCTGTTCAGACTTACCCGTATGCATCCAGGCTATTAAATACTAAGAATTTAGATAAATTGAAAAATAGGTTAAGTTCGTTGAACTGGTACCAAATACTATCAACAGAGGAAGATGTAAATAAATTATTCAATATTTTCATGGATACAATTATAAAGGAATATAATGAATGCTGTCCTAAAATATTTAAGATTCAAAAGAGCAAATGTAATTACAAACCACAGGCCTTGAGTAACTGGTTTACGCCACATCTGAATAATATTAGAACTATGCTACTTGTATGTTATGATAAATGTGAACAGAATGAAAAATACAAAGAGTCTTATGTTAAGCTAAGAAAACAATACAGAAATGAAATAAAAAAGGCAAAACAACGTGCAAATGATAATTTTATACTTAAATCTCAGAATAAAACCAAGGCTGCCTGGTCAGTTATAAAAGATGAGATTAATTTTCCAAAGTTACAACCCGAGATAGCCATTAGCCCAGATGAATTCAACTACTATTTTACTAATTTCGAACAGCAAAATCAAAACAAACTAATAGCCCCACCAGGAGATGCTTATGATGCCGAATCTTTACTTATGCAATTGGATAAAACTATTGAACATAGCTTTTCATGGACACCTGTCACAGACACAGAAATGAGTAAAGCAATACACAAATTAAGTACCTCGAAGGCTGAAGACTACTATGGTCTTTCAAACTTTGTAATTAAGTATATTTCTAACGAAATTATCTTCCCTTTGACATTTCTGATGAACCGTATGATCTACCAAGGTATATTCCCAGATTTATTGAAAATAACCGTCACTGTACCTATATTTAAAAAAGGCGATAAGACAGACCCTAGTAATTATCGCCCTATCTCACTTGTGCCCATTTTCTCAAAAATTGTTGAAAATTGTATGCATCAACAACTTTACGCCTATTTTGAACAAAACAAACTATTTAGTGATGCCCAATATGGATTTAGATCTAAGTTATCAACTGTAAAAGCTGTAGAGGATCTAGTTTCAAATATCTATGAAAGCTTTGAAAACAGGCTAACTTCAGGAGCAACATTGTTAGACTTGAGCAAAGCGTTTGATAATGTCTCTCATGAAATTTTAATAAAAAAATTAAAGTACTACGGAATTCAAAGCAGATCTCTAAATTTGATTGTGTCTTACCTAGCAAACAGATTTCAGATAGTGAAAGTGAACAACCAAATGTCAGAATTTCTTCCAATAAGGAAAGGTGTCCCACAGGGATCAGTACTGGGTCCTTTCTATTTTATTCTGTATATTAATGATCTACCACAGTTTCTCAATTGTAAGACAATAATATATGCAGATGACACAACCATCTATAATACTAGTGAAAACTCTGATTCAGTAAGAGAAATGAATACATATTTTCTGCAAAAATCCAACTTATGGTTTGAAGCAAATCTCCTTCTTCTTCTTCTTCTTCCTTGGCCCTACAGCCCTATAAGAGCCTTCGCCTCCTCAATGGACTTCCTCCATCCATTTCTATCCAATGATGCTCGTTCCCAATTCCGTATTCCACCTCTTATCAGATCCTGATGCACACAATCCCACCATCTATTTCTGGGTCTTCCTTTAGGTCTTGTTCCTTGAGGTTGGTTGGTAAATGTATATTTTACTTTTCTTTCGTCACTCATTCTGTTTATATGTCCAATCCAGTTCAGTCTCCTTATCTTAATAAATGTTGTTATGTCAACCTCCTGAAGTAGTTCATACAGTTCTCGGTTGTATCTTCTTCTCCAACAATCGTTTACCCTGATGGCTCCAACTATCTTTCTCAGTACTTTCCTTTCGAAGGTGTTAAGTCTGTTTATTACATCTTTATTCAAGACCCAGGCCTCTGATCCGTAAGTAAGTACCGGACGAATTAGAGTTTTATAAATTCTGAGTTTAATGTCTCTGGAGATCAACTTACTTTTCAGTAATGGTATTAATGAGTAGTAAGCTCTATTAGCTGCTCCTATTCTTTTTTCTATTTCATTCTTAAGGTCATTTGTGTTTGTTATTAGAGTTCCAAGATAGCTGAATTCTTCCACAGTTTCAAAGTTATATGTCCCCACTCTGATTTCTCCTTTCTTAGAGGGATTTCTTCTGGATACCACCATGTATTTGGTTTTACTTTCATTGACTTCTAATCCTAATCTGCTGGTTTGGTCTATTAGTTTCATGAAAGTTTCCTTAACGTCTTGTGTTCTTCTTCCAGATATGACTATGTCATCTGCGTATGCCAAAAACTGGTTACATTTGTTAAAAAGGTTGCCTTTAAGTTCAACTTCGGCTTTCCTTACTGATATTTCTAAGGCTATATTGAATAACATCGGGGCCATTGCATCTCCTTGTCTAAGTCCTTTCAGTATGTCAAATACATCCGATTGGCTAGCGCCAATCCTGACTACTGCAGTTACTTCTCCGTTTAATAGTTTACACAGTGAGATTAATTTTGCTGGAAATCCTAATAGATGCATATCATACCACAATTCATCCTTCCACACACTATCGTATGCTGATTTAAAGTCGAGGAAGAGATGGTGTGTATCTATATTCTGCTCCCAACATTTTTCCAAGGTTTGCCTTAATATGAATATCTGATCAACTGTTGAGCGACCACTCCGGAATCCTGCCTGGTAGTCCCCAATAATTTCATTATAATACGGTAGCATTTTATTATATAAACTATTGGATAGTATTTTATATGGTGTTCCCAGCAAAGTTATTGCCCTGTAATTGTTACAGTTCATCCTATCCCCCTTTTTAAGAATTGGGTATATAACTCCTATCTTCCACTCGTCAGGCAATATTTCATTTTCCCATATTTGGACTATTAATTTGTGGAGTGACTCCTTTAAATCTTTCCCTCCTTCCTTAACAAACTCTGCAGGTATTTGGTCATATCCTGGTGCTTTCCCATTTCTCAGTCTCTTGATTGCCAGTTCCAGGTCTGTCATATCGGGTGGTTCTATCAGTTGCTGTACATTTTGGGGCAGTGATATGGTTTCCTCTGGTCTTTCTGTATTCCCTTGTGTATAATCAAAATGCTCCTTATAGTGTTCTGTCCATCTGTCCAGAATCTGTTGTCTATTAGATATAATTTTTCCTTCTTTATTTCTTACTAGATACGTCCTTGGTATAAAACCTTTCCTTAAAACATTTACTTCTGAGTAGAACTTTTTTGCGTCTTTGTTATTAAACTGTTCCTGTATATTATTTAATTTACTATTATAAATTTCCCTCTTTTTTTTTCTAAAAACTTTCCCTGCTTCTCTTCTTTTTTCCTCGTAATCTAGTTTATTCTGTCTGGTATTCCTTGCTATCATCTTTCTGTATGCCTCATTTTTCTGTGTCAATAATATTTGGCATTGTTCATCAAACCACTCACTTCTAATGTGCTTTCTTTCCCCAATGTGTTTAGCGGCGGAGTCATTGATACATTTTCTAATTAGTTCCCACGTACCATTTATATTTTCACTATTTCCCCTTAATTCCATCTGATCTTTTGAATTCAGATTGCTAATGTTTTTTATTACCTCTTCCTTGTACGCATTTTTAATTTCCTGTTTTTGAAGTTTTTCAACATCCCATTTTCTCTGTTCATTATTTTTACTTTTATTTTTTGTAAAACTTCCCCAGATTTTGGTTTTAATTCTTGTTCTTACCATATAATGGTCTGATTCTATGTTTGCTTCTCGTACACTTCTGGTATCTTTTATATTACTACAGTGTCGTCTGTCTACTAGTACGTGATCTATCTGGTTGTACGTTTTACCATCTGGGGAATGCCAGGTGGCTTTGTGAATGTTTTTGTGTGCATACCATGTCCCTGTGATAGCAAGATCTCTACCCTTTGCAAAATCTACCAATCTTTTCCCATTGTCACTGGTGTAGTTATGCAGACTATGTTTTCCGCACGTGGGATATAAAAAGGATTCTTTACCTATTTTTGCATTGAAGTCACCAACAATCATTTTCATGTCATAGCTGGGGATACTGTCACATTCCTTTTCGATTTTATCATAGAATATTTCTTTTATGTGGTCCTCCTTCTCCTCTGTTGGGGCATGGGCTGTTATTATTGTCAAATTATAGAAATCAAGTTTCAATCTAATTTTGCAAATGTTTGCGTCAATTGGTTTAAAATCAATTATCTTATCTTTTATTCGTTTGCTGATATAGAACCCAGTGCCAAATTCATGTTTAGAATTTCTGTTCCCGCTATACATGATCATATAGTCTCTCTTGTCCAAGATACCCTCCCCTAGCCATCTAATTTCTTGGAGCGCACAAATGTCTATTTTGTATTTTTCAAGCTCTTGTTTTAATTCATTTGTTGCTCCTGGTCTATTTAGAGTTCGTACATTCCAAGTGGCTATAGTCAATTCGTTCATCCTTTGTGCTTGCCGAGGTCTATTCCATGGTATCCAATCATTCCGAGGCTTTCCTTGAGGTTTCCTAACGGGACTTTTTGACAGGGTGGGTTGTCAGCCTCACGCCCAACCCCCTACCAGGAGGACCAGGTCTTTGTTTTCGGGGTCTCCGTCCCCTAGACCTATTGCTTTCACTGCAGCTATGGAGATAGGTCCTCCCCTGGAGTTATTTCGGAGCTCCATCTCCTAGCCTTTGGGTAATACAAAACCCTCTATGCAAGGCAGCACAACCAGAGCCTCATTCGCCGAACTTTTCAGGGTTCCTGTTGGGCCTTCTCGGCTACCGTAGCGGTCCCAGGTCACAAGTACCTACCGTACATCACCCCAACAGGCATTCCCCTACTCGTCGTTACCACCCCCTGCGACGTGGACACCGAGGTTGGATTTTAGGGGGCGAAGCAAATCTCCTGCATCTTAACAATTCAAAAACCGAAGAAATAATTTTTACCTTAAATGTACTGAACAATGAAAATAAGCATGTTAAACTGCTAGGAATATTTATAGATCAAAAACTTAGCTGGGACAAGCAAATAGAAAATTTATGCAATAAATTAGCACGGGTTATATTCCTACTCCATAAGCTTAGAGGAAAGGTAAGCGAGAGATTAATGTTGTGCTCCTACTTTTCATACTTTCACTCCCATTTAATGTATGGTATACTGCTATGGGGCAACTCAATCCACTCTGAAAAAGTTTTCTTACTGCAGAAAAAAACCATTAGAAGTATTCTAGGTTTAGCTCCCAGAGACTCTTGTAGAGATCATTTTAAGCAACTCAATGTTTTGACCCTGCCTGGATTATATATATTCAATTGTCTAGTATATACAAAAGAAAATCTAAACTCTTATCCCCTCAGGCAATCATTTCATAAACACAATACAAGAAATAGTCACATGATCAACCTGCCTTACTCTAGACTATCTAAGATTCACAATAGTCATATATACTTAAGCATTGATTTATTTAACAGACTACCTAATTACATCAAATCTTACCCCTTGACAAAGTTTAAAAACGTCTTAAATCAATGGCTAACGAGGAAAGCCTTTTACTCTATAAATGAATTTAAGGAATTAGACACAATAGAATTAGACTTATAGTAAGTAAATTTGAGATGAATTGTTAGGATTAAGCTGTGTATCTTATTGTATTATATTGTTAAATGTTAGGATTAAGTTGCATATCCTATTGTATTATATTATTAAATGTTAGGACTAAGTTAGGATTAAATGTTATGTTATGTAAAATCTATGACGAAGGCAATTGTATCAAACATACCTAACGGCTAATAAAGATTCTTATTCTTATTCTTATTCTTCAACCAATCCTTATTCACTGTCATGTGAGCACTCGCACCTGAATCAATGTACCACTCGTTTTTGCTGTATTTTCCATTCAAGAAAACCACATTGAAAGCTTTTGATTTCTTGTCATTCTTCTCCAACAATGGGCATTTGTTTCGATAATGTCCCGGTTGTTTACACTTGTAGCAGATTATGATTTTTTCTTTCATCTGTGAAATCTCGTTCTTGCCTCCATGTTTTTTCCTGAAACTTTTCGCGGCAAATGCAGCGCCACTGGAATCCGTGTCTAAATTCGAAACTTCCATGTCTAGCAATTTCGATTTGATCACATCTGTGGTAATCTGAATTCCTGAATGTTCAATTCAGTGCGTTTCTTTTTAAAGCGGAGCTAAAGCGCTTTACGAGTGATGCATCAAAACCCGTTTCTTTTTACATTTTCAGTGCGTTTCTTTTTAAAGCGGAGCTAAAGCGCTTTACGAGTGATGCATCAAAACAGTTTCTTTTTACATTTTGCTGCAGCTCCGCTTTACCCCCACTCTACCTACCCGTGCAGCGAACTCAAATCTCGCTTTACGACTGCTGCATGGTTTCGCTGCAAACTGTCATGGCGGACTAGGTGATCATCGAAAATTTCCTTGATGGATTTAACATCATTGTTCAAATTCCCAAGTACGAACGCCTTCTTCAGCACAGTTAGTATCATGTGATTTTACCTGTACATCATATAGTACAATAATTATTTATTGACATCCCGGCATAACTGTTATTTGCACGTGTTTTAACCATGTTAGACAGATGTAAACATTGCCGGTCTCATTGAGCAAGCTGTCAGCTGATCAACTTTGCCGTTCTCTTTTGTCTGCAGCGGTCGTCAATCACTCGTGCATCACTCGTAAAGCGCTTTACAGGCTTGCTTTAAAAAGAAACGCACTGTTTGCTGCAGCTCCGCTTTACCCCCACTCTACCTCCCGTGCAGCGAACTCAAATCTCGCTTTACGACTGATGCATCGTTTTCGCTGCAAACTGTCATGGCGGACTAGGTGATCATCGAAAATTTCCTTGATGGATTTAACATCATTGTTCAAATTCCCAAGTACGAACGCCTTTTTCAGCACAGTTAGTATCATGTGATTTTACCTGTACATCATATAGTACAATAATTATTTATTGCCATCCCGGCATAACTGTTATTTGCACGTGTTTTAACCGTGTTAGAGGGATGTAAACATTGCCGGTCTCATTTGAGCAAGCTGTCAGCTGATCAACTTTGCCGTTCTTTTTTGTCTGCAGCGGTCGTCAATCACTCGTGCATCACTCGTAAAGCGCTTTACAGGTTTGCTTTAAAAAGAAACGCACTGTACGCCATTATCATTGGTGAAAATCTTTCTGGCAAACCTGCTAATAACAATGATCCCACCCATTCATCATTAATGGTGAATCCTGTGCCATTTAGTTTTCTGCCGCAAAACTCCATTCTTCGTAATTTTCTCGGCCTTTTAACTTTGGCACACTCGAGATGTAGTTCCCAGCCATCTTCCACAGTAACACCCACAATATTTTCAACTGTAATTCCTCTGAATTAACGAAAATAACGTACCTGGGCCCATAGCCTAAAGGGAAACGATGGGTTACCGCCAATGACTGTCTTTTATTTAACCTCTAGTTACACAAGCATAAACATAGATGGCACTACTAGTTTTGATACACAAAGGAATAACAACTATTTCACGAATAATGAATGTAATTAATAACACTGTGGAACAAAAACATTTTTTTTTCGTGGTGCCTGGAATTTTTCATCTGATTCTGGGTATTTTGGGGTTGCTGATTCCGAAAATGCCATCCGTTTTGTTCTAGCAGCTCTAGTTTATGAGATATTGATGATA
Source organism: Ectobius pallidus (assembly GCA_964059195.1). Classification (NCBI taxonomy): domain Eukaryota; kingdom Metazoa; phylum Arthropoda; class Insecta; order Blattodea; family Ectobiidae; genus Ectobius; species Ectobius pallidus. The sequence goes on from CAXKWD010000010.1 coordinate 108,654,042, forward strand.
TTATATATTTCTCTTATGGCTGCTTTGTTTTTACACCACCATTTGTAAATCGATTGTTTGCGTAATACTAATTGATTTTTTCCAAGCTCTATATATGTATGGCTGGTATTTATTTAATGTGTAGTGTCATTTCTGTATATATGTGTGGCTGGTATTTATTGCACCACTGCCACCGGGTTGTTGACCCATTTGCAGTGTAAGGAAATAAATACAAATAAATAAATAAAATGCTAGTCATGTTGTTGTTTGCATATTTACTGTCTGACTGTGAGCTGAAGGCCGAGCTGGTGGCATAGTGGGGGAAAGACATAGACAGTAAATGCAAGCGCATGGTAAGGTAGTGGGGGAACGCTAGCTCGGCCTTCAGCTCGCAGTCAGACAGTACTTACTTTAACTATTCTGGCATTTATTTCTATTTTTTATGGGCACTGACATGGCTTCATCACGAAGAAAATGTGTGAATGATCCTGATGTGTTTTGTTTCATCTGTGGGGAGTACACATTCATTCAGCAAAGAAAACCCATAACTGACTTCGTTAAAAGAGCTTATTTGGCCTATTTAAAAGTAAAACTGGGAGACGAAGATAAAGCTTGGGCACCTCACATTGTACGTAAATCGTGCACAGAACATCTGCGACAGTGGACAAATGGGAAACGGAAGTGCTTGAAATTTGGGGAACCAATGATATGGCGAGAACAAATAAACCACAGCGATGACTGTTACTTTTGTTCAGTTAGTGTAAAGGGCATCAATAGCAATAACCGGAATAGGTGGATATATCCCGATCTTCGCTCTGCAAGACATTCAGAAGAATTACCTGTTCCAATATTTACTGGTCTTCCAGTATCATCAGAGTCATCGGAAGAGGAGGAATCACCTGAAACCTATGGTCAGAAATATGATAGTGATTTTGCAGGGCCTTCATCAGTTGCATCCAGTTTTAGTCAAGCGGAATTGAACGATCTCATAAGAGATCTAAGTCTTCCAAAGAAGTCGTCTGAATTGTTAGCATCCAGGCTGGCAGAGAAACAATGTCTGTTACCGGGAACAAAAATCAGTCTATCGCAAAAGAGAAACAGATTTCCTGCCATTCTTCACAACAGAAAACCAATTTGTTTTTTGTACCAATGTTGAAGGACTGTTAATGAAACTTGGTGTAAGAAAATACTCACCAAGTGAATGGCGGTTATTTATAGATAGCTCCAAACGCAGCCTAAAATGTGTCCTTTTACATAATTGGAACATATACAGGTCAATCCCAATCAGCCACTCAGTTGCTATGCGCGAAAATCAAGCTACAGTAGCCACAGTGTTAGAGAAGATCTCATACCGCGATCACCAATGGGTTATCTGTGTCGACCTCAAGATGGTGAATTTTCTTCTAGGACAAAAAGGTGGGTACACCAAATACCTATGCTTTATATGTCTATGGGACTCTAGAGATAAAGATCAACACTGGGTGAGAAGACAGTGGCCTCTTCGAGAAAGTATGATCGTTGGAGAAAAAAACATCATCGCAGAACCTTTGGTTAACAGAAACAACATCATATTGCCACCACTGCATATCAAACTTGGGTTGATGAAGCAGTTCATCAAGGCGTTGAATAGAGATGGAGCATGTTTTGGCTACATATGTACGAAATTTCCTGCATTGAGTATGGAGAAATTAAAAGCAGGTTTATTTAATGGACCACAAATCCGCCAACTCATAAATGACCAGACATTTCAAGGCTCAATGAACGATACTGAGGCAGCCACGTGGTCATCGTACTGTAAGGTGGTGAAGAATTTCCTTGGAAACTATAAGGCTCCTAACTATGATGAACTAGGGGAGAATATGCTCACTGCCTTTTGTGCACTTGGCTGTAACATGAGCATCAAAGTACACTACCTGCACAGTCATTTGGACAGATTTCCAGATTGTCTTGGAGATGTAAGCGAGGAACAGGGTGAACGTTTTCATTAGGAAATAAGTACAATGGAAGAACGGTATCGTGGACGATGGGATATAAATATGATGGCAGACTATTGTTGGAGCATACATCGAGAATGTCCAAGATCATTGCATCAGAGGAAATCACAGAAACAGGGATTCAGCGACCTGAAGAAAGAAAATTAATGAATCTAATGCGACAAATGTATAAATAAATAATGGTGGTTCAATAGATACAGTTGCTTCATGAAAAAGAAAGTGCTTGATCCTTCCTAATGTATTTTTTATTTAATTGTATGTGAGTGATATAGTTGTATATGCGGACCAGTATGGTTCGACTGGCATATAATGAGAATAAGCCCTATCGCAAAAACTAGAGCTGATAGGGCAAAACTGAAAGTATTTTCGGAATCAGAGACCCAAATATACCCAGAAATAGGTAAAAAATTTGAGGCACCAAAATCACTGTTCCCCAGTGTAATATGATGAATATCGCACAATGTGCATTATGTAGTACAAAAGTTTGTCATAGAGTTTTCCCTTTTTTTGCACCATTGCAGGTGGTATCGGTCACATATTACTCCGCACAGTTTGCACCTGCAGTCAACGTTTGGGTCGTGGAACTTCTCCGTCTGGCATATTCGATGATGAAATCCGTGTACGGCGCAGGGTTGCCAGATCAGAAACGTAAAACAGTCGTACCAACAACTGAAAATAGTCGTACTCTAGTTAAAATCGTCGTACACTTTGAGAATTGTCAGGATGATGATGATAATAATAATATTAATATAATAATAATAATAATAATAATAATAATAATAATGATTGCCAAGTAAGGTACTCTGTAAAGACATTATTTCTATAAATGGTGGTAAAAATTTGATTTGTAAGTTCTATAAAGTGCTACTGCTCCGCTCACGCATTCTGACTTTGTTGTTCACCGCTACTACTCAACTAACTGGTCTCTCGTAACTGTATACATATACCCATTGTTGTTGGTACTCTTTGTCATCGGCTACCTGCGGATGTTGCAGGAAGAAATAAAATAATAATAAAATATTAATACATTATAAACCATAAGAAAGTAAAGCTTTCCAAATATTATTTAAAGAAAAGTATACAGCCACTTTTGATATGCACGTGTAACATATTAACTTATACTATTAATAATATAATTGGAATTTGTAAAAAGTGAATTACTGTAATAAACACTTACATTACACTACATTAATAATAACAATCATATGATTATTATGTTTGGTCAAAATAAAACAAAAACAATAAAACCAGCTGCTCTTTATCGGTATAATTTCTTTAGAGGTTTGGATTGCTTCGTTTTGCACACGTGCGGCTAAAATATAAAATATTTGGAGAAGAATAATGAGAGGAGTAGCAACAACAATACAACAATGCAACTTAAGCGAGGTGCGGCACCGGCCCGTGAAAGCCTGTAATATATAAATGGACTGAGTTTTATTTGACAATGGCTATTATAATATTGCCATTCATTTAGCGACATGTAGGCATATTCAAAATAAACTACGAAAAAACAAAAACTTCATGCTTATCCATATTGAAAATTCTGCAGTAGATGGCTAAGAAATAAACAGAAAATGGCAGTATAAAATGCTAACATTAAAAATAGTCGTATGAATAGGCATACGACACATGATTGCGTCGTACGTCGTACAAATCAATGAAATAGTCGTATGTGTACGACTATAGTCGTACGTATGGCAACGCTGGTACGGCGTATCTTGTGACCACATGTCGTAGGTCATATCTGGCTTGAGTCCACTCCCTGTGGGTCATCGCGTCTGTTGCGTAGAAAGTTGGCCATATCTCATTTCTTTTCATGTAGAGTTCCTGCAGAAGTTCCGTATAGGCTCTGGTGTTCGGTAGTAATAGGTCAATTCGTAGTTCCTCAATGAAAAATTGTTCTCTTGCTAGCACATAGGTGAGGCGAGATGGCGTATACTTGGACAGGCATAACGCTTTTTTCAGAAATGTGGCTTTCACCTTTTCTATGTCTTCTAGGTTTTTCTTCTTTAAGTGAGTCCAGATGATCTCTAGCCCGTAAGTTATAATTGGGCCAATTTTCAGGCGGAACAGGGTGATGGCTGTGGTCAAGGACAGTTGTCTTAGATTCGTTATGCTATTTGTTGCCGTTTTGGCTGCGGTGACACGCTCGCTGATGTGTAGGTCATAGGCATCTCCACGAGTTTGAAGCGTGATCCCTAGGTACTTGAAATTTGGTACGTTCTGTAGCGGAGTGTTCTTATACAGTATCTTGTCATTTCCTGAGAGCCTTCCTCCCCTTCTGAACGTCATCTTGACTGTCTTTTTTGCATTTATCGTCAACTCGTTTTTTTTCGGCCCATGTATTGAGTTTGTCGAAGGCTGTTTGAAGGTTTCCCAAGTTTTGCGAGGTAATGACCATGTCATCTGCATAGGCGAATATTTTAACGTTTTCTGTGGCTATTTCTTCAGGCACTTCTGCGGTTGCTATTATAAACATCAGGGGACTTAGGGGATCACCCTGGAGTACTCCGTTTGTTTGGTCAAGCGGGTCTGTCTTAGATACCCTGTTGTCTATCTCGACTTGGTTTTTGGACAGAATGTTTTGTATCAACCTTGTTACTTTATTTCTTCCAGTGATTCCTTCAATCTTCTCTAATATAAGCTGTCTGTTCAGGGAGTCGAAGGCCTTTGTGTAATCTATGAATACGGCATGAAGTTTTCTACTGGGAAGTTCTAGCGCCGCCTCGATTTCCTCTTGAATACACTTTACTGCCTGAATTGTTGATCTCCCTTTGATGAAGCCAAATTGTTGTTCTGGGATTGCGTGTGATGTCATTTTACTAAGTCTTTTGGTTAGTAGGCCTGTCAGAATTTTCAGTGGAGAGCATTCCAGAGCTATCCCCCTATATGAGTTCGGGTCCTTCGAGTCGCCTTTTCCCTTGTATAATACCTTTAGTGTGGATAGCCTCCATTTGTCTGGGATTCTTCCTTGCTGAAGGCATTCATTGAATAGATCTGTCCAAGTCTCCGTGAGTATAGGTAGTGTCTCTTTCAGGTGTTTCGAAGAAAATTCCGTCAGGTCCGCAGGCTTTGTTATTCTTTGTTTCCGTGATCTGTTTTCGGACTTCATCTCTGGAGAATGGATGCGCTGATTCTATTTCTTTTTCCTGATCAGCTGCAGCTGGTCGTGTTTCTCTAGCTTGGAGGACTTTCCTGAAGTGTTCTTCCCATGTTTCGAGTGGTAAATCCCTCGGGAACATAGGCTGCTCCGGTATTATGGCTTTGTACCATCTCTGTTCAGCTCGTTCAATGAGTTTCTTTTCTTCTTCTGCTTGGTGTATGTCCTTGTGTCTGTCTATGATTTGTTTGTAGTGTTTCCTGGCTTTGTTATATTCCATCAGGTCTTCCTGAGCTTGCGTTCTTCTTGCTCTGTGCAGTGCTGCTAGCGCGTCTTTTCTTGCTTTGTGGCATTCTTGGGTAAACCAGGGCTTTGCCTTCCTTTGTTTTCTCTCTTTTTTTACCACTGCTTGTGTTAACTGTTCCTCTATTTTCTTTAAAGCTTCATCAATATTTCCTTTTTTGATTTCTGTCGATACAAGTCTTATCTCTTCGATATTAAGCTTTTCCTGATCGATTTCTCTCGATAGGTTGCTTTTTTGGGGAAATTTTTCTTGGGGCGAGTTACCTGTATATATAAGTGTGTATACTGGTAAGTGTTTCCTTATTGGTAAATCCTGGCGGATCTCTTGATAAACCTCCTTACTATTTGTAAACACTAGATCTCTACAGCTACTCTTAGACACACAACTCCAGCAGGCAGAAGCAAAGACATACACAAGCAAAAAAAAGGCACGAGAGAAACAAACACGACGACGACAAACCCCAGGTAAAAATAGCTGAAGAAACACAAAAGGAGCAGAACGACACGGAGAACCAGTCACGAGAAGAAAAGGAAGAAAGGGAAAACGAAGAGGAAGAAAGGGGAAAGGAAGAGGAAGAAAGGGAAAATGAAGTTCAATATTCCCAGGTAGTGAGAAGGAAGCGACCAGCGAACACAAGAAAGGTCACGATCGGATCAAAGGAAACGCAAGAAGGAGAAAATGAACTGCAGGCCGCAGTGAGAAGAGCATGGATATATATATAGGAAGGCTGCACAGTGATACGACCCTAGAAAAGGTAAAGGGATACCTACAAAAAAACGGAATAGATGGCGAAATAGAAATCGAAGAACTGAACACTATGGGAAGGAACAAAGCCTTCAAAGTTGGAGTGGACTACAAGCACCAAAAGATAACAGAAGACTCGACTTTCTGGCCAGAAGGAGTCGTGTCCCGGCTTTTTCGTCTCTCAAGACAAAGAACAGACGCTCAGTTATAGAAACTCAGAAAGTGACAGTACAATAAGGACTCTCTTATGGAACATAGAAGGGTTGAAAAACGCAGTAAATATGATACCAGAAAACGCTTTCGACGAATACGATATAATTTCACTCACAGAAACCTTCTTGACAGCACAATGGAGCAAGGAAAATTTCTATGCTATCCATTCTTTTGCCAGCAAAGGGGAAAGAGGAAGACCTAAGGGAGGCATAACCATGCTGTTAAAACCAAAACTAGCCCCATTCGAGATACTACTCAACTCGAACAACATTCTGTTAGTAAAAACCAAACTATGCACAATCATGAACGTATATTTCCAGCCAGAATATAAAGCAGATGAAATACTAGAAGAGATAACGGATGCCCTCAGCAAAACTAACGAAAAAGATACCATGATTATAATGGGAGACTTAAACTGCAGGATCGACGCCCCCACTCAGAAAACGAAGACCGTGATAAGCTTCATAGAAAAAGAGGGCCTAACGCTGTTAAACGACAGAAAAGAAAAAACCTATTTTGGTCCAAATTGAGCCAGCCATTTGGTCCAAATGGAGCCAATGAATGTAATTCAATCCACATCAGAGAATGTCTACGCCCTTTCTTAGACCCATTTTGCATGAACGAAAAGGTAACAGATGTGTTACCTAGCAACGAATAATGCTTGCTTAGAGTCTGAATAAGCCTGACAGGCTTAAGGAAATTAATGTAATGTTATGATACTTATATAATAGGCCTACATTAGAATTGAATTATTTTTACATCGGATGATTTGGAATACTGTTAAATTAAATATTCATATTACAAACCCTGGTTCATTAAATTCGCCATCTAAATTATTCCTAAGAAAAATCTCAATTTATTCTGATCTTGGGAGTGTAATTTGTATGGTTAAAGGCAGAAAGAGCATTTGAATCCTACAATTATTTCATACCTCTATTAAAACTGATTTCATATGGTGTGTTTAATGTTTTGTAGGCCTTCCAAAGAAAACTGTATATAAAACCAAGAGGGCAATGACGAGAGAATTTTCCAAGAGGACGCAACTCCTCCATAATTATAGAAGCTGAGTATGATGATATCTTTCTACAATATCTTTAATGCTGAGGTGCAGGCAGCTACTTGCAATATACCTAACAAATTTCGGTGCAGACTGAAAGTACGGTGATATCCTGTGGGGACCACTCAGGGCCAAGCAAAGGGTCTATAGCAAAAATGATTTTTAAACAGAAATTTAGTTTAACAGTTTGAAATATCCAAAGTTAAGGTAAACTGTTTAAATGTAAAGCTAAACGTTTGTATACGTTTTCATGGGGAAATCTAATTGATCTTAGTATGTTTGATATTCTTTATTCTAAGTTAGAAATAAGTTAATAAAAACAAAATAAATTAGCAAGTGTATCAATTCGATTTGAATTCTCTATGAAAATGTATAACCGTTGACTGAGTTGCCTAAGGAAGGTTGTAATCCCAGTTTAAACACGTAGTTTTAAAGAGATCTCTGACCACTCAATTTATTGTGTTTGCCTTTCCACAGGGTTACCCACAGAAAGCTGACTAAAACCTATAAAAGAATCCACTGCAGCGACACAAATGACTGTAATGAGTAACTTCAGGTTGCCTTTTGATTTCCTACACTGCAAGTATACGTTATGATTGGTCTTTGAAAATAAACTTATATAAATATAACTTTCCAGGTTCCCTGAAACCAAAAAATTTATTTTCAAAACATGTCTCTCTTTGGTGTTCCTTTGTGTGTTAATCGAAAATTCAGTAGCTCACATTGGTGTCAGCTAGTGTGAGGTTAATGACAGGTAGCTCTAGCTCAGTGATATGTTACGTTAGATCAGAGGAGCATCGAGCAGGCAAATTTTGAAGATAAAAAAGATTTCACAATTCTATTTTGGGTTAATTTTTGGTCTGATTCTTCATGAGAATTTACTTAGATGTGAAATCTTATTTTAAAAATGTCCTTATTGTAAAGAACAGTATGAATAAAAGTTTGCAGATTTCGTGTTTCAAAAACAAGACACGCCCATCAAATAGCTCTAAAACCCTAATGATATATTTTGGAATTATCAAAATAAGTATTTTATATTTGCGTTAGAAAGCTTTGGGGATGCAACACAAAAATGAGCAACTTTCTCCTACTGCTACTAAAAATTCATGTAAAGAAAGTTTCATTTTTCCTACTTTATCAAAAAAGGTTTCAACGAATTTGTTTTAATTTTATACCCAAGGTTCGTTGTACTAACTGCTAAGACACATGTTTGAAACTGTTTAGCAAAAGTTATCTCATGGGTAGCTAAAAGCCTAACATTATTTGTAAAAATTCAACCACTCTCTCTAGCTCGGTTAATAATGCATCTTTGAATCAGGCTGAAACAGTTGATTGTGCACTTCTTGCAGTAGGGCCTTTTAGTCTATAACAGAATTTCTATTGAGGAAGTCGTATAAAGTTTCAGGGTTTAGAACATGTGCAGATCACATCGGATTTCTCTTATAACAGTTCCAGTTTTTCAGACATGATGTAAAGTTGCTCAGTCATGTTCAACGTGTAAAGAATAGAAGGTAGAGGCAGCTATTTGTGATAACGAACATGGACATTATAAAGCTTAAATGATTATATGTGGTTTCAACTGTTCAGTAAGTTCTGATTGAAGATTTATTCAGATTAGTTGGAAGGTAGTATTTGTTATGACTATTTCACGAATAATGAATATAATTCAATCCACAGCAGAGAATGTCTACGCCCTTTCTTAGACCCATTTTGCATGAACGAAAAGGTAACATATATATTACCATTGAAGTCTGAATAAGCCTGACAGGCTTAAGGAAATGAATGTGATGTTATGATACTTATATAATAGGCCTACATTAGAATTGAATTATTTTTACATCGGATGATTTGGAATACTGTTAAATTAAATATTCATATTACAAACCCTAGTTCATTAAATTCGCCATCTAAATTATTCTTAAGAAAAATCTCAATTTATTCTGATCTTGGGAGTGTAATTTGTATGGCTAAAGGCAGAAAGAGCATTTGAATCCTACAATTATTTCTTACCTCTATTAAAACTGATTTCATATGGTGTGTTTAATGTTTTGTAGGCCTTCCAAAGAAAACTGTATATAAAACCAAGAGGGCAATGACGAGAGAATTTTCCAAGAGGACGCAACTCCTCCATAATTATAGAAGCTGAGTATGATGATATCTTTCTACAATATCTTTAATGCTGAGGTGCAGGCAGCTACTTGCAATATATCTAACAAATTTCGGTGCAGACTGAAAGTACGGTGATATCCTGTGGGGACCACTCAGGGCCAAGCAAAGGGTCTATAGCAAAAATGATTTTTAAACAGAAATTTAGTTTAACAGTTTGAAATATCCAAAGTTAAGGTAAACTGTTTAAATGTAAAGCTAAACGTTTGCATACGTTTTCATGGGGAAATCTAATTGATCTTAGTATGTTTGATATTCTTTATTCTAAGTTAGAAATAAGTTAATAAAAACAAAATAAATTAGCAAGTGTATCAATTCGATTTGAATTCTCTATGAAAATGTATAACCGTTGACTGAGTTGCCTAAGGAAGGTTGTAATCCCAGTTTAAACACGTAGTTTTAAAGAGATCTCTGACCACTCATTTTATTGTGTTTGCCTTTCCACAGGGTTACCCACAGAAAGCTGACTAAAACCTATAAAAGAATCCACTGCAGCGACACAAATGACTGTAATGAGTAACTTCAGGTTGCCTTTTGATTTCCTACACTGCAAGTATACGTTATGATTGGTCTTTGAAAATAAACTTATATAAATATAACTTTCCAGGTTCCCTGAAACCAAAAAATCTATTTTCAAAACATGTCTCTCTTTGGTGTTCCTTTGTGTGTTAATCGAAAATTCAGTAGCTCACATTATAATAATAATAATTTTATTTCATCCAGTGTATCAATTACATATTGATTTTGGACATGTCAAACTTAAATCTAATTACAGACTATGATCATACCAGAATACAAGATTCATTAATTAATAGATATCATAGAACTATTTACCCTAGGCCTATATCTAATTTAGAGTTCATCTATCCTGTAAAGTGCTTTTTCACAAAGGTAGCTCTTAAATTTTTGTGTAAATTTTTTCCCAGTGCACTGTTTTAAAGTGTTCGGTAGTTTATTATAGAACTGTACCCCAATTACATATGGATCCCTGTTTGATGATTTTGTGTTGTATCTTTTTGTGTATAGGTTTATGTTTGATCGAGTGTCATACTGGTGAATTTCATCTATGGCTACGTTTAATTCTGGTTTCGATTTTAAAAGTAAAATTACCCTATATATATATAATGACATTATTGTTAGTATTTTTTCCTTCCTAAATATATCTCTGCAGCTGTCTAACCTTCCCAGTTTATATATTATTCTAAGACACCGCTTCTGTAGTATAAGTATTCTACATTGGTGTCAGCTAGTGTGAGGTTAATGACAGGTAGCTCTAGCTCAGTGATATGTTACGTTAGATCAGAGGAGCATCGAGCAGGCAAATTTTGAAGATAAAAAAGACTTCACAATTCTATTTTGGGTTAATTTTTGGTCTGATTCTTCATGAGAATTTACTTAGATGTGAAATCTTATTTTAAAAATGTCCTTATTGTAAAGAACAGTATGAATAAAAGTTTGCAGATTTCGTGTTTCAAAAACAAGACACACCCATCAAATAGCTCTAAAACCCTAATGATATATTTTGGAATTATCAAAATAAGTATTTTATATTTGCGTTAGAAAGCTTTGGGGATGTAACACAAAAATCAGCAACTTTCTCCTACTGCTACTAAAAATTCATGTAGAGAAAGTTTCATTTTTCCTTCTTTATCAAAAAAGGTTTTAACAAATTTGTTTTAATTTTATACACAAGGTTCGTTATAGACTAATTTGTACTTTGTGTGTACAATATTTTTTATAAATAAAATATAAGTTTTAGGTCATTCTTTACAATTATTAAGTCATTTTCTTTAAAATTTTGGGTCATTTTATAGGTCATTTTTGAAACAATTTTAGGTCATCAGAATCCGGCCCCTGGTGATATTATTTATCATTATTATTATTATTATTATTATTATTATTATTATTATTATTAATATTATTATTATTATTATTATTATTATTATTATATTATAGTTATAGTGTTATTATAACATTTAAAAGTGAAAAGAAAGCAAAGATTAAATAATATTATTCAAGAGCTGTAGCATTAACTTACCCCCTATCCCCCTATACACAAGATGAATGCCCTGCTTTGTCTATATAGCTGACTCTCGAAAATTATGAACCACATATTTTGAGGAACTGCTAGAAAAACAACTTTCTCTTTCAAGATATACGTGAGTTATCAAAATACAGATCCGATTTCATAGTGCAAGCGATCACAGGTTAAGATGCGAACAAAGGTTGATAATGTATTGATATATTTTATGGAAGTCCCTATAATGCTTTTTAATTTACTCATGTTTTGACAGTTGGTTGAGGGGAAGATCAGATGCCAACAGTGTTGTTAGCACATGATAAGCATGTGGTTGTCAACACAACTTCCGCAATTTCCCTACCTGAACCTTTACAAGATTAGACAATAATTATATGAACACACTATGTTAAGTAGAGATGAAAACACTAAAACAATATGGCAAACATTAAACTAGCAGAAAACTGAAACAGGCCACAAACGCTGTAACCACATGCTCAAGATAACAAACAATGACAACATTTGACACCCACCCCAAGAGTGGAACAAATTTCTTAGAGAAAGAGCCAGAGGGTGTAAAAATATATTTGGCTGCTGACTAGATCAAACATCGTTGCTATGACAATGTTCCCCTCTAACTCCCTATATCTGTCAAAAAAGCTCCATTCATTAGTGTCATATAAAATAATACTGAAAGCATTGGAAAAGATATGCTGTGGTCAAAATGGCTAGATCACATTGTCATGTAATGCTTCGCTCAAAACCATGTATTGTAAACCCAACTGACCTATAATAGTTTGGGTGCAACTTAAATGTACCGCAGTGTTGGAAAATTCAACACAACAATTTTAAGGCAACATTATAATGTACAATTAAAAAACATAGGATAGAATAGGGGCATGTAAAAAAAACTTCATTATGCTGTTGACAATGATGATTATAAAAACTAAGATTATGGTTAATTTTTTTGGCTAACTTTAGAACTGCTTGCATGGTCTAGTGGATAGCGTTGCTGAATGTTCATCCATAGGCTTGGGCTCAATTCCCAGTAACTTCTTGGATTTTTGTGTGGAGTAAAGAAGCCTGAAACTAGCCTTGTGATGACAACTACAGAGGAGCTCTTTCATGAAGAAGTAGCAGTTCCAGACCCGAAGGTCACTAGTAATGATTGTAGTTATACACACAATGATCACATGCCTCATTTTCCCACCCGTCAATATTGAAAGATGGTGGTAGATTATGCAGGGGTTGGGTGGAAGGCCTTATTCCACCATGGGCTGTGGCACCATGGAGTTAATTAGCATAATAATAATAATACCGGACACCAACGCTTAATATCTTCGGCCAATAAGCATATGCAGTGTATCTTTTCCTGCTAACACACTGCTATTCTGTAAGACATTTCAGCACTTGCATGACAAGTGTGTCCATCTTGCATTAAAGATAAAGACTTCAGATACTGGGCATGAGAATAGTGAGCCAACTATATGCTATACACCTATATTGGATGGTTATTCATCCTTGTGTCCTTCTTTAAATCAAATCAAATCAAATCAAATTTTATTGTCATTAAGTTCATTAAACAATAGACAAAGTCAAAAGTCATAATTTTAACATAATATTAACATAGTTTAAGAAAATAGTAAACAGACACAGAAATGTATGTGAATAAGTAGCAAGTTAAAATAAATATACCTTGATAGAGTTAAACAAGATTACTACGCATACTTTCCTTTAGTAAACCATTAAGAAACTCATTTATACTGATAAAAAAAAATTAAAAGTTAGTCATGAATATAACTAAAAGATCAGGAGTATATATAGGCTACATTAAAACACACATTAAAACACAATGACATTATGATTACATTACTGGCATTGAAACAATTTAGGCCTAGACAATTTCAAGAAACTCGTTTATACTGTAAAATGGGTTTAAAATTAGCCAGTTAAAAAGTCTAGTCTTAAATTTCTTTAATGGTTCGCCTGTTAGCTCCAAAGGTAATTTATTGAAAAGTTTCATGCCAATTATTTCATAACTATTTGTTGATTTGGATAATCTTTGGTATGGAATATCTGTTTTATTGCAATTCCTTGTGTTATACGAATGAATATCTTGTCTTAAATTTAAGTTGGATAAATTTTCCTTTGCATGTAGTGAAACAGTAAATATGTATAAATTCACTATTGTCATTATTTTAAGATTTATAAACAGAGGTTTACAGTGCGCAGTTATATGAGACCCTGATATTACTCTGATCACCTTTTTTTGCAATAACAAGATCCTATCAATATGCTTACTATTTCCCCACAATAGAATGCCGTATGAAATAATGCTATAAAAGAACGCGAAATAGGCTGACCTTACATAATTTTCTGGGACATGATTTGTTAGTTGTTTCAATAAATAGATAACTCATGAGAGTTTGCCAGAAATATAATTGATGTGGTCTTCCCAGGACAAATTTCTATCCATGTATATGGGTCATTCTACAGGAATTACGCTTTTCTTGTCCTCTCTTAATACTCTGTAAATAACATTGTTATTTCTATATTTTTATTTTTATTTATCCATGTTTAACTATGGAACCCATTGTTATTAACCAAGTAATCAATGTCAAACTTATGGAAATTTTCATAGTGAATTTCAGCCCTTTTAAGTAAAAAATCACTCTCCTGGGCTGTCCCCGCTCCAGGTTTACAGTAGGCCTACTCTATTGACTATAGAAACAATGTGTGGCATGATTATTTTAATTCACTTTGTGACATTGTTCTTTATTGTATTGGGGACTAGTTCACATGTATGTTTCAAATTTTTGAAGTTTGAATAAGTTTGTACTCTGTTCAAAAGTTCAGTCCCCAGCTTCTGAACGCACTCTCCTGGCGCTATAAGAAAAATTTGAGGAAAAAAGAGGGAAGAAAACTTTTTGCTTCTCAATGTGGCAACGCTGTTCCAGACCAGTGAAGAAAAGACATTTTTGTTGTGATTTCTGGTGCAACTGAGCAAAATACATCTTCACTTTTAAGTAAATATGTTTATTGCCAATCACTCTCCTGGTTGTAGTAGGCCTATTGTTTTAAATTTAAGAGTAAAAAAATTGAAAATAGAGCAATTAAATGCTTTTGGTGATTCAAAAAGTCTCCCTAAAAGCCTAACATCAAGCTGTGTCTGTACTACCTGCACATGGCAAAAATAATAAAAATCCTCACTCTCCTGGCTAAGAAAATTAATCACTCTCCTGGCTAACTTTTTCCAGGAAAGTGATATGGTAGCCAGTAGAGTGATTCGACATTAGTCCTGTAAGATTCTTGTGCACTTTCTTTATTTTTACTTCTTGGCTTAAATAATTCTTTTTCCCTAATAAATGTATAACAGTTCCTTACATTTTTAAACATATTCCATCAATACTTTGGAAAATTGTGAGGACAATTTGTAATTATTTTTTCAAAAAACTAGGCCTATGTTGTTTAGTGAGTTACATCTCAACTCCCATTCTGACCTAGGTCCTAGATAGTTTTGAAACCATATATACAGAAAAATTAAATTTGGGGAGGTGTGATTCCACAGATATAATAGCATCAGTAAGTAAAATCACTCTCCTGGAACTTAAAATCAATTTTGGTTGACAGTAACCCCAAATTTGAGTAAACTGTATGCATTGTGTGCTGAAAGTTTCTTCTTTGGATAGAAGAATAACCAGGATTTTTTTCTGATTTTTAAACCAAATTTAAATTTTGTGTCCTCATTATTTAAAAAGCAGACATTTCTGTAGAATGACCCATATAACTTACCTAAAAATTTTATACTTGATTTATCTACATCGGTAAAAACCATCCCTAAGGGTGAAGTTTAAGTTTTACTGCTGTATAATAAAATCACTGAATTAAAAATACTTTTAAGCACACTGCTATTTACCTCGGTAAACTTTTGGATGACTTTTTAGCAGGTGATGACTCTGCCATCTTCAACAGAGTATAAGGACACTGCCTGCAAAACAGCCATTCAGAAGTTATTATCAAGATAAATTGCAGTGCGCTTAAGTTATTTTTAATTCATTAAAAATATTATTAATGTGAACTGATTAGTACAATTGTATTACAAAAAGAATCTCACCAACATACGAGGTTTGAAAATTAAATATGGGAAGGAAATGTAACTTTACCCAGATTTATGAGTATTATTATAGGTTAGAAGCCTACTACAATATATCTCTCTCTCAATTCCTCAATTGTAACAAGCTAGCTAGATTGTATTGCAAAAGATTTCAAGTTCAAACCCCAGTAGCATTTGACATCTTGACCGCATACAACATAGAATTACCGTAGGCCTACATCATGGTCAAGTGGTAGAGTCTTTCTGACCGCTATCATGAGGTTTTGGGTTCTACACCTGTCCTGTCAAGACAGGCCTAATCGCAGAAGGAGATCATCCAGAATGAATGAGATAGCAGTGCAGAACCCTCAGCCTGTCAGTACTAACAATAGATTCTCTGTTCTAGATACCGAAGATGATGCTGTAGACAAAGAAGAAGCCCAGCCACCCAGACCAGCTACTACATGTAGGCCCACTAATAAGAGAAAGATTTTAGTTTTAGGTAGCAGTCACGCCAGACACATGGGATCTGCTCTTCAAGATGCCGTAGGAGACGATTTTCAAGTGCAATGTTTATGTAAACCTAATGCTGGACTTAGTGATGTTGTTTCAGGTATCAAGGGACTGACCAAAGGATTCACCAAGGAGGACCGGGTGGTGATTATTGGAGGAGCCGGGAACAGCTTAGACAGAGATCCGAGCTATTCAGTTGTAGCAGATCTTGATAGTATTTCTGAAGGTAGCATGCATACTAATATAGATTTTGTTGAATTATTCCACAGGTACGACAAGCCCTCGCTTCGATCAAAGGTAAATGCTATAAATGATAAGTTGTGGAAATTCTCTAGTGATCATATTAACTTCAATGTTGTTTCTGTTAGCAGCTTAAGAAGGGAAGAGTATACCAGGCATGGACTCCATCTCAACCTTCGAGGAAAGAAGACACTGGCAGAACTGGTTGCAGAGGAGTTGAAGTGTAATGTACTAGATTGTAACAGGCCTATTCCTGTCATAGATGGTGGCTCGACTCGTTTTTTTAGGGGGAATCTAAGTGAAAGAATCCAACAGCTTAGGCCTATATGCATATCTCTAGTCAATAATAGCTAGAACTAAAAAATCATTTGCACTATTTCATCAAAATATAAGGGGGCTTGAAAATAAAATTGAAGAATTTAACTTAGCCATTCAGGATACAATTAATTCTAATAAACAGGAAATTCAAGTTATTTGTCTAACGGAACACCACTGTGCAGAAACAGATCTGGAACAATTAAAAATTGATAACTTTTCACTACCCTATGTTCAAAATTTTGTAGACATTCCATAAAATGTGGAGGTGTGAGTATATTTATAAAGAAAAACTTACATTTCAGTTATATACCAGGTAGACACAAGTTCCTTCTGTAAAGAACAGGATTTTGAATGTTGTTCAGCCAGATTGGATTTTGACAATGATAGATTTGTAATACTAACCATTTACAGGGCACCATCAGGTAATTTCAATTATTTTGTAAATCAGTTAGAAAGGGTTCTTAATTCACTGTATAGTACTAACGTAAATATTATATTGTGTGGGGACTTTAATGTAGATTTCTCAATTGATAGTGAGAAGAAGATCAGACTGATATCTTTATTGGGTAGCTATAATCTAGATTTCATAGTAAACTTTCCAACGAGAATTCAGAACGACTCCCAAACAACAATAGATAATATATTCATAGATATAGAAAAACATTTTAATTTTAAAGTACTTCCAATATTAAATGGATTATCAGATCATGATGCACAAATGTTAGTGCTGAACAATATTAAAGTTAACTTGAACAGTAAACATGCTCATAGTAATATGACTAGAGTAATGAATGACGATTCAATCTTAAATTTCAAACAAGATCTTGCAAATGAAAACTGGGAATCTATGTTATCCTATGACAAAGTAGATAAATTCAAATTCAAATTTATTGGTCTTTAGGCAACTGAAGTTGCATTAGACTAGTGTCAAATTACATATTATAAGGTGAGATAATACCTTAATACAGTAATAAATACAGTACTTTTATGATTGTCAGAGGATATTGATTAACGGAGGCCAGAATTCACAACACTTGTTTATTGAGAAACAATGAGAAACAGTTTATACAATTGGTTATTCACTAGGTACATGGAAAAGAATAAATGTGGGAACTATTCCAAACAACGTCCGTTACATACTGCATCCCGCCAACAACTCCCTTTTACCAGCTTTAACACTAGGGGGCAGCAGTCGCGCACAGACAAGGTAGCAGCGCAGTTGCGCACACAAAGCGGGTAGTATGAAATCTATTAACACACCCCCTGATTGAATACACTCGCTCAAACATGAGTAAGTCCTAAGTTCTCAACATGTCTTTGGAAAGCTTCTCTGGGTAGGGGCTTTGTAAATATGTCAGCAATTTGCTCATCAGAACTGATATATTCTGGTACAATCACACAATCTTTCCACTTCTCTCTGATAAAATGGTATCGTACATCCACATGCTTTGTGCGTTTGTGAAATTCAGGGTTTTTTACAAGACGAATTGTGCTTTGATTATCAATGAAAATTTTAGTTGCTGGAACACATGGATGCCCAATATCACACAACAATCTTCGTAACCAAATGATTTCTTTGGTAGCTGTACTCGCTGCAATGTATTCAGCTTCAGTGGTACTCAGGCTAATGCTGGCCTGTCTCTGTGCAGCCCAAGTAACAGCTGCATTTGACATCATTGTTACATATCCTGTCATCGAACGTCGAGTTTCTGTATCACCCGCAAAATCCGCATCTGAATAAACTGTGAGAGGATCAGCTTGGTTAGAACATTTATACAAAATTCCAACATTTCGGGTTCCTGACAAATATCTCAAAATTTTCTTTACCATGAGCCAGTGCTCCCTACTGTGATGCACCAAGAAACGACTAACTACGCTCACAGCAAAAGCAATATCTGGTCGTGAAACAATTGCGAGAAAGTTCAGACTTCCAACTGCCTCACGATAAGGAACATTTTCTTCAAGTTGTTTTGACTGTGTATTTTGATTCAAATGAATATGTCTGTCCATGGGAATGTTAGTTGGATTTGCCTGAGACATGTCAAATCGTGACAGAATTAACTCAATGTAAGGAGACTGATGAACAAAAAACGTTCCCTTTTCACGATCTCGCTTCAAACACATGCCTACGAAGCAACTAGCATCACCAATTGTGATCTCAAATTTGACTTCTACGCGACAGAGGCAATGACGACTTCAGAGTGGAAGGAAGCAAACTACGAGCTGAGACACGTCGTTACGCGAATCGCAGTCCATGGATTTCACCATCGTGTGTGCAAGAGGAAGGAGTTCCACACCCCGAACGAAG
This sequence comes from Ectobius pallidus, assembly GCA_964059195.1. Lineage (NCBI taxonomy): Eukaryota > Metazoa > Arthropoda > Insecta > Blattodea > Ectobiidae > Ectobius > Ectobius pallidus. The sequence goes on from CAXKWD010000010.1 coordinate 108,673,088, forward strand.
TGTTGTGCTCATGTGAACTATGTAACATGCCCTGTGACCGTTACCATGTGACAGTCTGCAAGAGCAGGGGGAAATCTCTTGTACAATTCTGCAGCGAAGTGTAAAATCATCGGAAGAACGATTAATGCACAATGTGCGCTTTCCCTTTATTATTAAATGAATCTGATAGTTCTGATAAAAAAGAATTCACCAAGTCTTTAGATGTAGCAAAAATCATACCATCGTCGACATACAGAGCAATATAGATTCTTTCACTATTCAAATCTCCAAAATACACACAGCTATCTGCATCGCTCTGTCGAAGACCGCAGCTTTTCAAGTAGGCGTCCATCTTCTGATTCCATGACCGGGATGCTTGTTTCAAGCCGTAGAGCGGTTTGTTGAGCCTACAGACCAGATCTTCTCTCTTGACGTTCAGGCCTTGGGGAATCTTCATGAAAATCTCCTCCTTGATGTCGCCTTGTAGAAATGCCGTTTTTACATCAAATTGTCCAATTTCCAAGTTGTTTTGGACACTCAGCGCTAACAGAACACGGATGGAGTCGTATCGCACAACAGGAGAAAAAATTTCATTGTAGTCAAAGTCCTTTTTCTGGGAGAAACCTTGAGCACAGAGTCGAGCCTTGAAACGAACAGCACCATCTTCAATTAGCTGCTTTCTCTTGAACACCCAAGTGAATCCTATGGCCTTGCGACCTGGAGGTAAAGGCATGAGTGTCCAAGTCTTGTTTTTCTCATGTGCCTCAAGCTCTTCAATGATGGCTTCCTTCCAATCCTCTGAGTTTTCACCTGAGATTGCCTCTTGGTAAGAATCTGGAACCTGGACTTCGGCGAAGTTGGATTCATGATAATAGTTATTCCAGGTGAAAGGTCTTTTCAACTTGCTTCGATCCCGCAAAACTCTAACATTGGTTTTTTCAGGTTGAGTTTGCACACTTTCATCTTCAGGATGAGCCTCCAAGGAATTGAACTCTTCTTCGTTATTTGCACCTCTGTCAATGTTGAAGCCAAGGAAATCTTCTTCGTCATCATCATGAACAACCTTTTCAGGAGCAGCAAAATCTGTGAGAGTATCTTGTCTATCAAGAGGTTCTTCTTTGAGTGGTCGCAGACCTGGTTCCAATGAGTTTTGATAGGTACTTAATTTGTCCGATTCATCAAACACCACATCACGTGATACATAGACCTTGCCAGTTTCCATGTCCAATAACCGATAGTTATTTGAATCATTTTGGTATCCCGTGAAGATGAGTTTCCTTGCTTTCGGATCAAGTTTCTTGCGTCTGTCCTTAGGTATGTGCATATAAGCAGTGCACCCAAATATTTTGATGTGGCTCAGCTGTGGCTTTTGTCCATGCCATTTCTCAAAAGGAGTGGAGTTCTTCAAGGTCGTTGTCGGCGTTCTGTTCAGGAGGTAAACAGCAGTATTTACCGCCTCACCCCAAAGTTTTTTCGGAAGTCCCTTGGCATGCAGCATAGACCTTACAGATTCTGTGATCGTCCTCATGTCCCGTTCAGCCTTGCCATTTTGTTCCGGGGTATATGGAGCTGTCGTCTCGTGTCGAGTACCCCGTTGCTTCAGGTACTCCGCCATGGATCCATTGCAATATTCCTTTCCGTTGTCAGACTTCAATACCTGCACGGGTCGACCAAATTTGTTTTTGATAAGTTTGTCAACTTGTTTGTAACACTCAAAAACATCACTCTTGTGTTTCAACAGGAAGACAATTCGGTAAGCTGTAGCTTCGTCTTTGAAATTCACAAAGAATCTGCAACCTGACATAGATGGAGTTTCCATCGGTCCACACACGTCACTGTGTAGCATCTCTACTGGCTTGAATGTCCTTTGTGAGGTAATGTCCTCAAATTTTAAGCGATGTTGCTTGCCAAGTTTGCATGCACCGCAGAAAAAATCTTCTGTTGACGAAAATTTGACATCATCTACAAGATTCAGTTTCACAATGTTCTTGATAAAATCACAGTTGATGTGACCAAGGCGTTCATGCCAAACTTTCAAAGAACTTGTTGTTGCTAAATTTGCTTCTGTACTTGCAACTTTGAAGAGCATCATGAACAATGAATTACTTAATTTAAAACCTTGACCAGCAAGAGAGTTGCCTGCAAAAATTGACAAAGAGTTATCTGAAAAAGTCACTTTGAAACCATGTTGAGTGCATACACCCACTGAGAATAAATTCTTTCGTAAATCTGGTACAAACAAAACATGATCTAATTTGCCTTGGATCCACTCGTCGTTGACTTTCTTCAGGATGATGATCGAGCCCTCTCCTTTGATTTCGCATCTTGAATTGTCTCCAAGCGAAATGTATTCTCTAGAGGTGGGGGTAAAGTCCTGGAACCATTCCTTCCGAAAAGTCATGTGGCGAGAAGCACCACTGTCGACTAGCCAAATATCTTCAATGTTGTAGTCGGATGCTCTCAAAAATGGATTTTCAGCAACGAAAGCACTGTGACTTGTAATGTCAGAGTTTCCAGAACTTCCTCCAGAGGTTCTTCCAGACTCTTTCTCTTTCTTTTGTTTTCTGGCACGACAATATTTTAATACATGCCCTTTTTTGTGGCAATAAAAACACTCGACGTCACGCTTTGGTTTCGATTTCTGGGCGTCGTGTGTCTTTGATGGCTCTGAGTGTTTAGGTCTGTTGTCAATCTTCATGGCGGCAAGAGCGGTGGTAACATCATCACTGGCAGTCAGGCGACCTTCTTCTTTCAGCAACCGTTGGGTCAGGACTTGGAGAGTTTGGTCTGCTGAGGCTACGCTGTCCCATGCAGTGATGAGCGAGTTGTATTTTGGTGGCAGGCTCCCGAGGATCTTCGCCATGATTGTAACGTCAGAGACAGTTTCTCCAACATCTCGAAGTTGACGGGCCATATTTTCAATTTGTGTGATGTGACGTGCAACTGAGTCATTCGGAGCCATGCGATAGTCGTGAAATCGTGTCATCAGAAGAAGTTTGTTTGACTCACTTTTCTGCTCGTAGAGTGTTGAGAGCTTTGTCCACATTGCAGCTGCTGTATCACATGTGATCAGTTGTTCAAGCTGTGTACTATCCAAAGCAGTTGAGATCAGGAACATGGCTTTGGCATTTCGTTGAATCCAGCTTTTCTTTTGTGCAGCAGTGGCGTCTTCGGCAGGTCGAACTTCGTCACCACTTACGACTGGTAGCAGGTCACTGGCTACAAACACTGTCGACATTTGAAATTTCCAAACCTGGAAATTTGTACCATCGAATTTCGTAATGTTCCGGAAATCCATTTGTTCACCCATTATAAGCACTGTGTTGTTCCCTTTGTTCTCGTGTGAACTTCCAACCTATATTCCTCGTGGCAACGTACCTGGGCCCATAACCTTTTATGATTGTCAGAGGATATTGATTAACGGAGGCCAGAATTCACAACACTTGTTTATTGAGAAACAATGAGAAACAGTTTATACAATTGGTTATTCACTAGGTACATGGAAAAGAATAAATGTGGGAACTATTCCAAACAACGTCCGTTACATCACAGAACACCAATATTATTATTAGAAGTGAACAGCGCATGTCAAAACTCGGAAACAAAAAGAGATTACAGCGCTCCAACGGGTCGGGCAGTTAAGCTGTAAGAATGAAAAATTTGCGTGCCAGAACACATGTATGAAAATGCATTCCAAATTCTGTAAAACCATAGCCCACTAGTATTAGCGGGCTACGGTAATGACCATAGCCCACTAATACCATCAGGCTATAGTGATACAAACAATTATCTTTTAAAAGCATTGAACACAAAATTCACTAAATGATGAACACCTTAAATAAGAAAAAATAATAATTTGCAAACAATATGCGTCAGATCTTATAAAAACCGTAGTGTAGAATACCTTCTAGAATTTCTGCTACTCACAACATACATGTCTCGGTGATTGCTGAAATATGTATTACTTTAGATGACTTTATAAATAAAAAACAAACACCCTTGATTAATGAATTATATTTATAAAAACTGATTTTAAAAATATTACATTACCATAAATATTAGTAGCTTCCTGTCACTTGAATTTCTTTTACCTCAGTCATACACAGAAGTATGAATTTACTTTCTATTTTCACAAAAACTAGGCGAGACTTGAGATCACTTCCCACATTTGATTGGGAATTCACAGGGAATGGGTAAATCACGAGTCGCAAGTTGCTTTGGGATAACTTGTCTAGTATGGTTAACGAAATCTTTCTCCAGGAAGTGGTCTTCACACATGAAATAATTAGCACAATTCACATTATCATCTAAATTGCACTGATGTTTCAGTTGGTTCACGTTTGATTTTTTCGGAAACCTGTAGAAATGTGTGTTTTTGTAGTTCACGTTGGATTTCATACTGAAGTATTTACTTCCGCAGCCAGGGAACTTATAGGAATATTTCACTCGTTTCTGAAACAAAGAATACGAAACATTAATCTTAATAATTCGTAGAACATGGAATAAATATTAATTCAGGATTGTTTTAAGTAGTTAATGTATTTTAACTTACCTTCGCTACTTGACATCTTTATTGTATGTTAATTATATCTCCTCCTTTTCCAAACACTAATGCATACAGATCATTGCAGAAAAAAACAGATATTACGCCTTTTCGTATATTGCTGTCATATGTTTCGAAACAAACCTGCCGCCATGGCAACAGCGATCACAGTGCACCAAACCGGTCGGGCAGTGAACTAATGAGCTGTTGCTATTCTTTCAATGTTACTTTCACCCCCGTGCGTTACATACTGCATCCCGCCAACTAGAGATGGGGAATATTTCTTGTAACTGTTACTTTGTAACTGTTACATGTACTGTTACAAAAAAGATCAGACTGATATCCCTACTAGGTAGTTATAATTTAGATTCTGTAGTAAACTTTCCAACTAGAATCCAAAACAACTCTCAAACAATAATAGATAATATATTCATAGACATAGAAAAACACCCTAACTTTAAAATATTACCAATATTAAATGGATTATCGGACCATGATGCACAAATGTTAGTGCTAAACGATAGTAAGGTAAACGCAACTAAAAAACATACACATATTACTAGAGTAATGAATGATGCTTCAATTTTAAACTTCAAACAAGATCTGAAGAATGAAAACTGGGGATCTATATTTTCCTATGACAAAGTAGACTGTAAATTAAATGAATTCCTAAATATTGTGTTGCGGCATTTTGAAACTAACTTTCCAAAAAAGAAAACTGCTAATTTACCTAATGTAAGGAATAAAACATGGTTAACCACTGGCATTAAAATATCATGTAGAAACAAAAGAGAGCTATATTTAAAATGTAGAACCAGTAACAACCCAGCTCATAAAGAACACTATAAAATGTACTGCCATACACTGAAGAAAGTAATTAAAGAGGCAAAGAGTAGGTATTTCTCACAAATAATTAATAAATCAGACAATAAAATTAAAACTATATGGAATATAATTAAAAACGAAACAGGGAGATCAAAGGGAAACAATGATTGCATGTCACTAACATACCAGAACAAAAAGCTAGATAATGTATCAGATATCACAAATGCTTTTAATAATCACTTTATAAACATTGCAGAGAAATGTATTCCTACAACTAATATTAGCATTAATGCAGCAGACCTACTTAAAACACCTATAGTCCAGAACCATACATTTCAAATCAAATTAACTTCCTCTAGAGAAATTGAAAATATAATCAAGTCACTCAAAAGCAAAAACTCTTCTGGATGGGATGAGATAAGTAATAAGTTGTTAAAAAGCTGCTCATCTGAAATTAGTAAACCTCTTAGTCATATTTGTAATTGTTCGTTAAAAAGTGGAATATTTCCAATAAGACTAAAGCATGCTATTGTTAAGCCCCTCTTTAAGAAAGGTGACAAAAATGTTCCATCAAATTATAGACCTATATCACTCCTAACCTCATTTTCAAAAGTTTTTGAAAAAGTTATGTACAACCGCTTAATACACTATCTTAATTTGAATAACATTCTTACACCATCTCAGTTTGGATTTAGAAGTGGCATGTCCACTGATAATGCTACATTTCAACTCACTACAGAAATATTGGAAGCGTTAGATAAAAAGAAACATGCCCTAGGAATTTTTTGTGACCTAGCTAAGGCGTTTGACTGTATAAATCATGAAATTCTACTTCAAAAACTGAAACACTATAGGTTGGATAATATAACACTAAAGTGGTTCAAATCATACCTGTCTGATAGAACTCAAAAGGTAATAATAAATGGAAATGAATCAAAATTAGGGACTGTTAAAAATGGAGTACCTCAGGGATCGATACTGGGACCTTTGCTCTTTTTAATTTTCATCAATGACTTACCAGATAACTTAAGTGACGAATCAAAGGCATTGCTTTTTGCAGATGATACTAGTGTACTCGTAACAGGAAAGTCACAAGAAGATTTAGCAAGACTAGCTACAAAGACTTTTCACGAATTAAATACTTGGTTTCTAGCTAATAAAATGTCACTTAATATTGATAAGACCCACTTTATTCAATTTAGAACAAAAAATAGATATATCTCAAACATTGTAATCAATTATCAAACACAAATCATAGAGGAAATTAGCAACATAAAATTCTTAGGACTACAAATTGACCAAAATCTTGACTGGAAGAAACACATTGTAATGATAAGTTCTAAGCTAAGTTCAGCATGTTTTGCGCTACGAACTTTGAATGATATATTACAACAGGACGCATTACTCACGGTATATTTTGCATATTTTCACTCTGTTATGAGGTACGGAATCATTTTTTGGGGTAACTCGGCACATAGGGAAAAAATATTTAGATTACAGAAGCGAGCAATAAGAATAATATGTGGAAAGAAAAAACGAGAATCTTGTAAACCGCTGTTTGAAAAATTAAAAGTCCTCACTCTCACCGGAGAGTATATATACTCTGTTATGTGTTACATGGTAGATAATATTGATAAATTTCAAAGTAATCACAGTATACACGGGCGTACTACTAGAAACATGAATGATTTACATACACCAGCTAACTCATTAAAACTTTTTCAGAAAGGTGCTTATTATTCCGCAATATTACAAATATACAATAACCTTCCAAAAGAGATTAAATCACTATGTATTAAAAGCAAATGCAAATCTTTCAAAAGAGCTCTGAAGCAATATTTAGTAACTCACACCTTCTACAATATGGATGATTTCTTTTCAGCTTGAGTAAGTGTGACATAACAATTCTTGTATCATGTTTTTTTTTTTTATAACATGCATGTATGTTTTTATCTGACGTGTTCTATATCCTTGAGCCCTGCTCAACACAGGATCTACAGAACGAGACATCTACATCTACATCTACATGTAACGGTAACGACCTGTTACAAAAAATCAAAAGTAACGGTTACCAAAGCTCCTCCTAGGATATCTTATTTTCGTCTCAACCAAAGGCGGAACCAGAAAATACTGAAAGGAGGGACCGACACAGACGAAAGTTTGCTATTATTTGGAAATCCAAAAAATGGGGGTCCTCCCCCGGGATTTTTTATTAAAAAACGAGAGAAAAACAGGTCGTCCCTTTAGCTCTTCCCACTCGAGACATCTAGATGTGAATGGTGGAACTACTAGCAGTATTGGAAATTCTGACCACCCCCCTTTCACCAATTCTTTACCCTTTCCTACTATTCAATCCGTTTTCTCCTTTACCCTACCTATCTATTCCTATCCTTTAAATGTTCGACCCAAGGAGATCCGAACACGGGACCGCTAGCATATTAGCCCTTCATCTTACCCACTACGCCATCGAGCAATCATTACAATGAGAAGCGAAAATTCATCTATTTAAGTTTAGACATCTGCATGAAATGGCGGAGATTGATCATTTCCTATTAATTGCATTTGTGTGAAGTGAAATAAAATCCCTTTAGGCAGGCCTACAGGCTGAGGTAGATTTCGAAGTGCTTTTGGTTTAATTTATTGTCACTGCGCAGTTCTCTTCTTCTTTAGCCTTGGCATGATAAACCCGCAATAATAACTGCAAAAAAAGAGGAAAGAGCACTTTTTTTAAACATTCAAATCTCGCCTTATATGAGAGCTATCGAGAAAATAGGTATTGATTTGTAGAGTACTCATCAAGAGCTTTTCAACGATACCCCACAAGACGTGGCTTCAAAAATTTCGAATTTCCATCCCCCACCCCTACTCGTACCCCTAAAACCCCCGAATCATTACTGTCACTGTGAACTCCATAGGGAGTACTCTAATTTATTCCAACAAAGTTTCTCTCTATACTTCATAGGGGCCGAGATATAATTTTTTCAAAATTTCAACCCCCTCCCACGACCCCCCTCCCCACTTGGGCCAATTTTGCTCATTAACTATTGGGCCTAGAAATAACATAATAAAATTTGGTTCAAATATCTTCAAAATTACGGCCGCTAGCGTGTAAAGATATATAAATATATAAGAATTCTGTATAATTTCTCCAAATTTCTCAGCAGCTCTCCCTTATCTCAGGGTTTTTTTTTAATACTGTTATTTTTTTTATTTTTTTTTTATTTTATTTATTTACTTATTATTATTGTTAATATTAGTTGCGTTGAGAAATTTGTCGGTGTCGAGCGAATGTAACTGGTCTGGAACAAAGTAACGTGTCGAGAGTTACACCCGTTACATTATTTTCACCTGCTCCAGTTACACGGACCCGTTACTGTTATTTCCACCTGCTCCAGTTACACGGACCCGTTACTGTTATTTCCACCTGCTCCAGTTATTCTGACCTGTTACTGTTACTCTCGCCTGCTCCAGTTATTCGGACCCGTTACTGTTATTTCCACCTGCTCCAGTTATTCTGACCTGTTACTGTTATTTCCACCTGCTCCAGTTACTCTGACCTGTTACAGTTAATTCTAATATTTCTGTTACAAGTGTTTTATCCGTGACTTTCGCCTTTCGTTACATCTGTTACTTCCAATATTTGAAAAACGAAAATAATTTAAAAAATAAAAATAATAAAAAATAAAAAATTAAAAAATTAAAATAAAAAACAAAAAATAAATAAAAAAAAAATAACAAAAAATAAGAATAAAATAGATATGTAAGCCTTCATGAACCACAGATTATTGTCTCTGTTGGACATTACATGAGAACATTATAGGAGAAAAATTCCCCCGACACTGGGACTTGAACCCAGGACCTTTGGCTGTTCGCGCCAATGCTCTACCAACTGAGCTAAAAATAATAAAATAAATAAATTTTAAAAAGTTATTTTCTTAATTATTAATGGGCGTAAAGAGTTCATGCATAGAATTCATGCTGTCTGATCTCATATATATTTCTTGCTTTACATGATGATGATGAGTGTTCTGCCCGAAGGCAGGTCCAGACCCGGGACGAAGCCGTGCCTTTACTGGATAATTTAAACTTAGAATGTGGGTATATAGCATGAAAGATGAATTCAATAACTGTAGTAAGTTATTCGAAATAATATTGATAATTTTACTACTAATAATAAAATCCCTATAATATAAAGCCACACGGCTGACTGACTGACTCACTCACTCACTGACATTAACGTTTGCCCACTTCCAGATGAGCTAGAAACTTTAAATTTGGTACACATATAGCTTTTTGGCTCTAAACCACAGGAAAATTTCAAAAAGTTATTTTTTTAATTTTTAGCCCTAAAAACCTCCGAAAAAGGGCTCGCTCACTTCGAGATGAGCTAGAAACTTGAAATTTGGTACACATATAGTTATTAGGCTGTAAACCACAGGAAAATTCCCAAAAATATTTTTTTTTATTTTTGGCTCTAAAAACTCCCGAAAAAGGGCTCGCTCACTGACATTACTGTTTGCTCACTTCCAGAAGAGCTAGAAACTTGAAATTTGGTACACATGCAGCTTTTAGGCTGTAAACCATAGGAAAATTCCAAAAAAGTAATTTTTAAAAATGTTTAGCCCTATAACCCCCGAAAAAAGGCTCGCTCACTGACATTACTGTTTGCCCACTTCCAGATGAGCTAGAAACTTTAAATTTGGTACACATATAGCTTTTAGGCTGTAAACCATAGGAAAATTCCAAAAAAAGTATTTTATTAAATTTTTAGCACTATAACCCCCGAAAAAGGGCTCGCTCACTGACATTACAGCTAGAAACTTTAAATTTGGTACACATATAACTTTTAGGCTGTAAACCACAGGAAAATTCCAAAAAGTAGTTTTTATATTTTTAGCCCTAAAAACCCCCGAAAAAAGGGCTCGCTCACTGACATGAATGCTTGCCCACTTCCAGATGAGCTAGAAACTAGAAATTTGGTATACTTATATCTTTTAGGCTGTAAACCACAGGAAAATTCCAAATAGTTTATTTTCATGACGATAATCGATGTTCTTTACATCGATGGAAAACAACTGATGTATTTGCTACATCGATGTTTCTCCCCGACATGGATGTTTTTGTAACAATTTAAAAAGAAGATTAATAGGCTACCTTGGTTCTACGATATAATTTTATTTACAGGAGCTTAATTTCCCAAAACATTGATTTTTTACATCGATTGTTTTCATGGAAATACTTCTGTTTATTTATGAATTTTGCCTAATTTTCTGATGCCATGGCCTTTTTTAAATATACATCGATGTTTTTTGTCTAAATACATCGATGTTTTCAGGCCGATATTATCGTCATATCGATGGTTATCTCCGATTTTAACCTCGATATTTTAACTATCGATTATCATCCCTAATTGAAAGCTAAATTTTACAACTGTTTTTTATTTCGGGGGGTCCCTCCCTAGAGCCCCAGCCTTGGCTACGTCCATAACCGTTATGGGGGGGGGGAGATAAAGGGCATTCCCCTACAAGTGGGAAGTGATCTGGCGATTAACTACGTAATATACAAGAAAAGTAACAGGTAGCGGTTATAAATAACAGTTACTTTCGTGTAACTGTAACAGTAACGTAACTGTTCCAAAAAAAGTAACAGATTCCCATCTCTACCGCCAACAACTCCCTTTTACCAGCTTTAACACTAGGGGGCAGCAGTCGCGCACAGACAAGGTAGCAGCGCAGTTGCGCACACAAAGCGGGTAGTATGAAATCTATTAACAAGTACAATAATATAATAAATACATATACATAAATAAATAAATACATAAATACAATAATACATATAAATTAAGTAAATTAGTGAATAGTAAATTAAGTGAATTACTAAACATAGTGTCACGACATTTTGAGGCAAATTTTCCAAAAAAGAAAACTGCTAATTTACCTAATTCAAGGAATAACACATGGTTATAACTGCTGGTATTAAAATATCTTGTGCGAACAAAAGAGAGCTCTACCTAAAATATAGAACCAGTAACAACAAAACTCATAAGGAATACTATAAGAAGTATTGCAACATACTGAAGAAAGTAATCAAAGAAGCAAAAAGTAGGCATTTTTCACAAGTAATTAATAAATCAAATAATAAAGTTATGACTGTATGGAATATATTAGTTTTTTATTATATATAATAAAAAACGAAACAGGGAGAACAAAGGGAAACAATGATTGTACATCATTAATATACCAAAACATAAAACTAGATAATTTATCAGACATTTCAAATGCTTTTAATAGCCACTTTATAAATATTGCAGAGAAATGTATTCCTACAAATAATATTAGCATTAAGGCAGTAGACTTACTAACAAAGTCTGCAGTTTGGAACCATATATTTCAATTGAACCTGACTTCCCACATAGAAATTGAAAATATAATCAAGTCTCTCAAAAGTAAAAGCTCGTCTGGATGGGATGAGATAAGTAATAAGTTATTAAAAAGCTGCTCATCGGAACTCAGTAAACCTCTTAGTCACATATGCAATTGTTCATTAGAAAATGGAATATTTCCAGAAAGACTGAAGCATGCTATTGTTAAGCCCCTCTTTAAAAAAGGTGACAAAAATCTACCATCAAATTACAGACCTATATCGCTCTTAACCTCATTTTCAAAAGTTTTTGAAAAAGTCATGTACAACCGCATAATACACTATCTTAATTTGAATGACATTCTTACTTCATCTCAGTTTGGATTTAGAAGTGGCATGTCCACTGAGAATGCTACATTTCAACTTACTACAGAAATACTGGAAGCATTAGATAAAAAGAAATATGCTCTGGGAATTTTCTGCGACTTAGCTAAAGCGTTTGACTGTATAAATCATGAAATATTACTTCAAAAATTGGATCATTATGGGTTCGATAATTTAACACTTAAGTGGTTCAAATCATATCTTTCTGATAGAACTCAAAAGGTAATAATAAATGGAAATGAATCTAACTTAGGGGTTGTTAAGAATGGGATACCTCAGGGATCAATACTAGGACCATTGCTCTTTTTAGTTTTCATTAATGACTTGCCCTATAACTTAAGTGACGAATCAAAGGTATTGCTCTTCGCAGATGATACTAGTGTACTTGTAACAGGAACGTCACAAGAACATTTATCAAGAATAGCTACAAAGGCTTTTCACGAGTTAAACACATGGTTTCTAGCTAATAAAATGACACTTAATATTGATAAGACCCATTTTATACATTTAGGACAAAAACAGACGTATCTCAAATCTTGGAATTAATTATGGAACACAAATCATACAAGAAATTAGCAATGTAAAATTTTTAGGACTGCAAATTGACCAAAATCTTGACTGGAAGACACACATAGAAATGATAAGTCCAAAACTGAGTTCAGCGTGCTTTGCTTTAAGAATTCTGACTAATATATTAAAACAGGATGCATTACTTATGGTATATTTTGCATATTTTCACTCGGTAATGAGGTACGGGATCATATTCTGGGGCAACTCTTCCCATAGGGAGAAAATATTTAGATTACACAAGCGGGCAATAAGAATAATATGTGGAAAGAAAAAAAGGGAATCTTGTAAACCGCTATTTGAAAAATTAAAAGTCCTCACTCTTACAGGGGAATATATATACTCTGTTATGTGTTATGTAGTGAATAATATTGATAAATTTCAAACTAATTTTAGTGTAGGCCTACATGGACGCACTACCAGAAACATGAATGATATACACAGACCAAATAACTCGTTAAAACTCTTTCAGAAGGGTGCTTATTATTCTGCAGTACAGATATATAACAAGCTTCCAAATAACATTAAATTATTATGTATTCAAAGAAAGAGCAAACCTTTCAAAACAGCTGTCAAGGAATTTTTAATAACTCACACCTTCTACAATTTGGAGGAATATTTACAGCTTGGATAAATTTGTCAGCTTGCAGTTTCTGTAGGCCTATATTATTGTTATAACATGCATGTATTTTTTGATCTGACGTGTTCTATATCCTTGAGCCCCGCTCAACACAGGATCTACAGGACGAGATATCTACATCTACATCTACATGTTCCCATTAAGGTTAAGGGCCTCCCTGGTTATTACATTAATTAGAAATCATTGGAAAAAAGTAGCCTCATCTATTGTGTGTCCCAGCTCGAGAAATGGGGAATACCACAAATCCTGAACAGTAGTAGCGGCTTGATGTTTTGCAATCTGTAGATTCTTCCCCAACACTCTGATTGTCAATGATCATTAATTTCATTGGCTGCTGGCAATAGCTTTACATGTGGGAAGAAAATCAACACTTAGTGACAGGCAGCACGAGGCCAGTGGCAGGTAGTGTAAGGTCTGTGATGTGTAACATCTGATGTAAGCTTCAGTGACAGGTCAGGTCAGGATAGTGTCAGGTAGTTTCTAGGTTAGGTACAGGTAGAAACAAATTATCAATTGAAAGTTCTAAATTAGATTATAAGAATTCGTTTATACCCCATTACTTATCTACGATAGCCTATAATTGTATTGGTGTAAACGACTTTCTTAAGTGTGCTGAAACTGCTATCAATTTGTATACCCTACCCCGAAGACTAAAGAGACCTTCAACAACCGCAAATATATGTTCCTCTTTACTTACCATGGTATTCATCATCTTCCTCTTCTTCATAATTAAACCTGCGACGGTATCGGTACAGCAGGTACAATGCAAGCAGAATTTTCAATTTCCTTCTTCGATCCATTTTGACACAATCAGCAATTAAACCAGCTGTTTCCTCTTTATAAGCACAGAAGTTCGGATATTATTATCCCGGTTATTGCCGCCATTCACCTATAATAGGCTATTAGACAGACGAGAACACCTGAGTATAGAGCTCTGCGCTTTTAAGATGGCCGCCGAGAATGAGGTATTATCCACTTCCGGTTATCTCAGATGCCTGTGTTTACAATACAGTTCTGTTTTTCAAGAATGGATGGTAAAATTATACCATGGAAAAACACCTTCCGAGTATTCTCGTGTTTGCAGCTGTCCCTTCACAGAAGATTATTTTAATGTTCCTTTGAACAGTTTTGGCGAGTATTTCATGTCTTTTTAGAGTGATTAAGATATTTTTGAGAAAAATATATAATTATATATTTTGAGAAAAATATATAAGCCTGTGAAATAATAAGTATACCTGACCAACTTAACCTCGTTTAGGCTCATAATCAAGTTTCATTTCCATGTTAAATTAGTATTTCATCTTTTCAATGTAATTTTTGTTGCCAATTTATTTGGCCATTTATTTTGACATTTAAGAATGTCAATGTCAATCGAAATTTCTCCCGTAACCGATAAAATGGCCATTCTGTATTGTAATGGAGTAAAAAACAAACTACATACAATTTTTTAGGAAAACATGGGTCCAGGCTTGATGATTTTTTAGAGTAGAATGTGGGCCTAGGCCTAAGGATAGCTTAAATGTATCTGAAAATGTCCAGATTTGTTGTATGCCTGTAATAGAAACTCTTGTAACAAGTTGATCAAAACCTGATCAAGAAAAATGTAATCATAATAGGCCTATATTTAATTATAACACTAATTTTGTAAATGTCATGTTTCTTAACATTCAAGGTTTTCTAGGTAAATCAGATATGTTATGTATTATGTCATCAGACAATAATTTGGAGGTAATTGGGATGTCGGAACACTCAAATACTCAAAATTTTAAAGTAGCCTATTATTTTTGTAGTAGTCATAAAAGGCATGGTGGTTCAGCTAATTTTATTTAAAACAAATCAAAAGACAATAGCAACTGTACAACTAATCATTTTTATTGGTATTTTGCAGAAGAGGCAAAAATACTGTTTGATAATAAACATTTACATCATGAAGCAGCCCCTCAGAAAATGCTTTGTTAAATTTTATGTGTTGAATAATGATGCCCTTCTTAGTCCAAATAACAAAGTCACACCTGTGAATATCAGTCAGTAACATCTGTGCCTGCACTTGTGCATAATGTTTCTTATTCACTAACTTGAACTTGATGAATTTTCTAATTGCTAGAGTCCGGCCAGCTTTCATACTGCTGCTTGCCCTACGCTTTTCGAACCAAGTGGTTATGGCGTCTTCGTCAAAAAGTTTAAACCGTTCTTTCTTGAATGAATTTATCTTGAAGAAATTTGTCGAAGGAAAGTCGTGGGTACTTTCTAATTCTATAACCTCAACTTCGAATAAGGCAAAGTTCCTATCCGGATTTTTCTCTCGCCTGAGCAACCTGCAACCAAAACAAACAGCGTCGTATATTAGACTGTGTGTTCAATAAGTTATGATACGAAAAAGTTCATGCATATTTGTAAAAAAAAAAACATGAAAATAAATCGTGCAACAGTATTAAAAAATATTTGAGATCGCAGGCATTTTGCACCATATTAGAACAGTTAGCGAACGTTTCAGAAGAAAGGTAGCTTTGATTTCTCACCTTGCAATCAACTCTTGCTTTGTTAACTATGAAATATTTGTTGCGGCATCTTCGGATAACATCCTTTTTAACTCCTTCACTGTAAAATTGGCGAACCGTCCCGAACTCATATTGAAAACACACAAGATTGAGGAAACCGGAAGTTGACAATACCTGAATGTGGAGAGCAGCGCGCTCAAGTGGCAGGAGGAAAAACTACAAAAACCCAGAGCTCTATAATACCTGACACTCACACTTGCCCGTCCGGAGAGCAGGGAATCATCGCTTCAAGATGGCGGCTGGTTGCCGAACTAAGCCGAGCGGGGAAGAGGCCGCGCCGAGCGGAAGGCGGGACTTGTAGCGCTTACTACAAACCTGCTTGTGTGTACAGGTGACAAATTCAAAATGATAACAAAGAATCACGAGATATAAGAGCAGAATTGACTAAAGAGTATCGTCTCCTAAATTCCATTACATTGTGATAAAGGTGAAATATCATAACAGAGGCAGAGGCGTTTTATAAAGAGATGACCTAAAACAAGATTTGCATAGGCGCCCAAGTTTAAAAAAAAAAGATTAATCCACGGTATTGTAAAATTTTCTAAACCGTGTTGCATTTAGATCTCTGCGTGTACGGCTGTAAAATGTATACAGAACATTGTTTTAAATGTTAAAATGCAACATTTTATAAAATTTAAGCGTATTATTGTTGATATTGGTCCAGGAGGCTAAAATGAAAAATGATTTGCATATTGAAGAGTAGCCCATGCAATTATGTTGTTAATTTTATTTTAAATTACATTGTCTATTTGATTTTAAATTATTTTAATCTTACAAACTTGGTTTTCTGAGCTAGATGGTAGCGTCTTGGGCTCGCAGAAGGGAGGTCCAATGTTTTAGTCCTGTCGCCGGTTTATTTTTTAATTTTTTATTTGTGGTTTCTTCAGTCAAATGGGCCGTTTGGATATTTACTTGCCGTGACTCGTCGTTCTATTTCATCTGATATAGAAAATTATTGAATTCAGGAGAATTCCAAACAGGTATTCGATTTCGAATCTTTATTACCTATGGTAGGGGTACAAGTGAAAATGGCGTTTTCTTATTTTGAAATAAATGTTATTGTAGTCACGGTAGCACTGATGAATGAACTTGAAAGAACCCGCCAAACACCGTCATTCACAATCGTATCACAAATTGAAACGAGCCACAAACGCCCTGCAGATCCTGAAGAAAGGTCTACCAGCGAATTAATAATAGACGATGAGGATACTTGTGCTGCCATTGAAAAAACAGAAATACTAGCACAAGTTAGTAAACAAGAAGGCACGAAGAGTCCTGGGTCCTTATCGAGGCAAAAAGACATAATTACCGCAGAAATATTTGATTTATTAAAGGCATATCGACACAGAAGGAACTTCAAATTCTAAAACAACATAAAGCATTATTAAAAGCAACATTAGCTGCTGTTCAAAAGCAACAATTAGGCCTGGACTATCACAAAACAACAACAAAAGACATGACAAAAAAAAAAAAAAAAATCTTACAACAAAGAAGGCTCTTTTCAAAAAAAAAAAAAAAAAGAAGACTAGCCGCAGCACTTCAATATGTTTGTTGCAAGAAAGCAGATTTTGAAATAATAATTTTTACTTCCTCTGCCCGTACCATAGGTACTATAGGTAGAGGAAGTATTGTTTTCGACCCCAAAATTCGAAGTTGAGTTTTTAGCATATATACACGTTTCAAGGCCCCCTGAATCCAAAAATACCATTTTTGGAAACATGTCTGTGTGTCTGTGTGTCTGTGTGTCTGTGTGTCTGTGTGGAAAATATCTGTGAACAAGCTAGCTCCAAAACGGAAAATCGTATGAAAACAAAATTTCGTATTTGGGTCAGGTACCTTCTGAAGATGTGAGGATAAGATTGGCGACTATTTTCTCTTATTTTTAAGGGGACTTTACATGAAGAAATTTTCGTTTTTCGCGATTTTCTCGAAAACGGCTCTAACGATTTTCTTTAAATTTTGCACATAGGTTGCTTATACTAAGAGCTAAAACTTTTATTTGAAACATTTTTTCGAGAAAATTCTCTGAGGGTAGTTACAAGCCACCCACTGTTCACCCACTGTTTGTAGAAAGTTTGTCTTACGTGATGAACAACTGAATTCGCGCTCTTTCACGGCCTCTTATTTTATATAAGAATGTGAAGTGAGAAAGATGTATTGTTGGCCATGCATAGAGTAAAGATGTATCTGAGGGAAATATTCGATAAATTTCGGAAATTATATTTTACGGCAGAAAGTTCAATAAACGTCTGCGCTTTTAGTCGCATCATTGAAAGAAGAGGTATTTATAGGATAATTAGCGTAAAATTGTGTCTTGCGATTCTGTACAAGGATATGTGAATACTGCTAACTTTTATTTGGGCAGAGGAAGTTATGTGACTTTCACATCAGATTTTTTATAGGACTGTTCTGATGTTTTTTTTCTAAATTTATACACTATACTGCTATTCGACATAATTTCTGTTGTCCATTTTCATTCTCTCTCTTAATTTATGTATGCTGATAGCCACATTTTGATGTGGTTCAAAAACTTAACAAAAATCAAATCATTTCATTACGAGCTTGGATTCGTCTTCAAAAAATTAAATATCAATAAGCAAAACAAAAAGAACATATTTATAGACGTGCGATTCTATTAGCACAAAAGTGAGGCATACAGATGAGTCTAGAAGGTCATTTATTTAATGAGTATCAATCACCGTGTGCCTTACGCTATGAAAGACAATTTCTTCTGCGAAGAACACTGTCACGTGCAACAACATTGAACCAGCTTCGGGGACTTGAGGAGTGGGGATGAACACTGCTGCGTCTGCGTGAAGCCATGATTCCCTGCTCTCCGGACGGATAAGTGACACTCACAGCTGGAGTCGATCACATTCACAGAACTACTGTGCAACTGTTACATGTATGTAACGGTAACGACCTGTTTCAAATAATACAAAGTAACGGTTAACGAAGCTCATCCCTAGATTAAATTTTCATCTCATCCAAGGGCGGATCCAGAATTTACTGAAGGGAGGGGGCCGACTTAAACGAAAGTTTAGGGGGTGTGGGGGTATGGAATACCCCAAGAAAGGGGGCGTCCTGTTCCGGGATTCTTTTAAAATTTAGTGCAAAATGGTTTTTAAGGTTTTCTGGACGATTCCTTCAAATTCCTCTTATGCTCAGAGTTCTAGTTCTGTTGAGAAATTTGTCGATTTTACATGTTACATAAAAATTAAAATCTTTTTTCTTGATATGTGTACTGAATGTGTGTATGTATCATGAATCTGACCCCTGGTAGAAGGAGAGGCAGTTTGGGAGCGACCCTAAGTACGTAGGCCACATGTCCGGCCGGGTCCACGGTGCCAACCCCTGGTAATGGGATGAGTGGCATGCCCAAGGCCCCTCCTGAAGCAGATTTCACCACGAACCCCCACAGAACTCCCCTATATCCAGCAGGAACCTGAAAAACTAACCACGTGGGCCATGTCCCAAGGTCCCTCAGGGTAGACTATGTGCCATGTCCCCAATCCCTCAGAGAGCACCCAGGTTCACAGTACCACAGATGACCACAAGCCACGGGGCAGGATTGGAGAGTCCCACAGCCAACACTGCAGCAGCTAGAAAGCTGGGAAAGGGAATGGGATGATAATGAGGGGGGAGATTGAAGGTGAAGTGGAGTGTGTTGGTAGAATAAGGGAAGAAAACAGGAGAATCCCTGAGAAAATCCCCAAGTCATGGCTTCGTCCACCACGAATGACACACCCGCCAACCTCTGGATTTGAAGCCCACATGCTAAGCTTGAGCCACTGCAACAGCTTGTGCATTGAATTCCCACCCTACTAATCTCATTCTACACGGGGGAAACAGTATTGAATGTGGTCCCCTAACTAATTAATCACCATTGCCATTTCTAGCACTCTATCATATGAAAGACATAACATATGGTTCTACCAGTATGTAGTCTTTGAAATACAGCCACTTCCCTACAAAGGTAGATTTTTTTATCACCTGCTATTTGTGGATGACCAATAATGAGAGGATGCAAATCATTATGTAACCAATTGATGTTGGAATGTAGAAAGTGGGGACTGAGGATAAATAAAAAAAAACTTGGTTAGGCTGTCTTGGGAACGTAACTGCCACGCTAACCACTAGACCATGCAAACGGTTCTAAAGTTAACCAAAAAAATTAACCATAGAACCTCAAAAAAGTAACAGGTATGCCCAATTCTAACTTGTGTAGTTGAAATATCATGAACTGGACTAAGAAGTTAATATTATATTATAATTCCATACTACAAAGTGTAACGATGTATGGTGCAGAAACATGGATTTTAAACAACACATGATGAAAAATTAATCAAAAGTTATGTTAATTAAGGGAGATGGTTGACATTTAAACACTTTATACTTCACTTTTACCTACATTTTCGCAGAACGTACGTTTGACAGCAGTTGAAAACGTGGGCAAAGCCCATGAAACATAAGTTCTGCAAAAACGTAGATAAAAGTGTTTAAATGTTAACCATCTCCCTGAATTAATATAATATATTGCTTCACTGTATAAAAGTTCCATTATTTTATGTTCAAACCTGGTAAAAGTTGATGGAAGTTCCAGAACAAAAATCTTGGAGGGAGGGACTATAAGCCAGAATTATTAGAGCCTCCGAACCAAATTACAGGCTTTTTCACATCCAAGCAATACCTTAGTTTCCTCCAGATGGTCCTCGAGACTATGGGCTTACCTCCTGTCACCCTGTCCTCTGTAAGAAAGTAAGTATAATTAATCAAATTAGTCTTTTGTAATGACATCTCCATCTGGAGGTCCAGTACTCTACTACGCCACCAAGTTATCTCTGCATGCAGAAAATATGTTAGGAATGAGCCTTCCGTCTCGATCTCCCTCCTTTGACGTTGCCACTTCCTATTCACTGAGTTCAGTCATTTGGCTACAAGAGGAGGGCTGAGAATTCCTGTGTTTTTAAATGACCTCTCATCTTCAGCAATCGCCGTTGAAATGAATAATCTGGCAACCATGTCCCAACTGGAGAAAATGAGCTGTCCCTTCTTCCACCCCCGCCGCCACGCTGCCACTTCCTGTCCGCTGTGTTGGGTTATTTGGCTGGAAGAGGGGCGCTGAGAATTACCGTGTTTTTAAATGACCTGACACCTAAGACAGTCACTGTCCAAATGAATAATCTGGCAACCATGTTATGATCTTTCGCCACCTGCTTCCCCTACATCCCTTCCGTATAGTGGTAGCTGGACGACACTAGCGCTAAAACACTTCCCCTATCGCCGTGCAGATTTAACTTGGTGGCATAGTACTTGCGGAAGGAACAAAATTAGATCTGGTCTCACTCTCCCCCTCACCCTATCTCTCATCAGCCTGGGTGGATTAGTTAGCATGACACTGGCTTTCAATGCTCAAGATCATGGGTTTGATCCCAGTCCAGGTCAATGGCATTTGTGTGTACATAAACGTCTGTCGATTTACAGGCACCTAAAAGAACTCTTGTGGAACAAAATTCCAGCCCACCGGGAAAGGTCACAGGTCTATGTTGCAGTACACCTCACTCATTAAATAACCAGTTTTTTTATCTCTCTCTCTCCCCCCCCCCTTCCCCTTTCTCTCCTTCTACCTCCAGTGAAGGAAGTGGGAAAAATCCAGAGGCAATATGCTATCCCAAGATTTTTTCCTGTCATACTTCAATTTGAGAAGCATAATTTATATTTATGACATATTTCGTGCTTGTGCAGGAAATTGTTCTATACATATAGCAGTGTTTTTAATCAACTTCCTCCATGAGTAACCAACCCACCTTGTAAAAGATCGCCAAGCAGGAGTTAAATAGTCACGGAACATCTTGTACTATTGATTGACAGAACTTTATTAATTTCAAGAAACGTAAGTTATTTTAGCTGCGTAAAGGTAATTGTTATTTAACAGAAGGGAGAGCCTTTAATTCCTCTATACCTAAGGTCCCATCCCTCTCCTTCCCGTGGTGCAGCTGTTAGTAAACATGTTATACATGTTGAACCAAAGGGAGGGGCTGCTCATCAAATGGAACTGGTCACCCTGATGAGTTTAATGACCGAATTTGGTATTCTTCCTTTTCCCTTTCCTATCCAGTCTTCCTTGACTGACCTCTTGTTTTTTTTCCGACCCTTATGGTATTAGAGTACTCGAGGCCTAAGGGATCTTTTCCTCTCTTTTTCTTCCTTTCCTTCTATTCATTTGCGCTATCCTGCAATGGCATAGTGTCGACCTCTTTCTAAACTCTTATTCTTTCTAAATACTTAAATATATCGCTAACCTGTCATGGCGACAAGCGACTTCAATGTGGCAATTGAAGACAAAGCTGGTATAGTTAAATCATAACCTACATAGCTAGGTCCGATGGAGCCGCTGACCAAAGGCAGGTGTGGTCCTCCAAACATTTTGGGGGTTGAGTATGGATGATGAAACTGCCAAATCGGAAAAACATAGTGCCCATTCAAAACAGTTGTTGATTTGCTCATGATTATGCTTCCCAAAGCAAAGAATTCCGGAGTAATAGTCCCCCAATTGGATCTCCGGGTGGGGACTGCTATGGGATGTCTCAAGACTTTACATTGGAACGCCAATGGTCTCAGTCAAGATAAGAGAACTGAACTAGCGACTACATTATATAAAGAAGACATTGACATATTTGGAATCACAGAAGCAAACATATCTGAAGAACAGATAAAATACAATAATATAAAAGGATATAATGTATACTTACTTCCTAAAAGTCGGCAAGTTGCAAGTGGAATTCTAATTGGAGTTAAAACTAACTTAATATCAGCATTTAAAATTGTAAAGGAAATGAATGATACAGAAAAATTAGAAATTTCAAAAATAGAAATTTGGAAAAATAAAGAATACTTCAAAATATATTTCATATATAATGCCCCAAAAAACAAAATTGACTTAGACCTTCTAGAAATCACAACCAAAACCATAATAATTGGGGATTTCAATGCACACTCAAAATTGTGGGGATATTCTGATACAAATGCAACTGGCAGAGTAACAGAAGAATTAATACATACCAATAGATTGGAACTTTTATATAATAAAGGTCAATCAGGAACCTATATGCATTATACAGGTTCTACTACTAATCCAGATCTAGTATTGGTATCCTCTGATATAGTAGAAGAAACAAATAAAGAAATCCTAGGAACTCTAGGATCAGATCATAGAGCCATGCTAATTTCTGTTACGTCAAACAAAAATCAAACTAAGGTACAGCCGAAGTCTTCATGGAATTTTAATAAGGCCAATTGGAAGGGGTATAAAAATGAATTAGAAAAAGAACTTCCTAACGTAGTAGAAGAAAATTTAAATTCTACGAATAATACTAATAATAAAATTTGTAACACGCTAATAAAAACAGCAAGAAAATACATACCAAGAGGAAAAGTAAAACTTTACAAACCTTTTTGGACGAAAGAATTAGAACAATTGAAAAACAAGAGAGAAGAGGCTAGGAAAAAAGCTGAAATTAATAAAGATCAAAGTAGTGTACTGGAATGGAAAAATAAAGCTGAAAAATTTAAGAAAACTTTAATAAACACCAAAAGAAAATCATATAATGAATTTGCTGAAAAATTAGATTATAGAAAAGATGGAAACAAAGCTTACAAATTCATATCTTCAATTCAGAAAGAAACCACTCTAAAAGAACCAATGGAATATCAAAACCATAAACTAATTGATGATTTAAAAATAGCATCCAGATTTAATACCAGTTTTACATCCCTTAGAATCCCCAAAGAATATAAAAAAAGAGAGAAACTCCTTAAAATAGACCTCAAGGAAAATAAACAAAATGAAAATAATCTTCCAAATTCTATTAGAAGTTTATTTCATATCCCTTTTTCACAAGCAGAATTAGATAAAGCAATAAAAACAATACAATGCAAGAAAGCCCCAGGGCCAGATAAAATCCATCCCGAATTCCTAAAAAATCTAGGCCATAAGGCAAAAGAAGCATTACTAAAATTCTATAATGCTGTTTGGAAAACTTCAGTCCCTGCAAATTGGAAAAAAGCCCTCATTATTCCAGTGCTTAAACCAGGAAAATCTGCCAAGAATTTTGAAAATTATAGACCAATCTCATTAACAAGCTTTGTTGGAAAAATTATGGAAAAAATGGTAGCTGACAGACTGAACTGGTATCTTGAAACAAACAAATTATTATCACCATCTCAAGCAGGATTTCGGAGAAACCATTCCACAAATGAACAGGTTATATTACTTAGTCAAGATATAAAAGAGGCTTTCAATAACAAGAAAGATACAATCACAGTTTTTGTAGACCTGAAATCTGCTTATGACACTGTATGGAGAAAGCATTTAATAATAAAGCTCCAAAATATGGGTATAAATGACAATATGCTCAGATGGATATCAGAGTTCACAACACAAAGATATTGTGCTACTAAGTATGGATCAGCCATTTCTAAATATAAACAAAGTCATTTAGGAGTCCCACAAGGTGCTATCTTAAGCACAACTCTGTTTAATGTATATATAAATGACTTGCCTAAACAACTACAGAAGTTTGGAGTAGAAACTGCTCTTTTTGCAGATGACTTAGTTATCTGGAACTCACAGAAGTCTACAAATATACAACAAGCAAAAACAAAGGTCCAGGCAGCACTAACAGAACTCCAAGTATGGTGCAATAATAACTTGATGACAGTTAATACCACAAAAACACAATTTCAACATTTTTCCTTGGCCAAAAAGCCAGTAGAAATTGATCTACAGTATGGAAATGCTAAATTGACAAAAACTGACAATGCTAAATATTTAGGCGTACATTTCGATAAAAAACTAACTTGGAAGAAACATATAGAGCATGTAACTGGAAAAGCAACTAAAAGATTCAATTTATTGAAAAGACTGGCAGGAACAAAGTGGGGTAGTTCCAGAAAAACTTTAAATACAACTTACAATACTTACATAAAACCAGTCTTAAAATACTGCGGTGAAATCCTCATTACAGCATCAATATCAAATAAAACAGCCTTGGAACAAACACAAAACCAAGCCCTACGCTTAATAACAGGAGCAACAAAAACTACTCCACTTGAAGCTCTTCATATAGTCTCCTCAAATAAACCAATTGTAACAGAACTTGAACAGCAAGCACTGCTTAGTTATGAAAAACTTAAAAGGCTCCCAAACTCAGATAAATGGGATAAATATCAAACATCTAATTCAACTATGAAAACCCAAATTGGGTTTATACAAAAAGTTACAAAATTAACAGAAAACCTAGAAATACCAAAAACTAAAGAGAATATAATATATGGTGTCAGTCCTATTGACAGTGATCTGATTGATCATAATTTAAATTTAAATAAGCCCATTAACAAAAACGAAACATCTCCTGATGTAGCTAAGATTCTAGCCCTAGAAACCATACATACAAATTATCCTTCAGAAAGCTGGACACATATATATACAGATGGATCGCTTTTAGATGAAAATGGAGCAGGAGCTGGCGGAACATGTCAGTTCTTTTCATTTTATAAACATGCTGGGAAAGATACTACAAATTTTGATGGTGAAGTATTAGCTATTTACCAGTCGCTCCAGAACATTTTCAGCTGGCTCCAGCATTGCAAAAATATTGTTATTTTATCGGATTCTAAAGCAGCTATCCAAGCTGTAGTATCATCTTTCCCAAAAATGGAAAAAATTTTGGAAATAAAAAAAATGATCTGTTCTATCCAGAAACTTGGAAAACATGTTGTATTACAATGGATTCCAGCACATTGCGGAATACTGGGAAACGAAAGGGCTGATATACTAGCAAAGAAAGGGTGTACAATTAAGCAGAAAGAAGCAAGTGCTCTTTTTTATGAATCAATTAAAAGGATCATCAAAAAGAAAATGAATGTTAACTACACAACTAAATTAAATGGAAAAATTGGAGACAGAAATATAAGAATACTATTAGAAAACCCCTTAGTAATACCAGACCTACCTCGAAAATCTGCAGTTGCTAGTATGAGACTCATTACAGGACATGACTGCCTAGGAAAACATCTACATAGAATTGGAATACTTACTTCTCCAAATTGTATGCTGTGTTGTCAAGAGGTGGAAATGGATAGACAACATCTAGAACAATGTGCAGCTCTTCAAAACTGTGAAGACCTGACTTCTAAATATTGGGAAGCAAGAAGGAGAATAACTTCATTGTTAACTCCAGAGCATTAGATACACACACACACACACGTAAGTTATTTTAAAACTATTTAAGAATATTTTAACAATATAAAAGTTTCAATTTTTGTTACCAAAAAAATTTTTTTTTTAAACATCAGATCTCACGCTATAGTCATTAATATGGCAACAAATGGATGTCGAATTATTCTAGTAAAATATATTTTTTTTTATTAAAATTAATTTTAGCCTTTCTTATCAACAAATTATAATCAATCTACATTAAATATGACCTTAATTTTTACTGGAATTATTTTATTATTAAAAATGAATATGGTGTGTTATAATAATAATAAGTAAGGAGTACTCGAAAGAGCATTTGTTCATATTATTTTTTTTTTTAGTCTATACTGTAATCTCTTATTGATTTTACTCTCTTGGGGCACGCTATCAAATGATAACGCTCACGTTTCTGGTTACACAACAAGCATACACACTCTTCATTCGGTTGATGGAATCATTGGGTTCTGCATATTTTGTAATGAAAACCATGTGTAGCGAGTCTGGTCACGATATGCCTTTGGTCCTGACACGCCTCCGTCCATTTCCGGTCTATCATAGCGCTCATACCGTAGAAATCAGGGTCGATGTCCTTCCTTTTTTCCTGTCTTGATATCGTTCACTGAACCATATGGTGTGTTATGCCCTATAATAATGTATTTGCAAACTCCTTACAAAATTATGTGAAATTGTTCTAGTCTCACTGTAAATGTTTTGATATGACCCATAACACAAATATGTTCCGTTGGACTAAGAAAACATCTAATCTAACCTGAGAAGGTGAAGTTGTTGAGGAGAGTAAGTGTCTTAAATTGTTCCACCTTTAACCAGAAAACAACCAAGTAGCAGATAGTGTCATCTGGATACACGGTGTCTAAATATTATGTATTCTTATGAACGTATTTACAAACAACATACAAGTCAAACTGATAAAATTTTAAAATTAGCGACTAATTGTCGCATTAGTCCATATATATAAGTTATTTTAGAAACTTTAAAAAGCAATAAGTTTTAAAATGCTTTTAAAAAATTTAAAATATTTATATGTTGTTCAACATTGCTTATCTTACTATGTCTAGTAGCAAATTCTTTAAACAGTAGTCTAATACTATCAAATAAGTTAATCATACATATCACTGTCCACTGTTTCTGTCTTGAAGATATATTGTTTAGTAGCCAAATTCCTTATTCAAGTAGTCTGATACTTTCAATTAAGATAAACTATAAATATCACTGCACTATTTATGTCTTGAAGATACCTTATTAAAATAAACATGTATGCATCACTACCACTGTATCCTATTAAAATAAACATGTATGCATCACTACCACTGTATCCAGAATTAGTTTGTAATTAACATTTCTGTTGCTATTTCTAATAATATTCCTTTTAGATGTCGTGTATCTAGCTGTCCTAGCTGCAAATTTTCTTAATGGATATGCACATTTCGGCCTTATTTAGCCATCTTCAGTCCTGGGAATTAGAAGCTGTATGGTGAAGTCTTAACTTCATGAGTATTAACCTGATACTCAAGGTGGAACAATTTAAGACACTTACATTAAGTTACCACAAACAGAAATGAAGTTCATCAATCAGTTGAGGAGAGGCTAAAAATCTCAAGGGTGTTAGGCTTACACTCTATCTGCTGTAAGGATGCAGTAATGCATCACTATGCTTATAAAGTTTACTGTGATTGCTCAGTATATAAACTCATTCGCTATAAAACTAAAATATTTTATAAAGAATTTATTGCCGATAATCATGTTATGCTTATAAATTAAGAATTAAAATTGCTCTATTATAACAGAAGAACTATCTTCTGTGCTTTCGTCTCCACCTTTCATTTACTAAAGCCTGACTTAAAATAGAGTTTAAGGACATGTATTCCCATTACCTAGCCAGCTTCCTCTTGCATAGCTATGTCCCAATATAACAATCATACTAACAGAAAGGTTGCCAAGGCAGTAATTTTACACACTTGCAATTGGGGGTTGAGGATTTCAAATCCCATGAGACAGAAGTTACGTAATGCCAGGTTGGAATTTAATCAACTTAAAGACCAACAAAATATGAAAAAAATAAAATACATTAGAAATCTGACAACACCCTGTCATTCCCATCAAAGACATTTCTTTACTTCCTGGGTTTCAATTCAAGCTTGTATTAAAAAAAATAAAAAAAAAATAATTGAAAGCTGATATAGGAAAAAAGTGTATTTAATAAAATATCAAATTAAAGTAATAATTTTTATTTTTATCTTTGTAATGTAAAAAAAAAACAACAGTACAGTAAATATTACCATCTTTGATTGTGGGTAAGTAATAATACTTGCATAAAAATATCAGCTGCCTGCATTTAGAGCAATGGTTTTCAAATAACTGAGATGTATGAACTACCCTTGCCATAACTTAACATAACCAGAGTAATGAAGGGAATTTTAAAAACTTCTTTAAAAGAAGGGGGGGGGGAACTCTTTAACTACATTTATTAATAAATCTCAAGGTAGGTAGTATTACATTCATTGTTTGAGGTCTATACTTTAATTACTGGGATTTTATTGAACTATTTTACATACATCAATTTTTGTGAAACACAGGTATTTTGGCCCTAGGCAAGAAATAATTTCGGCACCTCCCTAAATTGCCCTGATGAAACAGCAAATGTATATATAAACCTATGTAATTGTTGGGGGCAATAGTACGGTTCTCATAATACCTTCCCTCCCCAAAACTGCTAAAACCTTCCTGAGGCATTTCAAACTTGCAGTCCTAGTTTTGACAAATTTTGTCTCTCTCTCCGTCTTTGGTGGTATATGGCCAAAGCATTTAGCTTGGTTACTGTTGCAAAAATACCAATGATGGAGAGCAACATATCATAATTTGAGCCATTTAACTACTCAAATATTACTGGGCAAGAAACATGACAAATACTGTTCAGAGGATCTGATTTTGGTTATGGATCTTAAATAAGTAAGAAGCCTCATGCTCACGACCAAAGACCTGAAACCTATTCAGAGGACTTTGAAGGAGATATTTTCACACTGAAAAATCTACCTCCCTTGACCAGGTCTGAATTTCAGCTCTTAGGTTCAGAGAGAGCTTTGTAAGCAGGTATTTTATTGCCAAAGCCAGGTGAGGTAAAGCACATCATAATATTGCAAAATATAAACCCAAACACGATTTATTAGTGACTGCTTCCAATTGTTAATTTTAATAAATCTACTGGACTAGATTCCTGATATGAGTAATATTTTTTATATCTTCTAAGGCCTGGAAGTTCGAATCTCCTTACTTGAAAACCAGAAGCACAGCACAGAGTTTAGTAAATTACATTATACTGCTAAATTAGAGTGTAATGGAATGTATATAAAGTTTCATGTCATAAAATATTATTGGAAAACATTTCCATTCTTTAAACTTGCTGGAAGAAGAAAAAAAGGGGGAAAAAAAAAACTTTTCCACTCTCTACAATCCCCAGAACATAAGCCTTACAATAATCATAAAAAGACTATGTGAGAATATACTGTACAATATAAGCTAACTGCTTCTGCTAGCTAGAATACTTTCCAATTTTAAGTAAATCCACTTGTTACATCAAGGCTACCCTCTTATGGAGCTACTAAAAGAGGACTATTTTAAATTCTGCCAGCTCTAATGTAAATTAATGTTTGTAGATAACAAAAGATTTCCTTGTAGTACATTTCCGTCCACAGCAAAATTACAGTAAATTACTGCACTTCAGTGAAAATTTAAATATACAGTATTTCTTAAATTCTTGATTGAAATATTAATTAAGGGATATTTCGTAATTAATACAAAAACATGTAACTTCTGTAACTCCATTTTCATATCTACAGAGGTCAGATTATTTCATATGGTCTAAGCTGTTTAAATCACTGACAGCAAAGATGGAACTGGTGTGGATGTGACCAACGGCACGTGCCGCTGGGCTAATCTATGCTGCTAAACAAGTCTGCTGGAATTGCTCAAGTGATAGTCTCCTTAAAAAAAAAAAAAACTGATAAGAAAAATGAATGTGGATGTGCCACGTGGCTTCAATTGCGAATCAGAATGCCCCTAAACTAGTAATTAAATCCGAACCCATATTATCATGGCTCAGATGGCGTGGACAAACAAAAAAGTTATAAATTTAATTGATTTATACTGGAATTATTCTGTATTGTGGAACTATCATTTGAAAGAATATGAAGACAGGAATAAAAGAATGGATGCTTTATTGGAAATCGCAGTTAGATTTGGAGTAGAAGAGGAGGAGATTGAATGAAAAATTAAGAACTTTGTGTATCATTTAATGCGCGACTTAAAGAAATAAAGAGAAAGTGCAAAGTCCAGTGCGGGAACTGATACAGTGTTTACAAAAGTAAGTGGTTCTGCTACAACAGCATGCTGTTTCTCGAAGATAGGCACTGACCAATAGAAATGACGGAAACGCACATGCAGGCAAGATGCAGTACATATTTTTAAAAATATTTTATTGTAAATAATTGTATAAATAATGAAAATAGCTTTGCCCAACATTGAACCCTTCATTAAGTCATTTGTTCTAAATCATTCTCTACTTTGAAGTCAAGAGACCATAGACAGAAGCCACCTACAACGGTGCCCTGCCCTTTCAAGCACAACAGAATAGGACCGGTATTGGGAAGCAAGAAGAAAAATGTTGACTGTATAACATCATGTGTAACCCTCAAAAGTGGAACACTCTCTAATATTGTATTGTACTGTTATGTATTGTATTTTGTAAGCATTATGTTATGTTAATTATTTATTTGATTTTTTTTTAGGTTGCAGAGGTTAATGATATCTTTTCATGTAAACCTGCCATTAGAAATAAAAAAACAAAAATATAAAAAAAAACTTTGAAGACATTAAACATTAACTGATATTAAATCGTCCTCATTCTCTGTTCTTGACTTCTTTCTTCAGTCTCAACTATGACAGCACAAGAAGTGATGAGTATATCTTCCTCAGTGAACATTTTTGAAACTAAATGCCAACAACAGTGTGGACAGATGTTCAAATATTGGCTTTGCAGAGCAGCCTTGCTGGCAGCATTCAGCAGCAATGTGTGGACAGGGCTTACGAACAATCCTTGGGAATCTTGTAAACAAAACTTTCATATGAATCTTTTATTCAAGACAATAAACCAACTTTTAGACATCAACTTATGGGAGGGAATAAACAGTGGCTCAGTGAGGGCTGGCCTTTAGTTCTCTTGTAGTAGCTCTGGGTAAAGAATGGCTGAACAAATCACCATTCAAACGTGTATAAAAATTTCAACAAGTTATTGTACTATACTTCCTGTAACTAACAATATATCCCTAATGTAGCATTAGGTAATATCTAATAACTTTTTACAGCTATTCATGAACTGTGTTGCACATAATATTCTGCTACATTAATTTCATCCAATCAACTAATTCACAAGAATATTATGAACAATACAAATATATATTTCTGTAATTGAAACACTTCTAGAAGTTTAACAAAAGACAACAGTTACAAACCGGACGGAGCTGTCAATTGTGTAGGCAATACTTCATGAAGATCTGTACATAACACAGCTTCTTTTTCGTGGCATGCACAAATTAATTACATACACTGCACCTCACTTCTTTGAGTGAATTAGGGCATTCTTGTATTTTCAAGTAGATAAGAAATGTGCAAAACAAAACTCAGATTAAGTAAAAAGAAATATGACAACTACACAATACACTATTTCAGTTTTATATATTGGTATGCATTTGTAATTAGGAACTCTGATAATTCTCAAGCGAACATTTTTTAAACTCTTCGATAAACAGGTTAACATTCTTTGGAAAGAAAGGGTGGAAATGGAGTAAATTTCACATTAATTCTTTTTTATGAGATTTCTTATGTAACAAAATATGAATGTATTTTAACTTACTGAAGAAACTAAAAAATAAATCCAGGCATTCAGAAATGAATTTACATACAACTACGGTACTGAAAGGTAATAAAACATTCAATTCAAATTAAAAATATAAATGTAATGTCACAGATATTATGCAAATTTGAATTCTTGCACGATTCTTCAGTTAAAAAATGTTTCAAAAATGTTTCCCATGATTCTGCAATCTCATCAAGTTTTTGGGTAATTCACTGATGCTCCATGCTCTTTTGGAATTGGTTAATTCGTATTTTCATACTTGGAGATCAGAACACAATGCTGAATTTTCCTACAAAAATAAATAATAAAATAATAACTAATATCTCAAACCACAAAATGACTCCAATTCTCTTTTGATTACATGTCAATTTCCACAAAGAGTTTTTGGCAGTACCCTGCTGTGGAGCGAGTTACCTCTACACATGAGAATCCACAATGTTCAGTTGGATGCAGCACACCTAATGAGTATGCTCTTATGAAGTGGTCTCTCAAGTCACCTGACTTGACACCATGTGACCTTTTTCTAAGGGGGTACATTAAGAGATAAAGTTTATATGCCATTTTTCCCACCAAATTTACAAGCTCTGAGGAACAGGATAGCAGTGGCTGTAATTATATAATTATAATTAACAGATACACATCATCTCAATGTGTGTCGCATAACAGGAGGAACATACATAGAACTTCTATAGCATATGGAAACTTGTTTTCTTTTTACTTATTGCTTTTTGTTTTATCACTCTAGATCTCATAACATGCCAACAATTCACAAGTGAATTTGGGGAAACCATTGTACTAGGTCTGTCTTGTGAAATACCGCTTCCACAATGTTTTTGGTTAGGATGGAGCAAGAAACCAATTATTTAGTATTAACACTCCCCAGATATAACCACTTTAACTTCGTGGTATATTAAAGAAAGTGTGTATTCGTAGAAACCAAAGGATCCCAGTGATCTGCATGGTTTTCCAAATTCTATGTTATTTGCTATGTTAAGACTGTAAGTTTGGAGAGTTGCAGTGAGGAGAGGGGGGGGGGGTTAAATTTACGGCTCTGGTAAATCTTCCGTTGTCCAACATTCCAACAAGGTTCAGTATGGATTTAATACACACCCAGATGGATCAAACTTGATTTCTACATATACATCACAGAATGTATGCAACAACTTAGTTTTTAATGATTACATATTCTGTATGGTGACCCCTACCAAGATGTCACTATGGGATTCCGGATACCATGTAGCATTTCCTCTAACTTCCATTTACATTAACAAAGATTCCTTTAATTTAATTTCTTAAAAAATATTACACAATTTTTAATATAACAAGTTTATAAAATTACACTGTAGTGCAGTTTTAAGACAGAAACATTTCATTTTCACTGCACTGGAATTATCCTTTGAACACTTTTTAGCTGGGCGGAATGATTGTTATTTTAGGCACAAGTAGCTACCAACACACCATTAATAAATCCATGTCTAATACACAAGCCATATCTTACACGTTCAAATATCTTAAGGTAAAAAAACCTGGAATGTTTTACATATCCTGTCATTACACACTCTCTCTACAGAATGTGTAATTTTCACTTCCTACTAAATTATTTGATATTCACTCACATGAATCACGATAATTATTAATCATACAAATTCAACAGTATTACATTCACATGAAGGGTCTGTACTACAGCTGTTAGATAAACATCTTCAATTTCCAAAACTGGAAGATAAATATTTTTCCTCATAACATCACTGGATCTTAACTATTTGATTGCCATCACAATAGCAACATTGTACAAAAATTATTGAATTCGAAGTTGGTTTCATGGTTGTAGCTTCTAATCTTGCCAGCATTCTGCTAGTTGTCACTACAGTTATAAATTGTGGAAATATTTTACCTTTTTATAATGAATTTAAAACGCACACATCTTTTAAAAAGTGTGTGAAACAATTTGTGCCTTTCTATACACCATTCAGCTAAAGAGTGAAGTGGATGTAAATAAAACCACGTGATTACAGGATCTCTTTTCTTTATTCACATTTGCTGATTGGCTCTGAAATAGTAGACAACGTCCACCTTCTCCAATGCATTCTCCGCACACTAATATAATCACGTATTGAATATAGAAAATGTATTTGAATTCTACGTTAATATTAAAATTTATAATTATATTAATATTATAATAATTTAATGTGGTGACTGTATTGCATGACAATTAATGTTTGGTTATTAACTTAGCCTTTATCCCCCTGGGATAGAATATTAAATAACATAGGCTAAATATTTTTACGTTGGAAGACTTATTTTAAATATAAAGAAGAGCCTTAGCACAACATGCTTCATCCTTTTGTGTTGTAGCACAAAGTGGAGGAAAAACTATAGGCCTAATATTAAATGTATTTAACACATCTTGTGAAAAGTTCGCTCAACTTTTAATATGTGAAATTGTCATTGAAATTCACCGGTGTGTCAGAAACTAGTATCTACGGTATTCATGAAGAGATATCAACAAAAGGTAAGATTATGACCAAGGATCTGCAAATTGTTCATGGTTTTTTTCCAGCACACTCCCTACATTAAAAACATTTTATCACATTAAACTGTGATACTGATATTCTCAATAGTTAATCCCTCTACAAAGTAGAGATTGAAATTGGTACTGAATGTTTCAACTGAAAGTGATAGTAATGCTATAGTGGACAGAGATATTTTTTGGCCCACGCATTATTTACATCAGGTACGAGAATTAGAAAAGATGGAAGAAAAATATACTATACAGATGAAAATTGAGTTAATGCCCAATATTAGAAGTATGGAGTAACAAAACTATGAAATCAAAGAAACGGAGTTTTTTTTATTGGGGTTAAGTACAGGGTAAAAGATCCCAATAGGAAATAGACTCAACTTTTTGCATATATCTTTCTGAAGAAAGCAGAATCAAATATGCCATACTGAAGAAAAAGTACAAGGAAACAAAAAACAAAGCTAAGAAAGATCACCAACTAGAGGAAGAATGAAAACTGGTAGAAGAAGCACAGAATTGTCCGTATAAGGTATTGAACCCCAGAAATCCAAAATTCCCTAGAAATATCCCTATTCAGACCTGGGAAGAACACATGATGACAATATTACATATGAACGTCCCAAATGACATGCCTCTGCATGATTCTAGTAAAGACCTTCAGGAAGGAATCGAGTGGTACAGTGAAAAAGAAGTTCGTGCAGCAAGAGAGTTGTGAGAATAGAAAAGCATGTGGCCCGGATGGAATCTTCAATGAACACAAACAGTTGGCTCCAGAATTGGGAACGCAAATAACTAGTCTTTTTAATAAGTGTATACAAAATGGTAATACACCTTCAAATTGGAGATCAACCATGAAGATGTTATACAAAGGCAAAGGGGATGCAGGAAACCCAAATAACTACAGAGGCATAGCACTAGAGTGTACACTGTTTAAAATCTTTACAGGTCTCATAGCAAATAGACTCACCAAAAAAGTCCAAGACTTGCTCCCAGAAGAACAATTCGGATTTAGGAAGGGAAGGTCTACCCTCCAAGCAGTGCAATGTCTGCAGAATGACATCGAGGACGCACTATCAAGACCTAGAGGGAAGCTACACTCTATCTTCGTAGACTTCAACAAAGCTTTTGACACCATTAACAGAGGTATTCTATTAGAAAAACTGGAAACGCTGATTGGCTCTCAAAATTATATAAGCAGAATCATAAGGAATATCCTGAGTAATAACTATGTAGAAATCAGTGATGGCATAGCAAGTTCGAGACCAATAAGTCAGAATATCGGAGTCCTGCAGGGAGATCCCCTAAGTCCGTTACTTTTCATATTGGCTACAGCAGATGTTACAAAGGCAGTAACAATAGAACATGTCAAGACATATATATATGCCGATGACATGGTAATAGTGTCACCATTACAAGAAAGTCTCCAGAGGGCATATGACTGCCTTGTAGACTGGGCTGAAAGCAACAAATTAAAGGTGAACAAAAGCAAAACTGTGTCCATGTCATTCAGACGAGGTGGGAAACAAGTTTCCTTTTATCACAGACAAAGACTGTTATCATCTGTGACTTATTTTAAGTACCTTGGTGTGATTTTCCAATCCTCCGGAAACGTATTCACAATGCATGTCAGAGAAAGAATGGCAGCAGCAGTGAAAGCAATGAACGATATAAAACAGATCAGCAAAATATCGCTTAATACAGCCATGAAATTGTTTCACCTAAAGATATCACCGATTGCTACATATGGCCTGGAAAACATTTGGATCCACATGACAAAGAAACAATTACAAGAAATAGAAAAAGTCAAAGCAACATTTCTCAAAAAAGCACTCTGTCTCTCGAAATTCACGCCAAACCGCCTGGTGTATATACTGGCCAGAGAGAGTTTCTACATAGAGGAGATGCGACTTGACAAATTTCTTCCAAATACAAGAGGATACGAAGAGCTATTACAAGAGTTTTCTTTTCTGTAGCGAGATGAGATATGGATCGGTTTCTATGGTGCAGATGCCATGATCTCTCAGGACTGGATGCAGAACAACTATGAGCTGAGACATGTAGTAACGAGATTCGCTGTTCATGGCTTCCACCACCTGATCTGTGCTAATGCCAGTTTTCATCAACCGGGAACTTTATGTGTGTGCAAACGATGCGGGAAAGTGTGTGAGAGGTATCATGTGATGTCATGTGAAAGGAGACAAGAATCTTTGACAGCATTTTGTACTAAATGACCAAACTATGCACATTGTGCGATTTTCCTATTTCATCATTTATATAACAATAATTATATTGTAAAGTTTTATTTTAACCTGATATTAACATGTTTCAACTATTTGCTATTTTGTCTGCATTTTCCACATTATCATTTATTTCAGAATGTAAGGCACACCTTTTAACAAATTTTGGTTGCTCAAAATCACCATGTGCCTAAAATTTGCATAAAATGTGAACATTCTCAAAATTACAGGTAGAAATATTGAAGTAGACTTGAGGAGAGACCCAGATGATTCTGACATCAACAGTGATTCATAATAAAGAAGAAAACTATACCAAAGGAAGATTTCCCAATAAAAGTGGTCACTAATAAATCCTACCGGTTGTTGTTACTGTCTTGATTTATTTAACGATGTTCCACTTTAATACCGGTAAATAACTGCCTCGGGTTCTTTCCAATAATGCAATGATAGTGAACACACAGAAGACAGAATGTGAAACCTGACAGAGTAAAATATTTTGAGGGGCATCTTACATTCGCTTTCGAATCTTATTCACTTGATGAAGGAAAATATTTTGGGGTGCGCCTTATATTCGCATGTGCCCTTAATTCGGAAATATAGGGTACATTCCAAGAGGCTGGTGGAGTGATACATTTCATTTTAATTAAATCCACTTCATTCTTAAGCTAGATGGTGTATGTATATACACAATTATATATCACTAAAATATAAGTAAATAACTTTGTGGGTTAAGCTTTTCAATTTCAAAATTAGAATTCAGCTGTTGACTATAGCTCTTGGTTGTAACTTCTGATTTTACTCGGCTTGTTCCAAATAAGCAATGCTAATTGATCTACCCAACAGCAGAATATTCTTCTTTTTACATGAGAAGCCTTACTACTTGTGTCCAAGGTAATTTTCAGATAAATGTGCAACCTCCAAGATAAATTTAAACCAGGGACTTATCTGGCAAACTTAGTACAGGCCCCAAATTTTTGGGAAAGTCATTCATACATGAATCTGAATCATTCTTGATCTAAATAACTTCCACTCTTAAAGAGAAAAACAGAATGGATTTTTGTATAGTCTTTCATCTGTTTAGTAAACACACATTCCAAAGCAATATAAGTATATCAGCTAACAGTGTAAGATTTTTAGAGCCTTTCAAGAATGAACGCTTTTTATACCTAGGTAAATGTATCAAAGAACTGTATAGAAATGCATGGAAAGGGAATAAGATTTTACAAATAGCTGATGGTGAGTAGGTTTAGTAAGGTTTTCTTTTCAGATTAAACTCAACTGCCATGCACCTTTTTACTTTGCTTCTAGTATGTTGTGTCATTAATTTGCTTTGTAGTAAAAATCTGACATATGAAAAGGACAACTATTCTTTGTACTACATATTCTTTAAACAATAATAACATGTATTACGTTGCTTCACTGTAAAAAGTGCCACTGGTTAAACAATTATTTTTGTATTGTTAAATTTGTGTTAAAAAAATAAAAATGCTAAACCGTTCTGAGATAGGTTTAGAAAAGAAAAGTGTTTTCATGAGGTTTAGAAAAGAAAAGTGTTTTAATGAGTTCATTAAAAAAAGTTAAGATAAGGCACACACAAGCATTTATTAGTATTGCTGATGCAATTTTTTTTTATAATTTTCCGAGGACTTCAGGAAATTTTTTCCAACTAAATAAGACACTTTTTTTTTCGAACCATAAGACATACTATTTTATGTTTAAAACAAGCTTTGAGACTACTTTTGAATAATAAGCGTTGAAAGTTGAGTGTGTCTAATGAACCAAAGTAGGCCTAAACTAAAAATTAATATAAAATTAGGGTAAGTATTGTCGGTAATACCATAATAAACAAGGTGTTGTATAGTGATAAGTTAGTTGCAAATTGTGGCACAGACTGTACAACTGTGCACTTTTCAATACTGAAATGATGAAAGTGGGAAGCTAGATATACAGTGTGAAAAGGATGGAATGTTGGGTTCTTTTATACAAAAGGAATTATCCCCGTGGGGTTGTAAAAATGAAGGCAGCCTTTTTCTGTTAAATTTACCATATACTGTACTGTATTCAGGGTGAGAGCGTGTAAAAATATTTTCAGTCTTCGATGAATTTTTGTTTAGAATCACACTAGATAATAAGGAGTATTTTTTCAGATTTCTAGTCTTCTTTAGCTGCCACCTCCATTGAATTTATAATTATTAGGGATCCTAGGGGAAACTACAAATAAATTGACCCTTGCAAATTAGCTGAAAATAAGTTAGCGGATACAGTTTTTTCCTCACGTGCGATGATGATTCATGATGTTAGATACACTCACCTGTTAGTACAGCAATCAAGGAAGACAGATCAACCCAAAGGAAAACAGTTTTAATTTTGAGGACTGGACCAATTTTGCCCATGGCCCTCCAAGTCTACTTATGAAGTACAAAATTAAATTTGTAGCTGAGAGCCAACAAGGCTGCAAAATTAGTGGTCTAATTCAAATGTCAAATCCAGAACTTGATGTTTATAAACTTTTCCTTTTTTCCCCTTTCTTCTTCATGCATGAATTAATATCAGTTACAGGATTTATAACCGACATTCCACAGCAAATGTAGTATTGTATTGCATTTTAATGGTCAAACGTAATGGGTTGTTTCTAAACACTGAAAGATGGTTGTAGCAATGTTTTCACCTTTAAAAAAATAAAAAAAAAAACTGAAGTTCTGCAATCATACGCCAAAATTTTATGGTTTAATAAAAGACACGCCTTTGTATAAGACATACCTCAAAATTTAACACAAATTTTCATTGGGGGAGGGGGGAACTGACAGTAAAACAATGACAATAATTTAAAAATAAAAAAGACTGTAGGCCTAACAAAATACTGTAATAGCTATTGAACAGTGCACTGGCCTTTTTGAAACCTGGTACATACAGTGAATATATTACGTTTCATGAAACAAATAATAACACTATGATATTTCCCCTTCAAATTTGTGAACCTTACATTCTCAGGCTGTTTTAACCGTGTGACTGTGAATAGTTTTTTCTGAAATTGCAATGCCATTTTGAGAATTTTCTTGAACTCACTTCAACACTAGATTTTCTATTCCCGGCCACATGGCAAGTTTTCCGTATTTTACACATTCCCTTTACACAATGCCCTCCTTACCACGCCACATTCTGATCATTTTTTTCTATCGGTGGTAATCCAAAATATCTTTCATCATTTCTATTCCCATGTTCCTCTGCATAATTCACAACCTGCAACTTCTTGCAGTATATGAACATCTCCTGCTAGTACTTTCACAATATTAACTAACGATAAACACACAGTATATCGGTAAATATGCTTGAAATCTCAACTTAGTAACTGATGAGTTCACTTCAACGGGGTTCCCCTACTGTTGCACCAAAGTCACAAGAAGATCATATGCACTGTTGCCTTATTTGGCTGAACAAATTTCTTGGAATATCAAAAGGAGTGAAATGTGACAAAGATCTTGGAAGTCAAAAGGAAACACAAGGCTTTGAAAACAAAAGCTCAAAACATCTGTATGCCTGTTACATAAGGCACACTGCATTTTAAGGCCTATTTTAAGAGTAAAAAATTGTGTCTTATACATTGGAAAATATGGTAAGTCATCTAATAACTGAGAACTTATAAAAATCTCATCTTTTGAAATATATATATATATACATATATAAAAAAACAATGCCGGTGATTGTTTCATGCAAATGGTGTCCAAGCAATTATTCCTTCCTGTAAAGATCACTTATCACCAAGATCCCTATTCTATTGTCTTTAAACTTTAATCTAAGTTTTTTAACAGACATTCAATTATAAATCTTCAATACTGATAAAATACATTCTTGATACAATTTTAAATACGACTTTCAGGCATCATTTAAATCTTACTTAATTACAGTAAGTGGCATCTTAGATTGTCTCAACACGTCTCTTATCTCTGAAAGAATACACTTTTATAACACAAACTTAATACATCCTTTTGGTTTCATTAAGTGTTTCTAAAAAATCTATGTTTTAACATGACTAAGCATATCCACAAGTGAAGAGCAACAAAATATTTCAGTTTGCAAGACAACTCTAACTCAGTTCTTTGCAACAAACGATATCGCTCTTTGCTTTTTAAGTACGTACCTGAACTCAGTTCTACACTGCAAATTAATTAATTAATGCTTTGTATTAATTAACAGCATTCCAGCAAGAATAAAATGCTGATATATATATAATAAAAAAAAAGAGCACCTTAATTGGGGGGGGGGGGGGGAATACACACCATTTCTGTAACTTATTAGTACATAAAACGACTATTTGGTAAAGACTGATAATGGGAAACACAGTGAAGTCACAATATATTATTGTAAAACAAAATACAAAAAACTTCATTTAGGAATAACTAACATGTTTCAAGAACTGTTGCTCTCATTCTCAGCTGA
This sequence comes from Ectobius pallidus, assembly GCA_964059195.1. NCBI lineage: Eukaryota > Metazoa > Arthropoda > Insecta > Blattodea > Ectobiidae > Ectobius > Ectobius pallidus. The sequence goes on from CAXKWD010000010.1 coordinate 108,714,326, forward strand.
TTTTGATAGTTAAGCTGAGGATGAGAGCAACAGCTCTCGATGTTCTAAGGTAGTTATGCGTAAGTGATTTTTTTAAAATAATAAGTCTATTTGGTGTTAAAAAACTAACCGAATAGAGCAACAACAAAGGCAAGATTGACAGACTTTCAGGACACCATGCTATTAAGGACATCATCAAGAGAGTGCTTGTATCTGCAGGCTTTTCCTCAGTCCTAAAACCACAGTGATGGAAAAAGACCTGATAGCTTAACTCTGATACCATGGTCAAGAGGAAAGTCATTATTATGGGAAGTTACTTGTGTTGAAACTTTTGCACCATCTCATTTGTCTAATACATCTAAACTAGCCGACTCAGCCACAGCATCAGCAATGTACTCAAAGTTTAATAAATATAAAGACCTATTGGACAACTAGAACTTTACTGTGTTCCCTGTGGAGACGACGGGACCATGCAGTACAGATGCAAATATCCTGGTGTCAGAAATAGGAAGACTGGAGGCCTTAACTGGAGATTTGTGGTCTACAGAATTCATTCGACAGAAGATCAGCCTTGCAATTCAAAGAGGTAATGCTGCTAGTATTTTGGGATGTTTCCTCGAACACAGGCGCTGGGCGAGATTTTCTCTATACTTTTTAGAGAACCACAGTTAACAGACTGGCAGTTTCCACAGCAGGTTTTTGTGGATATAAAGAATACAGCACGAGAATCGAGAGAAACGACTGCTGCTAAATAACAAACTGTTATTGTATTATGTATATATTATTGTGTTTCATTATGATTCTGCTAATTTTATTTCCAACAAATATAAAAATAACAGCATTTTCAAGGTACATAATAAATTGTTTTAAAAAATAATACAAAAATCTGACTTTAAGGCAGAGCCTAATACAGTCGACTCTGACTAACCTAGCCTTTTATTTTAACCCTTTCAGAGCTGAATTTTTATGGTTATATAAGTAATCCTCTAGTAAATTTATCAGTGGGCGTTAAGTTTGAAATTAATGAAAAATTTTCAGTAGAATAGCTGGTTTTCATACGTGGATAAAAATCCTAACTTTTGACATATGATATTACTCTATTAGTCTTAAACACCTCTGCTTTAAACAACTGTTTGAAGTGACACATTTATAATTCAGTAGTAGTGAAAAGGTTAATAGTGGGGTCTATTTATTTATTTAAAAAAAAACACTTGCCCGATTACATGGGCCTAGATTATTAGGCCTATATATTAAAGGATTTATGGTGTTTTATTCCATGAAACTGAAATGAAAAGAAGCCAATATTTGTTAAATTAGTTAATTAGTTAGGGTGTTGAGTAGAATGCTACAACATATTTTTCACTACAACTGAGAGAACAAAATTAAGGAATCTGGAAATCCTCTGTTAAGGAATGGCTGGATTAGCAAACCAACCATGGGAAATGGTGCATAGAATGGCCTCTATGGACGACTATATATCCAACATTAGTCTGAAAAGATAACAGTGTGAATTTATATAAGAAATTTACAATATAAGGAATGGTCATGATGAGAAAATGTATACTCAAACGGCTTTCTTTTAAACTGAGCCACAATGCATCTCCACTTGTTCAAGTTACAATAGATATGTAACTGAGAGGAAAAAGTACCTGTGAAAATATAACAGTATAGTGAATAATAATGATACTCAAAATAACGTAAGGCTTTGTTTTCCCCTTTGAATGGCTTGTTTGGCCAAATCACATTTTAATGACTATAAAGGTTGTTGTATGTAGAAAAGAATAAGCTGCCGCAATTTTAAACTGATTCTTCACCTTTCATTACTCAAATTGAAGACTTCTCTCAATTAAGGATGTAACCACCATTTTTGGAAAACACATTTTTTGACTGAATAAAGATGCACAATCTTTTTTTATATTTCGTGTCAGCATCTACAGATTTATCATCAAACCATGTCAACAAATTGAAGAGTAAACGTAAGAAGAAAATATCTTTCTTCCTCAAGAAAAGTTTTTATACTGTTGGTTTCATCCTTATTCAAGGAGATCTTAAATTATCTTTTATCTTTTAAGAAGATCCTATGTAATTTATTCATAAGACAAACCAGTGTGTAATTCTGGAAAAATCTTTCATAGATTTTATCATAAAAATACTTACAGGTATTACTATATCTTTGCAATAAAAAAAGAAATTAATGGCCGGTTTCTGGTACGACTTTTATCTGCTTTCGCAGAGTTACCTGTGGTATAACACGCTGGTATGTGCAAAAGCGGTTTCTGAAACCATATTTATCGTTACAGTTACAGTTACCAGCGCTCGAGCTGATAACTGCGCCAACACGCGTGGTTACCTGGCTGTTAGCTGTGATTCACATGAACGTCACCTGTGGCGCTAGTATATGGTCCGCTTGTTTGGCTGTGTTTACGTTTTTGTGTTCACATGCAGTATTTTTCAGTAATTTTAAATAGTTTAGTTTAATTTTAAATAGTTTAGTAGTTTAGCGTGCTTTTTTATTCTCCGTTCGTGCAGTGACCAGTCTTCAAGATAAGTCCAGGGATTGGCGAGTTCCGTGTGGTGTAAAGAACTGAAATGGAACTTACATCTTCATCATCATCGTCTTCGTCATCTCATACCTCAGATTCTTCGTCTTCCGATGAAGAAGATTTGGATCTTTTAGGAGCTGTAGCTAGGCCTAAGGTGTTCCGAGCGCCGAAACATCCTTTTGAGGTTTATGACGACGGAGAATTTCAGGTGCGCTACAGGTTAAGGAAGGACACAGTGGCAAGATTATTGGATCACATTGGTCAGAACATTGCACCAGTAACCCATAGAAATCAGTCAATAAGCAGCATAAATCAGATATTAATTACACTTCGATTTCTGGCTACTGGTGCTTTTCAGATTTTGGTGGGCGATGACATGAACATACACAAGTCGACGACATGTCGCATTATTAAAAAAGTCATCCCACAGATTGCTGCTCTTCATGACACTTACATATACATGCCACGAAATGCAATAGAAATTGCAGAAGCAAAAGCATCCTTCCATCTCATTGCAGGGTTTCCATCTGTAATAGGATGCATTGATGGAACCCACATCAAGATCCAGTCTCCGGGAGGAGAAAATGCAGAAAGGTATAGGAACAGAAAACACTACTTTTCCTATAATGTTCAGGCTGTATGTGACAAGAACTTGCGCATCATGAGTATCGATGCCCGTTGGCCAGGATCTACACATGACAGCACAGTGTTCAATGCCTCTACACTGAACTTAAGATTTGTGCAGGGAGAATTTCCTAACTGTTTCCTGCTGGCTGATAGTGCATACCAACAGAAGAAGTTTATCCTCACGCCAATATTAAATCCTCAGAATAATGCAGAGGAAAGATACAACAGATCTCACATAAGCACGAGAAACTGCATTGAACGGTGCTTTGGCGTTCTCAAGAGGAGATTCCCGGTGCTCGCTTTGGGGTTTCGAACCAAGCAGCAAACAACATTAGCAGCAATAGTTGCTGCTGCTGTGCTACATAACCTGGCTCTGGAAGAAAAGGAGGATGCACCTGAGATGGAAGTAGAGGCTAACTACGATGATCCAGTGCCAACGCAAGATCTACCAGATAATCATGGGAATGCTGTAAGAGCTGCAGTTGTTGATAGTGTATTTAGATGAGTGGGGACATGCACTCTTGGTTCCAAATGGTGCGGCCCAGCAGAGTCTCTGCAGTAGTTGTTTTTTCCAGTTTAACGCTAAAGTCAAATTGGGATCTGTTGAACAGATGCAAGTTGCTAGCAACCCTAAAAGGCTCTTTTAAGAGCCAAAACAGGGGCCTAAGGGAAAGTGAAGTGATGTTAGCAAATGACATATTTTGCTCATTAATATAACCCTATTTTAACTGTATTTTATTTTATGTAGATGTAGATATCTCGTCCTGTAGATCCTGTGTTGAGGAGGGCTCAAGGATATAGAACACGTCAGATCAAAAAATACATGCATGTTATAACAGTAATATAGGCCTACAGAAGCTGGAAGCTGCCAAATTTATCCAAGCTGGAAATATTCCTCCAAATTGTAGAAGGTGTGAGTTATTAAAAATTCCTTGACAGCTGTTTTGAAAGGTTTGCTCTTTCTTTGAATACATAATAATTTAATGTTGTTTGGAAGCTTGTTATATATCTGTACTGCAGAATAATAAGCACCCTTCTGAAAGAGTTTTAACGAGTTATTTGGTCTGTGTAGATCATTCATGTTTCTGGTAGTAGGCCTACGTCCATGTACACTAAAATTAGTTTGAAATTTATCAATATTATTCACTACATAACACATAACAGAGTATATATTATACTCCCCTGTAAGAGTGAGGACCTTTAATTTTTCAAATAGCGGTTTACAAGATTCCCTTTTTTTCTTTCCACATATTATTCTTATTGCCCGCTTTCGTAATCTAAATATTTTCTCCCTATGGGAAGAGTTGCCCCAGAATATGATCCCGTACCTCATTACTGAGTGAAAATATGCAAAATATACCATAAGTAATGCATCATTTTTTAATATATTATTCAAAATTCTTAAAGCAAAGCACGCTGAACTCAGTTTTGGACTTATCATTTCTATGTGTGTCTTCCAATCAAGATTTTGGTCAATTTGCAGTCCTAAAAATTTTACATTGCTAATTTCTTGTATGAGTTGTGTTCCATAATTAATTTCAAGATTTGAGATACATCTGTTTTTTGTCCTAAATTGTATAAAATGGGTCTTATCAATATTAAGTGTCATTTTATTAGCTAGAAACCATGTGTTTAACTCGTGAAAAGCCTTTGTAGCTATTCTTGGTAAATGTTCTTGTGACGTTCCTGTTACAAGTACACTAGTATCATCTGCGAAGAGCAATACCTTTGATTCGTCACTTAAGTTAGAGGGCAAGTCATTAATGAAAATTAAAAAGAGCAAAGGTCCTAGTATTGATCCCTGAAGTACCCCATTCTTAACAACCCCTAAGTTAGATTCATTTCCATTTATTATTACCTTTTGAGTTCTATCAGAAAGATATGATTTGAACCACTTAAGTGTTAAATTATCGAACCCATAATGATCCAATTTTTGAAGTAATATTTCATGATTTATACAGTCAAACGCTTTAGCTAAATCGCAGAAAATTCCCAGAGCATACCGGTATTTCTTTTTATCTAACGCTTCCAGTATTTCTGTAGTAAGTTGAAATGTAGCATTCTCAGTGGACATGCCACTTCTAAATCCAAACTGAGATGAAGTAAGAATGTCATTCAAATTAAGATAGTGTATTATGCGGTTGTACATGACTTTTTCAAAAACTTTTGAAAATGAGGTTAAGAGCGATATAGGTCTGTAATTTGATGGTAGATTTTTGTCCCCTTTTTTAAAGAGGGGCTTAACAATAGCATGCTTCATTTAATCGTGAAATTGGTACTTTCATATTTTTCAATGGTATCGATACAAGGGTTGTGACAATATTTTATTTTTCTGTTGTTTTGGATCACTACTGTCACACAGGAATTTATTAATATTAAATTTGGGGAAGGAATTTTTTATGGAGAAGATATTGTTTACCCCTGTTATAATAAATGGTGAAAGTCTTGTACTGCCCTGAAATTACACATTGTCCGGCTCTGTTACGTCAGAAAGGCTTATTGCGTCAGAGGCTAATGTAGGCCTTGGAATTCTAGTTGCTCTCATACTGTGTTGCGTAACAAAGGATTCATCTATGTAAGCTGCTTTACAACATTTTTCGCCAAATGTAGCATTAAATTAATTGGGGATTGGATCAGGCCTACTCGACGCCTTTCATATGAAAGACAAAATTATATTTATTGTCATAAATTACAGCTGTTTGACTCTTATGAACACTGGTATTTTAACAGAATTATAACTTTTTTGGGAAAAAATAAAATAAAAGAATTATAGTACTTTTAATTTTAAAACTGCATAGTGCAATATTTATTTGTTTTTATGTATGTAGAGTAGATGAAGAATTGTAATATATGATGTATAAGAGGGAGAAGATCACGTACCTAGGTATATAGAAAGAAAATAAGATACTAGAAAATGTTCACTCTTCATGGTATAAACAAATAACTATTTTACTATTAAATTGTTAATGTACATTCTCAGTCAGCTTCCTTTCAAACCAATATCCACAAAAGTTTCTAGTGCTTCACGGTTGAAAAATTCCATAGAATCATGAACAAATGTGAAATGTTACCCGAAGAAGCAAACGCTTGTGATCGGGGGCTGTTCATTTCAATACAATAAAGTGACTTAGACTAAAATAACTATTTACACTATTTTAAAAAATTGGCTTTCAAAACATTGAAAAGTTTGAGTTTACCATAAGGAAAGAACATGTTATATTTACAACAATGGAAATATACTAATAAATACAATAATACATAATTTTTTGTGTTAAACAGATTTTAAGATAAGACAAATCAATTATATCTATATCTTAAAATTCAATATGGAAAATGTTATAGAAATTACAGAAGGTAATAAAAGTAATTACATGAATTTCTAATTTTAACCTAACCTGTAGCACACAATTTCTAACTACCCATGATTTCAGGAAGTACAGTCGGTCAAATAAAAAACGTCGGGACTCGTATGCAGTTAAAATTAAAGTTTTCACGCATTAGTTCACAAGTTTCCTATAAAAGACATAACATACAGGTAATTCTCGGAACATATGAGGCCATGCGATAGGAGGGAAAAAATGAACAATACGGAAAGCACAACACACGATATTCAACTTAATATATTGTCATAACTTAATTCATTTTGCTTTGCGTCATGGCACCGCATACAAATGCTAGCTTGAGAGAAAGTGATGTTAGGGCTGTAATTGACCTGCATTTTTCGGCGTCTCAAGCAGCGAGAAGGTTCCATATTTCTGAAAGAGCAGCTCAGAGGTGGGTACTTAACTATAACGCGACCGGAAGTTTTCATAGGAAGCTTGGATCCGGCCGGCCGCGTATTTCGACGCTGGAGCAAGATGCTAGATTGGTCGCTGAAGTTGAACGTAATCCGTTTCATACTGCTGCATCCATGAAAGCTACTGCTCAATTCCCTGGCCATCTTCAAACCATTAGGAACCGGGTAAGATCCGCTGGTATACGTTCTAGGCGAGCACTCTCTAGAGAAGTCCTGAAGGAAGAACACAAGGACGCACGTCTCGTATTTGCAGTTGAAAAAACTGGCTTTGACTGGAGTAGAGTGATATTTTCAGATGAAGTTAGTTTTTCGAGTGCATCTTCGGGGCCAGTTCTAGTGTATCGACCATTCGGTACCCGGTACGATCCCAAATACACTGCAACTCGTGCAAGGAGTGGCAGGGTAAGTGTGACATGCTGGGGCTGGCACGCTCCACCGAATTAGTGGGCGGTTTAACCAGTGGAAATACAGTCGGTTTCTTGAGAGGTATATGCTTCTTTACGCCAGGCTTCGTTTTCCTGATGGAAACCTCCAGTTCCTACAGGATAACAGCCCAATCCACACTGCTCGATCGGTTCAAACCTGGTTCGCTGAAAGACCATATATAGAGATGATAGACTTTCCAGCGCGCTCCCCAGATTTAAATCCTATTGAGAATGTGTGGGCGGAAGTAAAGAAGCATATGAGAAGGAATTGGCGAACCCACCTCCAGCTTCTGAAGCAGAAATGTGGGAACTAATTCAAACTGCTTGGGACGCTGTGGCAGACAAGGATAATTATTTTCTAAACCTTGTAGAGTCAATGCCCAATAGAGTGAGGGAAGTTATAGAAATGGATGGTGGATGGACTTCCTACTGAGTGTGTGGCTCATTTTTCGCTTATTCTTATTTAAGTTCGTTGTTATGTTTCGATATGTTATCTTCTATTTTCAGTACGTTTCTTATTATTTGATGCCACAGATACGCATTTGTTGTAAAATCATACTTTCTTCCTTGCTTTTTGTTTTGTGTGTGTCCAAAATTCGACACAAACAATGATAATTCATTAGAATTAATTATTATGTTATTCTAGTCATTGCCGCGTTTGAAAAAATACACATAAATAAAATCCACTAAGGATCGAACCCTGGTTGCACACGTTCAATTCCGATGTTTTGACCATTACGCTATCGTGAACAGATGAGAATAGCCTTCATAATTCTGATGAGATTGTATTATCCAAGCTTGAACATACAATTAAGCCAAAGTTATTGATTTTGCACTACAAGTACCGGTATTATAAAATATGCCAAAATCTTTAAAAACCTCTCCTTGGATAATCATATTCCATGAGAATTTATTAATTATTAATATTATAAGAATTTACAACAAAGAATATGGCGGATGTGAGACATATAGCCACAGCCTTCTATACATGTTCGTTTTGGGACAAAACGACTAAATAATCAAGAAAATACATGGATAGACAAGAGGCACGTGTGAACCTAACCTTAAGTCTTCCTGTACATGCGCATATGCTCGTTCGTGATACTTAATCAAATACCGCCCGACGTTTTTTATTTGACCGACTGTACTACACCATAATATTAAAGAAAGAATATTATCTATCCTGAAACACTTGCATGAAACAGAAAATGAGAATACTGCATTCAGATAGCTAGTCTCAAAAATGGTTAGTTTTAGGTTAATTTAATCTAATACAAAAGGTTTAAAAGTAACGCTAACAATTGATTTATTAAAAAATAGATATGAATTAACTTATGACTACAAAAAATAAAGATAGGCCTGCAGATGTCAAACTAGCCTACCTCAAATTTTACTGGAAACTAGGCCTACTAGCTTGAAACAAAACTTTACATTGATTCATATTCTTTGACTTTAATTTTATACTCTAGTTCTTTCAGTTTTAGTTCTGTAATTTTGATCTGCTTTTCAATGTCTAAAATTTCACACTTTTTATTGTGCTGCTCTTCTTTCATTTCCAGTTCTCTTTTCTTTATGTTGAGTTCTTCCTCCATCAAACTTGATTTCTTCAAACTCACCTCCTCTTGCATAGAGTTCCTTACTCTTTTTGAGGTTATTATCGATTCAGTAATGGAGTCTAAATAATTTGTCTTCCTCTTTAGCTTTTTTGATGGAAGCGGCGTACAGCCCTCATGCTCGCTGACATTCCCTGCATTCAGCTCTAAATCAATGTTACTCTCACCTGGTGTAACTATTTCTACGGCTTGTCCCCCATTACTTGTAGATGGTGTGGCAAGCCCAGCATCCAAAATATCACTTTCGCAAGTCACAATAATAGGGATGTCATTGAATAATGAAGCACTAGAGTCAAAAGGGTTCCTATCGCACTCAAATTGACTTTTCAAGCCTGCGACAATTTTCTCGTCAATCACATCAGATTTGGGATTGTAGGTACCTCCACCTGTCTGCAGGCACCCAATCTGGAAGGAAAAAATAACTAATTAAATTTTGGGGATACAATAGGCATAAACATAATAAATATAAGCTAGAATTGAATACTAAAAGCTCAATATTTTTTGTACATTATTCCTATAATTATTATGAGTACTTACCCTGTCTTCATTATTATTTTTCCTGGCCTTCCTCTTCATGACGAAATACAGCTCTTTTAGCTGCTTGGGGGTTCTTTTCCCTGACTGATTAGAGGCATTGAAGGCCTCGCACAAATCTTCCCAAGCATGCTTCTTGTCTGCCAATGTTGCCCCATCAGTCCGTTTATTTTCTAGAATTCCTTTCCTCTGAAGCACTAAATCCACCAGAAGACTCTTCTCAAAGCTAGTGAAGTTTTTCGACCTTTTATCGCAGGTATCCATTCTTTTAAAAAATCAGCACGAAGAAAGTAGGCTACAAGCAAGCTGAAGGAAGTCTGCATAAATAATGCATTGGTAGCGACAACTGTGGATAAAGCTAGGAACCAGCCAACAGTCAGCTGTTTTGTTTAGTGAGAAACCTTTGCGAGCAAAATAAACTAAAAAAATAACTAGAAAGTCTACAGCAGTGACATCTGTGGACGTTGTGAAGAAGACGGGCAGAGGTAAATCACGCTGTTAGTAACAAGCACTGATAACTGGGCAATTTATGTTTCAGAAACTCATGAAAGTTATCTGTGCTGTTAAAATTGAAAGTCCGTGTAGCTAACTCTATGATAACTGCGATGTACCAGAAACCGGCCATAAGTCTGCAAATTACAATGTAAAGAAATGAAGACTGCCCCTTTGTCATCCTCCATTCAGTTACTTCTTTCTCTTCTCCACAATTTTTTCTTACATACAATATAAATGATATGATAGAAATGGGAAGTAATTCCTAAACTCAGAACAGAGTTTATACACAAGGCATGATTTCACACCTTAACCAAGAGGATTCTTCCAGTTTTTATCCTCTCATAAAAGTTAGTGGAATCAAGATGAAGATAACATAATTTCATAAATGTAATATGCCATCATCTTTAGCTGCCGTGCCACTACCACTGCTAGTTAAATGTGCTGAGACTGAGTCATCTAGATTTCCACCAGTAAGATCGACAATCTCGTCTTGATCATAGCGATCATCATCTGATCCTGTTGTGGCTGCAGAATGTGTTGACTGATGTGAACCAGATGATAGCTGACTTGTTCGAGAGAATGAACCTCGTCTTGGTGGGGCTAATGTACGTTGGTTTGCAGGCTTTACTGTGATGATGAGGTTAGAACTATTTGCTACCATCATATCAGTGACCTAAAAAACATTCATTAGGACCATAATTAAAGTGTTTTTTAAAGAGGACAGGTTTTAGTCGCGGAGTATTTAGAGGGAAAGAATGTGGATCGGACCATTTGGTTAAAGGAAAAATAAATTGCCATGATTAAAGGGAAATATGGATGACACAATGCATCAGCAACCAAGGGAGAGGGATTAATTGAACACTGTTAGAACCAAAGTCATATTTATTACATGATGAAAGTATAATAATGCTGTATGCTCACTAAAAACATGATGCAAGGTGACTAAAAACATCAAAGTGGAATCTGACAGCACTACAAAAGAAAGTATATGATTTCACAGTAAAGGAAAGTAAGCAAATGGAGTGTTAGGAACAGGAAATTGGAAAACAAAATGAATTAACTGGATTACCAAACATATTTTGGAAGAAACTGAAGAAAAGACGAAGGCATATCAGACTTTGCTCAATACAAGTAAGTGAGAAGAAAGGAAGACTCAGCATCTTAAAAGCAATTACTGTGTAAAATGTGATGATTAGATATATATATATATATATATTTTTTTTTTTTGAGCAGATATAAAATACCGGTAATAAGATATCTAAAGACTACAGACTGGAAACGAGAGAGAGAATAAAAACTATATCAAGTCCAGAATCTCGAACTTTTGATCAGCTTTGGAACATAAAGACAGTAGAATTGGAGGTGGCAAATAAAGGCAGGCATAATTACTAGATTTCAGCTGAGACTATTGTTATAGCAGAGAACAGACGTAAGGCCAAGACAGAAGATAATCTTGAGTAAGTTTGCAAATTAAACGCAGATATTTCAAGATCTGCCAGAATCTATAAGGAAAATTACATTAAAGCAATAAAGAGACATGGAAAAGCACAAGCAGAATAACAGACCAAGGGACATGTTTCACATCATTTGTAATCTCTCCAAGGAATTGATACTCAAAACTTGAGCAGTTAAGAGCAGAGACGGCACCTTAATCCTTTTGTTTCAGTTAAACATTTAAATTTGCATAGCTGTTTATCTAAGGACATGTCCTTGTATTAAAAATGCATCACTTTTTTCTCATGGAGGGAAATGTTATACAACACTGACACGACATTAAACAAAAAATGGTGAAATGCAAACATGTTATATGTGGGTCATTCTACAGGAATTACGCTCTTTTTGTCCTCTCTTAATACTCTGTAAATAACATTGTTATTTCTATATTTTTATCTATCCATGTTTAACTATGGGACCCATTGTTATAAACTAAGTAATCAATGTCAAACTTATGGAAACTTTTCATAGTGAATTTCAGCCCTTTTAAGCAAAAAATCACTCTCCTGGGCTGTCCCCGCTCCAGGTTTACAGTACTCTATTGACTATAGAAACAATGTGTGGAATGATTATTTTAATTCACTTTGTGACATTGTTCTTTATTGTATTGGGGACTAGTTCACATGTATGTTTCAAATTTTTGAAGTTTGAATAAGTTTGTACTCTGTTCAAAAGTTCAGTCCCCAGCTTCTGAACTCACTCTCCTGGCGCTATAAGAAAAATTTGAGGAAAAAAGAGGGAAGAAAACTTTTTGCTTCTCAATGTGGCAACGCTGTTCCAGACCAGTGAACAAAGAAGACCAGTGAAGAAAAGACATTTTTGTTGTGATTCCTGGTGCAACTGAGCAAAATACATCTTCACTTTTAAGTAAATATGTTTATTGCCAATCACTTTCCTGGTTGTAGTATTGTTTTAAATTTAAGAGTAAAAAAATTGAAAATAGAGCAATTAAATGCTTTTGGTGATTCAAAAAGTCTCCCTAAAAGCCTAACATCAAGCTGTGTCTGTACTACCTGCACATGGCAAAAGGAATAAAAATCCTCACTCTCCTGGCTAAGAAAATTAATCACTCTCCTGGCTAACTTTTTCCAGGAAAGTGATATGGTAGCCAGTAAAGTGATTCGACATTAGTCCTGTAAGATTCTTGTGCACTTTCTTTATTTTTACTTCTTGGCTTAAATAATTCTTTTTCCCTAATAAATGTATGACAGTTCCTAACATTTTTAAACATATTCCATCAATACTTCGGAAAATTGTGAGGACAATTTGTAATTATTTTTTAAACAAAAACTAGGCCTATGTTGTTTTGTGAGTTACATCTCAACTCCCATTCTGACCTAGGTCCTAGATAGTTTTGAAACCATATATACTGAAAAATTAAATTTGGGAGGTGTGATTCCACCGATATAATAGCATCAGTAAGTAAAATCACTCTCCTGGAACTAAAAATCAATTTTGGTTGACAGTAACCCCAAATTTGAGTAAAGTGTATGCATTGTATGCTGAAAGTTTCTTCTTTGGATAGAAGAATAACCAGGATTTTTTTCTGATTTTTTAAACCAAATTTAAATTTTGAGTTCTCATTATTTAAAAAGCAGACATTTCTGTAGAATGACCCATGTGCTCTCTTTCTACTGCGATGGCATACTACTAAAGACATAATTATATACTAAAGCATATACTGAGAATATCATCACTAGCAAGCTTTATTCTATATTATTATTATTATTATTATTATTATTATTATTATTATTATTATTATTATCATCATCATCATCATCATCATCATCATTATAATAAATGCACCCTGAGATGTGTGTATGTTTGCTTACTCCTCCGAGACCCTTTGATTTAGAGATATGAAATTTTCACCATATGTTCCCCATGACTTTAAATTTCATCCTGATAGCACGGTTGGTTCGATCAAAATTTAATTTTTAATTCAGGTTAAGGTTACTTGTTCTATATGCAGTCATGTACAGTCTATATGGACTGCATACTACTACTAGGAAGGGGTGCACACGAGATTCCTACAATAACTGCTTCCTAACTACTTGCATTGGTTAAGCAGGGAAACAGCACGACTCACTCTGACTACATACCTGACCTAATATCACATTTCTGGGGGACTACTTAGTTCATGAATCAGTTAATAATCTGATATAAGAATATGTCAACTTCAACCAAAAACACGTGCCTATGCCACTTTTGGTTATCTTTTTTATTTTTATCACATTTAAGTGCACATATTTTTATATAAATTCACGTGTGAAGCGACAGCTTCTAGCAGCAAAATCCAATGAAACATAATATTTACAGCTTTGGGTTAAACAACTAAGCCCAAAGCAATTCTAACACCAGTATGCACTGCAAATTACTGATATAATTATATTAATGTTGTATTAGCAAAAAGTTTAGGAGAAAAATAAAATGTAAGCCTGTATATATATTTCCTTCTAGAAAGTATTATCTCTCTATACCGGTATCTGTCACAACGAAATTAATCCACTTGCAGTAATACAATGAGACAAGCCATAAAATTACCTATAGGTTTTACTCACAAGTTTTGACTATTCGCTTTGGCTCCTATTCATTACTCAGTTAATTTTGTAATTATCCAATAAATAGTCACATATATAGAACTGAGACCTCAAGATAAAGGCAAAGGTTAATTTATTACTTTTGACTATTTAGCTCATGAATCAGTGACTAATCCAATATAGGAATATGTGAAATTTCAACCAACTGAAAGTGTCTATCGTCATAATTTTATTGTTTTAGTTTTATTGCTTTCATTTTATCATACCTACATTCAGTTATTTTTGTATGTGAACTTGTGCCTATGTACTGAAATATCTTTCCAGTGTACCTTCTTTGACAACATAATCGCAAAGACCAACATGGTGGGCAATTAGAAGTGTAGCTACAAATCATATCTGCACCATCAACCCTCAAACGATATCTGCAGATTAACGAACATTATCATGAGCAGTAATGAACAAACTAAGCAATCCTGCTTCATCAACCACACCTACCAATACATATACCATTTCTCATACATCTTGAATATCTGAAGAGGAACTTTTGTCATCATTTGATTTCATCATCTTTTAATTTCAATAATTGCCCATTTACTTAGTATAGTTATAATGGACATAGCCACTACCATCTGTTAACACATCCCCCTATTAAATACAGGGTGTCCACCAAGTAATCCTGACGAAATTCCCGGCTTATTCCCTAATTTTCATTGATCATTTCAGAAATTCCCGACCAAAATATGAAGCAGTTTCTAACAACTGTGTAAGAAAAATTATAGGATTATACATACTTTAAATAAGAAAAACTTTTAGTAACAAAAGCAATTGCAAACAATAATTACTTAGGCTATAACAGATACAAAAATTAGGAAAAATAAAATAAATTAAATACACTTTCATATAGGCCTATTATTGCCTAGAAGTCTTTTTGATCACACTTTGCAATTTTTCTAATTTTCCCGGATATTTTAACAGATTCATTGACTTTTCCCGGATTTTCCCGACCATACGAAATTCCCGGCGTTTTCCCGGATTCCCGACCAGTGGACACCCTGTAAATAGCAAAGACTGTATTCCGAAAAACAAAACAGCTAATGAAAAGTGTTGTTAATAATCGTTCGGGATGTGACCATTGCATCATACTGTATTTACTAGGATCTAATGCACTTTTTGTGCATTTGTAGTATTCAAAATTGGGGTGCAAATTAGATTCGATGGTGCATTAAATTTCAGAGCAAATCGGTTCCATAGTTCGACGGTAACTTTGATCACATACATAACAATGCATTGCCGTAATTATCATTTTTGTTACATTTACTGTTGGCCTATTACCGGATGTACAAACACAGACTGGAGGGTCAATCCATATGAAATCATCCAATGGGTGTTGCTGACGTATTTTATTTTATTTTTAAGTATATATTTTCTGTTTCTATGTGTATCTGGGAGTACAAAACAATTTTTTTCACATTTTTATCACTAACGCTTTGGCAACTAGTGGCCATTTTGCTTGGAAGGATTTGGCATTTTTGGCATTTTCAAAGGTTAGCGTTAAGTTAAATAACTATTTTATTTATGAAGATATCAACTTGAAGTAAAAACCATCTTAATCTACAAGAAACATTCTACAATTCATGTTATGACCAAACATTTGTTAGGTCTTAAGGAAATAATCTAAAACTTTATTAGAAAATGCAGTTACGATTAGAAAAAATTAACAACTTTATAAAACTTTTTTTCATTGAAGGGATGAAAACACATGTTTCATATTTTCCCCCCACAAAGATATAGTAGATCACTAGATGCTAGTAAAATTTGAGATCATTTATGTAAATCCTTTAGGTCTTATGAGTCTTCAAATATCGAGATTTTGCAGAATTGTTGATTTTCAAATTAAAATATCTCAAATGGGACTGAACAGAAAAATCTGAAATTTTCTCAAAATATTCTTCTAGTGCCTAGGAATCAACATATAAAATTTCATCACTGTGTTCTGACCAGAAGTATTTTATTTTTAATAAAGAAAATGCTAAAAAATAACACTGTCAAATGAGCGAATAACAGTGTTAAAATACAATAAAAATTGTCAAAAATAATATAATTATTTGTTGTTGCTAGTAAAATTAAATATGTCATAAAACTAACATATTAAAGAATATTATAGGAGAAAAATTCCTCCGGCACTGGGACTTTAACCCAGGACCTTTGGCTATTCGCGCCAATGCTCTGCCAACTGAGCTAAGCCGGACTGCATATGACATGACTTGTCTGTCTGTGAGGTAGACCATTAGGGCAATCAGTCATAGGAGAGAGGTTCCATCTGGTGCTGTGAATTGAGGTCCAGCTTAGCTCAGATGGTAGAGCATTGGCCAAACCATTGGCCATAGGTCCTGGGTTCTAGTCCCAGTGCCAGAGAAATTTTCTGTTATATATCTTAACATATTAAATGTTCCATGGTAGAAGTCATAGTGATCAGTACTCCAGCAGAAGGAGACCATATTGCGACATTTGCTGAGCAAGCCAGAATATGCTGACTTGAAAAAGGCAAGTCTCTACAGACTCCTTTGTAGCTCCTTTGTTCAGTAATCAGTAGCTGTGCTTGACTGAAAATATAAAAAAAGTTGCCCCTTCACTTAAAAAATATCAATTTCACCAAACCACCAGTTCTGGTCATAATGCAGGCAACAATATCCTTTACTTCGAAAGGTCTTATTTCAAATTTGGGCAAAATGGAAATACTATGTTCACCATAAATATCACTTTTTGAGTGAATGTAACACCTTATGATGCTAGAAGTTTGTTCCACAGCTGAGCCAAAGGTTTAAAAATTGTTTATACAAGTGTATAGGAAATACCTATAATTTCTTCAGAACAAAATTTGAACACTTCTTCTGCTGAAGGTATCTGGTCCAAATATGGTCTTTGCAAACTAGCCATCGAGACAGCCCTCTTTGTACCCCCTCCAATCCCATCGCAAGCATTCTTTCCATAAATATCACTTTTTGAGTGAATGTAACACCTTATGATGCTAGAAGTTTGTTCCACAGCTGAGCCAAAGGTTTAAAAATTGTTTATACAAGTGTATAGGAAATACCTACAATTTCTTCAGAACAAAATTTGAACACTTCTTCTGCTGAAGGTATCTGGTCCAAATATGGTCTTTGCAAACTAGCCATTGAGACAGCCCTCTTTGTACCCCTTCCAATCCCATCGCAAGCATTCTTTCCATTAGAAGTGGCAAAAAAAATGCTATTCAGCTTCAAAGTGATTGCAAATATTCAAAAAGTTATTTTTGTTTTTGTACTGGCTACCTTCTCCATCGCTAAAATAAACAATTTTTTTAACTGAAGGGGCAACTTTTTGTATATCTTCAGTCAAGCACAGCTACTGATTACTGAACAGAGGAGCTACAGAGGAGTCTGTAGAGTATTGATCACTATGACTACTACCATGGAACATTTAATATGTTAGTTTTATGGCATATTTAATTTTACTAGCAACAACAAATAATTATATTATTTTTGACAATTTTTATTGTATTTTAACACTGTTATTCGCTCATTTGACAGTGTTATTTTATAGCATTTTCTTTATTAAAAATAAAATACTTCTGGTCAGAACACAGTGATGAAATTTTATATGTTGATTACTAGGCACTAGAAGAATATTTTGAGAAAATTTCAGATTTTTCTGTTCAGTCCCATTTGAGATATTTTAATTTGAAAATCAACAATTCTGCAAAATCTCGATATTTGAAGACTCATAAAACCTAAAGGATTTACATAAATGATCTCAAATTTTACTAGCATCTAGTGATCTACTATATCTTTGTGGGGGGAAAATATGAAACATGTGTTTTCATCCCTTCTATGAAAAAAAGTTTTATAAAGTTGTTAATTTTTTCTAATCGTAACTGCATTTTCTAATAAAGGTTTAGATTATTTCCTTAAGACCTAACAAATGTTTGGTCATAACATGAATTGTAGAATGTTTCTTGTAGATTAAGATGGTTTTTACTTCAAGTTGGTATCTTCATAAATAAAATAGTTATTTAACTTACCGCTAACCTTTGAAAATTCCAAAAATGCCAAATCCTTCTAAGCAAAATGGCCACTAGTTGCCAAAGCGTTAGTGATAAAATGTGAAAAAAATTGTTTTGTACTCCCAGATACACATAGAAACAGAAAATATATACTTAAAAATAAAATAAAATAGGTCAGCAACAAATTATTTTATTATTGGATGATTTCATATGGATTGACCCTGAAGTTAGGTATTATTTTGACATTCAAGCTGAGCCCAATCGTTTTGAAAGGTGGCAGGGTTCAATTTGTAGTATCTATTATCCCCCAGTTCCTCCTCTATACCACCTAAACCATTATAATGACCTTTATTCACCGGCATTCAAAAATCCACTATGGTATAAAGAGATAAAAAAGCAAATAAAAGATTGTCCCACTGATGCACAATACAGTTGCCAACAAACTCTATTTTTATGATTTAAAGATTCAAAATTGGGGTGTGCACTAGATTCGAATAAAAACAGTAGGCTATATCGACTGTCACATCAAAGGTTGTCCAAAGAATATTTCTATGGTTTGGCTTACAATAACAAAAATAGTGAGTGGAGGAAGCCAATGTGTTCAAACTATTTTTGTGGTTTTCATTATAAGTAAGTGGAACACAGCTTCATCTAGTGATAATGTTTGTGAAGGAAGTGCATGCAATTCCCTGTGTGTGATGTCGGGCAAGAGCACACGGCTGCCACAATACTAGTGCCCTTTATTCCCCCCCCATTCAATGGTGCCCACATTTCACAAACTCCTCGCAGAACACTACCCAAGTGAAGAAGAGTTGACTGTACTGACGTCACAGAGCTACCTTCTGTCCTCGCCAGTTATAAGTAAATGGTTAATTCTGCAAGCATTCGCTAAATAGTCACAATAAATGTAAATGTATAAAGATACCGAGCATCGGACCATTGCATCGTATACTGATTGTTGCATCAAAGGCAGTCCATATAATATTTCAATAACAGAAATAGTGACTGGCGGAAGTCATTGTGTTTTATTTATTTTTGTGGGTTTCATTAATAATTAAATGAATAATTCTGCAAGCATTTGGTAAATAGTCACAATAAATGTAACTCTAGGTCCAGATCATCTCAAGATAAATTCTGGACCTCTCGTTATATTACCTATGATAAAAACTTAGTTTTTGTTGCATCTTTAAGAATTCATTAAGATAAAAAATCAGACCATTAAAGTAATTATGAAACCTGACAATGCCTCAACAGATGGTAACCATACCATGGGGACATGCACTCTAGAACAGTTCTGGCTGTATGTGGGAAAACTAATAGCATCAGTTACAAAATAGGCTGAAGACTTACTGAATATATTTAGTTATTTAGGAAGTTGTACAGTCGGTCAAATAAAAAACGAAGGGCAGTAATTGATTAAGTATCACGAACGAGCATATGCGCATGTACAGGAAGACTTAAGGTTAGGTTCACACACGCCTCTTGTCTGTCCATGTATTTTCTTGATTATTTAGTCAGTTTTGTTCCAAAACAAACATGTATAGAAGGCTGTGGCTATATGCCTCACGTCCGCCATATTCTTGCATGGAAGTTCTTATAATTTTATTATAATGAATAAATTCGCGAGGAATATGTTTATTCAAGGAGCATTTTTTAAAGATTTTATTTTATAATAGCGGTACTTGAAGTGCAAAATCAGTAACTTACGTTCAACTTCGGCAAGCAATCTAGCATCGAAATATGCGGCCGACCAGTCCTATGAAAACTTCCGGTCAGCTGCTCTTTAAGAAATATGGAACCTTCTCGCTGCTTCAGAGGCCGAAAAATGCAGGTCAATTACAATATGATTGTAAAACTACCACCAGACTACGGCCTAACTGTAGTAAAAATAAACATTCATACATTACAGCCCTAACTACACTTTCTCTGAAGCTAGCATCTGGATGTGACGCGATGACACAAAGCAAAATGAATTATGACAATACATTAAGTTGAATATCGTGTGTTGCTCTTTTCTCGTAGTTCATTTTTTCCCTCGCTGTTCATTTTTTTCCCTCCTGTCGCATGGCCTCATATGTTCCGAGAATGACCTGTATTTTATGTTTTTTATAGGAAACTTGTGAACTAATGCGCTAAAACTTTAATTTTAACAGCATACGAGTCCCGACGTTTTTTATTTGATCGACTGTACTTTCACCAATTACTATCTCACCTGATCTAGAGTCTTGCCGTTGACTTCAATACCATTGACTTCCAGAACTTCATCATTGACAGCAAGAAGTCCTGTGCTTTCTGCTAATCCTCCAGGCACCAGACGAGAAATGAAAATTCCAGGCACTTTTTCAAGGCCAGCAGGAGTTACTCTAACAGACGTCCCATCCCGAATATAAAATCCTAGAGGTTTGTCTGAGCCATGCTTCAGCAGTCTAACTCTCCGGCATGTCTCAGGCACTATATCTACGTCAATGATAGCTGACACCTGTAAATAAGATTATGTAAATTGTAATTTCATTCTGAGGACAGTGCTCTAAGATGAATCTAATTAAATTCGAACACCCCTCCCAAAGGAGAGATTTTACATGTAAAAGGGGTGATTACAGTTCTAACATATTACATTTAGAAGTTATATTCTGAAGATTTACCCTTAGAATACCACTTGTTAAAATTTGGCATGCAAACGGGCAATTATAGTTCTAACATAATAAATTTAGAAGTTATTTGTTTGAAATCTTTTCTCTTAGAATACCACTTACGTTAAAATTAATTTTACAAAGGCTCTCTTATGGAATCTGGATTCAGAAGAAGAATAATTTAATCTTATCTATCAGATGACTTGAAAAGGGACACTGATTTCTGTTTATATGTATTTTTCCATCTTGTTGGACAGTCAACTTGCAATTATCCGTGGAATGTTTATTCACACATATTTCCCTAAGGATGATACCCCTTACAGGAATTTAGGTTAGCTCAAGATGACCTTATAGAAATCCTATACTTCTTTTTGGGTATTTTGGGATGAATCACACATTTAAACAAAAACAATACAGAAAATGCTATATTGGAAATGAACAGCTACTTGATACATAAATTTAAAAAAATGGACTGTGGGGCACTGGCTTAAGATTTGTTTTCTTACAATTTTTCGTTTTTGATCTAAGGTTTTACAATCTGAGACAAGACAAGATGCACAAACTCCCCTCCCCCAAATGAAAATGGCATTTATGAGGTCAGAGGACAGCAAACCATGCACATTTTAATCTCAGGGTAGAATTGAGAACTTGCACTCCATTTCAGGATCACTGATTTTGAGAGATTAAAGACTTTAAGAAAATATTCCATTTACCTGTCTGAAGTCATGTGGATTTGAAATACAAAGGTGAGCCTTGGGTTTTCCAGGTGTACCCAAGATGGACGAGATGAGGTTTCTTGGCTTGTACGTTCCATAACCATTCAACTCCTCAAGACTCTCTCCTGGAACAAAACAACCACGTTTAATTTTAATAAAGAAAATAACACTAAATGAAAAACAGTAATATATATATATATATATCAGAGCCTTGTATGGGAAAAAAAACACTGTATTAAAAAAGTCATCCCTCGAACCAACCAATCTTCAGAAAACAGGTCTGCAAACTTTCCAAGTCCACTTGACCTTTGGAAGTGTTGTCCTGTGATATATCTCCATGATAAACATAGGAAATTAAAAAAGAATAATAAAAAAATAATAAAAATAACTAATAATAATAATAATAATAATAATAATTCAGTGGTATTTTGTTATTGTGACTTTTACTAATAGTAGGCTACTTTTAAACGTAAAAGTACATACCATACAACCCTTGGCCAAGAGTATTTATGCCTCACTTTACAGTGTAATTTGAAGTTTGGAAACTTGCAACTAAAAAGTTGAACTTGTTGCAGTGTTATTTTTGTGATGCAAATGCTGTTGTTGAATTTCGTGAATGAGGTATTGGAAAAGCAACGATAAGTGATTGGAAGAAAATCTGATTCAAGACAGAACAATTTCACGAATCTGTGACTGAGCAGAGAATCAAGGAGCACCATACATAAAAAAATTCAGACCTCCATAAAATGGATGAAGCCGTTTTTGTATGGTTTTTGCAAGAAACACAGGGTGTTCCTACAATCCAAGAAAAAGCACTCCAGTTTAGTAAGGTTGTGAATAGCGATTCCAAATTTGGGTTCAGAATATCTGGGTTTTTGAACTAGTGGGGTTTGAACCAGCGGTGTGCTGCTGTATATCATTTCTACTATACCACAGTCAACATATCTTGGGAATTCAGCATAACATTTTAAAGGTTTTAACACGATACTGTCAGAAAGGATGAGCTGGAATGGGTTGGAGAAAGCTATCTGTATAGTGAATGAGGGTGCTGGTGGTAGCAACTTGTTCTGATGAATGAATTGTATATTATTTTCTTTATGGCATTATAAACCATCAGCAAACTGACCACTTCACTTTATTTTTGTTATTGATGTGGATTTCAATGTGAAGCAACAGTCTGCTATCTGAAAAGGTGACTTTGGGTCATCGAATACGAGAAATATCAAATTATACAGGCTGATAGATCCTCAGAGGCATTACAATTTTCCTGTATTATTATTATTAGTAGTAGTAGTACTGTAGTAGTAGTTGTATTAATAACAGTAGTAGTGGTAGTAGTAGTTATAGCAGTAAAAGTAATGTAAAGTAGTCCCTATACAGATCACAAGATCCTTACAGTTCCAGGAGATTGAGGCTCCCAGATTTTTAGACATTTGGTTCATGACAGTGGTAGGTAAGATTCTCAGCATTAAGCACTGGTGTCTTTACCCCGAAGATTGATCCTAATCTCATTTCCCCCCAGGGTCACAGTGCCAATAGAAGAATTCAGACAACTGAAAAACCTCAACATCCTCATTGGGATCGAACCCATGATCTTCTGGTTCATAGCATAGTGTTTCAACCGACTGTTCTATGGCATACCCCAGTTGTAGAGTTGTGTAGAAAATAAAGCAGTATTGTGGAAATAATGTAGTATTATTTCCTGGATACTAGATACACAATTTACCTCCAAAATCTAACACAGGTACAATACAGAATTCCGCAGTATCCTTAAGATTCAATTCTACCGCCATACTGAACCTGATGTAAAATCCAAGTGACTCTGCATCTCAATTATAATGCATGAATAAAAGCAACGGAAAATAAACTAATAAATTCATGAATGTAACGATGGTAAACTAAGTATAATATGCATTATCAGTGGACCACAGCAGAGACAAACAACAGGCTTGTATTATATTATTTTCAAATTGAATTTTTCAACACTCATTTTGCTGATAGTTGACATGTACCGGCGTGATAGCTAAAAGTAGCGAACTTTTTTTTTTTTTACCGCTTTCCCCCGATTTTTTTTCTATTTTCATTTTGGGCAACCTATGACTCCAGGCATTTCGCATCGTGGAGTCTGTGGTGCTTTCAGTTAAGCCACTGACTTAAAAGAAATTGCTTGATTGCATCCTTCTCCAATCAGTAGTACAAATTACTGTAATCTACACAGGAAGTACGTGATATTTAGTGAGATACTAATATCTCCTCTTCTTCAGATCATCTTTATTTTTAGTCACCCTGTGGTACACATTCCTCGTGTTATCAACAGTATGGTGGGAGTTCTCAGACCTGTTGAGACTTCCAAGGCCTTCACCATTATTTCATCACTGGAGAATAAAAAACGGTCATTAATGCCAGGCTTAACCGCTCTTCCTTATGTCAGTTTCAAAGAACACAGTGCTTTACTATAGAAATTACCATTAACTTTGAATAAACTGAATACAGCTTCATAAACTTCACGTTGCGCAATGATGATGGGTATACGTTTATAACCGTGAGCATGTATCAGAACTAATCCATAATGGACTTCATAAAAATGATAACATTACCCGATTGGTAACATCCGCGATTACATTAAGCGGCGTTCTCTATAAGATTATTATTAATTAAGATGGTGCATGCAATATAAGTCAATAACAGCATTGTTGTGTAAGATCCAATCATTCTCTCTTTATGTAAATATGTCTATGCAGAAGGGCAAAGGGAACTATGGGAAGGGCTATTCAAGAAAACTTTCCCTAGTTCCGAAAGCGTGCATGATGACTAGATTTCGGATTTTAGGTAAAAGCCTATTTTAATCCTTGTATATGCATGTTTCATAAGTAACCATGTCTAAAACTGATACTTTTATAGGACCTAAAACAGCCTATTTTTACGTTAGAGCCTAATATTTCCTTTTTGCTTGTTTTTCCTCTAAAGTTCAAAATAAGTTATTTTTTGTTATAAATTCTAGCGTTTATTTTCAGTTCGTACTAAATTTTTAGCTCGGAATCTGCAGTACGTGACACATTTTTGACGTGGTTAAATAGTAAGGAATGTTTCGTCTTTAGTAGAAAAATTCCTTGGAATTCCCAAGAAAATGTATTTTTCTCCCGACTCCCACATCCAGTATAAAAAAAAGTAGTTCTCTGAATCAGTGAGGGATACAAGGGGTTGAATATGCTAGCGTGCGTAGCTTCTGGGCTCAGGGATTAGGTTTTCGTTGTTATGGTAGTAATAAAGGCCCTAGTAACAGGTCTATACAATTCTGTGTACCATAGGCCTATATCTGTGTTTTGTCATGATTATTGATTAATGGTGACTTCAATAAATATAATATTCTGCATTGCAATTGAGATATTTCAGAAAATAGGCAACTTAACGATTTTATAAGAGACTATTTTACGATTTTTAGAACCCATTTTACAATTTTTAGAGCCTATTTTAGGTACCTAAAACAGCATTTTTAGCTACCTAAAAGTCCGAAGTCTAGAGATGACAGTCAAGATTTCTTCAGTGTATAAGAACGTAAGATGTGCAAAATAAAGCAGTGACTGACCCTCACAAGGCTAGATCAGTTAATTACTTGGTGTGCTCCAACCCGTTTTAAGTACAAGTGACGCCCAGTTTTGACGTAATTACGTTTATATGGAAGGGTCATTTAGTAAATTTAAGACGATGGTGCAGGCGATGTGTAGGGTGACTTCGATTTTCGATAAGCAGAATTTTCAATAAGGCTAATACACAAAGACAATATTTCATGACAAAATTGATACATAATTTTATAATAATTACAATATTTAGTTACCTATATCCAACACTAAAGAGATTCTGCGATTATCATCTGAGCAAAAGACAAAATGGGGAGACCAGACATACGAGGGTAAATCAACAAGTATTCGTACTCTTTTTTTAAATTTACTGCAACAACAATACAAAAACTACCTTATTTTTCAACATAGTCCCCTTGCTTCTCAATGCACTTGATCCATCGTTGCACAAGCTTCCTGATGCCCCAAGAAAAACAAATCGGCTGAGTAGCAAGCCACGTATGCACCGTTTCCTTCATATGGTTTGCCACTTCATCGACAGTCACTCTTCGGTTTGTATGAATCATGATATGCACTTGCTCAATGTTGGCGTCACTAGTGGATGTGGATGGGCGTCCTGTTCTTTCGTTGTCCTTCACACTTGTCCGGCCATTTTTGAACTTTTCAATCCATTCGTAGACGCTTCGTTG
This sequence comes from Ectobius pallidus, assembly GCA_964059195.1. Taxonomy (NCBI): domain Eukaryota; kingdom Metazoa; phylum Arthropoda; class Insecta; order Blattodea; family Ectobiidae; genus Ectobius; species Ectobius pallidus. The sequence goes on from CAXKWD010000010.1 coordinate 108,740,027, forward strand.
TGGTCAAACATTGCTCCCATATTGTGCGGAAAGTCTTTGATGGATTTTGGCTCCTAGTACATTTTCACACATTACCAAAGAGGGTCATTGCACGTTGTTCTTATTTGTTGCAAGCGCTGAGCCATGTTTAATGTGCAACAGCGCAACCCCAGTGGAGTCATAACGGTCAAACATTCCACAACCGGAGAAACAATATGACGTGCGCAAGCACAAAGCGACACAGCTAACTTACAAAAGAGTAAACAAAAAGTGCGGATACTTACTGAGATACCCTCGTATATATATATGGTTTGTGGTGTGTGTGTGTGTGTGTGTGTGTGTGTGTGTGTGTGTGTGCGAGGGATGGAGCATAAGTCAGGGCAACTTTTTTTTTCCAAAATAAGGCGATGGAACTATGAGATTTTTATATGTCACGGGAGTGTGTGGCACCTCTAAGTATATGGTCACATCAATTGGTAGCATAGAGAAGTACGATTATACGAACACAGGCGATGGTAATTTAGTTGTGAGTCAGCCGCCGTGCAGAATAGATATGACAAGATGTGAACAGCATTCAATATAGTCACTATCCGAGGTAGAAATGCCAGGCATTACCCTAAGGCGCCGATGGAAGCTTTAGGGAATAATGCCCATGGAATAATTTATGGGAACATGGAGTGGTATGTGTGTTTTTGGAATCTGCATTATAGAAAATATTCCCTGTCCTTTCATATATACATTTCAAAATTTAAAATGCTCCCACATTTTCAAAAGAACAAATGGTTGGCCTGACTTAAATATAGGCCTGTCTGTGGTCTGACGTGCACTATATTTTTGTGACTGCAGACTTACAGGTATATCGTAATTAATTATACAGTGTTCAATGTGCATAATAAGATGTTAAAGCTCTATTTTTGTATGGAATTAGAATTGTAAAAGGTAAATACTACTAGGCCTACTACTGATAAAGAAATCTGCAGTAGACTTACAATTATTTCAACAAAACATCCCTATATCTGTGTAAATAAACGAATCAACTGTGGTCAGCTGTCTAATGCACCTTGTAGAGGAATACACGAAACACATTCTAGCCACTATATCTGATGCATCCCTCTTTCAAAAAGTTTCCCATTGATACTTGAAGCAAAGCTTTATGCAGTGAAATATTTTTTCATCCGTTCTTAGGCTAGACCGAATGGCTTAAATCACTTGTGCTCAAGTAAAGCCCGTACAAAAGAAGGAAACAAGAATTTACTGGACTCTGTATTCACCATTTCCGGGACATGCAGTACTAGATAAGCAGGGGATCAATCGACGCCTACAAGGTATGCATCACACAACACAATCCTTTCCGTCACGGCTCGTGACGACGATCGTAGAAAAACTGCATGTTAGTGTTCGTGACGAAAAGCATTTAGATTTTGACGTCTCTGCCTATCAGAATTTTTGCCTACACAATGAAAACAAACATAACAAATTATTAATAACTATGGCAAAGCCTTTAATAAGCAAAAAGTAATGAAAAATGCAAAGTATAAAATGTATTTATGACCTAACAATAGGAAAAAAAAATTACACAGAATTAAAAAAAAAAACCAAACAGTTATCCTTCATTTCATGTAATGAGCTTTTTTTTCTCTCTCTTTTCTTTCTTTCTTTTTTTTCTTCAAGTAACGAGTTGATTTTAGAGAGCAATTTAATGGATGACTGTTTAATTTAAATTTACAATATAAAACACACTTAATTTTCTTACCAACGAAGTTGGCTGAAGTACATTAATACGACTTCGACATTCTTTGTGGATAAAATGTTCTTTCAGAACTGGCAATCCCTTAAATTGAAACTAAAGCGCCCCAAAATATTTTCTCATTCAAACCTTCGTTTCGGTATCTCATTTTGGCCCTACCAAATAGATGCCATTAAAAAATAAATAACAATATGTTATATATATATTTTTTAAATTGCGAGAAGACAATTTGCATTGCCTGTTTACGATAAATTAAACTGAAACAAAGAATTAAAATTCCGCGGAGACTCTCGGATGAAAACGAGTGTCTACCGTTTGAAAATAATGTACCCAAATGGAGGTATTCTTGGAACTGTAGTAGGGTTCAAAATGTACATTCCTTAAAAATATGTTAGCAATTATGTTGCAAGTCTGCTTCGTTTCCTCTGGACGTTATTTACTTATAAAATTATAACAAACAAGCATTAAAAAACAGAAAGAATTCAAAATTCAAAATATAACATATTATAACACGATATTTAAAAAACTAAAAATCTATAATCCCAAAAATTACCTACACCTTGAAAATTACGAAATTGAAAATTAATCTCTATTAATAACCAATGCAAAATACAACGAAGCAGGAGATTTAACTGTATTATATTATATTATATTATTTCGGCAAATCTGAACTGAGTATCTAGCAATTATCAACTGCAATACGTTTCAAATTGTCCTTGAAAATGCCTATGCTAGGGAATTTCGTATGCCGAAATAAACTTGGGGTAACAGATAACACGAAATCGGTTTGTTACCTACAACTGTGTTACTCCCTTAATGCACCAATACTGTAGGCCTACTTCAATGTACAAATTATTTTTTTAAGCAGATGACCGAGTCAGCGCAAGTCAATTCGTAATTAAACTTCCTCTTATTTCCTTGAATAAGAGTTCAACACTTTCTGTGTACCTTTTATAAACATATATTAGTGTGTCCTAACATTCTTGTGGGTATGTTCATAGGATTATCTCTAGCATCGTCCTATGTTTGTAAAGATTTGTATTATTGTATATCGGTGACATGACAACCATTGGACGAAGGGGTTGCGTCTTAAGTGATCAATAAGGTATGGGACTAAACATACGGACAAACATAAGATGAACAGAAAGGATAAAAATCAGTTGAGAAATACACTGTACTTTCAATCCGTGATACTCATACTCATAGTTCGTTGTTCACAACTACTATAATCGCTATTTTATATTAAAATTGGGCATTTTCATGAAACATAATCCAAATTAAGCAACAATATAATTAGTATATAATCACATTCTTTTCAATTTTTCATAAGTTTCTAACCTCGTGTAGTAAGTTTGTGTGTATTTTCCAAAATATGAATATAGCAGAAAAAGAATGAGAACCAAAAATAGGTGCTGGGAAATATTCAAACATTAGCACGTGTTTTATTACACGAAGAAGTTTCGCAAAATATAATCAAAAAAACAATCTTGTTGAAGTGTGGAGTTAATGTCAACAAATCATAATAGGTGTAATAGAAAACATAACTTTTTAAAATTCGTCTTCAATTTTAAGAGAAGCTGGTAAACTGGTAACTCGTCATTTGTAAGTGAAGAGAAAAAGAAAGTCGTATGATGTAGAAGAGATCATGATCATGATCAAGGATTCCTGTAACGTCAACTGGAAAATGCTTATCATCCATTGCTTTCTTTACACAGTATAAGAAAAAAAAATAGAAAAAGAAAGAAACGAAAAAAGTATATTTCATTTCTCGGCATTTCTCAGAACACTGTTCATAATCACGAGCCGTACACGCTACACTAATGAGGGACTTGTGTCAAACCACTGCTCGGAATAAAAACTACTGTAGCAGCTAGAGGACTTAAAAAGTGAGATATTACAGTCAACCCACATTCCTAATGTTTGCAGTGGATTTATACGCTTGTCATGACATGACCGTGGCATTAACGTTACTACAACAGCTGGGCTACACCACGTGTTTCTGTAGAAAGTAGTAACAATAAACTCTTACTTATGTACGTCACATTAATTCCAAATATGCCATAAAATACGGTTTGCTTATGTGCGATTTACTTTATTGCAAGCTGTATGAAAACAGTAAATATTCCACTCGTGTGACTCAGGTGTTGCTAGTATGATTCTATTGTTTGTAAGGAGAGAGTCAACATGCAGTAATCAGAAAGAACGTAAATCCGATACTGTACAGAAAGCAGTTATTGTAATCTTGCCAATTTTATCCTGAGAATTGGCATCAAGATTCTGATTAAATGTAACGAATCCACGATTTTCAACAATTTTCAACATAACACTAACATATCAAAGGCGCATTATCAGTTTTGTTATTATTGAAAACTGACTTTTTATATGTACCACATTCATATTTCACATTGCTCCCAGTGGTGAAGCGTAGGGCATCCAAGTGAAGATTACTGTTACCTTGTTTTAATTTTGTTACGCTTATTTTCCGATAGAAGGCAGAGTGACAGGTGGTAAGCCCGTCGCCTCACAATTCCCCCCCCCCGGAAACTAAGATATTGCTTGGACGTGAAAGGGCTCAGAAATTTTGTCCAGAGGCTCAATTTAGGCTTGGAGTTCTGCTGTAAATCAACGACACGGCCCCCCCCCCAGCATAAAGTCTCTCCCGGAGGACCTCGTGAACAAGATTTTTAATATTTCCAACACAGCTCATAAACATTCTGCGTCAGATGTACCTTATGGTTATTTGTGTGAAGTTCCACTTTACCCTGTAGTATTGATAATGAATAGTAAAAACAACTTTCATTATATTAAACTGAACAGTATAAAGAAATATAAAAACAAACAATATGAATAATAACTTAGTATTAATTTTACTCTATAAAGACTTTTTGCACTCCTTAGCTAGTAAGTGGTACTTACGAACGTTGTTTACATGGATCGTAAGTTGACATTCCCACACAGTCTTGTTGCTAAGGGCGGTTGCGATGAGGTTAAATTACTTACGGTCCTTGCGCTACGTCATAATTCATTACGATACACTTCATAATACATGCCTTTATGAACAAGGCCCCCAGGACAAATATTCGGTTCCCATAACAACAAACACATGCGAATCACTTTCTGAAATAAACATCTCTCTTCAAGAATGTATACACATAATATTTTCAGGTAATATCACAATTAATATAATTAAATTGATATAAGTAACCGTCGTGCAAAAAATAGCATGCAACACACGGGCCGTAAAGGCATTTACGGGTCTCGAAAACTTAAAAACCCTCGGCTGCGCCTCGGGTTTTCAATCTGTTTCCTCGACCCGTAAACGTGCCTTACGGCACTTGTATCGCAATATACTATTACAATATAATAAGAATGAACTAATAAAATTGTAATTGGATTAGAAAATTTGTAGCCTGACGCCGTACCAACGAGCCAGATCGCCGTCGGAGATCATAAATCTGAGGAGTGCGATCAAGATTCAATTTCGAAATACTGCTACTTATTTTCTTTTATTATTTATTTTGCATATCTGAAAGGTATCGATATAATTTGAAATTCTCAAGCAACTTTGGTTTTGGTTCCCTGAGTTTTAGCCACCGCCGTCTCGAGAATTACACGATTAATACAGTTTAGAAGGCAGTGGTTTTAGCCAACCGAACTCCTGCAGTAACAAACAATTTACCTTACGTTTGGCTGTTTGTTACAGTGGTTATAGCTTGCAAACAGTTGCATGAACTTAAAAAAAATATATTTCGTGTATTAATAAGGGAAGAATTCGGTTAATATGTCGTTAATTTTTTTGCTTATTTAAAAGAAATGTATGGTGTAATATTTTATATGTAAAGAACAAATAAGAGAGTGGGTAGTTCTTAATAATTCCCAAATATATGTTAGGCATATATAGTAACTGTATAAAAATAATAGCGACAACAATTCTTGGTTTGGCTACAGCCTTCAGACTTGAAATTTTGTATCTGCCCTAAACCTTAAAATCACTTTAAACCAGTAATCTTCAACGCGCGGTCCGTGCCTTGATTTTTGGCGGCCCGCAAACAAATACTAATTTTAACTACAATGCCAACATTGACAATTTAATCGCAAAGAAAGTATCATGTCTCGTATTAAATTCAAGAAAGTCACCGTGCTTCGTGTTATTCATTAAAATTGCAAAGTGGAAGACAAAAAATAAAACACACCCATGTAACTTATAATATTAAGTAATCCCTGCAGATATTGTATTGTAATTGTGATATGATATGTTATGTAAGATCATGTTATTAATATCTATAAATCAATGCGACCCGCTAGTCTTTCACAAAAAAGAAAATGGCCCCTTCATTAAAAATGGTTGAAGACTAAACTGTTTCTAACTGTAGATTCATTTCATTAAACCACAATTAAATTAGTGGTGCACAAAGTGTGCGTCCCTTTGGAAGAAACGGAATGAGTCGAGCTATTGAAATTTAATATGCAAATAGGGTCTACCTCCCATCTTCGCAATGTCCCCCCTCCTCAACATGCGTTTTGGCAAATGTTCAAGTGGCCTTTTCCTCAAACGGCATTGAAATAACATCTTCAGGTGAGCAAGACGTAGTCTCCAAACTACGCAATTCTAATTTCGCTCTCCAAGGCAGTAAACTTAACTATTTCAATCTAATACAATAATTAGTTTTCATCCGCTGTGGTACAGGGGATGCGTTCACGCTCCTCACACAGCGGGCCGGGTTCGGTTCCTGGTCGGGACAAGTTACCTAGGTGGGGTTTTCCTCACCTGTAAGACGAATGTCGGGTAACTTTAGGCCCTTGTGGTCATTACCACTCTCATCCGCGCCTTGTTCGGCATGTGTGTAACTGGCGTGTGTCTCGTCCTGTTGGTGGCCCCGGCATTGGGGTGATCACTCATCCGGGGATGCTCTCCAAAATCAGCTGACGAGTTTCAGACATGAAAATGTAAGCTGTTTATAGCAGATTCAGAAAAAAAAAACATATATTGTCTTTCTGTGCCACAAAGCAAATGCACTCATTCATACATCGGTTAATACCTATATATAGCAGTAGCAGTTGCTAATCTACATTTATTATAGTTTTACTTTTACCTGGCCTGCTTACGAAAGTACAGGGTATTGGTACACTCATTCATTGTAATCTAGGAATTCGGAATCTTATCGAGGGGTTCACCCACACATGCTTTATCGCGTGCATGACTCATGTCAGTCCATTGTGTGCTAGCCCCCACCAACAATTACCATTTTTACTACTGTACACAACCGTGTTGTACACCTGCCTCGCCTAAGTACAGCCCATTTCACAAAACAATACAAATTTCACTCATGGAACTAATGTATACTCTGTAGCGCTACATCTATTGCAGAGTTCTTGAAAACCAGAACATACTTAAAGAGGCCAGATGGATTAGATTAAATTATCCAAATGTTTATAGGAACTTGATTTTTGTACAGATACTGTATAAACAAATCACAGGGAATTCCAGTTATGCTCTTGATAATTGAGGCATTGAAATATCAAAGGTGCTAAGTACCAATTGAGATGAAACTCACGAATTTCCGAACCAGTGCCTAACCAACTGTTCCACCCAGACCGGATTATCTTTCTTCAGTGATTATGTTTACAGTATTTTTCAAATGAGAAGCCAATTCCTTCACCGCCAATCACGTGTACGAGCTAATGAGATGCCGCTATCAGTAAGGGTCTTCCCTCCGTCTCGCCGTCTCTGATTGGACCACGTATCTAAGCAGGAGAAGGAAGAAACGGCTTGTCATCTGCAAAACACTTTAGTTACTCATTTCTAAAACAATGCCATTAAAAGAAATGTTTTTGTTCAACTTAATACGATATTCCATCCTGTTCTTACGCGAATAAAGTAAGAAATGAGAAAAACGCCTGAGTATTTTAACATGGACCTCCCTCGGAAAGATGTACTTCCTGTACACACACCTTAGGTACTATGGTGCTGTTACGTATTATGGTAGGCTATATAAAACATAGGTATTTTCACTAAGGGATCCTATTAATGAAAACACTCAACCCCGTATTAAATTTGATTAGGAAATATATTTGACACTAAACTCTCATGGGACCAACATAAACTTTCAAGAGTCGTTTATTTATTAAGACATCTGAAGCCTCTCATACACCACTCATGCCTTAAAAGCTGCTATTATGCATTCTTCAGTAGCATAATGTCCTACAGTATATACATCTGGGGGATTAGCAGACCTATACACCAGTGGTTCCCAACCTTTTTCAGCTGGCGACCCACCTTTCCTTATCGGAATACCTCAACGGTCCATCGGTCCGTGGTGGAGTAAAAAACCTTATCTGTATCGTATCCCCGATACCCCTTATTTATGTATATATAATTCACCATCAAATATTGCAAATATATGTAAACGTATATATGTTTTTTTCTCTTTTTTTCCCCGAAAATACAGATTGATTATTGATAAACAATTTGTGTTCTGAATTGAAAATGGTTGACAAAATATAAGCACTTTGTATCAAAACAGTTATTTATTTAACAATAAATATAATATGTTTGCAATATATGCAACAAGTGGTTTCATACTCACTAACAAGTGTTCCTAGGTGAAGATAAAAACTACAATTATAAAAGTACACAAAGAACCAAGAAAACAATCAAAACACAATTTGATTTGTTTCGATTTTTATTATCTTTTCTGATGGTTTATTCGATGGTTTCTGATAGTTTTAGAATCAAGTCGCGACCCACCTATAGCCCTTCCGCGACCCACTAGTGGGTCGCGACCCAGCGGTTGGGAACCGCTGCTATACAGAATGTTCTGATTCTTCACTTAAAAAAAAATAAAACAAAAAGCTGTGCGAATACTTACTGGCTCTTGATATGATGCATATTGTAGAGTGTAGAACTATAGACCTTTATTTATTAGAGAAAAATTAAGTTATAAAATTATAAATATTAAATTGCTTATTACAAGTAAAAAAAGATCACGAACAGTGTATTAGTAAGTAATAGTAAGTCTGAAATACACAGTTATCACACACGAAAGCAAATCAATTTTATGAAGCTGTTAATGAGCTTATTAATCCAACAATGGCTAGTCAGATGAGTACCATAATTCCTAAGACAACGTCTGAAATATTTCGCCCATAATAATATTGCATAAAAGGGGCAAGGAATCCCCCAAAAGAGTTGCGTCATGCATGAAAACCAGGTGCATCCTGGAAAAAACTTGTATGCGTGACTCAGATTTGTCTACCTTTGCCCTGACATAACATTTCCTGCCTGCCTCCACGTATCTTCATACTCTTCACAGTTTATCAAATAGAACCGACTAGGGACTATTATATTTTTTTAAAATTCACACCTTGAATATTACTGGATATCGTATTATGTATCCGCAATTCAATTATTAGTTGATTTTTCTATGACTACTAACTTTCCCCTTCACTGCCGATGTATACATATGTTTGTAATGGTTGGGGGTAAAGGCGGTCGGTGCGTAAGGCTGACAACCTTACCACCTTCGTGTCCCGATTGTCTAAAATCTGGGAGCCTCAACCTCCTGGAACCCTATGGGCCTCCATGGCCTGTGTAGGGAACACTTCACTTTACTGCACAAGCAGTGTATCTCACAATGCTCTACACTCGTATGACGTCTATTTTAATGAGATAAGATGGACCACTGAGGATAATTTAGTATGAGCAGAACTCTGACTAGCACGTAAAGCCGAAGGTGACGGGAAAGAATCCCAGGGTCAGAGAAATTCTTTTCCTGAAATATTCGCCGAATAGTTTCAAGATTTGGCATATACAATACAGTTTAAATAAAAAATATTAAAAACAATTGAATGGTCAAACATTCACCTGCCTTCCCCTGAATACCATAGAGAGGAAGGTAGAAGCAACCATGCCAATTCGAAACTGAAAAAAGGAAACATTTTACAGAAGACAGAAAGTCCAGTACCGGTAACATAGAAGCTGGTTACTTTACCAAGTAATAAGTAGTGTATTTACTATGTTGTACCATGCGAGATGTAGAAACGCATATGTCTGTGTCAATAACAATAAAGTTTAACTTGCTTTCTCTATAAGGAATGTTAACAAGACGCACCACATACCTGCTTAATGGTAAAGAGTCGGATGACTGGATTAGTATTACATCGGCCGGGAACTGAACTCAATTGCTTCAGACTACCGGACTTCCCTCTCTTGTCCATTACATTACAAAGCACCGGACACCATTACAATACTATCAAATTATGCTTAACTTAGAGCTCAAAGCGATTTCAAACAACTTGTACATCAGTATTCAACCGGTATGCCGCGGCACATTGGTGCGCTATGAATGAGACTCTGGTGTGTCGCGAGAAAATTTAAATAAAGTTATCAGTCCTTTATATCAATCCTTAATTAAGAACGCAAATCCTCAATAAAATACACACTAAGTAAAGCCTTTTCCAAAGCTTCAATTGGCTTCATTAGACTGGATGAGTGACCCCTTTGACCATTCTGTTTTTCAGTCAGCAGAAATAAATGTCTATGAAGAAAATGAAACAGAAGAGGTGAGAAATGATCGAGGTTCGAAGCTCCAGAATCCAAAGCAAGAAATGGCATCATTCTGGATTCCTCTTCGGAAACAATACTGAACTATTTCTATAAAGGTTGAGCAAGTTCTTCTTCTCTTCATCCTAATTAGGTGAAGCAGAATTTTCTGCAATGAACACAGGTCGCGCATCACGACACTTAACTCTGAAAGACGACGAGGGTGTGTTTATCAACTCTTCGGCTACAAATAAAGAAGTTTTGGAAAGCACACCAAATTCAAGTTTCACATTAATGCTGCTTCACGCACAAACTAGTTTGAATTACTATTGCAAATTTGTAACATTAATAGATTAATATATTATTATTGACAAATTGTAACGTATGTTACCGATATAAGCAAATTCCAAACTGTGAATCAATATGATTATATTACATTCTGATAGTTTTATCTCATTCAATTAAAACTACATTTACTTGATGATAATTTTTAAGAAATGCTTCTTTTAATTGAAAATAATGTATACGATCAATGAATGTGACGCGTGAATGCAAGTTAAACCTTTCGTGTGCCGCGATTGAAAAATGTTGATCTAGATGACTTCCGGTCCCAGTTTGTATAGTCCGGACGAACGAGGTTCTACTGTACATCCGTGTTCCAAAAAGATTCATCCGATTTCGAAGTGCTCAGTCTCCATTCACAAGGGAGACACGAACGATGAAAATTTGTAGCTGTGATATCTATTACATGATGCATCTGCTTCTAGATGTAGCCTATTACTAAACGCATCTCAATGCTGTGTGTTTATTTCTTACAAAAATATAGCACTTGGAAATCCGATTAAGGGGAGGTTGTAAGCACATTTGATAAAAAATGTGGATTTTCGGTTTATTGTATATTTCCATTGAATTAAGTATAATTTACATGTTACATAGTCGTTTTGTGCTATAAGGGCCATAATGGCGTAGTAAATCTCTTTAACCATACGTTACCGGCTGAGTGCCGGGCACAATAAAAAAAGTCCATTCATACGTTGCCGGCTGTCCGACGGGACCAATTCCTTTTCCTTTTAGTTCTAGGTTTCCCTGAGTAGATGGCACAATGTGCTATGTACAAATTTACAGCTGAATATTACTGTGTTTTTTAAAATGTTTTTCACGGACGTCAGCTTAGCATATGCTAATGAATAAAACCGAATGAAAAAATTCAATTTTCCAAAAAATGTTATAAAATATTTGTTTACAAACATATTCCTTTTAAAAAACCAACGTTTAAAGACAAGATACAGATCTAAAAGTCTACCAAATTTTGTTTCAATTGATCAAATAGTTTTTGAGAAAAAGGAACATGAACATCAATAATTTAACATGGCAGAGATACAGCTTACAACCTCCCCTTAATTGGAACACTCTGTATTTCCCCTTAAAACCTCATTTTGAGATCAACGAGTAGCCCTATACCGGCTAGAAAAAAGAGATGAAAATTCTAATCACATATGACACGTGCTTTGGATCTGGGTCATGAAGACTCTCACTCAATACACGTGTTAATTACTAACTTCAATGAACTTGGACCTAGACACAATACACAGGCATGGAGCTGTTTCTTAATCATATTATAAGGTAGAGGAGCAGTTGCTTTTGAATGGCCATTGTATTCACGGTAATACAATTTCAGATAAGGTCCTCCTCGTGGGATATAACGAATGAATGTTTGCTTTGTTATCCTGAATCGCCTTGAAAAACACAGTGACCTCTAAATTAGTTCGCTGCACTGTATTCTGTAAATCACATCGTAAATTTATGTGGGAAACAACGCAAATGGCTCACTGATAGTGTTAAGACTCTCGTATTACAATGCTGTGTTCCTCGTCTCTTTTAACTTCTCCCCTGCTTAACAAGTTTGCATAGCAACAGAATTCTTCCAAGTATAATATTTTTTTAAAAGGAATATTCCACAATACAATGGTTTTCCTTCATCCCACAACAATATTTTGCCTCCATAAATCCCTGTCCATAGCATCTTCTTCACTTAATCCTTTTCACCCCATCCATCCAGCACTCTTTGGGCTTCCCTCTTCTTCTTTTTCCTTCTACTTTTCAACCCAAAATTTTGGCTATTCTATCCTCTGTCATTCTGAGTACATGTCCATACCATTTCAAGCGTCTTTCTTCTACAATTTCCAAAATATTCTTTTCAACTTGCATTATTTCCCTTATTCCATTATTCCGAATTGTTTTCTTTCCTGTATTTTCTTGCTGAACGCCTCCAAAAATCCATTTCTAATATCATTAATTTGCTTGTTGTCTACTTATGGTCAAAGTTTCAGCGCCATATAATGTTGTACTTTGGAATAATGCCTGATATATTAATTTTTTACTTCTATGTATAATAATAATAATAATAATAATAATAATAATATGAGACTATAACGACGTTCTTAAGGAATTTTCTAAAACAATTATTCCCATGTTACATTGCTCGGAAAAATCATTTAGATATCTGAGGAAAATCTTAAATTCATTCATACTGTGCGATCTGATACAGGTATTTGTTTTAAACTATTTGTTTGTTTTCATTGGGAGCACACTGAATTTCAGATAAGCTATCGTTGTAAATGGTTAATGGCTCCTGTCGAAGATTTATGTCAACTGTCTAACCATGCCTCACATCGAGTACCCTTATCGTAAATCCTGATAACAGAATGATATCCTTATGTAGGTTTGTAAACCACCGACGAAACAAGATTATCAACTTTGTCCACATAGAATAAAATACCTGCGCTCATAATGAGGATGTTGACTTGAAAAAAAATTATCAGGTACAGTACATCGGTACACTCCTTTTAATTACGTATGAATATCCTTACATATTCTGGCATTATTCATTTAAATGAACAATACAACAACAATAATATAATAATAATAAACCACAAAACTATCTGCGCAGCCCTGGTAGTGTTTTCTAGGCTCATTGGCGAGAAATTGCCTTTTTCGGTAAAATTATGCTCTGGGGATAAATTGGCGGAATTTTGCCCTGCAGGTCTTTTATATGCCTGTAAATCTAGAAATAGGCCGCTGCGTGGTCTTGTGGTTAGCGCCGCTGACTACAGATCTGCCGGCCCGGGTTCGATCCCCGGTACCTCCTCGGATTTTTCAGAGGTAGGGAGGTCTGGTACGTGTGCACTCAGCCTCGTGATTCAAATTGAGGAGCCACTTGATAGAGAAGTAGCGGCTCCGGCCACGGAAACCACCATTAACGGCCGTGGGTGTCGGCATCATGCTGACCACATGCCCCCAATCCTGCCGTCTTCCTATGGTAGATGACGCAGCGGTCGGGTGGTAGGCCTTGTTCCTTCATGGATGTAGCGCCACGGAAAGAAATCTAGAGATATCGGTCATTCTGTCATTCACAATTATAATAATACCTTTATTGCAGCCAATGGTCATAATATGATGAATGGGGCTCTGGTGGAAAGATATGGCAGGGGAAACAGGAGCACCTCGAGAAAACCTGCCCCGACCCCATTTTGTCCACCACAAATTCCACAATGATCCACCGAGAATAGATTCCGGCATTCATAGTTATGCAAACATTAATTCATCGCCCTGGCCGTGACTGAAACCGCGACCTTGGACACGGGAAGCCAATGTCGTAATGATTGGAATATCCAGCCCAACTGGAGAGTAAAGTAGAAATCTGGTACTTTGGGTAATCAGAGCAAGAAATGTAATTTATGCAATAAATATGAACACGTTTAAAACAAATTAATTGTTACAAGTATGTACTCGAGGGCTTTATTAGCCAACAAAAACAATGGATAATAATTTTACTGACAATCGTTGGCAATCTTCGACTTTCTATTTTCAAAAGACTGTTCAAAAAGGCTAACAACTGTTTACCTTCCGACACAATGCGCCTGATGGGTAGACAACCGCTAAAGCAAATATAAGTGGTTGCTGGGAATATTAAACGGGCATGCAGTCTCCTAATACAATTTGTCCCCAAGCATTTGCATTTGAAGAGAGGATTTAGCCCAAAGCTAAGAACTGGCATGTGGCATTGTGGCGTGCACATAAACCGCGCTGTCTTTATCAAAGTACTTGCAGACGACCATAACCTGTCTGCTATCTCACCTGGCATACCAAACACCATGACGCGTTCTTCATTACTCAGAAACAAACTTTGCACGAAACCGACGTTTAAGATGTCTACCACGTGAATCACGATAATACAAATGCCTGAATAATTTCTAACAGTTCCCCCTTTCTAACTCCAGTACATGATTCGAACATCTGACTTTCTTCATCGTCCCTCGACTGAGGAATTATTAGTCCGTTATGAGTGTATCTTCGTGAAGTCATCCCTTGGTCACTTTTAAAATGCTGACTTCATCATATAATACCTACTACGAAAAGCATTCTTTCAAGTCAGGGAATTGCCTTGAAATCTCTTCATTAAAACCAGTAGAATTTCTGAATTCTGTTTCGTTTTAGAATTCCTCGAAACCGGTTTCCGTATGATCACATCATCTCTCATAAATTATACTACTGCAATGTCGTAGTAAATATTGTTTTCTGTTAGAAGTGGGCGATGGTTGTATTTGTAACTTCTATATGTTTAACACACATTCCTCCAAAAATATCGCCCAGAGATTTAATTTATGTCACTCTGATTTTTCTGGGTTATACAATTTTAAAAAGGAGTCTTCAAAATCCATCTAATAGTGGAAATAACCATACCTAGAATGTTTGCGTATCTTTCACAAGTCTATAAAAACGAATAAAATTTACAATTTAGATAAGCTAAGGACAAAGAAAAAACAATGCTCTCAAAACTAGATTTTCATATTTACCAATTGTATACAAATTAATTGAAATGCAAAAGTACCTGAACTATTTTCAAAATACGATATTCTATTTTGTTAACCATATTTAGTAAAACATGCATAAAAATCATCTATATGCTATACAAATAAAAATTCTTTCATACAATCGATGACGAATTTGTAACACGAGGAATGGTTTTAAAGCCTTAAAATAAAATAATTATATTTACATGAACGGATCATTTTTTTAAATTAAATTAAATTCAGCTGTGTATATATATTTCTTTGAGCTTCGAGGCCAAATCAGGAGTTCAAAATCTGTGTCTATACAGTAAGCCATGAAATAATTTTCTATTGTATTTTACGTCAGTAAATTTCAACTAACACTAATTTAAATGAATATGAAGCAGGATGAAATAGCGAGAATGTGTCATGGCAAATAATTATCCAATTCGGCATTTGCCTTTACGACTGGAGAAACCATGAAAAACACATGTCAAACTGACCAGTCACAAGATTTGAACCTGGGACCTCCCAAATGCGAGAGTCCAAGACGTTAGCCACCTCTCGGTACCTTTGGTATTGTTAGTTCCGCAAGGGAAGCATCGCCACCTCCACATTCCTGGAGAACGTTCTGCTTTCACTTTGCATTAACTGGAATAATGGAATTGCAATAGGTTGATGAACTTCGTGAGAACTTTTATACGTTCATTCAATACTTGTAATGCCTTATCTATATAATGTATTTACTTCATAATCCAAACATCTTACAGGCTTATCAAAACTTCAAAGTTTAAAATGTACTCCCTCCGTTATTTAAGTGGACATATGAGTTTTTACAGCTGTTGGATTTTCCGAAGTTCGTGAGTTTTACAAGGATATAATAAAATAAGAGCTATCCGTTTTTCAAAACAACTGAAAAATAAAATAAATAAATAAATAAATATATTGCAATTAGAAATGCACATTATTATGTCTGGCTATTCACATATTTCCCCCACTATTACGATAGTATTCAAACTCAAAGCTTCAAAGTGTAACCTCAAAGGTACCCAAACATGACAGTCAAGCTGAAGGGGCTCGAAAAAGCTAGAAAGCGTTCGAGGGAACCAAGTTCGTGAGAATGCTCGAAAGGAGCTCGATCGAATTCTAGAAGTTCTCGAAGGGTACAAAAGGAAGCTGAAGGATATAAAGAAAGTTGAGCATATAAAGGGAGCTCTTGTACCCTAAGATGCATACAGTAGGCTCCGAAAGATTCTCAGGCATTCGAAAGTTGAAAGGTGCTCGAAGGCAACCAAAGTTTTCCTCCTACCTAAATACGCGTATAGTCCTACCAGAATATGGGTAGGAAGAGGTGGTCCGAGAAAGGCTCAAAACTCTGGATGGAACCCCGAAGAAGTGGCCAAATCACAAGGCCGCTTAAATTGACTGAAAATAGGTACTTTAATAAATTATGCCTCATATTGTATTGCACAAAACAACGATATATTATTGCAAGTACTAACCCTACATCAATAAAATCTCAAGTGTTAAGTGTCTCTATCTCGACCCTTTTGAAAAAATTACTAAATAATGATCCATTTCGGACATAAAATGACAGGTTATTAATCTTGGCAAAGATGGATTCACCTAAATGAACAAGTCTTTTCTTAAATTAAGCAAACGCCTACCCATGAAGGTAATAGGCCAACATCAATAATACAATTTTACAGCAGTAAATAAATGCAACTTTTATAGGACACAAATTTTAAAAAAATAGGTTCTTGTTAAAAAATTATGCATGGCAAAACTTCTCACAGAAATATTCTGGACTAATTTTAATCAAAATTTCGTTGCACGTTCTATTAACGGTTCCAAGTGACTTTCATAGCGCACTACAGTATTATTTTACATATTCCAGTTGTCATGGAAACTTAACTTTCATTCCAACAATGTTATAAATCATAATTATTTTAAGTCGAGCATCGACAAAATAATGCCTACGTAATTTGCCATAACATTTAGTGACTTGTGCAAGATAAGCCTATAATTTTCAAAGTGCGTATTTCATAAACATTTTGGTTAATTAACGATTTCTTGCATTTTATCCGTGAAACAGCTTTATTAAATAGATTCCGCCTGATAATTTTGTCCCACTTTCGCTGGTCGGATACACGAACAAATATCACGCAATTTTAGAACCGCTTAAACTGTAACAAGTCAATTTACATAAAACTTTACCGGAAGCTCTCATAAACTCGCGTCTTGCTTCAGAATAAATCTTGCTACTTTTAAAACCAAATGTAGTACCGAATTCCTGTCCATATGACTGACTACTCCAGCTACAGAGTGCGACAGGAATAATTGCATTATTATATCAATTAGAAATTCCGAGATATCCACAGCATGCGAAAAGTTCAAATATGCATCCCTTTAAATAATACATAAACAACCATCTTGCTCTATTATTATCATCAGGGCCCGGATTTTAATGACATGTCATCTTTTTATTGGTGCTGCATAGACATTGCCAACTTGTAGATAAATCCTAATCATGGCCTCTAGATTATAGAAATGAATTTTTACTACGCCAGTTTTTGTCATTTTATGCAATTGTATGCTTTTAGGGCATTTATTTCAATTCTACGTCAATATTTTGTCATTTTCATGTCATTTGCTCCCTTATATAGCCATTTTCATGCATTTACATTGAGTAGCCTATATTAACTTTTATACCTTCAACAATCTCCGTATGCTGACAGTCCTGCAATCCTAAATAAGGTAGGATTAAATACTTAATACTTAATAGGTTACTATAATGCAACATTTTTGTAAGATCTACTTTAAAACAATTTTCTTACTTCTCTTCTCAAATGCTCAAATCAAGAACAAAGAACAGAGTTTTTGGACCTACATTATCCTTTCTGCATTTACAGCTTTTTCAATTATGTACAAATTAGTCTACAACACTGTATGTACAATAATATTTGTTATAAATAAAATATAAGTTTTTAGGTAATTCTTTATAATTATATTAAGTCATTTTCTTTAAAATTTAAGGTCATTTTTCAAACAATATTAGGTCATCAGAATCCGGGCCCTAATTATCATCAACTGCTCGCTTATACATTTCCAGCATGTGGGAGAATAGCCTTCAATAGGGATATCCGTTTCTTTATAAATAGGTCACAAATCATTCTTTTCAACAAATTTTTGCCAATCAAAAGAGTGTGAATTTAACTACAATACTAAATTATAGTGATGAGCGAGACCAGTCTTGGTCTTGCAGTCTTGGTCTTGCAGAAAATGCAAGACCGAGACCAAGACCAAGACCGCATCAGCGTTAGCAAGACCAAGACCAAGACCGACCATGCAAGACCGAGACCAAGACCAAGACCAACCCTGCAAGACTCTGGCAAGAACAAGACTTAACTGCAAGACTCTTGCAGTCTTGCATTTGAAAAAGTTTTATAAAGCCCCGTTGTGTATGCAGCGACCGCTACTCAAAGGCGCCGCAGAGTCGCTAGCCGGGGTAGTCCCAAGGCTAGTGGGCCTATAATATAGAGGTTGCTTCATCGTGCGGTAACCAATGAGAGCAGACCCGGTGCGTAACACTGTCCGTATCCAAAAACGAGCGCACCATTCAAATAATACATATGAAATCTGTATACAACCTCTCTCACCACTACGATAAACAAATTACTGCAATGAAAACTAACAATTAATTTGACGGATTTCCCTGAATGGCATTCCAGACAGCTAGCTCCTTCAATTGGTGGGAGTTAAATTCACGATAAACACTCCATATTCATTTTTAAGATGTTTAATTGCAATAGTTCTCTAGTATTATGGTACGAAAGGCAAACAGATGTAACAAAGGCCCTAAGCCATATATGAAATTTCATTTTGCGTACAATATAAATAAATTCTGCCATACAGTTATTCAATAACTAGTTTCTCTAGCCTCTCACTGGGTTAAAAGAAAGCTATGACTGAGGATCTATAATAATTCGTTATTACAACCAAATGGTCATACTATGATGAATGGAGCAACGATGGAATGAGATATGCCAGGGGAAACAGGAGCACCCCGAGAATACCTGCCCCGACTCCACTTTGTCCATCACAAATTTCACATTGATCCATCGAGATCCGATCCCGGGTCCCAGCGGTGGAGGGCGAACGGTCTATCCACTCAGCCATGGGGCGGCCTATGACTGAGGGTTTGAAACTTTAATCAGTCCCTGTAACTTAAAACTCCTATTAACATGCTCAGTAGCCTATTTCATTAACGATGATATCCTTTTTTACACCTATCATTAATATTCATTTCCTACTCTCACATATAAAATTGATATGGAATTTATTAGATAGAAGGTGATTTTTGATGGTAATAATGATTAAGTAGTAGTAGTAGTCCTTTGAGTCTGGGTTTAGACTCCTGGTGATCCTTATTTGGATTTACTAGGCATTATGTTTAATACAGGAGTGGTTTGCCATTGCCTTCTCCCGTGCTTAGTGGACGTTTGTGCGTTCCCTGTTCCTGGTTCTCACTTCTGTCAATTTCCGCCATTCTTTCCTGTCCTTTACAATGTGGGTAATGGCTTCCCAACTTAAATTGACGGTTTTCTTCACATCATCTATCCAGCGTACAGTAGATTAAATGAATTAGTTGAATATTGAATAGTTAAGGTAATTGCTTTATTATAAAATGGTGATGGGTATGAATAAGTCTTGGTAAATACGTAGGTATTGTGAAAAAGCACGTTCTTGGAAAACCAAATTTCTTAAAGAGGATCTCAAAGCGAGGGTGTATTTTCCCAGGTAGACTGAACGTGACTTTAAATAATAGACAGAGGGTTTGGTAGCAGAAGGAACTAATTATGTTACAGGAAAGATGCGCAATCAATGTAAGAGGTATATTATGATCTAAGGAAAAGGAGATGATAATTAGTAACACTTAAACTTTAAGTTTAACAATCAGGCACGTTTCAAGTAAGTTTGGAGAAACGCGTTATAAATAAAATTGCTTCCGATTTACAAGGGTAAAACTGTAAATGTCACATATTTATGAAAAGACATGCTCCGGGTATATGGGAAGACACACTACAGAATTAAATCAGTGTGAAGATTATGTATTGTATGAGACCTTTGGCTATTCGCACCAATGCTCTACTAACTGAGCTAAGCCGGAGTTCAATTCACAGCGCCAGATGGAATCTTTCTCCTATGATTGCTCTAAGTTTTCTCTTATAATATTCTAATGTAATGTCCAACAGAGACAATCTGTGGTTCATGAATACTTATATATCTAGCCGTTATGTATCATACACATCTTGTTAATATTACTTCTTGTCACCACAGACGTTCAATTTGAAACTTTACAATATAATATTCATAATTTTACACTCTCAAATAGTGTTAGCATCTCGTGGATTTTGGGTTTAAAGTTCTGCAATAGGATAACAGAGAATATTTAAACTTACACTCAAAGTTTACTGTTCTAGCTTATATCACCATGGACATTCCGGCACACAGTGTGACATCACTTTACTGTTTACATAGTCAAAGCAACTAAAAGCAATTAGCTTTCGTTACTTTCGGAAGCAATAACACACATGTAATCGGTGTAAATTTAAATCATGTAAACGCCATAGATCACAGTAAGATGCATAAAATAAAATTGCAAGACTCTTGCAACAAGACCAAGACCGAGTATGCAAGACCGAGACCAAGACCAAGACCACTGATGCAAGACCGAGACCAAGACCAAGACCAGGGTTACCTATGCAAGACCAAGACCAAGACTGAGAGTGCAATACCAAGACCAAGACCAAGACCGCCTTGGTCTTGGTCTTGGTCTTGCATTTGCTCATCACTACTAAATTACCATAAAAGTCGTCCAATTACTAATCTAAGCACAAGCGGAATTAAATTATTTTAGTTTTAAAATTTACGATCCAAAATAACATAAAACGTCGCACAATGTTCGGCCATTATAAAAAACTAAGGCTCGTTTTGTTATCTTCGCGGTCGCATGTTAAGTTCTATATAACGGTCTTACATCATAATGAACTATAAAACCAGATGGATGCTTTTAACTTCCATTCGGAAATTATTTTATAAAAAAATATTGGGAAAAAACTTGTGGTTCTCAATATAACCGGCTATCCTGAAAAAAAAAACAATTAAACAAAATCGTTACTTCCGTTTCGGAGAAATACGCTAGAAAGCAACATTTTAAAGAAAATGTTACA
Source organism: Ectobius pallidus (assembly GCA_964059195.1). Lineage (NCBI taxonomy): Eukaryota > Metazoa > Arthropoda > Insecta > Blattodea > Ectobiidae > Ectobius > Ectobius pallidus. The sequence goes on from CAXKWD010000010.1 coordinate 108,761,360, forward strand.
GCTAAAAATATCCGTCGGTAAACTTTGGCACAGCAATGGATTCCCCCCCTCCCCCAAGTTATGTGACAAATCTTTTTTTCTACCTTTACTTTATCTACCTATACTCCAAGTAGTAGTCTACTGATGAGGAAGTGTTGTATATGACTCTGAAAATAGACGTATAGTTTTCACTTCTTATACACGCGTTGAAGTCTCCCGAATTCAAAATACTATTTTCGGAAACACGTTTGTGAAAACATAGCTCCCGAATGAAAATCTATACAGAAACGAAAGGAGATAGTAATTAAATGGAATGTTTATAAAATATCGCACACAATTTGCAATCTCCGGGTATATCAACTTAAACTCGGACTGTTCGGAAGTCAGGGACATCTGACCACCCTAACGTACACAACCCAAAATGTTTAATTGAATATTTTTGGTATACATTTTCAGAATTATTATTTTGAAAGCAGTGCTGCTTTGCTAAGACAAATGAATGCGCATTCCCGCAGTTAGACCACTTTATATCTGGTTGTGATCTGAGAATTTCACATTGTCTATACTTAGATGAAAGAAAGGCAACCTGAATATATCAGCACACTTTTTCATGTGGCTCTTGGCACAAATATAAAAAATAAAGGATAACAAGAAAAATTACGAAATATTTACAATAATAGTAAGGGGGCTCAAGAGGGGATTTTTGGATTTACTCGAGCGCGTCAGATTAAGGTAAGGTGGGCTAATTACATGCTGAAAAGTGTGCATTTCAAAATTCTCACGATTTGAGCGTGACATAAGGGAGTGGGAGGGTCATTCTCCAGCGCGGTCGAATTGTTTTATTTATTTTGAAGGAAATAATGCAAGAATAACGGAAAAATACAATCTGCAGATTTCTACAAGCTTTACTCCAGCTGCACGCACTAAACTTTATTGAGGTTTTTTGCTACTTCGGCTTGTGGAAATCGGCGGATTATATTTTTTCCGCTATTCTTGCATTATTTCCTTCAAAATAAAAAACAATTCGACCGCACTCGAGAATGTCAAGGTGACTTCCCCCTCCCCCCAAGATTGTGACCCTAATTTCTTCTAGTGTTGTATTCATTTACATGTTTCCGGAGATTATAATCATTCATATTGATATGGACGTGTACTGAGAGATCTAATAAAGAAACATTGGATTTTGCGCCGAAAACAATACTTCCTTTGCAACAGCCATGGGTACAAGAAGTATTTATTTAATTATTTATTTTATATGCTTTTTAGGTAGATTTCGAAGAAAAATCTACCTATTCCGATCGATACCATGTCATGATTTTCGAAAAATTCTTTCATATCATTACGTTTCATGCTTCCCTAAGTACGAAACCACCGCCCAATATATATATATATATATATCTTTACACGCTAGCGGCCGTAATTTTGAAGATATTTGAACCAAATTTTATTATGTTATTTCTAGGCCCAATAGTTCGGACAAGTTCGTTAATGAGCAAAATTGGCCCAAGGGGGTGGTCGGGGGAGGGGGTTGAAATTTTAAAACATTTATATCTCGGCCCCTATGAAGTATAGAGGGAAACTTTGCTTGAATAAATTAGAGTACTCCCTATGGAGTGCACAGTGACACCAACAATTCGGGGGTTTTTGGGGGTACGAGTGGGGGTGGGGGTGAGGGGATGGAAATTCGAAATTTTTGAAACTACGTCTTGTGGGGTATCGTTGAAAAGCTCTTGATGAGTACTCTACAAATCAATAACTAGTTTCTTGATAGTTCTCATATAAGGCGAGATTTGAACGTTTGAAAAAGTGACCTTTCCTTTTTTTGCTGTTATTATTGCGGGTTTGTCATGCCAAGGCTAAAGAAGAAGAGTGCTACGCAGCGACAGTAAATTAAACCAAAAGCACTTAGAAATCTACCTCAGCCTGTAGGCTTGCCTAAAGGGATTTTTTGATTACAAGATTGCCTGAAACGACACAGCTTATTATATTCCTATTAACAGTGAAGAAGCAAACACTAAATTGTAAGTTAAATTTACACCAGGAAACTGATAGATATTACAAATTCAAGAATTCTAACATAATAGGAATTAGAAGTATTTTCATAAAATTAATTATACAAGTGATGGCGCAATAATGAGATAGATCCCTTCAGTGCCACTTACGAAACTTGTAGAATGGTGGAATTAGGAATCCCTAGTCTCTTGCATAAGTAAAAATAAAGAATGCTGTCCCGTGCTCCAACCAGAAGACCGATTACTTCTATTTCTTTGTTTATATTTGGCCATATAATAAGGTGGTGTAGGCTGATAAAATAGTGTATCGATATTATGGGGGTTTGCACAGTAAGAGTAAATTTGGGTAACTTTCTGGAGAACAGTTTATCTCTCATTTCTCTCAAGGGAAATCCTATACAGTAGTTAACTAATTAGAGGAAACTCTTCTGATAACGTGCAGGTGGGTTTCTAGTTATGTACTACTACGATACTACCTAGCTCATGTGAGCCCGACCAGAACCATGTATGAGATACCTCCTGTCCATTGACATGCTTCGAGACGTGATATCTACCTTGACCCTGATTTTACCAATAAGGTACTATCCTTCACAGCGTAAGCCCAAATAGGATTGGCCAGTTTATAACACCAAACCCAAACAACAGCTGGCCATTTAAATATATTAAGGTCGTGACAGCCATTTTACATTTAAGGCTGTCTTTCTCATAATAGCTGTGGTTTTTAAATGCAATATCCATGTATCTACTGTATGTGTATGGCTATTCTAGTAAAGTAAAGTGTTCCCATGGAGGCCCAGAGGGTTCCAGGAGCTTGAGGCTCCCGGATTTTTAGACAATCGGGTCATGAAGGTGGTAAGGTTGTCAGCCTTACGCACCGGCCGCCTTTACCCCCAGGATTGCTCCCGGTACTCATTTCTGTTGGAGGCTGAGTCGACCCCAGGGCCATAGTGCCACCAGAAGGATTAGGCCAATTGAAAAACTCCAATGACCTCATCGGGAATCGAACCAGCGACCTTCCGGTTTGTAGCGCAGCGCCTCAACCACTACGCTAAGGCGTACCCCTGTATGGCTATTCTAGTCCCCGAAAATTCAACGTCACTTCTGTCGGGTACCCCTAGTGCAGGGTACGAAATTTCATGTCTGAAGGGTGTAGTCAAACCACAAATTTTAGTCGCCATTATTTATATAATATTGTATAGCATTACAGATTTTGGGGAATTGTTCCTTACATACCAGAAACAATTAAGTGGCGTTGGAAACTGCAATTACTGTATATCGATAACTTCCGGATATTTCCGAACGCTTCCGAGCAAATACGAATATTCAGAGAGCTTGGTCATGTCAAAAGTGACTGCCTATGGTAATATATATTATTAAAATTGGATTTTGTCCAGGAAACTGAAACAATAAAAGAAAAAACGTGAATCTTTGTCGCGCGCCTCAGGTTTCTGGTCGCCAATGGCGAACTGGCGACCGGAAAAATCGTGCCCTGCCCTAGTGCTTTGCCTTGGTCGAGTAGAGTCGAACAGAATCTTCGAGCACCTCTTGTGTTCGCATCCGAGTGACCCGCATTTGAGGTTGGTCACTGATGTGATACTGGGAAAGGGGATGAAACCCCGGATCGGTAGTGACTGAACGCTTCGGGTACTGTAACTATCACATGTGCAGAATATCTCTATCACTGCTAGCGAGAGGAATAAAACAGGCCCTGGGACTCTGGCTATCCTGCAGCTAGAGTTCCGTAACGGCTTATATGGAGGTAAGATTGAGGAACTCCAAATAGAGTGGGCGGTCCATAAAAAATCTCACGTCTGAAAACCTGATTCGTCTGTCTAAAATCGTTATCTATTTTAGCCACTCATCTTAGGAAGGCTGATCTGTTCACTTATCTAAATCCGATTCAACAGCTACTACAGGCCTAATCTAACCATGCCTGTCGTAAACATTAATCAGTAGCCTACATGAGCTGGGCTTACAACCCGATGCAGATTAATTTTGGCCTTCAACTAAATAACTCGGAACTGTGTTCTTACAGCTCATCGAGGATCCCAAGGGATGAAGGTTTACCTCGGCAATGCATTAAATATCAGATTTTCCCACGGATCCTGTAAAGGTTGCATGTACTTAACATGCCATAAATCTACGCAACGGTGCTCATAGTTTTACTTCACTCCAATTTTTGTATGCCATATAAAATTGCCTTTGTCCCATAAAATATATTAAAATTAAATTTGAATTTGAATAAAGCTATAGCAAAATTTTTCAGGTGAACTTTGATTCTGTTAAATTAGGTAATGTGGAAAAGATATACATGAAGGTTAAAAACAGATTTGAATGTTAGCTCTAAAAAAGTCTACATTTGGCAGAGGAATGTGCTTAATGGTTTCTACACACAGCAAGATTTCACTGAACAGAATAATGCAATAACGGACACTCCCACTCCCCCCCCCCCCCCAAAATGAGATTTTAAAAGAATAGTTAGAAAAAATAAATGTTTTGTGCCACTTAGGAAGAGAAATGTGAGTAATTTGTGGTTAATCAGTTTAGAACACCCAGAAACTGATGTTTTGTGTCTCTTAGAAAGGAAGATGTCAGTAACTTATGGTTATACAGTTTAGAACCCCCCCCCCCCCCCAAACAGATTTCTAAATATGAGCTTGAATAACAGTACTGAATGCAATAGCCTAATGACAATGAAATGCACTTCAAGAAGAATAAAAATGCTTACTAGTTTTTGGGGTATAATCTAGTCTTTGTTCTTCAAATTTTGGACCTCTTACTAATGCAACATCCACATTACAGGGTGCATATTTTAACAGCTTATTCCTTCGGGAAAGACAAATTCCCATACCATTTTGTCTCAGGTGAATGCTTTCTTCTTCTTCTTCTTCTTCTTCTTCTTCTTCTTCTTCTTCTTCTTATTATTATTATTATTATTATTATTAAGGCGCTACGACTTCAAAGTTGAATGCCTTGGCCTTCTCAACAATTCTTTTCCAGGATTTTCTATTCTATTATTTCTCCCATCCAGTTACTTATTTTAAGCTTCTTCATGTCGTTCGCTACTTCATCCTCCCGTCGGTTCTTTGGTCTGCCCACTGTCCTAGTTCCTAATAGTCTCCATTTGTATATTCCTTTCACAAGCTTTTCGTCTCCCATTCTCTTAACATGTCCAAACCAGCTTAGCCTCATAGCCCTAATAAAGTTTATTATATTTTGGTTGTTTATCAGCTCATCTAATTCTTTATGAATGCTTTCTTAGAAAAATAAATTGTCCCTACACTTTAACTCTGTTACTCAATGTAAGTACGGTATTATCCATATGTTCTGTATTTTTTTTACAACAGTAAAGGAAAGAAGCAGTGAAGACACTACAATATTACAGTTACTTCTTAACAATATTGTAGTGTGCACTTGAGTTGGAATTTCGAGATGGGAAAGAATAATAATAATTACAAAGCTTTGTACAAATTACAAAGTGGGAAGTTTCATGAAATAATTCAGCAACCGTGCAGCAGAAAGAGAATTCGGAATTTTAGAGCCCAAAGTGCGTTACTGGAGGAAACAAAAATATGCGCTATAAATGCAAAAATGGCAATATAGGGCATTTTGTGGTCTGAAAGCTTCGAAATATACAGCTACAGCAGATGAACTTCTATATTATTTAAAACAACTGAGAAATGAAATAATGAAGACCTTTAAAAAAATTCGCACATTTTATGAAAATGTAAAGATTACACAGGCAAATACAGCAGACTAGTGTGCACCTGATGAAAATGATTATTTATGAGTCAAGAATATTTATGTTCCTTCTAAAGCCACCAAACTACTTCCCTTTTCCTGTTTATCTTTCTATAGAAAATAGCTTAGAAAATAATGACCTTAATTCTGATAGAATTATCCATTTTGCAGCTTTGCTGTACACACAGACTGAGAAGGAAACATTCACAAATTTTTAAGGCATTTCTGGACTCAAAATGGACCTCCACAAAACATAATTTTTTGTCAAATTATCATATAACTTCATGTACGTTTATAATATTTCCTTTTCTGAAATAGACCTTTTATCTGTAAAGTACAGGTAGAAAAAGTAAAAATGCTGAACCAAAAAGCATCCCAACCCAGATTTTCTACCCCAGCTTCATGTAACTTAGTCAATATAATTGATTTCTCCAGAATGACCTAGACCCTTACCCAACGCTGGAACATTATACTAGCAGCAAGTTATTGTAGGAGACTGCAATATATTACGCGTTAAGCAAGGAGATACCGGTACATGGCATTCTATTCTATGAGCCAAATCCTTCATCATAATGTAGCATTACAGGAAAAATACCGAGTAATAATTACATAGGCTTATATTCTGTTTTTAATAAGTTACATAACAGAGTTTTAAGTTCATCTGGAAACAAGCATTCTGAGCTCTGCATACAACTTAAACCATAACATTAGAATGTTAGTCATCATGTGAAGGGGACAACCTCATGAATAATCCAAGTCATATAGCCTTGAAACCTCACACAACAGATAGGCCTACTACACATCCATTGATGAATGTTAATGAGATTGTGAGGAAATACTTTCCATATACTGACTATCTGATTACAGCAACCACAAATGCTTAGGCAGGTACAATAGCATTGTATGGTCTTTCAAATAGGAGGACTGAGAACTGCCTCATCAACAAACTACTGTCTGACTACTCTGTGCTGTATGTTTGTTACCTTCTTGTTCCTGTATGCAGCCCAGGATAATACTTGTACTTTGACTACCCAGCAGACATATGCCCCACTTTGGCTAAATTTGAAAGAGAAAGACAAATCAGGAGAAATTGTGACGTCACATTCTCATACTTAAATTGGTGCATCCATCACTCATCAGTCTGTTGAATTTACAAAAGGCAGTCAGTGTTCATTAAGCTGGAATGTCCTCTACGCTGTTTATAGCCTGTACCATATGTCAATTCCTGATACGGTACCTGAAAGGCAGACACCTAAGCGACCAACACGAAGAGCAAGGAAAGACATGAGAAGATGGAAAAAGTAACGAGTTAAAAACAGCTTGGAAGCTATTGTAATAGAAATATGTCACTAAGACTAATTTCATTTTTTAAATTGGGACTACAAACACTTAAGACATTAGAAATGCTAGAAAATCATACATAACATTGCTTCCTAAGCCCTGTAAAATATTCTTTCAAATGGATTTAATAGTTTCTCCTCTTGTTGAATGCAAAGGAAAGAAGTAATAGGATTTGCCGATGACAGAGTACCGGTAAACTTTCTTCTAGGGAAAGAAAACTACCGGTAACAGCTGAGGGACTATTTTTAACTAGCAAACATATTTTATATGAGGCTGTATACAGAATGGAAGGAATATGACTGTGCAGATTCAAAGAGTCAGTATATCACATTAAAAAATATATTAAAATATTTTCTGTTTTGGGAATAGGCCTACTTTTATGGTTTATAAGATGGATCAAAAGGTTCTGCAGAATGGCAATCAGCCAGCTAACTTGTTCCAGGTAGCACTGACCTCTGCTATATATAAAAAAACAACTAAGACACACCCACTTTGATGATGAGTTATGTCTTGAATTTATGCTAGAGGGAATATATAATCTATAAAATCTATTATAATCATTGTACTAAATAGGCACAAAAAACTGCCAACAAAGAGAAAATCCATTCATTATTCTTTATTCAATTTTCTATTTTAAAAAAACTATGTAGTGCTACATCCCTGAAGGGACTAGGCCTACCACCTGACTGCTACATCATCTACTATAGGCAAATGGCAGGAATGGGGGACATGTGATCAGCATGCCGGCACCCAAGGCTGTTAATGGTGGTTCCCATGACTGGAGATGCTACTTCTCTATTAAGTAGCTCCTCAATTTGAATCACGAGGTACAGCGCACCCCATCCCAGACATCCCTACATCAGAACAATCCAAGGAGGTACCAGGGATCGAACCCGGACCGATGGAACTGTAACTGCTAACCACAAGACCATGCCGGCATCAAACATTCTTCTACTGATGTGAAAAAATTAAAACAGTATGGATAATGGTTATCATGCAAAGTATGGTTAAAGTGTAGGGATAATATTTTTAATACAAAATCGTACTTGAATTTGTTTATCTTCCTTTCTTTTGAAGGAATAACCTGTTAGAAATCTGCATAATCTGTATTATTTTACATATTTTCAATGCATTCAGTTATATTTACTGGTCATTAATTTATATGACCATAGTAGTATCTTGTTAGTCACGGTGGTGTAGAATTAGCATATCCACCTGTAGATTCGAGGGTCGCAGGTTCAAACCCGGCCGTGGTCGATGGTTTTTTCAGGACACAAAATTCATGGGCATGGGGTCTCCAGAAGGGACTTGAAGCTGGGGGCAGGGGAGGCCCATGCTGTAGATTTACAACACACTAAAGCATTCCAAGCCTAAAGACGGCCATTCACTATCCCTCCAAATGATCAGCATCCATTTGGATGTTGTCCAAAGGACGACATCCAAAACTAGGCGGTCATTCACTGTCACTCCACTGCGGTGCCAGTTGCTTCAGAGGTGCTGACATTTTCTTTGCATTTAGAAGCCTATTTAATCAAATATTGTGATTGTGCTTGTGCTTGTGTATAGACGTACGAAAAGAATGAAGAGGAACTTATGTCTGTGGATGAAAACAAAGAAAAGGAAGAGAAGGGTGTGGGTAAAACAGTGGTTGCTCAATCAGGTAAATAATTCTCATGTGAATCTGATGCATCATATGTCATTGGAGCCAGCTGATTGGCGAAATTATATGAGAATGGACGAGCCAACATACTTTCATTTACTGGAATTAGTAACTCCATTTATTAACAAACAAGATACCCATTTCAGACAGGCAATAAGCCCCCAAGAGAGATTTGCAGCGACTCTCCGATTTTTGGCATCAGGATGTACAGTACATATGAAGAGCTGAAATATCCAACTGCCAAACCCCCCTCTACACTTTTCATATTTCTCATTTGTAAAATTCCCACAGAACATCAAAATATTGCTAAAAATTTCCGAGCTAGAGAATTTCAGGCTAGACTATGTTTTCCACAGATATTCCCGAGTGCCTGAATTTGTAGAACACGATAACTAACTGTACTTCCCTATTGTAGGTTCCGAAGTCTAATTTTAAAACTCCCTGGCTCTTTGAATTTGCAATGAGCCGAATACCTCAGGTGATTCTGTCTACTTTCAGTGGAATGAATTTACCATTGGAAATAATATTCATGTACATTATTACAATCTTTTAGTTCATAAATAAATCCATTGATACATAATATATTATTCCTAATAAACGTTCCCTATAATATTCCAGTGGACATTTATTTGCTTATAAATGTCCATTTTAATAATTAAATCAATATCAGGTTTGATATGGCAATAATTGTATTTTTAAACCATATCACTATCCTGTTACATAATATATCTAGATTAAATATTTAATTTATTATGTAACAATTTGTAAGGCTAAATTTAGAATTTATAATACGATTACAATATACGTCATTTACTGTGCCCAGATTTTGATGACCTAAAACTACTGTAAAAAGATTAATAAAAACTTAAAAATCAATAAAAATAACCTAAAAATTGTTTGTGTTCACAATTATTTATACCATTCACAGTCTACGTAAATGTACGATAGTAAGCTCCCTAATTAATTATATTTCTGTGGACTAGAATAAATTATCTTAATAATAGTGAATTTTTAAGTTATATGATTACATAAAACCAAAAATAATTTCCCTTAACAATATTACTGACATTAAATTCAAGTTAAGCTCAACTGAAAATAGGTTTACTTATGAAAGGCTTTCATAGCCACCGCGATTATCGTCATCATCACATCTACTACACCAGCTTTACTGGTTATAGGCCCGCAATCATGCAGTTTAAAGTTACTTGATCCCAAAACTAGCTCTTTTTTCGAGCCCAGAAAAGCACGGGAGCCTTGCTTGCATAGAAGAGTGGATGTGCACGAGAGTCATAGCGCACAGTCCCGTATAATTAAAGTTTTATCATGGAATATAGAAGGTCTACAAAGTGCCGTGAATGAATCAGATAACAGTGTATTTAAATCCTCCGATGTTGCAATCCATCAGCTACTTGCAATCACCGATTTTGACCATCAGAAATTACATTTTGAATCACCAGATGCTCCTTGGTCCACTGTGATTGAAAGCAAACACACTATCTTTGCACATGCCAAGCTGTGACCATTATGTGACCCATGTGTTAGCACAAAAATGGCCATTGGGTAGACCTAAAGGTGGCATTAGCTGTCTTCTTAAAGAACATCTCTCACCCTTCTGTGTACAGCATAAGATTGGCAATTCACTAGTAGTGCGAACCAAACTGTGTACCATGATGTGTATTTCCAACCAGATATGTCAACCGAAGCAATTATTGAGGAGCTCAGCCAATCATTAAGTAATATCACAAAAGCAGAGGATGCTGCCATTGTAGCTAGGGACCTTAACTGCCGGATAGACAGATGGTCGCCTAAGACAATGTGTGTTGTGAATTTCCTAGACAATGCACATTGTGCGCAATACTAATTTATTATTATAAAACTAACTCTGAAGGGCTAATAGGTCACAGTTAAGATACAAGATTAATAAACCCAGCATTTAACAAGTGCAGGACTAATACGAATTATTTATAAAAAGTACATACAGAGTGGAAACAATGTAACTGTACAGCTTCTAATAGCTTTAAAAGCTTGTTCCTTCACCAGAAACAAACAAAAATTCATTACACATTGAAACTTGATACTGGACTTATCTGTTTTTTGCTAATGGAAATGGACTTGTCCAGTTTTTAGAAACATATGATTTTCAGTTATTGGATTTTTCTTAGGACCTGTCCTGATTTTATGGAAACAAATTTTACAACCAGGTAGACTGCATATGCTGAGAAATTTAATTTTTGGATAGGTCTGGTTTTTGTAGTAATAATAAGTAGGAAAGCGCACAATGTGCATTGTTATTCTCCAGTACAAAACTGGGTTAGAGATTATTGTCTCTTCTTGCATGTATCACTTCTGTTTTAATGTATAGACTAATAATTTATGTTAATTATTATTATTGAATTTCTTTGAAGACAGTGCTCAGATTAAGACTGTATAGTATATTGTAAACCTGTAAGTATAGCATATCTCTAACCCTAATATACCTTCGGGTGAAATAGGGTTTTTTTTAATTTGGATATTCAATAAATAAATAAATAATACATGATAACGTTCACATGGTTGACCGCACAGCTGACATACACAGTGAAGCAGGTCTGGTACATGGTGTTTCGTGGTGGTACATATTAGGTGATGGAATCCATGAACTGAGAGGCATGTGTAGACGGGTCTGAGTTCACAGTCTGCTTGTTTCCAGTCTGCCTTCAGCATTGCATCCGTCGAGTAGAAATCAGTCCATTGGATTTTGTAATCAACTCCTAAATTAATTAGGCTATAAATGTGAAACAAGCACCTACCTTTCCTCTGAACAATAACCCTGAGGAGTGGCCGTGCTGTGAGGAAAGCTCTTCTTAAGTTGTCATCATTGTTAATGGGTAGGAGATCCCCATCGCTTGGGTCTGTATATGATAAAAGAAAAGGCACATCGGCCAAATAGTGAAGTTTTTCTATTATCTGTTTAAAGTCTTCATATTTTTGTGCATCATTCCGCAGCACTGAAAACCGGCGGAATTCTGCATCAAACTGGAAAAAAGAAAAAGCAATGTTTAATACCTTACACTTATGCCTATCTTTATTTTTAGGACGTAGGAGGGATAACGCTGAAGCAAGAAAGCAATCCTATTTTGTTGTGAATGGGATGCATGCAGGCCTACCATTGCCAGTAGAGACAATTTCAGTTTAAGCACCAACAAATTCTATTTGCTTGAAAATTTATCCTGAAATCCAGAATAATTAGCTTAGTTAGGCCTATGATTATAGTATATATATATATATATATATGCATGTTTCATAAGTGACTATAACTAAAACTGATACTTTTATAGGACCTAAAACAGCCTATTTTTATGTTAGAGCCTAATATTGCCTTTTTGCTTTGTTTTTCCCCTAAAGTTCAATATAAGTTATTTTTTGTTATAAATTCTAGCATTTATTTTCAGTTCGTACTAAATTTTTAGCTCGGAATGTGCAGTACATGACACATTTATGACGTGGTTAAATAGTAAGGAATGTTTTGTCTTCAGTAGAAAAATTCCTTGGAATTTCCAAGAAAATGTAGTGTTTTTCTCCCGACTCCTACATCCAGTAACAAACAAACAAAAAAAAAAAAAAAAAAAAAGTAGTTCTCTAAATCACTAAGGGATACAAGGGGTTGAATATGCTAGCATGCGTAGCTTCTGAGCACAGGTTTTTATTGTCGGTGTCTTTGATTCTAGCTTCGCTCAGAAACAAAATACATCACATAGTCCGCGCAACTGTGAATATCGAATGGGCAGAGCTTAAGGAGCGACTTATATTTGAATTTTGCCGACAATGCTACATACGGAAGGTTTCAGTTCTGTTAACAGTTTTGTTTGTGTATGGTTATCTTCACTTTCGTGTGTACTGTGGTGTTTAAATAATTCTGAAATGCCGGAAATTAAAACTTTGAAGGCTTCTCTGATACACCAATGGCCACAAGAATTTCCACATTGTACAACAGATGGACGCGTTGTTTATTGTGAAGCTTGTAGCAAACACTTGAGTACATTAATTATTGTTTTATTAAGCAAACACTTGAGTACATTAATTACTGTTTTATTATTATTTACGGAACAAATCCGCACTGGAAGGAAATAAATTGGAGTAGCTATGTCCTTTGGTTCCCTATTGGGACGGATTTAATGTCTTAAAACTGCAAACCAGTGCTTTATTTGGGGCCCGTAACACTTAAGCTAAGGTAATTTTTAGAATTTTCTCAAGACTTTGATTTTAAAAACTAGCATCACTAAAATCTTATGCCTATTCTAAGCACGAAATACTTAATAAATACGATTATTTTAAAACTTATTTACACTACTTTATTTTGATGCAAAGGTGGTTTCAATTAGTTTTCATTTCATTTTTTGTAGGTATCCAGTGACAAAAAATCTTATGCAACTCAACATGTGCAAGGTGCTACACATCAGGGAAACGTGACATGAAAAGTAAAATCAAAACAATCTTTTCTAACTCAACCAAACAGTTCAACAATAAAAAAAATGAATTTCACGCAGACCTCTGCCGAGCAATCATTGCAGCAAACATCCCGTTTAATGCTCTTGACAATCCCCATTTGAAAGGTTTCTTGCAAAAATATTGCCAGAGGAGTATTCCTTCAGAATCCACCATCAGAAAAAACTATGGACAGGGCATACGAAGAGGCTCTTCGTAGAATACGTTCAGACATTGGTGATTCACATATATGGCTTTCGGTAGATGAGACTACTGACAGTATGGGATGCTACATAGCTCATTTAATTGTTGGAAAGCTGAGTTCTGATTCCCCTTCTAAAGCCTATTTCATATGCAGCAGACAATTGACCCGAACCAACAAAGAGACAGTAACACAAATCGTGAACACTGGCCTCAAAGTATTGTTTCCCAACAGTTTCGATGAGAATAAGATATTACTGATCTACACTGATGTGGCAGCCCATATGATTGCTGCAATACAGTTACTGAAAGTGTTTTATCCCTCTGTCACTCATATTACTTGCCTTGCTCACAGCGTGAATCGTGTTGCAGAGCAGATCAGGCTACAGTTTCCAAGAGTAAATAAATTGATTAGGCCTACTAAGTTACTGTAAAAAAGGTATTTGTGAATGCACCAACAAGGGTTCAGGCTTTCCGAGAGAGATTACCAAGCGTTGCTCTTCCACCAGAACCTGTAGCCTACTTACTCAGTAGGGAACATGGTTGGAGGCTGCCAACTATTACAGCAATCACTTTAATGAAGTTAAAGATGTTGTGATAAATCTACCAGATGACTCTGCTAGCATTAGGAGAGTTCTTAAAGTCATCAGAGAAAATGCGCTTTTTTAAAGCCGGTGGATATGCGATGAGTACGTTGAGCGATGTAAATAAGAACGATCCGATGGATTACCATATGTAAACATAATACTGAAAATTCCAAATCTTGGCATATTTTGTCATTAAGCATAAAATACGTCAAAAAACATTAAAAATAAAATCAGGTAAACTGATGTAAAAAAGTGCCAGTATGTTTTTTTTAATCAGTTATGACTGCAATTATGATATGTAGAATATGTGTTTTTAATTGATTTACAAGTTAAGCTCCAGATTTATTCATTAAGCAGGGCTTAGGGAAGAACAAAGGTCTAGTTTTCTTTTTAATCAGATTAAAATCTTCCAGCATCAGCTGAACTGTACAGATTTTTGATATCTTGACAATCGCACACTCACATAAAAATACGAAAAAGAAAGTGAAATTGGCTGGGTTCGGGATTTGAACCATGGAACTCCATAACGTGAGGCCAAAACGTTACCATCTCGGTCACCTGGGTCAGTTTAACGGTCTAGTTGGATAAACGCATGTAAAACAATAGTGTTTTTGGTCATAGCTATCTCTATTTTAATTTCCAAAGCCGTATAATATAACAGTAAAAAAATTGACTATGTTGTCATGATAAATGATTTCCTTTTTTTTTTTTTATACAAATTCTTTCGAATACGTATATTATCATAAAATAGGCACCAAATTGAGCATTATTCCGGAACAGGTGAACCGATTTCATCCAGTATCAGTAGACGTCTTCCCATGAACACTATAAATGTGTATACCAAATTCCATAAAAATCCGGTAAAGCGTATTTGAGTTACCGCGTTTTTAAAATAGACACTAAATTGGGTTTTACTCCGGCACCGGTCAACCGATTTGGTCCAATATCGGTAGACGTATTCCCATGTACATTATAAATGGGTATACAATGTTTCAGGAAAATCCAATAAAGCATATTTGAGTTATCGCGACTTCTCATATATTAACATAAAAGGCAATAAATTGGGCATTATTCCGGTACTGGCCAACCGATTTGGTTGAACATCAACAGACGTCTTTCCATGGATAGTATAAATGCGTTTTACGAAGTTTCATAAATATCCGATAAGGCGTATTTGAGCTATTGCGCCTTTAAAATATACACTAAATTGGGTTTTACTCCAGTACCGGTCAACAGATTAGGTTCAAATTTAACAGAGTACTTTTCATGGACGTCATAAATGCGTATACCAAGTTTAATGGAAATCCAATACAGCGTATTTGAATTATGGCGCCTTTCTATTAGAAAGGCGCCATAATCTATTAAAATAGGCACTAAATTGGGCATTACTCCGGTACCGGTGAACCGATTTGGTTCAATATCAATAGGGTTCTTCCCATTGACATTATAAATGTGTTTTCCAAGTTTCATGAAAATCCGAAAAAGCGTATTTGAGTTAGAGCGCGTACAGACACACGGACGGACAGACAGACAGACATTTTTCGTCCCCCACACAATCTCATAAAGTACCATACTGGCACTTAATAAACTTATTGCGTTAAATTAAATCATATTGATTCAGTAAAATTTCCAAAGTTCTTGATATGTCAAATTCTTTAAATTGAAAGAAATCGCCAATTTATAAAAGGGATTTTTTTAAATTAACCAGTCATAGGCTATAATAAAATATTAATGTTACTATCACTATCTAAATCTGAAGATTCATTGCAGTAATGCAGCTTCCTTCACTGTGTCGACATACTGTATAGGTTAAGTGTTACGAGTTACGACGTCCTATACCGAAAAGCATACGACCATAGTATAATGGCAGACGACAATGGTCAATCACATTTCCATCCGTACCAAAGACCGATGGAAGCGTTTGAAGTGCGATGAATCATGCGCTGGAAAGGAGAACGAGCAGATGGATTCCAGCGCTGTGTTTAGGAACGCTCTCGATGCATGCGCACGAAAATGCGCTGAGTTAAAGAACTCTCCTATTATCTCAGCAAATGAACTCATGGAAGATTTTAGAATTCAGAGGGACCTAGTATTTATTAGGTCACATTATACTTTTCTTGTGCATGTCATTGCATCACTGGAAGCTGCCAGGAAAGTACTGTATGAGCAGATGGACGTATTCAATGATATGAAGAAAAAGATTGAAACAGTTCCTGGTCCTATAGGGGATATAGGCCTAGTAAGGGATAAACTGGAGAAAGTTCTGCTGAGAAATAAAGGTCTAAAAAGCCTAACATAATTCTCTACCTGAAACATGGTTTTCAGACATAGTTCCCTAGTTCTGTTTAGGCCTACGTAAAGAATGCTAATTTTCAAAATACTGTATCATAGTTTGCTGCTTCAGACATTCTAGCAGGCAAGACAACGGACATTCAGTGTGATATTCCAATCAACTTAGTGCCAAGATTGAAATATGCTCCCGTTACTTCAGTAGACATGGAGCGTTCATTTTCAGCCGATAAGTTAGTGTTGAGCGATAGGCGACATTGTTTTGCACTAGAAAATCTAGAAAAAGTACTAGTTGTTTATTGTGAAGCCAATTACGGACAAGAATTGGGGAAAAAATAAATTTAAGTCACACCTTGGGATGAATGTTCCCACACACCACACCCTCGCGATGCATGATCTAGCGAATTCTTCTGTCCTCATATTATGAAGAAACTCGTGATCGGACGTTTGTGGTGTGACGTCATACCGCTAAACAAAAGGTGACAGGCTGACAAACCTCTGGAAGATATAAGTTAATATGCCACATTTTCGAAACCTACAAACAGTGTATCATACTTTATTCGAAAATGCAAGAGCCCTTCGCTTCGGTTGCCGCCTCCACTTCGCGCACTTAACTATGTGATTAGTACAAGGTTTAGGAATGAAGTTTTTTTGACAGTGAAACTATACTAATTATGTGACTAGTGTTATCCATTATTTAGACTATATGCAGAGGTGATTGTGGTACGGTCGAGAGTGCCGAGTGAGCTAGTGGGTTGTCATTTTGATGCAAGGGTTGGTAGGTGGTATTTGGTTTGGTTGGGAGTGTCGAGTGAAGGAATGGTCAGGAGTACTGAGATAACAAGGATGTGGTCTCGCCCCTTATGCTCAGACCACTGCGTTGTCTTTTGTCAAGAATTGTAAGCAATTGATCAGTGTTGTTTACAGGTTCATTAATTCATGAACACTGCTTTCTAAAGTTATATAGTAGGCCTACATGAAAGTTATGGTAGCCTATAAGTTATCTGTGCTTTATCAAGATTGATTGATGGTGACTTCAATAAAAATAATATTCTGCATTGCAATTGAGATATTTCAGAAAATTGGCAACTTAATAATAATGAAGGAAATGCGCACAAATGTGCATGTTTAACATGGTGTAAACTTAAGTGTCTTTACTATATGCTGTAATAGATGTAGTTCTTTGTTTGCATTCTTCAATATGGTACTTTCCACACCAACGTCCACAAAGTTCACATATACAATGTTCGTCTGGTTCATGAAAGGTCTTCCTTGTACACATCTTGTGGTGGAAACCATGGGCCGCAAGTCTGGTCGTAACATGCCTGAGCGCGAAGTTCGTCTTCATCCAGTCTGTATACACCATGGCGTCTGTAGCGTAGAACTCCTCTGGGATAGTGGCTGCCTTCTCTCTCCTTTTGTATATCGCTGCTTCCCATGCCTTTGTTGTCTGTAGTTGGAGGTTTAGTCTAAGATCTTCTAGGTAGAAGGTTTCTTTTGTCATGGCGTACATGAGTCTTGATCTCGTTGTTCTAGATAGACAGAGTGCCTTCTTTTAAGTACGTAGCTTTCACTTTTTCAATATCAGCCATGTTCCTTTCTGACAAAAATGTCCATATCATCTCGAGCCCGTACGTCACAATTGGTGTTATTTTCAAGTTAAATAGCTTCATGGCCGTGGCAAGGGAGAGACGTGGGAGATCTCTGGGGAAAAATATATATTGCGACTCACCCGAGTCCCCCACCACTACCGCGTGGAAAGTAGGGGTTTTGGGTGGGGAGAAAAATAATTTATTTTTCCTTTCTTCTCTTCTTCTCTTCCTTTCCCGTCTCTTTCCTCTCTTCCTCTCACCTCCTCGTCACCCTACCTTCTATCGGAACCCCTAGCGTTATAGCTAGGAGTCTTAACCCACTATGCCACGAATGACAGTTGAGCAGTGAAGAAAGAAAGATTTCATATATAGTTACTAAGAGTGACTTCATGCATTCGCGAGTGTTAACGCAAGAATCGCTTTTTCAAATTTTGAAATGTTTTGTTTGTTACGAAAAGAGTACTGTTGGTGCAAGGGAATTTTTCTGCATCGATTGAGCCATGTTTTATGTCATAACACGGCGTTTTTAAAAATTGGGAAATATTATGTAAATTTCGATTTTTTATATTATCAAATCGGTGTTTAAAGATCGTGAAATGTGATGTTTGGTACAAGGGTATTTTTTTAATTGTTCGACATTTTCTATAATTCGTGAAATTTTATTTTGTTTTTTATAATGGTAATTGGGCCATTCCATTTGTGACGGAATTACAAAGTGCATGTCTTTTTCGCCATAGTCCTTACAGATATGTTGAGCTGTGTTTATGAGAGAAAGTGATTCTTTGTGTGTTGATAGGTGATGTATGGACGCTTCTAGGTATATATAAGTTTACTGGATTTAAACAATTTTTAGAAAGGAAAAAATGTTTTTAATATTTGTGACGGAATTACAAAAAGTCAACCACATACAAACCATAGCGTGAAACCTTCTGAAACTCTGTGAACTCTAAGGATTGAGGAACTTTATTTACATATCATTCTAAACTAGAAGAGCTGTAGTTTATGTGATTAAATTCTAAACTAATTACATCTTTTTATTTAGATACCATTAACGAATGAATGAGTGTGACGGAATTACGTGACGGAATTTCAAATTTTCCTGTGAAATTAAAATTTGTGTAATTGAACAGTACTCATACCATTCAGTAAGATTGTAGACTGTCTATAACTAATTAACACTTAAATGAGTTTTTAACATTATTAAACAAAATAAAATAGGAACAGGTTGCATATATATAAAGAATATTTAAATATATAATTATTTTCAGTATCTGGCTTGTTTAACATTATTCACCCATGGCACTTTGGTGGAAACATGACTACGACATCCTCTTATTTGAAATACTGGTTGTTCAGGTAATTTCTGCAGGTCACTGGCATATGGCACTATTGCCCTGGGGTCGACTCAGCCTCTAACAGAAACTAGTACCAGGAGCAATCCTGGGGGTAAAGGCGGCCAGTGCAACTTTACCACTTTCATGTGCAGATTGTTTAAAAATCTGGGAGCCTCAACATCCTGGAACCCTCTGGGCCTCTATGGCCTTTAATAGGGAACACTTCACTTTTTTCCTTTTTTACTGGCATGTAAACCAACATCTATTTTTTTGTCCATGAAATAGAAAGCTAATTCCTTTATCATCTTTAAGAACTTCAAACATATCATTGTGTGGATCTGTGGAGGTTATTTGAGCTACAAAAAACATGTTTGCTTTTTCCCAGCATAAGTGGCATGCACAAAATCACAATTGTATATACCTGGCCTTCATCGGAATGATCTTCCTGTTTATCAGTTACGCTTATGAAATATTGTATAGGCTATCGCAATATTCTTTGGATTTGTACAGTTTGGTAGAAATTTTGTACAGATCAATTACTCTAACATGATGAATGTCTCCGAAATGTGAAACGCCTTTGACTTTATTCCATCTTTCATAACCTTTGCAAACTGCAAAATAAAGAAATCCACACTTATTTTGGTATGAGTTTCAGAGAATAAGGCATTTGCTTCGTTGAGAGTCATCAACATGTACCTTTTTTGGACTTCAGTCTTTCTAGATTTTCTTTTATTTTATATATATAAAATCTTTACTTCCTGGGCACATCCAACTTATACGATCAAGATTGAAAAGGGCTAGTACAGTTTGACAACCTACTGATTGAGGTTTTCAGTTTTGTCTGTAATTGGAGTTAAATCCTTGGTTAAATGCTTGACCACAGATGAGCACTTTCGTGGACTTGCGGGGGGGGGGGGGGGCATTCAGAGCCTTTATCACAGCTTTTCAAAAGGATTGTCTTGATTTGTATGGAGAATGTGGTGAAGCAAAATGGCCACTAGTTGAGGGAACTTCTACAGTATTTCTACGTTCTTCTTTTTTCTTACTTCTCAATTTCTGGACTGCTATGTAATTACAGTGTTTTTCAAATGAGAAGCAATTTCCTTCACCGCCAATCAAGTGTAAGAGCGAACAAAGTGTTGCCAGCAGTAAGAGTCTCCCCTCCGTCTCGCCACCTCTGATTGGACTGTGTATCTAAGCAGGAGAAGGACTAATTGTTTGTCATCTGCAAAACACTGTAGTCATCTTAGTTATTGAGTTGAAGATGGTTCATAGATGCTTCTTTTAATTGCTTTCTGCTCTCTGTCTTTTTCATTTCTTCATGTAATCCTGCATTCTTTTTTCTTTTCCTGCACTCACGCTGATGTTCTGGTGCTGTTTACCCATTGCGGTCACTGAAGAAATTGATACTCCAAATAAACCAATAAAATATTACAGATAATTTTCTGTGCCTAATAAAGTTCCAGTATGCCTATTATTCTTATTTTAGTATTACATACCTTTTTTTCAATTTACACTAACTAAGTTCATGTTAAGCACTGTTTATTAGTAAGAGGCTCAGTGTGTGAAACTGGTTATGTAATTCCGTCACGACCCTAAATATTGATTTAAATGTAATCCTGTGAAACAAATCATATGGCCTGGTTGTAAAGCAGGCAAAACTAGCTTTGCATACAAATTTTCTCCCATCTACTGCCATTACTTTAATAGTAACAGAGAAAAATGTCCGTTTTCGTGACGGAATTACATGCCTAATGCACAGAAACATCCACTATTAATTAAAATACATAAAACCTTTTTAAAATACATGTATAAATGCATTTAAAGAATCTTAATGAATGCCAGATACTAATTCTATGATTAATTGTTAAGTTTTTTACCTTTATTTGAAAGAAAATTATCAATGACAGTGGTGGAGAAATTCAGTCACATACTTTGTGTAAAAGAGGTTCTTTTTCCATGAGTTCCTAACTGCACTAAATAAAATATATCTTCAAAAAACAAAATATTCCTGTGAAATATAATCCTTCCCCTACATAAATATGGTTTTACTTTCTAATTAGATTCATTTTTAGAAATCCATGTCCTGGTTGACTTTTTTCTGGAATTGCCCAATTGCAATTATTAGAGCAAGCTGCGGTAGCGGCCGGCATGAGCCATAGCTGCGCGCGAGAAGATGCGCGGTAGGCGGTGAGGGGAAGCGGCCGATGGAAAGGGGAGCAGGGTGAGTCGGAAACTATATCCTTGCCGATCTCTGATATCGTTCATTGCGATGATTGCCTGCGCGGTCCTTTCCTTTACATGTGCACTAAATGAGGTGCCCGTTGTTTGTAGCGTCATCCCCAGGTACTTGAAGGAGTTCTTCACTTCAATTCTTTCTCCGTCGCAGTAGACTTCCACCATTTCTGAATATCATTGCAACTGTCTTAACCTTGTTTATTTGTAATGCATTACTTGCTGCCCATTCAGTTAGTCTGTCTGAAGCTTCTTGAAGTTTTTCACGGCTTTTTGCTGCCAGCACCATGTCGTCAGCATATAGATAAACTTTGACGTCAGCATTCTGTTTCACAGCATTTAGCCTATAACATCATGCGTCGCTATATTAAAAAGCAGAGGGCTCAGGGGGTCGCCTTGCAGCACTCCATTCCACTGACTGATCTCATTTGATAGAACTTTATTGTCATTGATCAGTATATAGTTCTCTGATAGTATGGAGCGCACCATAATGTTTATTATTAATGTTTAATGTTTATTATTTGTCTATAAAATCAATACATATTGATATCAGACATGTCATAACTATGGATAAAATTAATATAAATAATATGTACATACACATTTATAAAAATATACGTTCAAAATTCTTAGTCCTACATTCCTATTTTATCCTCATCTAGATATTCTTGTACATTATAAAATGGATGGTTTATTAACCAATTATATATCCTACTTTTAAAACTAGATAAAGGTAAACTGGTTACCTGCACTGGTAATTGATTAAAAAGTTTAACTCCTAAAATTTTATAATATTTCTTGGTCTTCATTATTCTTTGGGCTGTTGTATTCAGTTTTTCTGCATTTCTAGTTTCATACAAATGAACATCATTTCTCCGATTATACAAAGTCACATTGTTTTTCATATACATCAATATCTCCATAATATATAAATTTACCACAGTCAGAATTCTAAACGAGATAAACAGTGGCTTGCAATGTTCATTCTTATTTTTACCTGTTAACACTCTCAGAGCTTTCTTTTGTATTAATAGTACTTGATTTACCTCTGAACCACTTCCCCAAAGGATTAACCCATATCTAATTACACTCTCAAAAAATGCAAAATAAGCACATCTTAAATACTCTTTGGAAACAGCTTCTTTTAGGGACTGCAATAAAAAAATGGTCCTAGATAATTTTTTGCAAACTTCTTCTATTTGACACTTCCATGTAAGCTGTTTATCCAAATGCAGACCCAACAGTTTAACATTTTCACTCATTTCATTATCTATTAGATCAAATTTTCTCAGGGTAAACA
This sequence comes from Ectobius pallidus, assembly GCA_964059195.1. Lineage (NCBI taxonomy): Eukaryota > Metazoa > Arthropoda > Insecta > Blattodea > Ectobiidae > Ectobius > Ectobius pallidus. The sequence goes on from CAXKWD010000010.1 coordinate 108,784,095, forward strand.
CAATATTTTGTGTCTTATTCTCATTTAGATAAAAACCATTTCTCCTAAACCATATTTCTATTTTCTGTTTTGTGCTATGTACCAAGTTTCTCAATTCTTCATAATTTGTATGTGTATTTAGATATGTAGTATCATCTGCATATACCACAGTTTGTGCTGAATTACAAGATGACACATCATTGATCATAATCAGAAACAAAAGAGGGCCCAAAACAGAACCCTGCGGGACTCCAATATTTACCTTAGCTACCTGCGAGCGTTTTTCCTTTATTATGACTATTTGTTCTCTATTTTCAAGGTAGGACTTAAACATATTTAAATCCTTTCCCCTTATACCATAAATATTTAATTTTTTTAATAAGATGTCATGTTTGACACAGTCAAATGCCTTGCTCAAGTCACACAAAGTAGCTTGAGCAATATCATTTTTTTCAAATGCTTCATGTATTTTTTCAACTAATGAATCAACTGCAAGGACTGTAGACTTTTTACTCCTGTAACCAAATTGATTTAAGGAGAAAAGATTATATTTCTCAAAATAGTCATTCAATTGCTGTTTTATCAGGCTTTCCATAATTTTTGCAAACACAGGTATTATTGATATTGGCCTATAATTACTCTCTAGTTCCTTATCCCCTTTTTTATATATTGGTATTACCCTTGATATTTTAAGACATCTAGGGAATTTGCCCTCTCTTAAACAAAGATTTATGCATAAGGTCAAAGGTTGTAAAACATTTTCAATTATCTGTTTAAAAAAATTATTTGTCATTTCATATATATCCATGGAGTTAGACTTTTTAAAATTATATACTACCTTTCTAACATCTTCCATTGTCACATCCCTAAAAGTAAAATTCTCTAATACATTAACCTTGAGATACTCTAGTGCTGAGTTTGTACATGAGTCTATTTTATTTGTGATATCTTTCACAGAATTAATGAAAAACTTATTGAAATCATCAGATGAAATTTTACATGTAGTTACGCTATTACTATCTTTTCCTCTTTTTGAATTTATAACGGACCACGCCGCCTTTATTTTATTCTCTGCATTATCGATATATGCTTGATTTGCTGCCCTTTTTGCATCATTCAGCGCTTTTCTATAAACCTTTCTGTTTTCCTTTATAGAGCTTGCTAAGTTAAAATCTACACATTTATTATTCATATCAGTCATTATCAATAACTTATTTCTCATCTTATCTAGTTCAGATGTATACCAGTTATTACTTTTCTTACTTCTCTTTGTATATACTACCCTTCTCTTCACTTTAAAATTTATATTAAATAAGTTTAAAAATATATTTAAGAATTTTTGAAAAACGCTCTCGGCTGATGTATCACCTTTATGAAGTTCATTCCAATCAAAAGAATTTAAACTTTCCTTGAAGTTAAAATAATCTTCGTCACTAAAATATCTTTTTTCTACAATCCTTCTAATTTCATTCCTTTTTTCTTCGGAATTCTCTAAAAATAATTTCAAAGTTATTGCTAGATGATCTGACATATAAGGTTGTACCACTTTTACGTCATATTTTATACAGTTAAAATTAATTAAAACATTGTCCAGGCATGAATCCTTCCTTGTTGGTGATTCATTTATGCACCTAAAATTATTTTGCCTTAGCAAGTTTAGAAAAACATTTACACTTTTTTTATTTGCAAGTATGTCAAACTGTTCATTCAAATCCCCACAAATTACTACTTTATATTTATTATATCTTGATAAAAAAATTAGCACATTCTCCATGCTTTCTATAAATACATTTGCATCCCCTGAAGGTGATCTGTATAACACTATTAAAATTATCTTAATCTCAGCTATGATTATTCCTGTAATTTCTATTATTTTTTCTTTACAAAACTTTCCCAAATCCATTTTTTTGTATTCTAATTCTAAACCCTTATTCACATAAATTATAACTCCACCCCCTTTATACTCACTTCGACAAAAATAATTACCCACAGAGAAACCATCTAAAACCTTGTATTTAATTTCATCTTCTACCAGCCAATGTTCACTCAAACATATTATATCACATTCACTCTGTTGCTTTGAAAAATACACGCTTAATTCTTCAAGTTTGTTCCTCACACTCTGAATATTCATATAAAATATGTTCAAATTTTGCTGGTTAACTCTCACTTCTTGATCTACCCTAAAAAATGCCCTTCAAAACTTGATGTAATTCTCTGCTCTCTTATTGGAATAGGCTTAAGTCCCTGGTAAGTGCTGGTGCTATATTTATTTGCAATTTCTATTATTTTCGAACTTACATAGTTTTTTCCAAATCTATTTAGGTGTAATCCTTGAACTGAATAAAACCTTCTTCCCAAATTACTTAAGTCAATAAAAGTCACATTCTTAAAATGTTTGCATATTTTAAGCATTTCACCATTTGCAGTGTCCACTTCTTTGTTTACTATAGACCATCTTGGAAGGTCATATCGTCTTGGTGTAGAAAAAACACAAACATGAGTTGCACTACGAAGATCTAAAAGTTTTTGTTTAAGATGAGACAACAATCCTTTGGTGTTGTTCTTCGCCACGTCATTTGTCCCTGCAAACAGAACTGGAATGTCTCTAGTTTTGGTCATTCTTGCTTCAGCAGTTGCATTGCAAAAGTTTGCTCCAGGTTTCACATAACTTGAAACAAAATGTGAGCTATCTCTCAGTATTTCCCGATATATACCTCTTCCCTGGCTATCTGAGTGGATACTAATATTCATAGGCCTGATTTTTGGTTTAACTTGTTTCAGTGACGATTTATATTGTAATTGACTTCCCCTATCATTTGAAGGCACAGATTTAAGACTAATGTCATTATTTTCATTCATTGTTGTATCCAACGCCTGAAATCTGTTTCTAAGTGGAGGGAACTCAGTCGTATTATTAATATCAAAACTAGGCCTTTTTCCTCCTTTGGAGGTTACTAACTCCCAATTTTTATTGGAAGGTAATGTTTGTGTAGTTGCTTGGTGAAACATTTCTTCCATACCTGATGTTATAATACTTTCCTTTAGTTTATCATATTTACTTTGTAGTATTAACAAATCATTTTTTAAAACATTTATTATCTCACGTAATGAAGCTTCGTTGTCGTCTTCACTGTTTATGGTATTTTCTTCCTTGTTGTTTGTATTTGCATCCTTTATTCTTTGCGTACACTTTATACAGAACCATTCAGTATTCTCATCAGGCAGATGATTCTCATGTATATTTGCACATCTGAAATGTAACCATTTATCACAGAAATCGCAGATAATACCATTTCTTACACTTTTGTTGCACTTAGAACACTTTGTATCAGTAACTAATCTACTTTTTGATAGACCAGGTATATTTCCTGTTACATTGGATAATTCCGTTGAAATCATGGCAGTAGTTTTTCAGAAAATGCGTGTAGGTTATGATCACGGAAAACACACGGCAAGTCTCACTGTTTGAAGTTATTAAAATGAAAGTAAGAACTATATTTCATCAATCCATTTAAACACAAATTATAGTACCAATGTTTAAAAACCTCACTGTTTTGATCAGTCTTATAATACGTCAATATTGAACCGCATATCTATTGAAGTTCGATTCACAGGCAGAAAAACGGGAGCTCAGCAAGGCACGTCCGCACAGGTCGACGGTCGACATAATATGTCCTAGTGGGTGATCCTTTCCGATAAGATTCTCCAACTTTGTGACTAGGATCATTCTGTCCAAGAGATCAAAGGCCTTAGTAACTTATAGTCTACAAATATTGTGTATAGTTTCCCGCCACATTCGTTCTTTGCCTCTTTAACGTCTGTCATAAGGTTGCGCACTGCGTGAAGTGTTGATCTGTTCTTTCTAAAGCCAAATTGCTCATCTGGGATCAGGTGATCCGTGAGAGTTGTCAATTTCTTAGCCAGGATTGCAGTGAATATCTTGAAAGCCATGCATTGTAATGAGATCCCTCTATATGAGTTCGGGTTCTCTGTGTCCCCCTTGCCTTTATATAGAATCTTCACTACTGACTTTCTCCATGTCTCGGGGATTCTTTTGGTTTCCAAGCATCTGTTGAACAATTTAGTCCAGGTGGGGATAAGCCAGCGCTGAGACTCTTTCAAATGTTCGTAAAATATGTCAGGGCCTGCCGCTCTATGGTTTTTTGCTCTGTTTATTGCTGTTGCCACTTCTTCCGATGTAATATTTATGTTTACTATTGTTGTTGCATCCATCCATTGAGTTGGTCTTGAATCCTTGTAACATAGTACCTTTGTGAATTGATCCACCCATGTCTCCATTTGTATTGTATGTGGGCATATTGGCTTTCGGGGCCTTTGTGCTTTGAAAGGGTCTCTCTCGGCTTCCTCTATTATCTTAGCTGCCTGTGTTTCCATGTAGTCTTCCTTTTTATTTATCAGGAGGGTTTTGTATTCCCTTCTTGATTGACTGTATAGCGACAGATCCTCTTCCCTTCTGGAGATACGTGCTTTATGTAAGTTGTTTATTACTGCTTTTCTCTTATTATAGCAAGCTGAGTCGAACCATGGTTTTGCTCTTCGGGACCCTAGTATCTTTGTTACTGTAGCTTTCCGTATCAGGCATTCTATGGACCTCACTGCATTATTCAGATCATTTTTTTCTATCTCTTCTCCACAGGCTGTTATTTCTTGTACATGTTCTTCTATGACTAGGCTGTCTAGCTTCCTAGATATGTGTACTTTCTCTTCCAGGATGTACTCATTTGTGTTTCCCAGTAGCGTCATTGTTGTTATGACAGGTAGATGCTTCCTTATTGGGGAGGATGTGTTCACTATTTGTTGTGTGGCCATGATTTTGCTATTCGTGAAGACAAATCTATTGTAGACGTGCCATTGTGGCTTAAGTACGTTGGTTCTCTGGGATCGTTGATTAGTCTAAGACCCTCTCTTTCAATATAGTTCAGTACCGATTCACTCTTTGGATTCGCTTTGTCGATCCTACAATTGAAGTCGCCTGCTAGTATAATGGCGTTTTGATGGTCCGCTTTACTTATTGCTTCGCCTAGGCCATCTATGATATCCGATGATGATACCTCAGGATTGAAGTAAGCAGCTATTATCGTTCCAACCTTCGTTGTTACCAGAATAATGTCTTCTGTTTTGTACAGTGTACGCAATGGAGCTAAAGTTGGCTTAACAAATATTGTGATGCCTCCATAAGGCCTTCCAATAGGGCCTCTATTAGCATAGCTGTGATGAGAGTAGTAGCCCTCCAACTCCATGGCTTCAGTTAAGAAAGTTGGCAACTTAACGATTTTATAAGAGACTATTTTACGATTTTTAAAAACTACTTTCCAATTTTCAGAGCCTATTTTAGGTACCTAAAACAGCATTTTTAGCGACCTAAGTCCGAAGTCTAGTTATGAACTTAAGATTAGGCCTATGTTACCAATCCATCAGATGCATGAGTACTACACTAATTTTCATTGAGGGGTATATGGGAGTGGAAGATCAAGTAATTATCTCAGTTACTCACCTTGCTTTTCACCTCCACTGTGCCGCTGTCAAGTTTAAGTTGACTTTTCGAGTTCTTCGACATAGCGGAAACATTTAAAACTTCACCTCTCACTTACACGGAACATGAGACACATACGGTACCGACACATACTATCTCAAATACACTTGATCACACTCGCACATATAAAATTCCACACATTTCCACTTCATTTCTCATCGACTCGTTACACCAGCCATGAAATGAGTAAAAAATGACGTCACACGCACCTGCTCCGTTCTCCTGTATTTAATCTCGACACCATACATATACAAAACTTATTTAATTGACTTGGAGTGATTACGAGGCTGTAAACTGATACATTTAAACTGTAAAAGAAATGCTGATGACAATATAAAATTTAATTAATTATTAACCATATAATTTTACCCTCATCTCACATTTTAACACATAAACAAGCGCAGCCAAAATTCTGAACGACAGCAACCCTCCTCCATACAGGCTGACAAACACAAATATTATACTGACAATGTCCAGTACAGAAGTTCTTTTGCAACTTTAATTTCTTTTAAAGTAATTGAAAATGTTCAATGGAGCTGAATCATTTCCTACACCGGATAAAGAAAAAGATCGTGTGGCATTGAAAAATAAGCTCCGTCAAGTAAAAAATGAAATTAATAACCCATGTGTGAAGGTTGGTATTTGTTGCTAATAAGGATTCATATTTCATATTTCATATTTATTTAATCCATTTTGACCGCAGTTCTGCGGTATAGGATACAATATAACAACAATATAACAAACTATTATAGTACAAGGGTACAAGAATAATATTAGAAATACATACATTGAAATATAAAGAGATACAAAGAAATACAAAGAAATACAGGATCAATACAACACTACAAAACAATAAATAAATAAATAAAAAGTGCAATGTGTAGGTCAAATAGTAGGTACTGAAAGATTATTTAAAGTTTTTGGCTACCTCAAAAAATTCATCATTTTTGTAGAAACAGATTTGTTTTAGTTTCATCAGTACTAAGCCTTTAAAGTGTTTAAAAGTTAAATTTCTAGTAGCAACCGGAAGAGAATTGGAAGGATTGGAAGACGAACACCAAAAATTTAATAAAACGTTTTTTCCTACTTATTGTGGCTGCTTAATTTGTTTTATTCTCATATTGTAAAGTAATGTATGCAATCGGGACACCACATTTATTACTCAAGAAATAATTCAGTTTCAACTGGAAAATAACCTTACTCTGCTGAACTTGGGGTATCTGTAACCCATTGTGTATAATTACAGTTTACTGGATTCTGTTAATGATAGAATAAATATCAACTGATTGGAATGTAATGGTGTTAGAAATAAGAGGAAAATGAGAACATTTTATCTTAAAGTCGCATTTGTAGTTTGCATGGAAATTAGTAATGTAGTTTCAGACTATAGGGTAGAATGCAGTATGCTGAGAATGGGCCAATATATATGCCCAGATCCTGATCCAGATTATAACTACATTGATCCAAAGACCCAACAACCATACGGATGTACAAAGGAAAATAAAGCTAAGGTTCAGTGTAGAGCAGCAGATGGTATTAACTGCACAGAAACGAATAACTCAACATTTAAGAAGGATATACCCTGCAAATGGACAAATGGTTATTCATTTGAAACAGCAATGCTTTTGTCTATCTTCCTTGGTATGTTTGGAGCAGATCGCTTCTACCTTGGTTATCCTGCAATTGGCCTGCTCAAATTTTGTACCCTAGGTTTTATGTTTCTTGGACAACTTGTAGATATCATCCTGATTGCGACTCAAGTTGTGGGCCCATCTGATGGATCACATTATGTTATTCCATATTACGGTGCTGGAATTGAAGTTGTACAGCGTAACAATTGGACATATAAACTTCCACAGGACGATTGGTAGAGAGAACAAAATTCTCGTGTTAAAAGACACAACTTAAGCATAAAAGATTACTGAGGGAGATATTGGATGAAGGGTCAATTTTTCTAGTTCATTTGAAGATTTCTAATCAGAACCAGTCATTAAGTGTACGACGACAGATGGAAAAAAGATTTATGTAATTTACTAGAGAGGGAAAGAATTTACAGATGAATTTACTTACCAGTAAGCTGTCATTAAAGCAAATATAAAATATTGAGAACAGACTCAATTTATTAAATAAACAGTGTTCTTAAAAACAATAGAAAAGTTCACTCAGTGATATATTCAAGTTCTCAAAGTTCAAGTGCTGTGTGAAGATAAGTTGAAGTTCCTGAAGTTGAAATAAGCAGTTTTCCTCTTGCGCTATGAAGGACTCTGTAGGCCTACACTAAGATCTGACATTCGATACATCCTAGTAGAGAAAGTTCAGCAGTATTTACGGTATACATATTTTATTAATTTTTCTAGTACAGGGTAAAGTGAAGGGACTTATTATTTTTATTTCTTTATGAGTAATTTATGCAAAAAGATAACTGCATTATGTTAAAAAATTATACTAAAATTATTGATTGTGATTTTCCCCTCCTTTTTTGTTTGTTTCAGGAACATGACATGGTCTTCAATTGCTTGGATAGGCACAACTATGCCTACGAAAAATGTAATGATTATTTTGAAAACTATAAAGGCTGTAAAAAATTTTGGGTTTGTATCACTATCTTATTTATTCTTTAATATTCCAAGTTCAGACTAACATTGTAAATTCTGTTGTAACACAGGGTTCTAATTTAGGACCACTTTAATCTTTATAAAACGATCTATGAGATCCTAATAAAAAATCTTAATGCGCTTAGCCTAATGGTTGTTCATCATTAGACTTCAGAATTTTAGACATTAAAAAGTGATGTTTCAGGCACCATAAACCACAAAATTATATTACCAACATTAAATTATATTGTGCTAAACATAAAAAAAGGTTACACTAAGTAAATATTTGTTCATTTATGACTAAAGGCTAGTTTACACGATGACACTAGGTTTCGTAACCACTTTCATGAAAGTGATTTCGTGAATCTAATTACACACATTTTCTTTCCAATGCAACCGCACATTTCATGTTATTTCTGACGTTCAAGTTGTTAAAATCCCATATAAACGTTTGAAACACGTGTGAATACAGGCATTTCACAATTTCCTCACTTCCCCATTTCATTTTACGAAATGCGAACAAGCTAAATAAGCGTATAATCTCAAAATTACTATTATAGTTTCGTGAAAAGTTGGAATCAGCCGAAGTGCGTAGTGTCATAACTCATTGTCGCCAGTACATCTAGCGCTTGCGCATTCAAGTAAAAAACAGTTACGAAACCTAATTTCGTCGTGTAAACTAGCCTTAAGAGCTCGTATTTCATTCCTAGTTCCCCAGCAGATAATCAAATTCAAATTATTATTATTTTTAAATTCTTTTTAGTTAAACTTTGCCTGCCAGGGGCAGATGGTCAAAATGCTAATGTTTGTGGCCATTAATGATGGTTTCCTTGTAAAGAGCTGCTAGTTATTAATCAAGTTGCTTCTCAGTTGGGGTCATGAGGCTGAATGAACTCTGTTCCAGACCTCCCTGGAGGCCACAAGGGCGGTCCAAGTTAATACTTGCATGGAATGTTTACCTGCTTATTGCACAAACAACCGAAAATTATTGTCCCGTCATAAATTGTCATATTTCAAGCCTTCGAATACATGTCATTTGGAATTTTATCGTTTTGCAAGCACTAAGCAATGGAACTGAAGTTTGAGAACAGTTGCCTGAACCATGCACTCAGAGAGAAGAAATAAAACTAATAAAATAAAATATTGCACATTGTAACTTTAAAATTTGACTTAATATAAACGTTAATTAGAGGCAAGATGGTGTAGTGGTTGGTGTGTAGATGAGAAATTGATGGGTAAGAGAGAATCAAACAAGGAATAGCTGCTTTAGAACAAGGGAAGTCCTGAAGGTTCAGCCTGCTACTTAATCTAGAACAGTGTTACTTTTATGAAAGCGAATGTACTATTTTTTAGCATATTTTAATACCAGTTATATTTAAAAATATAATTAAATAATTTAATTCAACTGATTTTATATTAATAGTACTAAGTTACAATATACCCACACACTTACACAGATTCAATATCCTCCCTCAGAATAACCACCCTTAACTGCTATGCACATGTACCAATGTTGCTATAACTACAAGCAACTTCTATGAAAGTCATTAGTAGGAATATCCTGAAGGTGCTCTTGTATGCAATGCTATGCACAAAGTCCACGAGCTTAATGACTACTATGAAATTAACAGCAATGGGACAACTGTCCCATAAATGGATTTTTAATTTGTTTGCTTTTTCCATTTGATGTTATGATGATTATGTAGGCTTACAATTTGGAGGGAAATTTGTAAAACAAGAAGATATATATCTTGAAAACATTAAAAGATAATCTAAATCGTACTTTGAACTTTTTCTAGTGCTGGTAAAGTAGAATATTTTCCTGGGCTTCTAACCAGGTAGTTACTTTGATAAATTTCGACAATTTAGAGTCAATCTTAGCCTCCATTGTCAGTCCCGGCACTTCATTCTCCTCAATAGAGCCTCAAAACTGAATTTATCCAAGTAATTAGCTGGTTATATGCCTGGGAAAATATTCTACACAGTCTAAACCGTACAAAAACATACTGTAAATTGTGTAATATAAAATAATATTTAAAGGGCTGGTAGACTAGACTTAAATGAGCAAAGTAGTGGAGTTCAGATATGAGATTGACTAGACTTAAGAGATTAATCAACTCGTTTTCAAAAAGAATTTACTATGGATTATTAAAGTTGAAGTAACAGATGAGTGCAAGGGTAACCAAATAGAATGTTCTGTTTAATTTCAATTATATGATGTTTAAATATTAATTTTATTTCAGGGAAGGGTTCGTGCTGACAGAAGGGCAAAGGGTATCACCCCCAACCTGCCTCCTCCTGAAGAGCGTGAGAAGATCCGAGCCGAATACGTAGCAAGCCAGCAGGGAAAATAACTTCCTTATAACGAAACTTATAGGATTAATTTGGTGCTTTAATTTTGTTGTGTAAATAATTGTATTTTGGAAATACAAAAGGATTATAGCTTTCTAATGCTTTCTTATTTTAAAATTTACAGTACCCTTTAGACAAGCATATATATATATATATATATACACATACACATATGCAATATATTCAGTCTACATTGCACTGATTTATTTGACAATATGGTAAGCCTACGAATGGTTACAGTGAATGGAACTTGCCATTTGCCATAGAAACTGATGCCATGCGGATGTAGCATACTGCTCAGCATATTTCAATAAACCAGCAAAGTGAAATCACTGTATACATGTATGTGTGTATTGATTTTTTAAGACTATTTGTGTTCCTTGAAATACAAGGCTGCCTAAGAACAAGTGTAATCAAAAGGATACTACCCAATTTTGCTGCTCTTAAGCAGGCATGTTGATTAATAGGTTATTGGGTAGTTTGTCTACAGGCCAAGGATGAAAACGTGGTAAATAAAGATTGGCTTTGTATATCGCTAAAATCACATTACTTAATTGCCCAATATGAGTTGGCATTTGTTCTAAGATTCACTTGTGGAATGTATGTGTGGCATATCACAAGCAGAGAGGAAAAATGTCCCTGGAAAAACTGTTAAAATTGAATTTGTTATGCAAGAAATACAGGGAACTTCTTATGATATGACAGATTAGTAGGGTTCGGATTCCATTTCAGACTGCCATAAAGTTCAATGTAATGTTCTCTATCTAATGACGGATAGTGAGAGAGACAGGGTACAATGGCTGTTTGTCATTACCAGGGCCTGGTTTCTGAGAAATGTCATCTTTTTATTGATGCTGCAACTTGTAGATACATCCTAATTATGGCCTCTAGATGATAGAAATGCATTTTTATTAGATCATTTTATGCAATTTTATATTTTTAGGGCATTTATTTCAATTTTACATCATTATTTAGTCATTTTCATGCATTAAATTGAGTGTATTAACTTTTTTGTCATCTAGCTAGAATCGTCCTCAGCAGTGCTGTCTTTGAAGTGTTGTTAGTTTAATGCAAGAAGGATACACTTGGTGTCATGTCTCAGTCGGAAATGAGAATCAAAGAAACACCAAAATTTTGTATTATTATTATTGTTATTAGATTGACTTGGCACCAGAGATTGCCACCTGCTTGAATTTGAGAGTGCAAACTACTGTTTACTCTCAAAAAGCAATAATATAATCCGGCAGACCTTTTAGACAATCGGAGGTCATTTAAGAGCTTTTCTTTTTCCCATACAGGTAATATTTCAATAAATTACAAGGTTGCTAAAATGCAATATTTTTGTAGGATCTACTTTAAGAACAATTTTCTAACTTTCCTTCTTAAATGCTCCAATCAAGAACAAAGAACAAAGTTTTTAGACCTACAACATCCTTTCTGCATTTATAGTTTTTACTAGCGTGTGCCCGCGGCTTTGCACACGATAATTATTTCAAAAATTAAAAATTAAGAGTGTAATAGTTAAATCATTATATTTATTAACACCTAAATCACGTGGAATACATACCACGATTAGATAGCGTCGCCTGGTAAAAGCGACCTCAGTTTTGAGTTCCCTGGCCCAGAAAACCCCTGCATAGTGAGTTTCATCGCCTGGTAAAAGCGACCTCAGATTCGAGATCCTTGGCCCAGAAAACCCCTGTATAGTGAGTTTCGTCCAAATCGAACGTTTGGCAATATTTAGGCCTATATTGATTATCCCTCTTATAATAATAATAATAATAATAATAATAATCCTCTTCGGTGTAGGTTGAAAATTTCATATGTCTGTGTGCCTTGACATATTAAACAAATGAATCGACCAGCGTGAGCTACAACATTCAAGCGATCGCGATGGTTTTATTCCAAGGTATGACAAAATTAGCCAGAGCCTACTGTAATTGATTTGGCATTGAAATTTATTATTGAAAACCGATGCTTTGAAAACGCAAAAAATACACGTTTTCTGCCCTTTTTCACTCATAACTCACGAACGAAAGAAAAAATTAAAAATGTAATATGACAGAAACCTTCCCGGGAATGTACCCAATAACTTCCCAAAGTTTCATGGCGATCGGATGAATGGTGTAGTAATGCATAAAGGACACACACACACATACATTCATTTTTATATATATAGATAATAGATAATTATGTACAAATTAGTCTATAACTTCGTGTACACAATAATAATTTGTTATAAATAAAATATCAGTGTTAGGTCATTCTTTATAATTATTAAGTCATTTTCAATAAAATTTAGGGTAACTTTTCAAACAATTTTAGGTCATCAGAATCCGGGCCCTGGTCATTACACAGGTAAGGTTATACAGACTCCTGAAGATCAAAACAACTTATACTACTTATGTCAATTGTCTATGTCTATCCTCATTTATATGAATTAACTTACTATTGTGTTACTTAAAATTACAGTGAGTCTGAATAAAAAATCCTTGTCTAACGTGGCACAATTTTTCAGAACATAGTATTTTCTCCCCTCAAAGTAAAGTCCTCAACAAGAGCATGATTTTTTACTTTGTTGACAACAGCTGTGAAGTGTGCAATACAGGTACTCTTATGAAATGATAGGTATAACATGATTTACTGCCATTCAGCTGATTTGTTGTGCTGAACCTAAAAGACATCGAACCGGTGCCCACACAACTTGTTTTCAAGCACCAGGCAATGAATCAGCAATGGAATCCAAGCCCTGCAGATCAGAGTATCTGGGATGAAATTACATAGAATTTTTTGCTCTGTTATTTCAGAATCTTTTGCTACTGGCCTTCTCCTGTAGCAAGCAATTCTGAGTTACAGAAATAGGTATGAGGACTCAAACATATATTGGAAGTTTACACAATGAAGCTATATTATGAAGGATATAATATTGAGTTGGGTCTAGCACGTATACTTAACTTTTTTTATAAATACCTGAACTAGTTTCGAAGACCATCGTCATTCATACACCAACTGGTCTTTGAAACTAGCTCAGGTATTTATACAAAAAGTGAAGTATACACGTGCTAGACCCAACTCAATATTATATCCTTTTTAGGTATGAGGACTGTTCAACCAAAACCAAGACTTACGTATTTTCCAATTCTCCTTTACACAGGTTGGTTTATTCTATTAGCCTTGAGCCCAAGGAGTTCTGCTGCCCATCAGGGCATGCAAAGACAATGGGCAAGTCAGTGTCCATGAAATCTGTAGAAGAAAGGAATAGGTTTGTTTAATATTGCTCATGTATTAGGAGATAGTCTTTGTAATTAATGGAAACTACGATACAGATAACAGCTATTTATAAGTTTTCATCCAATTCTTGGGGCAATACAAACCCTGTAGTGTCCCTGATGCTAAAACCCAGGAAGCCTGGAATTAATATTATTCCATTTACACGAATAAAATTAATTTATCAAGTTCCTCTTTGAACAAAAATAAACTGTCTGTCATTTTGCATTATCTGTAACATGGAAGCCATGAATTGATAAAGTTCACGATTGTTGATTTGAAGGTATGATAATGTATAAGTTTGTTACGCCTTATACCCTCTAAAACAGCAAAGGGCACGAAGGGGCACAAAAAGGGATATGGATTATTTAACTAAGTTATGATAAAATATGCTATATTCAGTATAAAAAAAATTTATGCTTAAAGCTATATTTATGTATGAACAATTTTATACAGAACTGATTATATTATACAAGTGTGTGACAAGATGTAAACATGATATGTACAGAGTTGAGAGCATCAAATCGCAAAATTATCTTCAATTAACTATATACATCTGACATTATATTAGTAAGTACCGTACACATATCAATAGTTATCAAATACAAAAAGGTAATACTGTAGATAGTATTATTTATATAGTGCAAGTATGTATGTAATATTAGCAGTAATCATACACTGTGAAGTTACAATAATCAGCAAGTGGTAAGCTATAATTGTACTGTAAATTATTGCCAAGTAGCTTATAAACGTATCAAATAATTCAGTTAGTTAAATGCAATTTGTTCCATCACTTTACACTAGAATACAAAATACAATGTTCATAATTTTAAAAGCAACCATACATTCACTAAAATACAAAGTCAGTTTAACTTCATTTAAATTATGTTATTTGGTATTTTGTTTCAATTGAGTTATTAAATAATAGAAGAGAGAGCACATAATGTGCAAATATCAGTATCTAGTTTTCTCTGGTGCAGAACTCACTGACACAATGGTTTTTGCATTCGATCACATGATACTGTCCGTAAGTTCCTTTGCATAGCGAGTATTTGCCGTTTTCATTTGGTTCATGGAAGCATTCAGTGCAGCATATCTTGAAGTGGAAGCCATGCACAACGAACCTGGTTACTAGATGTCTCAAGTTACAGGTGGCTTCTTTTCAGTCATCTTTAGTCATACTGTAGCATCTGTGGTGTAGAAGTTATCCCAGATTTGTGTATTCTTCCTTTGGTAAATAGAGGTATTTGATATACCACTAATAACGTTCAATTATGTCCTCTTTGGTTTATGATGTTATTCAGGGTTTAAGATGTAACAAACTTACTTATATAAGACAGCCATGGCCTGTTACACAAAAACCGACATGTGTTTTCAGAATCCACTGATCCTTGTCACTCACTATTACTACTAAGATTTGAAGCTATATGATAGCAATCCGCTGCCATTTGTAGGATGCTCCCATGTAATTTCTACTATTCCCTACTGAAAAGCAAGTTACTGGATTATTTGTAGCTCAGAATTTGTGTTAAAATAAATGGGTGGCAATTGCAGAGGACTTCAGAAACAACAGTTTGTGACGTTTGAGTACTCAGTATTTGTTGAACAGCCCTTATAAATTACAAAACAGGATACAATAACAGCACTTATTACCTTTCTGTAATATACGTACATTTTTAATTACTATCTAATACAGAACAGCAGATTTTTTTATTATAAACATTTCTTTCTAAGAAAAATGTCTACTTATATTGTCGAATGATATGTCAGATCCAATTCTAATGTCAAACATATTTTATTATATTTTTAAAATTTCATTGCAAATCATTTTTTATTCTCTCAGCTCTTTCAAGGATTGGTTTATATTAAAGATTACAATGGTGAGTACTTAAAGAAGGTACATGGTATAAGTTATATTATGAAAAACTAGTAAACAAACAGAATCTTAAAATTGATGTTCAATGTTTCAACTGCTATACAATTGAAATTTTAACTGCTGTATACTGTATCTAATGTTTTCTGTATTGGCGTTTTATTTATTTATTTACAAAATTATGTATGCATCTCAGTACAAAGTATAATATTTATATACCGACTGGGTTGCCATAGGACTATTCAGTTTGAAAGCAGAGATGAATTGCAAATAAAAATCACAGAAAAACAAAAAAAGCCATGTGTAAAATGTATGTCACTAGCACTTCTTTTTTAATTCTACTACTTACAGAAACTGAATTAAAAAAAAATTAAAGCAACTAACAAAAATAGTGTGGAAGCTTGACATTTTTATTTTACACGATAATATTTCCCTACATCCGAAAATGTATTCATAATGTGCAGTGGATACTAAATACTTATTATTCTTAAGTTGAAATATTTCAACTTCTTGTTTTCAGTTTCATTCTTATTCCAAAGATGCATGCCCTAGCACATCAGAATAAATAATTACACACTCCAGTTCAAAATATTTATATACCTTTGAATTTTAATAAATATTTCGGCTAAAAAAAATTAATTAAAAGTTTATTTTCAAAGATCAAATGGGTTGTTTGGTTTAAATATCTCGAATGTCCCACTTTAATGGTGCCAAAGCCCCCAATATACGTAACAAGCCCTTCATTTTGTTGTCAGATTAGAATTAAGTAAATTGAAGCAAAATTCGCTAAGAAATTTATCTAGGGGAGTTTCAAGTCATGAATTACATTTATAATGGTTTTTTAATAAATGATAAAGGTTATTCATATTGCATTATTTGAAAACATTTTAGATTGAGACCATACTAAGCTTAATGAAAGGCATTCATATAGTATATTGCGATACAAGTGCCGTAAGCGGTGCATACAGATTGAGGAAAGAGTTTTTTCAATTTCCGAGATCCGTTATGCGTTTACGGCATGAGTATTGCAAGCTATTTTTTGCACAATGATTATTTATATCAATTTATTTATATTAATTGAGATATTAGCTGAAAATATTATGTATACACACTATTGAAGATGGATGTTATATTTCAGAAAGTGATTCGCATGTGTTGGTTGTTATGGGAACCGAATATTTGTCCTGTTAAAGTCGCCACAAACTAGGGGGCCTTGGTTCCGGTTTCCACAATGGCTTGTATTCTGATAATTTTACTTACGGCACTTGTGCTTTTTGTAATTTTTACCACAAAGAGATTTCTTTTGTTTTCATAGCAACCAGATTGCGTGCGGGAATGTCAAGTTACGATCCACGGCAACAATATTCATAAGTACCACTAATTAGTTACATCGTGCAAAAAACATATACCGGTAATCAATGTTGCTGTTTTCTCTGAACAAAACACAATAAATTAATAAATATAAATTTAATCAAGTCTTGTTTGCTGAAATTTAATAATGAAGATATCTTGCATTAAATATGGTAATGTATTATCACTCAAATGTTTAACATACAAAATGGACTCAGTGTTTCTTTCATAAAATATTGTTGAATGCAAGAATTGAAATATTCCAACGATAAGAATGATCATAAACTTAACCATAATGATAATGATTATTAAAATGATTTGATGCCACTGTGAACACAATGATGAATTCCTCTAACACATAACTTAAGTCACACTGACAATAAACATATAAGGCTTGATAAAATCAACAATTAGTAATAATTAGGGTTCGGATGCTTATGATCTAAAAAAGTGGAAAAAATGACTGCAAATATGACCTTAAAAATGACTAAATATGAGTCAAAAATCCTAAATATGACCTCATAAAAAACGTATTTTCTAAAAATAAATATTCCAATTTAAAATGTTTAATGTCACTAAATTATTACATCACACTAATTCAATCAGATAATCACTTTTTAACAATTTTACAGGTGATTTACAGTTTTACTTGTAAAGAACTTCTAATCTGTTAATGTTTCCAGATACCACTCCAAATGTGAACTGAAAATATTTTTAAAACATGTCTATTGGAAGTTGTTAACAAGAAGAAGGGAGAGGTAATTGTGCTATTACTTGTTATTGTCCCTTCACATTTCAGTTACAGTAAAACCAAAAAATATTCATGACTTTTTCGGGGGGAAAAAGTCGAAAATTTAGTGCACATACTGCATAATTGTGCTCTTCTGCCGAATTTATAACTGAAATATGTTAAATTACCAAATAAATTATCAATTACCAATATAAATTACCAAGACCATGAAAATGACCAAAATATGACTTTAAATGCAAAATAAAAATGGTCTGATTAGGATAACAAATGTGCAGTTCGTGTTTAATTTGTGTTTTCGGTGAGAATGGCAGTCAGGATGAAAATATGACATGTCATAAATATCTGAACCCTAGTAATAATACATATTATTTTTTAGCAAATGGTAGTATATTTAGCCATGTAAATGAACAATGCCAATGAAGGCCAACGAACGACAACCAACCGCTTCGCTGGCCGAGATTCAGTTAGTGTGTACTGGAGGGAAATCAGAGCCAACTAATTCGTTGGCCATGACTTCTGGCGGTAACATCAAAAGGTTGGCATTGGTTCCCCTCTCCTGGTGTAGACGTAGTATAGTATAGAATCCCTTGGCCCCAATCCCTTGGTTTGATGTGTTCGAGAGGCTGAACGCCAACGCATTGGCGACCAACATATGCCCCAATGCATTGATTGTCGTTCGTTGGCCCTGTGTGTATGTGGCTTTAGAGTTTTAGATTAATCTTTTGTCATGAACAAAGAAAATATTCTTCTGTTCTGACAGCCAATACAAAATTTAATTGAATGAAAGGATATCTAGATTGCAGTCATAATGATTGGAATAAAATTGCAACTAACGCTAAGAAACAAACCATCAAGACTTTGATTACAAACAAAATCCATTAAGCTTTTATGAAAGAAAGTATGGCAACAGAGTATGAATTGGAAGGGTTGAGTCATTTTGGAAAGAAAGGTCAAATTCAACATATACACCAAATTGATCAGTGGCGGCCAGGATTCCTGACCAGTGGTCTAGTGGTCAGAGATTCTGCGAATTAATCATGAATAAGGCCTAGATTTTGATGACTTTGCATCTTTTTCCTGATAATGTTAAGGTGATGCTCTGTGGAAAATAAATATGGCTCATGTCGTCTTGAGTGAAATTAAACCATTTTTATGGGTAATTTTTCCTGCACTTCTAGGCATTTTTTTTACGGATTGTGTCATTTTATAGGACAGTTCCAGGTATTTGTCATTTTTGGCGATTTTGATTGCATTATACTTATAATACTAGTAGAATCAAGTTTCAGGACCTCAAAATCTGTAGCAATGTAACCTTCCCTATTCATAGTTTGTTAAACATTTGGACTCATCTAACTAAAATTAAAGTCTATTGTAAGAAAGTGTTTCCTCTAAAGGAATGTGGGGGTGAAATCACCTGCTATGTATGAGGGTTGCACCATGGGTTGTGTCTAGTGGTTACAATAATTCAATCATTCACAGAGTGGAAGCTAGTGGTTCAGGTACTGAAGTGATATTTTTACTTTGACATGGCAAAAGTAAAAACACATATTTCCCCAAAATAGTTTGTTTTGGAGTATGGTGACACTGTTTGTAATTTACTGTTATGCAGTATTGAGTGATAAAGTGTAAATGATAATATGAAAGGAGACTGACAATTAAAGGTAATTTTTAAGACATTCTTTTTCTTTTTAGATGATTTGTAATTAATTTTAAAGTCACAAAATCACCATTTTAAGGCCATTTTTAAGTATTCTTCAAAATCTGGGCTCTAATCATGAGGTTCTGGGTTTGATTCCTACCAGGGTAGTGGTGGTCAGTGGCGGATGCAGAGGGGGGGATTGGGGGGATAGATCCCCCCCCCCCCGAAATTTGAAAAAAGGCTATATATGCACTCTAAGTGGCCCGTTTTATAAACTAATTATATATGTAAGTTAATTATTTTTTTTTAGTATTCCTTCTGTACCTATTCAAATCCCCCCCCCCCCCCGAAAAAAAATTCTGCGTCCGCCACTGGTGGTGGTGTTGTATTATATTTAAAAAAAATGGATTCATGCCTACAGGAATGTACTGTGTAGTTCTCTTTCTTTACCAATTGAAATAATGTTTGAAGAGAAATGATAGTAGTTTTGAGTGTTCAGAGGGAAGGTAGGAAGGGCGAACTACACAAACTACTCTGCTACCAGTCCCATCTGTATTCATCCAGGCATTATGCATTTGTGCTATTATTTTGCGAAATGTCAAAGCAACTGCATACTTGGTATTGCTATAATAAGGTTCTGTGGATATCCTCAGAAGATATGGTCAACTGCCATTAAATGGGACAAACGATGACAAAGCAGAGCTGAACATAATGAAGGAGAATAATAATTATTGATCCAAACTCAATAAAATTATAAAAAAATAAAAAGAAATTTAGGTATATGAACTAATTGTTGAATTTGCTTTCACAGAACACATGTATTTTTTTCTTAAAAAAAAACTCTCTTTGTTAAGTTTATCCTTATTACCCAGGATTTCCAATATGCTACTGTAATTTCTGAAAGACCAGACATTTCGTTTGGTTATTTTTAAATGAACCAACTACAGTGTGTTTCATGTATGAGTTGGCCAATGAAGCAGGCTTCTGCATCGTTGAGGCCACAGCTCTGATTCCCAGGCAATCGGGTGAAATATCAATTCAAATAAAGCTGCTAACATTGTAATTGTGATATTGTCTTCAAGTTCTTCTAATGCATGGGGGTTTAACCCATACACTTTATTTTTCAACTTCAAGCTTGGGTTAAAATATCTATGTAACTGAAAGAGAAATTAACTCTATCTCGGAAGCTGAACTTATGCGCGTGAAAGAGAAATTCCTAAAAAGGTGCCAGTATTGTGTGGATGCAAGAGGAGTACATTTCCAACATCTCTTGCAATGAGGTACATGGTTATTTTCATGTAATTTTAACTGTAATCATGAGAGCCTGAACATTACACCACTAGCGGCTTTATTTGCATAGATATTTCACCTGATCGCTCAGGAACGCAACGATGCAGAAACCTGCATGATTGGCCAACTCATACGTGAAACACACTGTAGTATAAACAAACTTTTTAATATGTACTCATACATTTGAGAACAAATGCAACAAAACATGATAAACATAATGTTTTGCTTACCATACTGATATCGAATGACAAAGTTAGCCTTTACAAGATGGACAATGTATAAACAAAAATCTTAAAAGAAAAAGGTGTGTTGAAAAGAACTGGTTAATAACCCTAGCTTAGAGAGATGACAATGAGGTGCAAGACAAGACAAAGAATGGAGTAGAAGATTAGTGAGAACATAGTGAAGTGATAATAGTTAAGAAAACAACAGTTATAAAAGTATAATGAGAATCGGAGTTTAAATAACAGCCTTTTCCCAGCAAATTGAACTAGGGTAAATCATTAAAAGCTGAATAGTACAAAGTAAACTAAGCAAATATTTTTCACTGCAGAGAATACTGTGATTAAATAGATTTTATAATAATGCACACAATTATTCTATAAGGTAGAGAAAAGCATAAATCCATTTCTCATATGGTTACCAAATGCATCTGAACAATAATACATGGATTGAGGCATAAGTAATAACAATTTTTTTCTGTATATATATAGTCAAAGTGAAAATAAATTTGCCTACGGTGGATCACGTGTTCATGACGTTTTGGTCCTATCGGATAAGACTGAAATGTCGTGAAGTTTTTCAACACGTTATTCATCGTAGACAAATTTTATCTTAACTTTGACTACATATACATTAAACGGTGGAAATTAGGATCAAACATGACAAGTTTACTAAACAAGTTTACAAAAACATCCCCTTCTGAAGATCAACAACCTCACAAAGTACGACCTTGAAAAGTGGGGTAAACCCAACCTTTTGTCGTACAGTTCAAGGTACAGACTGCCTCAAAAATATATATATTATTTCATAAAACTGAATTCTGACTGGCGTTGGCATTTTAGACAGTGAGGAACAGGAACAGAGTGAATTGTCGGGTGGCATTTTAGAAGCAGCTGTCCAGCAAACAGTTTGGCGCTGAAAGGGTTAAGCTAAAATAATATTCTCTGCAGGAGAGTATGCCACAGAGAGATAAATTACCTTTAATGTAACTTTGATTTTCTGACAGATAGATGTAGGGTGATCTTATCACATCCCCTGCCTTTTTCTCCAAGAAATTTGTTTCGTTCTTTATATGGAAAGCACACATTGCTGCTTTTCCACTCACAACCTTGAACACGTGGTTACATACATCTGGGTGAAGAGATTCTGAAAGTTATGTTGATAGACACATGCTTACCATGTGTTACAACCTCCAAGAAACAGCAACGTTCTCCTAACAACTTACCTCAACAAACTGTCAGAATACCATAATTTAAATAGCAGTATAGTGGGACATGTGACGAATAAGGGTTAATGTCCTTCTGTTCTACACTATCATGAGGAGAGTATAATATTTCAACAAGTTGAAGCAACCAATAATCTATAGTGATAAGACAATACGAAGTGTCCAGATCGAGTTTCAAAGGCAGCAATTGGGATGCTCTGAAGAATGGAAAAAAATTATTTACTAGGCTTGGACTGGTGACCTCAAGAGAGCAATGAAAAAGGTCAGAGGGTGCCATTGCCAATAACGGAATAAGCATAGTGAGTCAAATTCACTTCCACATAGTTTAATAATACAGCAAAAACTTAATAAAAGGGGTACTAAATGAATCACAAAGTTACTAATTGTAGTTATTGTGACAACTTTAATTTAAAAGGATGCATTGAAAACATCTCATACATTGAAAACACCTCACAGATTCAATATCTAAAAGTCACCTCATTTCTTTTCACATATTTTGTCAATAACAGAGTCACTGTTGATGGTTACAATTATTTTTGAATATTCTGCTCACAGTCCATGAGAAAGAAAGACTTTAAATTTTCTTCTACTGTTATGATAAGGGCAGGTGGAAGGACCTTGAGAACGTCCGGGCAGTCTACACGGAGGCTGCCCTCGAATTTATATGCAAAATGAAAACATCTTGCATGTAAGTCTCCATATTTAGCCATAGTACATTTTAATAAATGCCCTTATGAACTATATATTACATTAAATAGTTCTGTAAAGGAAAGGTAAAAAAAATATTAGGTTGTTGGATGCCAAAATTTAATTACCAAAAAGGTTTTTTTTTATTATTTATCTTCCTATCTCGAAAGGGGTGAGCAGAGAGTGTACCCAAAAAATTCCTGGTATCACAAATGGCTGGTTCGAGTCTGCTTACTGTAGATTTATTTGGCATGGCATCTGGCATTCAAACAATGTGCAATGGCAGTACTTTAGGCACTTCAGACATTAAGACTTGATCATTACAATTCAGATGTCACATTTTCCATTGATGTCCAACATCTCGTGTCATCAATGATTATTTTGTTATTTTGGAGAAAAACAGTTGTCATGACTGATGCTTCAACCCTTGTATGAGGACTATTTTTTTCAAGGTCTGATTGGTTACAAAATGAAAAAACCGCAGTGAAAATCGAAACAGTTTTATTTGGAACATTTAGATACACCTTCCAGCTACTTCTCTACATAGTCGCTGCCCCAATTGAGACATTTGTTGCAGCGTGGTAACAACTTTCCAATACCCTCATCATAGAAGCAACTGGCTGTGCTTTCAGCCAATTCTCTACGCTAGTCTGTAGCTTGAACGTCTATGAAGGGCAATTCAGAAGAAGTGAAGAGGAATGTCATCAGGCATTGTCCTTCAGCTGCAACAAAGAATCTCCTGCAGCATCTACGATGGACAGCGTTTGATCACCCACCAAACAGCCTGGACTTGGTTCCCTCTGATTTCCATCTCTTTGCTCACATGAAACACTGGCTAGGAGGACAGAAGTTTGGCTCAGATGAGCTACAGACCAGCATAGAGGATTGGCTGAAAGCACAGGCGGCTGCCTTCTATAACAAGGGTGTTGGTACCACGCTAAGACAAATGTCTCAATCGGAGCAGTGACTATGTAGAGAAGTAGCTGGAAGGTGTATCTAAATGTTCCAAATAAAACAGTTTTGAATTCACTGTGGTTTTCATTTCGCAACCAATCGAACCTTGAAAAAAAATAGCTGTCGTTTAAAGTCAATGAGATGCAAGAACTTGTTGTGCTGAACCAAAATCCTAAAACGTTCATGTTTTTCTGTCCACATTTAACAAAAATTCATAGCTTTTTGCTATGCTAATCTTTCATAGTAAGACATCTTAACAAAAAACACATGTATCTTCAAAATAGTACACTTGAGGCCTAAATTTCTCAAGTTTATTCTGCTAAATTTAATAGTACTTTTACCTTTGCATTATTTATTACCTTCACTGAAACATTTTATAAACACTACTTTTACTACATACATTTTCTATATCATTACAAACACAAATGAATGAAAAAGAATATAAAAGTATTTCTCCATATACATATAACAGTGAAGGTACAACAATACTTTCATTCTGACAGCTGTGGAAAGGAAAGGATGTCCCAGAAGAGGATTTTTAAGAACTTTGTTTTACAATACTATAACCAGGATATAGGAAAAAGTAAAATGCAAAATCCTTTAGATGACTTAAAAAAATTGTCAATCTTGATGGCATATGTAGCAAGACTGAGTACAGAAATATGCACACTAACTTTACTATTAGGTATATTTACCCACAACAATCATTTCAATAGGTATCCCCATTATCATCAGATGATTCCGACTGACCATCTGGCGGCGAGTGGATGAACTTGATGATCAAAGTTCCCTGGCTGCCCACAGAGGTATCAAAGTTTAGAAGTTTTTGACTGTTCTTTTGAATAAATATTTTCTCCCATACCATAAGCTCTAGTGGTTTTTTAATTTGTTTTAATAGTGCTATTTCATCCCTGACTTCATGGCCTTCTTCCCAGAAATGGGTTGCTAAAGATGACTTTTCTGTTTGTTTGTTAATAATATTGCTTAAGTATTCCTTTCTCCTTGCATTCAAATTTCTTTTGGTTTGGCCTATGCAACACTTATCACAATCTTTGCAGCTGACTTTGTATAATCCAGATTTATTATAATGAAGCTCCTTATCTTTATCTTTGTAAATACCTATCGTTAAAAATAATTCATATATTAATTACCTCTGTACAGTAATTAGGGACTATTCCACAAATCTGATTAACTATAATTGTAAATTAACCTGACTACAGAGTTTCAATTTCCCTCAATCCAAAAAATAAAAATACCTTTCTACAGTTTATATGAACTAAGAAAGCCTTTGTAGAAACACTAGAATAGTCTTACTGGTGAAGTATTTTTTAAATGAAAATGTTATTTTTTCTAGAATGAGATGTCTAACTTCCTAGGCAGAGATTTTAATGCTAAATCTTGACTTACTGCCTTCTTAACCAGAGCTCATTCCTAAAAAATCCAGGGTTCCTTATTTCAGTCAAGGGACACAATTCTCTTGATTTGAAACCAAGGTATCTAGCAAGTAGTGGATATAACTTTCCAACCACACACCTGTCAATGAAAATACTTTTGTACCAACTATGGCATTTGGAGGAAGGTACAAAATGTAATAGGATATTATTCACCTTCTTGAGGTTTCTAATAAAATTTCTCAAAATTACAATGCTGTACGAAAAAACCAATACCAGTTTCTTTTTCAACAAAACACTTCTATATATTTTCTCGGATGGTAACCGAAATCTTTAGAATAGTACTCTATCAAGAGCCTACATCTTCAACTTCTTACTCAAATACATGCAAGTATACAAGGCAAAAGTAAGAGAGCCCTAACTCTGACTAGCTACAGATGACATAGTTGCCTATAATCTCTATGGATAATAAACCTTAGTACATCCCACCTTCAGGCATTGCATACATACCCAATCTACTTTTTACAAAAAAATTTACAGAAAGTTAAATGAGTACAGTATATTCTCTGAGAGATAACTCTTTAAACTTACCGTACTCAAATTCTTGACTTTCATCTTTCTTCAGGGTCATTCCGGCAACACGAAAACATCTTAAAATCAACCATACTAACTTATTACTGATGCATTTTTAGTCATGATCTATAAACTAAAGCAGTATGTTTATTTTCATGCACTGTGTAGTGTCAAAGAAATGAAACCACAGATGACATAGCAATGGGCAAAAAATGCTTCCGAGGGACAGCACGTGTTATAAAATAACCGAGGAAAATCATATTCATACAGCATCTTCCCTAAAAGTATGAAACACACGAGAGAAATTGGTAGATGCAAAGATAATGAACAAGAGTGTAAGAGAAAATGAGTTCTTAAAAGGTCGACAGATACATGTTAAACCTCTAAAATGTGTTGGTAAATAATAATGCATTCACAAACCTTTCTACATAATAATGAAATATTATGATGGTCTCTCAGGATTCCAACTGGGTGAAAATGTTTGTGTAATCTGACCTTTCGGCTGATACTAGCTCTGCAGCCATCTTCTGGGAGAGAAGTGAGCTAGGGAAGGTAGATGGAGCTCCATCTACCTTCCCTAGCTCACTTCTCTCCCAGAAGATGGCTGCAGAGCTAGTATCAGCCGAAAGCTCAAATTACACAAATATTTTCACCTGGCTGGAATCCCGAGAGATCGTCTTAAGTAACCTATGCAGGGAAAGCCTCAAGTCTCAATGAAATATTATTTTCAAACTTTAAAAATTGCATTAAAATATGCACTACATATGGTACATAATATAAGAAATATATTTAGGCGACCTACCTCTATTATATTAATAGGACGAAAACAGAAGATCAAAAGATTCACAATACCTGATGATGTCTAGCATTTCGTATCTTTTTTTAAAATAAAATTCTGTTTTGTACAATTCCTGATATCAATGGTAATAGAAAAGCTTATTAGAAGCTCACATACAAGGAAAAACTACTAATTTAGACACAAATTAAAAAACTAGTTTCTATATTGCAAAAATTTACATTACAAAACTATAGCCCGATATTTTTCATGTTAATTCTTTGATTATTACTAACTTCTAAGTTCATCAAAATGACTCTAACTGCAAAGGAAGAAATATCTGCTTCATAGAATATATAAAACTATTTCTTTACTACAAAATGAATACCTATTTTTTATCACCAACATATCTCAAAACATACTCCCATCACATTTGGCAGAAAAATATTAAATTCCTTGTTACCTTATCGCTTCTTTAGGAATTTCGGGAATTTAATCAAATTATTTATACAAACACATCCAGTATGTTTTCTTATTACGCTTAACAAAAACATTTTGCAAATAAATATTACGAAAGCGGATTAATGAACAAAAAAAAAAGTAATTAATTTTTGTTAGGAAACCCAAGCAGATTCTTACACGGAATTCTTCTTGTATGGACATACTGTAGACAATTTCGGCTGAATGTATAAAAGGTTTGAAACATGTATCGGTCAAACTTTCAAGGACCAGTGATCTGAGCAAGTGTGGAATCCAGTTGGCAGTGTCTGCTCCAATGTTACGGATTTACATGCAGCCACATAATGTCTTAGGCACTTGAACAGAGCTCGGTCACGTAGCACACTGTATTACTAATTATCCTTAAAATCACTTTGTTATAGTATAGTCTAAGAGCAATTATGATTGAAATATTATTATAAATAACTACCGATAACCTGCTTTTGTTTAAATTCCTGTACTACATATCTGACAGTGTACTTGTGAATTATATGCATAGAGGAGCGATGAATCTAAGTGAAGTATATCCTCTCCCCCCATTTAATTATACAATACATATTGTGGTTATGTATGTTTTTTTGCATGAGTACATGTACAATGTGTCGAATGAAAATGCTAAACCTGCAATTGGTTCAGTCATATTTTCTAATTAATTTGTTTGAACTCCCTACCAGCAATACTTTTCTCTCTTTTTCTCTAGGGACATCTCGGTATTACTTTTATTAAAAGTTTTAACACGTGCTGTCTGCTAGTAGTCATTCTCCGTGCTGACGGATCTGGAAACAACTGATCCGAAAATGTCTGCACATCTGCCGAACCTGTAAGAAAACAAAATACAGTAGAAATTTGAATAATTCAAAATACTGTATAATTCGAATAACTATTAATTCCCCTTGAAGTTTCTATGTGAACATGTGTTACAAAATTGCAATTAATTCAAATTTAGGCTTAAATGTGAATACATCGAAGCCAGAATATTATTTCATGTTAGCTTTATAAGGATTCCAAGAATCTGCTAGTATTTTTGCTGTAGAATTCTAGTTATTCACAGGTACTGTATAGTATTTTTAACAACTGTTATCTTTATGAGTGATGAATAGGGGACCAACTGACCACTCTATTTGCCCACTGGAATGCAACTTTCACCTTCTCCATTCCATAATAAGTCAATAACTTTGGATATTTTTGGAAATTTTATTTTAGTAACCATTCGAATTTCAAGGCATTAATGTGGCTTGAAAATATCAAAGCATGGAGCATACTCTAATTTAATGCTTGGGAAAAATGTTGGAAGTGTTAAAAGAGGTGGAGAGAGATAAAACAATCATGGTTTTAAGTGAACAATAGGATCAATGTGTTGTCTAAAGTGTAAATAAACTGAAATTATTTCATTAAATTTAATGTTCAAATTTTAGTGTGGAAAAAATGATTTCATTTAACATCATAATGGCAGTATGGCAGCTGTTAAGGTATGATCCACTGCACAATAATTATTATTTGCTGCAATGAGTTTATTTTATAGAAGCTCTGCAGCATTTTTGTTTAAAAAATCATAGGTTGATTCATTCGAAGTTTGGATGATTCATTTTTTTCTAATTCCCCTTGGAGTTGAAATTACTGACTGAGTCCACTGTATCCTTAAAAATAAAGATTGAACTGACACATCTGTAGTCATACATGTATGGAATTCTGACCACAAAATATTCAAGAAACCAGTTTTGTTCAAAAATGTTCATCATACAATTCAATTGATTGTATAAGAGAAAATCCATAAATAAAATCATAGGAATCATCTTAAAAATTCTGATGATATCCCAGCGCAGAACACGTTAAACCTAACCAGAAAACTGATCAAGGCACATCAACATATGGTAGTAGAGGAGGGGAAACTCAGCAGCTGAAAGTAAATGATGAGGATAAGTCTCCTTTGTAGCAATTCATATTTTTATATGTTAATTTAATTGCTACAGTTTCTATTGTTTGTATGTGATGTGAGCTAGAAAGAAAGTAAGAGTATTTAAAAGTCTGCCTTTTATGATCAGCTGTTGAGTCATTGCCCTTCCGTCTCTCGTTCCGGCAACACTGTCATCTTAAATGCCGTCTGGCATCATTGCTTGCTGGTTGCCACATTGCAGATATTTCACCCAGTCGGCCGTTGGCAGCCTAAATTGAATGTATTAATCCTTATTATTGGAAGCCAGCATTTCGTTTCTATATTGTTTTATTGAGTGTGTAACAGTAAATACGATTGGCTAATTATTCATTATGGCCGTCTCAGTACCATGTGTGTGACGTCATCGGATAAAAGTCTATAAAAGGGAAGAGGACATTTCCCTCCCTCTCATTTACTTAATATGGACACGGGGATCTGGAGGTAACTGTTGGTGTCTTGTGGCGGCAATTATGTAAGCTGTCCTTTTTGTTTCTCTTCTGTTTTTCACCATGTTGTAAAGGTACGTGGAAATAGTGTATATATGTTTTTAGGTTCATTGTAGTGTGGGAACTGCATGTGTATCATTGTTAATTATTTTCTTATAGACCCAGGCATGCTTTTGTGAACCTTGTATTGATGTTTGGTTATGGTGGCATGGTAGCTTGATATGGTATAGATTGAAAGATTCTGACATGCAGGATGCATGAGATTAAACTAGATTTTGTGGCCACCATTGCCGTTTAAAGTAAAAGCAATAAGTCTATCTTTGGCATGCTGGGAAGTTTGTTGAGAAGGAGTAGCCATTTTATTATTCTTGCAGTTCCTATACGTTTTCCACTTACCTTTTAACATGGGTGGATTTTTCTAAATTTATTTGTCTTGCGTTTTATTGTTTCGTCCCCGTTTGTTTATTTTGTCCTGAAAGTATCTGAGCCTGTTTTCACACTTAGCCGAGGTGAAAGCAGTTTGTTTAGGCCATCTTTATTGGAACGTGATGTGTAGATACATGGATGGATGTGTCTGCGCAGATAATGTTGGATGCATGAATTTAGAGGTATGTGATTGTGAATTTAAGGCATGAATTTTATGTAAAATTTGTTTTTAACTTTAAGGTTATTGGTTTCTTTTGAAAATATGAAATTAATTATTTCAGTGATCCCATGTATAAATTATTGTATCATAGATTTTAATTTTTGGATCACTGAATGCTTGTGATTTTATTTTTAATTTCATGATTAGACATTTTAATCTGTATGTAAAATTTAATGAAATTAATTTATATTTAATAGGAGGTGCTTCACACCGGATTATCAAACTTGTATCTAGGATTTTACTATGTCTTCTCTTTCAGCTTTAAACTATGGTTACTACAAGGGCTTAACCCGTATATGTTTTCTTGGGACCTTCAGTCCATTGTCTTGATAATATGATTGTATCTATATCTTTATTTCTGAATTTGTACACCAAAAGTTCCACTGTCTATTTGCATGTAAAGATTTTATTTTAATATAGTTTATATTAGCTTCCACGAGAAGTAAAGATGTACTTCTTTCTAGACGAAGAGGCTGGAAGGGATGTCCAAGCTCTTCGTTCCTTTGTTTCCTCCTCCCTGGTCACATTTTCAGAGCCTCTGGTAGCAAGAAGATGGTGCCCAGCTGAAGAAGAGTTGTATATTGTTGTTAGGTGACCTTAAGGGTGGGAGGGGGTTTCACCTTGTGGTCATAGTAAGTGTTTAAATTAACACGGACTTGTGTTAATAAATTTGTCCCACTTCATTGTGTTTCCCAATACAAGTGAATTGAAGAAATACAGATCTATTAGTTCTGTTTTTTATTTTATATTTATTTATTTATTATAAATAATAACAATATTGTAGCATGATTGAGTATGGAAATATTACACTAACTTCAATAACCAAGAGGAATTTGAATACAAGGAGAAACGAACATTTTAGAAATATTAGGAAAAACCGAAGAAAAGTCAGCATTAGCAAAGCATTTCTGGGAAGAAGATCAAGATATCAGGGATGAAATAGAATTATTAAAACAGGTTCAAAAACCATTAGAGCTCATGCTCTAGGAAAACATTTTCATTCAAAACAAACACTTCAGTGGGCTTCCAAGAAACTTAGAACAACAAGTTCATACTCTCATCACCAGATGACCATTTGGAATCAGCTGATGACAAGGACACCCACTGAAACGATCGTTCTGGGTAAATATACCTAATAGTGAAATTAGTGTGTATTTTCCATATTCACCATCATGGATGAAGCCCACCTACTGGAGATCAACAGCCTTAATCATGAAGACAACAAAGTGGAGACTTGGTGTATCTATACTGGGAAGCCAGAAGGAAGATGATGATCATATCAAATCCTGCCATTGGATAACTAACTAACTATTTCCATATTCAATCTTGCTATAGATTGCAACACTTCACCGTGCTATTTTCCTAGTAATATTAACATTGATAATAATTTCAAAAAACTCTGGTCGGAACGTTCACAGTGGAGTGTAACAACATTTGACAATGATGCGAGTTGACTACACACTATTTTCTCCACTTGGTAAGTGGAGAAAATAGTGTGTAGTCAACTCGCATCATTTTCAAATATTGATAATAATATTGCTTAACTCTCCTACCACGGAATTTTGGCAAGGACAAATGGACTTTCTAAAATAAATGTACCTGTGATGTGTTGCATGGCACATGTCGGATGGGATAGCAATATCATGTCCAAGTGCATAGAGATTTGAATTGACCAGTACAAAATCCACAGTGTGCTGTAAGTATATAGAAATCTGTAAATTCTAATTCATGGTGTGATACTCACTACATTTGCTCCATAATGGATGTGTGCCACTGTTGCAAAAAGACTCATGGCATACAACAGTATGAGCTCTAAAGAGGCCCCTTTGGTGGATGGTAGTACAAAAGAGACAGCTATAAAAATTCCAAATGGTATAAGCATCCAGTTAAACAGCTCACAGCGAGTTGATGACATCTGGGACACTATCAACCGACACTGAAACAAAATCAAGTTGATATCCTGTTAATAACCGGACTTCAGAAATTTTATTTGTTACATTTTTAGCACTAGTGCATCTAAACATTCATGGGGTGGAGATTTCCACACATTCTAATATTACAGGAAAGCATGGTAAAGAAGGAAAACAAGTTCTAGAGTAAACATATTTGGTAGCATTTGCATACTTTTTACCCTTTTTTGGTCACCAAAAAATAATAAGGTAGCATAAAATAGGTAGATTTTTCAAAAAGAGGTCTTCATAAATGCAAAGCCATTGTTTCTTCAAATTAAAGTAGAAGTGTATCTTCTATAGCCAGGATATTTCCCAGCTTTCGGACCATGTCATGTTTTGCAATTTTTAGCTTGTTTCTTGTTTCCTCCAATAACGCACAATGGACTCTAAAATGATGAATTCTCTTTTTGCTGCACAGTTGCCGAACTACTTAAATTTTATGTCAGTTATTTATTTTTAGATTTAAAAACAGTTTTTTTTGTGTTTATTATTTTTCACATAAACATAAAAACTTAAAGGTACATGTACTGAAGCATTCCTCCTGAAAATCACCTCTGAATAGATGTGAATGCAGCATAACCCAACTCAATGGTCTGAATTCCAGAAGCGTGAAACTGAATACTCACACATATATTTGAGAAGATGGTCCCAGTAACCAGATATACCATTCTGGGGTCCTTTTCAACCACATCACTTGGTGAATACAAAACCCAAAAAGTACACATGGCGAGGAACATTGATACAGGTACTAAAGGTCTCATTGCTTCGCTGAATGATCGATTTTTCCCTGTTCCATCTCGGTATGACCTAAAAATCAGAACACTGTGGTGAGAAGTCTAAAATATGACAACCTGACGGAAAATGCAAAAATCCAATAAACAGCCCAACAATTTTCTACTGAAGGCAAAGGTGGCGACTGGGTATGTGAATGGCTTGAATATGTGCACCCAAACAAACTTTAATTAACAATATATTTTTCAGCGCATATTTTTATTTTAAATTAATGAGAATGGAGTCAGCATACATGCCTTCTAATTCAATTCGGTGGCAGCTTTGAGAGGCATTTCAGCTTTTGCTATAAAATAAGAGGAAGATGAGGGAAGGCATATAAGGGAGCATTCACACCGAAGTAGCATGCCACTTGTGACGTGCTACCTGGATGCACGCTGCACGTTACTCATTTTAAATTCCAAAGAAACAAGTTCAAGTCTTCACACCAAAGTAGCGTGGCAATAGTGCAGCTCGCAGAGTGCGACATTCATTTCTTCAGATAGATCTGGACTTATTTCATGCAACGCTACTCGGGATGACGCATGCGTACAGTTGCCTTTTCAACTGTTTTCTAATTGTTATGAAAATTCAACACATATTCGCTTATGTAGCGGTAGATTGTGGCAAAGATGTCATGAAAATTGCTAGAAAGAGAGCTATTTATCCTCTTTAGGTAAATTACATTACTTTAAATGGGTTTCTCAATTGTTCAAGTGAAAATATATAATGTACGTTAAACTGCAGATCGCATTCGCTACTTTGGTCTGAATGCAAAATTGTGAACCATGCAACTCGATGTGCAGCCTGCATCCAGGTAGTGCGATTCACATGCTATGCTACTTCGGTGTGAATACTCACTAAGAGAAAGGGGTATGTTTCTTCAATGTGCAACTGCTAATGGTAATGGGCTACAACTCAGTGCATGCACTGTCTGATTTTGGATGTGGCACTAAATACAGGTTCAAGTATTTTATCATAGGAAAAATTACTTTGACTATGTATGGGAGATGATCACTGCTATTTCTAAAATTATAAGAAAATAAATTAGAAGAATTAACTTGTAATAATAAGACACTTTGCAACTTTTTCACAGTTTATTTATAAATGAGGTGAGAAAACAGATATGAAATAAAATATATAAATACAAATTTTAGTCACAAAACTGACAGATAAACTGAAAACCCATTCTGAAACTGAAGCCTGTCACCTGGTTACTGTTTTATCAGTACCAGTACCCTTAGATGTTGCAGATATAAAATACTGATGTATGTAAGTCTCTTTCATTTTGGTCGTGATCACTGATTTATTTATCCTCCCAGTCTGGTCATCTAATCATATTGCTCTTCTGAAGATACCACCTAGCACAACTTATTTCCAGCCCCCTTACTGGTAACACCTTGTTTACATGACCAACATAATATCTACCACCATTGTCAGTATGCAAAGAGCAAAGAACATACACAAAAAGTTTATATATTTTGTGATAATATTAGCAGAGAGCAGTTTGAAAGAAAGAAAGAAAGAAAGAAAGAAAGAAAGAAGAAAAAAAAAAGAGCATGTCTACAGTCGTATAAACATTGTCAAAAATAAACTGCACCAAGAACTTATTTTTTCATTTTGTTGTGCCCATTAAGAAATACATTACAAGCAAAAATTAGGTTCGATGAAATTAAGCTATTTAAAAAGAAGTGACATATATCTCAGAGCCTCTGGTAGTTTACATTGCTGTAATTTGTTGTGTTCTTGTGAATTACTGTCGAGTTTATCAGAATGAAGTTACAGAAAGGCAACCTTACGTAAGCTAATTACGTTGCCTTAGACCAAACCTGACAATTTTAAAATCATTACTAAAAGGAGAAAAGAGGTAAACACCTTTGTCCATAAGGCATGAATCATTCCAGGACTGCATAACAGCAATTTAATAGTTTTGTTGCTAAGTAGTTCCTCCCACTCTAATCAGAGTCAATCCTTTGGTCACTGTCAACATGGGTATACCAATTTTGAAAATAGGGCTCTAGCAGACTTGAATTGAACTATTTCAAGTCCATCGCCGATGGCAAAACGATCAATATATTATAACATATCGATTGTCCCACCATAGGCTATCTTGCTTATGATGACACATGTTTTATTCATTTTCTTGATTTTAATAATGCATTACGATCCTTACACGCTTAGTTCTGAATTCAGTAAATAGTCAGAATAAATGTAACTCGAGGCTAGGATTCTCTCTATTTAAGCACATAAATAAAGCTAAATAAGCCTACAGCTAAGGAACGCTGTTTTGTAAAATTTCATACTTATCATTGTTACCAAATGTCCATCATTTTATACATGTTTTAGTCCATATTTTGCCAAATTTTAGTCCACAGGTATATGCATATTTAAAGCTATTTGTTAGTAAGCTATATATTATCCTAGCCCTGGTTATCACTCCTAGTGATCTACTTTATCAGAACATGAGTTATATCAGAGTTGGTAAAGAGATGGAGATGACATGTTTACTGCAAGATAATTAAGATAAAGCCTATTTGTGTTTTAACTGACCTTAACCTAGTTAGCAGAAGCTAACTATGGTATGGTATTTACTGATGAATTATTAAGAATTGTTAAAAAAAAAAGAGAGAGAATCATGCTCGGAGAGTGAACTGGCTGCTCCATTTACACTAAAAATTACCCAAAAATATGGAATACTTACTTATATATGTTCCATAAGCACATAGGTAGATTGGATATAATTGCACAGATGTAGAATGTCAGTTCAAACATATGCCCAGCAGACATCCCACCTGGTAGATCAAAATGCCAAGCCTCATGGCCAAATATTGAAGTGACTACAAATATGAGAATAGATGCCTGAAAAAACAAAAACTCTTTAAAAGAAGTGATAAAAATCATGCTCATTGTACCGTTGAGCTCTAAGAATAAAATAATTGTTTAATACCTTAATTTCAACCTTCTTTTTATTTAATTATTTACCCTAGGCCTTTCGCTCTCACACAACTATCTTCAGGGCACCTTAACTTGTAGATTTTCATCTAAAAAGAGTGAATCTGTTCCAATAAAGGCATCACTGTAGATTAAAATCACTAGAACTTAAAAGTTCTAAAAAAATCAGTAAAATTAACTTCTTTCTTTTTCTATGTTGTATGTTATATTTAGATAAACAAACCCACTTAAAGTTTATATGAACAGCTGATTTTTGACATATGTCTACCTGCAATGAAGACCTATTGATGTGCAAAATTTCAGGATAGGTTTCAACATGATAACCCATACGGTTCCCTTCTAAGTCCTCTATGAGCCATAAAAAGCTTTATCTAGTGTATTCTGAGAGAATAGTTTGAGTATCACAAGTCATTTTCCTCTTTTCAAACTCTACATACCTAGAGTCTGAAAATCGAAAGTACTCTATAAGTTAATTTCGAATTACAAAATACAAAACCCGGGTGATGGTGGGCCTTTTGAGCCAGTTCTTACTGTAAGACCTAAAGGACCTATTTTTAAGTTTTCACAGACCTAAATAAATTGTTGAAAAATTTTATAGAAATATAACGGAAGTTATTTTGTATAATGGTGTCTAATAAAGATCACAATACCTAGTAGTAAAATCATGAAAAAAATTTTATAGAAATATAACGGAAGTTATTTTGTATAATGGTGTCTAATAAAGATCACAATACCTAGTAGTAAAATCATGAATAATCTATGGGCTTCCAGTAGGGTTGCCACCTTTTCGTAAGGCTAAGGAGGGACACTTATCGAATTTATGCATATCGCCGATCTTCATACCTAAATTTGTACATGGAACAATTTATTAATAAGAGAAAGATGGTATATATTCGTTACAATGCCAAATCTGAATAGGTTATGTAACAGTAACAATAACATTAGAAACGAAAACAACAGCAAAATAATTAAAAAAATACATATAATGCGTCCCTCTTAGGCATAATTCGGGATGCTGAAAATGTTCTTAAAATGCGGGATGTCCCACCAAATTCGGGACAGGTGGCAACGCTAGCTTCCAGTCAGGTGAATGGGTTTAGGCATTTCAAGCTTTTGGCTGCTAGAAGCTTTGAATGACTAAATCCATTCACTCGACTCTAATCCATTATCACTGTTGGGAAAGTCTCAAGTCAAATCAACAGATAGCTTAAAAGTACTGAAGTTATATTTAACAGCAGACAACATTGAATTGTAAAATATTTGCAATAAAAAGTGACTTGCATTCTGATCTAAAATGAGCACGATTAATAATACACAATGCTTTCTTTTGTAATTAAAAAATAGCAACACATGAGCATGATGAGTGGTGATTGCCCCATAGCAAAGTGCCATAAGATAAATAAGAATGTATTGAAAGCAAAGTCAACAATATCATAAGTTAACTTTTGTTTGCTCCCATACGTGCAAGCACAGCTACAATATTAGGCCATACGGTAATAATAATAATATAAATTGACTTCATTAGTAGGGATGGTAGATTTTAGCAACTAAAAAATAAAGATTTAGCACTTTAAAAATAAAATTCAGCATTTTGTAGCAAATTTAACAAATTTAGCATTTTGAAGTGATTAAGGATGAAACCATTTTATTTTTGAAAAATTAAGTTTTACAAATTCAGTGTGTTAACAAGTGCATTTTATTGATTTTCCAGTTAAAATAATTTAAAACATATAAGTAGGCATAAAACAAGATAAACTTGACGTGAAATTGTTAACACTAAAATAAACGTCAAAATATATGCACTGTCAACATGTATTTGCCTACATGCAATTAAAATCAGTATTCAGTTAAAAATTTAACATTGAAGAAATCTTAATAACACTCTCCTTTAACCTGTTTCGGTCATTTGTGACAAATTGTATTTGCTGAAAAAATGTTCTTCATCCATGCTATTGGCAGGTGACCAGATTACCTGAATAGCTGCATCAGCAAAGAGTGCAAATTTTATTTGCATTGCTAACAAAATTTGCTATCAGTCAACCTCTGATTGTCCCTTATACCGGTTATCAAATGTGTATGAAATTAATCATAACCACATAAGAAACTGTCTGGGTCTACAATGATTAAAATATGGAATTCTTCTCTTCATATCGAACACTTTCTTAGGATTTATGGTGCTCATTTGAGCAGCCACTGTTGGATTAATAAGCCCATTAACAGCTTCAACAAATTGATGTGTTTCATTTCCTGTTATATTATTTACATAAATGACCCTGTGAAATTTCGCACTTATTTTCCAGAAATACATACATTTCGCATTACATACTAATTTTGCATATTATCGTAGATTGAAAAAACACAATAATAGACTTCATGTGCTTCAAAACCAAAATATTACTTATTTTGACAGTATTTGGGGACATTTAGCATTCATCGCAATTGCGAAAATCTACCACCCCTGGTCATTAGTTTTTGCTTTTGTTGCTTGGTGCCAATTTACATAAACATTTTCTCTTCAAGTACAGTAAGTACTGTAAGTCATCTGAGATGTTCAAATCATTATTGCAGCTTCAACTGGCATAAATAGTTTAAAAGTAAATGTTTAATAATACTTCTTCATTCCCTCTAATTCTGTGGTGCTAAAAATTTGCCTAGTGATTACACAATACTTCTCCATCAGGTATTATGATTTCAAATATATAGTACTTTTATCACTGGGGTATGCCCTGGCATAGTTGGTTGATATGTTGCGCTACGAACTGGAAGTTGTGGGTTCAATCCTTGATGAGGTTGTTGGCAATTTTCATTTGGCCTAATCCTTCTAGTGGCACTAATACCCTAGGCTCGACTCAGTCTCTATCACATATAAGTACCAGGAGCAATAAGACAGCTGCTGCACAAGGTTGAGAACCTTCATGTTCCAAATCTCTAAACATCTGGGAGCCTCAACCTACTGGAACACTAAGAGCCTCCATGGCCTGATTAGGGTACGCTTTATTTTATTTTATTTTATTTTATTTTTATCATTAAAGGTATAATTCTATAAACATTAGCAGGTCCAATACCATGTAGAGAAAATCTGTTTTACTCGTTTAGTTCATACAAATATCAATGTATTAAACTAGGAGGTGCCCGTGGCTTTTTCAATTTGTATTGTCCTAAGAATTAAATGAAAAATTAAACAGAAATAATAAACAAATGACGCTTGAATGATTATAGTCTAGTTGTCAAAATAGTATTCAGTTATCTTTTCCATTTCATATACTACAATATTGCAGTTTTAAAATCTACTATTTATTATTATATGCTGAATCATTTTGGTCATCCATATTTGTAGAGAGCTATCTCAATAAACATATTTACCCCCTTATACACTGATATTCAATATAGTTGTCTGTAAAATTTCATTAAGTAAAAGCTTTATAAATTTTAAGAAAAACAGTTTTTAAAATGTAAATTAGGGAAATGAGCGACAAACTTACAATGGAACTGGTGATAACTAACTTTACAAAATCATTTGAATTGACTTTTTTTGTCATAAACTCAAAAAAATATTGGATTATTTTTACTAAATCCACTTAATAAGAAGAAAAAGAATTCACAACCTTTTTATCCTCAACCCCTTAATTTGACATTTCATCTCTTGTATGAAGTTTTTAATTGAAATATGAATAATGCAGTATGTAACTGTAACTTCCTGGACAATACTTAACAAAGACCAATAATCATTATTGCAGCAGTTACTGTATTTACTTTAGCCGGCATCCAATATGCTGTACCGATGTAAGCTTAATCCTGGGCAATGACAAGCCATACAAAGCTACATGGGTACATGAAAGATAATGAAAGAAGGGGAGAACCCCCAAAAATATTTTCCAATGAAGCAAT
Organism: Ectobius pallidus; assembly: GCA_964059195.1. Lineage (NCBI taxonomy): Eukaryota > Metazoa > Arthropoda > Insecta > Blattodea > Ectobiidae > Ectobius > Ectobius pallidus. Next base: position 108,823,657 of record CAXKWD010000010.1, read on the forward strand.
GAACAGCAATAATGCAATTTCATATGTGTTCCACCTATTCTGTAATTCAATTATCATGAATTCCAATCAAAGATTCTTGTTCAAGGTCAAGGTTAGATTCTGATGCACATAAACACAGTCACACCTGAGGAATATTTAAAGGCAGACCTTCACCTCTGAACCATTATCCAATTTATATGCAATGACAAAAATAGTACACAACCACTTTAAAGGCTTCCTCTTTTCTATTTAGATGCATATCTTGCATAAAAAATGTGCTTTGCAACTACACCTTGTAGTATTTATTGTGTCATTCCTTGGAAAGTCTAAATAAAATAAAATAAAAAGTCAAAAGATAGATGCCTACAAGGAAAAAATAAGTAACACTTTTTTGTGAGTTATAAAAGAGGAAGGATGATTGATTGAATGATTGTTGTTGTTATAAACACTGGTAAATCCAAATAATAAATTTGTGACAAATGAATTGTATCAAATTACCGGTATATTGTATTCATAAAAAAATATCTTTGAAAAAAGTAAACCTCCAACATAATTACATAGGTAATATAAAATGATAAAAAAATTGCATCATTCTAAACACAGAATACAAAATGTAAAACTTCAGTGTACAATTATTTAGACAGACCAGAATGTGTTAAAACCTACGCTGATGTATGAACTATCTCTGCTTCAACATCTTTGCCCTCATAAAACTGAAAACTTAAATAATTTGATGTGATGTAATAGATAAGAACAAAATAATGTTTCAAATACCAGAACCTATTTTCGGGTGCAATGCACGAAGGTGTTACCTACCGTAATTTCTGCATCTTTATTTCTGCTACTGAATTCAAAGATCTTTCCACTATTTAACCCTTTCACTGCTAACTTAATTATACATTTACTATGTTTTCATGCAGAATTCAGATCGATCTGAACACGATCCCATTCCAATACGATCTCGTTTTCATGCAAAACTTTTGATGCGATATTGAAAACAATGTTTCCAAGTGAATCCACAGAAGGTGCTAGTCCCACATTCCATGACCAATGAAACCCTTCTCGCCATACACGAGAATATCGTGAGGACATTGAGGACCAATGAAATGTCTGGATTAGCGTATTGTGATCAAACTGAATACAGGTAGTATTTTCATGGTGTTTGCATAATCAGTCTGATCCGATCCTACTTTTTAGGGGGATTGACTTGAGGCTCAGATCGATATGAGTTCCCGGATTCATGACAATTTCAATCCAGTAAGAGAATTCAGATCAATCTGAATTCTGCATGAAAACATAGTATTTATGAGTTACAGAAGTAATAAGGCACTGAAAATTTAAAAAAGCAAAACGGATGTATGGTAGCATGGTACTGCTCTCACCTTAACCAAAGCCTTTGCCATTTCCCCATATCCATCCCTTATTGGCTGTCACCTATCTTGGATCGGAGAGAGCAAGATTGAGCTTGGCTTTTAAAGTGCTGCTCATTCTCGTCTCATCCATTCAGGAGTTCAGTGACAGCCCTCACAGGTAATAATGTGCTACCGATGAAATTCACACTGATATGGCCAGTGAAAGCGTCAGCCACCCGTACTAGGAGACTTGAGATATCAGTTATATATAGCACATACTCATATTATATTATCAGCAGGAGATAACTTTTGAATCAATGAGGAAAATTTCAGTACAGCAATTGTGTTTCATGAATTACTTCTTTAATACAAGGATAAACATCTGCAGGTTTTAGTATGAAATATTAAAATCTAATTATATTTTTAAATTTTCACCTCTATAAGGTCATATTTGATTAAATTTTGAGTTAATGCATACATATGACTGTAGCAGTGAAAGGGTTAATAAATGAAGAATTTGCAAGGTTCTGTAAAGAAGCTGTTATTCAAACTCACCACCATGGATGCATCATATCCCCACGGCAAGAAGAGAACTCCTGTGTTGTACTTCTCCCAGTGAGATAGGTAGAAGTTAATAAATATGTTCCACAAGCAGAAATACATTCGTAACGGTGGTATACTGTGACTTCCCCTCCCAAACACAGAATACATACAGGTTGGTATAAGGAATGCTGTCCATGAGTCCAGCCCATGGTCGAACAGCTCACCCAGGGGACCACTGGTTTGTGTCCGCCTCGCTTGTTTCCCATCAATACCATCTGTAACATACAAAAATTCCGATATTCATATTCAGACTTCTATCGTAATCAAAACAATAGGCTACTTGTTAATGCAAACAAATAAAATAAACTTATTGCAAATGTAACAATTACAAATTATAGCTGTTCTTCCCATATCCCATGCATCATACACAACAATTCACCAGGAGTGTTTACTTTTATTTTTCACTAGCAGGTGCCTGCTGCTTCACACTATTGTGACTGACACTAATTAGTGCATTAATGAACTTCATTTCGGGTACAGTACCTCGATATTAAAACTCGAAAAATATACAGTATATACCACCTTAAACCATTACTAAAAGCTTTTCTGGGACCAGAACTCAAACATTTAGCATACATAAATAAAACATATCAAAATCTAAAAATAAAAATGTATAAGACAATATTATCCTGCTGGTTGTATTATATGGATGTGAGACATGGTCGCTTACTCTTCGGGAAGAACATAATCTGAGAGTATTTGAAAACAGGGAGCTTAGGAAAATATTTGGGCCTAAGAGAGATGAAAATGGGGACTGGAGAAAACTGCATAATGACTAGCTTCATAACCTGTACTCGTCACTGGATAAAGTGAGGGTAATTAAATCATGGAGGATAAAATGGGCTGGACATGTTGTGCACATGGGGCAGGAAGACATATGTCAAAAATATTGATTGGAAGACCCAAAGGGAAAAGACCACTTGGAAAACCTAGACGTAGGTGGAAGGACAATATTAGGATAGATTAAGAGAAGTAGGATTTGAGAAGGATGGTTGGATGGAGTTAGCACAGAACAGGGTTGAATGGCGGGCTCAGGTAAGCGTAGCAATGAACCTTCGGGTTCCATAACATAGATAATATTCCTTTAGCTTGCTTAGGAATTCTCTAGTGCCACTGAGTAATTAAGTAAATAAAACATATCACACACATTAAAACAAAAGTAGTCCTCCTCCTTGCTGGATCACTGATTGCCATATGTTAGAAAGATGCATTTTGGCACCAATGACAATGTCAATCAGAATTGAAGATGGCCCATCATTCTATACAATATTTTTAGATGATGAATTTGTGTGTCACTAGCAGTGAAAGGTTAAGCTTCCTTTCTTTTTTAAATTTACTGTAATCTACATTTTTCAGGCTGATTCTTACTTGTATTAATTCCCTAGACATGGGTTTAATGTCTATTTCCATCATTTCCACTTAATTAATAGTATTTAAATAATAATAATAACTAGGCTTTAAAGTATCTACAAAGTGTAGGTCGCCATTGGGTGTTGTGTTCTCGAAGGAAGAGAAACCCCCGTTGGTTTGCCTTGACTTCTGAATCAGTTGAAGAATTTAGTGTCATATCGGGAGTTTGTCATGGTAGCTCAGTTGGCAAGAGCATCAGCGCGTTAAGCTGAAGATCCGTGGTTCAAATCCCGGCTATGGCAAAAAATTTTTCAGGCTGATTCTTACTTGTATAATCTACATCTTACTAAGAGCTTCTAATTTTTTAGTAGGAGGTACTGAATGGATAGATTCAAGACATTTATTTCTTTGTAAATGTAAGATGTTGCTTTAAAAAGCATATGCAGTCACAGCTCCTGGGATGTTAGCAATATTAGTTGTCACTGTGTCACTAAGTTCATACAGCTTGACCAGTAAGCATACATACAATTTATTATGCACATTTGTCTAATTAGAAAGTGAGGATTCAGTGTAAACATTGTCTTGGTATCTCCTGTTCAGCCACTGTATCATAACAGTACAAAGCAAACACAAACATTATATGAACCATGTGAATATGTGTGTTTTTTATCTATTGTAAATAGAGTGAACAGGCTTGATTCAAAAAGGTTTTTAATTCATTTTTTTCTTTGTAGAAATGTAATAATGCAATCGTCAAACTCAATTTTAATATGAAGTAAAATGTCCCTATTTGGGGTCTTATGTTTCAATAAGTGTTTCTCAATGCAGAGGTATCACCGTCGATGATATCCTGGCTGTTATGAGAAAATAGAAAACCCAATACTAAAAACAGTAAGAAATTCCTGCCTACCCTCTTGTAACATTGGTAGATGTGTTCTTTTACCTTCTACAACTAAGGATATTTTCTGAAGGGTAACAAAATGTTAGCTATTGTCTCAGTCACTAAATAATCAGGAGGTGTTTACACTTACAAGAGAAGTTCACAATGTTCTGGTCACCGATTGTATGAATCATTCTCAAGGGTAAAAAATCAATACCCGTTTGAAAATTCTGTTCAATAGGATTTAAATTTCACATGGTGCATATATGCCGTCAGATAAGGGCAAATACTCAAGTGAACTAGTAGTGAAACGGTCAAGACGTTGGACCAGAAACCTCGAGGTGTATGATTTGAAATCATCTTTTGCAGGAAATTATAATTAGTCTTTTGTTCATTTTTTATTGAGTTGTATTATACTTGTTGTTTTTTGTTTGTCTTTATTTAAGCATTGCTGCCCCCTCCCTGATATATATATATATATATATATATATATATATATATATATATATATACACATGATTTATTAAAATTAGCCTAAACAGAATATTTCTTCACCTGAATGTGTATATAGCTATGAGTGAAAAACACTATAATATTGTGTTAATGAAATTACGAACAAAACTTTCTTTTACAATCAGGAGCCAAAACACCTATTATTTACATAATAAGAGGTTTTCTCCTTGCCTTGGCATTGGCAAACAAGTTTCTGATTTCTTCATAAACCAGTTTCACTTTGAAGTCAGATTAAATCACGTAAGTAACATTAATATAACATGTAATTATTATCTCTGCAAATAATAAACAACAAGAAATTGAAAACTGAGCTGAACAAAACACACTTTACGTTGATGTGGGAAGTTCTTTTTCTCATCACCACGTGCATGCATTTCCCTGTGGCATGGGAACTCATCAACATTGCCAGAGTGCAGCAATGAATATTCCCATGAGTGTGGATGATTTAAATTTTAGAAACTAAGCATTCATTCACCCATGTTTCTTGTGCAGGTTTCCAGAAACTTTGCTGCCCCCTAAAATTTGCAGTCCCAGGCAGTTCCTCAATTTGCCCTGCACCCACCCTGTAAATATGGCTCTGGCTATAAAAGATATGGGGAAAAAAAAAGATTAAGAAATAAATAAATAAATAATGTGTGAATATACATTAAAATACTGACACTGTAATACATAATGTTCGAGCAATTATAATTTGCAGTGTTATCCTGGATGGAGGCATGTCGGTTATACAGGTATTACATGCGATGATGGCTATTTGGACAATAACTGTTTTGCTCGACAACACATTTCAAAAAACTGAAAGTTGCACCGTCAGACTAAAGTTTTATTTAATATCAGTTTAACCACCTTTGAATTCATCAGCTGCTTTTACCATTGCTGGTAGCTGGATGCCAATTAAATGGCAGATATACTTTACTCACTAAAGAAAGCAGTGAAGACAAGTACCACTTAATAGTTTTTGTATAAGGTGGGTATTATTATTTATTATCACATTTTTAACATTGCCCGTAATTTTAAAATTGGGGAAAAAATTTTCGCAATTAAAACTAACTTTCCAAATCAATATACCATTCACCATTGAGACCATTCACCCCATACTTTTTAATTTTACACCCTGATTCACAAGATTACTCAGTGTCTATCACAAGATAATGTACAAAAAGAAGTGGTGGTCTGGGCAATATTCTAAAAATGGTTACACTTTCCGGCCATTTCGTGGCAGTCAGGAAGGGGAAAACTCTCCTTAAGTGCTCTGAAGTTTCTTATTGAAACAATATAACACAATTCATATGCAAGTAATTGTGAGATCACTTCATCAAGCACACTATGGTCACATTAAGAAAGAGAAAAATATATGAATTTAACTCACCCAAAGTATAAGCTAGAAATATATTAACAGCAGCAAATGCCCAAACCCATCTAGGGATTGGCGGGACATCACTATCTTGACTTGAAGCATAGAAGTCATAGTCATAATATGAAAAAGTGAGGAAATTGAGAACTGTGAAGAGGAATCCTACGAATGTCAATACATTTGGAGCTACCCATTTTGGACACCACTGAAAACAAATGCAAAAGCAATTAGTAACAAAATATAATATTTATTGATGCTCAATTTGTTGATGATACTCTTGATCTTATTTATATTGTAATACTTACTTCTACGACACGGTTCCAAAACGGATGCATAACATATATACTCAGCGGACTTGTATCCAAGGCGCTATACTGAAAATAGAGAAAAAAATATCATCTAACTGCTTGGCTAATAACAAAATTATTCTCCACTCTCATTACTCAATGATCTATTCAATACAAATAAGTAGGGCAAAAATATACACAAAATATAGCCTACAAAAGAAATACATTATTCCCACCCACCTAGATAGCAGAGATGCTACAATATTTTATTATGTTAAGACATACATGGGCATTTACTGGTTCAGGAACCACAAGTGGTTCTTGACCTTCCCGCATAAGACACAAGATGGCATTGCGGAATTCGGTGCACATGGTGGATATATTCCCACGCATGAGTCATGATTTTAACGAAATAATTGCACACATAAAAGAATAATTAAAAATACAATATTGGTTGTATTATTTGTTTATTGTAGTGTAAATTATAAAGTGAAATTAGTGTTTCCCTAACCGCCACTGCACTTATTGTCTGTCTGTGTCTCCATCTAATGATTCTTTTTGAACTATATGTAGTTGGCCAACTTTGCGGGTTGCGTGTCAATGGATAGGGGTTAGCCCATGACTGTGTTAAGACATGGTATTTTGCCTCAAAATCTTTCTAAATCAAGGCATGATGTATATATTTACTATACTGAGGCCTTCCAAAAATGACTAAATTTTAATCAAAATGAGGTAGGTAGGCCTACATAAAGGTCTATCCTCTCAAGTCACATATTACAAAAGTTAACATTAAGAGAAATAAGATCCCACAGCTTCGCTCATTCCTTTTCCCATATCGTTAGCTAAGTATAAACGCTGTGAAACTGCCAACTCTAAATACTGAACTAATATACTATTCTGTGTCATATTTTATATGAATCTTCTTGGAATTCGTAGCTTATTGGTTTCCTAAACCCTTGCCTTGATGGACATGATATACTACATTACTCAGGTGATGAGCATATTAATACAGGGAAAACAGCTAATGCTCATGAATTTTAAACACACAACCATATAATTTTTGTTTGAAATTTCCTTCTGAGTCAAAATATAGAAAGTTTTCAGAACTTTTATTGAGTTAAAATAAGGGAGATTGAGCCCCGGCAAGTGCTTTGTTTCAAAGGTATCTAATATAATATTAACATCCAACATCACTCTATTAAAAAGACCATATTCAATTGTGAAGGTGGCCTTCTTGGTTGCTATATTGATTCATTTGTTTACTCGCAGTGCTGTATTTTTTTAACATAGGACAGAAGGGGATCATGAATGCATGCCTAAATAGGAAAAGATTGAATGATTTGGATGAAACTCACTTGTGGGGTTGTTTTGGGCGAGGTAACTCGAATCTTGGGTAGCTTTTTCCCCAGGCAGCACACTTCATAATAAAATGCACCTTGAAGCCGAGTTTTTAGTTTTTTAATTATCAATTGTTTTAATTGTTTACGCATGATTTGGGTGAGGTTCATGAAACTGTGGTACGTTTTAATTGTTTCATTTCAAATCTCTGTGCCCATATGGAAGCACAAGGTTAATTTTGTTTGTTTTATTACTTATATTTATTATGTAAGGAAAAATTATGTAATTTCTGCAATGTATGTAAAATCGATGTCAGTGTTAATAAATTTAATGTTTTAATTATTTTTCTGTTAAATGATTATTAACACTTATCAGTTAAGTAAACAATCGTGGGTGAAGCCACATGGACCTGCTAGCAATACAACAAACCAAAAGAACAGGTTGAAGAATTAAAATATCTCAGGATTAATTTAGAAAGAAAATTCAAATTTCATCACATATTAGCTTAAAAGGCCTCGTGCTGCCTGAGTTTTGTATTTTGTCATTTGAAATTAACTTATATGGAGGACTTACAATTTTCAAACACTGGGTCCTTTTATAGGTAGGCCTATAAAGAATTTGAAATGAGGAAAAATGATTTATCACACTCAAACTATTCCCTCAGAAAATTTCCCACACAATACGTCCTTCACTGTTTTCAGAAGTTTAAGATCAGGATTTGAATTTGAATTAAGTACCTTCTTAAGTTTTTCCCTGTCACACCCATTTCTCCACAACACGATTATAAAGTTAATTATTCAACGTCTTCAACAATGGCTAGTGACTGACAAATTCAAGCAGTGAACATTCTGTTTAGCAGTTTTCTTTCAATGGAAGGTGGTGGGGGTCGGCGAGTCGGCATTTTCTTTTGTAGCCTGGTGTATTATATTACTGTTTATTTAGGGTAAACAGCAGTTTGCAGTTTCAAATCAATGCAGGTGCAAACTCTGTTGCCAAGTCAATCAAAATATAACAATGGTAATACAATACAACATTTTTACGTTTCTTTGAAAAGCCGATATTTTATGCACAGTTATGCATGGTAACTTGATATTATGCACTAAAACCAGAAAATGAGGGTTTATATGCATTAAAAACGTCTGAATATGCTACATTAAACCAAAAAAATCCAAAACATGCATTATGCATTAATTTTGCCATATAAAGGCCGAAATATGCAAACATGCACGGAAAAAATATGTTTATTTGGAATCCATAAGTCATGTAATGAGTAACTACAAAGTTTGAGAAGTGTAACCAAACTATATAAAAACATGCATTTGCATGGAAATCCGGGCTCTACTTATTATATTAATGCACACATCATATTATATTTATGTCACTTTTAAAAAACATGATACTTAAGTGTCAGTCCAGAAACTCTCATCATTTCTGTCCAGAAATCCAAAAATAAAAATGTATAAAACAATTTTCCTGCTGGTTGTATTACATGGATGTGAGACATGGTTGCTTACTCTTTGGGAAGACCGTAATCTGAGTGTGTTCAAAAACAGGGTGCTAGGAAAATATTTGGGCCTAAGAGAGATGAAAATGGGGACTGGAGAAAACTGCATAACAACAAGCTTCATAACCTGTACTAGTAAGGGTAATTAAATCACGGAGGATGAAATGGGTTGGACATATTGCGCGCATGGGGAGGAAAGACATACCTCAAACATACTGACTGAGAGACTCGTAGGGAAAAGAACACTTGTAAGACCTATACGTAGGTGAGAGAACAATATTAGGACAGATTTAAGGAAAGTAGGATTTATGAGGGATGGTTAGATGGAGTTAGCACAGAATAGGGTTGAATGGCAGGCATGGCAATGAACATCTGGGTTCCATAAAATAGATAATATTCCTTTAGCTTGCTTAGAAATTGGATATTGCCATTGAGTAAGTAAATAAGAGACTTAAGTGTATTTAGTAAAATGCCTATCTAAAACTCAAGATTTACACTGAAATTCAAAATTCTGGACTAGTGTAAAATGACAATATTTTGGCCTAGAAATATTTGGAACAAAATATTTTAACTTTATCACTGGTAACAACCACAGTTCGTTAATCTGCCATCGATAAAAAGTAAGCTCTCTATGTACGTGCATTTACAATACAACTATGTTATGTAAACCAATAAACAAGATTAGACTGACTAGTAGGAATGTGCTGAATTAAATAGTCTTGAGACAGCAACTTAACAACATTAATTTCACAGTAGACAATAGTTCATTTTTACTGAATTCATTACTCAACACTCATGACCTCATTAAAACGAGCTCAAGAATCAGGAGACTAAAGGGTCATGAACTCTGATTTGGAATTGGCTCTGAGCCAACAACAATATTGTTATAGATCTTTTATTATCCACTTTATCCATGTTTTAAATTGATTTCTTCAAGAGAATAATGCATTATAGGCTACAAGATTTTGAAAATCAGCCATTCCAGAATAAACGAGTCTCAGGGGTAAAAAATAGTTTAATTGCTTTTGCTTCTTTTAGGTAGATTTCGAAGAAAAATCTACCTATTGCAATCGATACCATGTCATGACTTTCGAAAAATTCTTTCATATCTTTACGTTTCATGCCTCCCTAAGTACGAAACCACCGCCTGTTGAAAAAAAAAATTATATTTATATCTTTACACGATAGCGGCCGTAATTTTGAAGATTTTTGAACCAAATTTTATTACGTTATTTCTAGGCCCAATAGTTCAGACAAGTTCGTTAATGAGCAAAATTGGCCACGGGGGTGGTCGGGGAGGGGGGTTGCAATTTTAAAACATTTATATCTCGGCCCCTTTGAAGTATAGAGGGAAACTTTGTTCGGATAAATTAGAGTACTCCCTATAGAGATCACAGTGACACCAACGATTTGGGGGTTTTGGGGGTACGAGTGGGGGGATGGAAATTCAAAATTTTTTAAACTACGTCTTGTGGGGTATCGTTGAAAAGCTCTTGATGAGTACTCTACAAATCAATAACTAGTTTCTTGATAGTTCTCATATAAGGCGAGATTTGAATGTTTGAAAAAGTGCTCTTTCCTCTTTTTTGCAGTTATTATTGTGGGTTTGTCATGCCAAGGCTAAAGAAGAAGAGTGCTACGCAGCAACAATAAATTAAACCAAAAGCACTTCAAAATCTACCTCAGCCTGTAGGCTTGCCTAAAGGGATTTTTTTACTATCTGATTAGCCCTTTAAATTATATATTCAAGTTTGAATATAAAAAATGCATAAATTTTCCTGGAAGTAGACTTATTTGCTAAGAATTGAGAATTCTTGTGCCTTCATGTTTATACATTTCAGTTTCATTTTTCCTTTACTTCCTGTCCAAGAAGTACTTCTTACTTGCTCTTCTGATACAGCAGTATATAGCCTAGTTACAAAGACAATTCTTTCAAGATAATAGTGTAATCATATTTTATTTCAAGTTAAGCTGAAGGTGTTCGTATGTCCTGTACTGAACCAAAAACATGCATTAAGTTTTTATATAAAAAAAAATCTCTATATGTAGAAGTGGCTGTGTCCTAACTAACAATGACTGACTGACAGAGAATCAACGTTCAGCCTAAACTATAACAGGTAGAGATTTGGAATTTTGACAATACCATACCTTTGTTTCATAATGAAGTGCAAACTAAGAAAGGATTTTGCAAAATTTTGATTTTAAATGCCAAAAATCAAATGTTTTCGAGGAGACGAAATACCTTACATTACAAAAGAATTAGTGAAATACATGATACGGGACTTTGACAAATTAGAAAAGATATCAATATAATTCATTGGTGTAAATAAATAATGAAATCCACGAAAATAATGCACAATGTGATGCAGTCATGTATCTTTCTCTACCCTGGACATGGAGAATACCATTTTCTCACTTCACATTTTGAAGTAGAATAAGGGACTATTACAGGGACAGCATTTTCAGTTGTCTCAGACTGAGTGTGGCATCGAGTATGCCACATAAGAGGTGGGTAAAAATTCTATCCACTGATACGTTATTCATAGCTGTAGGCTTTGTATGTACCCTTGTTAATTTATTGGTTAATCTTCGCCAATTTGTCAACCAGTGTTTTCAGAAAGAAAGAAAGAAAAACAAGAAGAAAAAAACACTTCTGGAATGTAATTACTAAAGATAGGATTTCCATCTACTATCAAGTCTTTAAATATGAATGCACTTATGCACTATCAAACAACTAAATATATGCACAACAAAGGGGAAAACGCTACAAATATGCACTATCAAAATTCAAACTTACAATTTACTTATAAATGGCACAATGTGCCTTTCCAAACAGGTGGGGGGCATTGCAATTTGTTTCACATAGTTCACCATAGAACAAGTCAATTCACATAGGAACTGTATACTATATATATATAACTACGGACCTAGACATACTACATTCTCCTAATAATAATTTTAGTCTCTGGACAGAAGACAAAATCTTGGAGGGATATGAAAAGATGAAAAGACCTGATGGTGTTTATTATGTTCTTCTAATAAACTTAGCTGCAAGGTCTGTAAACAAGAGTTGGTGGTTTGGAATTCCAGTGTGACTATGCAAGGAATTTCAGCTAAAAAAGTTGAAATCGTTAGGTCTGTTGTGGGCACGCTCTCAGGGTAGGCTATTGTAAGATCAGGAAAACCAAACTGTAAGACTAAGAAGAAACATAAATTATAAAATATAGTATTATGTGTCTTTAATACAAAATATGCATTCAAACTAGAAGAAAGAACTTAATACTGGTAGCGTATGCAAGATTTATTGCAATATGATTTATTAAAGATAAAGCCCCAAAAATATGCACTATGCTTGAAATTGTCCATAAAAAAGCATAAACATGCAAACATACCAAGAAAAGGCATACTTAATTGGAATCAGTAAGCCATGAAATGGTTATCTAGCAAATTTGAGAACTGTAATGAGCTTACTGTTAAAGACATATAAAAGATGTAAACATGGAAATTTCACCTTTAGACGACAGGATTCAGTTGTAATTTTAACCGGCTCTTCATTGAGGGTATTTACAGTGAGAGAAAAAAGCTTTAGAAGCGAGTTAAAAAAAGTGCTAGTAAATCAGATTAATATTATATAATTATGTAAGATATTTTACTTTCATTAAAAGATATGGACCTTGATCAAGTAAATCAGACTGTGCCTATTTGCAAACATTCTTTCCAGTCTGTGAAGGAGTGATGATACCAATACTTTGAACTGCTGACTTTAATCTGCTCTTACTTTCACAATTTCCTGATCAATCTTTTTAAAGTGACATGCATATTTAACAAATCATACCACATTAATTTATGATACATTTATTATCCCAATATAATTATATTTAGTAACATGTCCCGACTGATTCATCATTGGCAAGTCAAAACTGCTGAAGCTAATGACATTTGGTCAGTAGTCTACTTTTATTTTATAATGTAGTGATTCATTGTGAAAGGATTTTTCAAAACCCAACCTATAAAAGGGCTGAAACTTTTTATGGAGAACTCCATACATGTTTATGCATGGAATTTGAGACTGTTTTCTCCTATTCTCAAATAACTTTCCTATGGTCCTCTTCATCAACCCTAAAATTATTCAGTATAGTTCAATTACTCCTTCATTGGTTTACTAATGTACATAAGAAGTTGATGTCAGTGAAGTTATGTTATTAATAATAACAACACTATTCTGTATTTTTATAACATAAGTAGGACTTATATTAAATACTAGTCTAATGAAGAAAGAACACACTGTAGTGTTAGAAGATTATTTTTTCAACTCAATTTGCCTTCTTAAGGTTCTTGAAATACTGTCATACAGTGATATGTGATTATGAAATTACAGATTTGTTTTACGGCATCTTGTGCTGGTATTTTAACTGAAACATGCTGAAAATACATTTAATGTTGATGTGAAGTTAAAGTTTAGCCTACTTTAAAAATGATCTGAATTTTTACTTTGTTTTTGTCTTCTCACTTACTAGACTTGCAAACACTGATAGCTTAATTTCTCAATAATTATGATAAGATAGTTCTCTCAAGAATGTATTATCTATGATGAATATGTTCAAGGCCAGTGATACAGTTGATTTTACTCATGAGTGGCATGAAAAGAAAAGAAAAGAAAACATTGCATTTTGTTATGCTTGTTCTCCGAAGAGAGGACAGTGGGACAGGTGGTAAGCCCATCACCTCACAGACCCCTCAGGAAATCAAGGTATTACTTGGAATGAAATGACCGAGAAATTTTGTAAAGAGGCTCTAATTCAAGCTTGGAGTTCTTTTACGTTGAAAAATCCATTGACCGCAGCCGGGTTTGATCCCGTGACCTTCGGATTTAGAGGCAGGCACTCTACCTCTAGACCACCGTGGCCGACCTTTTTTATTTTTACTCTACAACATATTTTTTAATCTGGCTGCCTAGTTTGCCTATATGGAAGAGCCGGCCCTGATGTTTATGTAGTGTACCGACAGACAAGGATTTTTTTAAAATTGTTGTTTAAAAATTGATGTTTATGTAGTGTATTGACAGACAAGGATTTTTTAAAAATTAAAATTGCAGTTTGAAAAAACATCGTTAAATGAAACACATTTTAATGTAAAAAGAAAATGTCATTTAAATGTACATAATGTTACTAGTGATGTATTAATTTCAGAATTATTACCATATGAAAAAGTGCCATTTATGGTGAAGTTCTAAAGGATTTTGGATTAGGCTATTTTAAAATGATATAAGCCCAATGTCCAATTTAGAGATTATGTGGAAAATATATGCACAAAATATCAAAATGACACTGACATTAAAAATTTTAAGGATGAACCTGATTATTGCCTGTCGTAATAGAAGAAAATGTCACCCATCCTGTTGACATACATATACATTATTAACTGCAGGTACATAATCTACACTTTCTAATGGTAGAGAAAATTCTGAAAATATTTTTGAGAATTCCTATTTGCTATGCAAGTGGTGAACATTCTTTTTCAGTTTTAAAGGAGTTAAATATAATCTCAACAACATTTAAGTTACTGTCATATTTATTGAAAATGAAACCGGTACTTAGTTAGGTCATTAGATTATGAAAGTGTAATTGATAAATCTTCTAAAGTTACAGCGAGAAAAGTTCTGATTTAGTTTGCTTTTAATATTATGAAAACTAAAATTGTTAATGATATTATACAGTGAGTCTCAGCCAGATTGCACCTGTTTGCCGCGCGCCGTGCTTCTCTTGTGATGACTCAACACTACCCGCGTCGCGGCCAGCTGTGTCCCCGCAGGTAAGTCAACAATTCCTGCATAGCCTGCAGTTGAGCATTGTTCTCGTGTTGTACAGACTTGAAAGTGTTATTCTGTAGTTGTCACAACTAAAAGAAAACATTAGGATAGAGATAAACGCAATAATAACGGAAGAACAATTAATGCGTATTAATCGGAATTTCCTATCACGATGCAAAAAATGTGTGGATGTAGGAGGAGGACACCGCCAGCATCTCCTGTAATAAGGTAGGTGCCTATTTTCGTTATTTTCAAACTTAATTCATTTATTTTCATTGTCACGCACGGACAAGTCAGTCAACTGCCGGGCAGTTCCTTTGCCGCATACCAGGGATAGGAGCGTCATCTGCGGGGAACCCAACGCACGGCGCGGCGGGTGCTATCTGTCTGAGACTCACTGTATTACAATATATTTTAAATATTTACTACACTGTGTTAGGTACCCAGATGTATTTTTTTATATTTTGAAATAAAACATATGCCAGAGGTCCATAGTGTATAGGCCTATATAGTGCCTACCACAGTAAACAAAAGCATGTGTAGAATGCACACTGTAGGGTGTAGGGGCAGAAAATATTTAGAGGGACCTCAAAATTGAATCGTGCCTGGGTCCTCTCAAGTGCTAAATCTATCACTGCATAAACAAGTTTTAGGTCACCAGAAACATAAAGGAAATTATATAAAATTAAATTTATACGTTACGTAGTGATAGCACAATGCATTCACAAAATATCAGTTACTGTAGGCCTACAATTCTTTGAAATCTACCTAAAATTGGAAAATATAATCAGATCTAAGCTCAAGTATAACAGTAGGCCTACCATAAGAAAAGAGTTATCACTTTACAAGGTATGAGAGATGGTGTTATTGAAGATGACATCATCCACAAATTGGTCCATTCTGTTGTTTATTCTATATCATAAGACATTTAAAAAATCTTTATCTTTGTAAGGAAATAGCCTACAAAACATAAATACAGCATGAATATAATGTTTAAATATCTGCACATAACCTGGAATCTATAATTATATCTTACATAACTTTCATAGCAAAAAAGGAAAAAAAATGGAAGTTGTATGACCTTGTACTCATTCTTCCTTCTCTGACCAATTTTACTGCACAGAATATGTAGTATGAAGGTCATTGCCTTGCTGTAGGCTACTCATAAAAAACATTGGCATAGGTCTAAACTAACAATTTTGTTTTATGGTTATAAAAGAGGTTTTATATTTAACATTAAAATAAAGACTAGGAAGTTTATGACAGACACATTATTGTACAATAATAGGAAGTTTATGACAGACACATTATTGTACAATAATAGGAAGTTTATGACAGACATATTATTGTACAATGAAGAGATTATTTATTGCTCTATATAATGGCATAGAGGTTTACTATTTATGGCACACTTAAAAAGTTATGGTACTATGTATCAATAAACTCAGTTTTCCAAAAATCAATCATTTACACATACACATTTTAATCATTCATGTGGACAACTTTTGTTTAATAGCCTATATATAAAGGTTGTTGGCCTGAGCATGAGCAATCAGTAAGGTACCGGTAATGGCTTTCTCTTCTTTCGTTTGCACGTTTGATGCCAGCCCAGGTCAATTACAATACTTAGGCCTATAGCTAGATCTAATAAATCATTTGCACTATTTCATCAAAACATAAGGGGGCTTGAAAATAAAATTGAAGAATTTAACTTAGCCATTCAGGATACAATTAATTCTAATAAACAGGAAATTCAAGTTATTTGTCTAACGGAACACCACTGTGCAGAAACAGATCTGGAACAATTAAAAATTGATAATTTTTCACTATGTTCAAAATTTTGTAGACATTCCATTAAATGTGGAGGTGTGAGTATATTTATCAAAAGAAACTTACATTTCAGTGATATAGACACAAGTTCCTTCTGTAAAGAACAGGATTTTGAATGTTGTTCAGCCAGATTGAATTTTGACAATGATACATTTGTAATACTAGCCATTTACAGGGCACCATCAGGTAATTTCAATTATTTTGTAAATCAGTTAGAAAGGGTTCTTAATTCACTGTATAGTACTAACGTAAATATTATACTGTGTGGGGACTTTAATGTAGATTTCTCAATTGATAGTGAGAAGAAGATCAGACTGATATCTTTATTGGGTAGCTATAATCTAGATTTCATAGTAAACTTTCCAACGAGAATTCAGAAAGACTCCCAAACAACAATAGATAATATATTCATAGATATAGAAAAACATTTTAATTTTAAAGTAGGGCCTACTTCCAATATTAAATGGATTATCAGATCATGATGCACAAATGTTAGTACTGAACAATATTAAAGTAAATTCGAACAGTAAACATGCTCATAGTAATATGACTAGAGTAATGAATGACGATTCAATTTTAAATTTCAAACAAGATCTTGCGAATGAAAACTGGGAATCTATGTTATCCTATGACAAAGTAGATAGTAAATTAAGTGAATTCCTAAACATAGTGTCACGACATTTTGAGGCAAATTTTCCAAAAAAGAAAACTGCTAATTTACCTAATTCAAGGAATAACACATGGTTAACTGCTGGTATTAAAATATCATGTGCAAATAAAAGAGAGCTCTACCTAAAATATAGAACCAGTAACAACCAAACTCATAAGGAATACTATAAAAAGTATTGCAACATAAGTTACTGAAGAAAGTAATCAAAGAAGCAAAAAGTAGGCATTTTTCACAAGTAATTAATAAATCAAATAATAAAGTTAAGACTGTATGGAATATAATAAAAAACGAAACGGGGAGAACAAAGGGAAACAATGATTGTACATCATTAATATACCAAAACATAAAACTAGATAATTTATCAGACATTACAAATGCTTTTAATAGTCACTTTATAAATATTGCAGAGAAATGTTGATATCTTTTGATATTTGTTGATATCTAAATGTTGATATCTAAAAAATTTGATATCTTTCTTAGCACCCTTCGCTACTATATTGACATTGCCTTTCCAAAAAAGCTTGTAAAAGTCATTACAAATACCAGTAACAATAAATGGATCACATCAGGCATCAAAAAGTCATGCGAAACAAAACGTCATCTATATGAATTGTCTAAAATCAGAACTAACGATACAGATTTTAATAACTTCTTCAAGAAATTTAAATTAACTTTGGCTAGTGTGATAAGGGAAGCTAAAAAACGAACTAATCATGATTACATTAAAAACTCTAACAATAAAATGAAAGCGTCATGGAACGTAGTCAAAAAAGAAACTACCAACATCAGGAAAGGGGTTGAACCAAACATCACCCTTAACAACAATTCGCACTGTATCTCTGATCCCATAAATATTGCTAATTTCTTTAACACTTACTTTGCAAATATAGCCGAAGACCTCATATCAAAAAATACTCACAACAGATCATCTCACACAATTCCATCCTCTTTTCCTATAAATCAGTCTTCAATGTTTCTTGCCCCAACAAATGAAGGCGAAATCATCAATATCATAAAAAATTTGAAATCTAAACACACTTCAGGAATCGACGACATACCTGACTCTCTTGTCAAAAAATGTTCACAACTGATTATCCAGCCCTTAACTCATATCTGCAATGAATCCCTCAAAAATGGAAATTTTCCGACATGTCTAAAGACATCTATAATAAAACCCCTGTTTAAAAAAGGTAAAAAAGATAATATTTCAAACTATAGGCCCATAGCATTAGTATCAGTATTCTCTAAAATATTAGAAAAAATTTTCAACTCACGCTTACTAAGTTTCCTTGAAAAGAACAAACTATTATCTGAGTCCCAACATGGTTTCAGAAAAAATCGTTCTACAGAATCAGCCATCTTCAAATTTTTGTATGATGCCCTTAAAGCTGTTGACGAGAAAGAATTTACTTCTGCCATATTCTTAGACCTCTCCAAAGCATTCGACTTAGTTGACCACAAGAAACTCCTACTAAAGCTTGAAAATTTTGGAATTAGGGGGTTGCCAAATAAATGGCTTGAGACATACCTGTGCAACCGCCTTCAATTAACAGAAATTAAGCATTCGCAAGACAATGTAACTAGTTGCTATCGCTCTAATCTATTAAAAACGAAGTTTGGTGTCCCACAGGGTTCAATATTAGGACCTATCCTATTTATACTTTTTGTCAATGATTTCTGTCTGATTGATCCCAACTCAAGCTCAATTTTATTCGCAGATGACACAAATATCCTGATTAAAGCTCCTCATGAAAGCGCCTTTCTAAACTCCATAGGTATCACTACACACCAAATTACTAACTACTTTTCATTTAACCATCTTGTTATTAATCTAAATAAAACCGTCTGTATGGACTTCCACTCGACTCGAAACAATAAACACTCCACTCAAATAACACTCTGCAATCAGACAATTGAGAAAGTTGAATGCACAAAATTTTTAGGACTATGGATTCAAAATAATTTACATTGGGATATTCACATTGATGAAGTAAATAAAAAGCTCTGTAAAGCCACCTACTTAATGAGAATTTTATCCAACTGTACTAGTAAGGAAACTCTCAGAATAGTTTACTTTGCATACATCCACTCTCTCCTTGCATATGGGTTAGCATTTTGGGGAAGATCATCTTCAGCTATTAAATGTTTCAGAACCCAAAAGAAAATAATTAGAATAATGGAAGGGCTAAATTCAAGAGCTTCATGTAAACCCTTATTCAAAAACCTCGGCATCCTCCCACTACCATGTTTGTACATATATCAAAGCTTAATGTTAATTAGTAAAACTACAATAGATGGCCACTCTCCATTTGTAAAAAACAATGAAGTACACTCGCACTACACCAGACACCGTTCTGATTTTTATTCACAACACCACAGAATCACTCTATTTCATAAAGGAACCTTTTACTCTGTAATTAAATTATATAACAGTCTTCCAAAGCAGCTCAAATTAATCCACCAAAAACCCTCATTCAAAAAATCCCTTAAGGCATATTTGATAGACAATTGCTTTTATTCAGTTGAGGAATACCTTACAAAAAATGCATAGGTACTTTAGATTCATCTTGCAATTATTATAAACAATAATATTTCTTATTATTTTAGCTTAGTCTAGTTTAATTATATGTTGACTTGTCCAATATCAAATTGTACGCTGTACATAGTGATTCTCAGGACCAATAAAGAATTTGAATTTTGAATTTGAATGTATTCCTATAAATAATATTAACATTAAGGCAGTAGACCTACTAACAAAATCTACAGTTTGGAACCATAGATTTCAATTGAACCTGACTTCCCACATAGAAATTGAAAATATAATCAAGTCTCTCAAAAGTAAAAGCTCGTCTGGATGGGATGAGATAAGTAATAAGTTATTAAAAAGCTGCTCATCGGAACTCAGTAAACCTCTTAGTCACATATGCAATTGTTCATTAGAAAATGGAGTATTTCCAGAAAGACTGAAGCATGCTATTGTTAAGCCCCTCTTTAAAAAAGGTGACAAAAATCTACCATCAAATTATAGACCTATATCGCTCTTAACCTCAATTTCAAAAGTTTTTGAAAAAGTCATGTACAACCGCATAATACACTATCTTAATTTGAATGACATTCTTACTTCATCTCAGTTTGGATTTAGAAGTGGCATGTCCACTGAGAATGCTACATTTCAACTTACTACAGAAATATTGGAAGCGTTAGATAAAAAGAAATATGCTCTGGGAATTTTCTGCGACTTAGCTAAAGCATTTGACTGTATAAATCATGAAATATTACTTGAAAAATTGGATCATTATGGGTTCGATAATTTAACACTTAAGTGGTTCAAATCATATCTTTCTGATAGAACTCAAAAGGTAATAATAAATGGAAATGAATCTAACCTAGGGATTGGGTACCTCAGGGATCAATACTGGGACCTTTGCTCTTTTTAATTTTCAATAATGACTTGCCCTATAACTTAAGTGACGAATCAAAGGTATTGCTCTTCGCAGATGATACTAGTGTACTTGTAACAGGAACGTCACAAGAACATTTATCAAGAATAGCTACAAAGGCTTTTCACGAGTTAAACACATGGTTTCTAGCTAATAAAATGACACTTAATATTGATAAGACCCATTTTATACAATTTAGGACAAAAAACAGATGTATCTCAAATCTTGAAATTAATTATGGAACACAAATCATACAAGAAATTAGCAATGTAAAATTTTTAGGACTGCAAATTGACCAAAATCTTGACTGGAAGACACACATAGAAATGATAAGTCCAAAACTGAGTTAAGCGTGCTTTGCTTTAAGAATTTTGAATAATATATTAAAACAGGACGCAAATTACTTATGGTATATTTTGCATATTTTCACTCGGTAATGAGGTACGGGATCATTTTCTGGGGCAACTCTACCCATAGGGAGAAAATATTTAGATTACAAAAAAAGGGAATCTTGTAAACCGCTATTTGAAAATTTAAAAGTCCTCACTCTTACAGGGGAGTATATATACTCTGTTATGTGTTATGTAGTGAATAATATTGATAAATTTCAAACTAATTTTAGTGTACATGGACGTACTACCAGAAACATGAATGATCTACACAGACCAAATAACTCGTTAAAACTCTTTCAGAAGGGTGCGTATTATTCTGCAGTACAGATATATAACAAGCTTCCAAACAACATTAAATTATTATGTATTCAAAGAAAGAGCAAACCTTTCAAAACAGCTGTCAAGGAATTTTTAATAACTCACACCTTCTACAATTTGGAGGAATATTTCCAGCTTGCAGTTTCTGTAGACCTATATTATTGTTATAACATGCATGTATTTTTTGATCTGACGTGTTCTATATCCTTGAGCCCCGCTCAACACAGGATCTACAGGACGAGATATCTACATCTACATCTACAGTTGACACTCAATTATCCAGTTTGCAGATTAACCATGGCCTATTTTTTATTTATAGGCCTGGTACTGTATTTCCTTTATGGTTGTGAACCAACCAAGTTTGTAATGCTAGCTTGAGGTTCATAGTTTTATTGCATTTTAACCTTTTCTTTATCAACATACAGTACTGGACCTCACTCAAGGATACAGACAGTTAATTGCTGTTGAAGGGGTAGGGGTGGAGATGGAGAAAAATTAGTCTCTCCTGACAGAGTGGGTCAAGGAGGCATTGAATGCTGAGCCAATCCATAGTGATGGGTGCAACATTCCGACAGGTATTTATTACCGTACACTTTGTAGGCCAACCTTCTACCTCTGTACCATTCTGCATGTTTTCATTAGATTTTTTTGTGATAATATACCCATTGCTTTTTTTCTAAAAAATATTTAAGGGGTACTCTCGCTTTTGACTTGATGGAACGTTGCCAGACTTACCCACATAGGCTATTTAGAATGAAAGTGGAATCACACATATGCATCATATGCATAACTTAACTTACCGGTATGCATCTTTTTTCTGCCATGCCCATGATTTTTAACCTAGGCAGGTTTACTTGTGTGAAGTTGTGAAGTGAAATGTTTTCCTGGTACTAGTTAGGCAGTTTTCATTGTCCACTAAATCCTGAACTACTTGGGTGCCTGCTTCATAAATGTTTACTGAATTGAGGTAGCTATTTTGTAGTCTCTCATACAAAAATAATATTGCATAGCTATATTGAGACTGGATGACTGTTTTTCTATCTCTTTCCCTGCATTTGTTTGGATGGAGGCCTACTCATTTCATTGGCTGTTAGACGTACTGTCTGAATTTCTTAGCAGTTCTAAGATACACAGTTACCGGTAAGGAAATCAGGCACAGAATTATCACTTCTCACTTCTTTACTGGGGTACATGCAGGGCACATGTGACAACAGGAGACTAGAAACATTAGCTTGAATGGCATAGGCATAGAAATAGAAACAGTAGACAACTATAACTTTCTGGGACACATAATTACAAACGATGGATAGAATAGGCCTACTGCTGTAAAGAAAGAAACAGAAGACTGGCAATAGGAAGGTCGACAATGACCAACTTGGAAAAAATCATGAAAGACCGAGACATTGGTGTTCCCAGCAGTCGTGTATAGCAGCGAATGCTGGACTGTCAGGAAAAAAGAAAGAGTTATTTGAACTTTAAATGTGAACAAGAATTCCAAGGGTCTCATGGACAGAGAAAAGGACAAGCAATGATCACCAGAGCAAAGCTATGCTACTTTGCACATGTAATGCAAGCAACAAATTCACTGCAGAAAGATCATGCTTGGACAAGTGGACGGTTCGAGAAAAAAGGGGAAAACAAGCATGAGCTGGCTACAAAAAATAAAAGCAACTACTGGCACAAAATTGGAGGTATTGAAGGAGAAGGTCAGAGACAATAAACAGTGGCGCATTTTGAAACAAGAGACAACGGTGAAAAAAGAACGCACAAATGTAAATTGAAGGGAGAAGGCAACAGGAACCCACTCCTTTAAATCCATTGGATCACCAAGAATCTAGTCAGACTCAAAGGACTAATACTGTACTACTACTACTATTACTACTACCGTACTATTACGACTACTACTATCACCACCACTACTACTACCACCACCGCCTACCAGTAGCTGTAACTAGCAATTAAGATTTTGGTGATGTAGATTACATGGTTCAACAATACAGGCTTATAGAAGATAATTAAATTAATCTGTAGAAAACAAAAGTCTCTGAAAAACACCATCTTAGGAGAACGTCAGTGGGCGAAATATCGAGACAAGGGAATCAAATACTGATAGATTAAAGATGTGAATGACTTGTCAGTCACAGTCGCATGTGAACTTATGTAAATGATCTATGACGTAACAGGGAGATTTATACGGCTCATGTAAGATTAGTTTTGATTCTTTAGTCAACGATAAGACTGTTACACCATCCTAAGACCATGACATCACTCTATCCCTTCATGCATACCTCTACCTAACCTAAAAAATAAGCGAATTATTCCTCATTCAAACAGATTTGGAAAATCTAATAGACATCTGTCGTAGAATTTCAGAAATTATTTATTCATTACCTTATAGTGTTCAAACCCAGATAAGTGTTCTTGGGTTAGATACTGCACTTCCATTTTTGCTGTTTACACTTCACTATTTACGCTATAAACTTTTTACACCACTGTAAGACGAACACATTCAAGAGTATATAACACTGTCGGCATTCCTATTTTCTGTCACATTTCATTATCTAAAACACATTTATGATTAAGACACTTCGTCCTCACAATAGAGGCGTGTATTCCAGCAGCCGAGTAATAAGCGGTAACAAGGAAGGCAAAACAAACCACTGCCGTATTGCGTGATAGAGTAATTTAATTTCTACAGCTCCTTTTCTACCGCAGTGCGTCGCTAGTGATCAAGCAGCATACAAATACAACTGGACTCAAAATAAATACTTAAGTGATAAAATAACCAGCATTTTCTTTTCTCCTTTAAAATATGTAGAAACTGGATTCTTTATTTTTTTCCAAATTCCTGAACTCCCTCCAGCTTCCTTCCGATGACATTATGTAGAAGATAATTTCTTCTCAAGGTGTGACCATCCAGTTTGCTTTCTTCCAAAGAATTGTGTACAGGATTGATCTCAGGAGATATTCATTCTGTCAATCCATTTTTTTTAATATAATTCTTCTCCAGCACCACATTCAACACTTTTCAAGTAGTACTGCTCCATTTTTCTTAGTATCCAAGTTTCTGTTCCATATAATGCAATTTCTTCCTCAAACCCAAGTGCAAATAACTGGTCAACAGTGATCTCTCTATTATTAATGCCGTCGTGCCCATGGCAATTCAAAATCTGATTTCCTTGGTGCAGTAGGCATTGTTCATCAGCAGACTTCCTAAGTACTGATCAAGATTTTTCAGTTCTTGGTTGCCCATGATGATTTACACAGATTCTTCCCTTTGCAATATTCTCATCACGTTGGTCTAAATTGAAAATATGCTCTCATGATCCACAGAATATTATCTCTGTTTGACGTTACATATATTGTAGGTGAAAAATTCCTCTAACATTGGAATTCAAACCCATGACATTTGGCTTTCCATGCTGCTGCTCTACCAACTGAGCTAGCCAGAGTTCACTTTATAGCACCAGATGGAATCTCTCTCGTAAGGTTGATTACCCCTAATAAAAAAACTAAATTCTGTGGCGTTGCATGCATCCCTGAAGCAAATCGGTAATGCAATTGCATGCTGTAATGTTTATTATTATTATTATTATTATTATTATTATTATTATTGTTTCTACTGTTTCCTTTCCATGCTAATGATATGTCAATCACCTTTGGAATTCACTCAAAAATTGAAAATAATAATTTTTATAGGGAGTGTTGGGAAATGTCATTTAGGGTAGGATTCTCATAACTTTCTTCCAGTAGGCCTACAGTTTTCTCACTTCACATTCTGATATAGAACAAGAGGCCATATTGCACAGAGCACTTGGAGTACGTGGCTTATAACTACCCTTCAGATATTTCTCTTGAAAAAAAAATTTCAAATAAAAGTTTTAGCTCTTAACTATAATTTTAAGAAAATCGTAAGAGCTATTTTCAACAAAATTGCAACTAACGAAATTTTCTAAAGTCCCCTTAAAAATAAGAGAAAGCTGTTACCAATCGTCGTGTCACATCCTCAGAAGGTACCTAACCCAAATACAAAATTTTGTTTTTGTATGATTTTCAGTTACAAGAGACCTTATTGCAAAGAGCGCACATTGAGAATGGATGGCTTATAACTACCCTTCAGATGTTTTTCGAAAAAATATTTCAAACAAATTAGGTCTTAATATAAGCAACCCATGTCCAAAATTTAAAGAAAATTGTTAGAGCCATTTTTTAGAAAATCGTGAAGAACGAAAATTTCTTCATATCAAGTCCCTTTAAAAATAAGAGAAACTTGTTGTCAATCTTCGTGTGACATCCTCAGGAGGTACATGACCCAAATAGAAAATTTTGTTTTCATACGATTTTCTGTTCTGGAGCTAGGCTGTTCACAGACATGTTTCTGAAAATAGTATTTTTTAATTCAGGGGATCTCAAAACATGTATTTATGTTAAAAAGTCAACTTCAAATTTGGGGGTCGAAAACAATACTTCCTCTATCTACAGTACCTATGGTAAGGGCAGAGGAAGTAAAAATAAATGCATATTGGGTCTTGTACTATAGGAATATGCTAAAAAGGTTACTAAAAAACTACATGGAATTCAAATCATGTAACGGATGGTTGGAGATTCAAAAATATATTGGAAGTTTACACAGTGAAGCTATATTATACAGGATATAATATTGAGTTGGGTCTAGCAAGTATGCTTAACTTTCTGCATAAATACCTGAACTAGTTTCGAAGACCAATTTCATTCATAACCAACAGATTAACACCAACTGAATGATTATGAATGACGATGGTCTTCGAAACTAGTTCAGGTATTTATACAAAAAGTGAAGTATACATGCTATACCCAACTCAATATTATATCCTGGATGATTGGAGATTTTTTGTAGACATCACATAGTTTATAATGAACTTCGTGTTGAATAGAGTGATGTGAACAGTGAAACCATTGAGAAGTGGGTTGCTAAATTGTCCTCCAAAATCAAGAGATATGATCCTGAAAATATTAAGAATGTTGACAATACTGGAATTTTCTTCCACTAAATACCAAATAAATCATTATGCTTGAAATGTGAAAAATGTTGTTTTATTTATCGGATGCCAGAAAAAAAGTTATTTTTAATGCAGCCAGCCATAGGAACCACTTTCTCTTACTCTTAGTACCATTTTCCTTTTTCTTGTTCGCTAGACAGAGTGGAAAGGGTATAACTAGGCAGATTTTAACAACTTATTCCTTTGGTACAAGCAAACAAAAAATTTATCTTGTCCCGAGTACTTCTCTTAGAAAGAAAGAAGTCCTTAAGTTTAAGCATGCTTTATTTCGTAAGTATTATAAGTACATCTGCAAAGGAAAGAATAAGGAATACATTTTCCCTTGCAGTTTTTCATTAAAGTTGGTAGTTTTTGTGCAAATTATATACAGTAATTATTACACAGAAAAATAATTCCGTGCACACGTCCATGGCAACTTTATGACAAGTGTCTTCCACCGCATAGTGAGTTTTTTTAAATGAAAACCTTTGCATCGGCGATCTGGCAGTACAGATGCAATTCTGCAGGATTATTAATCTAATTATCTTTCAAACCATGGACTTAATCACAAAACGCTAGAAAGATTTTATGTTTGTTTTTAATGTTAACTACTGCCCCTTTAGTTGTTATTACACCCCTTCCAGCCTATGTACGGCATGGAGACTCTTAGTGATCCTGGTATTTGTGGCTTTAGAATTTTTTTTTTTACAAAATGAGCTATTGAAGCTCCAGTTACCCTTACCCCAGGGATTATTCCTGGCACTCATTTGTGTAAAATACTGAACAGACCTCAGTGCCATAATACCGCTAGAAGGTTTATGTCATCTGAAAAGTCCATAACCTCATCGAGACTTTCCAGTTTGTAGTTGTCTTAACCACTTGGAAAGACATAGACATCGGTGGGAGGACAATGTTAGAAAAGATTTAAGGGCCGCAGGATTTGCAAGGGGTGGTTGGATGGAGCTAGCACAGAGTATGGTTGAATGGTGGGCTCATGTAAGCATGGCAATGAACCACTGGGTTCCATAAAATAGATAATATTTTTTTAGCTTGCTTTGTCTATTGCCATTGATTAAGTAAGTACCTCCTTTCTAATACTTTACATGAAGACAATTTTGTTGCAATTTTCACGAAATGGTTCTTAACAACTCTGTTTAAATTCTCTACACTTAACTAAATGTGTTTTTTATTTACAAGTGAGGAAGGACTAGCAATAGTACGGATTCAATGGATATCTATTAAATTTTAAAAGAAAAGGAAAATATAATTCATTTTAACAATAATGGTGAAAACTGAAAATAATATACAGTTAAAAAGTCAACCGACTTAAAAATTATTATTTTGAAGAAGACACAAAAATAATATTGAAGGTGGTTTCATTTTAAAAAAAGTTCATTATTTGCTATTGATGTGGAAAGCCTAAACTTTCCTTTAGAGTTGAGATGATTTTGCATTGGTTAGCTTTATATAGTCATCAGTAACTTCTATTGGGATAAACTTGAGCTAGAGAGAAAACCCTTACAGGATAGCTGCCTTAATAAAGGATGCCAAATAGACACAGCCTAATATAATTAATTCTAAGAACTATTTTATGAAAAATGCTTCTTGGTAATATAGTTTTTAAGTACCTACAAAATACCTGAAGATTGCTTACACACTTAACCCAGAGAGACTGGGAGGATTGTACAGGATGTTTGATGGGAAGAAAAAGATGTACCAGTAAATAATATGTAAAGAAATACACATATACGTACAATATGTTACAAATTAGCTGAACCAAATGGAGTTACCTTGCTAGTAAAAACACTGACCTTTAAATGATAATACTCATTTTTGGCCCATCTACAGTTTACAGACTTTCCCCAGATGGCAACAACGGAAAAAGACGGTTAGAGCTGCAATGTGAATTTGAATCAGTCCATGATGATAATGCTTCAAACTATGCATCGCCCAACTACAAGTAAACAAAGTAAAAGATATCATTCCACCAATCATGTAGAATTTAATGTGGAAACTGCAGATGAAATAGCAAAGGTTGAAACATGTGTTGCTACCAGGTTAAAAGACATTGAAATAAATTGAAACAAATAAATACGTACATACATAAATTACATAATTATGCCTCGTTTATAGTATGAAAAGCTAAATATGCTCACATTAATAAACCGGCCTTACTTCCTATATATAAAATGATCAGTATTTTTTCCCTCCCCTGTTGGGTTCTTTAACCCTTGCCTAACCCCAATAAGAATGTCTGATCCTTCACGACAAAGTAACATCATCTCAGTCCACTATAGCAATACAAATTCAAAACCGATGTCAATAGTTTGTGCAGGGATGATCTATTTTAATTAAGAAGATGATTTACTGTTGACAAGACTTTTTAAATCTAGGGAGTTTGTTGTTAAGGGGAAACTAGAAATACGTTATATTTGAGGTATTTTCGCTTTACAGTATGCCATGTATCTCTGTTCAGTTTTATTTTGTAACATCTTGTATTGTGATGATATTTTATGGTCTGATATGGTTTATTTACAAGTGAAATGTAGTTTACGTTGTCCTATTCCATTACAGAACTCATGACTTGGGAGGTGTCATACAGTTGCCATCTGGATACCGTTTCCTGAATGCCTGAATTAGTTCGGGATCTACCAGTCTTACTCCATCCACCTGGTTACCCAGCGTTATCCTGAAACAGGGGACAAAATAAGAATACTTACTTACTCAATGGCAATAGACAATTCCTCAGCAAGCTAAAGGAATATTACCTATTTTATGGAACCCGAAGGTTCATTGCCACGCTTACCTGAGACTGCCATTCAACCCTATTCTGTGCTAACTCCATCCAACCATCCCTCGCAAATCCGACTTCCCTTAAATATATCCTAATATCGTCTTCCCACCTACGTCTAGGTCTTCCAAGTGGTCTTTTCCCTTCAGGTCTTCCAGTCAATACCGGTTTTTTTTAGATATGTCTTTCTTCCCCCATGCATGCAACATGTCCAGCCCATTTCATTCTCAGTGATTTAATTACCCTTACTATATCTGGTAAAGAATACAGGTTATGAAGCTCGTCGTTATGCAGTTTTCTCCAATCCCCACTTTCATCTATCTTAGTCCCAAATATTTTCAGGGACTCTGTTTCTGAGCACTCAGATTATGTTCTTCCCGAAGAGTAGTGATCGTGTCTCACATCCATATAGTACAACCAGGAGGATAATATTCTAATAAATTATTCAAAAGTAGTCAAACGTTTAAAATACTTTTAGCTTACTTTACGTACCATTACTAGGACATGTTTCAAGAGGTTAGTTCCCTCCAATCTTCTATCTATGACAAATAAAATGGATATATCTGTTTTTCTAACTTACTTATGGGGTACTTTACTTTATCCATTTTCAATTTTTCTAGGTTATCTCCCTTACAGTAGGCATTATATGAAAACCTAGCACACATTTCTTTATAAAATTAATAGGTATCAAGATAAAAATGAAATAAATATGACAAATGCAAATATCAGAACAAACATTACCAGTAATTATTAAAATATGAATGATACTCTTTTGTTGCCCATAGTAACAAGACAACTTTAAAGTCCCCTTAGAATGAAAATCTCGTATCTCATAAAACACATTCGTGGCTTTGTCACTTAACACTTCCTAGCAATACACTAGGTTTTGTTTTTCTTCTCTAGAGTGTTATTATTACATTATTGGCTGACAAATAGTTAGATACGTGTTTTTTTATCTAATAATAAATTTAATATACTCTTGCTTCTCTTTTGAGACACGAGGTTTTCATTCTAAGGGGACGATAATCTACTTAATGTTGTGATATGCAGTCAGTTTATATCTGTCGTAATGAACACACCAAAACCAATCAGAGTGAGGTGGTATAGGCTAATAGGCAAATATTTTAAAGGGAAAATCTAAGTATGTTGACATTTATAATTTTTAACTTTATTTTTATATTTCATTTGCATTTAGGGTATTTACATAGCTCATAACTTCAATTTCATGTTTCATCATTATTTAACTTATGTTATTGTATTATTTTTATGTATTGTATGTATTGTACTTGTATTTGTATTTGTATGACGTTTCCTATGTCACTGTACCATGTACATTGTATGACTTGAAGGAATAAATGAAATGAAATGATCCTGGGTTCAAATGGAACCTCATGGCTGGCCATTTGACTACGATTTATCCTGGTTTCCTCAATCACTAAGGCAAACACCGATTTGTGGGACTTGGTTGCTTTCCACAATTAATCACTGCTATGTCATCGGATATTATAATCGTTTAAACTGAATATCAGAAAAGAAGATATCACTGATCAATATTGCTTATGAAATTATTAGTCACAGTACTTATGTGGTGATTTTCTAGTGTTCAAAGGATTTTTTAAAATTCAGCTTTATTTATACCAGAAGTTCAGATCCTGATACTAGTGGGCCATGCAACTACTGATCTTCAACTGTTTTCTATTGCTGATGTGTTTATGGTGTCAGTAAATTTCAGCTGATATTAATTTTAATGAATATGAATACAGGCAGAAATAGCAAGGATGAGTTATGGTAAGTAAATATCCAATTCACCATTTGCCTACAACTGGAAAAACTATAAAAAAAAAATAAAAATAAAAATTAAAAATTAAAAAAAAAAACATGTCAAATTGACCACACCACGGGATTCAGAACTTAGCATCTTGGCCACCTTGCTCTGTTCCAAAGGATTGTGTGAGTGATTTTTGCCTTTTTTTCACAGCATAAGATCATGGGATCCCACAATGCATCCCACAATAGAGAATTGCCATACCCGCTTTCAAATTCATCTTCCTTATAGGAAAGATATCTTAACCCTCTCTCCTCCCCTAAATACTTAAAATGAAGTTCATAATGGGTAAATATGAGAAAGACATTTTAGTTATAAACTTACCAGTTAGGTTGCACATTATGGGGTCGTCCAAAAAGTTCAATTTTTCTAGTTCCAGGTGAAAGGCGTTCAATTATTCCATAAATTTCATCTGGTTTGTGACTAGTTGCTCTTACTTCAGCCACTATCACATCACAATCCAAGCCACGATTCAAGTTGTCTGGACTGCCTTTCATTCCAACCTGGGTATAGCAAGGATACAAGAAAACGTAATGTACAATCTTGAAATTATTTTCAAAATGTTCTGTTTAAAAGTCATGATTCTACTAAGACAAATGATCTAGGATTGATACCATCTATTGTATAATTACATGTAAGAATGAAATAGAATTGAAATAGACTCTGAATGAGAGTCTATAGAACATTGACCACAGTCTGAGAAAAGTGGCTTTAACACTGAACTTATTGCTTGTTTTGCTGTCAGCAAGGCTCTACATGTGTTTCAGAACTGGAGCTGAGTGCATCAACATCGGTGCAGCTGTCAACTTTCAATTTAATGCATTTGTTAATATTTTGTAGTGGCTAACATTTGACCGTTATTAACATAGGTTTAACAGCTGTAATCTTTAACAGCTCACTGAAAGCCAATTAAATATTTAAGGGTCCTAAAGCGTACAAAAAATATGGTGGCATTTCATGATAATTTTTGTAAGCTGCTGTATTTGTATCATTTAGATCAAATAGAATATTATTCACCGGTAATTTATTCTAAACTCTTAGGCCAGTACAATAAGCGTACAGAAAAAGAAGTGATTGCAATCATACTTATTTTAGTAGTTTCAATTTTTACTACAATTTATAAACTGGTCCCTTGTAAAAACCAAGTTTTCCACCTTGGTGCACCTGTGCATGGACTGCCATCTTGAAGAATCCAGTCAAAATCACAGTGAAATCTGGGTTTTCCCATACATCTCCTTTCCAATCCAAATTTCGGTTTTGGTGGAATATATCCTCAATATCAAATAAAGATTTAAAAAATCATAAAACATGCACGTCTTATATGAAATTTTATTCTCTACTAATTAGATGTTAGTAAATTTTTTTTTTGAAACTGTTCTGGAAAAGAGAACTTATGAAAAACCAAAACTAGTAGGCAACAATACACAGAATTGTGTACCAAGTGTTTCTGCTATAGCTATTGCCTGTTGGATAATTCTTTCAGAATCGTGTAGCAAGTGCCTGCTGCAATAGCTAATGGAAATTTTCTTTCTAAAAAAATCTTCCATTTGTTGGGACTCTTTCTAGTAAGGTTTTTCATATTGAAGCTGAAATACTTACCAGACAATGCTCTTTTCCATGGTTCAACCAATGGCCAGTCCTGCCTGTTCTTATAATTCTCTGCAGCTGGTTTGTCTTCACCCAAATAATTTCATCAACTCTCTCATAGCCCCAGAGCTTTAAACATTCTCTTCCAAGTTCCATAGCCCTGTAAAAGAACATCTCACTTTTACACATCTAGATGTAAAACACATTATTTTATTAAGTTGTGAGTGGTAGCTAGACGTGCATTATATTATCATGGTTTATATGAAAGAGTAATTAGTGATCAATTCCTCAAATACTATGCCTTACTGACCTTAATTCATACTTGTATACAATGATATAAGGAATTCTCAAAATAAGTCCAAGTATTACAAAGTGCACTTGCAATAATATTAATGATGTAAGTATAGACCTACGATTCGCTGACATGTTTATTTTAGTATTTTATTAATACGAGCTGATTAACACACTTGAACTTCACTTACCAATCATTTGGTAGGATGCGTTTCACAGGCCATTCGTCTGTATCTTCAACTACATTAATCAACTCATGAATTTCGAAATACCCGCGGGGATGGATCTCATCAAGAAGTTCATTAAACAACCACCAGGAATTGCTGCCAATATACAACAGACAGATGGAGTATAGCTGATGATGAGTCATGAAGTTTGCTCGAAACATGTTCAGGTTAGTGCTTGAATTAAGTGAAGTTACGTATGTTAAACCTCCATCTCAAGTTTCAATTTGATTATAACTTCACTATATAAACTTCCTTCAAATTCTAGGATTACATTAATCAATTCGTATTAATAAAATATTGATTCACTTCACTGTGTTAAGTTCCAAACTCTTTATAATATTTATAATATGTTTATTTCAGGTTTAAAGCAGCTGTATAGGTTATGAATTAATTAAAGCCAATCTGAAATCAATCTGTCAGGCATTACATTAGGTATATTGCTTGCACAGAAGCGCTTAAGAAAAATACTCACATTAAAATATAATGTAGATATTGGTAGCCTACATTTCGAAAGAATGCACAGTATTATTTCAACAGCAGCTGCATTTAATTATTCAACGCCTAGATAAGCGACCAACAACATGATACTTTATGTTAAGGATATTGTGGGCCATGCAATATTATCAAAGCATATTGTACACATTATAAAATCAGTATTGTGTTTGTACGATATCAAATGAGGAAATAATAAGATTTATGTAAATTACCAGCTGAATAGAACTTTTGGAAATTGAAGCATGCTCTTTAATATGTAATTTCGCCTATTATTTCTACTTACAGAAACTGATACTTATAAACTCTTCTTGTTTGTATTAGTTATGGGAGCTCGGCTGCTGATTGGCTGTCTGCGAGCCAATAAAAATGCTTCGAATTTTCAGAGAATGAAAATTACGTTATAATAGATATTACCGTTAATTAGTCATTATTTTGGTACCGGTCAACCGATTTGGTCCAAATTCAATAGGCTACTTTCCATGGCCATTATAAATGTATATACCAAGATTCAAGAAAATCCGATAAAGCATATTTGAGTTATCGTGCATACAGACACACGGACGGGCAGACAGACAGGCGGACAGACATATTCCTGTTCACCACACAATCTCATAAAGTAGCATTCTGGCACTTAATAACATGCATTATTATTCTAGACTTGTTGAATTTAAGTACAGCCTATAAAACAAGAATATGTAGAAGAGTAAAATAGCCTAATTTTTAGGGTCAGGCTTTTTCATCTAATGAAGTTAATCATTTCTGTAATATGTACTGTTGAACTGTACACATTATAATTGTTCACACTCGATTGCATTTACCTTTCAATAACAAAAACATTGATAAAGATGATGGTAATTCATGAACAAAGTTGAGCATAAGAAAAAATAAACATAAAGGCACCTTCAGCAAATTAAAGTTACACATGAGCCACCACACTTAAAATTTTTACACTAAAAAATATGAAACTATAATAATGGAAAGACTACACTTACCTGCCAGTAACCCAAAGAAATATAAGCCCATCATCTTGCAAAGTAGGAATTCCAAGTTGTCTCATTTCATCATCAGACATAGTTCCATAAGGCAGTTCCATGTGAATATCCCAAGGTGGATCAGCCATAATGACAGCAAATTTTCCTAAAATAAATACAATGCAAATAATTCATTTCAGTTAGTTAGCATTCTGTACAGAGTATGTAATAAATATGGCTAGAAGTTTAGACATTAGAAGAAAACTAACAAGGGGAGAGCTCCAAGCACAGATGTGACATAAAGGTGACAACAGCCTGATTTCGGATCTATGGGAGTGGTGATAGTTATTCGTTTGAAGTGTTCGTGTATATCGTGACCTTATCCTTCCCTTGTGTGTTCACTACTACTCTACAATCATATCTCACTTTGATATGTGCTTCGCATTTGGCTCTGCTATAGTTAATCTTTGTATTCCTCTAAAATTTGCTCATATTAACATAAAACTTTACTTTGACCTTGATTACTTACCTTATTATAGGGTCATGTGGATTCAGAATAATAATAATAATATTTATTGCATCCAGTGTATCAATACATTGATTTTGGATATGTCAAGCTTAAATTTAAACTAAATTAGAGTACAATCTTAGAAACATTTGTTAATCTTAAATTTAAACTAGGGGTACAATCTTAGAAACATTTGTTAATCTTAAATTTAAACTAGGAGTACAATCTTAGAAACATTTGTTAATCTTAAATTTAAACTATGAGTACAATCTTAGAGAATACATTATGTTCAAACATGCATAGTTATTACAATTCATCTATACTATATAAACACTTCGTTATTAGATACCTTTTTAGCATTGATTGGAAGTTTCGCTTTGAGACATCTGTAATTAATTTAATAAAGTCATCTGGGCAAAACAATTATTAGTAGTGTTCAAATGTTCTGGAGCTCTTGATTTGCCATCATTTGCTTACGGGCAAAACAATGTTGTACAATACAAAAACTTATATGAACATCATTTATACATTATTCACTTCTACTTTTTTTGCAATACTGGTAATTCGCAAAAATTTTAGGTACCAAACTTTGTCTATTAATATACACAATAATACATACAGACAGTCAATTCAAATCCCCACCACCTATCCCCACCTCCACTATACCCCCTCCCCCCATAAGACACTCCCACAAACACCTGCTCCCACCGTTGGGAGGGGTGGGCCAGTACAGTGGCCACCGCGTTCTCCTGAACTCAGTTGTATGGATTTCTTTTTGTGGGGGAGATGAAGTGTTTGGTGTATGAAACACCAATAGATACTCCAGAAGAACTGGTTGCTCATGTGGCTGAAGCTGCAGCAATTATTCGTGAGACACCTGGTTGTTTTGAATGTGTGAGACAATCATTTGCATGCAGATGCCAGCTGTGCATAAATGTAAACGGACGACATTTTCAACAAAATCTGTAAAAAGTTCATCACCCTACAGGTTGAATACAGTCACACCATCTACTGTCAAACCCTTTAAGGACGGAGAACCTGTCAGATATTTGTCACATGAAAAAAGAGTTTCATTTTATCTCCTCTACAAACCCTCCAAGTTTGTATACAGAATTTTTTTACACCCTATATAACTGAGGTTCAACTGTATATGAAATCTGAACAACATTACTTTGCCAAAACCACTTACCTATGATATTACCTACGACAATTTAAATGCTGTCAAAAATTAATCTTGTTTCAGATAAGCAAATCTGGGATATTGTGGAGCTGTGTAAATAGAAGATTAGAATAAGAACCAATTGCAAGCACCTGTTATTGCATGACTAAGCTGTCAAATTGTTGAACACCAGGAAGTCCATTACAAATTAGTTAAAACATAAAATGTAAAAAATACAAACGTACAAACCTAGTACTGTCATATCCAGGTAACGCAGATCGCACTGTACCCACTGTGGAGGATACAATATTGTCATATCTTGCTGGGTTCGACCAAGTGCTTTAACTTCTACATTCTCAACTTTATTGTTACCAGCTTCTTTTGGAAATTGCACTGTGGGGCCATCTACTTCATAATGAACATATCTGAAACAAAAAAATCCCAATTCAACAGGTAGATCACATACTTTAGAAGGCATAAGAAATCAATCCTGGTCTGATGAGTAGAGTTAAGATATTTAGAGACAATTTTTGTACGCAAAAAGAAAATAAATCCACTAAAATGCAATAAAAAAGTTATGTTTCAACTAATTCAACAAATTCATACAGCCATTATACTTCCTATGTTCAGGCAATTTGCCATTATAATTTGCAAGAGGAATGATAAAAACATAAAGAAACTGAAAGTACCTGTATATTAAGCAACAAGTTTACATTCACTACAAGGAGACTAGCGTCATTCCAGAAAAATTAAAAGGGAGAATGCAAATACCGGTACTTGTATGTTCATGTTCGCTTCGCTCATTGGGGGCTCTGCCCCCAAACCTCCGCTGAGGTTCTTGGGAAAGGTTTTTTAAAAGATCTATGGGAGATAGAATGCGTGTATTTAGTCTGCTGTATTGGCTAAATATTTGTTAACGTAGATTTCACAGCCTATCTATGTAAATATTCAATTTGCATTGCCTTTACAACCGGGAAAATCATAGAAAGACACAAGTAAAAATGCAAGATTTCATCTACGAGTTATGATTAAAAAATATAAATTATGAAATTTCTATAACAGATAGAAGAAGATTTTGTTAGTTCTGGACAAAAATATGTTAATTGGATTTAATTATTTAGAACCTGAGACATCAGAATGCGAGTCCAAGACGTTACTATCTTGACCACCCCGTTAGGTTTATGGAAATAATTATTTCTAAACTTTCAGAGCTCTATGTGAACACTGTTTGATAATACCGTTGCCATGGAAACCCAGAATAAGTTATTTTTTCAATCAATTTCTGAGTTAAGCTCCAGAACGATTCATTAAGCAGGGCCATCAGAAGAACAAAGGTCAAGTTTGATATGCATATGTAAAGGAATACATGTGGGTAGTGTTATTTGTCAAAGCTAACTGTACTGCAACTTCCAAAGCCGAATATGAATACTGTAAAACAATATGTTGTCATGAGAACTGATTTGTATTTGATAAATTCTTTCTAATATATTACCATAAAATAGGCACTAAATTGGGCATTACTCTGGTACTGGTCAACCGATTTGGTCCAAAATCAATAGGCTTCTTCCCGTGGACATTATAAATGTGAATATAAAATTTCATGAAAATCCAATAAAGCATATTTGGGTTATCGTGCATACAGACACATGGACAAACATTTTCCCGTCTACCACACAATCGGAGAAAATACCATTTTGACACTTAATAAACATAAAAAGATTTGTATACAAAAGTTTGAAGATAGGTTAATGAATTTTGAAACAACACAAGAAGAAAACTTGATCAAGAAGTTCATAAAATCTACATCAGAGGGAACATCAGTATTCTCCAAGCAATGGTTTGACAGTTGATTAGCAGTTGAAAATGTGGACAAAGCCCATGAAACATATGTTCTGCAATTCTGAAAAAGTAAAGTCTAAAGTGTTTAAATGTCAACCATCTCATTTAATTAACATAATATAACTATTAGAAGAAACAAAGTGAATAACAAACAATATAAAAAAAAAGTTTTACTAAGAAGGGCATACTACCCAATATCTGGATTTTTACAACATGAATATTGCAATAACTAGATTCTTATCTTTCCTTATGTAGTTTGGTTGTCATTCTCTTCTGTTTTGTCCTTTTCTTTTCAATTACATATGGCAAGTCATCAGTTTACCAGCTGATTAATATAAATGTTATGTTATAATAATCTATACTACTCTATACACTAATGCTTGAGATGGAGATTTCATAGATACACACAACTTCACTTAAATCACAACTCATCCTCAGTTATACTCCATCTGATGGTTGGACAAAAGCACCACTCCTGGTGGGCATTTAATAAACCTCTTGATGAGATCATCATCCATAAATAAGTATTTCAAGTAAGTTTTTTTATCTAAGTGAGCACAGATTAATTCTTGATTTAAGTGAAATCTGTATCTCCACCTCAAGCAATAATGTATATTTAATAACTTCACTATACAGGGTCTTTATTATAAGTTGAGACGGGGCGACCGGTGTTTTCACTCTCCGCTACGGAGTCCGCATTAGCCGCGGGTGGAGCGCGCACGGCTTCCCTGCTTAAAGTGTAGGCTATATAAAGTATTACATATCTTACCTTATAACATATTATGTTGGAAGTGTCGTCCTTCCTGTGTTATACAGGCATTGTATCTGGAAACCACATTCTTAAAGATAAGGTTTATCGAACAAATCCTCACACATTGGAGCTGAAAGAAAACATTACGAATGAAATTAGGGACATTACAGTGGAAGAACTCACTCGCGTCAGCCAGAATGTGGTTTCCAGATACAATGCCTGTATAACACAGGAAGGACGACACTTCCAACATATGTTATAAGGTAAGATATGTAATACTTTATATAGCCTACACTTTAAGCAGGGAAGCCACGCGCGCTCCACCCACGGCTAATGCGGACTCCGTAGCGGAGAGTGAAAACACCGGTCGCCCCATCTCAACTTATAATAAAGACCCTGTATAATCATTCTAACAAAATTTAGGATTACTCTCCTCTTTGATACGACTGATTAGTATTTCTCTGTAGCACATACTTGCAAGTATCCATGTGGAAACATGTGTTGAGGAAGGAACAGTCTCCAAGACTCTCATCTGTATGCTTCTGAATTATTTTTTTGAAATGTAATTTCTTGCAGGGCTCTGAAGAACTTACTTTCATGCACTCTAGTTTTGTGCCATGGGGGCAAAATTCCATCACTTGGGCACCTATAAAATAGCAAGAGACATTAAAGTAATCACAAATTTACATATTTCTTGGATAGTGGTTTCTCGGGCTTCCAACTTGGTAAGCAGGAGGATTGATTCGGAGCTTTTGGGCTCTTCTGGGTGAAGTGAGCTAATTTGGAAAAGGTCTAAGTTATAAAGGAGAGACGAATAAATGCTAGTTGGAGTGAGGGTAGTGGAACAAATAGACGGAGAGCTCTAATTGGTTGGTAAGGAAAAATTGAATTGAATAATAGTGTGGGGTCCTTTTCAAAACCAATTTACATTATGTGAGAGAGACCAATACTGCTGCAAGGTCTGTAACCAGATGGAAACTTCAATAAGGATGGTCCTCTACAGCTTACAGTTTAACTCTAACCACAGGAATTCTATACAGCATTTCTATCTCACCATAATAAAAGCAAAAAGATTGTAGCTTTAAAACTGTGGAAAATATAATTTTTATTATCTGATAGAAGTTTGAACCCTAGCAACTTTAACTGTAAGTAAGAATTTGCACACCTAACAGAAGCGACACATTGTGCAATTTCAATTGCACAGCAAGAAACTATACATAAACCAAAAATTCTAAGTATAGCATGAGAATGAAGAAACGTTTCTGAAGGCTGTTGTACAAAAGCCATATTTTTTACAACATGTGGTTGTTGAGCTAAGAGGTTTTGAATGATAAGTAATATTGTTGATCAATCACACACCTCCTGGGAGTAGTTGCAGAAATCTACCCTGTCTTTCTATCTTCTGACAAGTGCGGCATCAATGCACAAAGAGTTGGCAGAGATTGGCGCATACCATTTTTCTTTGTAAAGCGTGAGCCATATAGTATATAAAAATATGTTATAACCTAAAATAGAACTTATTTCCTAAAATAGTACAATATACCTGTCAGTGAATTAAAACATTGAAAATTAAAACAAGTCTTTAGGTTATATCACCGTCAAAAATTAAAATTTTAAAATCTTGTGTGTCTATGTAGGGTCCTCTTCATTCTTGATAAAATGAATATGACCTCAACAGGCCTTTGTCAACTTTTTCTATCCTTACGCCATTGTACATAGCATAAACACTAATTGTGTGTGACTAATAATGTACTTTACTAATGTAAATAGATTTTAGGCCTAATATGTAAGGATATCTCATAAAACAAAACATATATGTTACAATACTTCAATAGAATTGTGCAAATCAACATAACCCTCAATGAAAATTAAATGTAAATAATAATATGTAAGTATGAACCTTGCCTGCAGTATTATGATGTAATATTATCTTGTCAGTAAGTCTTTAAATGTGCAGTGAAATAATTTCTACTTACCTCCTTGAGAACGAAATCTTTCTGCTAATGATCTCTCTTTGGCAGTAGGTTTACTCAACAAATCAAGTATCTCTTCACCAACTTTTTTATTTTCCTTTTCCCGAATTGACTGTTTGGATAACAGTGACTGCAAATAAAGTTTTGAAAATTTAGAATGTGATTTTTATAAAAGCATAGCAAACTTATGTGATTTCTCAGTACCTGCCTATGCTATAATAAACAGGTGAAAAGCTCAGAAAAAAAAATTGTTTTTGTTTTTAAACAGAATAAAATAATTACAAGAAGCATAGCTTGTCTATTCACATATGTACAACTAGAGAGAGTTTACAGTGGATGAAGGAATTTTTATGACTATTCCACCCATATGCCGCGTGTTTGATATTGACGAATAATGTTTAGCAATTACTCGGATGTAGACCGATCACGATTGTTTATCTTATAAAATGCTTGCTATTAATACGAGGAAGGGATTTCACCTGATAAAATGGTCAGCTCGTTACTGGAATTGCAAGCATCAATGTGCTATGATTATTACGTCACATATTGACCTAAGCAGCACGAAAACAAATTATTTTATACAACATAACTTGCTTGGAAATTGAAATAATATAAATGTACATTGGTTAAATCACAATTTTGATTCGGTGCAAGCCAGTTCGTGTGCTTTTATTCTGTTCTGCTGTTAGCTTATGTGAATTAAGTTAACTATGTCTTATATGCACAATTTGTACAATTCGTTACATTTTTATTCATGGAATAGTCTTAATAAATCCAATTCGAGTTGACGAGTTTCATCAGATAAATTCACTCCTGCTTCGCAGTCACGAATCAAAGGATAAACTCGTAAAC
Organism: Ectobius pallidus; assembly: GCA_964059195.1. NCBI lineage: Eukaryota > Metazoa > Arthropoda > Insecta > Blattodea > Ectobiidae > Ectobius > Ectobius pallidus. The sequence goes on from CAXKWD010000010.1 coordinate 108,865,563, forward strand.
TCTCGTGGAATTACCTATGACAAAATGTACTACTGTAACAGAGAAGGTAACCTATAAGTAAAATAAAATATACTTCTAAAAAGGTAAACTGGTGAATAATCTTTCATCTACTTCACCAGAACACAGGGCTGTCGCTTGGTTTGTTGGCGCCTGGGGCAAGATTTCGTCAGCCCCCCCCCCCCCCCCCCCCCGAAAAAAAAACTCAATCTCACATGCACCCACCCGACATTCCACCTATCTGTAAGGATTCAAACACAAACACACAGCGAGCAACGTGATGCGACACTATCAAATACATATAAACATTTGGGATTAAACACGCAACGACTTGGGGCGACGTGGACTGGACAAGTTCCAAGCCGCATCGCATCCAGTCGCTCGTTAGTCAAGTTGCGCGTCGGGTTGCGTCGCTGTCTGTGTTTTTGTGCCCAAAAGAGACACCTAATCGGATTACCTTACAAAAATACCAGAAATAAAATTATTTAAATTTGTTTAATAAGATTGTATTGAAAATCAAATGAATACAAGTTTAGTAATGTTAGAAAATCTTAACAACCATAAAAAAAAATGCTATAGACGTTATTAATGGACTACAAATTAATAGTGTGGGAAACCTCGATACATACATTGAATAGAATATAGAAAAGGGAACCGCGTTTATCAAATTAAGATAAGGTACTAAACATTAAATGGCATTCGCCTGGTTTATGTACGAGCAAATGTCGTTAGAATTTCCTTCAAGTTTATTTTTTGTGCTTCATCGTTTTCAATGGACAAGATGGCCAGAGAATTCAGTCTCTCCTGTGACGGAAGTTCATCGTAAATATGTGTTTATAAGGAAATATTTATTTTGGGAAAACTTGCGAATATAGACCTAAAGTTATTGGTGTCAAATATTTATTTGTTCAATAAAAACATACAACGTAATATTCAAAATTCAGTTATACCTAACTTTAAAAAATATGTTATGTACATCCTACTTATTTTTTCAAATTTTGTTGTTTTATTTTTGCCGTTTCCACAGCGCCCCCCTGGTCACGGCGCCCGGTGCAATCGCCCCGCCCACGTGACAGCCCTGCCTGAACAGCTGTCACCGGATGAACCATCTATTTTAATAAATTTTTTACACTTTTATTTACAAATAAGAATTTATATTTTAATTCACTTGGATTAGGAAACACAATGAAGCTTAATAACATATAACATATTATCACCAAGAACACTCACTACTTCATTAAAATAACACAACTAGTAAGTTAATTATTTTAATGAAGTAGTGAGTGTTCTTGGTGATAATATGTTATAAGAATTTCTATATTTAAGCCAAAGATATGATATCTTAGTCTGTAGCACGATTCACGATACTCATGACATAAATAAAATATGCACATGGGCGCTGACTTTGGGGGGCAAGGTACTTTCTAGCTCCAAGATTTCTGTTTTTATCATGTGAGTATTATGTAAAACTACTAAAAATCCAATTCTTGCCCCTAAACAATATATTCAAGTCGGTGCCTCTGGATATGTATACAAATACAACTAATTTCACACATCAGCAAAAATTTAATCAACTAAGAATTTCGTACCATAATATCTGCAGCCTTTGGATCCTTCTTGTCTTTCTTCTTTTCATCTTTATCAGGTGCAACTATCTTAGCTGCCTTTGGTGCAGGTTCATTTTCAGCTTCTCCTTCACATTTTCTCTTTTTTGCATTCTCTTCTGAAGGCTGTTCTTCGTCTGCTATGGGCCGGAATTCATCTGCCTCCATCTCATTCACCATGGCTACTAGCTTTGTGTGTTCAGCTGACACCACTTCCAGAAATGTTTTGCCATCCTTGCTTCCATCTTTAAAACTGGAAAGCATTTCAATATTTTTATTAATTTATAATTGTACAAAAAGACTTTAATATGATTTATTTGTCAAACTATTTCCAACTTTAAATGACAGTTCTCATGACCCCTAAACACCTATGTGTGAAACACAGAATGACATATAAACATTAATATTCTGCATAAATACTGGAAGTATTTACAGCAAACTCCTGATTATCTACTGTCCAAGCAAGCTTCTTCCTCCCTTTTTAAAATGATTTATTGTACAATGGCATGCCTTGTGAACTGAGCATTGGCATGGTGGTTGCCACATGACTAGAGAGACATGTTTGGCAAGCTAAACCTTAAGTAAGCCTTAAGTAAGCATTATGACAAATTCAATAGCATATTCAGTTTATTAAAATCACATTATAATAAAAGTATAGCCCATGATAACATTGTCTGAAGCTTAGTAATAACTCTAACATCCTGATTTCCATGCTTTTTGATTATTTATGGACGTCACTGTCCAATTAACATGTATAATCAAGAGTTTTGCTGTACTTGGAAAAATCTTAACACTTGTGTAAAATAATCAGCTAACCTAATGTTAATTCAACATTATATTGGAAAAACAATATAATAATGGAATTTTTATACAGTGAAGCAATATAACTATATTAATTATATATACTATTATATTGACTAGCAGTTGAAGATGTGGACAAAGTCCATGAAACGTACATTCTGCAATGTAAAGTAAAGTGATGTCTAAAGTGATTAAATGTCAAACATCTTATTTAATTAATGTACGAGGGGTATTCCGAAAGTAAGTTTCGTCAGTTTGTCATACGGACACTTTATTGACCCAAAAGCAATACAGCATGGCAGCATGACCTATACATCGTGCACTATTTTTCGACATAGTTGCCAGCGACATTGAGACATTTGTCGTAGCGTGCGATCAGTTTGAAGAACCCACTGTGGTAAAACTCGGTGCCCTGCGATGCAAGGAATTGGCGCACAGCCTGCTCCACCTCAGCTTCCTGACATTACTAAAGGTTCCATACAGACCATTTTGAGTGACAAATTGATGTTCCATAAGGTTTGTGCGAGATGGGTTCGTGGAGGCCGCACTTTGCGGGGACGGAAATCGGGAGATCAATTTCAAACAGCTCTATCTCGGACAATAAAAGGTTCAGCGGCTGCAGCAATGGCTCGTTTGAAAGAGGGGAGATAGCGGTACATGGCAGTGGCGCCAAATCTCTCGTGCCATCGTGAGCGGTACACTAATACCCGCGGGCACGCCAGTCTGCTGCGACTCGCTCTTCTACGGCGCAGTGCGCCTGCGTCATGCCTCCTCCGCTGACGCCACTTCCATCGTGGAACCAGCCACGGGTGGGGATTCGTCTGGCGTTTGTTTGGTTCCCCTGGTGAACACGCCGCTCCTGCCATACATTGACGAAACTTACTTTCGGAATACCCCTCGTATTATATTGGAAGTTGACACAGTGAAGCTATATAACATATATGCAGTCAACATCCCCAAGAGGGTAAACATAAACGTCCAACTGGCAGTTGGTGTACATCTGATGAGTATGAATGACAATGGTCTCTGAAACTAGTTCAGGTATTTATACAGAAAGTGAAGTATACATGCTAGACCTAACTCAATATATATCTTATATAATCTTATATAACCTTACACTATCAGCTGCTGGGTAGCAAACTTTTGTAGCAGATTAACAACAGCAATGTGAAACACATGACGACCCAGCTGCTTTCCAACTGCTGTTGCCAGCTCTCTTGATGTAGTTGGTAACGTAAGTGATACTTCACTAAGGCAACGTAGCAAATGTTTCTCAACTTCAGGATCTGGTTTCATTGCATCTTCAGGTTCTGCTTCTTCTGTTTCATCTAAACAAAATTTACAAGAAAACTAAAGAAAGATATAATATGTGTTATTGTTATTTCTAATAAAATACAATAGCCTATATGTGCAGAAATCATTCTTCATAAAATCAACCAAAAGCTTGTGTTTCAAAGAGTACCGGTATAAACTCTGTTTAAAGCAAAATTCCATGATGTAAAAGGTTTCCACATTCCTCCCCCTTCCAGTACACATTTATTCTAAATTACATTTTATTAACATTTTTTCTTACTCATTAATGAATTTCATTGCAGTAAAAGGTTAGTATTTTTATTGTCTTTAAATAGAACCTTACATCCTCTTACATAAAAAATGTCTTATTTAATAAAATTTGCAAAAAGCTTATTTATAACATTGTTATACACAGGTTTTGTACAGTGCGTTCCACGTAAGAGTTGGCCAATCGTGCGGGTTTCTGCATCGCGGCGGCCACAGCTCTAACTTCCGAGTGATCGGGTAAAATATCTACCCAAAAAAGGTGCTAACAATGTAATGATTCAGGTTCTCACAGTTACAGTTAAATTACAGTGAAAATAACCACGTACCTCATCACAAGAGTTGCTGGAAATGTCCTCCTCTTGCATCCACATAACAATGGCATGTTTTTAGGAAATTTTCTTTCACGCTCATAAGTTCAACTTCCGAGATAGAGTTAATTTCTCTTGTGATACTGTCTTTAAGCTCTTCTAATAGTAGCCTATGTGACTATTATTATTTATGGGGACACTTTAAAAATAAAGTGTATAGGTCAATTCCCCACACATTAGAAGAACTTAAAGATAGTATCACGAGAGAAATGAACTCTATCTCGTAAGCTGAACCTACACGCGTTAAAGAAAATTCCCTAAAAAGGTGCCAGTGTTGTGTGGCTTTTATTGCGTAGATATTTCACCCGATTGCTCGGGAGTTAGAGCTGCTGCCGCCGTGACCCAGAAACCCGCTTGATTGGCCAACTCTTACGTGGAACGCACTGTATATAGTTAGCAGTGACAATATGTATTAATATGCAATGTCAAATTAGCTATGCATCAATAACATAAAATCTATGAATTAAAAAGTATAAAAATAATTTAAATTCATCTGGAATATTGCACATTTATCTATAAATGTTTTATTGTCAAAATTAAAGGAATCTAAATACAATAATCAAATAATCCGGTCGTCACAATTGTACATAAAATACAGCCATCCATATACGTCTTAAGACATTAAACAAAGTAAAAGATTTCTTCAAGAGCAAGATTTTTAGGGAAAATGCCCATAATGCAAGCCGCATTTCTATAAATTAGATTTACTATGGTTTCTCTTTAAAAATAACCTGGAAGAATATTCTCTGTTTGGGGTATCTGGTAGGGAGAGTAGAAGTGAAATGGCCAACCAGCATAATGGAGATTTTGGTATTAAAAAAAATCACTTCATAAAGCAGTTTTAGAATCACATTTGGATGTATGCCCATAGAATGGCACTTATTAATGTATGTGAAATAATGTGTTCTAAAGTAGATTAATTGTTGAATAAAAGTGCAAATATAGTTATAATCAAGCTTTATAATTCAAGTAAGATCTAGCAGAATGCTGCAAGCTAGAAGCTAAACCAAGAAACCACCCTTGCGGCACCTCAAGTAGTTGCCAATGTTGTAAATGAAATTGCAGTCTTCCAGGAAGCAATCCTAAAGTTAACATCCTGTGGTAATGGAGGATAAAATATTTATCTTCCAGTTCGGGAAACTACAAAATATGTATCTGGTAGTGTACCGAACGATTGTAGTTCCGGCCCTTAGACTGTTGCACAGTGGCGTAGGAAGGGGGGTGCGGGCCGCCCCGGGTGCCATCACCCGGGGGGGTGACAAAATAACAATGTGTCTTTGTAAGTAAAAAATCGCTCAAGGGAGTTTAAAGAAAATAATATTATTTAAAACAATTAAATAAGCTTAACAACTTTCTACAAGTCAGCATGTGTGTTGAAACTTCTTTCGGTTTTAAATGCAGTCAACAAAGGTAGTAAAACGCGGCTGAACTGGCCGCTGTGTTGTACGAACAATAATATTATGGTTAGGGGGAGGGGTGTTTATTCCTGCCGAATCTCGTCTCTGCAGTTTTATTAATTTAAACGAGACTTCAACAATCGGTGATATTTTATATCACTCAAGCCGCAACCAATTCTACCCGCTGCGGCATGACTTTGATGAAAATAAACTTCGAATGTGAGTTGACTCCGAAATCTCCAGCAATCTAGATTTTGAACTGGTATGTGAGCATATTTAAGAATAGGTTCTTAATAATACAGTTCCGTAAAATAGTTAAATTACTTTTTTATGAAATTTATTAGGATCAACCTATTAAAAAAATCTGATGTATAATTCACGTAACTTCCTCTGCCCAAATAAAACTTATTCTCCCCTTAAAAACAAGAGAAAGTCGTCGCCAATCTTCGTGTCACATCCCCAAAAGGTACCTAACCCAAATACAAAGTTTTGTTTTCGTACGATTTTCCGTTAAAAGAGGCCGTATTGCAAAGAGCGTGTATTCAGAGTGGGTGGCTTATAAGTACCCTTCAGAGAATTATTTAAAAAAAGCGTTTCAAATAAAAGTTTTAGCTCTTAGTATAAGCAACCCACGTGCAAAATGTAAAGACAATCGTTACAGCCGTTTTCGAGAAAACGTTTCTTATGTAAAAATAAGGAAAACTTGTCTCCAATCTTCGGTTCACATCTTGAAAGGTACCTGAAATAATTACAAAATTTTGTCCTTTTATCAAAATTCATCTGTCCAAAAGGAGAGATTTCGCTTCGAAAACAAAATATAAAAATATAAAGAAATCACTCCAAAAATAAAACTTTGCACAATTTCGGGAGTGTATTTTGGCCTAGATGTTCGCTTTATTAATGGTAACACTAACAATTCGTGAATCTGTCGCTCACGAAAACAGTGCATATCTGTCTGTCTATAACGTACTTTAGAATAATAATAATAGTAGTAATAGTAACAATAATAGCATTTATTGTCGTTTAACAGTACAATGTACAACGTACAGCATAATGTGCTTGATATGTATGTCTTTCCTTAATCCTAAAAAAATTGGCTGAATTAGGTTAACCATGTCTTATATGCACCATTGGTAGCACTGGTTACAACATGGTGACAACATGGTAATTCGAATCGCTTTATGGATGGTTGATTCATAGTATGCCATGATTTCGGAGCTTAGTTTTGTTTTTATATAACATAGTGTAATTGTTACTAATTTTGTATAATCCGTTGAGTTTACGAGTTACATCAGATAAATTCGCTGCAGCTGCATCTATCGATAAACTCTTAAACTCTCGTGCGATTACCTATGACTATCCAAAAAATAACACTTGGAACTATTCCATCTTTTCAAATTTAAATTGGGGGGGGGGGGGTGACAATAAATTTTCCGCACCGGGTACCACCTAAGCTTGCTACGCCACTGCTGTTGCATATGAACATATAAGAAAGAACGTCAACTTATCCTGCCTACCATATTTCAATGGTCTTAAGGAAATTGGTGACTAATACTTCAACCCTCAAAGAAAGAAAAATGAAATTTATTTCAATGGTCTGCTGAAAAACTGTTTAACATTATCATAATTATGATGAGTTATGAATTTTGTGTAAAGGAAATTAAGTGTTGAAATATCATTTTTTCCATATGGTAGTTACGGTGGAAGACAGAGCTCCTATATGCACCTCTTCAAGAAAAATAAGGTATTATTAAAACAAAGAAAGCTAAACGTATAATTCCTTTTGCCGTTTCATTCTGAGATATCCATAAACTTTTATTTGAACTCACTCTAATTGTATGTCCACATTTCGCTTCTGATGCAGCCAAAAAGCAGCCTGTCCTACAGAGAGGTAGATCACATTGCTTACGTTTGAAGGTCAGGGTTGTAAAAAAGCCGGCTAAAATTGAAAAAGACCTGACCAGCGGTTTTTTTCAATTTTAGCCGGTTAAAATCATGATTTTAGCCGGCTAAAATCAATTTTTCCTGGTTGGGGGAGGTGGGAGCGGGTTGAAATTTTGAAAAAATTATATTTAGGGCCCTATGGGGTTTAGAGGGAAACTTTGTCTGCATAAATTAGACACCAATGATTCAGTGGTTGTGGGGGTGAGGGTGGAAATTAAAAATTTTTAAAACCATGTTTGTGGGGTATCGTTGAAAAGCTCTTGATGAGTAATCTTTAAATCAACAACTAGTTTCTCAATAGCGCTCATATAAGGAGAGAGTTGAATTATTGAAAGTCAAAAACACTTTAAAATATACCTCAGCCAATAGGCATGCCGAAATGAATTCATGAGGACCAACTGAGGCTAAAATTACCAATGAAATAAAGTTTGAAATATTAAAAATAATAGTTAAATATCTTTAGAACAATAATCCTTGGCCAAATTAAAAATGAAATAATAAAAGATATCAATTAATACATAATTAACAACTCTCTTTTTATAAAAAATATTTCAGTTTTTATTCTACACTTACCCCAATAAATTCATAAAAAGCACTATGAAATCTACCTCAGCCTGTGCCCTGTAGGCCTACCTAAAGGGATTTTTTACACTTATTTCTCCATCAATTACACAAATCTGAAGCGTAATCACCTATCGCTGGAATTTTGTCAAGCCATAGAATCTTTACATCGTATGCCAGCCAGTTCTGCATCAATCGAAAGAGTATTTTCTTCATTTGGGTTATACAAACAAAATTGAGAAACAGACTAGGCAATGAAAAAGCCCAGAAGCTTGTATACATCAACAGGCAGAATAAAGCAAATATGCAAGAATGGTGAATTTACCATATTTACTTGAATATAACGTGCCCTATTTTTGTCCATTTGTAGATTTCAATACTGAGGTGCACGTTAAATTCTAGTACAAATCCGTTTCGTAGGTCGGAGGTAAAATTGATCTACATAACAAGGCATTGCTATAATTCTCGACTTCGTTCATTTTATCGTTAGCCTACACCATATGAAATTTAATTTCTGAATCATAATGAAAAAATAGTTGTCAGTTCTATAGTGAAAATGTGGAATATTGTGCATTGTCGATTTTAAACTCATTTAAGAGTGGTATCAGCTTTTATTGTGAAACATGCATTTAACATTTTGTTTGTCCATTTAGCAATAAAAAATAAGCACCTCATAGGATTCCAGTGATGATCACATTAGTGAATATTGATGAGCCATGCCTATAGGCCTACTTGTAGGCCTAAAACTGGCAGTTAACTGTAAATGTTTATGTGTTGGTTAATTATTCTATAAATACTAAGACAAAATTCCAAATAAAATATCCTCCTATTGGTGCGCATTACATTCGCTAACAAACTCTTTTTTTATGATTTTAAGTTTCAAAATCAGGGTGCGCATTAAATTCGAGGGTGCATTATATTGGAGTAAATACGGTAATTAACTATTGCTGGGAATTACACAGTGAAGTGGTACAGTGAGTCCCATGCAAGAGTTGGCCAATGATGTGGGATTCTGCGAAGCGGCAGGCACAGCTCCAACTCCCGAGCGATCGGGTGAAATATCTACGCAAATAAAGCCGCGATTGGTGTAATGCTTCAGGTTCTCATATTTACAGTTAAAATTACAATGAAAATAACCACGTACCTCATCACAAGAGCTGCTGTAAATGTTCTTCTCTTGCATCCACACAATACTGGCACCTTTTCAGGAAATTTTCTTTCACACGCATAATTTCAGCTTTTGAGACAGAGTTAATTTCTCTTGTGATATTGTTTTTAAGTTCTTCTAACAGTATGTGACTATTATTTATGGGGAAACTTCAAAAATAAAGTGTATAGGTCAATTTCCCATACATTAGAAGAACTTGAAGACAATATCACAAGAAAAATTAACTCTATTTCGGAAGCTGAACTTATGCGCGTAAAAGAAAATTTCCTAAAATGGTGCCAGTATTGTGTGGATGCAAGAGGAGAACATTTTTAACATCTCTTGTGATGAGGTACGTGGTTATTTTCATTGTAATTTTAACTGTAAATGTGAGAACCTGAATCATTACACCGATCGCGGCTTTATTTGCTGTGCCCGCCGCGACGCAGAAACCCGTGTCATTGGCCAACTCTTGCATGAGACTCAGTGTATTAAATTACACTAAATACAATTTTAGGTTTCTGAGCTTGTATCTTTTAAATTTGTGATGTTTGGAAATAAGAACATGAAAGAAAATTCAATTATTTTTACTCAATTTGATTTTATCCAGATAAAATGCCTGGCATTTTTCAAGTGGATAAAACTGGTAGCTCTGCATTTGCACTCAGTAGGCCTAAGTAGGCCTACTACAGGTTCTGAGCTTGTAACTTTTAAATTTGTGATGTTTAGAAATAAAAATAAGAAAGGAACTTCAATTATTTTTATTCAATTTGATTTTAGCCGGATAAAATGTCTGGCTTTTTTCACGTGGATAAAACTGAGGCCTACTACAGGTTCTGAGCTTGTAACTTTTAAATTTGTGATGTTTGGAAATACAAACATGAAAGGAACTTCAATTATTTTTATTCAATTTGATTTTAGCCGGATAAAATGCCTGGCTTTTTTCAAGTGGATAAAACTGGTAGCTCTGCATTTGCACTCAGTAAGTACTACAGGTTCTGAGCTTGTAACTTTTAAATTTGTGATGTTTGGAAATAAAAACATGAAAGAAACTTTAATTATTTTTATTCAATTTGATTTTATCCAGCCTGGCTTTTTTCAAGTGGATAAAACTGGTAGCTCTTCATTTGCACCCAGTAAGTAGGCTATTATAGGTTCTGAGCTTGTAACTTTTAAATTTGTGATGTTTGGAAATAAAAACATGAAAGAAACTTCAATTATTTTTATTCAATTTGATTTTATCCGGATAAAATTGCCTGGCTTTTTTCAAGTGGATAAAACCGGTTAAAACCAGGCCGGCTTTTTTCATAACAACCCTGTTGAAGGTAGCTTGTTTTTTCCTTCCAGGAGCAGCTTTCATTTTATTTCGCATAAAGCACATACTTTAGCAAAACCTGGTAGTTTCACAAGACTGTGGTCAAGTTTAGAGGATGAGGTATCGATAGGCAAAATTCTTTTCCTGTCTGCAGGTTTGCAAGACGTAAAACTCTCAAGTTGTAGTAAGTTGCATCTGAAGGTCAGCTGTCGGTTTCCATGTGCTGTTAAGGACTGGCAGGTTATTTATATTGTAGAGAATGAAACTGTTTATAATACACACATTCACTCAAACAAAAATAACTTCTGAGGAGGGATTTTGTACTTGCATCTGTTTATTATTATCTATGCCATAAGGAAATGTTTGTGCTGGAATCTTTGTTGCATAAGCTGAACACCGTCTGTTTGTTTATGATTCAGTCTGAGGTCTGGTGATAGTCTTTCAAACGCATTGAGCGAGTGTGCACGTTGCAGGAGCGTTTAAATCTCAAGCATTCTAGTGTTAGGGGCGACAAAGGGTTAACTTATCACTGAAGAGGGACTAACTTCTCTTCTGCACACTCTGCTACACAATACAAATTCATTACATTAGAATCCCATAAATATGAAAGTTACCTTTTGTTTGTGTAACAGGAGATGGCACACCACTTCCACTCCCTTCAGACGATAATGTTTTTGTTTTTGAAAGCACTGGACTAATATCTGAAATAATATAACATCAGCATTAGAGTTAGTTTCTTCTCTTAATTTACATGAGGGACCAATGACCAAAATTTTACTGTCCTGGCATTTTAAGGGAAATGTATTTCAAGTTCCAAACCAAAATACCGTATTTATCTGCATAATTCACACCATCGTGTAATTCATGCATCGGAAACTATAAAGTAAAATTTTTAATTTCTTTACATTCTGGAATATTTCATACATTTACTATTTTGTGGAACATCTTCCACAAACTAGCAAATACCATTATGTTGTCAGTCAAAAGCCTTGCTTTCTTTGTGAATTGTGACAGCAGGAGTAGCTTGAGAATTTTTCCCAAATACTACAGGAACTCTATAACGATAGATTTCAAAGCCCTTCTACCTGCTGGGAGTGGGTAACAGTTTGTATTGTGCTATTGTACCGCCCATATGTATAGTCGCCTCGTGCTTTCCTCGTCCCCAGCAGTGCAGTCTTTGAAGTGTTATTTCTTTAATGCAAGGAGGACACTCTCATTAATAATTGCCTGTTGAAGTGTTGTCATGTGTCAGCCAGAAATGAGAAGCATACAAACGCTGAAAAATTGTATTATATTACTATTGTTATTGAATTGACTTGGTAACAGAGTCTGCCACCTACTTGGATTTGAAAGTGCAAACTACTATTTACCCTCAGTAAACAAAAATATAATCTGGCACACCACAAAAATAAATGCCGATGTTTGACTCACCGAGTGGGGAGGAGGAAAACGAGATAACTGCAGTTTGTGTGCAGTCCCTGAGATTAAGAGGTTCAGTTTCAATGATGAATGCAGTAAAGTTACCGTAATGTCCAAAAAATATTCAAGTCACACAGCAAGTTTCAAATTAAAAGTGACTGAACAAGACTATAGTTCTGAGGAAAATCAATAATGAAGCACTGTTGTTTTTATCGAAATAAATCAAATTTAAAAAAATTTTGTAACGTTTAATAATTTCCTTGCATAAATAACGCATCTGATTTTAAATTATAAAATTAGCATAAAAAAGTGCATGAATCACCCAAGTAAATACGGTATTCAATATTGTCAGTGTAACTCTTTTAAACACAGTATTATGTTGAAACATATCTTGAGAAGTTTCTAGTATTATTGCTGTATGAAATTCTCTTGGGATTCTAGCCAGGTTGGAATATTGTTTACAATGTTCTAGAACCAGATTGTGACGAAAATGGAGCCATAGACTGGTGCGAAAACATCAGAAATAAACAACATTACAGCCTGGCTAGAATTCTGAGATGATTTCATAACGGGAAAAATGAAACTTGGAGGCTTAATTTTACAACTGTTAACAAGTACTGTTAAAATAATATAAAATGCAATAAGGGTAATAAAACACTTTATTTAAGAATACTAATTCAGAAATACATGCGAGTGCATGGAATCTTTCTGATATAATGCACAGTGGTTCAAATTGGCAAGGGAATTCTAAATTGGCTCTGCTATGCCCATTCCCCACGCCTACACCTTCCAGCTAGTCAAATGAAAATGTTTCCATACTCCACCCCCCTTTCACTCCTCACACAGTCCTGAGCGTTGTTCATAACGCTAATGCATGTGGTCGGATGTGAGCTCAAACCTAAGAGAGATTGGTTCACCCAGGGCTGGTATGGAACACAAATGATAAGGAGGGTCAATGCCAACTTGAAGTAAAAACACTAAAAGAAACCAGAAGCATCAGAAAGTTTCTGTGCACTGGACTGTACATTTTAATTTAGTTAAATTTTTGTATTCCCCCTATTTATTCATTTTGGGGGTTGAGGGGCTGTGTACGGTCCATGGCTAAAAGTAGGCTACGCTACATTCACCTTTTCTAACATGGCTAGTAACCCTCATCCTTCTCTCACGGCTCAGAGCATAACTTGTATCAGGCTTCTAAAACATATTTCTATGGATATCACAAGAACAACAAACGTTTTAAAGAACTAAAAGAGTTATCATAATACAATATTTCTGATCTTCAAATATATTACTAACCTGATGGTAATGCAGATTGATTTAATATATCCTGGCGTTCTTTCTTCCTCTTCTGCAACTTTTCTCTCAGACTATTTCGTTTACTTTTAATAGCCTGAATTTCTTCCCAGGCATCCGACATGGTTGTAGATTGGTAAATATAATCAGTGAGCCTACAACAAATTTATAAACAATTTTAATATAGGCTACAAAATGCCAAGAGTGGTTTCTAACTTACCATCAACAATTAATTTAGTGATGAGCGGATTTACATATTTTCAAGGGCCTTGAAAATGGAGGCAGCGTGGGCCTTCGAAACGTTGGGGAAAATTGACTTCCACACCTGGCTGACTACCCGAGAAACCTTCACTCAGATTCTTCGCCAGGAAAACCTCCACTCTTACTTACACAGATATGTTGAAAATCACATGTTGTATTTATTATAACTATTCTGTAAACAGTAAACCTAAGTTAGAGATTAAAACAAAACAAAAAAAAGAAAGAAAAAAAAAAGTTTCTGTTGAAGACTCACTAAATTAAAATCCTTACACATAAAGCGTTTGTAATCTTTTAACTGCTGCAGCCATGACCGCAGGAAAAGTTTGCTTAAACGTGCCCACATAGAATCAACTACAGAATTTTAGTACGCCTACATAGTAATGCTTATGTTAAAAAATGCAAATTGTTATTAGGCTAGTCTAAAAAACACTATTTTATTGAAATTGTCCTCCGTGATTTAAAAATTACCTTCTGCTATAACAGTGACAGCTATATAGCAAAATTTGAAAGGTTAATGATGTCAGGGAAAAGTGATGCAAAACTGGAAGAAAACCAAACAACGCTTGGTCTTTAAGACTGAATAACAAACATAGCAAACTTCTCAAACACCTCAATATCTTCAGTGAAACTCTATTCACCATATTTATTTACAATTGTTCTCTAATGCGTTATCTTATTCATAATCCATCTAAACATAGATTAAATTATTTTCAAGTGTTCATTTCATTGGTTGCCACATATAATGCTGCCAACAGCATCCCACGTGGGAAGAACAAGTAGTACAGCATGAGGTTTGTGACAGGTAGCATGATGTTTGTGACTGATAGCATGAAGTTTGTGACAGGCACCACAATATTATACGGCTCATGCTATTCAAATAAAAATGATGAACGCCAATCCCTGATGACTCTTTGTGCGTTGGTGCTCCACTTGCCAGAAGAAAGAAAGAGAGTGTAGATTTCCTGTGACTACTCCCGAGAGGTGCGTGACTGACCATTCAAAACCTTATAGCTCAACAACGACATGTCGTAAAAATATGGGTTTTGTACAGTTGGCTTCAGAAATATTTCTTCTTTCTCATGGTAAACTTGACATTTTTTGGTATGTGTAAAGTTTCTTGCCACTTGATTGAAATGGGACAATCTACCGCTTCTGTTAGGTGCAGAGTTATTTGAAAAAGGCAATATTGCCTCAATATCATTCGCTACTCGCACAGGCAGGTCCCGCTAAAGCCCCATCCGATTTTCCTTCCTACAGCATGAGCCATATAGTGGCAGGTAGCATGAAATTAGTGAAAGGTAGCATGAGATTTATGACAGGTAGCACAAGGTTAGTGACAAGTGGCACGAGATTAGCAACAGGTAGCCTGAGGTTCGTGACAGGTAACACAAGGTTACTGGGTCATTCTCCAGAAAAGGGTAGATTTCAATGTTAGAATTTAAAAAAAAAATATATTTTTTATTTTGGGTTGTGTAATTTTTTTATGTAATATTTCCTTCTGCAGAGTACAACTGAGGTACTTGCCCTACTTACCGAGTGGTATTTTGCATTAAATTAACAAGGTTAGAAAATGGCGCATTCATGGAGGTGAGAAAATAGTATGAAATAGTAATTATAATAGAAGTTATGTGAGAATTAGAATTAATTTACTGTATTAAATGTTATCATGAAAATGAACAATATTTATTACCATACAAATGGATTAACACATAACTTTTTACTTATTCTTATCTATGATCAATTACAACATTAATTACACCTCCATGGATAGGACTCGAGAGTAACAGTAACGGAGGTGAGGGTAACGGAGGTGAGATTTTTCTCTAATTTGTCAAACAGCTTGGGAACATTTGAGGTTAGAAAATCTCAGTTCTAGAGTTTAACATAGCATTCCTTATTATTATAACACAAGTCAACAGCCAAAATATATCTGAGAGAAAATTAATCATATATTACTAATTTGGGGTCGCTAAACACGAAAATGACATCAATTTTTGTCTATTAGTTCTCATTTCTAAAATACACAGGTCAGGTTTTTTTTACTAAAAACAGGATTTTAGCCAAGTAACTTCGTTTGAAACAGACTGTACCGGAAATTTAAGGGTGAATTTATGGCTCTAGCAGATAAGTCCAACCCTCAAACTGATATTCCTTTATAAATTCAGTTCTGTTCTTGCTTTGTGAGTGAGAAACTTGTCTATCAGTCTGCTTTGAAATAGTTAAAATAGGGAGTGATTTAATCGTTATTGTGAGTGATTATAATTATAATTAAAAATAACATGTATGCGTATATATTATCCTTTCTGTAATGGAATTGGCATGAAAGGTGCAGAATGCCGCATAAGTGTGTTAACAATCCAAATAACTTTTGTTTTATCTGTAGAGAAGTGACTTTTAAATCGCAAAAGGTACAGTTAACTCCTATTGCTAAAAAGGCCTATCATCTCTATTTTGGTTGCAAGGTTGGTGATCAGAACAAATAGTTTGCACCCCATATTTGTTGTCGTACTTCTTCCACAAACCTACGCGAGTGGCTAAATGGAAACTGGCGATATAGGACTTTTGCTATACTAATGGAAACAGGATTATACAAAATATTGTTGCTTTTTATGTGAATGGGATAGTCGTGCAAAGGACAAACACTATGCAACAAAGCAATGGCCTCTCAGACAAAACTTAGAACCAGGTATTAAAAACTTTGTTTGCAGACCACTGGTTGACAAGACTGAACTAATATTACCTGCATTGCACATTAAGTTGGAACTAATGAAAAACTTTCTAAATGGTATGAATCAAAACGAAGAAGCATTTAAGTATCTCTTTCATAAATTTCCACGATTAAGTGAATCTAAAATCAGAGAGAGAATATTCATAGGTCCCCAAATAAGAAAACTAATGACTGATGAACATTTTCATGGACTTCTAACAGCGTTCACTAGAGTTGTACTTAATTTCCTTGGCAACAAAAGCGCGTCTAATTACAGAACATTAGTGGACAATATGTTGATGGCTTATAATAGAATGGAGTGCAACATGTCTCTCAAGATGCATTTCCTTCATTCTCACCTGGTCTTCCTCCCTGACAATCTTGGAGCAATAAGCGACGAGCATGGTGAACGTTACCACCAAGACATCGCTACTCTAGAACAACGTTATCAGGGGAAATGGAACACATCTATGATTGCTGACTACTGCTGGTCTATAGTAAGAGACGCTCCTAAGATAAAGTACACTAGAGAGGCCAAAATACCACGTTTATGAGGTGTGTGATTAAAGACTAGGTATATTTTCTTGCACGAACAACAATGAAGGCTATATAGCCAATATCTTCTAAACGAGAACTAATAAAAAAAATTTACTGCCATTTTCGAATTTAGGAGGCCAAATTACATAAGATTTGATACAAAAAACTTTTTAAATTTTGTTGACTTGTGTAATTTGTAGCAAAAGTAAATATAAAAACATACAACTTTACCGTTGGGTGTAGGTAACGGAGGTGAGGAAGTCCAATTACCAACTCTGCATTTAGCCCTTTTACACAAACAAAACAACACTTAAAATCACACTAACAGCTTGGCTTTATACAGGGAATCCATTTTATGCGGAAACTTTTTAACAGCGTTGCTCCTGCTCAGACTTTCCCCGCTGTTGCGCTTGCACCGGCCGGGACCGTGTTCCGTT
This sequence comes from Ectobius pallidus, assembly GCA_964059195.1. Lineage (NCBI taxonomy): Eukaryota > Metazoa > Arthropoda > Insecta > Blattodea > Ectobiidae > Ectobius > Ectobius pallidus. The sequence continues at coordinate 108,882,911 of CAXKWD010000010.1, forward strand.
ACTACCGGCAAATCGGCAAATCAAGACTTTAGAAACAATACAAAATAGAATAACTCAACCAATTTATTATCAAAATAGGCCTACATGTAGAGGCTTATTACTCACCATTTTGTACGGATGGTACAGTCAGGATATTTACGAGAAAATCGCCGAACGCGCCTTCTATGGTTATTTCTCAATAAGTAACATTCCATCAAATAAATTCGCTGTTCAACCGTATACATTTTCGATTATTGTCTTACGTAACACACAACAATAGACAAGCGTCTCACTACAAGACACCGAAGCAACTAACCGCTTGTAGGGTCTATGCTTTGTACAATGCTAGCGCGGCAATGCGGCAGTGATGCGAGGTTTCCTCATAAAATGGACTCACTGTATAAATGATAAGAAAACTGCCAAAAGTTGGAGTCCAAGGAAAATAGAAAGACTACAGTGCCATATCTGTGGAAATAATTGAATTTTTATATTCTTTCACGGAGGTGAGGTCTCACCTTGGGACAAGCATGTTTAGTGCAAAAAATTGTCTTTACAAAATGATATATTTTATTTTCAGTTATTAATGACTCATTTTTTGAGCTGTTTGTTCTTGTTACAACACTAAAATGGAATAAAAATTAAAGCCTGTTGAATTATGAAAGAATGAAAATGTCAAGTCAGGCATTGGGACATGACACGGAGGTGAGATCTCACATACTGTGCCCTAAAATGCAAAAAATTGTAACTTTTGTTTAATAAGTGGAATATGGGATCAAATAGACCTTATTTCAATCTAACTTATCATAATAATTCATAATCCATAAGTACCTATTTTACACCAGAAAATCAACTGCGACATGAATCTGCCCTTTTCTGGAGAATAACCCTACTGTCAGGTAGAGTGAGTTTTGAAACAGTGAGCAGAAGGTTGGTGACAGGAAATACGAGGTTTGTGACAGGTAGGATGAAGTTTATGACTTGTTAGATTAGGTTAATGGCAGATAGCTCTAGGTTAGCGACAGGTAGCTCTAGTGACAATACCATCACTACCGGTACCATCAAGTTTTCTGCCCTGCATAATGATATCAATTCTGTGCAATAACCAGTAAAAATTACACCAATTTAGGGGAAAAAACAAATATTTGCCACACACTAGCTCACTCCACCACTCCTACTCACTAACGGGACCTGCCTAGCAGCATGATTTGAACTAGCCCTACTAGGAACGTCAGGCTGCAATGCCATCTAGTAGGCAGATGAAACAGGGGAAAAATTAAATAATTTATTTCTTCTTTCTTCTTGCTTTTTCCTCCTCCTTCCTCCCTTTCTCTCACCTCCTCTTCACCCTACCTACCTATTCTGGACCTATTCCTAACAGTAAATTTCGGGTATACGAACCCAGGACCACTATAGCATCACAGCTAGCAGCCTTAACACCTATGTCACGAATGACTGCTGAGCAGTGAAGGGAAAATTGATCTATTTAAGTCTGGAGAGCTTTAATGCATAAGAAATAGTCGTTTTTGTGCAAGGGTCATTTATTATAATCGGGAAATATTAAGAAATATTATGTGGGATCTGAAAATAGCCATTTTGGTTCAAGAGTCATTAATTATAGCCTAATAATGAAAATAGCTGTTTTGGTGCAAGGGTAATTGAACATTAACTACAATTAATATCGCATAGCACAGTATAACATGCAGTACAGAAGGAAAAGGTTGCAGCCAGCCTTGAGCAGCAAGCAGTTTGAAAGCTGAGTAGGGGAAGGTAGGAGAAGCGAGCCGTCAGCATGGCAACGTGCAGTGGAGAGTGGAGTGAGGGCCAGGGTGCGACAAGTATTTGGTTTTCGCCCAATGTAGGACAGGCTGTAAGTGTTCAAAGTTCCAACTTGCCATAGGTTGTGTAGGTTTGGCAGCCTTACTGTATGGGAATCAGTTCTTGGGCCACATCTAGGAATGTGGGAGGGACCATTAGCTTAGTCCTTACCAGTGGGTTACTATAGATCATAGGCTAGTCAGATTGGGTCTTATGGATATAGGATAATAGGTTACTTAGGTAGTTATGTGTATTTATACCTATATTATGTCCAAGTTTACATTTTCCATGCTAGTTGCAGACTTACAAGAGAATGGTGGGTTCATGTAGGGCTCTTGGGTCTGGATGTCTGGCTCTTGGGTCTGCGTATATTTCACAAGTTTTCAGTCAATATTGTGATCTAGGTAGCATTGAACTAACCAGCATAGCCAACCGAACAGAATACATTACACTAGAAACGCATTCCCTAGCGTAATAAAGGATAAATTGAGTAATTCCCGTTCTACATACAGGTGACAATTTAATTTGGAATAGGCACTTGTAGTTAAAGGTTTAATATCAAAACTAGCGCAACAGCCCGTTCTACTCACGGGTGACAGTTAAATAAATCGTTCTACTCACAGGTGACAGTTTAATTCGGAATAGGGACATGTAGTTAAAGGTTTAATACCAAAACTAGCGCAACAGCCCGTTCTACTCCCAGGTGACAATTTAATTTGGAATAGGGACATGTAGTTAAAGGTTTAATACCAAAACTAGCGCAACAGCCCGTTCTACACCCAGGTGACAGTTTAATTTGGAATAGGGACGTGTAGTTAAAGGATTGATATCAAAACTAGCGCAACAGCCCGTTCTACTTACAGGTGATGGTTAAAAAATCCCGTTATGCTCACAGGTGAAAATTTAATTTGGCATAGGCACTTGAACATGACGGTAATAATTAGCTCCTTCCGTATTTCGAGAAATTTCCGATTTTCGAACAGTTTATGCAGAAAACGAGGCAACGATAAAAAAAATAAGTATTTATGTAGAGGAAGAATTTTGTTCTGACTTGACATACACGTGTTACCCACAATTCCATCCTTCTGAACACGAATATAACAATAATAATAACCAGTTCCTTCGACACTTTGAGGAAATTTCGATTTTCCATTCGTGTCACACAGTTTACGCAAAAGAAGTAGGGATGTTCCAAACAAAAATTCATTACATGGAGGAAGTTTTTTTTCGACGTAAAATACGCATGTAACCTATAATTGGATCCTTCTGAACACGAATATAACAATAATAATAACCAGATCCTTCCGCACTTCGAAAAAATTCCCATTTTCCATTACTGTCACAGAGTTTACGCTAGAAAAGTAGGACCGTTTCAAAACAAAAATTCATTAAGGAGGAAAATTTTTTTTCCGTCATGCCTTATATGTGTTATCTATAATTCGACCCTTCTGAACACGAATATAACAATAATAATAACCAGTTCCCTTCCCATTTCGGGAAAATTGCGATTTTCCAATCGTGTCACACAGTTTACGCAATGAAAGTATGGATGTTCCAAACAAAAATTCATTACATCGAGGAAAATTTCTTTTTTGGCGTAAAATACGTTTGTAACCTATAATTCGACCCTTCTGAACACGAATATAACAATAATAATAACCAGTTCCTTTCCCACTTCGGGAAAATTCCGATTTTACAATCGTGTCACACAGTTTACGCAAAGAAAGTAGGAATGTTCCAAACAAAAATTCATTACGCGGAGGAAAATTTTTTTTCCCACCTAAAATACGTATGTAACCTGTAATGCGACCCTTCTGAACACGAATATAACAATAATAATAACCAGTTCCTCGACACTTTGAGGAAATTCCGATTTTCCATTAGTGTCACACAGCTTACGCAGAAAAAGTATCACCGTTTCAAATAAAAAATTCATTACATGGAGGGAAATTTTTTTTCCGACCTAAGTTACATGTGTTATCTATAATTCTACCCTTCTGAACACGAATATAACAATAATAATAACCAGTTTCTTCCGCACTTCGAGAAAATTCCGGTTTTCCATTAAAATCACACATTTTTCGCAGAAAAAGTAGAACTATTTAAATAAAAATTGATTACAAAGAGTAAAATTTTTTTCCCGACATGACTTACATGTGTTATCTATAATTCGACCCTTCTGAACACGAATATAACAATAATAATAACCAGTTTCTTCCGCACTTCGAGAAAATTCCGGTTTTCCATTAAAATCTCACATTTTTCGCAGAAAAAGTAGAACTATTTAAATAAAAATTCATTACAAAGAGTAAAATTTTTTTCCCGACATGACTTACATGTGTTATCTATAATTCGACCCTTCTGAACACGAATATAACAATAATAATAACAACCAGTTTCTTCCGCACTTCGAGAAAATTCCGGTTTTCCATTAAAATCTCACATTTTTCGCAGAAAAAGTAGAACTATTTAAATAAAAATTCATTACAAAGAGTAAAATTTTTTTCCCGACATGACTTACATGTGTTATCTATAATTCGACCCTTCTGAACACGAATATAACAATAATAATAACCAGTTTCTTCCGCACTTCGAGAAAATTCCGGTTTTCCATTAAAATCACACATTTTTCGCAGAAAAAGTAGAACTATTTAAATAAAAATTCATTACAAAGAGTAAAATTTTTTTCCCGACATGACTTACATGTGTTATCTATAATTCGACCCTTCTGAACACGAATATAACAATAATAATAACCAGTTTCTTCCGCACTTCGAGAAAATTCCGGTTTTCCATTAAAATCACACATTTTTCGCAGAAAAAGTAGAACTATTTAAATAAAAATTCATTACAAAGAGTAAAATTTTTTTCCCGACATGACTTACATGTGTTATCTATAATTCTACCCTTCTGAACACGAATATAACAATAATAATAACCAGTTTCTTCCGCACTTCGAGAAAATTCCGATTTCCCATTAGTGTCACAGAGTTTACACGTAAACTCTGTGACACTAATGAGAAATCGGAATTTTCTCGAAGTACGTAGGGAACTGGTTATTATTATTGTTATATTCGTGTTCAGAAGGGTCGAATTATAGATAACACATGTAACTTAGGTCGGAAAAAAATTTTCCCTCAATGTAATGAATTTTTGTTTAAAGAGTACCTACCTTTTTTGCGTAAAATGTGTGATAATAATGGAAAACCGGAATTTTCACGAAGTGCGGAAGAAACTGGTTATTATTATTGTTATATTCGTGTTCAGAAGGGTCGAATTATAGATAACACATGTAACTTAGGTCGGAAAAAAAATTTCCTTCCATGTAATGAATTTTTGTTTTGAAACGGTGATACTTTTTCTGCGTAAGCTGTGTGACACTAATGGAAAATCGGAATTTCCTCAAAGTGTCGAAGGAACTGGTTACGATTATTGTTATATTCGTGTTCAGAAGGATCTAATTATAGGTAACACATGTAACTTAGGTCGGAAAAAAATTTTCCCTCAATGTAATGATTTTTTGTTTAAAGAGTACCTACCTTTTTTGCGTAAAATGTGTGATAATAATGGAAAACCGGAATTTTCACGAAGTGCGGAAGAAACTGGTTATTATTATTGTTATATTCGTGTTCAGAAGGGTCGAATTATAGATAACACATGTAACTTAGGTCGGAAAAAAAATTTCCTTCCATGTAATGAATTTTTGTTTTGAAACGGTGATACTTTTTCTGCGTAAGCTGTGTGACACTAATGGAAAATCGGAATTTCCTCAAAGTGTCGAAGGAACTGGTTACGATTATTGTTATATTCGTGTTCAGAAGGGTCGAATTATAGATAACACATGTAAGTCATGTCGGGAAAAAAATTTTACTCTCTGTAATCAATTTTTATTTAAATAGTTCTACTTTTTCTGCGAAAAATGTGTGATTTTAATGGAAAACAGGAATTTTCTCGAAGTGCGGAAGAAACTGGTTATTATTATTGTTATATTCGTGTTCAGAAGGGTCGAATTATAGATAACACATGTAACTTAGGTCGGAAAAAAAATTTCCTTCCATGTAATGAATTTTTGTTTTGAAACGGTGATACTTTTTCTGCGTAAGCTGTGTGACACTAATGGAAAATCGGAATTTCCTCAAAGTGTCGAAGGAACTGGTTACGATTTATAGGTTTGTTCGCAAAGCAAATCCGTGACCGCTTGAGAATTTGTTGTACTGCGCATGTCCAGTCTGTAACTTACCCGTGATTTGCACTTTGCGAATGGTTACAAGAATTTGGAATCGATAGTTTCTGCGATTAATCGATATGATATATAAATAAAATATATATTTCCTTTCGACATGTTATAAATGCAATATACATCGACAATATAATCTATATTTTGGGAAACTTTTAATTATCTTCCATTATTCATACATATAAGTAGCCTATGTTTATAAATCTGGCGCAATGTTATAGGAGGGAGGAGTCAGGCGCGTGAAAATAGGTTACTGCGCATGTCTCGGATAACAATTCATGCTAGAGCCTGCAAACTTTTCTTATAGTACAGAAACTGTCCGTGAGAGCTTTGCGAACAGAAGATTGAAATCAGAATCACGGATTCTCGCTTTGCGAACGCGTGTGGAGAAAGAGCGCATGCGCGAACGATACGTTCCTGGTTTCTGACTGCTTTGCGAACAAACCTATTGTTATATTCGTGTTCAGAAGGGTCGAATTATAGATAACACATGTAAGTCATGTCGGGAAAAAAATTTTACTCTTTGTAATCAATTTTTATTTAAATAGTTCTACTTTTTCTGCGAAAAATGTGTGATTTTAATGGAAAACAGGAATTTTCTCGAAGTGCGGAAGAAACTGGTTATTATTATTGTTATATTCGTGTTCAGAAGGGTCGAATTATAGATAACACATGTAACTTAGGTCGGAAAAAAAATTTCCCTCCATGTAATGAATTTTTGTTTTGAAACGGTGATAGCCTACTTTTTCTGCGTAAGCTGTGTGACACTAATGGAAAATCGGAAGTTCCTCAAAGTGTCGAAGGAACTGGTTACGATTATTGTTATATTCGTGTTCAGAAGGATCTAATTATAGGTAACACATGTAACTTAGGTCGGAAAAAAATGTTCCCTCAATGTAATGAACTTTTGTTTAAAGAGTACCTACCTTTTTTGCGTGAAATGTGTGATATTAATGGAAAACCGGAATTTTCACGAAGTGCGGTAGAAACTGGTTATTATTATTGTTATATTCGTGTTCAGAAGGATCTAATTATAGGTAACACGTGTATGTCAAGTCAGAACAAAATTTTTCCTCTACATAAATACTTTCTTTTTATTATCGTTGCCTCGTTTTCTGCATAAACTGTTCGAAAATCGGAAATTTCTCGAAATACGGAAGGAGCTAATAATTACCGTTGTCATATTCATGTTCAAGTGCCTATGCCAAATTAAATTTTCACCTGTGAGCAGAACGGGATTTTTTAACCATCACTTGTGAGTAGAAAGTGCCCTTGCGCTAGTTTCGATATTAAACCTTTAACTACATGTCCCTATTCCAAATTAAACTGTCACCTGGGTGTAGAACGGGCTGTTGCGCTAGTTTTGGTATTAAACCTTTAACTACATGTCCCTATTCCAAATTAAATTGTCACCTGTGAGTAGAACGGGCTGTTGCGCTAGTTTTGGTATTAAACCTTTAACTACATGTCCCTATTCCAATTTAAATTGTCACCTGGGAGTAGAACGGGCTGTTGCGCTAGTTTTGGTATTAAACTACATGTCCCTATTCCAAATTAAACTGTCACCTGTGTGTAGAACGGGCTGTTGCGCTAGTTTTGGTATTAAACCTTTAACTACATGTCCCTATTCCAAATTAAACTGTCACCTGGGTGTAGAACGGGCTGTTGCGCTAGTTTTGGTATTAAACCTTTAACTACATGTCCCTATTCCAAATTAAATTGTCACCTGGGAGTAGAACGGGCTGTTGCGCTAGTTTTTGGTATTAAACTACATGTCCCTATTCCAAATTAAACTGTCACCTGTGTGTAGAACGGGCTGTTGCGCTAGTTTTGGTATTAAACCTTTAACTACATGTCCCTATTCCAAATTAAACTGTCACCTGGGTGTAGAACGGGCTGTTGCGCTAGTTTTGGTATTAAACCTTTAACTACATGTCCCTATTCCAAATTAAATTGTCACCTGTGAGTAGAACGGGCTGTTGCGCTAGTTTTGGTATTAAACCTTTAACTACATGTCCCTATTCCAAATTAAATTGTCACCTGGGAGTAGAACGGGCTGTTGCGCTAGTTTTGGTATTAAACTACATGTCCCTATTCCAAATTAAACTGTCACCTGGGTGTAGAACGGGCTGTTGCGCTAGTTTTGGTATTAAACCTTTAACTACATGTCCCTATTCCAAATTAAACTGTCACCTGGGTATAGAACGGGCTGTTGTGCTAGTTTTGGTATTAAACCTTTAACTAGATGTCCCTGTTCCAAATTAAACTGTCACCCGTGAGTAGAACGGACTGTTGCACTGCTTTTGATATCAATCCTTTAACTACACGTCCCTATTCCAATTTAAACCGTCACCTGTGAGTAGAACGTGTTTTTTTTAAGCGTTTTCCATTCTGATAGGTTGGCTGTATAGTGGCATTTCATTTGTTTTGTTGGCTGTTGTGTTTCACTGCCTCTCGGATGAACATTGACTGATGCACGGTAGAAATAGCGGAGACCAGCTACTTTCCTGCGTAGACCCAAGAGCCCTACATGTACCTAATGGTGTACGTCCAACTCCCACTCATCTACCGTGGAATCTCTCACGAATTATAGGAATACCACATAACCTAATATAATTATGGGGTACCATATTCTTCATTTTACCTCTACTTCAGTACTGCTAACCTCCGCCGTACAAATCCCAAAAGTGTAGTCAGTTGTGATCTTGGTCTTGGTCCATGGTCGAAATCGTAGTTTTCGCAATTATCGGTATATATTCAAGCCCAAGGAATACAGTACAACACTTGAATTAAAGTAAGAATATTTTTAATTTATTCGAAGTTTCGGGCAATTACCAACAGAGGGCAGCAGCACCGACCTGTCGCCTTCCGTTAAAGTTCTCACGGTCTGCGATTATTCTTTGTGGTTCGTTTTCACTTTCATGTGTTGATATGTTAATGTTACATTTTAATAGTGTCCCATTCTAACCAAACCCTTTAAAAAAGGAATAGAGAAACCTATGGTACACAATTTTGGATAATAAAGATTCCAAACAGCTAACTTCCCTTGGAATAAAAATACACTGTTATGTCCGGCTCAGTCCTCCCCCACACTACAATTTTTTTTTTGTACTTCGCGAGACCCGTGTGAGGAGGGCCCCCCTCCCATTATCAAACCCTTTTCCACAGTTGAATCCTAACATGCTCCATATAAGTTTATGTAAGAATGACCTATAAGACTACTGCAGGCTATACCGGTACAATGTAATAAGCACATTTCAAGGGAAAAAAAAAATTAGATTTACAAACATACAGTTTTAATTCCAGAAAATCAAAATGTTATTTATGTAGACCTACAGTTGAAATGAAATGAAATAAAATAGAAGGTTACTGTTTCACAAAACACCAGAAAACAAAAAAACTGAAGCAACAGGCACCACATGACTATAATAATGAGCACTGCTCATAAGGTCTGGGATAATAAATAATATTGTGGTATCAATGAAGCACCTAATTAAGAATTACTCCCCATCCAGCATGAATAATTTATTCTGCACAAAATCTGGTATTTTCATAAGGATTGCGATACTGCAATCATATTCATAATATACAGACCGCAGCACAATGTAGTAGGTCTACTTGGTGTGTGTTCAACCTCATATGGAATTAGAATTTTCATATAGCATCACATCGAAAATATAATTTTTCTTCTGTTTTTTTTACTTTTACCTAAGGACCTCACCCAGGGATGTCCCGATTGCTGTAAATCTACAGACAAGCAATTGTTGCATGAATGCTATCGACCTGGGATGGAATCAAACCTGCGAACTTGAGAATAGGAAGCCAGTACCTAAGCAACTATTCTACCCAGGCCAATAATTTCAAACATATCAGAACCATCCTGCTGAGTTTTCGATTATCCTGTAAATTTTTAAATAAAATTAAATCAATATTGTCAGTGACTAATCTCATAAGCGTTACCCATTCGGGTTAACATTTATACGAAGTCCTAAAATTTTACACGACTTTGGTGTATCTGAAAGAAAACTTGCATAGCAAGACAGATAAAGGATAAAGTATTCACGTTACAGTCATATAATTATTGGTAGGCCAAACTGTTTTAAACTGTAGGGTTAATAGGAAAATGTCTTCTAATGTGACTAGTGCAGATTTAAGACAGTATTATTCCAAAGACCATTGATGACAGTTTACCAACTTGGCAGCTACATTTGGGAATTATTACAATTAAGGCATCAGACTTCTCAGAGCAACAAGATTTTATGAAAGGTGTGGAAGGGTAACAAAGCTGCTGCATTAAAGTAAATAGTGGTAGCTAAATTCTAGGTCGGTGACATGACGTAGTGGCAGTGATATGTTAGGAACAGTTATATTAGTTTAACAGCATCATACCGAATAGCACGGGTTTCCTTATGTGCCATATTGAATCTCTTCATGTGCTGGAAAATTTCATTACTGCAGCAAATGTTCCTCTTTTGTTTTTCACGGCAAGGACAGTAGTCATCGAGCATACCACATTGTTTACTGGCTGTCACGTTTTCAAGCTGTTCCTCAATCTGCATCTCCAACTGTTTTGAACCAACCAAATGAGACCGAGAAAAGTTCTCAGTCTCTTCAGAAGTGTCAGCAACATGCATTGCCATACTCACAAAGAGGCTGTTGTGATACAATATATTCCGGATCAATTACAGTCCTGTACAGCTATAATGTTAACCAGTGGCGGACGCAGAATTTTTTTTCGGGGGGGGGGGGGGGATTTGAATAGGTAGAAAGAATACTAAAAAAAAAAATATTAATTTGCATATATAGCCTTTTTTCAAATTTCGGGGGGGGGATCTATCCCCCCCAATCCCCCCCTCTGCGTCCGCCACTGATGTTAACAATTCTTTTAATCTGAGTTAAGGTCTTTTTAACCAGAGAAAAATAATACTCTTATACAGTGTGAATAAAACATGAAGCCACTGGATTCTACGGTGCATAGCATGCGGCCTTCACCGGGAATCGGACTGTCGATCGCCGCGATAGTTTTTAGCTACCTCCACCACTTCCATCTCCCACCGAAGATTCAAGTAAGACGATGGGCATAAGAGAAGATTAAGTCGCCCCCTTACGCTCCAAACAATGCGTTGCTGTTCGCTTGTTATCTCGGCACACCCGATCGTTCCTTCTCTCCAAACTCCCGATCGTACCAAATACAAGCTACCAACCCATACACCAAAATGACAACCCTCTAGCTTACTCGGCACTCCCGACCAGACCACAATCACCTCTTCACATAATCTAAATAATGCAAAACACTAACCACATTAGTTAAGTGCGCGAGCGGAGGCGGCAGCCGAAGCGAAGCGCCCTTGCATTTTCGAATAATGTACGATACACTGTTTGTAGGTTTCGAAAATGTGGCATATTATATCTTCCAGACGTTAGTAAGCCTGTCAACTTTTATGTAAGACATGAGGCTTTTGTTTACCGGTATGACGTCACACTACCAACGTCCAATCACGAGTTTCTACGTAATATGAGGACAGAAGAAGTGGTATAAAAGAAAGTGCATCGCGAGGGAGTGGTGGGTGGGAACATTCATCCAAGGTGCGACTTAAATTTATTTTTTCCCCATGCATATGTTAAAATTAGAACTGATTTAATATATGTAATAATAATAATAATAATAATAATAATAATAATAATAGTATTTTATTGTCATTAAACCTGTGATACAAGCAATAGACAACGTCAGAGAACATCAGAAAACATCAGAAAACAAATAATAAAACATATTGGATTCAAATAACTTAAATGACTCTAGGTGTAATTGTAATTGTAATTGAGCACAATTTCAAGCTTGTTCAGATGTTAACTTCTTTACATTCAAAAAATTCGTCAATTTTATAGAAGGGATTTTTGACTAACCAGTCATATAATTTAGATTTGAAAGTGTTAATTGAAAGTTCCAACAATTCTAATGGTAAGCTATCTATAATGGTAAGTTATCTATAACACCAATAACTCTTAAAAAACACTATTTTATAATCACACGTAATTAAATGCTTATTTAATTTCGATTTGGAACGGCGTTGTTATTCAGATCACTTTCAAACAGTACGCCATTAAACCGGAAACGTTCTCACGGTCTGCGATTTATTCTTCGTTTACGCAGAGCAGGGAATCATCCACAGATATATCTGTGGAATCATCGCTTCATGATGGCGGCTGGTTGCCGAACTAAGCCGAACGGATACGATTGTGAATGACGGTATTTGGCGGGTGTTTTAAAAAAATAACTAATTTACACACACTGATGAAGTAAAAACGGTGATTTTTTTTTCTGACGAAGACACTGAATCGACTTGAGGATGCACTGTTCCGCCATCGCCGCATGAACCTAAAATATTTTGGTGTTAATGAAGAGTGTTGTTCAAGTTCAACGTAGCGTAGGCGGGGTCAAGAGCATTTGCCGCGTCTGTGTGTAATATGAGTTCAGTTTGAGCGTTCACCTCCTCCTCCAGTGAAAAAAAGGCTATATATGCACTCCAAGTGACCTGTTTTATAAACTAATTATATATGTAAGTTAATTATTTTTTTTTAGTATTCCTTCTGTACCTATTCAAATCCCCCCCCCCGAACAAAAATTCTGCGTCCGCCACTGTCCCCCTCCTCGGAGTCGAAACCCGCCTATTCCGAATTCCCAATAAACCGAACAGTATTCGGTCCCAATTAGTTTGGAATAGCGGGACTCTACTAGGGTGGCCAGACATCCGGCTTTTTGCTAAGCAGTCCTCCATCCGGCGTGGCTTTATGCCGGACGTTGATTTGTCCCCTTTTCGAGACTCTGATAGATCGGTAATGCATATTAATAAAAGTTTAGTTGGTGCCGCGGAAAAATCTGAATCTATTCCTAAGGATGGCATGTTTGTCCATACGATGATAGCGTACTGTAGCTCCATGACCTACCCTACCAAAATATATATTCATGAAAACTCGTCGTGATTTGTTTTTTTCAGTACAACAATATTGACATTGTTAATTATTTCAACGGCAAAATATTCGAAGTCAAAAAAACATGGCTACTTATTTTGAGCAAACAGTCCTCCAAGTCTTAAGTGGTTTGCAGGAAGAATTGGGGCGTTACGTATCTGCACAAGAGTTGATCGACTTCTGGGATACCCATTTACCTGCGAATGTATTTTACTATTTACGTGCAGAGACAAGGATTGTAAACTCGCTAGAAAGATTGTTAACATTGAACTTCGTGGATACACACGATGGAACGTTTGGATTAACAGAGGAAGGAAAGGTATTCCTCCAGGAACTTGGAGCAGAAGATGAAGTTGGAGAAGGCGAAGATCTTCTGCAGGAACCAGAACCTCAGGAACCAGAATTGCAGGAACCAGAATTGCAGGAACCAGAACTGCAGGAACCAGAATTGCAGGAACCAGAATTGCAGGAACCAGAACTGCAGGACCAACATCAGAACCCAGATCAGCAGGAACAAGCTGGACCCCAGCAGGCAAACCAAGATGGGTGGCTAGGTTGGATCTGGCCTTTCTAAATCTGTCTGATAAGATGTTGAAGGATATGGTAAAATTTCTGTTATAACTGACTTAAACGAGGATTCTTTTGACGTATTCTTAATATGAATTGTTAAGAAAACTTTGATCTGAAAATGCTAATTTAAAATGAATTTCTTATTTCAATGGTAATTATAATAAAATAACACAATACTCATGCTGTATATCTTGTATTATCATTTTAATAGGGTGGGACGGAAGGGGAGTGTGTTGTTAGTATGGATCACGTGAGACTGATACCACTGCGCATCGTGTTTACAGTGTTCACGTCTAAATGCACAGGCAATACTGTCCATGCATTTAGACGATAGCACTGTAAACACAATGCGCAGTGGAATCAGTCATCACGTGATTCATACTAGCAATACCCTCTGCTTCCCTCCCGCCCTTAGCTCTGCAATGCATGCAAGTGTTCTAGTCTAAATGCACAGCTTCTTCCCTGTGGGAACTGTTGGCTCTGCAAGTGTTTTGCAGATGACAAACAGTTTGTCCTTCTCCTGCTTAGATACGCGGTCCAATCAGAGACTGTGAGACATTCTAAGCATATGGCCTGCAAGCCGTAGTTTGGGTGGTCTGCATTTAAAGTCTTAAAAACTTTTTGAAAAGAGGCTAAACAGTATTAGCCAGAGATATGAGCTGCAAACCATACTGGAATTTACAAGCCATGAATCAGAACAAGTTGCTATAACTGATCAAAATAATGAGACATGAATCATGATCTGTGCGAGAATGCTACTTCAGAACACGCCACGAGCTCATATTGCTACTGTGGGTATCCTGTTCTAACCTATCTCAAAAAAAAAAAAAAAAAATCACAGGAACCAGAGATTGGACACCTGCCTCCAGATAATCATTCTAACCATTAGATTATGGTTATATCAATCTGGATGAATCCAGATTACTGAACAATGGGCTATAACTGTATGTTCACAAGATCTTAAAAGATTAAAGTTCAATGTAAATTCATGTAGTATAACTGAAAGTATACATGTATTAAATGGGGGAGGGGACTGCTCACGTATTGGAAGTGACTTTGCAAAGCATTATAATACGTCTTATTGGATTTCATTCAAGTATTTTTCTTTTTTAGATTTAAATGTAAATAAATAATTTATTTCTCCTGGGTTGTGAGAATCACTCTTCTGAATGTAGAGTGGGTTGGATACGGAAAGAGGATACTGATAAGAGTTTATAGTCAAGTGGGTGGTGGCCCATATAAAGTTTGGGCACCATACATATACTGAACTCAGGACACTTTACACTTAGGAACAGCCTACAATAGATACCAGTACAATCAGCTAGAAAACATATGAAGATTGCAACTTTTTTTTATTAGATAGAAACATTGCCTTCCCTTTTTCCATTTTTTTTACAAATAAGTCTCCATTGGCTACAGATACATTCATTCTTACTGTCACAATTAACTGCAATACTGAATGTACATAAATCAGATGATATCCTAAAACCTGAACCGGCAATAAACTGTTATAAAATCACAATATTTTGAACTTGTGCTTGATATAAATACAATATAATAACCCAAATTGGTTCCTACAGAATTTCAATATTGTTAACTTACAAATGTACATACTTTTAGCCAGTATTTCACTGCACTAGTATAGGTGACGCCAGACACTGCCTGGGAGAACATGAGGAACTGCACTCTTTAATACCATTTTCTAATGGGTGCAGACAAGAATATGTTTCAATGCATACAGCATTTTTATAATAAAACCTATGAAAAGTTAGATCTTTAAAATCAGTAGTATGGTAGCAATGTTTCTTATATTTTCAAGATATCAATAATGACTGGGCATAAAATTAAAAATACTCTATGAAATAGTAATGTGAAGTTTGAATATCATGATTAAATTAGCATTACTAATTAACAGTTCCGTATTTTTAATGGTAGTACCAATGGGAAGATTAAGACAAAGGGTACCGGTACGTTTGTCAGGAACAATTTTAAAAATTCAAATTACGGTACAAATACAGCAAATATGATTTGGTTTCAAGTCCTTTTACCTCACAAATGTTTAACTTCTTGTAACAAATTGCAAAGAATTGCATCGATAATAGTAACAGTTCTCTCTCACACACATAAGACAGGCAGTGACTTGCATTGTGAGCTGATTGTCAATAAACCTAAATGTTAACTACACTGTTTATTGTTCAGAATAACATAGTTATAACAGTTAAGTAGACCATCCAACAAATACTAAAAAATAATTATTCAAACAAACAAAAAAAGACCATTTCGCTTCTTGGGTGCTTAGAATGATTTCAATGCTACTATACGAGATAAAATAAATAGTAATTCTAATCTACAGAGATCGTAACCTGTTTACCGAAACTGAGAACACTAAGCAATCACCAAGTCACATGAATGAATTTAAATGCACATGTTTATTGCTTCTTATACGTTTGTAGTTATCTCTTTGCAATACTCCTCGAAGAATACAAAGTGAGAACATTTTGATACAGTTAATATTATAAACATCTAAAATGAAAGTAATATCATCTGAAACAATTTTAAGTTCACACAAGTGTTAGAAGATTTGTCTGTACAGAGTTCAGTATTTAAAAATACATAAATACTATGTTTCTTATCCAGAGCCATTCTTTACTACGGCTGCTTCACATATTGGCCATACAATACAACTTCGCATTATAAACACTATAAAACCTTTAAAGCACTAATCCTGATTCTGATCACATGCTGGAATTCTTAAGGCAAGAAATTATAGTTAGGCTATATCAGGCAAGAACTACTGCATGTGAATATCCCTTAAGAAGGTAAGGGAGAAATGTAATTTCAAAGAAATTAAGAATTTTTCCAGCAACAGCTGTGAATAGGGTACTTCCTCAAGATCCAGGAACAGTGCAGTTAGGCAAATACGATGGATTTTTCTCAGAAAAAAAAAAGTAAAAGCACATAAAAATATATTGTAATGTCCTTTAAACCCCGTAGAATTCATATAGGCATATCGTCCCCTGTATGGCAAACTAGCGAAAGTGCATTAAATATTTATTGCACTTTTGCTAGTTTGCCATACAGGGGACGATATAAAACCTGAATTACGATCTGACAGTCTCTTCCTGATCAAAGAACTTTGCTGCTACCATCTGTGCCAAGTTACAAGCTACTAGTCTGAGTTTGAACGGAAAAGAGCACACATTTGAAAGGAGTTCTATGCTATGGGTGTTTTGACAATACCACATACTACAGTACCCAAACAGGGAAGCATCAATAACAAAGTTCTGTTTGAATGACCAATAAACTATGTGCAATTTCTTTATTTCATTCATACAGCAATTCTATTTCCCATAGGGAGATGCCCGGTTTGCACATGAACCTTGACCTCTCTCTCTCTTGGTAGTTGCGTGGGATCAAAATTTGGTATCCCTTGGTTATAAATGGCATTTTTCCACTGTCTGAAGTTTACTGACACCAGTCACTGTTAGATCATGAGGTAGTGGGTGGGAGTAAGACATTCCTTGTCAAACTACCCCAATCCACTTCACCACAGCTGGGATGGCCAACTGTTTTGCTAGGGCCTACATACATTTCAGACACTACAATACATGTGGTTCCGTCCTCCCTTACAGTTACAGTGTTTAGCTGCAAAATTGATTTTACAGAGGCAAATGTTGTTCTAAAAAGTAAAAATTCGAAAGAAAGAAAATGATTCAGACAAAAGAAAATTACACTACTTTTTCACTTCCTCAAATATCATGTACAGTAACATGTTTTAAAGCTCTTCCTACGTTCATAGTTTTAAACATTAAAATACAGTGCAATAGGCCTATTTTGTGGTTATAAGCTAGTTGTTTTATTACAGCACTTTTTTTATTCTCCAAATTACCCCAGAAATTGACAACTTCATCAGAAGTTTTTCTCAGTCCGTATTGCATTCACCTTCCTCATCAGAATTGGAATCCTCAAACTCCAAAGGTGGAAGGTCGAAATCAGAAGGTGGAAGATCGGTTAAGATTCTACTAACCCTCCATACCGGTATCCAATTTTCCTGTTTTCAGCAGATCAAACAAGTTTCTCAACAATCATAAGCCTTGAAAATTAAGTTATGATTTCAAAATGACGTATACGTCTTAAGCTATATTCTATATGTAAACTGTGCACATTTTAAAATTTTGTATTAAATAGAATTAAAACTGAAATTTATAAGTCCACATTAACTTGCCACAGGTTAACCAAACCTTCCAAATATGGCAGGTCTACTAAATATTTCAAATAATGCACTAACACAAGGAATGCTAGCTGTTGGAAGCATTGTATATAGCCTAGTTCTATCATAAGTAGCCAAGAAGAATACTGGGAAACAAATCACATGTTACATGGACATACAAATTTTACTATTGCCCAGTTTTATCATGGAAATTGTATCATGCATCAACACACTGACCACTACATTAGCATGTGGTATTAGTTATCTTCACCTAAATCTGTGTTAGCAGGCAAAGAATAGCTCTGTACATCAGATTTCTGAAAGCTCAAGTATAGGGCAGTTCTACTAGGAAAAAAAGTATTTTTATTACATTATAAAAGTAGGGTTAACATAAAGGGGAATATAAAAATAATCTGAGGAGGTGGCTATAGAAATGGTAGCTTCAAATGTATTTCTCAATTTTGTTTCACATTATAAACAAAAGTCATGAAGTTTTATAGAATATTACGATGATTAAGTTCTGGCATCACCTAAATGAAACTAATAGGATGTAGAGTGTGAAGTTTGAGAAATAATTGTGTATCTGTAAGTGGATTTAAAACTAAGTGAGTCAAAAAACTTAAAACCAATTTATTAAACGGCACATTTGAGCCAGTCTTTAATAGGTTTGAAAAAAAGACTCCAAATTTATTAATTTACTATCATAAATCATGTGCAAATTTCTTACTATCCACCATGATATTCCTTTATGATATCCTTAAGGTTAAAATCTGTTAGGAAAACAGAGCATAACATTTTCCATACAATTACCGTAGTGATAACTTTTACATTACACCCTGGTAGACAATAATATTCCTTGAAGCTTTTCTTCAAACCTGTTTAGAATGCAATATGTATGACTAATAAGAAGACCCAACAACCATGTTGGTATTTCGTTTACAGACATAGAAAGTGATTGACAGAAGAGCGTTGTGCTATCAAACTGCTTCATTCCCCTGAAGTTATGAAATTATATAAATGGTTAAACATGGAAGAAAGGAATAACTTTTAAGAACTACAATTCACCATGCATAGTTCTGTAAGAACCAACTCTAAAGTAACCAAAAACAAATGTGTGTCTGTCTACCCTGCAGGTCATACAAGTAATGGAAACTATTTAGTTACTTTAGCCTGGGTTCTTAAGAGTTGAAAGACCACACCTATAACTATAGGAATCCTGTCATTGGGCTGTTTCTGTAGCCAAACTCTTTTGTCCATCTCTTTCTAATTTTAGAAGCACTGTAATTTCACCTTCCCAAAGAAATGTGTGCTAATATACAAAACAGAAATGTAATTAAAAAAATAGCAAAATTACTAATGTCTCATTTTCAATCAATCTGTTCTCATTTACTCACGTAAATTCCCTGTAACACTCAAATTACTTTGTATACCACTTGTACCACTTACAAATTCTATTACTTAGTTTCTATTTAAGACAATGTATTTTCCTGTTTCAATCTTCACCATTTTCATCATCTTCTGCTTCTGCGCCTTCGTCGTCATCTTCTTCAGCCAAGTTGTCATCTCCTCCTTCCTCACCATCCATATCTTCCTCTTCCTCCACTTCAGCTAATTCAGCATCCTCACCCTCATCATCTTCGCTGCCATCTTCTTCACCTTCTACGCCGTTTTCAACTTCAATGTCGGGTACCAAATAGTACTGAAGTGGGTTTGGCCACATATCATCCTTTATCACTTCTGCAATGTCATCTGCAGAAGGATCTGCATGGTCAACCAACCATCCAAACAAGGTTTTCTGCTCCATAAATCGTTTCCTTCCTTTCCCCCCATTTTTATCTCCCTTCTTTTTTGTCAGATCATGACCTTCTTTCCAGCGGATGGTTGTGCTCTGAGATGCTGGATCACCGGATGAACCAAGGTGAAATTCTTTTGTCAAAATATCATTTTCAAAGTATGGATTATCTTCAAAATGGAAATTAATTCTGTACCCAGATTTGATATCATCGAACTCTTCTACCTCCAACTTGGTAAGATAATGTAAGCAATCCTCTTCATCTTCTTCTAGGATTGCTGAAATCTGTGGGTGATTTACAAAAGCAGTAACCCAAAAATTGGGTATCCTCTTAATAATATCATTTCTCTTGTCGAAATACGGTTTCCTTAACTTGTTATATTTCTGTTCAACAACTAAAATTTCTTCACTAGCTTTCTCATTGAGAGCATCTATTTCGTTCTGGCATGCATCTATTTCTTCTAAAGCCTTTTGTGTTTCGGCATCGTAATCCCTACTCTCATCAGCATCAGCAGATGCCCCAGCATCCAATTTCCTCACCTTCTTTGGGGTTGCACCGTTCGACATGTTGTGTAGTAAATACTGCAACGTGCTCTTTGTACTATGCTAACGCTTTCGCCGATTCGACGCTATTCACTCCGCATGCCACTTCCAACGTGTTTCCAAGTATCTAAACAGAGAATATGATACAAAATAGGTAATGGAAGTATCCTTTAAACTATACTAACAGTAAATGCTTTGCTTTTAGATGATAAACTTGCTGGCCTAACCGTAAACTCTGTCCCTATACAAGAACTACAATAAATAAAATTTGTCATCTACTAGATGTGTTAGACCCCTAATATTTAACATATTTATATAAAACAGAGTATATATTACAAACCTGTGCACAATATCCTAAATGTGGAACACCAATACAACGCGCCTTAATAACACACAATACAATTCCTATACAGGAAGTGGAACGCTAAATGGATGTAAGCAGGAATACACGGAATTCACACCGCCGGCATATCACAACTTTCTTCAACAAAAACTTCGATCTACTGTATGAACAATTTGATCACTTATAAGGATTTAATATGAAATAAAACATTTATACGAAATTCTGGTTTAAAGTACGGAGCTCTAATATTGCATAAGGAATTATTAATTATAAATAAGCATTCAAAAGTGCTATGAATTCGTAAACGAACTATTTTGTAATTATGCGCGCTCCGCTGACTGGTTCCGGCAGATTTGTCGCCGAAAATCATGATAGTTAGAATTTATAAAGGGTTTAGACCTTATATTTGCTATAATGGTGATAAATTTTAATCGGTCTAAATCTAAATGATGATGATTATATATATTTAAGTACACTTGTATAGGAATTAAATCAATCTGATAGAGAAATGCAAACATTCATTTTCCTCCAAATTTAGTGTTCTCTTACTTTCACAATAGAAAGTATTCAGTGTAATGATTTTTCCTCCCCCGCCTACGTGAACGTCTCATGGTTACTAGCAGGCTATGGTTGTAACAAAGCTCGTAGGCTACGAATCGTTTTCTAAAAATCATTTAATTGTTTGGTTCAACACCCAAATTCTAAACTCCGAGGCGCTACATCCCTTATAAGGCTGGACCTACCATCCGACAGTTCCATAATCTACCATAGGTAGATGGAAGGATTGAGGGGGTCATGTGGTCAGCACGCCGACTCCCACGATCATTATTGACGACTTTCCTCCTCCGTGGCTCTAAATCCCTGGAGGGACAAGGCCTACCACCCGACCGCTGCGTCATCTACCATAGACAGTTGGCAGGTTTGGGGGGCATGTGGTCAGCATGCCGACACTCATGGCCGTTAATGATGGTTTCCATGACTAGAATTGATGACTTTAGTGACCAAATATTGCTACTTCATTATAAAGTAGCTCAAACAGAGTCACAAGGCTGGATGCACCCCTTTCCGGGCCTCATTACCTCATAAAAATCTGAGGTAGGACCGCAGTACCAGGCACTACCTAAAATATAGTAAACCCTTAAAAAAATTAGACATTGTCCACTGCCAGTAGGGAAACAACAGTGCAATTGCCTTCTGTTCCAGCTGTCCTGGTTTGTTTCCCAGCCAAAAGGGGATTTGCAGAAGTGAAGAACTTATAATGATCTAATGTGGCTTTATTGCATATTAAACTTTTACGTTGACATTAGGGTTGCCACCTTTTGGTAAGGCTAAGGAGGGACACTTATCGAATATATGCATATCGCCGATCTTCATACCTAAACTTATACATGGAACAATTTATTAATAAGAGAAAGCTGGTATATATTCGTTACAAAGCCAAAACTGAATAGGCTATGTAACAGTAACACTAACACTAGAAAAGAAAAGGCTAGCAAAATAATATAAAAAAAATATATATATATATATATATATATACGGTAATGCGTCCCTCTTAGGCAAAATTCGGGACGCTGAGTTTGTTCTTAAAATGCAGGATGTCCGGCCAAATTCGGGACAGGTGGCAACGCTAGTTGACATTCACTTTGGTAGGTAATGTGAAATGCCTTGGTTGGAGCACTTTTAATTGCTCACGGCAGCCATCTTCAACAACGCTATTCATATTTCCAAAAAGTAGGCCTACTAGTAAATATCAGTGTAAAAGTTTATCTCTGTTTTGTCCTTTCATCCCTTCACAACTCATGGAAGGCAATGGGAAACCACCAGTATCATCCTTGCCAAGTTGTGGTTATCATCACATGGCTTCATCTGGTCCAGTGAGCCTTCCAGCTGTCAACTTGCCACCATAAATATTTACAATATCTAAATTTTGAAGTACCTGCAAGAGATCCAACTCCACACAACACCAAACTTTGGACCAGAATTGTGATTGCCAGATGGGGACCTATATTCTCTTAACCTTTGGGTGACTGAAAAAATTGCCTTCTTACTTACTGGATGTGGCTTATATATTTTTGTACGAAGACAGCAGCGTCGCAGGAATTTTACTAAGGGGGGGGGGGGGCAAAATCAATTTCGTACCTCAATTTCAAATGATTAGGCTAAACACATTAATATTCACTTAGTTAACCAGATCATTATTTTGAACCCAAGCTGAAATCAACGAGGCTACAAAGTTTTTTAAGTTAACAGAATACGCCCTTTTGAGCAATGGCCTTGGTGAGATATTATTATAAATACTTATTATAGTTATAATTAGTTAATACTTGCTAAACTCATTATAAAGTAATTCAATTTTTTTAATTCTCCATTCTACAACTGTAGGTTGACAGAGTACCACAAATAAATGAATCCATAAGGCAATCCAGAGGGGGGCAGTTGCCCCCCCTTGCTGACGCCCATGTACGAAGATCTAATCATCAACCTTTAACAAGAATACTGATCTATTTTTGTATGTCCTAATAAGCTATGCAGTGATTGCAAGTTGAATTTGCTTGACAAGGTATAAAGTTCTTTCTCACCACCCATTATAGATCACTATAGATCTTAGCACACAATGTAGCAAGAACGTGTCTATAGATCGCCTCAACATTAAAAGACAATATAGGTTGTAACGAGTGCACCGATGCCAGATCTACTCATATACATGTTCAGGCAGATGTGGGAAACCTCTTAAACAGGCATGAAAAACCTCAAAATTTCTGATATTTTATGTATATAATAATTATTGTAAAATATATACTCATGTTTGCTAGCACAGAGATTCAGGGATATGGAATATTCGCTAACGAATGAAGAGATTTATAATGAGCTTGTCAATCTCAAATACCCCGTTGTACAAGTGAACAGACTATATAAGAAGGATAAAACTCCTATGCCTCTATGCGCTGTAGAAGTAACCAATTCTGATGAGGGACAGAAGATTCTGAATCTAAACAGATTATTACATTCTGTCGTTAAAGTGGAGAAACGGCGTCCTACAACCACAATACCTCAATGTACAAGATGTCAAAACTATGGGCACACAAAAAACTATTGTAGACGAAATCCAAGATGTGTTCGCTGCGACGGAGACCATCATTATAAACAATGTAAGACTCCTCGCACAGTCCCTGCTAAGTGTGTGAATTGTGGAGGTGATCATCCAGCAAATTATAAAGGCTGCACCTACTACCAAAACATGGTATCTAAAAATAAGAGACCAGGCAATCAGTCTAATAATAGGCTAACACCTCAAGGACCTTCACATCCATCTATGGGGCCTCAACACTTCCCTCCTTTAACTAGAGTTTCATCTAATAATCAGTCAAACAATGGATCTGATTCAAATAGACCTCTGTTCTCACATGTGACAAGTTCCTCAAATACGACTTCTCCCACGACTTCCTCTGAATCTTCTTCTTTATCTTCTGCTATATTAACAATATTTAATGAATTTCGTCCTCTCATCACTCCATATATTCCCAAGATCATATCTTTTTTCACATCTTTCTTAAGTCAGTTCCTTCATAATGGCCAGCAGCCGTAGACCATTTTCTCAACTAAGATTACTAAATTGGAATGCCAATGGATTGCGAGAGAAAAAGTCTACATTTACTGTCTTCTTAAACAGACACGGGATTGATATTGCATGTGTCAGTGAAACACATTTACGGAATACTGATAAATTCAAGATCCCCAATTTCAGAATATACAGACAAGACAGAAACACTCATTTTGCTTCTGGAGGTGTTGCAATTTTCATTAAAAGAAATTTAAGTCATCACTCGATTCTACTTCCACCCATACCAGACATAGAAGCTGTATGCATACAACTTTTACAACAGAATAATAAGACAATTAAAATAATATCTGCTTATAAACAACCTTGCAAGAGATTAAGTCCATTATCAATACAAAGATTGTTTGAAGATAATACACCAACGATTCTCCTGGGAGATCTAAATTGTAAACATGAATCATGGGGTTGTCATACCACTACACCAAATGGGCGAAGACTTCTTCAAGCTTCAACAGATTATGGCATTCAAGTCATTGCTCCTCAGGAACCAACGTATTATTCTTTCAATCCTACAGTAAAGCCCGATATTTTAGATATCGCATTAATTAAAAATTTTACTGCTCCCTTATATATGCAACCTCTACCAGAGCTAGATTCGGATCATTGTCCTGTTATTACAACATTTTTTTATGATTCACTGTGCCACAGTACTCCTGACAAATTGCTTACGGGTCCAGTGAATTGGAATGCATTTAAGGAAATACTAGACTCTACGCTACAAATACGTCGATCCTTAAAACATTCACAGGACATTGATGAAGCTACAGAACACATCACTTATGCAATCCAGACATCTATCAAGGCTTCACTAATTAAAAAGCATCCTTCGTCTCCTCTTTCACACCAAATGAAATTACCAAAGGATATTCTCGAACTCATAAAAAAGAAACATCAAGCATGCCATCAGTGGCAACGCTGGCGTCAACCATGGCAACGTAAACAGCTAAATTTGCTCATTAGACAAGTAAAGAATAAATTGGATGAGTATCGATATCGAAGTTATCAACAATATATATCTAATGTGTCAACTTATGACAATTCCCTGTGGAGGGCTACTAAGCAAATCCTTTGTGAGCCTACTATTATTCCACCTCTACGAGACCATGACAAGGTGTACAATAGTGACATAGAAAAATGCCAAGCACTTGCAGATTATTTCGAATCAACATTTGTACCAAACTTTACTTCAGATCTATTGTTCACTTCATATGTTGAAGAAACTTCACTAGCTGAAAAATCATCAGTAGAAAAGCCCATTAATTTTGTTACAATCAATGAAATTAACAACATTATTAAAAGATTACCAAATAAGAAAGCTCCAGGATATGATAAAATTCCAAACACAGTGCTAAAGCAGCTAACTAGGAAATCCCTGGCATATATCGCTTCTCTATTCAATGCAGTTCTTCGCACTGGCTACTTTCCTGCGGCATGGAAACATGCTGAAATTGTGGCCATTCATAAACCAAAGAAATCAATATCTTCTCCAAGCAGCTACAGGCCAATAAGTCTCCTATCGACCTTGTCGAAATTATTGGAAAAAATTATTCTTAACCGCATCCAGAAATATACATCTGATGCTTCTATTATTCCTCCACACCAGTTTGGATTTAAAAGACATCACTCCACCAATCATCAATTGCTGCGACTAACAGAACACATATATCACGGTTTCAAACAGCATGAACATACTGTAGCAGCGTTCTTAGATGTCACACAAGCATTCGATAGAGTATGGCCTGAAGGTTTACTTTATAAGTTACGCGAAGTTGGTCTTCCAATGTACTTACAAGACCTAATAGCCAGTTTTTTGAAGAACAGAACTTTTTCCGTCTGCATTGGAAACCATAAATCTACAAAGCGGCCAATTCTTGCTGGAGTTCCACAAGGAAGCATTTTGTCTCCTACTCTTTTCAGTATTTATACTGCCGATATACCAGATTTGCCTTCTGTGCATACAGCTCTATTTGCAGATGACACAGTGATATATACTTCTCATCATAATATAATTACAGCTACTACACAATTACAGTCTTCATTAGATCTATTCTTACACTGGTTATCAAAATGGCGCATTCAGTTAAACCCCCAGAAAAGTCAACTGAAAATATTTACACTGAGAAGGCCTGAAGTTCCCCCTGATATCAAGATGTATGATTCATCAGTAACCTGGCTTTCTTCAGACAAATCTGTTAAGTACCTGGGACTACATTTAGATCGACGACTGACTTGGCACACCCATATAAACACAAAACTAAATGAAGCTTATGCCCGACTGATGAAGTTATACCCAATTATGAACAGGAAATCGTCTCTCAGAATGGATTATACTCTTTTGCTTTATAAAAGCATACTCCGGCCTCTGCTGCTATATGCATGTCCTATATGGTGTAGTGCATCAAAAACAAAAATTCAGCGTCTCCAAATATTCCAGAACAAGGTTCTAAGAATGTCAGTGAACTCTCCTTGGTTTATTCGAAACAACCAATTACACAGTGAACTCGGTGTACAGTATATTCATGAACACATCTCTAATTTGACTAAACATTTTCTTAAAAATCTAGAACATGTTTCAGGGGCACAGTATTATGGCCTCGGACAAAAGTCCCACAATGCACGGCGACTTAAACCTCGTTTGCCTCAAGATATAGTTCTTTGATTAAGTTCAAGCCTGTGACCATAATTAGCCTATGTCAGATAACTTTAAAGCGTAATTTTGAGTGAGGGGTCAAACATTGACTCACCTCTATAGCGAGAATACTAATAGGCCTACTGTTACAAATCTCCAATGGTTATCACCAATCTGACATAGCAATGTAATGCTGAACGATTGAAATTAAATTAAAAAAAAAAAAAAAAAAAAAAAAGGGATATGGAAACTAAGGTCGAGAGATTACAAGAAGAAGCCAAGGAGATTGGATTAAAGATAAACTCCTCCAAAACCAAATAGATGAGGGTAAACTGCAAGCACGACAATAAAATAACAGTAAACAATGTAGAAATAGAAGAAGTTGACACTTTCCTGTATTTGGGAAGTGTAGTTACAAAAACAGGTGGTGCAGAAAAAGACGCGGAGAGAAGGATTCGGTTAGCAAATGGAGCATTTGTACAGTTATACCCCATATGGCGGAATTTTAATATCTCATTGAAGACAAAGCTTAGGCTATTTAACACCAATGTAAAATCAGTTCTTCTTTATGCATGTGAGACATGGAAAGTTACGGAGGCAATGAGTAATAAGATACAGACCTTTGTTAATAGATGCCTGAGGTGTATTATAAATGTAAGATGGCCTGAAACAATAAGTAACGAAGAACTGTAGAGAAGAACTAACCAACTTCAAATATGTCGCCAAATAAAACAAAGAAAGTGGAACTGGATAGGCCATACACTGAGGAAGCCAGCTGGAACTATAGAGAAGACTGCACTTGATTGGAACCCCCAAGGGGCAAGGAAGAGAGGACGACCTAGGAAAACATGGAAGCGATCGGTAGAAAAGGAGGCAGAGAGATATGGGAAAAGCTGGAAGGAAGTAAAATGGTTGGCTGGAAACAGAGTGTGCTGGAGGAACTTTACTGCTGCCCTATGTTCCACCTAGGAATAACATGAAATAAGTCAAGTAAGTCATGTCTACAAAATTTTACACATGTACCCTGTAGAATGGGTGAAAATTCTACGAGACCATAAATGTTCGTAAAAACCACCGCTTATGAAATTGTCAACCCCTATTATGTGATCTCTATACAAATCTACATTCTTTGAACAATTTTTACCAAACTTTACACACTTAAGGAAGTAAAACATCCATATCGGTCCCAAATTTCCATTGAATAAAATACCATAGAAAAAATGTGTTTAAAATTATTGCAGAATCAGTGGATAAAGGTTAAAAAATTAAAACACGTTTCAACTCTGCCCTTGAGTCTTCCTCAGGTGACTTCTCACACAGTACTGATCATGAAGAAGATTGAGTTTCGTCATGGTAACCATCGATAAAAACATTGTTTCTAAAATATCTGTTTTTCCACTCCTTTGGAATGTCAAACACAGTTCTCCCATTGTGATAGTTTTAAAATACCCTGCTCATAGAAGTCCGTTCAGTTAGAGTACAGCCATCTGCGGACTGCTCTTTTCACTTCTGCATCTGATGCAAAGCATTTACTGGCCAGGAATTTCTTCATAGGACCAAACAAATGATAACGGCCATCTTCAAAGAATGCACACCATCTGGAGATATTGTTATGGTCTATACAGTCGTTCCCATACACGCCATGCATGTTCCTGTGAATTTCACTCAGGTTATGCCCTTTAGCCCACAAAAATTGCACTACACCCTGCTGAAGAAATTCCTGGTCGGTAAACGCTTTGCGTCAGATGTAGAAGTGAAAACAGCAGTCTGCAGATGGCTATATTCCAACCAAACGGACTTCTATGAACAGGGTATTTTGAAACTGGTATCACAATGGGAGAAATGTGTTGAGAAACTTGGCTACTGTATAGAAAAATAGACAAAAGAAGTCCCTTCATGTGTGCATTTGTTTGTAATTGTACTTATTAAACATTTTTGTAAAAAAAATATTGTGCGTTACTTTTCGATCCACCCTTACAACAATATTATTATTATGCAGGATAAAACTGCCAACCTGCGACATCTACAGGTAACATTGGCACTGGGGGAGGGGCTATCAAAACAGTCGTTCAAACCTTGAAGATTTTATTAAATCAAATACTGAAACACACTGCCTGCTCAGTTCACCAGATGTATAACCCAGCCTCCTACACAATAATCATAACCATTAACACTTCACTAGAGATCTTATAATGGACAATTTATTGCACACATTCACACCAAGTGATATCAAACTTCAATCATATAATATGTAGATATATATCTATATAGAACTGTAATAACCACAGAAGTATTTCTTCTCAAAATCACAATGTTTTTTGTTCGGCTGTACAAAATTAGTTGAAGACTCATACACATCTCACAATGAACAATTGGTAAGTAAAATGAGTGGAATGTAAATGTGAATGTAAATGTGGTACATTACACATGAAGTAAATATTGCCTAAAAACGTTGTTCATTAGAAGGGACCTGATTTGTTTGGTAATAATAAAAATGCTACATCTATCTGAGAGTCATTTTAACAGTATTTGTTTTCTGAACAAAATTATCATACATGAAAAAAGTCTGTGTTAACGGAGAAAGGAACACTTCAGAAATATTATAAACAAACAAACAGAAAAGTCAGCTTTAGCAACTTATTTCTGGGAAGAAGACCATGAATTCGAGGATGAAATAGTCAACTAAAACAAGTTAAAAAACCACTAGAGCTTATGGTATGGGAGAAAATATTTATTGAAAAGAACCGCCAAAAACTTCTAAACTTTGACACTTCAGTGGGCATCCAGGAACCTTGTTTAATAAGCTCATCCACCCGCTGCCAGATGGCCAGTGGGAATCAGCTGATGATGATGATGATTGAAATGACTGTTCTGGGTAAATATATCTAATGGTGAAGTTATTGTGCTATTTTCCTAGTAATATTAACATTAAAGTCTGTGTTCTTCGTTTGTTTAGCAGATTACAACCTTTATTTTGCTGCAATGTTCCTCCATTTTCGTACCCACACTATATCCATTGATGTGGAAAAGTAGTTTTCTGCAAAGTACTGAAGAGCTGTGTCAAAAACCTGCTTAGCGTCTGTATGCAATGCTCGGGGAATTGGCTAGTTGTTGTCATCTTTCTCTCTGTCATCTGTAGTCTGGATGACGGCAACAATGATTTGGTCATCATTTGGTTCTGCTTCTGTTGTGCAGTCATCATCTGCCATCTTGATCAACTCACTAACGTCACTGGGCTAGATGCAAAGCCATTGTTTAAACTGCTGGTCTGTCCAAGTCTTCATTTTTGTGGCTTTCTTCTTAGGTGCTATACACAGACACGATTGGAATAAGACATAAACAATGGCAGATGGTGGCATGGTTGGACTAAGCGAGGAGTTGGACCATCAGAGGCCAGACTAATGGGGTTCTACTGAACATTGCTTTTATGATCATTATGTAGTATCTTCGTTCATTTTAACAGCAATTCTTTAAAAGCGGGATGTTCAAACAAGGTTTTCCTGAAGAAAATAAGCTGATAATGCAAGACACAGTACTACGCTACAATAACTTACATCAAGATGTAACCACTGAAACATGTACCAGTAATAGCACCAAAATCAGAAGTTTTAATTCATCAAAAAAATCGGGTCCCTAATAATTAATATCAAAATAAAAGGTATTACTGTAACTCACAGCAGATGGGAATTAAAAAATGTTTCTTACACAGGTACATACGTTTTCTCATGTGTGTTTCCACAATAGCAGATGTGAATATCAACAGCAAAGCTTTTGTTCAAACTCACAAACTCAGCAAGTCGAGTTTTATCAGTGTTCAGAGTTTAAAATAACTTATTTTTAAGTTGACATACACACAACACAACAAGGTAAATCTTTGGCTTAAATTAAACTATGTAAAATTTCCTCTCGAATCATGAATTCATATCTTGCAACAAGTAGGAAATATTCAACAAATACTGGCATGGATTTATCACAAGAACAATTTGTTATAACTGCATTCTGACCAATCTCCATCTGCAAAATATGAAGTTAGTCAGAAATCAGCGAATTCAAATTTTTAACAACTTGGGCAGAAACATACTCAAGTTTAGATAAGAAAGAATACATTTTGCAACTTTAGAATTAAAAATATTTATTCATAAAATAATATGTAACTGTGAATCATGGAACCACTCATAGGCTAATACAGTAATAGACTACAAGTAACTATTTTTTCAACCTCTAACAAAGTTATTAATTGTTTTTACTTTCCTTTAGGAGTCCATTAACCAATACTCCGTACTCAGTTACGAGTTTTTTTTGGAAGTCTATACTGATCTGTGGTAAACACCATGTAGCAAAACATCTAACGCCTGTCCAAGTCTTTTCATTTTACACTAGCCATCGATGTATGGTATGTGAACACTGTCATCTTCATAAATTAAAAGCTGCAGCTTAACTGAGGAGTGAAACATGTTTTATTGCTTAAAAGAGAAAGTTAGGTAATGCCACCCCCTTAAACTGGTCATCCTGTGAGCTGGAAAAAGAATTGCTACTTCCAGTACATCACTATACAGTTGAGTTAGGAACGAAACCCTTAAAAACTAAATTTTGAATGACATACAGTACTTGGAAATAAAGCGGCAAAAAAGGAAAATGTGGTAACATAAACTGAATCTTTGATCACAATAAACAGCATTTTTTCAATGTATCAGTATTAATCCGTACAGGACTTCATAAAAGTGATAACATTACCTGACTGATAACATTATCCGTGATTACATTAAGCGGTGTTCACTGTATTAAGAAGACTCTAAAGAAGTACAAATTATATTTGGTCTGTATACTAGAAACTCAAAGCAGTTTGCGTAATATATAATATTCCTTTAGCTTGCTTAGGAATCATCTATTGCCATTGAGTTAGTATGTTTCCATTTTGGATCGCATGGAATAAAAATACATATACTTCATAGAGTATAAATGTAATTATGGTATTTTATGTTAGAAGTTTTTAAGGTGTAAAGTACAGTTGATACAGCAAAATTAGTGTATTTTGCATTAATGTACTCACACAATTTTTATGGCAATTAGCTAAGGGGAAAAACTTTCAAATATAATTTTAACATTTTTAAACTATTAAGAGATTTGGCTAAACTATAACAAATAAGTTCCTGTAAGGAATCCTCTAAAAATCAAGTCTACCCACCCTTCCCTGTACATATATTCTGAGAACAATATTACTTGTATATAATAATGTGACTTTAGATGAATATTTTATTTTGTCTTCCAACTTTAGTTTTGGTGAATTATATAAATACATGGTTAAGTCAAGATATCTCACCCAGAAATTTATGGTCAGCAATCAATGATCATGCGAATGGTGACAAGCTGGACCACTAAAGGCTAGAGAAGAACACGTTATTGTTGTTGGAGTACTGAAGCAGGTGTACAAAAGGCAACACTTACAGCTTAACATGGAATCCGAATGACAGAGGGCCTCCCATAACCTTCACTTAACACGAATTCTTAGATCTAAAGATGGGGACACCTGTCCAAGGGCTCACTAGAGCTAGCACTGCTTAACTCAGTGATTTGCTCATAAATGGTAAAACCACTTGTCCATAGGAGAGTAATTTCTTGAGGAACAACACAATTGAACCCTTGCCCCGAAAAACAATATATCTGACAAAAAATTGGATGCTGGCATTTTTACGGAAAAACGGTGCATGTGTACTACTGTGTTTGCCTTTGCCATCCAGTGTCAAATTCATGGGTATGTACAGTTGTGGTATGCCTGCAACATTCAATTTACCGGTAGTTGAAAAACAATGCAATATTAACACTCTTCTTTTAATGTTTCTCAAAACTGTTAAAATGTCAGATGCATTGTTTTTCAAGACAAGTTTCATTTATTAACAAATATTACATCCAAGAGGCTGGACAATCCAAATTCAAGATAGAGATTAGGGTACATTACATTTCATTCTTTCCATAGAGTATAAATGTAATTATGGTATTTTATGTTAGAAGTTTTTAAGATGTAAAGTACAGGAAATATATTTGGAAGGGGACATAATAAAAATATAAAAAAAAAATGTTGCAACTATCTGCTTTTTTCATGAAAAACATCAAGGAAAGGACCAGTCATTTATGAAGTTGCAAATGTATTCTTACTAGCCTCTACAATGTTTTTTGTTCAGTTTCTGCATTCATGATTCAATTGAAAATGCTAGTTCACACGTGCAACAGATAATCTAACAACAACAATAAGAATAAAATCACACGTTGCAATATTCAAACTTCAGATGTCAAAGTCTTTCCAACAGAACAAGGGCAATGAAGTACATTTTGCTTTTTTGTTTTGCAAAAGAACTTCAGATATTTGTCCCAGTCAAAAGATTTCTTTAGAGAAGCAAAGGAACCAGACAGCTTCATGATCACTCCACGTCTAACAGATCTACAAAAAAACACAATGGTAAAAAAAGAATAGCATCTTTATGTCAGGATAAATAGCCAAGATAGTGTCATTTAAGAGAACACTACTGTCTAGTGGTGAGCGGAAGGCTGAGCTGGTGGCATAGTGGGGAAAGACATAGACAGTAAATGCAAGTGCATGGTAAGGTAATGGGGGAACGCTAGCTCGGCCTTCAGCTCGCCGCCAGACAGTACTGTACACCAAATTTTCATGACTTCTGAAAAATAAAAATTGTATTTCTGTTAGTAAAAAAAGTAAATTCAATCATGATGGATCATGTGATATTGACAACTGCCACTGCACACATTTTTAACCTATATTTTCCATCCAATTAGGTAACTTACAAAACCTTTCAATTGGTACATAAAAGAAGTGAAACAACACTGAAACTAATCTAATTACTACTTCAAAATTCAAGATTTATGTTAATCATAAAAAAAAACACAAAACATATCCAACAACCCTGGTGTTTCATTACGACTTATTCAAGATTTTGTTAAACATAAAAAACCTTACCCAACAACCTTGGTGTTTCATTACGACTTGTCAGAAAAATGTTACACGATGACCTTGAGGAATAAATAGCATGAAAAAAATACAGACATATTTTTGTTAGCCATTACTAATAATGTTAATAAACTATGTTCAATACAGCATAAGAAGAAGAGTAGGAAAGACATACCTTGAATTTCAGTTAATCGCTAGAAGAGGTTCTCCATGTTTAACTTCATCAACAATTTCAGTTATTTCAGACTGGTCTACAGTTGATGATGACATAGAAGAAGTTGATTCAGTTGGCATCAACCTCTGTCCTTCATCTTTACAAACAGGCACAGGGGTAATGGAGTTGTACAGACCAGTTGATTCTCCTGAAAAACAATTTTAAAATTATCTTTCAATTCTGAAATTAATATACTTCCGACTGTGTAAGAGCAGAATTTTGCAAACCAGAAATGCCAGAATGTTGGCAACTGCAATCTAACCACTTGATACATAATGATAACAATAAAAATTGACAGAAAAAGAGAGCAAATATTAAAAACAGTAATGTTATTTACAATCAAGTGCACAGCATCTCTCCAATATAATTTACAGTGGTTTATGCTTGTAAGTAACCACTCCCCAATCCTGCGCATATCCTTTTTTTTCGAGTTGGCAGATATGCAGCAGAGGCTAACCCTCTACTTAATGTTTTCTTATTCCTCTCATTCTTTTACTCCTGAACCTAAAACTCACCTGTGTTCACAGGTTAATGTTTGAGTGTCAACTTTTGACATCAAATCAATAAGAGTCGTTCTCATACAGGGGCTGGTTTAGACATCAGTTGTAACGCACACCTTCTAGCCGTTCAAATGAAATGATTCCATACTTTAGCCCCTTAAACTGCCTAGGACTGAGCGTTGTTCATAGGTTAATGCATGTGGATGGACATAAATTCAAAGAATGGCTCACCCATTGTAAGTGTGGAATACAAATGATATGGAGATTCAATGCCAATTTTAAACAAATAAAAACATTAGAAGAAACCAGAGGCATCGGAAAGTTTCCATGCACTTGACTGTAAATGGTTTTTAGCACTGGGCCTATCCATAATGTTAACTACACATAAATCTAAGTAAAAATAAAACTTGGTCTTTCATTACTCTTCAATGTAAACATGCCTAAAAATCTTAATACAAATATCAACAATGTTGATGCAACTAAATACAAGTAACAAAAACATACCGATATGACTACAAAAAATTATTCAAATCTCACAAAAGTTTCAGCATCAGTTATGATCATACGATAAAGCTTGCAGGGTAATTGAAATGACGAATGACCCAGTCAAAAGAGATCCAGAGATTTGGATGGATAAGCAAAATTCACCCCACATTCTGTAGAGGAAAACCCAGGTTCCATTGTCTGCATGCTGTTTAAATTCATTTTTTCAACTGTTTTCTGTTTCTTGCTTACGGCTGCAGAGTAATATTCTCGGGAGAAGCTTTTTTACAAGCTGAGACCTTATCAAAGATAAAGTCTGTGAATTTAGTCTTCCATATATTACAGTTTTGCCACAATAAACCTAAAAAAAAATACAGAACAAATTTTTTTTGGAGGGGGAAGTAAAAAAATTTGAACTATTTGGAAATTTCTCGTTGGTTACAGGCTAATAAGTACAAGTCTGCCAAATTTCAAGTTCCCAGCTCATGCGGAAGTGGATAACATTAGTGACAGTGAGCTGGTAATTCGGACTCGTAGATGTGATAGATGTCATGGCTATCCTGTAAGTTTTCCCATACTAATAGGAAAGGTAGAATCACTAAATTTGGCATGTTTATGGCAATTCCTGCCAAATTTTCTGATTTTAGCCGTCCTATAAATCATTAAAAATTACATAATGTGTGGAAAATGTATGATATTTACTTAAAATTTAAAAATCCAACTCTATTTAACGCATAACTGATGTAGGTATGACAAAACATCAAAAGAATAAACTTTACATCTCTCAAAATCCGTTAGATTGAAGGTGCAACCTGTATATGATATGACTTCCTGTTTGGCTACTATAAGTAAAAAAAAAAAGCTATATCCACCATTTTTAAGGACTTTTAGGAGGTTAAAAAAAAATTGAACCTTTTTGGAATTCTCCCTCTGGTTACAGCATAAAAGCTGTAAATGTGCCAAATTTCAAGTTTCTAGCTCATGTGGAAGTAAGTAAACATTTATGTCAGTGAGTGAATCAGTCAGCCATGTGATTTTGTAAGTGTTGCAGCTTCAGAGCCATTCAAGCACAATTTTCAAGATTTTAGACCCTTACTAATAATGTTTACAGGTTCTGAGTACTATTTTGTTTCAAGAGCTTTAAAACGAGCCATAATTAATACCACAGCGATGACTCTACTTAAGAAGATTATACAATATTGAAGTGTGCAAATAGTCCATAATAATGTGGTATAATCAAAGATGCAGAATTACTGAAATTGTTTCCTCTGAATGCAATCCCTACTCCATTAGCACAATAGAAATGTGAAAATGAAAATTAGACGGCCATGCAGTGACACATAATTTACACTGAGGGCTGTGTTCACCAACACAGATAAAATTTCTAGTTAGCTTGGATATCGAAAACTCAAGTATTCTCCACGGTGAATCTTTCAGGTTTCAGCACAACACATGTTATTTCAATTTTCTGACAGCTTGGATTCTGCCTCCTTCTTGCCTGACTCTTTAATTTCTCAACGTCATCTACTGTTGTCCAAAGCAAAGAACTTCCCTGAGAGGAATGCAAGGAATGTGACTGTTACGTGCGCAAGTAAGACAGCAACTAGTAAGAATCTGTCCAGCCACCTGTAATGGTATCCCTCACCTCCTCCTCCGCCATCAAAGCAATATATCTCCTCTCGCCCTTCTAAACAGCAGTGCACCCCACAGGGAAGTTCCCTGTTTTAGACTACTATAATGGGTGTTATGGAACACAGTGGAGAAAAAATGACTGCAGGAATGCATCTTACATGCTGTTAAATTCTAACACTACCAATATTTTAAAAAAAATCCACATGGAATTATGAGTATTACTCATATGAAAAGGGATGTTATTTTCATGTGAAAACAAGACAGAACCAATTTTAACAGTTATAATATTAATAGGCCTAAATTACAGTTATCTGACAAGGTATAATTATTATCTTTCTGACCAAAATGTTAGACTGAGCAAGTCAAAAAATAGTTTAGCTCGATTGCCGTTGCCATGTTCAATAAGTTAGCACAAGGGACACTGACTTGCACTCTAATTCCTTCGTAGAAAATCTCTTCTATGATCTAAAGGAATTTTTCAACTCTTCTGTTAATATCCTTCCATAGTCCAAAATTTTCATATCTTAATAATTCATATTAATTTGTATTGCATTCTTTGTGTTCTATTTCTATTTATTATTTTGTTGAAATGTTTGTAATGCTAGGCCTTAATTGGGATATTTTGTACCTACTTTACAAGTAAAAAAGTACATCTTATATATATAACATTTTATTTGTCATAACATAATATTAAGGCAATATATAAGAATATTATAGGTGAAAAATTCCTCTGACATTGGGACTTGAACCCAGGACCTTTGGTTATCTGTGCTAATGCTCTACCAACTGAGCTATGCCAGAGTTCAAATCCAAGTGTCAGAGGAATTTTTCTCCTATAATATTCTCATGTAATGTCCAACAGAGACAAAAATCTGTGGTTCATGACTGCATATATATCCATCTAATATATAATGTTCTCTCCTTTACATATAACAAAATAAAACAATCTGTGTTAATCACGGGCTGTGTGTATTGGTACAGCATAAAGACAGTAAGCATGCATTACCTCATAGGTATTTATTTCATAATTATTACCCCTTATTACATATAATTTCCCCAAAAACGACAACCTTATTTTATCAATCTAACTCATTTTATTCTATATTCTGCTTCATATTCCTATCACAGTCATCATCTCTCATTCTGATCAGATGTTCCAATCCCATCCATACCATCTTGATGAAGCAATGAACTTGGTTTATCCTGTTTAATGGCTGACTTTTCATCGGCAGAAGCATTAGCTTGGTTTATATAGGACAACCAAGTTACTGTAACTGGTGAAAAGCAAAGCAAATGATATCTCAGCTCTTCAGTCTCAAAACCAAGATGAAATAGATTAGTGGTGTTGGTGAACCCAGCTCTGAATGGTTAAGTTCATCACATCTTAAGTGAAAACAATACTGACCTTTAGTATTAAAAATTGTTAATTTAATCAACATTTGATGTCTTCCATTTTAACATCAACTGTTGTTTCAAATCTAGCAGTGTGTAGATTTTTCTGGAAATATGGATATTAATTATTCACTGTGGTACAAATAGAGAAGTTTCCACTTCAAAATGTGAATAATATTAATGACATATACCATCATAATTTACTCTATTTTGAATTTAACCAACAAAGGCAGGTGATTAAAACTGTTATGGCTAAATGAAAAATCTTAGTTATGGAAGTGCATTTTCACACATTTGAAAGTTAGATAAATTCAAAACAAAATACAGTAATGCATTTATGAAGTTGCAAGAAGATGAGACATTTTGAAATTACAAGTGTTTGTGTTCAGAAGGATGTATTACTGTCTTAACTGGTGCAGTCTGTAAAGCAAATAGAATAAGTTTTAAGTGGTCCCTGAAACATATTCTATTTTAGTCAGTAACTATTACAATTGCAAGCTGAATTTTTTAAAAGAAAATGTACATTGGTGTACATGGTTGATTAAAATAGGAAGTTCACAGAGTGAAGTTATATAATGATACATTAATGAGTATATGATACTTCACTGGTGTGTGTGTGTGTTGGTTGTATATACATATATGTAAGAACCAAACTTGTAAAATGTATCGAGTATGTATGTTGTATGTTTGAATGAATGAATGAATGAATGAACTGATAATTTGGAGAAGATCCTGACCCAGGAAAATTCAGAACATCTAGTGAACTTTGACTTCCCCACGGGAGATGATCTGATTATGAATTTTGTAAGACGATCATGCCCCCCAGCAAGCAGTTGAGTATGCTAAAAATGAAACATGTTTGTTATAAAAATGTCCCACAATCCAATTTGTGGGTTATGAAGGTTGTATCAAATAGTACAATTATTTCTGGAAGTGTACACAAGAGTTCGTTTTGGTCTAATGTTTTGTTACTGTTAACTTAAAACAAACAAAAAACGATCATTAATACAACTGACATAGCAGTTGTTATAATTATATAATTTGACACATTTTCTGCTGAATCTTTTTCATAATGTGCACAGCAGTTCAACGTTTATCTCGGTTGTAATAATGGTTACAGATGGTGTTGTAGTAAATTCAAAGCCATGGTGTTTTTGTAAATTCAAAGTCTGTTTTTAGCGACTGTTAATCTTAGTGACCCTAATTTTTCAATTTATCTTCTCGGTTAACATTCGCTTGACCACAGTGCTGAAAATCAGCTGTTCAGAGGAAGGTGCCATCTTTTTAAGTCGTGCAAGTAGCAAATGACTGATCACTGATTTCATATTCTTGAATAGAAAATCAGGAATGTTCCTATTTTGTTGTATCGAATAGAACTGGATTGAAAATGCAGATGAAACTGTGTGCAACATGATCCAATTTGAAGGTTTGTACAAATCTGGGAAAAAAAATTGGATCGTGATACATCAGATTAACGAGTTGAAAATTACATGAAACTTAACCCCACTTACAGTATAAATGCCTCGAACATGTATCAAATTTTTCCCCAAATTGAAAGTATTCTCTGTTTCCAGATACATTTTAATGATTTTGGATCTCAACTGATTGATCTTTTGATCTGGGAGACTTTTTATTTCTATGAAGGATCATCTTATGAACTTCAAAGTATTGACCCATGACAATCTCATCTCAAAATACATCGAATATCC
The DNA here is from genome assembly GCA_964059195.1 of Ectobius pallidus. Lineage (NCBI taxonomy): Eukaryota > Metazoa > Arthropoda > Insecta > Blattodea > Ectobiidae > Ectobius > Ectobius pallidus. The sequence goes on from CAXKWD010000010.1 coordinate 108,922,511, forward strand.
ACAAGGGGATGCCAAAATTATCCAGAAGACAGTGGAAGTATAGCTGAGGATGGAGTTGATAAAGGAACATTCTAGAGACATGTTTATGGTACTTACCGGTATAGCTTACCATAAGTTAAGTTTTTATGTGATTTTCACCTCACTAAATAATATATTATGACTGCCGGCATGGTCTTGTGATTAGCGTCGCTGATTACAGATCCGTCAGCCCGGGTTCGATCCCCGGTACCTCCTCGGATTTTTCTGAGGTAGGGAGGTCTGGTAGGGGTGCACTCAGCCTCGTGATTCAAATTGAGGAGCTACTTGATATAGTAGTAGTGGCTCCGGTCATGAAAACCACATTAACGGCCGTGGGTGCCGGCATGCTGACCACATGCCCCCCAATTCTGCCATCTGCCATGGTAGATGACGCAGTGGTAGGGTGGTAGGCCAAGTCCCTCCAGGGATGTAGTGCCACGGAGTTTAGTTTAAATATTATATTATATTATATTATATAACTTCACTGTGTTAACTTCCACCACAATTTAGAACTTGGTAAAGTTTTTTTTTTTATTTTTTTTTTTTTATTTTTTTTTTTTTATTTTTTTATTTAGGGGAGAGTTGTTAATCTTTATCCATTTATATGTGACAATATATAAACCTATGTGTGACTTGATGCTTTCCCAGTGTTGAAAATGTATAATGGTTTCTCGGGCTCCTAACTGGGTAAGTAAGAGGATTGATTTCGAGCTTTCGTCAGTTATCTCTGCTGCCATCTTCTGGCAGAAATGAGCTGAACTTGTGAGAAGACAAGAAATGCTAGGTGGGGTGGGGCACCAATAAGAAAACTGAAAGTGGAACAATAAAATGGAGAGCTTTTTTCAACCAATCGGGCTCTCTGCTTATTGTTAAACTTTCTAATTTTCTTATTGGCCTCCCACCATACCTAGCATTTTCTGTCATTCCTATATACCACAGATGTTTTCCCAAGTTTAGCTCAATTCTTCCAGATAATGGCAGCGGAGATAGCTGTTGAAAGCTCGGAATCAATCCTCGTATTCACTCGGCCGGAAGCTTGAGAAACCATTATACAATGTGTAAAAACCTGCTTTAAACATGCTCAGGGATAAAATGAAAACATATTTTAGTTTTTGAAAACTTTGGAAGTACAGTTCAGATATACTGATTCATTACAATAGCTTTCCTATAGTACTTTAAATCTCGCTTACCTATCTCTTGCCCTGAAGACTCACTAATTCCTCCAGTCTTGTTGCCAGAAGCTGAAAGGGCTGCCATTCTTATAGTGATGTTGTCTGAGCTTACACTCTGGGCCCGTCCTGCTGGACGTACCACTGGACCTCCAGAGTTACTATGACTTGTGGTAATGTTCTCAGTACTCCGAGCTTTATGAGCATATGCCAGTGAAGACTCAGCTGTTGATGCCATTATCCTTGAAGGACCGGTGGCTTGTGAGGAGCTCCCACCACTAGCAATAACATTGCCAAGCCTTTGACATGAAGATCTCAAGACAACCTCTGGACCACCTCCGTACACTCGGCGAAAGAATGACCAAAGTTCTTCTGACAACTGAGCATAATCTGAGCCTGAAAAGAAGAATATAACTAAAATGTATAACCTTTTTTTTTATTTATTAAAAATTTAACAAAAATTTTAAAACTTATCCTTATAATAACACAACTCTTGTTCCTTTCTGTTTTGAATTGGTATCTTTTTATGTTTCTGGAATTAACAAATTCTATAATTTTCCTTGTCTCTTCAGTCTTATTCACTTAAAAAATTATAAGGAAAATTTTCTCGACATTTCCCTGCTAATTACCAGGTCTTGAATTCTTAGAAAAATAAATACAGTAGTTATAGTGACATCCAAGGGACCAGAAAATTGTGTCTTCATAAATGAGTGTCATCTTAACCAAGATTCATATTTTCAGTCTAGTGAAATGGAAAATGAAAAAAAAAGAATAAACAAATAAAAAATAAAAAAATTAGCCTTATTTTATTTTATATAAGCCTACAAGAAAATAAAATAAACTACAATAATAATACGAGGGTCATCCAGAAAGTAAAAAACAAATTTGGCATAACTATTTCTCAACGTAATTGCCACCATAACAGAGGGTAGTAAGTACCTGCTATATCACTTTTACTGTCAGTTGCTTATCTTTCTCTTTCTAATAGAAATACAACTATAGAACGCACTGTGATGACAGAAAAGGTGGGTAAAGAATATGCCAGGATGCCAGATTTCAACAACAGATTTCCTAAGATACGTTGGTTACATTGGTTCTTGGAAAATCTTATTGCAAACTGAGGCTAAAATTACGTTATGTGCAAGGTAGATGGGTATGCATTTGTCATATTAAACAAGGCTGAGAAACACATTCCTTACTAGGAATACGTCCATACTACAGAAAACATGACTCTATAGCTAAGTTGACACTAAAACCAATGTTGTTATAACAAAGTTCAACTGTATTTCATTTACTTGATAACAAACTTAAAACTGAGAACTTAAAACTTCTGTCAATCAAAGCACTTACAATGAAATTTCCTAATACCCTGAAGATTGCCCTTTATGTTCTTATCTTTTTCATATACTCACTCATTTTGAGAACTGCCTGACCATTCTTGTTAACCGTGCAAATAGAAGAGTTGTCAATCTGCCCAGGCGGTTCAGGCTCCTTGCCAGTCACAAATCCTTGCCATTGTCGAAACCAGCTCATAGCTATGGCATACACTACCACAGGGCTCTCTTCAGCCTGTTGGAACTCCCTGTTCAGCTGTAAGAACACCTCCAGTTCGTGCTTCACTCTGCGAGCTACAGCTTCTTGTTCTTGCTGGCAAATTGGACATGCATATAAACGATTGCAAGCTGGACCACCACCAAATCTGAAACAGAAAATTCACATAAAACAGGGAACGTTAAGGAAATATTGTGTTATGTTTTCCTATATCTGACTGCCTGCATCGTCTAGTGATAGGTCTTGCTGACTACGGAACCTCAGGTCTAGGTTCCCGATTTTTCTGAGGTAGGGAGGTCTGGAACAGGGTGCACTCAGCCTAGTAGAGGCTCCGGTTCAGTAAGCCATCAATAATGGCTGTGGGAATTGGCATGCTGATTACATGCCCCCAATCATCCCATCTGCCTGTAGTAGATGACACAGAGGTTGGATGACAGGTCTAGTCGTGAATAAGTTTTTTTAAACTAGAGCACCTATACAGAAAGCTAATATTGGGAATAACACAGTGAAGTCTACAAATATTATCCTTAAATGCAATCACAATACTTAGATATTTAATAAAGAACATGATAAGTAGGAATAGATATGTTTCAACATATCAGGTACTTCACAATAGATATGCTCAGCAAGCATTTAAAAGATTAAGTACAGGACACTAAACCTTGCAGTTACCGAAATAAATGTACAGTTGTTGATAAATCTTCATTTTCTCTTTTTTAATTATTGATGACTTGTGATTTATCCATAATGTAATGTTTAACATTATTTTATCAGGAGTTGTGAACCAATACCTGGCCTACAAATTTACAGACTACAGCTGGGATTATCCAGACAAAAGTTCATTGGTTAACCGAGCAAATAATTATCAATTAACTGTAAAAAGAGTTTAGAGCAAGAAAGTTGTTGAAAACATTTTGTCACCTAGATGGATAAGCATGTGGCTGCTTCTGGTGCCTGATACATGATATTACTTATATGGAGGTAAAAGACAAGTATATAGAAGCGTTCAGTACATAGACATAGAGAGAGAGAACTAACTACAAATAATTGCTCGTTTAAGGAAAATCATAAAAATCCATATAACTGCAAATAATATCCAATTAACTGTCAGCTGAAATTGTAAAAATAACAGTTGATCGTTTTATCTTCTCTGCAGTTAATAATTGCCTGTGCAATTAACTGTAATCAAATTATTTGTCCCTGCTTTACTACAGATATGGGACTGTCACGAGCACAAATAAATGTCACTAACCTGGGGTGAGACTGAACCTGTGAACTTTGGAAAGGAAAGCAGTGCCTACAGACCTTACTTGTAGGTTACTCCTCTCATCTCTCATCTAAATATTTTCTGCCAAATCAGAGACTTTTCTTTCTTAGGAGAGGTATCCTATTCTTTTATTTTGGTAACTTTGGGGAAAATACTTACGTGTTGTACAGGTATTCCCACACTGCTTGTGATAGAATCGTGCACAATTGGTTAACGTAAGGCTCTTTTGCAGGATGAACTCCTCCATGCACACATAAGAAATCGGAGTTGTCTATGGGACCTGGCTCTGCAAACGTATTGAACTTGTTCACCCACTGCTTCGACACATAGAACTGCATGAGGCTCGGTTCATGTTGTGATAGTTCCATCAGTTCCACTGCTCTTTGTCGCAGCTTGGCAGCAATGGAACTACTTTTCCTGAAATATTCACATATATCTAGTTATGAATGTTCAGTAGTTTCAATCAGAAAAACAGTTCTGAAAAATGTACGTTGCCTAAAAAAGGGCAATAGTCACAAATCACTATAGTTTGAGGTAGTCTAAGGCCGGTATTCATAGTCGCAATAAGTCGTACTTATATCCAAGTCGGACTTATGACGTATTTACTTTATAAAGTCAGACTTGACAAAGTCGAGCTTATTGGTATTCATAGTCACTAAAGTACAACTTATTTGTCGAAATAAGTCGTACTTTATCAAGTCAAGGGTCCCCCTGACTTATTTCAGTTTAAGCCAGAACCATGGACAGTGATTTTTAGGTCCTTGGCAGGGTTATTAGTATAAACTCGCGCCCCATGATGCGCGAAACATGATGAATCTATCCAAATTCTACAGTGACAATGAATTTATTCAGAGATTTCGTTTCAAGAAGACACAATTTTGGAAATATCAGTCACCTATCTTTCATCGGTATTTCTCTCTGATGGTATTTCATATCGGCCCAAAGCTTCCAAAGCTGTTTTGAATCTCTCTAAAACAATAATTAACATCGAAATAAATGTATAAGCGTACCGGTCTTAATTCTAAACAATGTCCAAGCTAATATATACACAGAATATTGTAAAGAAACTATTGATCAGCTTACTTACACGGTGCATAATATGACTGGATGAACTAAATTCTTTGTTTACAATGCACATCACCGTCTGTATTTTTATATCATGACAGCGAAATACGTACTCAGACGGCTTTGTTTTACATAAAATCTGAAAAAATCTTAAACACGATTGGCTAATTCAATTGTTATGGCAGTGAATGCGTGATTTTTCATATTACTGAGTTCGACTTCAGTATGTGGAATAAGTAGAGCTTTATGAAGTCAGACTTAATAAAGTACGACTTTAAAGAAGACTATGAATACGAAAAACATATAAGTCGACTTGTTAAATAAGTTCAGCTTTATAAAGTCGGTTCTTAAGTCGCCGACTATGAATACCGGCCTTAGTCTTGTCCACCTCATATCACTCACTTCTAACACGTTATCCATTTTAGAAGGACTTAACTTGTGTAAATTGTTTTTCTTGAGTTCCAAGTTCAGGAAAATAGCAAATAAAAGTAGCGGATTAACAAGAAAGATTATACATGATTTCAAGCAGGAGGAGGATCTCACAGATAAACAGGCATATCTAATGCGTAGTTAGTGACTTCAGATTTGAAGTTTTTATCATTTACTAGTGTAAGATCATCACTTTGGCAAAAAAACTTTAGCAGAAATTGTCTCGAAGGAATAAAAGGTTAGCTTTGGTGCATACAATATACTTACTTGTAAAACAATACGTATGCCTCACAATTCTGCACAGTCTCTGGAGATACCTGGGTAACACACTGGTCATCAAATTCGAACCATTGTTCTGATATGCAGTTGAGAGAGTAGCAAGTGTAGTGACCTGCTCCAGCTGTGCCATGATGGCATATCACAGACACCAGGTCGTAACTTGTCACTTGTGAAACACATTCTGAAACAAAGGCAACAAAGTACTTTAAATGACCAAAAATGGCATGAAGTGTCTACTTTAAGAATGTATAGACATATAAGATGTTAGGAAAATTTTAAGAACCATTATATATTTTTCATGTTATCTTTGCTTTTTATGATGACTTGAGTTAGGTAAGCACAGCAAAGAACCTCCGAATTCCATCAAGTAGGTAATATTCCTTTAGCTTGCTTACAAGGAACCCTTCACTACCCTCATATCGAAACATGCCTCAATATTTTTACTGGGTCATCTAGATGCTGTAAGAAGTCCACGCTCCAAAAATTAGCTGCTGGTTTCAACTGCAAGTACCCTAAATCGAACCTGGAAAATGTCGGGTTGAAGCAGTGCAGTGGGAGAAGTTGGACAACCCTTATCTGCAGTTCCAAGTTCCGGATGCGCGGAGACAATTGACGGTCGAAAACAAAACACAAGTGACTGGTGTTGATGCAGTGATTAAAACACAAGTTCATTCTGCACCATGCACAGCAAATAATCGCGTCGTTATCACATTCTTCTTAACACGTTTTCACATTTGTCTGTAGACAGAATTTGATCGCTGAGTTGTATATTTGTTTGCAACTAGACAGAAAACAGAAGTTAGGTTAAAAGCTTGATCCTTTCATTTGCGAATCCAAGCCCATGTATATGTAAACAAATGCATGTGATCTGAACCGCAGCACACATCATGCTTCAAGACAATATAGTGCGGTACTACATTTGATTTTTATATAATTAAAAACTCATAATATGGAACGAAAATTATTAAAATAACAATATTAACTTATTACAAATGTTTCAGCATATTGCGAAACATGGCATTCGTAATATAATCCTTCAGTTTGCAAGTTTGTTGTGAATAATTAGGTGAAAGCACGTGAAAGTTCGAAGGCTTGTTCTGATATAAAATAAAATTGAAACTTGAGATGGAGGTTTAACATACGTAACTTCACTTAATTCAAGCACTAACCTGAACATGTTTCGAGCAAACTTCATGACTCATCATCAGCTATACTCCATTGGAGTATCTCAAGTTTCAATTTGATTATAACTTCACTATATAAACTTCCTTCAAATTCTAGGATTGTTCTGATATGTTTCTGATTTGAGAATTACGCCACTGCCGGAGAACTCCGCTTAATGTACGTAGGCCTAATTATTTCACAGTAATATTCTGTATATATTCTGTACATACCATTATTCATTTAGCACTCAATTTCAGCTTGAACAATGAAATAAGCAAATAAACATGTCTTTGTTTTTAACGCATATGACAGCTGAAAGTAGCCCTCGTGAATATTAATTATTATGGAAGGAAACATGGCCTACTAGAAATTTTTCGTTGTCCGCAGGAAGATGATTGACGTAGGTTAACAGTTGACGAATCAAATACAGATAAGGGCGGAATGATACCAGTGCAATGTTTATATTCTCAAAATGAATGGATGACGTAATACTCCCGCCAGTCAGGGATGTCCAGTCCCATCTCTAGATTACCATGTTATTTTCCCTATATGTTCCAAGATATTTACAGAGCAGTTTAGGGTACTTGCAGTTGAAACCAGCAGCTAATTTTTGGAGCGTGGACTTCTTACAGCATCTAGATGACCCAGTAAAAATATTGAGGCATGTTTCGATATGAGGGTAGTGAAGGGTTCCTTGTTAGGAATTGTCTACTGCCACTGAGTGAGTAAGTAAGTGATAAGAATGATAAGTATCAGTGATGAGTCATGGTAACTAAACATCAAACTAGCAAACTAGCATTTACAATTGCAACTTGGGAAACTATGAATAAATCCAAGCCAAATTGGCCTGACATGGGGCTAGAACCTCGGACCTCTCGAATGCAATTTTGATAACTACCTTAAGAATCATTCATCATGCAGATACTAATGGTATTTCAAGAAATGAAGATATATTGCTTTGTGTCAATTAAAAAAAAAGAACAATAGAACTTTCACTGCGGATTGAAAGGACCACTTAGACATTTTATTAACCTTTTCATTGCTATTGACATACATACGTATTGCCGCAAAAACTGCATAAAGGCTGAGATATAATACATTAATGCCTTATCTTAAAATATGGAAACATTTATCCATGTATTAAGTACAATAAACTCATTAAAACAAATATATTAATTAATTTCATTTTCATTTTCATTTACAATGTTATTTTCATGGCCCCGAACAACAAAACAATAACAACACTTTCTGCTTATTTGGTGATTTTTAGGTTTTATATGATTGGACTAAGTGACTGCCTTAACAATGAACTAGATAATTATGTTCAAATGTTACAATTAGCTAGCAAGGAACAAAATAGTTTAAAACTCAAAAATCCGGACCCTACTTATAACCCACCAGTGATATTACTTGATAAATGCTTATACTAAAGTAAAAAATCTGCTCAGAAAGCGTTAAATAATACTTGCATGATATGCAGGTATTGTGGCTGGTACCCATCTTAAAATAATTTTTATAATGGTTTAAGAACAATAAAAAAAATTACAATATTTCCATGCTTATTGGGAAATTACAACACAGGGGGAAGAGGGATGGTTAAACATATACTGGGTGCAGCAACATAACTTCCTTTTTTCAAAATGCAATAAAACACATTTTAGGAAACATATTTTTTTTTATTTTATTTTTTTATAATGTAGGTAAATGTCTAAAGTTTTGTTTTACACAGTTTTGAAAACCATATCAGGTAGGTAACGCCCCTCATTGCCCATACACTGAATAAGCCGATTTCTGGCGTTTGTCATAACTAGGGCCCGGATTCTTATGTAATTACATATTCTATTCCCTTACTTGTAGACTACTATAAATGAAAAATGTCGGCTATTTGAGCTTCTGTTATGATTATTAGTTGGGTTTCATTTTATATATTTTTACATATTCACAGTAATACTACATATTTTACATATTATGTAAAGAATGTAACATTTTTGTACATAAAATCTAGGAAATCATAAAAAATTATTTAATTTTGTTTTATTTTTCATTAATTTTCTTCTATAAAGAAAACATTTCAGTTGCCAAAAGTAAGGATAATTCTTCTAATTTTTGTGAATTCCAACACAAATGCAAAATACGGTGGTTCTCAATGCCTCAGCTATCTATATTAGCACTTATTGTTTCTCAGAACTTGGGCTATCCAGGTTTGTTGGTCTTTGTACTCTTACTACAAATTGAAACCAGCGAATTAGGAAGGATTACAATCAGGTTTCAAGTAGCAAAAATACCGTTATTTGCACGGTACAAAAGAGTTTTTCTAGGAAGTCTTAAGGCTGAAGTTTGCATAGGGCTTGAGGACAAGAGCTTTTGCTACAATACAAATTTTTCCACAAACTTAAGTGGATTACATTTTTAAAAATATCTGTAAAGCATTTTTACTATGGGTGTAAATTGGTAAATCATTTAAGTTGCATCCACTGTAAAAATTAACGGTAGCGTGTAGAAGCTTGTGTGAAAATTTTCATCTATTTATGGCATTGAAAATATGAATTTTAAACTACATATATTTTTAATATTACATATTTTATTACATATTTCCCTGATATTTACTACATTTTTATGTACATATTTTTCACTTTGATATTACATGAAAATCCGGGCCCTAGTCATAACCCTTACCAGCATAGCAGCGAGTATGTTAGCAATTTCTGCCCAGGTGATGGCCTTCAGGTCTTGTATGCTCCTTGGACAGTTGACATAAACACGGAATTTCAAATAACCCCACAAAAAAAATATTGCATGGAGCCAAATCCGGAGAGCGGGCAGGCCGCTCCAAATCGCCCCATATTGAGATGAGATGCTCCAGGAAGTGTTCCCTCAAAACTGCCATCGATGTCCTTGAAGTGTGAGCTGTTGCTCCGTCCAGTTTGAACCAAATGTCCCTTAAGTCCAATTCATCAAGTCGTGGGAAAAAAATTCCTCCAACATGTTCACATATCGAACACATGTTTTCACGCAGTACGCCGTGGGGATCGCAAGATTGAAGCTCTCACTGCCTCAATGTTCTCAAGTGATCTGATGGGCTGAGGGACTCCAGTTTTTCGTCTTGTCACACTCGCGGTTTGCCTGAACGTAGTGACCCATGTAACAGGGCCCAACGGGGCTAAGTTAAAGCGATTTTGGAAGGCGCACTGGGTTGCGACCACAGAACATCCGTTTGAAAAGTAGGCCTCGACGACAAAGGCACACTCCTCACTGTTCCAATGCATGATGGCGACTGACGTGGAAGGAAACAAAACTTTAGAACTATGCAAGTCAAATGAGACCACTTCTGCCCCGCAACGACCCCTACAGCCTGAATGGCACACATTTCAAAAAAGGAAGTTATGTTGCCGCACCTTGTATATTAAATAAGAAGTCAAAAACAGAATGCGGACGCTGATCAAGTGGCACCTCGCTTACATCCCATAATTCACACTAACACATCATAAACAACTCTGGATCAATAACATAAAATTAAATAAAATTCAGTATCCATACCTTTATGTAAATATGGCCTCATATCAAGTCCTTCCAAGGGAAATGCAACATAGCTAGAAATCTTTGCACTGAACATCAATTCATGGCGAAACCTCTTTAAATGAATACACAGGACTTCAGGTAGCTCCAATACTTTTGAATACTTCACTCCATTTCTTAGTTTGTTGCACTTTTCACAGCTGTTAAAATATAAATAATGCCAGAATTATAATTTTTGCACAGGAGTTTACATTAAGTTCAGGAAAGGTTAAAATTATACCGTATTTTTTTAACTACAAGATGCTCCAGACCATGAGATGAACTTTGCTTCTAGGATGGAAGTTTAAGAGAAAAATAATTTAATATAATTCTAAATGAAAATTAATGGAAGACTGAAAAATACTTTTACATCTTTGCACCCTCAGTACAGTATGTGGCAAATGTAACAGAACAAGGCAGTTTAGAGGTCACTGCTTTCATTTAGACCACCCCATGGAGAAATCACCTTTCGTAAGAAGAACCCAATCACGTTGTATATATGGCTTTGCACTATCTCATTTTACTATGATTATATGTGCACTAATATACAATAGAACATGAATACAATATGTGCCACAATTTGCAACTACCTAATCGTTGATTTTGATTACGGTATTACCAACAGTATTTACCATAACTTATTTATTTATTTATTATTATTTTTTTAACTTTAATTTGGACCATTAGATGCACTAAACTTTCAAAGCTTGTTTTCAAGGTAAAAAAAGTGTGCCTTAACATCGAAAAAATACAGTAGTTTGAAAAGGTATTTGCATCGTGGACAACAGCTTCATGTTAGCAGGGATCTTAATAACCAGATTGAGGTAAATTTACATTAAAGCTAACCCTGAAACACTTCTGTCATTAGGTGTTCACTGAATATTTGGGACTCAGGAAACCTGTGGGTTTGTATAGTTTAGAAATCTATATCAGTAGTGAAAAAACACAAACTAGATTTAGTTGTGGATGACTGCCTTCATAAGACTATGAATTTGCAATGGCGTCTTCTTTTGGTGCAAATACCTTTCAACTGTCATGTCTTCTGCAAAGCAATCAGCTGGGTGAACAAATAAGTTCTATCTCAAAGAATTTAGTTTTCACCAAAGCATTCAGAAGAAAAATATGAATGCCTTTTTACTTGTTCCAATGGTCACAGTTGGTTAATGCTTCACTTGTACTTTACTAAGTAATAGAATTACCCTACGTAACTACCATTGCATTCAGATCTCATCTTTATCCACTTAATTACATACACACTGGTTAAATATAATAATAGCTCACAGATGCTGTAGCACTTGATCTTCCTGTTGCATTGTACCAGTCATGGCATCATCCCGATCGCTAAGCTCGTAAGACTGTGAGTGAATTAGTAGTGGAATGTGACCCTTATATAGTTTTCCTGTCCAATGCCACAAAAGAAGTTCATGTGAGCACTTTAATGTAACAAAATTGATATCAACATTTCAATCTTTTAAATCTGATTCATTAATTTGAATATTAATATAACTCTGAATGATTGTAGAATATTTTAATGGCTTCCCTTAACAGATTTTAATTATTACCACAATAATTAACATTACATCCCTAATAAATGAGTCAATACTGAAATGCAAATTTTCTAAATTACTACATGACTAAATAAAGAAATATATTACAAAATATTAGTTTTAAATAAAAATATGGCTAGGTAGAATGGTAATAGCCTAAATAGGGATGGGGGAAAAAATCAAACTTACAATGTCTTATTGAAATAATGAAAATCAACTCTATAAATCTGAAGCTTAACACTGAATGTAAAAAGTATGACCATTACCTATACATGTTGTCTCCTTTCAGTTCATCGGCAGAGAAAAATGCTGATAAGCAGTCGTGCAAACTGACGGTGGGGCCCCAAAACCAGCTACGTATCCATTCCCACAGCCAAGTGACCCATCCCTAACATGGAAAGAAATGAACAAGTTACTACACTCTCATGAACTAAAATTAAATTAAACTCCATGGTGCTACATCCCTGAAGGGACTAGGCCTACCACAGATTGCTGTGTCACCTTACAGCCACATGCTTAATCTTCACTTGCTTCGTCACTTTAATTGAAAGCACTTGCATAAATTATGTAAATATTCATGCTATTATTCATTCATGCTTTAATTTTGTACAACATGATTAGAAATTTGTATTAACTCGTATTTTTTAACGGCATGAAATAAAAGTAGTGATTATGAATTTACACAGACTAGACTTCCTCCAACTAGAGACGGAAGTCGATGTAAATAAAACCATGTGATCACAGGATCTTTTCTTAATTCCATTGGCTAAGATTTGCTCTTGAATGTTACATACCTTCCACTTTCTTGATTGTATTCTCTGCAAACTATTTAATCATCGGTTAAATAAGAAAACATACTTTTATTCTTTGCCAGGAAACGTTCAGATTTACATTTAATATCACTATTTTAAAGCAATACATCAGTTTACATGGTGTGGTGACTGCACTGCTCTATAATTACTGGTAACTAAGGTCTAATGTTTATGTAATCTTAAATAATACATGCTTAATATTTTTAAATTGGAAGACTTGCTTTAAGCACAAAGAAGAGTCATGGCAGAACATGTTTCACCCTCTTGTTTTGCAAAACACAAGAAAGGTAAGACATTTAAAATGTTGTGGAAGGTATTTACCTTTCATCCCATGAAACTGTGAAACTGACATCAGAATACACCGGTATTGTTGGAAACTAGCATCCAAGGTATTTGTAAAGAGATGTCAACAGTCCTTGCTTTAACGAAATTTTAAAAAATTAAAAAATAAATAAATAAAGGATCATGTGCTAGGGAAATGCTGGATGTAGAATGATGAATTTGTAAATCGGCTGTGCTCAAAATGTTTTGTGAAAGAAGAATAAATAATGTGGGATTCTGAGGGGTAAGGGATAATAGTGGATCAATTGGGGCTGATTCACTGAATTCTTTAGAGACTGACAGTGAAGACACGACTCTAGATGGGATGTGTCCTGTGTGTTGAATCGTAGATTGATTCTGTTTGTTTCTCTTTGGCTGCAGTAAGCAGTTTGTTTAGGCAAAATTGATGCACCACATCACCATGGAGGAATATGCTTCCGTAACCTCAACATTTGCTGACGAAATTGTATGTAAAAGAAAATTATGAAAATATGAATCAAGATATGTTAATGATTCATTAATAACATTCAAATAAAACAATTTTTGCTAGGACTTAAAAAAAAATTGCATTATTACACGAATCTGCATTATTTCAGAACTCTTAAGTGTGTCTTCCAGGAATATATGAAGCAGAAAACAGAAATCATGCAAGAATCTTCTGAAGTGAGAACGGATCACATTAATTTGTTCTGCAAATTTCACTGTTTTCTATGCGTAAAGAATCATCACAGTTGGTTAATTTTTTGGGGTAACCAGTTTCATATGGCCACTGTGTACAAAATTCTACCAGAAGGCAAATTTTTTTTTGGTCACATAAGTAGTGTCCACTAAACTGTTGCAACACTATCAGATAGAAGACACATGATTGGTTCGTTATTTGTATAAAAACCACGTGAGACTATTTCTTTTAACTAAATAAGAGAAAATAATTATTTAAAAGTACAGTAAAACCTCTATATAACGACCATCGCTGGTTCCACGAAAAAGTGGTCTTTAAGAGGGGTGGTCTCTTAATAGGGGGAATGCATTTTTATGTCTTGAAACTGAAAATACAATAGGATAAATACGGTACACTACAGTAGGTGTATTATGTAACACACAGTTGATTATTACTTACTTTTACTGTATTTCAAATTGCAGCACAACAACTTTAATCTATGCAGGCCAAGAACACCGAGCTTCTATTTACAGTATAACGGGGTAATGTTTTCCAGGAAAAGAAAGACACGTCTATTTTCCCTAGATTACATTTTGCTTAGAGACAATGAAAGGGACTCGTCCAGCATGTTTCTTAGAATCGAGAATTTCAGAAACCCCCTCATGTCCAATGAATAAACGTTTTCATAAGAAAAAGAATTACCCCTCCGAGTCACTGCGATCATATAGATAATAAAGGCATGAATTCTTAAGGGTACTGAAACAAGCAGGCTTACTGTAATCTTACTGTAGGAGATTGGAATGTGTTCTGTACAGTACTTGTATACTGTCTACTGCAAGGTATTTCCCAGAACGCGAAAGGGAAAATGGCCCAAAGCATAGTTCAACCATATTCACATTTCTGTCCATCACTCTTGTAAAAGTACTGTATTGAAAACTAAAGAGACGTCTTGCAGTGCCCACATCAGTATTTCTGTTCAAATGCTGTTTAATGCCTACCATTTGAGTAAATATTCTTTATGATTTTGGTTGTTATAGAGGAGTTTAACGAAAATGAAACTCTGGTCGTTGGTAGGGGAGAGGGGGTGGTCGTTTAATAGGAGTACAAATAACATTGGCCTTATGGGTTTTACCGTCGGTTCCTAGAAAAATTGGTCTTTAAAGGAGGTGGTCGCTAAAGAGGGGTGGTCTTTAAGACAGGTTTTACTGTAGTAATTAACTGTAAAAGAATGAATTCAAACAAGTAGAAATTAGTATCTGTAGCAATATTTATATTGAAGTAGAAATTAGCTTTACTTTTTACCTGATCACCTGCATACACATCTGAACAAGCAGATAAGCCTCCTTTCTGCTGTGGCGTTATTGTTCCTTGGTGCAGCATATGTATATGGTCTCGGCTTGGAATAGGTAACGAAAGATCCTGGAATGTCTCTATGCGAGTCGATATCTGAAAGATCAATATTTATTAAAATAAAAAACTACTAACATTCCTCCAAACCAAGCACCAGAGAAAAAAAGTTGGGTTACATTTATCTTCTACAAGAAGAAATGTCGTGTTAGGGGGCTTTCACAATGAAATAGCAAATAACACATGCACACTGATGTCTTTTCATTTGTTTTGAAAAATTCAGACTATTATAACAAAGATGGCATGAAAACTGCCAGAAAGTGAACAATTTAACATCTACCTTTGTGCAAACTGAGGAAAAATATAATGAATATATGATACCACATTGAAAGACTACACTAATCACAATGAACAGAAAAAAGTCTGGAACAGATTATTGTAGAAAATTCTCTCTTCTACAGGTATAATGTACCTAATATTTTTTATTCTTAGAATCCGTTATTTCGATTGGCCTAATCTATCTGGTAGCACCAGGCTGACTCAGTCCCCAAATGAAATGAGTACCAGAAGTTATCCTGGGGTGAAGGTGCTTGTGTGTGAAGCTGACTATGCCACCTATGTGTGCAAATTGTATAAAAATCCATGACCCTTAACTTCCAGGAATACTTCTGCTTTTGCTCAATCTCCTTTTAGCAATAACGATACTACAGTGATAATAACTACAGTCGTCCCAAGCAAAGAAACAATTTCTGACATTTAGAGCAAAGCATGTGGTGGATTTAAGAATAGAAAACAATGTTGCAACTTATCCAACATCCCGCTAAGAGTGAAAGAGAAATCACTACACATTTCTTACATCATACATTAATGAATACTAATAATAAAAGACATACTGAAGTAGATAATTACATCAAGACGAAATGCAAACAGAATAACTAGCAAAGCAAATCATTGTTACAATGCTACAAACACCGTGCAAACTCTTCTGTTGATCACATGGTGAGGGAAGAAGGATAAGTAATAAAACTAGTTTCTTCTAGCAGAGTACTGGCTCATCCAAAGTTCAGGTGGACAGAAGGGTGTAAGAAAAACACATGGGAGAACTGTCAGAAGTTCCTTTCCCTAATATGGCTGTAACATCGATTATGTAACTAGTGAGTGGAATCACACAGTGAAATGGTAATAAATTATCAATAAACACACTAACAACACATGTACTTCACTAAGTGGGTCGAGATCCACTAACAATGAAAACAATTAGGTTCAAAGATAAAACTCCTTTTTAGTGAAGTACCGGTATGTTTGTTAGTGTGCTTATTGATAACTAACATATCTTCTCTTGACAAAATCCTGAAAGTAACTGAGATATAAACTTTAGAGCTGCAAATTGCATATACTACTTGAGTATGAATGCAAAACTGAAAGCTATGATAATCATTAAGCAACCTGCACCAGGCCATGCTATATTCAGTTATAAAACTGTTACATATAAATTTCAGAGATGCCACAGGGGACAAGAATGAACATTTAACAAAGGACACTTGCAGTATTATGATTTTAAATTTTCAAGTTACACATTAGGGCCTTTTCACATTGGGTCACTTGTGACAGTCAACGGTTTTTACAGTGAACATACCTGGGTCACTTGTGACGAGCAGTTAGTATTGCCAATAGTAGCTACATGATAAAACAATTTGTAATCGCTTTTGACATCCCAAATGGCAGGTTGACATTTCACTTCACTTATAAAATCTTGCATTGTTGGCAATCATAAAATGCAGTGACCATCTCAAGTGTCCCAGTGTTAAAATCCCCCATTTAAACCAATGCTTCTTCACCAGTGACCAGTCACAAGTAACCACCACATGTGTATCCATGAAGATACTGTTTATTAACCACCACATGTGTTCAGAGTCAGCACTGCAGCATCACTTGTGTTTGGGTGGGTCATCGTGGTGACCGAGTACGAAAGCTTCTTCGCCTGTGACTGTCACAAGTGACCCAGTGTGAAAAGGCTCTAAATAATGTACTTGAAACTTATAATCGACCTAAGACATTAAAAATCTCTATACAGAGAACTGTTGACAAAATGTTCGAAACCTTACCAATTACATTGTGAAAACTTTGAAACTCACCCTATCACAGGTAAGGCACTGTACAGAACTCAGAAGCTTCCCATCAAACACATCAGATATAATGGATCGATGCTTTACTGGTGCCTTCTTCCCTCTTGATGTCCCTCTGTTAGGGGAACCAGGCGTAGAGACCTGATTAGAAGAATTAGGGCCAATTACAGGTGTTCCAACAAACTGAGATCCCACACTTCCAGAACTGGAATGAACTCCTTTGGGTCCTCCAGCTGTTAGCTTAGAGCGTATTCTTTCTGGAGGTGGCGAAGGTGATCGTGATAACCTACAAAACAATTATGTTCCAGTAATATTAGCTATTAGTTCCCCATGGATATTTGGCTAGTATATGGAAAAAGTGCAATGCACTAACATCACTTTCTATACATTCTTACTATTCTTGTTTGTTAAAGTTATCATCAGAAGACTTGCAGGGAAAGCGAGGCTGCTTCTTAATGAACTGCCTGCGAGTCAGCCACAACC
This sequence comes from Ectobius pallidus, assembly GCA_964059195.1. Taxonomy (NCBI): domain Eukaryota; kingdom Metazoa; phylum Arthropoda; class Insecta; order Blattodea; family Ectobiidae; genus Ectobius; species Ectobius pallidus. The sequence goes on from CAXKWD010000010.1 coordinate 108,940,302, forward strand.
ATGATATGCCACCTTCAATTCATGATCTGGAAAACTTTCAAGTCATCTTACTCTTAGTATTGGTAGCTTTCATTTTGGTTTTCAGTTCCAAAAGATTTTCATAATCTTTAACAAGAATGCTATGTTTAAACAGGGAAAGGGGCAGAGAATCAGGGTCAGTATGCAACAAAAGAGATGCAACCTTTCCTCAATCTTCCCCAGTTCTGATATAATGCAAATTTTCAGAATATTAAATCCTACCGGTATTTTAATGTTTCTCATTTCAATACAATGGCTTTTTCCTCTCTCTTTTTCAAGATTAGAAGAGGAATCCACTTTACTAGTGCATTGAAAGTTGAAAATTCATGTAGGAAAAGGGATACAGAAATCTCACTATTGTCTGGTCTCTCAGACTTTGAATCTTTTATTTACTTACAGCAGTAATTTTATAACTGGTCAAATTCTTTTGACATCTTTGTACTGTGCTCTCTAAAGAAATATTTACACAGCTACAACCTTTAATCTGTCTACTGACTGAAGAAGACAAGCCATACACTAATAAACAAATGATTAGAATTACAGTACCCACACAAAATGAATGGTAAAACAAAGTTTATTTACTTATTTTTTTTGTTCTGAGCTGAAAAAGTGCCGAGGTGAGGGGAGCTGTTATTGCATGCAGTATGAGAGAGTGGTTATCGTAGAAGGCGGTGAGTTTAAATTGATGTCATTTCTGAAGGGTTGCCAACTAGTAAAAAATATAACAGTTGTAGTTTTGCAGAAAAGAATGAAACTGACTGTAGTTCGATTTTCTACCAGACAAATAAAAAATGCAAGTCAACTCTCGCTACTAAAGATTTTTTGTTACAGTAGACCAAACCGCTGGAGAAATGAATTAAGTTATTTATTTCTGTACACACGCTCTCTCTCCCAGTATTCAGAATAAAAAATATGTTTAAATTCCGTAGCATTATTTATACATGTACTCGAAGATGCAGTTTTGACATGTTTGAATGGAAACAATACAGCAAAATTCCTTTCACGTAAGTCTGCATGTAATTAATACAACTCTCTAGCAAAATAATTAAAACTGATTTGTTCTTTTCTTCGACAGATTTGGTTTAAAACACATTAAATTACTTTTCCTTTCCTTTCATTTATTTGCTTTACTGTTTATTTGCAAAAGTCCGATATTTCTTGGTTTAATGATCCTCACTTTCAACTTCATTGTCACTTATATCAATGACTTGCACAACACCAGTAGGCCTACAGTCTTCCTAATGTCCCTGGACATAATTCTGCCATTTTGAAAATAAAATAAAATTTTGTAAACAGTCAGAGAAAAAAAAAAAGGTTATGAAAATTGATTTGGGATAGCAATACTGGAACAAGCCATGCTCTTCATTTTTTCAAGCGAGGCTTTCTTGATATGGACTGTTTTCAGCTTTATGGAGTGCTTAACTCAAGATAAAGTGCTTAGCTCAAGATAAAGATTTTAACTCAGAGTCATTTCACATGTGTGAGGTTCTGTGGGTATACCAGGAAGCCATGTAACTATTGATGTGCTTCTGTTTACTATTGTTCATATATTATGGCTTCTGTTAATTTATGATATAGAATGAAACAGCGATGAAGAATCATGGTCTCTCAAGTCTCTTATGAATCATGGTAGGTAAATATCCAATACGGCATTTGTCTTTGTGCCTGAGGAAATCCTGAAGGCAAGTCCAAGATAAAACGAGCCATCTGGCTCTTTGGGACCTTTATGATAGCTAATAAATAAATAAATAAATAAATAAATAAATATTTTGACCAGCTTGGTCAATACCTAAACATTTAAAAAACTCAAAGTAATTGAAAAATCGTTGTAATTTGATGGTTTTGTGGTTCCAGTTAGAGATGTGTTGACAATAACATAACAAAGGGTTTAGAAAAAAAATAACAGGGGGAGACAGCTAATTATGGCAAAGCGGAATTAACGGTTACTTCACAATAATAATAGTCTAGCAAGAAGTAAATGAATTAATATCTCAGATGATTATGGATACAAATTCAATCATTTAATTTAAATAGGAAATCGATGAAAGCTAAAGTAATTAATGATAATACAATAATGAGTCTGGATTTGTAATACTTACTTCACTTAAAATCACTTTTTCTCAGACTAGTTTTGGGAAAACCTTATTCTGCAAAAAAAATTTCCCCGCACAAGATATATTCCAGATTTTTGTTGCAAAAATCCCCCTTAGAAAAAATGTGTCCATTACAAGCATAATTTCCACCACTCGTATTCTATATTTTTATCTTAATTTCTCAATAACCAAGATTTTCATTAATCTGAGACTTCTGCTCCCACCAAATTTGCAGAAACCAAATATTTCTAGCCCTACCTTTGAAAATAAGTTTGTCTGCAAAACTAAGGTATCAACTTAAAATATCAGACATTTTACCACAATACTTACCTGCGTTTGTTTGTCTTTTTACTTCCACTAGATTCACCTCTCTCTCCTCCATCACTCAATGAGCTTCGCTCACTGACACCTGAATCACATGTCTCATACTCCCCTTCTGACTGACTTGATACGCCACCTGAAAGAAACATAATCATCCCATTAAGAGTTTCTTTGTAAAGTCAGTTGTTTTTTATATGAGAGATAATTCTGGAAAGTCACTCTTTACCGTGGAATTGCCCACCTCCTCCATTTCCATCTTCTCTCTCATCCTGATCATCTTCTTCATCTGAAATCTCTTCCAAAGAGCCAGAATGCAAAGACTTCCCACTCTGAGATGTTTTGTCCGAACCTCCACTAGGCACTACGTTTGACACTACTGACTCTTGCAAAGGTTCCTTCAGTTCTTCATGAAGTTGATCCATAAAGCACCTTAAGAATTCTTGTGTATCATGCTGCTGATAACCTCTAAACATCGGATGTACCTGTGAAAAAATACAATTGAAAATAACTATTCAGATTGCTTCACTGCAAAAGGGCTATTATTGACACAGCTCACTGTACCATCAGTTTTTTTAAAATACAATAGTACATAAAATACATCGAACATGTCTACAAACATTAATTATCAAGAATTTAAACTGCCCTCAAATGAACATTTTTAGAAATCATGTGTGTAATTGATCCTATTAGCAACTCTTTATCATATCTGTCTGCCTCTTGACAATCATGCCCAATAGCCGAATACAAATTAGATGAACTCTTTTTGAGTGCTGAGTCATTCTGTAGTTATCGATACTCGTGACTGATTACACCAAAGACTGAGGAATGTAGGCTATTCAGTGATCATAATACCACTCCTTTTCTGCTATCACTGTGCTGCGTGTATATTCAACAGTTTTGTATTTTATCCACAGCAGTTGGCTCTTTTGTACATACAAATTATGCATATTTTTTAGCAACAAAGAGCACAGCATGCAGAGTGCCATAGCATCCCCATAAGGATAATTATATAAAATCTTTTATTTTGCAAAATATTCATGAAATAGAAGTTAACGATTAATTTACCACAATATACGCTCCCATAACAGGATGGGGAGGAATTTTTTTTTTAATGCTCTTAATCTCTTGATTTTATTGTAAAGGCATTTCATAAAAATCTGTTTTATCAAAGCCATTATACTATTCATCTAATTTAATTTTTCTTGGATTTAAAGAGTCAGTATACTTACATTTCGTATACCATAGAGTATACAAGAAGGAACAACATAACCGGGACGTTTCCGATGCCACATTTCTTGCACCAGTCTATGATAGCTCCTGGACAGTCCAGGCTTCTTATCTCCACTACGGTTCAATAAAGCCCCACCACAGTCTAGGAAGAACTGTGTCAAAGGTGGTGTGTTAGACAATGCCTGGAGAGCTGAGTTCATGTAACAGGTATTGCCTATGTTCTGCAATCCAGTTAAACCTGCAAAAAGTTAACACTGGGTATCAACAAAAAATAAAGATGTCAGATCCACAGATGTCGTAAAGCTTTAATTATGCAATGTATTTATTTAAACAACTTAGAATTCCTTTAAACAATTGACAAAGGTGAATTTTAATTGTATGTAATTTTATATATACCGGTAATTGTATAAATTTTTGGCAAGATAACACTTTGCGACGCAACCGGCTCCCCTTTCCATCGGCCCGGTTGCCTTCTCCGCCAGGCAGGCTTCCCCTCCGCCTGCCGCGCATCGTCCCACGCGCATCTACCCCGCTATTGCTCTTGCCGGCCGCTACTAAGCGCCGGTAATGCAGCTTCCTGTGTTAAGCCGCAGCTTACTCTAATGATTGCCTTGCACCATACATAATATTTCACAATTTTTAAAAACGATTATAAAAAACAAAATAAAATTTCACGAATTATATTAAAACAATACCCTTGTACCAAACATCATATTTCACGATCTTTAAACACCGATTTGAAAGAAAAAAAAATTCACAATATATAAAAAATTGAAATTTACATAATATTTCCCAATTTTAAAAAACGCCGTGTTAATTGATGCAGAAAAATTCCCTTGCACCAACACTACTCTTTTCATAACAAACAAACCATCTCAAAATTAGAAAACCCGATTCTTGCGTTAACACTCGCTAGCGCCAACTAAATTAGATAACTAAAATATACCGGAACTTCCTTCAGTGCTCAACTGTCCTTCGTGGCGTAACGGATAAGTCTCTTGGCTACGATGCTAAGGGTCATGCGTTCGATCCCCGTTCGATCCAAAATTTACTGTTAGGAATAGGTCTCGAATAGGTAGGTAGGGTGAAGAGGAGGTGAGAGGAAGAGAGGAAAGAGACGGGAAAGGAAGAGAAGAAGAGAATAAAGGAAAAATAATTATTTTTCTCTTTCACCATTTCCTTACTAGATGTCGCCACCGTCGCTACTCTCCTAGTAGTTCTAATGCCGCCGCTAGGTTTCTCCCCACCCAAAACCCCTACTTTCCACGCTGTCCCGTTAGAGTAGTAGTGGTGGGGGGCTCGGGTGGGTCGCAATATGTTATTTTCCCAAATTTTTTTATGATCCAGATCAGCGTTTCCCAACCTGTGGCCCGTGGAACCCCAGGGGATCGCGAGAGATTGAAAGGGGGTCCACGGGAACATTTTACTTTCATTAAACTTTATCTTATCATGTTGTTCACACGTGGGATATTTATAATGTATATTTCAGGCTCTTGAGACCCATTGGTTTAAGTAAAATTTAGTATGAATGTTGGTAACGTTACTGCTTCCGTTTGTGAAGTAAGAGGTGAATAACTGGACCTTTGCATAGATTTTTCAAGTATATTTTCTTCTGGCTGGTCAATCTATCTTAAACCCCACCAAACCTATCCCTCTTTTTCGAGTGAAGTTGGAGCACGTTGGACCATGTCTCTTATTCACTTCAGTGGCAAAGAGCAGAGTGAACAACCTGTTTCTTTAGTTCTTTTCTTTGCAGTGAATATTTACAATATACAATTTGTGAATTTTTCTGAAATTATCCTGTTTCGATTCAGACATACAGAAGTTAACGTCTGAAAAATAGCGTAAGCCATCACATTAGGCGAGTGTTAAATCCACAACATCAGGCAGAACGGGTATGATTGTATATTTCGGAATATCCATTTATAACCATATGGTATCATCATAAATGCCACTTTTAATTATACAAAATTGTAATTTAACCCTTCATTTTTATCGTAGGTTCTATGTAAAATATATTTAAAAAAATCAATCTTTTCATTTCATGGGGGGCCACGGAGAATTGACAGTCGCTATAGGGGGTCCACGACATCAGAATGGTTGGGAAACCTGACCTAGATGAATACAAATCTTATGTAAAACACATTAAGCAACTGACAATATTGTATCAGTATCAATACAGAAACATTTAATGATGACCTTTTCCTGCTATTGACGTATATATGCCTCACCACAAAAAATTGCAAAAAAAGCAAATTTATAAAGTTATGCTTTATGCTTTATGCTAAAATGTGAGGGATTTTATCCCAGGGATAAGATTGCCACTTATACAGTGAGTCCCACGCAAGAGTTGGCCAATGACGCGGGTTTCTGCGTCGCGGCTGGCACAGCTCCAACTCCCGAACGATCGGGTGAAATATCTACGCAAATAATGCCGCGGTCGTTGTAATGATTCAGGTTCTCACATTTACAGTTAAAATTATAATAAAAATAACCACGTACCTCATCACAAAAGATGTTGGAAATGTTCTCCTCTTGCATCCAGACAATACTGGCACCTTTTTGGGAAATTTTCTTTCACGCGCATAAGTTCAGCTTCCGAGACAGAGTTACTTTCTCTTTTGATAGGCCTATGTGATATTGTCATTAATTTCTTCTAACAGTATGTAAATATTATTTATAGGGAAACTTGAAAAATAAAGTGTATAGGTCAATTTCCCATAGATAAGAAGAACTTAAAGACAATATCACAAGAGAAATTAATTCTATCTCGGAAGCTGAACTTACGCGCGTGAAAGAAAATTCCCTAAAAAAGGTGCCAATGTTGCACGTATACAAGAGGAGAACATTTCCAACATGTCTTGTGATTAGGTACGTGGTTATTTTCATTGTAATTTTAACTGTAAATGTGAGAACCTGAATCATTACAACGACCACGGCATTATTTGCGCAGATATTTCACCCGATCGCTCGGGAGTTGGAGCTGTGCCAGCCGCGCCGCAGAAACCCATGTCATTGGCCAACTCTTGCGTGGAACTCACTGTAGAAACCACAATGCTTTTGAAATGTTCCAACTTGATTTTAAACTTATAAATCTACAGGAGTTTTCATGAGGTTGGAAGTTTAATAGTGCCAACACATATATAAAATTAAGGTACCGGTAAATTAAAGGAAGTTCAAATCGCTTTTGTTGGATGTTGGTTGGATATTCAGCATACTTCAGAGCAAATAGGAGCCTTCTATCACTACAAATGCCTTCACAGTAACCAGAAGAAATTGAGCTGGCTCTATCAACCGGTCTAAAATGAATTTTGGATCTGACAGAAAGCCAATGATTAAAAATAATTTAATACGTTAAAATTATTCTTGATTCACAATAATTCCATATCGAAAAGGAGCAAGATGGGTCAAAGCCTGTCACTTATTCTTCACTTCCTTCCAGCGAAGGTTCAATTTAGTCTTAAATTCAATCATTCATCATAATGGGTAAAATTTTTAACCAATCTTGAAACAGTTCATACATTTATGTTAATTGCAGGTAATCTTATTTTTAATCACTAACTAGAACAAACTTTTACAAATCGAAAACTGTGCAGCAGATTTTGTACATTAGTTTTTTTTCTCTCTTTCTTTCTTTTCACAAACTGACAATAATATTACCATACACACCTACTATCTGAATAAACTGTGCAACAAGATACTTTAAATATACTATAGATGCAAATGACCCACAGGATTAGTTCAAGTATTCTATCTAAACATTGAGAAATACCTTAAATAACTGCAGTGTTTAACAAAATATATGATATTAACAAGTCAAGACTTTAAGTCTTATGAATGCAAAACTACATCTTATTGTATGCAAGTGTATTAAAATATGTTCTCATAGTCATGTAATACAGCATATACAATACAAAACATAAATTGTAAATGCTTTTCTTTTCATTCAGCAACCTACTAGTTTTAAGGTGTCACTATTACACAATACAATACAAAACACAAATTGTAAATGCTTTTTCTTCATTCACAAACTATCAGTTTTAAGGTGTCACTATTATACTAGTGCTTTAGAATGGAACTTATCAACCGTTTTCAATCTCTATTGTATGAGTGGAGCCTACAAATTTTTGTCATGGAGTAAATAAATTTATAAATTTGTTCCACAGGAGTACTCACCTCTAGGTTTCCCATTGTCGTCTCGACTGTCTTCACTATCACTGCTATCACCGGAGTCCCCTCCTCCCCCAAGTGCTTGGGGACCATATCGTGCTGAAGTCGGGCTCATCACAGAGCTGTTTGATTTGCTATGGGTCACTGCTCCATTTTCAATAAATACTTCAAATTCACACTGGTAGCACCACAGACGATTTGTAGACAAGTTCAGCTGGATGTAGTGATCCTGTAAGCTCTAAAACCCACCAAAATGAGTGTGGTAAGTAATGAGAAGTGTCAGCATAAAAAACATGATTGATTAGAATATTTTAGGAGTATTTTCCTCCGACACTGGGTATATGACAGCCAAAGCTGAAGGTCATAGGTTCAAGTGCCAGCTGATGATGATAGAGAACCCATGGATTGTATTGTAATTTGGTAAGTTTTTACTTACAATAATTATGTGTGAAGTTGAATGCTTTAAAGTTTAATATTGAAAATAGTGACACTTCATAATGTTTTCCAGGTTAATTTAATCAAATATCTTTTTTACTATTTTATTTTCTAACCTGTTTTCGGGCAAGTTACATCAAAAATATAATAATGACAGCTATACACAGCAAAAGCACAAGACTAAAGCAATTAAGCCTCTATTTACAGCTAAAATAGCCAGTCAGGGGTTTGGGATTGAAAAGTGACATAATCTGTTTTTACATTATAACCTCCTGCTTTTTTCATAATTCATTAATTTTTTGAGGTAATGGTCTAAAACCAATCTTTCTTTTGACAACTGCTGAGCACAAGTTGTTTGAATTTCCATAGCGGATTGGCCTGAACAGCACTATTTTTATTTGTAAATATTAACCAACTACTTTCAGCTGCCAAAAAGTGTATGATGCAGCACAAAATATAGCTAACATAAATTAGCCAGCCTTCCCATTTTAACACTTTGGACCCGGTGATGATAGTACAGTAGAGTCCCACTATTCCGAACTAATTGGGACTGAACACTGTTCGGTTTAGCGGGAATTCGGAATAGGGGAATTTCTTGAATAATATCAATGTATTTAGTTCTTAAGGCGTAAATTAAATACCAGCTTTCATTCCAATTTGGTTTCAGGCATTTTCATCACGCTTAGGCTCTATGTATGTCTCTATTTAACTTCTTTGTATAACAATAAATGTACGTTTCTTCATGGACGTCTTTTTGATTTCTCCTGTTTTTAAGTTTAAATATCGGAATTTTTTCTGAACTCTGTTCAGAATAGGCGGATTTTCGGAATAGCACTTGGTACGTCACATGACAGGTTTCTTTCAATACTGTCAATGCTACACCTAAATGACAATGATACACATGTACCCAGTCGACAGCCAACTTATGATCCTCTACAAAAGGTGCAACTCATTTTGCAGAACATTACAGATCAATTTAAAGGATTTGATAAACCAGTCTGATGTACTAACATAAAATAGGTACTAAATGGAGCATTACTCCAGTACCAGTCAACCAATTTAGTCCAAAATCAATAGGCTTTGTCCCATGTATGTTGTAAATGCTTATACCAAGTTTCATTAAAATCTGATAAAGCGTATTCGACATATCGCACGTACAGACACACAGACAGACAGACAGACACGCACACATTTTTCGTCCACCATACAATCTCAGAAAGTACTATTCTGGTACTTAACAAAACTGCAGTATTCCTACAATGTTAAATACTAACTCGGTTATGAAGAGTGCTGTGATCATTGTGAGCTTCTCCGCAGCCAACCTTGTAACATCCATGATACAAGCACAGCCACAAGTTGGGGCCAGTGGAGTCACATTCCGAGCACTGAGATATCTGAAACAATAAATACAAAGCTTCTTATTGTCATATCCAGGGGATCTTACCATATTTTCCTCATAACGAGCATGGAAGAGATTTTTGCCTATATCTTTAAATTATTTAATTTTTGAGGGGAGGAATAGATCCTTTTCTCTTTTTTATTTAGTGAATTGTAGGAAGGTTGAGGGTCAATCCATATGAAATCATCCAATAATAAAATAATTTGTTGCTGACCTATTTTATTTTTAAGTATATATTTTCTGTTTCTATCTATATCTGGGAGTACAAAACAATTTTTTTCACATTTTTATCACTAACGCTTCGGCAACTAGCTTAGAAGGATCTGTCATTTTTGGCATTTTCAAAGGTTAGCGGTAAGTTAAATAACTATTTTATTTATGAAGATATCAACTTGAAGTAAAAACCATCTTAATCTACAAGAAACAGTCTACAGTTCATGTTATGACCAAAAATTTGTTAGGTCTTAAGGAAATGATCTAAAACTTTATTAGAAAATGCAGTTCCGATTAGAAAAAATTAACAACATTATAAAACTTTTTTTCGTTGAAGGGATGAAAACACATGTTTCATATTTTCCCCCCACAAAGATATAGTAGATCACTAGATGCTAGTAAAATTTGAGATCATTTATGTAAATCCTTTAGGTTTTATGAGTCTTCAAATATCGAGATTTTGCAGAATTGTTGATTTTCAAATTAAAATATCTCAAATGGGACTGAACAGAAAAATCTGAAAGTTTCTCAAAATATTCTTCTAGTGCCTAGTAATCAACATATAAAATTTCATCACTGTGTTCTGACCAGAAGTATTTTATTTTTAACTAGCTGATAAGGCCCGGTGTCGCCCGGGCTTTGTGTTTTGCAATTTGAAATTAACTTATGGAGGACTTTCGATTTTCATACTCTAGGTGCTTATATAATATGTACCGTATGTAAAACTTGAAATGAAGAAAAAGATTTATCACACTCATACTTTCCTCCCCTAAAACCCGGGACATAAAATACTGCGAGCATAGGACTCAAAATGTTCCATCCCATGCTTAGGGCCTATGATAAACATCCCTATTTCTCAACTAATACAAAGCATACAGCAATGGATAACGTATAAGCGGAAAGGATTGTTTACCTGTTTCCATGGGCGTACGGTAAGGGGGGGTTCAGGGGGTTGAAACCCCTCCCGAAATGTCTGCAATATTTTGAAGATTATAAATCATGGAAAGAAATTTATTTTAAAAAAAAACTCTGAATCGGTTGTAACATATTTTACAATTTCGTACATATCAAAGCATTATTTAAGATTTATCGTAATTTATTTAAGATTCAAATTTCAAAACCTCGTGGTGTTGATAGTTTTTCAGCTTAATAACAGTGATTTATTACCAATAAACAAAAATCCATTTGGAATCTGTCAAACTCTAATACTCCCGCCGAAATCCATCAACCTGTTTGTAAAGCCAACAGTAATCACGAGCTCATCACAAAATTATCATGAAGTAATCGGCATTAATCGGGCTTTTCCACGGGTGGATTTACAGATGACTTTAAAAACGTGCCCTTTGCACCATACAGTATTATGATAATTTTTCAAAAGAAAGTTTTTATTTATAGACTCTAGATTAAACGAGAAATGGATAGAAATCTCAAGAAAAACAGTTTCAAAGACTGAGCTGCATATTCATTTATTACAGAGTATTAATTATCGGAATACAACTGTTTAGTGATTTTAAAAAAGTAATAATTCACAATGTGTGCATGGACATGGAGCTGAGACGACTTTACATTGAACCCCTCCCGAACAAAATTTCACCGTACGCCCATGCCTACTTCTGATATAGCATACTCATACACTTAAGTTATCCCTGCAATACGACCTCTTATTCTACATCAAAATATTAAGTGAGAAAATATTTCTTGTGTCGAGGGTAGAGAAAGTTTTGTGACTGCATTACAATGTGCTTTATTTTCGTGGATTTTATTCTTCAAGAATTATTTTTACAAATCGTTAGCATCAGAATTCGTTAAAGTCCAATATTATGTAGTGTCCAGAGCCCCATGTGAACTTTGTAAACAATACACTGTTGTCTTGACAACTGAACAGCATTTCATTTTTTTCAGTATAATATTCTCAGAAATTATATAATTTTCAAGGGAAGGACTGATTTATTTCAATTTTAATGTTGACCGCGTTACTTCCCGGGCTTAACTGGGTATGTGTGCAAAATTTTGTACAAATTGGTGAAGAAATGTGTGTTTGTATAAGGAACAAACATACATACCCACATATCCACAAACACACATTCGACATATATATTAGATAAAGAAAATGCTAAAAAATAACACTGTCAAATGAGCGAATAACAGTGTTAAAATACAATAAAAATTGTCATAGATAATATAATTATTTGTTGTTGCTAGTAAAATTAAATATGCTATAAAACTAACATATTAAATGTTCCATGGTAGTAGTCATAGTGATCAATACTCCAGCAGAAGGAGACCATATTGCCACATTTGCTGAGCAAGCCAGAATATGCTGACTTGAAAAAGGCAAGTCTCTACAGACTCCTCTGTAGCTCCTTTATACAGTAATCATTAGCTGTGCTTGACTGAAGATATAAAAAAAGTTGCCCCTTCAGTTAAAAAAATTGTTTATTTTAGCGATGGAGATGGTAGCCAGTACAAAAACAAAAAGAACTTTTTGAATATTTGCAATCACTTTGAAGCTGAATAGCATTTTTTTTGCCACTGCTTGCGATGGGATTGGAGGGGGTACAAAAAGGGCTGTCTCGATGGCTAGTTTGCAAAGACCGTATTTGGACCAGATACCTTCAGCAGAAAAGTGTTCAAATTTTGTTCTGAAGAAATTAAAGGTATTTCCTATACACTTGTATAAACATTTTTTAAACAGCTGTGGAACAAACTTCTAGCATCATAAAGTGTTACATTCACTCAAAAAGTGATATTTATGGTGAACATAGTATTTCCATTTTGCCCCAATTTGAAATAAGACCTTTCGAAGTAAAGGACATTGTTGCCTGCTTTATGATCAGAACTGGTGGTTTGGTGAAATTTATATTTTTTTAAGGGAAGGGACAATTTTTTTATATTTTCAGTCAAGCACAGCTACTGATTACTGAACAAAGGAGCTACAGAGGAGTCTGTATTGCTCAGCAAATGTGGCAATATGGTCTCCTTCTGCTGGAGTATTGATCACTATGACTACTACCATGGAACATTTAATATGTTAAGATATATAAGCATTCATGAACAATAGATTATTGTCTCTGTTGAACATCACATGAGAATATTATAGGAGAAAAATTCCTCCGGCACTGGGACTAGAACCCAGGACCTTTGGCCAATGATCTACCAACTGAGCTAAGCTGGAGCTCAATTCACAGCACCAGATGGAACTTCTCTCCTATGACTGATTGCCCTAATGGTCACTGACAGACAAGTCATGTCATATGCAGTCCGGTTTAGCTCAGTTGGTACCGGTAGAGCATTGGCGCGAATAGCCAAAGGTCCTGGGTTCAAGTCCCAGTGCCGGAGGAATTTTTCTCCTATAATATTCTTTAATATGTTAGTTTTATGACATATTTAATTTTACTAGCAACAACAAAATATTATATTATTTTTGACAATTTTTATTGTATTTTAACACTGTTATTCGCTCATTTGACAGTGTTATTTTTTAGTATTTTCTTTATTAAAAATAAAATACTTCTGGTCAGAACACAGTGATGAAATTTTATATGTTGATTATTGGCACTAGAAGAATATTTTGAGAAAATTTCAGATTTTTCTGTTCAGTCCCATTTGTGATATTTTAATTTGAAAATCAACAATTCTGCAAAATCTCGATATTTGAAGACTCATAAAACCTAAAGGATTTACATAAATGATCTCAAATTGTACTAGCATCTAGTGATCTACTATATCTTTGTGGGGAAAAAATACGAACCATGTGTTTTCATCCCTTCTATGAAAAAAAAGTTTTATAAAGTTGTTAATTTTTTCTAATCGGAACTGTATTTTCTAATGCAGTTTTAGATTATTTCCTTGAGACCTAACAAATTTTTGGTCATAACATGAATTGTAGAATGTTTCTCGTAGATTAAGATGGTTTTTACTTCAAGTTGATATCTTCATAAATAAAATAGTTATTTAACTTACCGCTAACCTTTGAAAATGCCAAATCCTTCTAAGCAAAATGGCCACTAGTTGCCAAAGCGTTAGTGATAAAAATGTGAAAAAAATTGTTTTGTACTCCCAGATACACATAGAAACAGAAAATATATACTTAAAAATAAAATAAAATATGTCAGCAACACCCATTGGATGATTTCATATGGATTGACCCTTGATCAAGGTTTAGAGCAACATATTTTTCTTTTTCACTTATCTGTTACTGCTTTCAGATCATGTGACTTTTCAGAATATCGGATTGAAGTGCAGAGTTTGCAGAACTTCAAAATATTGATTATGTTTCAGAGATTCCAGCATTCAGTCATTTTCAGATGTGGTACAAACAAATAACAGCCAAGACTAAGTAAAAACTCTTTCATAAACAAATCAGCATTGCACCTAGGTATACTACGAAGGGAAATGTAATTTCTCTTCTCTAGGGCTTTAAGATTTAGAAAGAAGCATTCTCTCTGTTTCAAAACCATTTTTCATTCATTATTAGTATTTCATTCGTCTATGAAATAAAAAAAAAAAAAATACAAAAAAAATAAATAAATAATAATAAAAAAAAACAGTGGGAAAAAATCATGAAAACCCCATTTAGAATGGGCAACAGCAGGAACTGAACCTGTGACGTCCTGAATGAGAGTCTATGATTCAGCCATTTTTTTTCAAAGTCCCTGAGGATGGCAAAAGTGTGCGTTGCAGAAATCTTGGAGTACCTTTATCACTTCAATACAGGTTCGGGTGACTGCCCGAGAATTTTTAATTATTAAATATACCAGGAAAGTGTTTAATCACTTACGACTGTCATGAAAAACATATTTTGAGCGTTTAGAAATGTTCCTCGAATAACATCTTCAAGTGTTTTAAACTCACGAGAATTCATTAAAGTAAGTAAAAGAAGAGCCTATGAAATTATTATAATGTTACCGTGTTCTCTGCTAAATTTTTATAGCTAATACAGTATTACTAATATCTAGGAACCATGGGAATTTTAAAGGCACAGAAGAAAGAATAGATATGTAGGCTACGCTATTTCAAACAAAGACAAAGTTATCAGTGTATCAACAAATAATATCGAAACACAATCACAAACAATGGTTCAAGGAGAATAAATAAAAAGAAAGAAATTTAACATCATAAGACTCTCACTCTTAAACTTTAATATTCTCATTATTAGGTCAATTCCACAGGAATGTGGACCTACAGGTGTTAAAAAAAGCAATAAAAAATAGCAAGTTACATATGGTTTATTCCCGAATGTAGCCTTTGTTGAATTTTTGGCTGCTCAAAATGACCATGCACCTTATATTCGTGTGTGCTTTAAATTCGCACAAAATGTGAACATTCTCAAAATTACATGTAGAAATATTCAAATATACAAATACCTCAATAGATAATACTGTAATAGTATATTGCGATACAAGTGTCGTAAGCAATGCATATGGATTGAGTTAAGAGTTTGAAATTTGCCGAGATCCGTTATGCGCTTACGGCACGAGTATTGCATGGTATTTTTTGCACAATGATTATTTATATCAATTTAATTATATTAATTGAGATATTACCTGAAAATATTATGTATATACATTATTGAAGATAGATGTTTATTTCAGAAAGTGATTTGCATGTGTTTGTTGTTATGGGAACCGAATATTTGTCCTGGGGGGCCTTGTCCATAAGGGTATATTATGATGTGTGGCGTAAGTAAATTCTTACCGCATGGAAATTTGTTTTGTTTCCATAGCAACAAGATTGCGTGTGGGAATGTCAACTTACGATCCACGGCAACAACATTCGTAAGTACCACTAATTAGTTAAGTCGTGCAAAAACTTCATTTAATATTTGTAATAATTAACATTCATAGGCTACCACAAGAAATACAACACAGCAATAAGAATAATTTTAAATACTGGTTCTAGTATTTAGAATGAATATTTACAGGTGTCATTGTCACTCATCTTCATCAGTATTTACTGCACTGTCCCTTGATCCACAATTTCATTTTTCGTCATAGCAAGACCAATTTTTTAAATTTATTTTTTGTTTAATGAATGTGAGAATTGCTTCAACTTCAAGATGACATCCTTTTCTTGGTCCTCTGAATGATTTTGTGTTCTTGACTCTTGTTACAAGCAAACAAGGCTTCACGCTTATCTCCGCAACACTAAATGTTCGACTAACATACCTTTTACCATGGGTTTTGGTGTGCAGGATAAACTTTCTTTTAAAATACGCATCAAAATGACATGCTCTTGGTTCTCTCCATGACAACTAGCAAGTACACTCTCTCACTAATAAATCCTCATTTCAACCAGTATTACTGGTAAATAATTGGCTTGAAAACCTTCCAACAATGGTAGCAGAGCACACAGAAGATAGAGCATGTGAAACTTGTCAAAGTAAAATATTTATATAATAAGGAAAAGCGCACAATGTGCAAAGTTTAGATAAGTATTACTACTGGCATAGTTCTGCAAATGTTTCTCTTCTGATGGCACAATTGATTGCACGATATCTCTCACATTGTTTTTCACAGTATTGACACACACAGTTTGGGCTTGGTTCATAAAAACCTACAGATCTGCACATTTTATGGTGAAATCCATGGACGGCAAACCTTGTCACCCTGTGTCTCAGGTCATATCCTCCCTGTGTCCAGTCCCTGTTAGTCATCGCATCTGTCGCATAAAATTCTTCCCATATCTCGGCCCTCTTGGCTTGTAGTTCTTGTACCAACTCTTAGTAGTTGGGTGTGGATGGAAGTAGCAATCTGGTTCTGAGGTCCTCTACTAGGAACATCTCTCTCGCAAGCACATATACTAGTCTAGATCTTGTGTATCTTGATACTTGGAGAATACGTTTTAGATACCTTGCCTTCAGAAATTATTTCTCGCATAGAGCGCCAAAATAACCTAGAGCCGGCCCTGATGGGTAGAACAGGTTAATTGAGATAGTTAAAAATAAGTAAAAATGTTTTACAATCAATTATACGGAACCTATTCAATTTTCCAAAAACAGATGACATGAAATGGGTGAAAATGAATTTCTCTTTCACGGGTCCACTTCACTCCAAAGCAACGGACCATTTACTAACTACTACTAATTTAGAAGCAGTGCAAAAAGAGTCAGAGCTTTAAAAAGGTGAGTTTGATGTTGTATTTTTCTGTAATGTGTTTTACAGTGTGTCCAACTGAAAAGTTTTAAAATAAAGGACACATACACCGAGTGAAAAGAGGGTAGGGGGTGAAGTTAAATACAACACATTATACTAATATACCGTTAATTACAGTATGGTACAGTTTGGAGTTTGTTTTTATCACTGTTTTCATATGCAGCAACTGGCAACGGACCTTGAATAAGAGTCTGAACAATCTGAAAACCTGCAGAGTTCTTTGGAGGAAAAGTTCAGCTTAAATTTAAGTTTTTTAATGTATTATCTATTAAATAAAGGAAATAGTATATTCTTTTTTCAAAATGGCCTCCTCTTTACCCCTCATAGCCATTCCATTCCTCCCACAGTTTTAATTCTTTATTTTTTTTATATAAGTTTATTTTCTAAATTTATAATTGATTGTACACATTATACAATAACTTAGGAATACAAAACTCTGCATGTTTTCAGCTTAAATCTGTGTTTAGACATGTTAAACAAAGAAAAAGCTTGTTTTTTTATTGGGCTCTTGATAGGCTATGTGTATATAAATTGCCTACACTAACTTATGTAAAAAAATTTCAAGGTAAAAAAAACAATGTATATCACAGTCTACAAGTATGAAAAAGAGAGAACAATGTACATTACAAGTTGGTTACATTTGAAGAACTTAAATAGATCTCAATAATTCTGGAAACTGTTCTCAACTCACTGAAAAAAAGGACAGCACTAAAAAGGACAATTAAAGGACTTTTTTAATAGTCACCATTTTAAAGGACTGTTGGACACACTGGTTTTAGTGTTGTAAAAGTAAAAGTAAAGTAATTGTTCAATAGGTCCAAATTAAATATATGTGCCAATAATATGAAATATTTTCCGTTAGAAAGTGTTGTTACAAGAACATGAACTGCAAGGTAAAATTAAGACATGTCAGTCAGTTAACAAAGATGTTATTTATTGTATTGCATCATCTAGCTTGTACATTGGCATCGGTGGTATAGAGGTAGCGTGCTCGCCTCTAGATCCGAAGGTCATGGGATAAAACCTGGCTGGGGTTGATGGATTTTTCAGGACATAAAAATCCTAGGCATGGACGAACTTTAAGCTGGAGGTCATAGATTTACAGAACGTAAAAGAACTCCAAGCCTAAATTAGAGCCTCTGGGGAAAATTCCTCGGCCTTCACAGTGCAATTTTAAGTTGACTTTGTGTCATCTTATTCACAAATTTACTTAGTCTATACTTATAATCTTCCTACAATCCAATTTAAATATTTGGATATCTGCATGAAAAAGAGTAATGACATGTTTAATATGATCTGGAAGCCAGTACAGACACACTGCAGTGTAAATTTTGGGAAAAAATAGTTTTAGTTCGTGCACTAGGCTCCTCCCACCAACTCACTAACGGCACCCACCTGGGAAGGAAGGGTTTAGGGTTTCAAGTGTCACCTACTAGAAACACCATATATTGTTAAAAAGGTGAAAACTGGAGAAAATTATATAATTTATTCGCTTTTTCTCTACGTTTTCCACCCTCTTCCTCCTTTTCTCTCACCTACTCCTTGCCCCATCTACCTATTTGGGACCTATTCCTAACCATAAATTACGGATCGACCAGTACTGTATACAAACACAGCACCACTAGTATTACAGAAAGCAGTCTTAACCACTATGCTATGAGTAATTGCTGAGCAGAGAAGGGAAAATTAATCTATTTAAGTTTAGAAAGCTTTAATACATAAGAAATAGCCATTTTTGGTGCAAGGGTCATTTATTATAATCGTGAAATGTCTTTTGGTGCAAGAGTTGCATTAATTAAGTATTCGGGGAGAAAACAAATACTTGGCCCCACTCCTACTCACTAACAGGACCTGCCTAACGGTGCAATTTGAACTAATACGAACGGGGAAAGAATTAAATAATTTATTTCTTCGTTCTTCTCTTGCTTTTCCTCTCTTTCCTCCCACCTCCTCTTCACCCTACCTACCTATTTGGGACCTATTCCTAACAGTAAATTTTGGATCGACCGGTATTTGAACCCAGAACCACTAGCATCATAGCAAGCAGCCTTAACCATTATTCCATAATTGATTGCTGAGCAGTGAAGGGAAAATTCATTTATAATATAAGTTTAGAAAGCTTTAATACATAAGAAATATGTTTTAGTGCAAGGGTCATTTATTATAATCGTGAAATAATATGAAATACTATGTTATCTCTGAAAATAGCTGTTTTGGTGCAAGGGTCATTTATTATAATCGTAAAATAATATGAAATGTTATGTTGGCTCTGAAAATAGCAGCTTTAGTGCAAGGGTAATTTATTACAATCGTGAAATATTATGTTGGCTCTGAAAATAGCCATTTTGGTGCAAGGGTGATAGTATGGGAAAAAGGAACTTTATGTCTCACCCGAGTCCCCCACTCCTATTCTCTAACGGGACCCACCTGGAAGGTAGGGTTTTGGGTGGGGAGAAACTCTAGCAGCAGCATTTGAACTACTAGCGGCGGCGGTAGTGCTATCTATGAGTAACTTGGTGAAACTGAAAAAATTAAATAATTTGTTTCTCCTTTATTCTCTTCCTTTCCTGTTTCCTTCCTGTCTTCCTCTCACCTCCTCTTCACCCTGCCTACCTATTTGAGACCTATTCCTAACTGTAAATTTTGGATTGACCGGGATTCGAACTCAAGACCCTCAGCACCATAGCTAGGAGCCTTAACCATTATGCCATGAGTGAACGTTGAGCAGTGAAGGAAGCTTTCGTGTATTTGAGTTATGATAGGTTTCATGAGTTTTAACGCAAGAATCATTTTTTTTATAATGTTGAGATATTTTGTTAGTTATAAAAAGAGCAGTGTTGGAGCAAGGGAATTTTCCTGCATCAATTAAGCCGTATTTTGTTATTACAGTGGTACCTCGAGATACGAGTGCCCTAACATACGAGTTATTTGAGATACGAGCTGTCGAGCGAGCGAAGTTTTGTTTTGAAATACGAGCGACATTTGAGATACGAGGAACGGCGAGCTGCGACGCTGCACACGGCCCACCAGTTTACTGCGCCTGCGCCTCGTGCGTCTCGCGCATTATCCCACGTATTCCCCCAGTGTGCTTGTTTACCTCGCTGTCGAAGCATCTTTGCTAAGTTTTTCTAGAAATCATAGAAAAAAAATGAGCACGGTGTGCGAGTAGTTGACTTGGCGAGGCAGTACAGTATTGTTTTTATACAATATTTGTCATTTATAAATACATTTTTCTTATTCAAAAACACGTAACAAAAACAATTGGGGGTAGCATTTTTGGGGCTGAACGGATTAATGACATTTCAATTAATTTCAATGGGGAAAATTGCTTTGAGATACGAGCAAATTGACATACGACCAAGGTAACGGAACAAATTAAACTCGTATCTCGAGGTATCACTGTATATGGCGTTTTTTATAATTGTAATATTATGTTTGGTGCAAGGGTATTTTTTATTATGAAATATTGTTTTGTTTTTTATAATTTTGAATTATTATGTTGGCATTGGTACAAGGGTAATTTTTTAAAATTTGAAATATTATGTTGGCTTTGAAAGAGTTTTATTTATAGCCTATAATCGTTTTTTATAATTGTGAAGCATGGGCTACCATCATGTGGCGGGTCTTGAATAATGCTAAAGAGGCATTGATCAGCAGCCGGCAGGTAGGTAGGAAAAGTTTGGTGAAGTAGCAAGCGGTGTAGCAGCCAGGCAGGAAAGCGGCTGTGGCGAGTGGAAGGGGGACCCGGGTGAGACATATAGTTCCCTTTCGCCGATTGTACTTTAATTGCAATATTGTATTGCACAGTATAATATGCAGTACTGGTACAGAGGCGAAAGGTTGCAGCCAGCCTTGAGCAGCGAGCGGTTTGAAGGCCGAGTAGGTGAAGGGGGCCGTCGCCATGGCAACATGCAGAGGAAGTGGAGTGAGAGCCAGGGTACAGCAAGTATTTGGTTTTCGCACCAAGTAATCTTGTGGATGGCATATCATTCAAGTCTAAAACTCTTCAATGTACAACATGGCCTCTAGGCAGTGTCACGCACAATAGCTCAGAAGCCATGGGGGGAAAATCCAAATACAGGTCACCCCTTAAACTCCTCCCATCCCAAGTTCCTCCTATTCACTATCGGGACCCGCCCAGGAAGGAAGGGTTTAGGGTGGGGAGTACACCTATGAGATAATGGTGGAACTACTAGCAGAGCAGAGACATCTGGCAGAAGTAGTAGCAGTGCTGAAAATCGGAAAATTACTTTTTTCTCCCTTTTGTCCTCTTCTCCTCCTCTTTTCCCTATTACCTCCCTTCTCTCCTTTACCCTACCTACCTATTTGTGACCTATTCCTATCCTACAAATTTTCGCACCTTCGGGGATTCGATCTCGGGATCGCTAGCATTATAGCCTATCGCTTTAACCACTACGCCATTAGTGATCGTTACAGTGAGAACTGAGAATTCTTGTATCACTAATACATGATAAACAGCAATTTTGTTAGAAGAATAGTTTTTTATATAATCGTGAAATGTTATGTTGGCATATTGTATAGTACAAGGGTTATTCCCACATTTTTTATTTACATATGTTTAATAATTGGTACAAGAGGTATTCTTGAATTTGGTATGGTCGGGAGTGCAGAGTGAGCTGTAGTGCAGGCACGGTCGGGAGTGCCGAGTGAGCTGTCGCCGGCCATCAGCTGGTATCACCATGACAACGGAATATTGAGTGGGCGGAGCATAAGGGCCGACCTGTTTTTTTATTTAGCCGCCATGGGAAGCAAGCCGGTGAGCGAGAGTGGGCGGAGCTTTGCTGGTGTGCGATCTAAATCTATCTTTCGCCTAAATTTTAAGGTTATTACCAGAGTTATAGTGACTGTTGTGTTTGTAAAGAGAAGCACAACAAAAGCATGCATATTTTAATGCCTGCCTACCTCTCTAGCCCTCTCAACTTCAGCTTGGCTGAAATCAGCAACAGAACTAACGTGGAGGCACCTTGTTGTTGTTCCTCTACCTGCCATGATTCTGCAAATTAGACATGTAAATATAACAAATACTCTAAAATCGTAACTTCAGCACGTCAATTATTTCAAACACTAACAGAGTCTGTTAACACTCACCTAAATTAATTGAAATTTATGAATCCATATTGTACAAAACATGAATAAATAATACCAAATGAGCACTACTAATACAACTGTTAAGTAAAGGGATCATAGCTGAATCAGCAAATAGCGAATAATTAGCCTTGTCACTTAGTTCACACACACATGTACTTGGTCTACATTCGTTGCCACCCCTTTTTTTTAAACACTGGTTGCGTTCACAATATCGAGTAATGATTTCGCAATTTTCCCTATATCATTTTATTTTAAAACATCCTTAAGAATTTCGCTAAATCTCAAAGGCTTTTTTCTTCCCAAACTCAAAACTTTTCTCACTCAAACATCTACTATCTTCATTTGCCATAGCCTTCTAGGAAATTATCGCTATCTAGTGCTAATTTTTGTAAGCGTTGTCTGACACATGAAAAAGAAGACAGTACTCATGTACTGCGCTGATTAGAATATCTGCCGATAGAGCGCCATGAGCATCTGGAGCTGAAGCTGCTCGGCCAGATACAGCGTGGATTATTCATATCACTCTAATCTAACTTATAATTATAGTTTTCCGGTATTATATAGTTAATACTGTGTGTTGAATACTTGCAAAAAAGTTAAAAAATATAATACACTTCACTCTATTGGCCTGAGAAATTAAATTGATAAAATTAATGAATATAGCCTGAATCATAGTACATTCATTCCTGGGGCGGTATTCTGTAACTTTCGTTACCAACGCATTGGTGTTGTTGAGAGCTCAACAACCGACAGCAAGATACCAACGGCCAGAGCGTGAGCGATTCTGTAACTCCCTGTTGGTATCTGGAGAACCGTTGTTGAGGCCCACCAATAACTTTGTGAATTTTCGTGAATGTTGGCAATGAAAGTAGCTATGAGAAATCTGTCATAACAAACTGCAATGAATATCATTGGCTGATGGAGTGCGGGAATGTGATTTCATAATTTCCAAACTGGGCGGGAGTTTAATTTCATGTATATATTTTGAAAGTGGGCGTTTATATTACACGTACTGTCATGTTGCAAGACGCTTATAGGGGGAAAAGGCGGATTTATAATAATAGGAGAAATTCGCAAAATGCTAATGGTTTTTAGTAATGTTTACTGTCATATATATATATATATATATATATATATATAATAAGGAGGGTATCTCGGGGAATCCAATTAGCAAATTCCGCAATAGTTTGCCAATGTCTGATTTAAATTATGATTATAAAAAAATATGCAATCTCGAAGTAGTTATATATTTCCATTGCAACTCACCTTGTTTGTGTGAAAGTATTCATTTTAACGATTAACAGAAAGTAAGATGTAGCCCTTTTCAGAATACTCATTTTAACAAAATGTTGCTGGATTCATACTCAGTGAAAGGAATGAACTTTCCAATCTCTGTTCAAATAAAAGTTAGTCTCTCAGTATAATATAATTATTGTGTATGACATTCTTGTAATGTAAATTGGTTGTATAAATAAAGAGAATGTCCTTAACACATCACATCCCCGAAGGATACACAACCCAAATAAAATATATTTATTGTACTCTCATAACTTTCTTTACTTTAAGCATGCACAATATATTTTTCTCACTTCACATTCAGATAAAGACTACACTTTAGAGATTTTCTTCGAAAAAATATTTCAAATAAAACTTTTAGCACGTATTCAGAGTGGGTGGCTTATAACTACCCTAAAGAGAATTTCTTCGAAAAAAGTTTCAAATAAAGTTTTAAGTCCAAGTAACTTATAAGCAACCCATGTGCAAAATTTAAACAAATCGATAAAATCGCGAAAAACGAACATTTTTTTTCATGTAAAGTCCCTTTAAAAATAAGAAAAACTTGTCGCCAATCCTTGTGTCACATCTTCAGAAGGTACCCAACCCAAATACAAAAAAAAAAAAAAAAAAATTCTTACGATTTTCCATTCTGGAGCTAGGCTGTTGACACACTACCACACAGACATGTTTCCGAAAATAGTATTTGGGGATTCAGAATACCTCAAAATGTGTATTTGGGCTAAAAACTCAACTTCAAAGTTGGGGTCGAAAACAATACTTCCTTTATCTGTATTACCTATGGTACAGGCAGAGAAAGTAAAAAAAAAATTCAGTAGGAGTTTTTACTTAATTTATAGAACACAAGCCAATTATAAAATTATTTTTATATAGATAAAGCAAATAGTAAAGTTTAAGCAAATAAGAGTATCTTATCTTGCCTACTGCTTTTATGACATTTATAAAACCCTTGAAATAAATTAATTGCCTTTTAGGTTAACTTAAAATGAATTCATTAGTATTTAATTTACACAGTACTTTGAAACATTACAATTGGCCTCATAGTTGTTCATAATTATATATTAATTTAAATAACACCATAATATCACTGAAAAAGTGTCTTAAGGGGCTCATACACCAAGAGACCATGCCCAAGCAGGCATTGCAGTAACTGTTCGATATCTTCAACACTATTTGCAATAATAAAATGAAATTTTGGACATTAGAAGTATACATTTGGGGGTTGAAATGAGCACAAAAATTATTACAGTGTCACAAATATGAAGGTTGATATTAGAAAATTATTTTATTTTTCAGCATGCGATTAAGCCTAAGTAAGTAACATGATTTCATGCAAAAGTCAATCTGATTGGTGTAATATTTTTTTTATTCACAGCTGACACTATAATCTCGAGGATAAACCATCAATTTATACTGTGGTATGCCTGATACAATTTTCAGGCATTTTAAAATTTCAATATAAAATTATTACGAATTTTTTCACATCATGTTCACAAGTGAAATAATCTTGTGTTGCAAATACATCAGATTATTTAGGTTTATCCTCTAGAACACACAAAAAACTATGGGTGTGCAAAGTTTCATGCAATTTGGACCATTACTTTAAGAGATATTGTGCCTTTTGTGTTGAAAATATCAAGTTATGGGAAAATGGCTCTGAAAATTCAACATGCATTTCAACTTACATAGTATAAGCCACACCCACTTGACGGAAAATCACGAGATACAATATAGCTCATATTATTATAAAAGGAATTAGAGGGAATAAAATAGATGGTTTAAATTAGACAAAAAATTGGTAAAGCCAATATTGTAGCTAGATTTAAATAATATTTTCAATTACAATAGGCTACATTGGCAGGGAGGCATATTTTTTGTGCAGTTAAAAACAGATGCTTCTCTAAGTGTGAAAAGTTTTATAAACTAGTAAACGCTATATAGGCTACCAGTATATTTAAAAGTAAGGACAATGTACATCATATTTTGCTGAGTGATATAGTACACACACACTTACAAAGTAAACTTTGGTACAAAAAAACTATTATATGTATCATGAGTTCATGGCACTTTGCTCAGTTCTAATAAGCACAGTCTTCGTCATTATTTCCTGAAAATTACAAAAAGCCAACAACATCTCACTACTTGAAGCATTGCTTGAGTGGGATGTTTTTCTCAATTGCAAATGACCTACTTGTGCACTGTTCTTTCGAATGAACTGAACAAAATTTTACACTACATTAAAAAATTTAGGCCTAAATAGAGGTGACACCCATAAGTGTTCGTTAAGCTTATTATTGGTGCATATTATGTTGTCCACTCTTTAATGCAGATCACATGGATTACAATTCCAAATCTGAAACAAGATAAAGTAAAATAATTAATATTATGTGCAATTATGCAAACATAACCTCAAACATGCTTGTTGCAAAATAAAATTATGTATTTAGTTTTTATATTGATAAAAACATATTAACAAATACTAAGAATCTATTCATTAATGGATATATACTGTACCTTCTCTGTTATTACGAAAATATAGCTATTGACACCATCACGAAGTCGCCCAATTAGGATATAAGCGGCCATTGTATCACAAATATGTCGATATTTCTGCAAATTTTGCGATATTTTGGTACTTTCGAGTTGTTGTTGAGCTCACCGAGGGGTTTGGAGCCGTCGGTGTGTCACCAATATTTCCAGCAATATATTGGTGTGATTTCAAGATCGATACTTGACACCAATAGTTACAGAATAACTTTTTCTAGTTACATTGGTGTAATCGTAGTTGAGAGCGTTGGTGGAGTTACAGAATACGGCCCCTGAAAGCTGAAGTAACTTGCGGGTTAATTAATTGAGTGGAATAGGAATCTACGTACTAATAAAATTTTAAACATTATAATAAAATTTTTAGTTGTGATTATGTAGACTAGTGCCTTATACACTTGAAAAAAATTTAAAAAAATAATAAAGCGTGCCTTCGTTTACACTTACTTCAGTGCCAGTGCCAAGCGTACTTTGGGACTAACACCTTCTCTGAATGTGATATCTTTGTCTTGTAACAATTCCAGAAATATGTTATGAATTTCTCCATTACACTTAAACATGTCATTTACCAAAAATATGTGTGTTCGGTTTTTCCCATTTTCTTCCTCAAAATAATCCGTTGCAGCAGTACCCCTCAAATTTTCGTCAGAAGCGCTCTCCATTTCTCATGAAGCACACGGCACGACTACTCTGGCTGTTCTGACAACATAATATAGGAACTATGCTGACACGGCCTTTGGAACTAGCGATGCGATAGTGTCCAGGAATGCTAAATTCAAAACACTGTAGGTTACCACTATTTTAATTTTTGACCTGATTTCAAGTTATAAAGATTTTAATCTATATTAAATTTTGAATTTAATTACTGATATACACAATAGTACCCATGTAAATTAATGTTTTGTAAAAAGGTGATGCAGAGCATATTTTTTAAACACATAATATACAGAGTGATCCAATAAATTTAAGAACCGGCTGCACGGTGGTTCGCGATGGCGCCGTCTGCGGCTATCTTAAAATAGCACTGATGCAACCATACAACAATTTCCTTAACTATGTTTAAAGGCTTTATTTACCAATATTATGAAAGGAGTCACTGAAACTGGCCACCTCTTTAAGAAACCATCCATCACTAGCCGTAGTTCACTTTTCAAAATGCTGGCAGTTTCCTAGTGGATATTTTATTTTAATTCTTCCAGGGTATATGGGTTTATCTAGTATATGGTACGTTATGTTTTAATTTACCCCATAGATAAAAGTCGCATGAGGTTAGATTGGGGGACCGAAGGTGGGGGAGATGAGGGATCCCACCAGATAGTTTTGGTAATAAGGGCCCGTGGGGGCCAGTGTCTGGGGGCTTTACAATAACTGTGTCTCTAGGGGATATAAGTATGGAGGGCTTATCTCAGTATGAAGAGTGAAGGAAGGAAGACAGGTAGAGAAAATCCGATAGCCCCGTTAAGGTAACTTCTCTAGAGGAGAAAACCTTGAACAAAATCCTGCACGATTGGAGGCAGTAAGGTGGCATGCCCGCTAACAGTTTTACCTTGCTTCGGGTTGGTTACCTCATCAAGGAACACTTTTAAAAATCAAACTCTCCAAGAAAACCGAATGAATCAAAATATGACAAACAAGGAATGATTAAAGGATAAACGATTAGGAATTTGAATTAACATAAATCTGGCAGTGTGGAATGTACGTGGAATAGCTAAAATCTGTCACTTGAGGATCTTCAGAATGAACTCTAAAAATAATAGAATTAATATCGTGGTTATTACAGAAACTTGAAGTGCCACTAGAAAAACGAGCTACAGCAGGTGTTGCTGTATTACTGACGAATAAATAGGAACATAAAATTCACTCTTAAGTATGGAACAGTCAAAAGATTATATTTGTAAGAATAAAGATCCCAAGGGGTCATCTAACAATCATAGGAGTCTTGGACCAGAGGAAGGACATACAGAAGAAACTAAATTATTTTACAAAAAATTACAAACGGCACTAGAAAACTGTAATAAGAATGATTACATAATTGAAACAGGGGAATTTTCATCGTGCACTTGATTGAGGCAGCACACACAAGACATTTCACGTTATCGTCTATATAACTTATGATTTTTCCTTTATTTCTTTCATAACAATCAAGTGAAAAGTTTATTGTTATTATTCGCGTTTGATAATATAGGCCTACTTACAGATTTTTTCTCAATAAATGTATGTTATAAAATGTTTATTTTTCTAAAAATATTAAGTTAATCAATTTAATTGAAAATATAAACAAATGTTTTTAAGGCATATTAAGTTCTTTGAAATAAGCACAAAACCTCATTTGAAATATCCGGGAATTTACTCACGTTGCAAGTGCTCAACATTCCCAGAAGAGGACAGGAGCAGACAATGTAGGCTTACTGCTGTCATCTACCAGGGACAGTGAGAACTACATACTCATATTCCTGTTCTCCACGCTTTGACAGCGGGGCGCTGGTAATCTATGACGTAATGAGGCGCGAAAATTAGAACTGTAAATGCTAAAGTAAATTTTAATATTTTCGTGTAGAAAGAATTGGTGTTTATACGGTTTTAAGAATAGCATTTGCCTCATTAATTATGGCTAACGGCGAAACCCAAGTATACCCAGGGCCGTGAAAAAGAAATTAAGGGCCCCAGGGACAAATTTTCCTGGGACCCCATCAGGTATTAAATTCACTACCCAACTCAACAGTTATAATGTATGCAACAAAAAGATTATGTAATGATATTACATAATTATTAAGTGCCCGAATGGTACCGGTACTTAATGAGGTTGTCTGGTAGATATGAAAATATCTGTCCATCTGTAAGCGCGATAACTCAAATACGCTTTGTTGGATTTTGATCAAACTTGGTATACCATTTATAACGCCCACGAGACGAAGCCTACTGATTTTGAACCAAATCAGTTAACTGATGCCGGGCACGAAACGGAACAATACATTAAAATATTCTATTTAGGAACAATTTTATCTGTATGTACCAGTTTAATTTGTTTAAATTATGACTTTAAATGCCGAACGTTAGTGAGGTCTACTGTTGAGTCCAAAATGATTTCTGCCTCTACTTTTAAAAAATACCAATTTTTCTTCAAGAATAATCCATTTCAGATTAACTCATTAATTCCGTGTCACCGTTATATGACAGGACAATACAGATAAAATAAACACATAAAACATAACTTAAGCTGTTTATTGACTTAAAAAATTTTTATTTTAGAATAAATTCAGAAAGTAAAAAAATAAAACCTGGTCGGCCAGGCCCTGGCTGCCCCTCCCTCTCGTCAGGCCTGAGTATACCCGCTAGGCCAACTCCACCTACGGTCATAGAAGGCGTTGGCTAGACGCCTGTGTGTTGTCGTGACAACCGCTACCGCACTTCCGTTCTCTAAGCCATCAACCAGCCAATCGGATTAATTTCATCAGAGGAAGAGTGTACTAACGACCATTCGGATTCACTGATATACCAATTACCATCTCCAGAAAGCTGATATCTAAGCCCTGGAAAAGTGGTGCCAGCGCTGAGAATACACTGCATTCCCGACAGATGATAGTAGTAATTAGTATTGATTGCTCCTGCCCATTTGTGGGAATATTAAGCACTGGGAACATGAATAAACTCCTTAATTTAAAAGCTCATAATAAAACAGAAACTGTTCAAGTTATGAGAGAAACGGTTTTAAAGTTTTGGCAAATGAGCGACAGACTTTTAGAGAAAGGAGTTAATTTAAAGGCCAGATTTCTACATAACATAACAACTTTTGTTGTCATATAACTTGAAAATCACAGGAAATTTTTTAAGAATAAAGGCCACTGAATTAAATTAAAGAGTAAAAAAAAAACTTTCAATTTTGTACACCTCCTCTTCAAGATGCAGCAAGAAAAAAATACAAGCACTTAGGAACCATTGCATAAATTTAATAATTCGAAATACTGAAGGGTTGGAAACTATTACAAAGCGATCAGAAAAAAACCTTATTTTTTACAGTCCATGCAATACATCACCACCAATAATGCCCTAAGAGGAGTTACTTGGGCTTATCTTGTATTTTTCCATGATCTAAGACCACTTTACACTGATGTATGTACTGTAATACCTTTGAATTTACACTTCAAACAGAACATTGATAAGTCTACCATTGATCGATTTGGGAAAATCTTGCAGGCTCTTGCCCTTAAATACAGTGTCATCAGTGACTCTGGTTATGGGCGAATTCACCAAATTCTAAATTTATATCTAAGTGGGAAAAAAGGGCGCTTAGATGTACACTACGATTGTAATTTCACAAAGCGTACAAACAACACATTAAAACCCACAAAATATTCCGTCCCTGGAATTTATATCTGTACCTGCTTAGTATATGCCAAGGAAAACTAAAGCAGTATTACTTGAAGACAATTGGTCCATTTACATGGAACTAGAAACAATTATAAAATTGACTTCAGGCTGGCCAAAACTCACAACAGCTATGTATATGTAAGTGCTGACCTGTTTAACTAACCAAAAAGTGCTCATTGAATAGGTTTAAAATAATTATTGATAAATGGCTTATACAAATTGTTCTTGTGGTATAATGTTCATTTATTTATAATGTTGTTATTGTATTTTTATCATAATATTGACGATGCTCATTGTATTACGTTGTAATATCTAAAAGCAAATAAAGACTTGATGTTAAATTGCCACCCAGGTATTAACAAGCAGGCATCTGTAAGAGATATCGCGAGAAGAAGTCGGAAAACGGCAGAAAACTGGAAACTAGCTGGAGTGGATCACGCATGACCAAGCAATTCAGTTCCGAAGCTAGTACTGTTGAGAAGATGCTGCAGGCCACGAGTCTGTCTTCCCAAACGATTCAATGATGGCTGCTGGAGGAAAACGATTCTTGAACATTCAGAGCGGAACAAAGGCTACGGCACACACTTCAAATATTTAAATTAATTAAACACTAGTTTGGCTTTGCTCCAACAAATCATATACCAGTTCCATGCACCTCATTTTTGCAATACTTTTATCCAAGATAGTAAAATAAAGAAATGTGTGCACCTGCATGCACATGTACAAGTGGAAGCTGGCTGTTCCCATGAAGGGCATGCATAGCCCTGTGCTGTAAAACTGCCAGGCTGTAAGATAAACATATGCTGGCTCGCTATAACAATGCAGTGTTTATATAAAATAAACAGAAAAAAAATAAGACAGAAGATAATGTCCAGTTTGCTGAATCATGCATTCTGACTGTCAGGTTGAGAGTTCACAATACAAATTGCCACAGAAGCAGAAAGCATATTCAGTAAAAATTAAACTGAAAATTATCAGTGGGGGGAAAACAAAGGAAAACCAGAGCAAGTTTATCATATGAGTGTGGTAACCCAGAAGGAACAATTAGGATAGATGAAAGAGGAAGACAAATCAGACATTTTGGGAACACAATTGAAAGTGAAATTGGACTGCAAAGAAAAACAACTAACTTAGGCAAGAGTAATAATCATGATGGGTGCTTATTCACATGTGCTTAATCCAGAAAATGTAAATAGCTCATCTTCGAGCAGATGTATAATTAGCAAACTTAGTAGAAGTATTTAGCAATGAGAAGACAGTACAGTATAAAGAAAGGTGAAATGATACATTTAATTGTAGTCTGCTTTGCTAGTATATATCTCAAGTTTTAATTAAAGCGGTGTTACATTATGCAGAAAGCTGAAAACTTCTGTGATGAGGCGTTCACTGCGAATTGTCAGTCAAGAACTCGAGGCATGCTTGATTGCTGCTTCCTGAGTAGTGCAAGTAGAAAACCAGTTTAAAATATTTGGTCTGGAGTCATGAAATCACTGCCCTTTTCTGCCACCAATCGCTTCATGAGACAGAAGAGATGGAAGTCACTTGGCACGAGGTCGAGGCTGTAGGGTGGATGGTTCAAGATCTTCGGCAACTGATGCCATGTGGTGCTGGCTGTATGGGGTCGTGCAAAAGCATAATGCCTCTTGTCAGCATTCCATGTCTCTTGTTTTGGATCGCCCTCCTCAGATTTTTCATCCAAGTTTCATCCCCAGTGACAACATTGTCGAGAAACTCATCACCATTGTCTGCATACTGCTGGTGGCAGAGTCCTATGACACAGGCATACAAATGTTGGTACACCACCAAGATAAATGCCTCGTTAATGATACTGACTATGTAGAGAAGTAGCCAATGAATCTCTGTAAATTTGCAATAAATATTTCTACTTATTAATTACATATCTGCGATTGGACCTTACTTTCCGAATAACCCTAGGTTACACTAAACCAATCGAGCGATGCAATCAACCAACCGATATAACAAACCAACAGACAGCAGTGGTACCAGTCACACATCATCGGTCGTCAACGATCAACGACGAGCATGAGGGATCAACTGGTCTGTGAAATCAAACATGTCCGTTTTTAAGCGATAGTCGATGGCAAATGGCAGGTGAAGAAGATGGCTGCACGCCAAAGCATCATTGCCACCTGAATTTCAGAACTGATGTAGGACGATTTAGCTTACACAATAATGTCATTTTAGGCTCACATTTGAATGAAATAGAATTGCACAAATCGATTAATGCACTGAAAACTATGTCCTTATGTAATTTAATTGTACAAATACAAATAAACAATACAATCTAGTTGCTGCACCTAGCAGTGGCCGATCGAACTGCAACAAACACCTCTTCGCTCAACGAGCGAAATTTTACTTCATTCTTCCCAATAGCAGTTCGGTGGTGGTTGTTTGATAACGCTCGATGGTTAGTGTGACAAGGAACAGAAATGTAGTCGAGAGTGCTTGAAGACAGTTGACTAGTCTTGATTGATCGATGCTCTGTGTGACAGGCCACTAAGACCTCACGTCTTGCCCTTCTTGGAGTAATAACCAAGGAGAGGTTCCGATCCAATAAACCATTGGCCGAGGAGGGAGGGAGGGAGAAAAGAAGGAGTTACAGTATAAGAAAACATTGTTTCACTTATATTTTATATTAAAGTAATATGCTTAAATTGCAATGCAACCAACATACAACTCCACAGTCTTATGTAAGACATATCAATACAATAAATACAATTCATCATTTAAGGTAAGGTAAAATATGTATTAATGAACTGCTTAAAGTTGCACAAAATATTACAGTTGATGATGAGATAATTTTTACCTCAGGAAAGTGTTCTTTGCAATGCTGTCCCTCCATAGAAAGATAATTCAATTAATCCAAAATTAAATTTTAACAATGAGAGAACACAAAGAAATACTTTCAAAAGTGTAAAAAATTCAGGCACTTGCAAAATACCTAACAAGGAAGTATTTTGAATTTTTTTGTGTGTGGAAAATATGGAAATAGTGAGAGGCATGTATAAAAAGATCCTCTGTATTAAATGACTTATTTCATGCACATTAATTTATGTTTTTCTTTTCTTTTTTTTGGAGGGGGAAATTTATTCTAAATAACAAGCAATATAAAAAGTTCATTATAATCAATTACAAAATAAATATGTGAATACTTTTATATTGGGAGGGAGTACATAGGACAGCAAAATTCCTGTAATCTGCAACAAAAATACAAACTACATTAAGTCAACATATGTGGCTTTTCCATAAGGAATAAAAAGATACAAACTACGTTGAAGACAAAGCATTCAATCATACAATATTTATGAACGTAGATCTATTGACATATCGCTTTGTGGAATAGTTAGCCAGTTCTGAAAATACCTAATCACACAGCCTGTTTACCTTCGTA
This sequence comes from Ectobius pallidus, assembly GCA_964059195.1. Classification (NCBI taxonomy): domain Eukaryota; kingdom Metazoa; phylum Arthropoda; class Insecta; order Blattodea; family Ectobiidae; genus Ectobius; species Ectobius pallidus. Next base: position 108,974,064 of record CAXKWD010000010.1, read on the forward strand.
ATCTTACAATTCATACAACTTCACTTGGTTAATATAAATGAGACAAATGAGATCTTGATTCCACATCAACCTGGTAATTGCATGCACATCATACCTTCATTAAATAAAATTACATCTTCCATATATAGGGTGAATCATAATCTGTTCCACAAATAAAAAATAAAATTAAAATATCAGCTTTATAGCCTTTGTAAAAATGATGAGTTAAATATACGGATTGACCAAAGGTGGTAATAACTTGGTAATATTAAGCAATATTATACAAATTTATAAATGTTATAATAAAACAATATCCAATACAGTCAAGCCGAAGTTCCACAATCCAATTTGTTGGCTGAAAAATTTGTATAAAGTAGCATTTCTATGACCCCCGGCCTGGGTTCAATCCCCAGTACCTCCTCGGATTTTTCTGAGGTAGGGAGGTCTGGTAGGGGTGCACTCAGCCTCGTGATTCAAATTGAGGAGCTACTTGATAGAGAAGTAGCAGCTCCGGTCATGAAAACCACCATTAACGGCTGTGAGTGTCGGCATGCTGACCATATGCCCTCCAATACTGCAATCTGCCTGTGGTAGATGACGCAGCGGTCGGGTGGTAGGCCAAGTCCCTCCAGGGATGTAGCACCACGGAGTTTAATTTAGTTTTTAGCATTTCTATACAATTATTTCTGGCTGTGCACACGAGTGCGTCTTTTGGTCCAATAAACAGCACCAGCTGTTCTCCGGAAACGAAAATCAACAGCTACTACAATCGACATGGTGGTCGATATGTACGCACTTAACACAAGTAACATTTTTTTAAAGGAATCTTTTATCATAATTTCCACAGCACCTCAGCGTTTATGCCAGTTGTAATAATGGTTATTGTTAATATTGTTGTAAATTCAAATTGTTAATCTTCTTGACTTTAATATAATATCATTTTATCTTTTTGGTTATGTTCGCTGGTCAAGTGAGCACTGGCAGCGGACAGAATCAGCTGTACAGAGGAAGAAGCCATGTTTCTACGTCATACAGGTCATGCAGGGATAGAATGACGCTCAATGATTGATTCCACATTTTTTGACGGAAAAATAGAAATCTTTCTATTCCGTTGCATGCAAATAACTGAATGGAAAATACAGGATGAAACTGTGTGCAATGACAGTTGACCATGTCACATGATCCTATCCGACGGTTTGTAGACATTTGGACCAAAAATTGGATCTTGGGACATCTTGTCCTTCTCCAGTGCCATATCTATGAACAGCTGCCAGGTAAGCATTCTCTGCCAGCTATTCTGGCAAAGATCTACAAAGGCCTGCGACGTCCCAACCCTCACCTACAACTGTCATTTGAAGCAGATCGGTTTCTGCTGGCTCCTTGAACCCATGATGTTTCCTACGATCTATGCCTATTCTTAGCAGGACGAGGTTAGCAGAATATATTCCACATGGTCATCATAACACATCACTATTGTCATTTTCCACTTTAAACAGTACAAAGTTCTTACGCTTATTAAGACAGTCACTTTAGAGCATGTTTGACTAATGGTGAACGTTTTGAGAACGGACAATAATTGACAGTGTATGGCATAATGTTTTGGGAATTGATTGTATAATACTAAAGTGATGTTTAATTTCATTAGTTTCAATTTACTAAAATTTGTTACATTGACCTTGTTTTTTTGAACATTTTGAAACCCCTACTATTTTTTGTTGTTGTAATTTTTAAATGTAATTTAGCTTGCAAGAGGATGTAAAGTAATAAATTACTTAAATGATAGAGCATACTTCATTGGAGTTGGAGCATAATTTACAAATTTTAAAGCATATTTCATCTTCTGATAAAGCATTAACTTTCTGTCCTTCCTTATAAGGAAGTTTCACTGTAGTTACTCTTACATGTCAAAGAAAATATTACAAGTTGCAGCAAATTTTGATTAACTTTGTGAAACTTGATACATTTTTCGGCAACCATAGTCTGAATGAGGTTGACTGTGGAGTGTTTCAAATTATGATTCACCCCTTAAATCTTTTACAGAGCAATGCTGATTAAGTGGAAGTAGTTTTTAGTTGGCTGTAATGATCAGTGTATATCGTGTTTCCTATATACATAAGATCTTTCCATTAAATCCTTAGATACTGCTCACATAATACCTTCAAGCAATATTTTGATCAACAAAGTATTATTTATGCTATAGGTACGGAAAATGAGGAAGTATAACTTCACATCAAGAAACTTATAAAGTGACTTGTAACATTTTTTTACATAACTCGCTGCAAATACATTAACAGTACAAAAACAATAAATTACCATAAATATCATTCATTATCCTCTAGAATGCCAACCCTTGCAATAATAATTACTAAGTTGGTTCTATCATCCTTATCCAATACCACTTCCTACAACAAACAAAATATAATGAAAACAAACCAATGTCTTACATCCTTTTCAGCTAAAATAATGTATATCAGTCCTCATTTTTGTCAATCTAACATTACGACTAAATAATCAGCAGTTACTCGTTACTTTTAGAAAGAAACATATGCAGCAAAAGTTCTGTTTGCAAAAATATGCAATATGCAATTTCAGTGTTTTATTCTTGCAGTAGTGCCTTCAAAATGTAAACGGCTACATCACCATAAGTCTTAATATAAAAACAGGGGGGAAAAAAAAGAATTGTGGAATGAATAGTGATGTATAGAAGTAAACTTCCAAAACATGTACAAATATAAAGAGAAAGTTACAGGCACTAAAACTTGTTCAAAATAATTTCTGAAATGGAAAAAAAAAAATCTAAACTGCCAAGCATTGGTCTGTATTGAAAGTAAATATCGTATATATTGTTCAATTAAAACAGAATGATGCCTGATTTTTGAACTCCATGTTTTCTTTGGTTGCATTACAGTTCACAGAATATCCCTCATCTGTGACAACATAATAATTGCTTACTTGCTGTACTTCTTATGCACGAAACCGAACATATTCATCAGATGGGACATTACTCACCAAGTATCTTCTTCTTCTTTTTAAATGAACAAAGGAACAACATAGATACAAAGAGCATTAAGTATGCTATCCCTCCAATTAATGCTAATGTACACTGCTTGAAGAATGAAAGTGTGACAAGTGTTCGAATGGAGATTTTGTTCATACTTTACACTTGAAGCGTTTTACTACACACACATTCACATGGGCTCCATCTTATGTTCCAGCGCTGCTCGTTTTGCTGGAGGCTCATCACACTCTGATCCACACTGCAAATAAATATCTCAATGAAAAAAATAATACCAAGATGGTTTATAATACAAACAATTTCACTTGAAATAAAAAACTGACCTGGGCCACTTTTGAGATTATTTACCCTCATCCTGGACTTCGACCGAGACAAAAGGTAAACAACTTGAGGCATTTGAGATGTAGCTGTACAGGAGAATGTTAAGGGTGCCATGGAGAGAAAAATTACTAATGACGATGTCGTCCGCAAAATGAAGAAAGAAAAAGAAGTCCTAAATACAGTAAAGTGCAGAAAACTACAATATCTTGGCATATAATGAGGAATGGAAACAGGTATAAACTGCTGCAGGACATTCTTCAAGGAAAGATCTCTGGTAAAAGAGGACGAGGAAGAAGAACATCATCTTGGCTTGGAAACTTAAGGACATGGGACTTCACACATGAGTGAGGAACCCTCATCCCCAGCTACACTCCATCAGACGAAGTATTATTTTTCATAATAATAACTTCACTGTATAAACTTCCTTTGGCATATTAAAATATATAATTTATGTTAATCCCTAAAAATACATATAATTTGAAAAGCATATTAAAATATAATCAGAAAAATAAAGGGTGTTTATAAAGTCAATTACCATTTCTGTTTTAACACTACAAATTTAGATTTTTTTCTGTGATTCAAACTGAGGAGTTACTTGATAGAGAAGTAGCGGCTCTGGTCACGAAGATCATCATTAATGGCCGTGTCTGACAGCATGTTGACCATGTGCCCCCTAATCCTACCGTCTACCTATAGTAGATAATGCAACGGTCGGATGGTAGGTCTAGTCCCTTCAGAGATGCAGAGCCACGGAGTTTAGTTTTAGTTCGGGCCACTTCGTTGTCAGTAAATAATCGATATAATATGACCAATAGATTACAGACGAACAATTGATGTTATCAGTGTGAAGTTGTAGTGCTGTTCAGGGTGTCCACAGAAATTTCAAAATAAATTTAACTGATTTTCCCTGGCAGATTTTAATTTCCCTGACTTTCCAGAATGAGGACACCCTGGATGTTCTGCCATTACTTGTTCAATATTGGAACAATTTATAAGTGAAGATTAAGAGTATATCAAGCATACTGGATTAGAAAGAGGAAGACTGATTGGTTTCTGCAATGAAACAGATTCTGATTTACTTTTCGAACTCTAAACTCAACTATGCAGCAAGAATTTTAATACAATATTACAGATGTATAAATACTCACCTCTTCTTCCATCCCAGGCAGTTGTATTTGTGTTTCTGAAGCTTCGGAAGGCTAAAAAACAAGGAAGTGAAATTAAAATTAATAAAGATCATTTTAACAGCTTGAAATCTTAATAACATATTTAGTGGTTTGCTCTATTTCTGGTTACAAAATGAGATATTAAGCATAAACTAGCCTGTTTAAGGGTTGAAACAATTTTTAAAGCGGTTTGTGATAAACTTAAAGGAAGCAGTAGACTGGAAGACAGGGAAAAAAAAAATATGAAACACCACCTAAACATACACATTAGCTTAGATGTAGGAGGCAGCCTACAAACTAACTACAGTAGAATCCCAATTCAACAGAATCCCGAGTTAACGTTTCCTGCATTTTAAATCCAATACTGGAAAATCCACATATCCATAATAATAAGAGGAAGTGTTTGTCTGTCTGTGCACGATGCCCAGCGAAATCTACTGCATGCAAAGATCTGAAATTTTAAACATAGATGGACTGAAAGGTGGCCAAATCACCTCAAAGCCAGATTTTTAATTTTTGCTTTCGTTTGCGAGTTATGAGTGAAGAACTGGCAGAAAATGTGTTTTCTTTTTGCCCTATCAAAGCATTAGTTTTTGGTATTACATTTCAATTGTCAAATTAATTACAGGTTTTAAAAAAAAAAATATACATATATATTTTTTAAATAAGAGCACCATAATGTTTTCAACATATTGCATGGAATTATCAATCGCTTGAATTCTGTAAGCCCACCCTTGTCGATTCATTTGTTTATAATGTCAAGGCATGCACATATCTGAAATTTTCCACACAGACAGAAGAGGAGTAATGAATATAGGCCTAAATGGGCAAACATTGATTGATTTGGACGGAACTCACTTTGCATGAGTTTTCTTGGCCAGGGAACTCGAATCTGAGGTGTTTTTCCCAGGTGGAGCTTTCTAATCTTGGAATGCACTCCAAAACCAGATTTTTAGCTGTTTCGTTACAATTTTTTATGATTAGTTTAGTTTATGAATGATTCGCATGTTAATAAATATAATGCTTTAATTATTATGCTCTTAATTTTTAATTTTTAAATTATTATCACAGGTGAAGCCATGGACATCTGCTAGTTACCACATATAACTGGCATTACTAATGCTTTAAATTTAATGTTATTTAAAGTGATCAGACGTCCCTATTTAGCTGTTCCGATTTCTGGAGTCAAGTTCCGTTGTCCCCATTGGGTTTTATCAGGACACCTTAAATGTTCCAGTTTTAGAAATCAAATCTAATTCCAGATCATTTGCGGTTTCAACAATTTTTTTTCTGGCAATGTCAGTCATGAATTAATTTCAGTTGCTTCAAAATTCATGCCAAATGCGCTATTATGAAATCTGTTGACACTTCACGCCTTCTTGATGCATGATGCGTTTAAGTTTGACATCTTCAGTAATATTACACTGGAGTTAGTATTAATGCATTGGATACAAATGTCTAGCGCTTCACGTCGAAACAGATACCTTATGAAACTATTTTTCAGGATAGTGGAATTTGTGTTATGTCTTCCCAGTACAAATACAGCAATCGAGCCTGTATTTTCTTTTATGAATATGGCATGGACAGCTGAGAAAACGGGAGACAGGTTACAGCATAAAAATTCAATAGAATACTGAGTTCCCATATGGAAGACCATCATCTTTTAGCAACTCAAATGTACACAACATTTTGGTAAAAAAATTACCAGTTTTGTCTCTCTTAAAAACTCAATCATCATTAAAACACAAACAACTGTTCTCACAAATCTGGCTGCTTTGCATTTAAAATAAAATGAGGTAAACTGATGTAACAAAGTGCTAGAATGCTTCTGTTTAATCAGTGATAAATGCAATTATGATATGCGGAAAATAAGTTATTTTTGTAATCTATCACTGAGTTAGCTCCAGATAGATTCATTAAGCAGGGCTTGCGGTCTAAAGTCGGATAATTAACCTTAATTCATACACTGATATAAGAAATTTTTAAAAAATGTCAACATTTCACAAAATGCATTGGCAAAGAAATCCTCTTAATGTATGTAGGCCTAATTATTTCACAGCAATATACCTTCTGCATATAACAGTATTCATGTAGTACTCATTTGATTGCATTGGAGTCAAGGCCCTCAATGATTAGAAACGCAGTATTATAGTATAGTCATGATTTCCCATTTAAAAACATGTGACCTTTAATCAGTTGTTACTCCGGTGCAGGTCAACCGATTTGGTCCAAAATAAATAGGCTTCTTGCCATGGACATCATAAATGCATTACCAAGTTTCATGTACATCCGATAAAGCATATTTGAGTTATTGTGCATACAGACACACAGACGGACGGACTGACATTTTCCCATCGCACATAGAATCTCATAAAGTACCAAAACTAAACTCCGTGGCGCTACATCCCTGGAGGGACTTGGCCTACCACCCGACCGCTGCGTCATCTCCCGTAGGCAGATGGCAGGATTGGGGGGCATGTGGTCAGCATGCCGACACCCACGGCCGTTAATGGTGGTTTTCTTGACCGGAGCCGCTACTTCTCTATCAAGTAGCTCCTCAATTGTGAATCACGAGGCTGAGTGCACCCCTACCAGACCTCCCTACCTCAGAAAAATCCGAGGAGGTACCGGGAATCGAACCCGGGCCGACGGATCTGTAGTCAGCGACGCTAACCACAAGACCACGCCGGCGGACCATAAAGTACCAAACTGGCACTTAATAACAAGAAGTCACTGCCAAAAGTGGCATAGACATCTCACAAGTCAAATTTCAAATCAAGTAACAATAACTGTAGCAATATACATATTTTTTCAAAGCATAAAACAAGATCAGGCGTTTGGAATGCTTTAAAACAGATTAAAATTTGTTCCAGAAACAGTAATTTTATATGTGACCCTGCCAGAAAAACCCAACCATAAGTCGGAAAAATAAATTGTTTGATTTTAAAATTCTGAGCATTCTATAAAGAAATTTATTCCTCTAGCTCAGAAATTGATGTTTTTGTTACCTTTGAAACTTTATTGTTCAAACAGTGTAATTTATGACTACTGATTTCCAATGTTAAGGAACTTTTCCATGTTTTAAACATCAGTTTCACAATACAGTCGAACTTCCATATAACGAAGACCGATATAACGATAAAGCGCATTAAGCGATATTTTTCTATGGTACCGGCAAATTTCCTATCTTAATAACATTACCTGCCCCTCGTTATAGTGATTAAGGTAGTTCGTGAACACCCTTTTATAACGATACATATTTTGAAGTGAAATTGCCATTCTAGATCAGGAACTTAGCCCTGCTGGCAGTAGCACATTAGTGGCCTTTCCAGCTGGTGCGAACCCTTAAGCCACCTTTAGAAATTCCAGAAGAGAAATTCTCAGTAGAGGGTGGAGTACAAGGTCACTGGCCAACGTGATTGTTCTGGTCTTCCCTCTCTCTTTTCGCTCTCTTTCTTTCCTAGTCTGATTAGTGTTTTCCCAGCTGAGGTGCACCTATAAGCCACCTTTAGAAATCCACGAAGTGAAATTTTATTCTCAGTAGAGGGTGGAGTAGAAGGTCCCCTCACTTTTTATGCTCTCTTTCTTCCATCACACCCCTCTCTGTGACTGAACCTTCTGCGACGTATGCTAGGCAATTAAAACAGCTAACCAGTCTATATTTTTTTCAGTAGGCGGACAAAAAAATAGTTATGGCCTCCGCACAACGAAAATCAATGTCTCGAAACAAAATTAGCAGCATTTAAAGATTTGGATGATGGTTTGAAGTAGACAGAAGTTGCAAAAAAGTACGGATTTTCACAATCAACGTTAGCTACCTTTGCAAAAAGCAAAGAAAAATTACTGATTTTTTTTTAAACAAATAAACATAATGAAGTGCATTCCACTACTAACTGTGTGCTTCTATGTGTGTGTTACACTATATGTTAAATAAATTTTTCCTTTAGGCTGTATAAATTCATAATTTGGTGTTTTGTTTTGAATGCGGTTTTCGATGTCTCTCGATATAACAATAACCCTCATATAAACTATGTGCTATATTTAAGTAATATGAGGGAATAAGGTGGATACTTATTACAAACTTGCTGTTTTCTACTGTTATGCGGAGAAGTGTTTACCAACTTATGTTCGGGTTACCATGGCACGGGCACATAAGCTGAAAAAACTTCATGACATATTTGCGCTCCTCCATAACCTTTCTCATCCATTCAACAGTATTCCTTTAAAAAATCCAATCAAGATCAGAGATGGATTTTAACAACCAATAAACAACTGCAGATCACCTGTTCTACAGGAAAAGCTGGTGAAGTGCAAGAGTATAAGTTCAAGGAGAGATGCAACTATGTTCAGGTATGTTGCAACTATCACATTTTTATATTACTTTTCAGATATAACTCATGACTATAAGAGGCACAGAATCATTTTGCTTTCCAAAAACTTGTCACTGTCACCTGGGATTTCACCCAAATTAATAAACCTCTTCAGGATAATTAAGTGATATACTGTAGCATAATAGGCTATGCACGGTCCGGATTTTTATGTAATATTACCATAAAATATGTGTATAAATTATTAAAAGTAGATTTATAGACAAAACTTCATGTGAAGTTTCATATATAAATCTCCATATCATTTAGCGTTTTAATAACTTCCACTATATTCCAATGAAATTCTATAAATATTTAACAACAAATCTCAAAATGTGTACTAAGTTGTAATACCAAAATTGCAAATTGAGATAAAAATTATTTATTTTAACATTTCCTTTAATTTACATATAGGTACTGTATTTTCCGGTGTATAAGATACTCCTTTATATAAGAAGCAGCCAAAAAAGTTAATAGGAAGGTTATCAGGAAAAAAAAAAACAAAATTGAAAGTAAAAGAATGAAATTCAAAAATAAAAATATATTATAATACACATGGGTCAATCCATACGAAGTCAGCCAATTATGAATTTTCTGGTTGCCTGACCATTTTTAAAAAAATTCATTTTTTGTCACATATGACCCCTATATACCAATAGTACAAAACCACAAATATTTTATTTTTACTCGGTTCCGTTTAGAAATGGCGGCCATCTTTCAATCATGGCGGACAGCTATTTTTGCATTTGTAGGTGTTTATGCAAATGCAAATATCTCTGGACTGGGAAGTGATAGAGCCTTGAGGAAAAAACCATTATTCTCAACAGAGTCTGGGCTACATTTCTGGTCAAATGCATTGGTTAGCTTATTTCACTTTTAAATGGTGAAAAAGGGGGCTAATTCTGAACAAAACTTTTGCAAAATTATGACTTTTCAGGGTGTCACTATCTTACCCTGGAAAGAAATCTCTGGTGTCAGTTTTTTGTAGGAGGTACATATGTACCAGTACTTTCCTGGAAAAAAATACAAAGCCACACATTTGTTTGCTTCTATTATTTAGGACTCTCAGAAAATGAAGATTTTTCCAAATTTGGCCAATTTTAGGCCTAAATATCTCTGGTTGGCAAAATAGGAAAAATCTAATTTTGGGCTCAATTCAAGGTCTATACGACACTAACCTACTGTGAAAATTTCAAGTTTGAGACTCAAGCCAGAATGGAGTTATGTATCAAACAAACTCCTTAAATAATGAGGCTTTGTGTGAACCATATATCAATAAATAATCACCCTAGTCCACAATATTTAATGGTTTTAAGGCCTCATTTACATATTATAAGCCTAATTATAAATCATTATGGTCTGCTAAAATAAATTATAGAGGATAGGCCTACAAGTTTTCAATTGAAAAAACAAATCTGAATCAATTTTTGTTTGTATGTATGTAGGCGTATATTATTTTAGTCTGTTCAGTTTTAGAATTTGGATTTCCCTTATTACCAGTTATAACTAATTGTACACAATTTGCTTGGTGCTTAGTTAATTTTCATATGCCTGAGTAGGGAACAATCAACCTTTGCTTTTATGGAAAGTCACAGTGGGGAGGAAGATGAGAGGGTATAGACAAGTCTAAACATGCAACTGCTCATGCTGAGACATGAACTGTTCCAGCCAGTTATTCAGTTTGTTGGATGCAGTTGTAGGGTGAAGAAGTGCTTTTTGCTTGGTAGTGTTCTGAATAGACCAAGATGGATCCTCAGTGCTGTATAGGAACATTGACCAATGAACTGTGCCACAGAAATGTTTATGGTGTTGTGCCCAAGGGACTAAGGCATTTCAGTGAATATAGTTCTGAAGAAAAATCATTGCTTTCATTACGAATATCTTCAAATCTTTCCCTCATCTGCAAGTATCATGAAATCAAGTTTTTATCACAGTACAACCACCTCTTTGGACGCATTTGTTGTGACCCTCTAAAAGTGCACAAAAAATCAGTGTCTAAGGGACTAAGGGAAATAAAAATGGATTATATTTTTAAGGAAAAACACTTCCCTGTAAATATTGTCCCAGGGAAATCCTTATGCCCTACATGCTACACAAAGATCTTTGGTAGGCCTACTGCTCATACTGCTACTGTTGATAACGTTAGTGATGAATATGTAGACAAAACAGAAAATATGGTGAAGGTTGATGCAGCTTGTAGTAGTTTGGAATTGTCACCTGCAGCCAAAATTAAAAAACTTAGTTCTGATAAAAGAAAAGGGGCTTTAAAAGCAAAGTATAAGAAGGTGTCTGAAGCTATTAGAAAAAAGTTGGAAATATGTTTTGATGAGGATATTGAAGACAGTGAGCCAAACCAGCAGTCTCTATCATTTGAGTATGATGAACTGATCGAAAAGCTAAAAAAGAAGTGTTTGGTAGCAAACAAAGAAACAAAAGTACAAATTATTAGTCTACTTCCAAATTCTTGGTCCAGAGACAAAATAGCTACTGAGTTTAATGTCTCAGTGCATCTTGTTAGGTTGTCAAGGAAACTGGTGAAGGATCAAGGCATATTGCCAGTGTTGGGAAAAAAGAAAGGTGTCAGAATTTCAGATGTAACTGCCAAGAAAGTGGTAGATTTCTTTGAGGATGATGAGTACAGCCGCTTATGTCCACCTATCTGAGGAGATATCCCATCTATTGGTGAAACACCAAATGTAATCACATGTGATTATGTGAAAAGGTATCTAAATTGTTATGTTAAGGCTCTAAATCGTTATTTAAAATGTCAGTATTAATTAAGGCTGATATTGAGGGTGTTACATATATAGCCTACTATACGATTTTTTCACTTTGTTGTATCAAGCATAATTTCATTCTGGCTTGAGTCTCAAACTTGAAATTTTCACAGTAGCTTAGTGTCGTATAGACCTTGAATTGAGCCTAAAATTAGATTTTTCCTATTTTGCCAACCAGAGATATTTAGGCCTAAAGTTGGTCAAATTTGGAAAAATCATTATTTTCTGAGAGTCCTAAATAATGGAAGCAAACAAATGTGTGGCTTTGTATTTTATTCCAGGAAAGTACTGGTACATATGTACCTCCTACAAAAAACTGACACCCGAGATTTCTTTCCAAGGTAAGATAGTGACACCCTGAAAAGTCATAATATTGCAAAAGTTTTGTTCAGGTTTAGCCCCCTTTTTCACCATTTAAAAGTGAATTAAGCTAACCAATGCTTTTGACCAGAAATGTAGCTCAGACTCTACTGAGAATAATGCTTTTTTTCTCAAGGCTCTATCACTTCCCAGTCCAGAGATATTTGCATTTGCATAAACACCTACAAATGCAAAAATAGCTGTCCGCCATGATTGAAAGATGGCCGCCATTTCTAAACGGAACCGAGTAAAAATAAAATATTTGTCGTTTTGTACTATTGGTATATAGGGGTGATATCTGACAAAAAATGAATTTTTTTAAAAATGGTCAAGCAACCAGTGTTGGTTGACTTCATTTGGATTGACCCACATATAAACTCAACTTAGTAACTGATTATTCGGGTGAACCTGTTTCAGTAGGATTCCCCTACTGAACATATATTATAATACACATATAAACTCAACTTAGTAACTGATTATTCGGGTGAACCTGTTTCAGTAGGATTCCCCTACTGAACACAAGAAGTCACAAGAAGATTATGCATGCTGTTGCGTTAAATCTGGCTCAACGAAGTTCTTGGAATATCAGAAAGAGTACATGTGATAATTATCTTGGAAGTCACTAGGCTTTTTTTTTTTTTGGGGGGGGGGGAGCACAAGAAACCTCTACCTTCACTATAATACAACACATCTAAGGTTACCAGGGTATGGAAAACCAAAGATGGACACTCCTTCTCCCAGCATTAAATACAGTACAACTCTACTTATCTGGATTAATTGGGACCAGATTCGATCCAGATAATAAAAAATCCGGATAATTGGATAAATCATTAAAAAAATTAATTTTACAGTGCTGTACTTACATAAAGTGACACATCTTGAACATATTGGTCAGAGTCAATTTTGCTTACATCGATTTTATCAGCTGAAGGTTTTGCTTTATGCAAATGATTGGCCTTGAAAGCGGGGTTTCCCATTGTTCGCTGCTGCAAAAACAGCTTGAATATGGCTTCAACGTGATCCATATAGTTGGAGTTGGGATAATTAAATCGAGTTCTACTGCATTTACATAGGGACTACCAGGGGGATAGGTATGAGCGGAGTAAAAGGTTTCATGACTCGTGATATAAGCAAAACTATTACTCAGTCATGAAAAATTTAAGACATTTATGCCCGGTTTCTACAAACTTGTGAATTACCTATGGGTAAATTATCCATGGGCAAATTAGTTCCATTTCACCCACAATGATATAATGAGCAAGGCCTTGGAGTTGTACAGTTAATTTAATTCAGATGGCTTTGATTCTCGTTTAAATTATTATTGATCCTACAAAGAGGTTAAATTTTATCCAGCCATCCCTGAAAGGATAAATTAACCCGACGATTTACCCTTGGAAAGATCTAGCCCGAGTTTGTAGGAACATTTTTTCTGTCATTTTCATATTTACCCAGAGGACATTTATCTAGGAACTCGCCACAAGTGTAAGTGATTGCTATCTTTAAATTATTTGTGTTTGTGTGGTGTTATTCTTGTGTAAATTCTGTCCATTGGATAATTTACCCATAGGTAATTCGCAAGTTTATAGAAACCGGCCATTAATAAGGCAAATTAGATATTAAGTTCTTGAAGCTTTCCAGGTGGTGTTATGTATCGAGGCTTCTCAGAATTCCAGACAAGTAAGAAAGTTGAAGATATCTGAGCTTTCAACTGCTGCTTGTTCTGCAGCCATCTTCTAGGACTCTGGAATCCCCAGAAGCCTGGATACATGTATTTAATGTTATTTTAAAAAGGTTCGGTTCAATTTCTCACTGACACACCAACATAATTGTTCTGATTTCCTATTACTGCCGTCGCTAACTGAAATGACATGCACAACATCATTGCATAAATTAATATTGAAATTTAAGACTTCTTTGTAAACATGTAGCTGAAAATTGCGTAAAAGAAAATAAGTTATATATTACTTTTTACATCTCGCCTAGGTTCAAACTGGGATGCAGGATTTTTAAGTAAAAATTGGGATATGACCCACAAAATTGGGAAATCTGGAAACCCTGCACACACCCCATTTTAAGGCCTACTTTAAGGGTTAAAAAATATCTTGTACACCGGAAAATATGGCACAAAAGATTCGTTTCATATATAAGAAGTCAGCTTAGGTGGCAATATACTAGATTATTTCCAAATTATGAAAACTGGACGCCATTATGCCAGAACTACTTTTGAGATAAAATGTTATAAAAACTGTGTTTTAAACATTCAGCTTTACTTTTTGCTCTAATATTGAAATTCTCTTTACAGTTTCTTTAATTAAACAACATTTGGCATGGAAGATAGCTTTATATGTAAAAATATGTAATTATTTTTAAACCATGTAAAATCTATTTGAAGTAAGGTTGCATTAAAAGACAAAGGCGGAGACCAAAGCACATAAAATAGGCAAATATGAGTACCAAAAATAATGTATCTTTAAAAATATTTGTGTGTCATGCGAAGCAAGTTTATATTCCAAGCAGTGAGTCAATGGTGGAATAAGCATAGTGATAGACCTCTGCAACCTTACAACAAACAGAATGTAGTGTTAAAATTAAATATAATTTATATAAAAATCCAGACTCTAACAAGATCTTGTTTTTCTTTCACTCCTTTAGCTAAATGCTTTTAGAGCCACAATTATTTTAATATAATCATGGCTAAGTAAACACTACATCACACTTCTAAGTGATGTTCACATTGCATGCATATTTTCAAAATCATTGTATCCTTCTAAACAAAATAATATAAAATACATACAGTAAAATATCACTATCACAAACACCATAAAAGTTGTATTTCTATGGTTCCCCTATTATCAACGCATATTAAATGAATTTTTAGTAAAAGCACTATTTAGAGCTATCTGATTTACTGCGAATTCCGATTACTGCAATGCTAATGAAATCCCCTGGGGAAAAAAAAAAAAAAAAAAGAAGTGACAATGTAAGTATTAAGTTTCCCCCCATCCCTCAAACTTACATAACGCAATAACGAGGAATGGGTTTTATGTTTGGATTCTTGAAATTTGTACTCTAGTATTGTCCGACTCTGCTGACTGTAAGTGTATGAAGGTATATAGTTGTACATACAATAGAGTATCACTTAAACAGTGGCAGATTGCTATTTGATTCAATCATGTTGCAAAAAAGCCTTTTCTGTTTCTGACAAATTGAAAATCATTTATCGTGTTCAAATTGAAAATCATTTATCATGTTAAAGGTTAATCAAAAGTGAGTTTGTCTCAGGTGAGTGTGACATCCCAAAAGGAACAATTCAGGTTTAGATTTAGGAAGATTTCAGAAAAGAAACAAACTGCTTTATCCTGCCAAACTAGACTTTTTTTTAGGCGAGAAAGTTTGTGCAACATATTTTTTGCACCATTTATTTAGGCCTAGCACAGTGTAGCGATACAGTAATGTATATGAACCAATCACTGAAATTAGTTTACAATTTAACTGAAAGAGACAAAAGCGCTACAGTGAATCAAGATGATATTTTGAGGAGCAAGCATTATTTAGTCAGTTAAGAGAATTTAGAAAAGAGCCATGAGTCACACAACATTAGAAGAATAGTTTGACAATACCATAAAATAAAAGAAGCAGATTTTGCTACTGGGGTTAAGAACATGGTTATAAATCCCCAACAGGGAAGGGAAAAGAATGGGAATTTTGCATGGAGGAAGTGATGACTTCTTATTAATGTTAGTATGCTTTATTTTCATACTATAAATGAGGCACAAATATATCATTTTTGTATTATGTATATTTTTAGTTACTTATTTCACTTCCTGAATTTTCCACTTTAAATTCCATGTTGTTGCTTTGTTTACATCTACTGTGAACGCTGCTTAATGCAATTGTGCATAATGTTATCACTTGATACAGATTAATAATGATACATTGAAAAAATGCTGTTTATTGTGGTCAAAGATTCGGATTATGTTATCACATTTTCCTTTTTGCAGCTTTATTTCCAAGCACTGTATGTCATTCAAAATTTCGTTTATAAGGGTTTCGTGTCTAACTCAACTGTATTGTGTTGTACTGGAGGTAGCAATTATGTTCCCAGCTCACAGGATGACCAGTTCGAGGGGGTGGCAATTACTAATTTTCTTTTTAAGCAATAAAACATGTTTCACCTCACATCTGCAGCTTTTGATTTATGAATATTACAGTGCTGACATGCAGTGATGGCTAGTGTAAAACGAAAAGACTTGAACAGATAGGCGTTAGATGTTTTGCTACACGGTGTTCACCACAGATCAGTAGAGACTTCCAAAAATACTCATAACTGGGTATGGAGTATTGGTTAATGGACTCCTAAAGAAAAGTAAAAAAAAAAAAAAAAAAAAAAAAAAAACTTTGTTACTGGTTGAAAAAATAGTTGCTTGCAGTCTATTATGGTATTAGCATATGAGCTGTTCATTGATTCACAGTTACACATTACTTTATGAATAAATACTTTTAATTCTGTTTTGTAGTGTATTATCTTATATATGAAGAGTCCACTGCAAAAGGGGGGAATGTCAATATTTTGTGAAAACTGAGATAAATGTGTATTATGATAGAGCAAATGGAGTAGAATAACATAGCCTTAAATGCATTACAAAAAAGATGATAGTCTCTCACAGAGAGAAGTTTAAAGTTTGTGACTCCTACACAAGAAGGGGGAATGTCATAGGAAAACAGAGCAAGAAAGGGGAATGTCATGTGTTTGCTGTATTGCATTGGGCAACAGTATTCATATTCAGCATATAACATAAATGTTGGTATCACTGCAGTAATTGACCATTCATTGTTGTGGCATCAATGATTAATGCCGACTTTTTCTTTGTCATAATATAATAATTAATAACATTGCACTCATTAACCAAAGATATCCAGCTGAATTGCCAGAACACTGGATAGCAGTACCGTACTTGAGAGTGCTCGCATGAGGCCATCTCCTTACCATGTCGTACATGTAGATCAAGCTATGCTAAGGAACTGGACATTGTACTTGACTCCGATGTTCAGCAAGACCTGTCCGATAGCAACAAGACCTATTACTGAACCATAAGTATCCTCGTCTGGTGAAGCACAGATATTCATGGAACGGACTATGAGAAACTTCAGTCACGGTTCCCATTAACAGCCCACTGACACAACAGAAGAATATTAAACTACAGAGTGGAGAGTTTGTGCTGCCTGATAAGCTTTATCAAGGTAATAAGCATTGCGCTTAAATTTTTGTGATTCCATGAACAGCTCATAAGCAGCGATAACATTACTTACAGTATTTCAGTTTCAGATTAATTACAAATTTCATGTGAAAAGTTCAGTGATTGCAAGAACTCAACCAGTTCTGTAGTCCTGAAGCAAGAGAATATTACAATGCACTACCTCATAGGAAGAAACCTGAAAAATGAACATGCTGTAGAAGTTCAGTTACCTGACATTCCCCCTTTTTGTAATTTATTTTTGTACATCAGTTAACAAAGAAATTATTTTGATAGTGAAGATGGAGTATGAAGTGCTTCATTTTGTTAAGAATCAATAAAGAAATGTGTGTTCAGTTATGTGGAAAAAAATGAACCACTTCTATTTGTTTAATATAGTGTGGTATGGTTTTAAACTTTAAAATTCATTTTATGCAAAATGAAGAAAAAGTGACATTCCCCCCTTTTGCAGTGGACTCTTCATATGAATAAATAACCTTCATTTATTTCCTTCGGCTATTGTTATAAATCGGTTAATGTTATCAGATTAGCTGCATCCCAAAGTAATAACAATAAGCGGTGTGCACTGTACTTCAATCTTTAGTTGCATGATGTATTTTAATTTTTTGAACAAGAATTCTTGTTTTTCAGATATTTCCCATACATGCTATTTTGGCGGAAAGTTGAATTTCCCATATACAGTGCTATCAACCTAAGTTACGCACTCATTACTGCACAAGTGCTTCATTATATCAAACCCAAGATCAGTGTTCATGGACTAATTACCATGCGACTAGTTGCACCTGCTAAATTTTAAATACTGAATAAAATAAGAACATGCACAATGAGCATTAACAACTTGTGGGAACCATCAGGTGATACTCCTTACGTGATAATGCTCTAGATCAAGAAGACAGTGCAACAAGATAAAACAGTAATGTGTTAAGGTTGGCACACTTGGAACCTAGCTTCTCAAACAGATGTTTGTATTTAATTATTATTTGATGTAAGATTTTCAGGTTTTTTCCCCCTAACATAAAAAAGAATTCTTTGACACACATGCATAAAGTGTATAACGGAATCTCAAGTTTTTATACTTCCCCAATTCTGTTACAACACACTTGACCAAGGATATCGCAATATACTATTACATACTTTATTGGCATTTTTGATAGTGTCACTATACCAATATTTTACTGTATATCATTTAAATACAAAAATATATATATATATATATGTATATATTTTTAAATCTCTTGACTTTTTTCATGCTTAACCTGTCAAGGAAAACCATGCTGTTAGTGAAACATAGACCAAGTGTCACATGAACAATCTGTTGACAGAACATTTGGATACTACACAGTTTCAAACTAATCACTACATATTAAACTAAGAGTAAAATTATTTTAAAATGTTTTCTCTAAAGAGTAAAGAAAATTAATCTGGGATGTGAGTTCCAACAGAAAACTACGTGTAATAAGAAGGAAGGAGATGGGTGAAATTACGGTCAATTCGGGGAGAGGGGAAACATCTCAATTTTCTGGGGGGGGGGGGGGACTGAATTATAAACCATAATATTACCATGTTGA
Organism: Ectobius pallidus; assembly: GCA_964059195.1. NCBI lineage: Eukaryota > Metazoa > Arthropoda > Insecta > Blattodea > Ectobiidae > Ectobius > Ectobius pallidus. Next base: position 108,992,873 of record CAXKWD010000010.1, read on the forward strand.
CAAATTTTAGAGCCCTAAGATGTATTTTAAAATGCTGCAGTAGCTTGCTTTTATCCTGCCCTATCTGTTTATATATATATATATATATATATATACAGTGCTTTTTTTGTAACTAAAAAGGTGGCGGTACTCATTAGAAATGTTTTAACTGAATCTCACGGGAGCTCCCACACTTCTCTCAGAAGACATTTTTCTGAGTTAATGTCCAACAATCGGGCCTATCATGGCCAGAACTGTTTCTCCCTTGAATCGCAGTAAAATTACCGGTACTTGCGACGTACTCTTCAGATTCAGTTTATTTAGTGTTGGCAGGTTTTTGAGATACTTCAAAAACATCGGCATGCTTTCTTTTATTACGCACCGTACCACGTGCACCCCCTGTTCCTACAACCGTAATAAACAATTATGAATTCACTTGCCTGTGCAACACAAACCAAGGGTTTTCTTTTCAAATTACGTACATGTAAGCAACGAATGTAGTTAAATTTAAACACGCACTAACCCCTGATTAACTAGGGTGGTTAGCTACTTACTACTTGTTTGTTACTACGGTAGCATTAACTGCACTTGGTGCAATTCTTATACCGTTAGAATGCCCCTGACCCCACCCCCAACCCTCTTACAGTTCAGTAGCCACGGCAATTAACAGAAACTATCATTTGCTCGTATGTAGGATATTATGTATGTAGAAATCTGACAAAACCAACAAACAAGCTTGATTTTAAATAAAACATAACTTTATGGGAATTGTGATAGAAATATTCCGAGTTATCCAAACTTTATTTTTAAAAAAGGTGCCGGTACTGCGTACCGTTGCGTACCGCCACAAAAAAAGCACTGCATATATATATATATATAAATCTATGTCTGGTTCTACAAAATAGAGAATATAGTATAACAGGATAGTATAAATACTCTCTAGTTTGTAAAACCAGACATAGGTTTACATAAAAAGAAAACACAGATGGGGCAGGATAAGAGAAAGCTGTTACAAAATTATAACTTCCAAACCCAAAATTGAAACACAGCTATTAAGCTATTACGCTATTACAAAAGTCCAGATATCTAACCTTAAATTTCTATGAATACACAAATTTTAAAAAAAATAAAATAATTAAAAAGCTATTGACTGTAGACAAATGAAATTTTAATACAATACAAAACTAAACTTCATGGGATTACATTCCCGCCTACAATACACCGCTGCATTATCTACCATGGGCAGGATCGGAGGCCATATAGTCACCATGCAATAACACCACAATACCTGTATTAACCCCTCGGCAATACCGACCATTTAAATGCCTTCCTACCCAGAGGAGAGAGGATGCCATGTTGTGCAATACCACAAAGAAAAACTCGCAAGTCATAAGAATTCTGAAGGTACCAAAATTCAAGTGGCCATAAAAGGAATTTCAAGTTCCATGATATCATAATAAATGACCTTAATAAAAATATTGTATGGAGTTCATTCATACATTCAAAGAAAGCAGAGATCTTCAGCTAAAAAGATAAAGTAGTTCATGAGCTTATTATGTAATTTGCAGTTTTTAAATAATTTAATTGGAAAAATGTAGTTGAATTTGAATAAAATATCTGATGTGAAATTCACATAACTCCCTCTGCCCAAATAAAAGTTAGCCTCTTAGTATAATATATAATGTATAACATTCTCTTCACATAAATTAGTTATAAAAATTAAGAAAATGCCATTACCATATTGTACCACATCCCCAAAGGATACATAATGCAAACAAAATCTGATTAATGCACTCGCGTAACTTTTTTTTTTTTTTTTTTTTTTTTTACTTTAAGCATAGCCGATACATCTTTCTCACTTCACATTCTAATGCAGAATAGGAGGCCGTATTGCAAAGCTTTATAGTTCACCAGGCAAGACCTAGTTTCTCCAAAGAGTGGGTGGCTTAAACTACCCTTCAGGGAATTTTTTCAAAAAAATGTTTCAAATAAGTGTTATATCTCTTAGTATAAGCACCCCATGTACAGAATTGAAAATCGTTAGATCAGTTTTTGGGGAAATCACGAAAAATGGAATTTTCATGTAAACTCCCCTTAAAAATAAGAGAAAGTCGTCGCCAATCTTTTGTCACATCCTCAGAAGGTACCTAACCCAAATACAATTTTTTTTTTCATACAATTTTCTGTTCTGGAGCTAGGCTGTTCATACACATACACACACACTCACACACATATGTTTCTGAAAATACTACTTTTGGATTCAGGGGGCTTCAAAATTTGTATTTATGTTAAAAACTCAACTTCGAATTTGGGGTGAAACACAATACTCCCTCTACTTATGGTATAGGCAGATGAAATAAAAATAAGATCATAAATGGCAATAAAACAAATAAAGTCCTAAAGCCAGTAACTCAATCCTTAGCATCTCAGTAGCTTCTAAACTGTACATCCTAGAGCAAAAACAGCTTATGCATGCAGAGGTCCATACCATGTATGAAGGTAAGAACTGAAGGATTAAGAAAAGTATGTGTACCAAAAATTTCTCTTATAAAGAATGTAGAAAACAGAAATTTCCCAGTATGTTAGGCAAACTTTTAAAAATAAATATAATACTGTATAATTAACTATTGCATTTCCCCTTTTTGATAAAAGCCATAACAACTAGAATTTAGCTTTTAAGTAATTAGGTTCATCATTAGACAATAGTTTATAATTACAAAATAAATGTTTAAAATACATGCAGATTTCACAGAATGCACTGGCAACTAATGATGTTTGTATAAGATCCCCTGAACATGTAGGTTATACCGTAGCTGTAGCATGGCTGTACAAGTTATAAGAAGACAGCACAGCAAAATCACTTTCAAGCTGTAAACAATCCATCTGCAAATATATTAATACTAGCACATATATAAGCATGGAGTGTTTAAAATGAAATATAGCTTACTCACATTAACGATTAGTGAAGAATTAACAATAATTTTAGCTTCAAAGTTAACCATAATTGCCAGCATTTATAATTTGTTTCGTTGTTATGAACTGTTTACAAAATTAATTGCATATTGGGGTTTTGGATCTAGACATCGAAACAAAATGTTCAGTTCTACTTTAAAATTTAACATTTTAATTCTAATATTTTAGCCAAAATACGTATTAAATTTGTAAGGTACTCAAATTAGTCAACCAGAGCAAAAAGTCTTTCGATCGATACCTCACATGTACGTAATGATTGGTTAATTGAGCAAACAATTGCTTGAGAAATAATTATCCTTTATCCAATTAACAGGATACAGTTAGCCACATAACTGGAAAAGGATGTCATTTTAACTAATAATCCAATTATTTGTAGCTATCCAATTAACTGTTAAAAGAGGGTTTAGCTGATGGTAAGTACAGCCTGAATTATCGAATTCAGTGCAAAAGGTTGTTGAAAACACTTTGTTATGTTTTAGAGTGGATGGATAAGTACGAGTATATAGCTTCTGGTGGCGATGTATGTGGTACTGTCCACATGGAATAGCATGACAAACATGCAGAAGTGTACAGTATTATACAAGCAGAAGGTGAGAATTATGTATAGCTTTCTATTTGCAAGCACAGAGTACTTTATTTTGCAGGATAGCAGAGGTGCCGACTTGAAAATTATAATTGACATAAAAATTCCAGAAAACAGCAAATAATATTTAATTAACGTGTCCAGAAGAGAGTTAACTGTTTTATCTCCTCTGCTTAAGTCATAAAATCCTGCAAAACAACCTACCTTCCTATAGCACAAGGAATAAATCTAGATTTGTTAAATTTAAATTAATACACCAGTAACAAATTGTTGAGATACTTGGTGATCGATATAGCATTTTTCAATTATGTATGGTGTGCCTGAAGTCTCCATTCTCAGTCTTACATTATTTTATAATAACCTGTTTCTGCAATACTGTCTAAAACAGCTACATATTAGTACCAAGTGTTCTGTCAAGAAATCTGATCATGTGAAACTAGTGTTAGGAGCTTATTCAACAATAACTGTGTTAAATAACTGACCTCTGCGTCAATACGCTCCAGCATGCCTTCCTCCTGCAGCATGCAAATATGAACAGTGTCACTGTATAACCTCACAACTCACACAACACATTTATCTTTATTATTACAACACACATTTTAGTTTATAAGGTTACACCATAATCCATAAGTAAATGTCTGGTGAAAAAGTGAAGTAGAATAATTGTTTACATATGCATTATGGTATAATATTATAAACATTTTTTATATACTGTATTTTGAATAACGTTACAATACAAAATAATAAAGATGAAAGAAATGAGATTCTAAATAAGTAATGCATTAGTATGAAAATAAAGCTTCTTATTAACGCACGAAAACAAGTTGCTGAATGCCATTTTCAACAGGTTGTGCCAAAAGTTATCATGGAGGAAAATTTCGGAACAATGGTTTTATTGGAACAGATTTATGTGATTAAATTCTGTTAATTGATTCAACAGGTGATTTATACAGTGTGTCCCACGCAAGAGTTGGCCAATGACGCGGGTTCCTGCGGCGTGGCGGGCACAGCTCCAACTCCCGAGCGATCGGGTGAAATATCTACGCAAAGAATGCCGCGGTCGGTGTAATGATTCAGGTTCTCACATTTACAGTTAAAATTACAATGAAAATAACTACGTACCTCATCACAAGAGATGTTGGAAATGTTCTCCTCTTGCATCCAGCCAATACTGGCAACTTTTTAGGAAATTTTCTTTCACGCGCGTAAGTTCAGCTTCCGAGACAGAGTTCATTTCTCTTGTGATAGGCCTATGTGATATTGTCTATTGTCTTTGCCAGATAAATCACATGAGGTTTTCTTTGTGAGAACCTTAATCCTTACCATCAGCGGGCTTTTTAGCGTAGATATTTCACCCGTTTCCTTTGTAATGTACGGGAAGTTGACCTATACACTTTATTTTTCAAGTTTCCCCATAAATAATATGCACATACTGTTAGAAGAACTTAAAGACAATATCACATAGGCCTATCACAACAGAAATTAACTCTGTCTCGGAAGCAGAACTTATGCGCGTGAAAGAAAATTTCTTAAAAAAGATTCCAGTGTTTTGTGGATGCAAGAGGAGGACATTTCCGACATCTCTTATGATGAGGTACGTGGTTATTTTCATTGTAATTCCAACTGTAAATGTGAGAACCTGAATCATAACGCCATTAGCGGCTTTATTAGCGTAGATATTTCACCCGCTCGCTCGGGAGTTAGAGCTGTAGTCGGCGCGACGCAGAAACCCGCATGATTGGCCAACTCTTGCGTGGGACACACTGTATTATTCTGTTTATTTTACTTTCAGGATTTAAAAAAAAAAATAAACTGATATTTATACTTCCCCCTAGCAGAAATTGTTTACATTTTATGTAAACAACTTCTTATTATAATTTGAAACTTTTCAAGAGCATATTATTAATATATTAGAAACTGTATTCAGTAAATAATCAAGCATTGAGTTAAGAATATTCAAAACAGGTAATAAATGTCTTGATTCGGATTTCACAACAGGCTTGCCATAAAATCAATATGATTCTGAGCAACAGTAAGTTTTCTCTATTCTTTCGAAATAATATTTTAATTGCTCATACTTTAGTAACTGCAATAATAAACATTTTTAAAACAGTTCTGCAGTATTTACTTTTAAGACTTCAAAAGGGCTCTCTTATTATAATTTTCATAAGGCAAAGACCTACCTATGGCTCAAGAAAGTTATACAATCAGGGTTTATCTTACAATGCAAACTGATGTTCTAATGAGGAGTTTTAACCCTTCAGTGATGATGGTCATTAAAATGAATAAATACTGTGTGCCCAGAAGAGAATTAAACGTTTTTTTAAAGTCTCCCCTTCCCCTGAGTAAAATGGTTTCATTTTTAGGTACAACTTATGTTCCATACAACATGCTATATTTTTAACATATGATTTTTTTTATCTAAATGTCTTCTGGCTTTATTTTATTATTTTACTAGAACAATAAACTTATTACGATTTTTACGCATCATATGTTATCAAACATATCAAGATTGCTCCAGCAATGTTTTAACCCATGAAGCCAGGAAGCAGACAATATCATGTGCAGAATGCTGTCTTACCGGCAGTAACCCAAGAATCATCCGCCATAGAACCCATAGATAAATCATGAATTCTCTGTCACCTCATGTTCTTTTTCAGAACATTGTGTAAACTTTGTATAATGGTTTCTTGGTCTTCCGATTGGGTAGTAGGATTGATTATGAGCTTTCGACAGCTATCTACCAGAAGATGGCAGTGGAGATCGCTGCTGAAAGCTCATAATCATTCCTTCTACTCACCTGGTTGGAAGCCCGAGACACCATTAAACATTCTCAACACCGGGAAAGCCTCAAGTCACAAGTTGTAAACTACATACACTGGTGATGCTTCCACCATAATTGCTGCAAGCTACACACATGAAACATGCTTCCTACAACTTTATCTTTTTGTTTGCATACCTACTTATGTTAGTTCTGTATGCAATATGAAATATTCGCATACATTGCAAAGGTTAAATTTGAGAAAAATGTTTAGATTTTAGAGGTTCCTATTGTTGATAATGTTAGAATCTGTGCAAATTCAAGATTGGGAAATATGAAGGCAACTATATTGTGGCGTAAAGACTTTGGTGTTGGGCTGTGTTATGAAAAAAATTATATTAAAAAGATACTGTATATTCCATATATAAATGTGAAATGAGAAAATGTACCAATGCTGCTTTGATTTACTTCTATGAGCATCAGCAGCAAGGGGATATATTTTCAGCAGAAACTCATGATTACACAATGCTAAAAATTGCATTAGTTCATAATGAATCAGATTATGTTAACGAAGCTTTGTTTGAAATTCATTTATTCAAAAACAGTTCAGTTCCTTTTCCATGTTCACTTAAACTTCCAGTTTTCAGATCATATTCATGAAGTGTCTTTTCACACTGGTTTTAATCGTTCTTGGTCAAACTTCAAATTCTTCCAGACAGTAAAATATAATTGATTTAGTATAACTATCTGTAAAGAATGCCATTATCTCAGGCCACAGGAAATGATTATCTAGGTTTATTCGGTTGTAGTAGTGGAGTGGACACTAATAACTGTACATCATTCCACAACTCACATAATTTCAATCAAAGCTAATCTCACCAGAGATGTTCCTTTGAGGAGGCTTGGTTTAATTCAATTCTTCATACTTGTAATTCGTCATTCAAGATAATATGTTCTGTTATGGACATACCTTTCTTACAGTGGGGATGACTTCTTAGAGGTTCAATAAGCATACAGTATTATTTAACAAAAGCTATTAATACTATTCTTGAACAACAGGTGAAAGGTCTATTCTGTATCACCACAAAAGCTGCAGGTTGACACTTCAAAATCACAGTGATTTTAAATATATTTTCCAGAGTATGTTTAAACCAAATCCATCATTCAACATAGGTTTAGATATCTTTCCGAAAACTGACCTTTGGGTGATTGATTTTAATGAAGATTTGATAAGTTAACAAGTAGGGGAAGATACCAATAGGAATTAAAACATTCACTTTAATGTCTACGACCAAAATAGAGGCGAGAAACATTTTGTACAGGATCCTTCTTTCAATAAATAGCTTTCAATAAATGAGATATTCAAGGGCGTTTTTATCATTTAAAAAGACTCCAATTTTCATTCAAAGAGAAAATCTATTGATGCTGCTTCGAATTACTTCTATGAGCATCATCTCTAATTATGAAGATAATTTTGATTATCTTTACCCTGTAAATGGTAAATTGCAAGTGTTTTACCATTATCAAGTGTGAAATTCCATTTTAACATGAACCTCAAAATTATAAATATCACTACAGAATATTCTGTTAGCCTCAGGTTATGTTGGATTGAAAACCGACAGTAAAAGTGTTATGATTTCATAAAACTGTTTTAGTACCGGTCTCTGAAAAAATGAAACGTCATATCTAAATCATTCTGTTGCGAACAACATCCAAAATAACAATTATCTCGTACAGCATTGTTTTCCTTGCTCATTTTTACCTGAAAATTCTGATACAGTTTCAGGCTGAATTAGGTTAATGTTCGATGTAACAACTGTTGGATAAGTTATTATCGTATGTCTTTTCGTGATCTTTCTGCTCCTTTCTGAAAGTCTTGGAGGATTGCTCACTTATTTATTCATCATATCATTTACTGCAAATATTGTCTATCGTTCTGTTATCTGAATACATTTTGTTGCAGAATTTTTTGCCCAGGAAAGGAATCACTCCGGTTATGAAGAGTGTGTAAGAAGGTATATGATTTATTACAGTCACCTACTTGGAAGTTTTTCTAACAGAGCTAAGAAGTTTCGCTGAAAGAAATTGTGTAGTTTAGATCTCTTTTGTTGTATCTTCAGTAATCTTCTATGTTCATTCTCAATACTAATTTCACTAAAAATCAAGTTTTACTTACATGTTTCTCAAGCAAAGTCTTTTCATACTCTTCGGGATGGGCTTTAAAGATATGTTTTTTCAATCTAAAATAATCTTTTCCACAGTGTGGGCATGTTTCCCAGTAATCCTTCTCATCATTCAGAGCGGAGTTCTCATTCTTCAAGCCATGTTTTCGGGCTAGATGTTTCTTTATCCCTCTTTTGGAGTATTTCCTTCCGCAAATATTGCAGTCAACCTGATTTGATTACGTAGATGATGATTCAAGCTCATAAATGCAAATTAATACATAGATAAAATCACTGTACAATCTAACTATGGAAAAACTGTTCAATACAGGGTATGCACAAAATAATTCTGGGGTTCCATGTTAATTTGGTAGATAAAATTATGAACTGCCTGAAAGAAAAATCATTAAATAACAAATTTAAAAAAATTATGTAGCTCTATTGTCAATTTACACTTATCCAAAAAATAACAGCAATCTAGTCTAACCCCTCTCACATTAATGCTGGCATGTGGGAAGTTAAGGTCTTCTGGGACCAATGATTATCCTTCAACACAGATCAGGGTTTGCCAACACAATGCAATGTGGGCAAAGGTAAACTGCCAATAACAGGCGCTTACTTGAAAATATTGTTGGGGGGACAAGAATTAGATTGTTGGTAGTTATACTCGTACACTGCCTTAAATAATTATGATGAAAGTTAAATATTGTGGGAAGGGGAAGGGGCAGAAAGTACCAAGTCAACACCTGTTAAATTTATCAGTAAGGTTGCATTGTGGGGCAGTAAAGGCATTTTTTTGTAGGCAGTTGACTTCCGTTGCAGATGAAGGTCATGCATTTTCAGTGTTTATGAAGGTTTGTGTACATCTTTTACATGTCCCACTATGTGGTCTGAAAGCTATGAAGGAGTGTTATAAAGTATGACCTTTTCTGGTGGAGCATTATGTTGGTGGTGTTGAATTAAGCAATCAACTGTTTGCCTCAGGCAAAATTACATTCATTCATAACTAAAAACTGAGTTGTCAAACACTGTAGAAACAGCCTAATGAACTTACGTATTTTTAAAATCCCAGAGTTCTTCTGCAGACATCCTGCATTTTAATTAAAGTGTGGAATAAAATTAAACATTTAATTACATGTAAAAAATGCTCAATGAAAATCTAAGGTCCTAGAAGTGACTAAGATAAGGCTTCTGAGATGAAGGTTATCCAAGATATTATTTTCTGACTTTCTTTTTATTTTTAGAAAGAAAATTCAATGTTGAGAAAAGCACATTATCGCTACGGACGACATCAGTTCTAGATGTGAAAGCCAATGGAACAATCATGATATGTTTGGTTATCTGCTGGTCAAAAAATGGCAAAGGTGTCAATACTGCATTCTATCCAAATTTTTTTTTAGTATTTTGGCTATTTTGTCTGCAAATTCAGTTCCCAAACAAGCTTAAATAAAACTATAAATTAACTTTGTCTGACCTATAACATCCCATAGCATTCACACTCCTATAAATTACTTTTGTTTTGAGTCCTTACAAGAGTGTAATTCAATAAACAGACTAACATATTGGAACACTGAAGCAAGCTGAAAAAAGGGAATACAAAGTACTGAATACCGCAAGCCCGAGTTTTTCTAGCAGTAAGTTTTGCATTTGCGATATTCAGCTCCTCCCCTCCCCAGACAAGAAAAGAGCTACAAATATGTTTTTACTATCCTCCATCACAACAGGTTCATGTTTGAAATGTAGATTTTAGCCAGGTTGAAAAGTTTCTGGAAATTTGGAGACAGTGTGTCACCATTTTCAAGGAGTGAATTAATACTGAGATTGAAATCAGTTAAGAATTTATATAAATAACTGTAAATTAAGAAATGATAGAAGAGATCTGATTAGAGAACTTTTATTGGAGAATAATTGAAAAAAGTCTATGTGACAGGAATCCAAGAAGTGTGAATATTAAAACAGAAAAAACAAGATACACTGAAATGAATAAATTTTAAAAAAAGTGTGCCATGGAATTAATATTATTTGGCTAATAAAATGAAAAATCACAAGGGTAATATTACCGTATATACTGTATATATACCCAAATACTACCCGCCCCTGCCCCCGAATAATACCCACACCCAAATTTTTTAAAAGGAAATTTGGAAAAATAAATCTATAGACTCTATATAAAATTATTTTGTCAGGTTTATTCTTAATTAAACAGTTATAATTAACATGGTAGGCTAAAATGTAATTATAAAAATAACATTGTAACAGCCAGCTGGAAATCTCAGTGTCTTAAGCTGCGTATACATTTGCGCTCCTCTCGCATTCTGCTCCATTCATGTGTAAACATGCGAACAGTACATGTCCCAACGTGACATCAGAAATCCTTTGTATTTGTTGAAAAACCAACAGAAGACAGTTCGGGGCGAACAGTTCGACATGCGAACACCTGAAATGTCGTACCAATCTGTGCTGTTCGCAGGTCGACACGGCTTTATACATGCTGCGTCACTTTTAACAACAACACTCTCCAGCTGTTCAGCAGGAATCACACACGATGATGTACATCCGACTGGTCCGACCCAAGGGCAAAGTCGTGTGGAAACCGAACTTACCTAACTTTTCCCGAATTAGTGCTTCTGCTTGTACTGTACTGTTACTTGCTTGGCATCTCTACACGTAAAGCTATGTTTTGCCGCCAGTCACAGTTGGCCATACGCATAAGAAAGCATTTTCTTTGTCTCATTTTCCTTTCATTACAGCTTTGCTACTGTTACACTATACTGTAATACCACTACAAAGTTTCCTGCTATATTGAGTTGATATGGTACAAAATGTCGAAATTCAGATGAGAGGAGACCAGTATTCAAATAATACCCGCACCCCAGTTTTTCACTCGCGATTTTTGAAGAAAGAAAAAAAAATACGCAGGTAGTATTTGAGTTTATACGGTATTTGAGAAACCCTCACACAGACGTATTTATTCAATTCATTTTATTCCTTTTCCATCTTCATTGGTCGATTCTCTCATGGCCAGGTTCATCGACAGGGGTTAAATATACTCTCATCCTGGGTTTATTAACTTCGGGCTAATATTTCAACTATTTCTTGTGACTCAAGTCATGAGTTCCACAATGTTTTCAACAGAAGTTTAATAACACTAGGACTAAATAGGAGCAGTACAAATCTAGAAGGCAAAGACTGAAAATTCATTTTTATGAACACAGTTCATTGTGTGGTTCTTGGTGTTTTCTTTAGCGACAACTGTGAAATCGGAGTAGAAATATTAGTTTCTATTAATTACTGAGCTTGTGACAAAGTACAAAACCACAATAAGTGTAAAGCAATAAATGGAGTGAACGTAAAAGAGATGACAATACTTGGGAAAAGATTTCAAGGGAGTGTAGTAGTTTTGTTCCATTATATTCCAATTTCTCATAAATTTTATCCACATCGATACTGATGACTGCTATCAATACTCTCTCTCTTCTAAAATAAATTGTTTTTCAGGTAAAATATCGACACTGTTTCTTCTATTTCTTTTTCTACTACTAACAGCATTTAACATGGCAAATACAGAATTTTTACATCAAAGTCCAAGTTACAGCAGCCAGGTTGATTTCAGCCTTGCGTTTTGCATTTAACCCAAGGAAAAGTATGTATTAACTTAACCCCAAGTTTAAATTAGATTTAAAATTAGCTCTTGTCGGCGAAACAGAATTTTCCTCAAATCAAGAGTTTAGAACCAGCAATTCGATGTTGAATCTTAGCCCCTGTCAATGAAACTGGGCATTTATTTTAATTTCTTTTCCAGCCTCACTGGTTAAGTTTCTTAAGTTATTTTCATACACTCTCTTTACTTTCCAGCTTTTTTATAGGCCTATAATTCTAATCGATTTCAACCTCAACACTTAACTCCTTACAAAATGGAATCACAGCATGCCTAGGAAACATCACATATAAATAACTTTCTAACCTGGATAGAATTTTTAGAAATAAGTTACTTCTACTGAGAAAATAAATTACTGATACTACAGTGACAGAAGGGATTTTCTGCTTAGGTTTTTTGTTTAATGCTGCAAATTCTAGCATCCTGAATTGCTTACTGCCTAGTTGACGTGTTTACTTTATGAACATAGCCAAACTTAGATGCTAATGATTGGTTTTATATTCTTGTTTTAATCAGATTACTTGGTGGGAAAAGGGTTTACCATCCGATTGATGCACCATCTACCTTCAACTTTGATTTTAATGTTGCTCGGTTGGGAAGCATTAGGTCAACATGCTGACTCCCACAGTTCCCCCCCCCCCCTCAGAAACCATTGTTTACTATAATATTTGTATTTCACATGTACTGGAACATTTTCAGAAGTTCAGGTAAGTCCCCCTATGAGTATAAAATAGGCAAGAGTTGGTACATGTTCAAGATCTTTTCTGACTGGCTGGGCCCACAAATCATCATATACTTTTGATGATTTCTTCATGGGCTTTAGTAGTTTGAAAGTTTTATAAAATTCTACAGAACTTCAACTTGGTTAATAGCCCATGAAATGATCATCAATAGTATTTGCCAAGAAAAATTCAAGTCATAACCTGAAAGAGACATCGACCTATACATGTCCCAGTTATCATCCAAAAATTATATAGGAACTTCATGATGTAGTAAGACCTTACCTTGACATCAGTTTCGTTGATACCCACACCTTGCTGTAGTTTTGATCGATTTTTTCCGGTTCTGCCACGAGCACCTGCCTTTCCTCCTCCAGTGCTAGAATCTCCCACAGACATGGGCAAACCAGGTTTCATCTTCGGTGCATGAACCTACATGCAAAAGCATACTGTCAGACTACAATAACATTTTTCTATTAAAAAAATCAAGAACATTATTACAGTCAGCAACATTTTTAACGACTCTCTTAAAATTAGGTTTTCCATGAAAAAAAAAGGGGTACAGAATTAAGGTGGGCTGGATTCCCCCCCCCCCTTAAATACAGCTTGGCTCTGGCCACTATCCCAGTAAGTACCTCCAAACATAAAAAACACATTAATTTAATAAAATAATTGAAAGAGGAATACTGATTAAAACTGTTATTAAAACTTTAGTACAGTGGATAAAATTTTACCTTTGAACAGTCACTACGTTTCAGCCTGACCTCCAGGCCTTCCTCAGGTGAACTAAAGTCTACTCGCATGTTGGTACGTTGTCCATGCTGGAAGGGGTCTCTGCTGTGCTCCCGTGCCCGTTCAGAAAACCATCCATCCTGTGAACAGTCACTAAAGTCTACTCGCATGTTGGTACGTTGTCCATGCTGGAAGGGGTCTCTGCTGTGCTCCCGTGCCCGTTCAGAAAACCATCCATCCTGTGAACAGTCATCCTCCATACCCTCGGCGCGTAACATAAAGGTGGTATCCCTGTGTGGTGTACTTCGATCCATTCTCTCGGAATTTCGTATTCTGCGGGCGGTGCTGCGTAAACGGGGGGAAATTTTGGTGTTGTTGTTCCCTTTGCAAACCTCCTGACGATATCCAACCAATCATCGCCTAGGTCTCCTTCATAGTTGTTGAGAAGTTTCCCCGTTCTCCTGATAATATGAAAGGCCTCGCATATCTTCCTCCGAGTAACGTCGTTCTCTACCTCTAAAATTTCAAAACCGCCGATTTGATGATTGTTTTCAACCATATGCTGACTTAGGCCGGTATTGGTGTTTTTGTTCCTTACATCGCGCTCATGTTCTCGGAGCGTTACGGTAAACGACCTCCCGGTCTCCCCAATGTAAACACCATCACAATCTTGGTAGTTTATTGCATATACACCTGGTTTTTCATTTTTCCCGGTTTCAATCCCAAACTTTTTATATTGCGAAAACATGTTCTCTATTGTCCTTCCTGACTTGTATGCCGGCCTTAACCCGTATTTACATAGTACTTTACCCAATCGTTCGCTCGTCCCGGGCCGGAAGTTCAAGCTCACGTATTTCGCGCAGGAATCTTTCACTTTTACATCCACTTCCTTTCCACCACTCGCACCGTGCGCACTCTCCATTCTCCTCCAGATTTTGTTAATTACACCCTCTCTGTATCCGTTTGCCCTTGCCAATGTTAAAATCGCATTCCTCTCTTTATGCAAATCAGTGGGGTTATTACATATTCTAAATGCCCTCTGCACAAAGTTTCGCCAAACGTTTAATTTAGTTGTGCGGTGGTAAAATTTTATCCACTGTACTAAAGTTTTAATAACAGTTTTAATCAATTTATATTCATAACCGGTGGAAAGAGGAATACTGTCAGAAGAAAGGAAAATAGATGCTACAAAGTATAGTTTTAGTCCGACCACAGCATACAATACGATATAAACATCACAGGCACCTTAAGACACAAATTAAACTTTGACAAAAAAGTAAGGAAATTCAAAAAACAGAAGAAGGTTAAAGAGACAACTACACTAATAAATGAAAAAGAAAACACAAATCACAAAAGATTCACCTATCACCTATGGGCAAACAACAGATTTCAGAAGATTTTCAACAATGTAAACATCAAATTGGCACCACAGAATAAATTCAGTTTGAAAAATCTAATAAAAACCAACCAGAAAGATAAGGTCCCTCATTACAAAAAAGCTGGAATTTACAAAATTAATGGCAAAGATTGTGGAAAATTTTATGTTGGCCAAACAAAAAGGAATTTAGACACAAGGAGAAAAGAACATTTTAGGAACATTATGAATAAACAGATTGAAAAATCCGCTTTGGCAATGCATTTCTGGGAAGTAGGCCATGAAATTGAACTATTAAAACAAGTTGAAAAACCAATAGATCTTATGGTATGGGAAAAAATATTAATTAAAAAGAACCGAGAAAATCTTTTAAACTTTGACACTTCAGTTGGCATACATGGAACCTTGATTGACAAGTTCATTCATCCGCCACCAGAGGACCAGTCGGAATCAGCTGATGATGGCGGGAAGACCCGTTGAAATGATCATACTGGGTAAATATACCTTTTTAGTGAAGTTTAATGTATATATTTCCGATCTCAATCTTGCTACAGATTTCAACACTTCACTGTAAATTTCCTCCTAATAAACTAGTAACTTGCACAAAGTGTTTGCACTTTGTCCCTTTTAATATGAGCCCAGGAAAACTGAACATTTAGTTAAGTACCTACACAAACACTTTTACAGTCATACACAGTCACATATGAGATCCCTAATCTATGCAAAACATAATTATATGGATGAGGCATCAATCAAAACATATATGTAGGTAAAACTGACTGAATGTACTGATCATAACCTCAATGTTAATATATGCACTGTGCTTTAAGAACAGAAACATACTGAATTGCAGTGAACCGTAGAAATAGTTTTACCTTTATCATCATAATATCAGTCACATGTTAAACAAATTTGTGTAAATCTTTATTGCACTTATCATCTTCCATATATGCGCAATTCCATGACCCTACATGAGAAAACATTTACTACAAGACGTTTCCAAGAAGAAAAGAAGACTGTTTAAGAGCGTAGGCTGACCTTAGGATTGCTGGGTTTAACCTTTTCACTGATACTAAAAAACTGTATGAAAGCAGAGGTACAGTCGGTCAAATAAAAAACGTCGGGCGGTATTTGATTAAGTATCACGAACGAGCATATGCGCATGTACAGGAAGACTTAAGGTTAGGTTCACACACGCCTCTTGTCTATCCATGTATTTTCTTGATTATTTAGTCAGTTTTGTTCCAAAACAAAAATGTATATAAGGCTGTGGCTATATGTCTCACATCCGCCATATTCTTGGTTGCAAATTCTTATAATATTAATAATTAATAAATTCGCAAGGAATATGATTATTCAAGGAGCATTTTTTAAAGATATTATTTTATAATACCGGTACTTGTAGTGCAAAACCAATAACTTACGTTCAACTTCTGCAACAAATCTAGCATCAAAATACGCGGCTGGCCAGATCCACAATTCCTATGAAAACTTCCGGTCGCAATAAGAAATATGGTCTTTAAGAAATATGGAACCTTCTCGATGCTTCAGAGGCCGAAAAATGCAGGTCAGTTACAGCCCTAACTACACTTTCTTTCAAGCTAGCATTTGTAGGCCTATGTGGCGCGATGACACACAGCAAAATGAATTATGACAATACATTAAGTTGAATATCGTGTGTTGCGCTTTCCGCGTAGTAGAATTTTTTCCCTCGTTAATTTTTTTCCCTCCTGTCGCATGGCCTCATATGTTCCGAGAATGTCCTGTATTTTATGTTTTTTATAGGAAACTTGTGAACTAATGCGTTAAAACTTTAATTTTAACTGCATACGAGTCCCGACGTTTTTTATTTGACCGACTGTACATAGTAAACTCCCAATTATCTGTGGGTGGATTATCTATCAGCAAAAATTTGATTGTCCTGCACTTAATTTCGAATTTCTCACTTCATTTTGTCAAATTTTGAATTTCCTGCCTTAATTTTGTCTTATATGAACAACATGGGACAAAATGTGAGAAAATTCAAAATTTCGCATAGAGTTTGGATTATCCGTTTTTTTATTACTTGTGCATGTCATGGTCCCAATTAATATGGAAAATCGTGAGTTTGCTGTGTAAGATTAATAGCATATTGCTTTACATAAAATGTGAGAATTATGCATGTATTACGACTGTCATTTTTACAAACCAGCTATTCCGTCCAAATTTTGCTCACAGATTTCGAACTTGGAGCTCACTGATAATTTAACATGATGATTACGTATACAGTGAACGCCGCTTAATGTAATTGTGGATGATGTTATCAAGATATCAAGTAAGCTCAAACTGACGAGTCACCAGTTTACCAGCCAAAGCTGAATAAATGTAAACGATATGCGACAATAAATTAACATTAACATCAGGTAATGTTACCACTTTTATGAAGTCCCATACGAATTAATACTGATACATTAAAAAAAAGCTGTTTATTGTGATCAAAGATTCGTTAAAATTATAAGGCATTATAGACATGCCTAGTATTACAATTTGCTGTATGTTTTAACTGAAAGACAGTAGGCAATATGTAAGTACTAGCTGTATCATTGGTTAGACTTTGGTTATGAAAAAGGGGTTTTCCTGATAAAATGGGTTAACATTTTGGGTTGAGTCTTATACAAAGGAGCATCTAATACACCAGAAAATATGATAAACAATTACCTACTTCACCAAGCATATCTTTCTAGTCACAGCAAGTTATGCAGCATGCCGAGTGACGAGAGGCTGTAGTGCCCCCAGCTGACGAGGCATGGTGGCTTGTGTCACTGATGAAGTCTGCTTAGTCGTATCAGAGCATGACATCAGTCGCCAGACACTCTTCCCCTTGGTCAGCAAGGCACACCGGCTAGATCATCAAAGAAGTCTGCATAGCAGTATAGGAGACAAGGCACACCGGCTAGATCACCAAAGAAGTCTGCATAGTAGTATAGGAGACCATTGTGCTGACAGCTGCCAGACATTCTTCCTCATGTGAATCGGCTCATATTACCATATAAATAATCAGAAGTTTGATGTAATTATATTTCTATATACTAACCTGCAGGTCAGGTGGAAGGTATGACTTAGCATTAACCCAAAGAGCATCCTCGGGACGACGGAAGTACATAGTTGGAACTCGTGTATCAGCAGGGAATTCCTTCAAATCATAGTTTGTAGTTTTGGAAAGTACTAGGCCCATGGCCAAATCACAAACAGCCCAAAGTTTCTGTAAAATGTAAATTTTTAAGAAATTAAAACCACTAATACCTAAGACACGTGATTATTACATATGCATACATAAGCCCCCTTAACAGATGAAATAGAATCTGTCAAAAACTAAGAACCATTTGTTCTTTGATGTGCTTCGAAACATATTCAACATTAAGTGGAAGGAAAGGATATAGACATTAAATCCATGTCTGGGATATTAATACAAGTAAGAATCAGCTTGAAAAATTTTATGTCATAACCGGGATTTGAACACGGATCTTCGGCTTAACGCGCCGATGCTCTACCATTGAGCTACCATGACAACATGCCAGTCTGACATCAAATTCCTCAACTGATTCAGAAGACAAGGCAAACCACGGGAGGTTTCTCTCCGTCGAGAACACAAATCCAAATGGCGTCCTACCCTTGTAGGTACTTTGAAGCCTAGTTATTATTTATATACTTATTATTTATATAGTATATTATTATTTATATAGTATATAAATAATAACTAGGCTTCAAAGTACCTACAAGGGTAGGACGCCATTTGGATGTGTGTTCTCGACGGAGAGAAACCTCCCGTGGTTTGCCTTGTCTTCTGAATCAGTTGAGGAATTTTATGTCAGACTGGCATGTTGTCATGGTAGCTCAATGGTAGAGCATCGGCGCGTTAAGCCGAAGATCCGTGTTCAAATCCCGGTTATGACAAAAATTTTTCAAGCTGATTCTTACTTGTATTAATGTTCAACATATTTCTCCTATAAGTAACATCTTGTCATTTTCAACTTGCTAAGTAATACATTAAATCTGTAATCTGCTTTAGGCGAATACAGGAAAAAGTTGCCAGTATCGTATTGTGATTTCAAGAAATACAAAAATGGCCAACTTCTTACAGAGATTTCAAAAATGATTTTAATACTTGTGGTAAATTACTGCAGCCTAAGCTGATACGGAATTAAAACTCACAAAATTCATGTTGTCATCATCTCCTTTCAGAGCATCCTTGTGGTTCTTCATCCTCTCAATGAGGTTTTTATAAAAACCAAAGCAGTAGAACTCATTTTTTGTCATCAGAGGTTCCAGAATGAACCAAAGACATTGTCGAATCCTCTTCAGCTGGTCCACATCATCATATGATGTGAAATCTTGATCGTGGGCAAGGACTGGTACTGCGAAAACAAGCATATAGTCTGGAAGAATATGCGCAAGTTGGCCCATCCCTTTCTCCGATGGACCTGCAATAAATAAAATTTATACATCACAACTTGTACTTTGCAGGAATGATTATCAAGTTAGATATTTTTTTGATAGTTTAAAATGTGAATGCAATTAAACTTCTAAAGTTATGAGAATATTTTTATATTCACTTCACTTTTATCACTTTTCAAGAGCACTTTTAATTCCAGAATCTTCAGTTGTTGACGGTTAGTAAACTACAGGTAGTACCCAAGTCCATATTTCATGAATCATAATGAGATCTCTTACATTATACAGTGAAATCTCAGTATAAAGTGAATAAAAAATAAATAAAAACTATTTATACTCTATTTTGGAAAGTATGTTATACTGAAACAGACAGATCTTGCCAAACCCAATGTTTTTCAGCTTAATTGGTCAAAACAAAATCATTGTGATTCTACAATAAAGAATACAGTAAGAATATTAAAAACATTATTCGGGCTTGTAGGCCGTGGTGTGGTTGACATTGTGGTGCCAAACATTTCATCAACAACTACGGCGGACATCCTCAGTGGTGGTAATAATAATAATAATAATATTTATTTGCTTGTGGACATATACATGTTTTAAGCATCGTCAAAAGCTAATTATGTATTGGTGTATATACTTCTTTAATCTATATGCAAATCCACTCTCACACTTATACAATTCACACACACACTCATACTGTACAATCCACGTTCACACTTATACAGGCGAGTCTCAGGCGAAGTGTTCTGGTTGGCGACTGGCTGTTGACTGGCTGACACCACTAACACTGACATTCAGCACCACAATGCCAACTAGACCACAGCCTACAAGCCTGAATAATGTTTTTAATATTGACTCTGGACGTGAAAGCCTATGATGTTTTATAATGCGATAAGAAGAACTATACCTTTCTTTCTTTCTTTGCCCTTTAACATAGCTGGCACTGTTGTTGGTTATAACAATCGGTTTCATCCACCCTTAACTTTCCTATTGATTTCTACCTTCTGATTTATGCTATACTGCTTTCTTTTCTTTGTCTCCATTGTCACAAATATACAGTTCAAACAGTACAGTATGTACAGTATAGTATTTTTAATGCACATAACACAAAAGTAACATCCCTAGTTTTCAATACTTAGAAGAACACAGATGCTACAATAAGCAGTAGATATGTGACGCTTCAAGTCATGCTTCGAGAAACTTGTTCCTCCATGCAGGCACCATATTGTATTCTCTCATTATCGATCGTTGGGCTTTTGAAGTAGATATGATACAATATCTTGCCAATACAGTGTAGGGGAAAATAAATAAATGTATTAATATGTACACCATGGACCATGGGATATCATTTGAGGACTGTTTCACCATCAAAGTAATAAAAAGCCTCCCTGATAGCTGCAACCCCTCCCAACTCAGAAGGTGGGAACTGGCTCACCAGTGGATAACCAAATCCAGAAACCCCCCCAACCTCAACATCAGATAACACCTTTTCCCTCCTGGCCAGAGAACATAGGATGCCATTCTATATCAGTTGGCTAGGTTGGCAACCCTACACTTTCTCTTCAAGCTCCATTCTCTATGTGATTGACAAAGGGCAAAGTTTGTCCGAAAATTTTTGTTTTTATTGTTCTTTTTATGTGTTTCTATGATACCAGAGCCAGCACCAATTGAAGACCAGCTTCTCCTGCCAATTGGTAAGTTCTCTGGCACCTTCCTCTCCTTTTTATATTTTTTCATGCATTATGTACTTATTAAGTATTTGTGAATGAAATAAGGATGTAAAAGCCAATTATTAATTTTTAATGTTCGAATTTTCATACTTAATACTGAAATGATTGTAAGTAACTGAACTGTAAAAATGAAATATCTTTGTACTAGAGTGTACGGGATTTGAGAGGGGGATTTAAAATATGTACTTAATACTGAAAAGTACTCTAATCTTTACATCTGGTAACCCTATTCCCCATACACGGCTAACACTTAGCAAATACATACCACTACTGCTAGTGTTCCAAAGTGGCAGTGTTTTGATGTACTCCCTGCGCTTACTGATGTCTGATATCATGTGCTGACGGATCTGGAGCTTTATTCTCTTATCTTGTTCACTGCCTGCCAGAGCATAGTACCCCATGAAGTCTAATGGCAAGCACCGATTGTTTGGAATTCCTTTGCTCAAACCTTTATGCAGTTTGGCTGCAAACATTTCTCGGACTTGTGGAACTTCATCCTGTTAATAAAAAATGTACAGTTTTATTATGATTTCTATTTTACTACATAAAGATTTAACAAAATTAACTTTATTTATTGACCATCATCAACAATAAATTTTAGTCTTGAATAATTATACCAATAGAAACTAATATTGGGAAGAACACAGTGAAGTCATAATATATATTATTAAGGCTATTTTTCACACTTAAACTTCACTATAAATTATATACCTAGGACTACGTAGTTTCAGACACCCTTGTGACTATCCTCAGCTACAACTGCTGTAGATGAGGACAGATGTAGCTGAGGATAGTGACTGAAACTACTTAGTCCTAGGTAAATAATTTATAGTGAAGTTTAAGTGTGAAAAATAGCCTTAATAATACATGCTTATTCCAATTCTACATTCCTGAGGAAGATAGTGAAAAGCTGGAACTTCATAACAATGACAAAGCTGGTAATCGGAGAAGGCATTATAAATTGTCACTACTCAACTTCTCTTACTTGAGCATTTCAGAAAAAAAAAAAAATCAATAATTTCTAACACAAAAAAAAATATTTCTCCACTTCAACCTTTATCACAGGAGTCAAGGGCAGCAACTAAAAAATTACGATTGTGAAAATTTATTGGACATGTCTTGAAATACTACTTACATACTTCCACAACAAATTTTTTTGTCATTCTTCTTTGTCCAATGATTCTCAGCTGAGTCTTTAATGAATTGTCTTCCCCCCCCCCCCCCCCCAGTTGCATCACTATCTTGAGATCAGAACCCTGCCATTCCACACTTCGTGCTGTCTGTTAGAAATACCTGTCATCTTGAAGCTCTTTACAATGATTTTTTCATGAGAGATGTGATTCCAACTTTGAATTACACATGAACAGATGAGTCCCAATGATCTGCACTGCTGATTGTGATTACTCTTTTATTTTGCACCAGTCTGATACAAGACTTCATTCCCTCTCCACAGCTCTGTTAGTTTTCTGGATGATGTCACTATCAAACTGTTTGTAATTACCGACTGCAAAGTAGTCTACAAATTTTTGATTAAATTAATCGGGAAAACATTGTGAAGTGTATATTATATATAATCAATAAGAATATTCTTCTTCACACCTATTTTGTAAGTCAAAACTTACCAAAAGGATGATCGTTTCGGCGAGTGACTTCTCACCATCATCAGCTGTTCTCAACTGTCGTGTTTCCTTCTTTATCCACCAGATGTCCTCCATGTAGTAGAAATTTAGCAATGAGGTCATTATCCTTTGGGATGTCAAAATTCATAAGCCTGTCTCTATTTTTCTGTATGTATACTTTTTCCCACACCGCTAAATCCAATGGTTGTTGAACATTTTTCAGTAATTTTGCCTCACTATTGAAATTATGACCTGTAGACCAGAAGTGATGAGCCACTGCAGATTTTTCTGTTTGTTGGTATTTAATGTTTCTCATATGTTCCTTGTACCTTATATTTAAGTTTCTTTTTGTTTTGCCAATGTATACTTTTCACACGTATTACAGTCAATTTCATAAATGCCTGATTTCTTACTTGGATGAATTCATCTCTATTTTTCTGTATGTATACTTTTTCCCACATCATCCAAGTAGTCTACAAATTTTTGATTAAATTAATCGGGAAAACATTGTGAAGTGTATATTATATATAATCAATAAGAATATTCTTCTTCACACCTATTTTGTAAGTCAAAACTTACCAAAAGGATGATCGTTTCGGCGAGTGACTTCTCACCATCATCAGCTGTTCTCAACAGAGATGAATTCATCTCTATTTTTCTGTATGTATACTTTTTCCCACATCATCCAAGTAAGAAATCAGGCATTTATGAAATTGACTGTAATACGTGTGAAAAAGTATACATTGGCAAAACAAAAAGAAACTTAAATATAAGGTACAAGGAACATATGAGAAGCATTAAATACCAACAAATAGAAAAATCTGCAGTGGCTCATCACTTCTGGTCTACAGGTCATAATTTCAATAGTGAGGCAAAATTACTGAAAAATGTTCAACAACCATTGGATTTAGCGGTGTGGGAAAAAGTATACATACAGAAAAATAGAGACAGGCTTATGAATTTTGACATCCCAAAGGATAATGACCTCATTGCTAAATTTCTACTACATGGAGGGCATCTGGTGGATAAAGAAGGAAACACGACAGTTGAGAACAGCTGATGATGGTGAGAAGTCACTCACCGAAACGATCGTCCTTTTGGTAAGTTTTGACTTACAAAATAGGTGTGAAGAAGAATATTCTTATTGATTATATATAGTCTACTAATATTTATATTTCTTGTTATTATAATGTTGTTCACTATTGTATTTCCTTTTCTTTTCTAGGGTTATACATTTCTAACCTGACGAATCATCTGTTTACTTGAGCAATGCTCAACCAACTGTAAGCGTTTATAACACTAAAGCATACATGGGCATTTACTGGTTTGCGAACCACTTGTGGTTCTCGACCTTCCCGCATAAGACACAAGATGGCATTGCGGACATTCAGTGTACGTGGTGGATTATTCCAGTGCATGAATCATATCTCTTTGCAAGCAGTGACGGGTTGCGACACATTTCCGATTGGAAAGGCGTTATGGCACATTCTAAGCCTTTGTATGATAAAATAATTGCACACGTAAAAGAATAATTAAAAATACAAAATTGTTTGTATTATTTGTATATTGTAGTGTATATTATAAAGTGAAATTAGTATTTCCCTAAGAATGAGCAACTGCCACTGCACTTATTGTCTGTTTGTGTCTCCATCTACCCGTTCCTTTCAAACTATGTGTAAGTTGACCAAGTTTGCGGGTTGCGTGTCAATGGATAGGGGTTTGCCCATGATTGCACTAAAGTATCTTATCTTATCTTATCTTCCGTTAATGCTATTGCTTGCAACTTAAAACTTGCAGTACAATTCCTATACCTTCCCGTTTTCTACAACTGAAGCAAGCAACTGTAGTGTACTGAAACTGACCCGAATGGTGTTACCGCAATTCCACGTGAGTTGCCACCCTTACCCCTTTCTACTGTGCCAAGCTAGTGGTCAGCATATTCCTTAACCTTGAATGCATTGGGCAGAGTATAACGATGCTCTAGACTGCAGTGGCGGCATGTCAGTTCGTAAATGTCCTAATCATCGTGAAACAGAGAAATATGTCAAAAGATCTCTGGGATGATTATGGGATGAAATTCTTATACACCATTTTTGGACATAAAAATCAAAGTGTGATAGTATGCGGTGGTGATGATTACACGATGAAATACAGTAGTATGGATTAACGATCTGATTTCAATATCAACATCTTCATTTTTATACACATAAGTATATTTATTAAGTACTCACAGTCATAAGGAGGGATAAATGATAAAACTGTTCTGCGTTGAACTGGTCACCAACTCCTTTCTGTTCACAAATCTTAAGCATTGCACAGCCAGCTCCTAACCTCAACCATGCCATCTCTGCTTTGCTGCAAAACAAAAACAAAAACAAATCATTGAACAATAAGTAAGTTACAATTTCAAATAAAAGAAATGGATTATGAATTTTTAAAATCATCTAGAAGTAAAACGCACAAATATATGGAGTATTATGGTATCAAGTTTTGTTTAGGGAAAAAGTTAAATTCAGTTTATGGTTGTAAAGTTGTGAAGTGTACAACCAGTAAGGACAAGATTTTGTGTGTTCAGAAATAACTCAATAAACAGGAATTACAAAACCACTATTATAAACATTTAATATTATTTATCTTGTTGAATCATTACCACTGGTCGTACAGGTAACAAACACTTACTGATTATAAGAGGGTTAATGAGCAGAAAGAGTTAGAACCAGAATATTAGAATTCATTAAGTTCACAGAGATTGGATCCTGTCTCAAATTTTTTTAAACATAAAGTGAATGCTTAGTATACCGTGGTACATAATGCACATACAAATACAGTAGAACCCCTGTTTAACATTTTCCCACATTTAACATAAAATTTTGAAAACCCCAAACATTATCTATCACATGTAAAATTAATTAGTTAATATTTTCTATTTAACATTATTCCGGATAGCATTAAGCCACCACTTAATGTTAAAAACTTTGGAATTCTAAGACAATTAGGTATCAGAATAAAATCAGGTAAACTGATGTAAAAAAGTGCCAGTATGT
This sequence comes from Ectobius pallidus, assembly GCA_964059195.1. Classification (NCBI taxonomy): domain Eukaryota; kingdom Metazoa; phylum Arthropoda; class Insecta; order Blattodea; family Ectobiidae; genus Ectobius; species Ectobius pallidus. The sequence goes on from CAXKWD010000010.1 coordinate 109,018,642, forward strand.
TTTTGTTTAATCTGTTATGATTGCAAAAAAAAGTCAAATTGGCCGGATTCGGGATTTGAACCATGGAACTCCAGAATGTGAGGCCAAGATGTTACCATCTCAGCCACCTGGGTCAGTTTAATGGTCTAGTTGGATAAGCGCATGTAAAGCAATATTGTTATTTTTCATAGCCAACTGTATTTTAATTTCCAAAGCCTTATAAGATCACAGTAAAACAATAGGTTATGTTGTCAACATAACTGATTTGCAATTTTTTATAAATTCTTTCGAATATGTATACTACCATAAAATAGGCACTAAATTGAGCATTACTCTGAAACCGGTCAACCGATTTTATCCAATATCAATAGACATCTTCCCATGGACATTATAAATGTGTATACCAAGTTTCATAAAAATCCGGTAAAGCGTATTTGAGTTACTTCATCTTTAAAATAGGCACTAAATTGGGCATTACTCCGGTACCGGTGAACCGATTTGGTTCAATATCAATAGGGTTCTTCCCATGGACATTATAAATGTGTTTTCCAAGTTTCATGAAAATCCAAAAAAGCGTATTTGAGTTATGGCGCGTACAGACACATGGACGGACGGACATTTTTTGTCCCCACACACAATCTCATAAAGTACCATACTGGCACTTAATAACAACTGAAAGCACAGTACTTGTTTTAACATTGTGATCTGACAGTGGGAAGTGCCTGTTGCTCCTCTTTTCATGAACAATTAGTTCTATAGAACAGATTGGTCAATCTTTTTGTCTGCTTGCAGTGGTGAACATTTCTGTTAAGAATCCTGCAAGATAGCAGGCCTTCGAACACACTGCTTGATGTTTCAAGTGGAACTTTGGAGAAAAGAGAAAAACACTTTCCTAAATGAAGTGCATACTGGTACATGAATATAAATAATCCAACACAGAATATGAGAAATGGCTAGACCACAATTTAGCAAATGCCATAATATCTCATGCTAACTAGTTTAAATGTAAGTGTAGTCAATCTTTACATAAGCTTAATTAAATATTAAAGATAACAAACTCACATTTAGAGTAGTGTTCTGTATACTGACTCTACTTTTCCACCTGTATACTGACTCTACTTTTACACACAGCTAAAGTGAAGGAATTATCATTCCATTCTGTATATTAAATAACATTTAAAACAAAAGCTTTGCTTCTTGTAGGAACTAGCATCGCGAGCCAGCATCAAATCATTCAGCTAATGTAATGAGTTCAGCCATGTTCTATTCACATATGTAACGTAAGTGTAGTTTAATAATTACTGGTATATAGGGAGTTGAAATGAATTAAAGTGAAGTTTAGGCCTTCTGTTAATTTCAACCCCTATACAATTATGTTATATAATTTCACTGTATTAACTTCTGATACAATTTAAGATTGAAAAGTGTAGTAATTCAGATATAAAATTGGATAACAGCTTGGGCTTTCACGGCCGGAGTTGAAAACATTAGATCAGTTTCCTGGGCTTATAGGCCATGGGTCCAGTGGGGTTTGATGCTCCCAACGTTTCACCAGTGACTGTGTCTGGCAACTTCAGGGGTCCTTTGTCTACAGCAGTTGGCAGTGAACTGAGGTGGGTCTCACTGTCGCTATTATTTATACCCGATATTTTAATTAGATTTTTTTTGTGTGTATTAGGCGCTAATATCAAAATTATATTAAATAAATTCAAAATTTATTATTTCATCGTAAGGTGCGCACAAAAATGTAAAATACTCACTATATCATACTTTGTTTTAACTGTGTTATTTGTATCCTTAGCAAAATACATCTCTGAAGCATTGCACACTAACATACCTCAGTTTTCCTTGTTGCAAGAGATCACCTCGATTTACAATGAAGGCATTCAGCATCCTGAAGGTCTTCTGTGCAGATAGTTCATCAGCTTTAAGACCCAAAAGCCACCGTGCCATTGTCTTCAGTCCTTCAAGCTGGAAAAAAAAAAAAAAAAAATACAAAAAGATACTTTAAAAATATGTGAAACAATAAACAAGTTTTGATAAATCTTATATGAAAATTACATGACCTTCTTTACCCTAAGCACAGATTCTCTTTTCTCATTCAAACACTAAAAATGGCTACATTCCTGTGTGAAGATATATAGATCTTTAAAACCTAGGTCTGTGGATGAAATGTCTTAGCTTGTAACTATTTATCTTGCTGGTTCGTTGGAGAAAACACCCCATCTAGGCAGCAGTCCGAGGTTGACCTACAGGTGGGGACATCCCTTCTTGGTCCATATGACATTTAACATGAATATAGGAACAAATAGATAGAACCTCCCAAGGTGTTAATGAATAAAAAGTCACCAGAAAGAGATATTCTTTAGTCGTGGAGAAAACTGATTGAACAGGTCCAGATTTCATGAGATGGGAACAAGCCAATGCTTGATTCTTTAACCCTTTCACTGCTAACGACGGAACTGTGACGGCGCGGAGAATGGCACCTACGTGTGCTATTGACGGAACTGTTCCGCCCGCGAAGTGGGTGCTATTTACGAGACGATTCCACAAGGCATGGAATTTTTTAACACGGTTTTAACGAAAGGATAGTGTCCTGCCATCTATTGGGGTTAGATAGAACTTAATTTCATTGCTTTCCCTGCTCTGTGGTGCAATTTGTAGACTTAAAAGTGAGGCCTTGCACAATGTTGCCGCGAAGTTAGTGCTACGAATAAGAGAATTGCTCGTAGAATAGAATTCTTTAACATGGTTTCAACGAAAGGATAGTGTCCTGCCATCTCTTGGGGTTAGATAGAAATTATTTTCAATGCTTTCCTTGCCCTGTGGTGCGATCTGTTGACGAAAATATGAGGCCTTGCACAATGTTGTGATGTCTGAAGAAGCCATTGAACTCACGAGTCATATGACAAGCGGGGATTCACGTCAAGGCCATGGTATGTTCAATTTCAACACAGTCATTGCTTTCACGAGCAAGGAAAAACATTTCTAACGTGATGACGAAGTTCTGGCGTATTTTAAAACTGCCTTCTTATTTTTCGGATTTAGCGCCGAGTGACAGTGAAAATATCTCAGCAAGGAGGGTATGTCAGCTTGCCAATATCTCAGCAGTGAAAGGGTTAATGCTGCTGCTGAAGATAACATAACTCCAACTCCCTTTTGTATATCTGAATCTCAAACCAGTTACCAGTTTGCTTTCTGAATATGTTTTACCAAATCTCCTGTTCTAAAGCATTTGAAGACTTTAAGGGATTTACTACCTACCTTACATCTAGTTTCATCAGGTAACTCGTCTTCCTTGCACCAATCTGCATCACTGCACAACATTTCTGAGCTCATTCCTGACTCCTTCACCAGCAATTCCTTTACAATCTGCAAAACAGCATTCCCAATAATGAATTTTCGTGCCAGAGTTACTGAAAATTTCTTGCCTTGAATAAGTATCTAATGATAGCTTACCTTTCGAGAAACAATATTCTTTACATGGACAGGATACTTGTCTGGCAGATTATATGCTATATGACCCAATGCTACGATTGCTGTTCTGTAGTGTTCTGAACTTGGATTTAAGTTTTCCTTCACTTGCTGCAATTAAAATGACAATGATGTTATAAGATTATATTTTACACAAAAAATCTGCTAACACATATCAATTGAATGGTGAAGTAACTTGCCTCTAGAATTTCAGAGAATACAGCATCCTGACCCGTTGTGAGATTGACATACAAACATCTAATAGCTTGTTTTGCTTGCTTTGTTGTACCCGTTACAGCAAATTGCTTGCATATAGGAACCATTTCCTGCACAAGGTCCCCAAATAATTCACCTAAAACATAAATGAAAGGAAAACTTCTAAATCCTACGCAAATATATACATATAACAGAAGTTTCACAATTTTGTATGTAGTTGAGTAAAATTTTTCTCCGCCATTGTCAACTCTGATTACAAATCAGCTATTTAATATCACCTCAAAGGACTTTTCAAAATTCCTTATGTAGACTGTGGAGACCTTTAGGGTTCTAGGAGGTTGAAGAAGCTACTACATTTTCTAAACATTTGGCACATGAAGATGAAAAGTTGTTATCCTTAAGCAACTGTTCCTGTTGCACAGTTCACTGCTTAAAAATGGATTCATGTTACGGTTTCATCTGAATAAAACAACTTTTGTTAAAATCATTCTAAAAAATGTGATGTTTTATTTTTCATGATAATATACGAAATTGAATTAATTCTTGATTCTTGTGTGCTGTTTTGGGGTTATATGCAGCAATAAAATGAAATTCTGCATGCATTTGTCCAATTGAGAACAATTCACATTATCGTATATTGAGAATTTCATGGACCTCTACTAATAATATTACCCATATTCTTATGAAACAGGAGACTTATTACTACTATTATTATGTTTTTACAGGCCCTGGACATAACTTCAAAGGTCAGACATTCGATTTTTCACTTAAGAGATCAAGCAATCAGATGAGATCATGTACTTTTCTTACCAACTAATAATATTAGATACATTCAGGCACTCCAAACTCCTTTGTAGGTGATTTGGAAATCTGAAAAATCTGCAGTTGGATTAACATAACATTTTATAATTTTCAAATGTATACCTACTCACCTACTGATCTGTATTTGCCTAGAAAGGTAAAAACGGATAGAACTAATGGTGCAACAGTTTCATCATCCATGGTGAGGAATGAAGCAAGATGTCGAAGAATATCTTCATGAAGAAAATGACAAGGAAATACGAAAGACAACATCTGCAAGAGAAATATATTAATTACACACAAATAAATAGTTGAACATGCATTTTAAACTGAATACAGCTTTCACTTTTGAGGGATATAAAGGAAATTTGAAATACAGCTTTAAGTGTTGCTTAGAGAAAATGTTCTTAATCCAAACAGTTCATCCTGTTTGGGGGGGAAAAAAAGAATACACTGGAATCTTGGTAATTTGAAACCTCATTAATCCAAAACTTCAGACAACCCAAAAAAATTTCAATTACGAATCAGAAACAAAGCTAATGTTTAGGAAACATTTGAACTGGTATATTAGAACGAATACAGCATTTTAATTAGTAGAACAAATCGGTTATCTTCTTTTCTATTTTTTCTAGCTTATTCCCTACTCTTTCACAGAGCATCCAAAGTAAAAACTCTACTCCATTTGATATATCAAGAAATAAATACTGAATTTCCCCAATAATCCGAATTTTCCAGAATATGAACAGAAGTCAGCCACAATTAGTTTGGATTCTTGAGATTCCTTTGTAACAACATTACCGGTATTCCTTTTTTGTTGTCTTTCTGTTTATATTAAATTACAACTCCTGTTAATTTTAAAACATTTGTTGATGCATTGGTTTAATTCAACCGCAACTTAATGTGTCACATGAATCCTACAAACAAGCTAAACATGCATTAAAGCAACTTGTGTTGAATATCCCTAATTATTTTTGGTGTTTATAGCTCCCTTAAATGTCAAACTGGTGCACTCTGCATGCAAGCTTTTGTCTTTTTTTTTAGAAATCGATTACTAGTGGTTCACTAAGAAGCCTGGGCCTTTAAGTACTTAATGGGTTGTAAGTCGTCACTGGGTTGGTATCTCATATTGAGGATGACTGGTGGTATACCAGGATATGTGAGTCAGTTGGGGAATTTAATGTTGTACTGGCATATTGCCATGGTAGCTCAATGGTAGAGTAGCATCACGGAGAGCTGAAGATCCTGGATCAAATCCCAGCTGTGGCATCGTCAATCATTGAGGTGTAGGAAAAGATGGAAATCACTGGGAGGGAGGTCTGGGCTGTACAGTGGATGTTGAAACACCTCCCAGCCGAACTTTTGCAGGAGATTTGCAGGGAGGCGTTGACGTCTTCACCCTATAGCTTGGAGAGAGCACCCAAAGATTTTCATCTTTTCCTACCCAGTGAATGACAAAGAATGGTAGAGATTGGCAGAGAAACGGAGAAGGTTGTCACACAATGGTTCAAAACCCAGATGGCAGAATTCTACAACACAAGTATTCAAAAGTTGGTCCCATGGTATGACAAATGTCTCAATTCCTGTGGTGAATATGTTGAAAAATAGCTGAACACTTGCTATATCTGTTGCAATAAATATTTCCATGAAATTTTGTTTTGTTTCTATAAATGGCCCTAAGGGAAACTTACTTTGTGGACGCGCCTCGTATGTTGTTCCTTTTCATACAGTATTATACTGTAGTTCCTGTTGTTTCTAAATTATTTGATGAACCAGAACTATTCACAGATTTCGGAAAGTTCATAACCTTAATTTAGTGATCACCTGTACTTCGGAAGAACGACTGGTGACTGCTGTAGGCAGGTTGGACTGTACCAGTACAGCAGGGTGTAATCAAATGAAGCACACACAAAAGAAAAAAAGTTATATGTATTTTCAAAATTTGAGAATTTAGATGAGGCCTTCCATGAAATTATATATGGCACAATTACTCACAAGTTAAAATAAATGAATACATAAATAAATAAACAACAGCAACACATGGAAGAAATATGGGTACAGGGGATGGGGAAGAGAAGTAGAGAGAGATTCAAGAGGAAATGAAGAGGGGGAGGTGGAGGAGGAGATAGAAATAGAATTTATATCAAGTGGGAGCAACAAAGAAACCATTTCCAAAATAATATCCTTTGAAGCTGTAATAAGATATTACAATAGCCTATAGGCATATTTTAATTCAGAAATTATGATTTCAATATTAAAATTTTGATTAGTAAGTCAGAAAAGCTTAATTTCGAGATTTTATCATGTTGCAATCAGGATGACGCTGTACTTGTGCCTGTTATGTCCTAAGGTATAACTAATAACGTGTGTGAAGGGAATTCCCCATTGAGTCCGCTTAACAGAATTTTCAAAGAAAGACGCTGGAGACAGTTGAATAATCAGCCAATGGCAGAGCCAGATTTATTATGGAATTAAAGTTGTAAACCCTTTTATACGCGAGATATCGCTACTCACGAGAACAGAATGTGAGGTTATATAAATGGCAACCCTTCAGCACCCGCACGCAGTATCCTCCTATTTGTCGCCATGTAATGTAATATTTGATCGCCACTCGCCGAGTACAGACGTCCTCCGGATTCACCAAACTGCCGCCTCATTGCATTAGCTTTATTATGATATTACAGTGGCTAATATCGGCGTACAAGTTTTAAATAAACTACAATCAACATTATAAGTGTGTATTATTTAAAATATCGACCACACGAAATCCCTGAGAGAGTTTCACAAATAGCCGAGGAAATACAAACATCGGTGACGACCAACATCAAATTTGGCTCCCAACAGTGTGGCCTAATAATCGGCGACCGTACCTTCTTCACCTTCGAATAAAACCCAGCCAAAAAAAGGCATCCTACATAAAGCAAAATTAGACCTCTCTCAGAGAGATTTGGAGGAAGAGAAAATATAGAGATATTCACTTACCACTAAAAGTTTCAGACCTCTCTCTCCGGCAGTATTTGGATGAAGCCCTATTTCTTCGATGAGGTTTCCACCCTTTAGACAGTCTTCTATGTATGTAACAAGTATCTGCGAAAGAGTAAGATGCAGCTGTATTGAACAACTACCGTTTTGTACACCAATGTTATTAGCACTAATATCAGACTACATGTGCTTAAAACAATGACACTCTTTACTTCCTATAAATTATATTAAATTTATTCAAGTTAATAACTGAAAGTTATTAAAGGCTTATATGTTCAAATTATCGGGTAAGGTTAAAAACCATGCGAAATACATTTCATCTATACGGACAGGTAATCGGCTAGCAATAGAATACAATCATATGGCAAACACAGCACACAGCAACGGTTTCAGCAAAGATCTGGTAAACAGAAAAATTAAGAAATAAAGATCCCAGCACTCTAAACAAATGAGAAAGATATAATATCCTCAGGCTAGTAAAAGATGTCAAAATGGTATTTCACAAAATTAATTAATTCTAGTCAATGAACAAATTGAACATCAAATCATGAATTCAGACACAAAGACAAGGAACATCCCAATAAATCAGCCATCTACCACATTAATTGCAGTGATTGTGAAAAGGATATATATATATACTGGCCAAAATAAGAAATCTTGGAACAAAAGTTAAGGAAATTTCCAAAATATGAAGAACCAGCAAAAAAAAATCAGCCATAGCAGCACACTTCTGGAAAGAGGGTCATGAAATACATCTAGAAGCCAAACTTTTGAAACATGTGGGAAAACATGCAGAATAGTATGAGAAAACTGGTTCATAAAAAAAAAAAGGAAAACTGATTAATTTCGATATCCCAGCAAAAGTCAACCTTATCTCAAGGTACATGCATCCACAATAAAGGGAACAATACAACACCCGGCACTCGACATCAGCAGATGATGAGAAAGTTTAAGTTCTGAAAGTAAAGTTACACACCCATTTACATTAGCATGCTACATAAGTATTATTACTAAAGTAGATAGTTGTATTTCTTTGTTTATAACTACATCTTACCTTCAGTGCTTGATGATCTACCATTACAGATGATATCCTTTCTAACAACATTTTTACGGTGTTGTAATATAGATTTGTCATTACGGGTTGACCCAACTTCTTGAGGATGAGACTCTGCAAGTAAAAAAAAAAGATTTTGTAACGTAAAGTCTGCAATTCACAATTTTTATCATCGCGCACATAACAAACAAGTTTAACACATTAGTGGTAGCTGGATGAACATTTTGCTCATAATTGATCTAAAAGCATGTTTAATGCAAAATTCCTCAAGTTCTAAGCCTGGTTTTATTCTAGCTGACTATTATCCTTTTTCCACAAAACATATTTTGGCAATTACTCGCCAAGCTTGGCATGCTAGTAAACAGGGGCTCTTTTCAAGACACCATGCTACTGTTCATGCAGTCATTTACATATGGAGGTCTTCTGAGAAGCTGAAGGATTACTGCAATCACAAGTTCACAAAAGTCGTTCCTAAGAACTGACATCCAGTACGAGTACTAACTATACTGTTATCTGATGATAACAATTGTGGCAATTATCTTTTTCCTCAAAATTCATAAATAACTGTAGTCCATCCATTGCCAATTTACAACTGTCTTGTGGCTCTTATATTTTTGAAGTATTTTCACTTACTTAAATAGATCTAATCTATAACAAAAATGCAGTAATTTTATCTACCTAAAATATTAACAGTATTCAGAAAAAAAGAAAAACTGTAGCAAGAACATTTTACTCATGCACAGCCTCTTATGTAATATTTTCTGCCGAGTGACCACTCTTGAGTTAAGAGAATTTGAATTAGAAAACACTAATGACTAGTTCATTTTTCAATAGCTCTTAACACAAACTAACAAAAAACATTACCATCTGTTACAGTGCTGTATTGTCACTAGAGATCTGTGAAATTCTAGACACACAATAACATGAACTGTTCTCATTTTGACAAAATATGTTCGCAAATGTTTCTTTCACTGCCGCCCACAATCCCAAAACACAAACTTTTGAATCAAGAAATAATAACGGGAATTCATATAATACAAAAAATAAACATAATTCCACTAATTAAGTGGAGGGAAAGGAAATAGACATTAAATCCATGTCTGGGATATTAATACAAGTAAGAATCAGCTAGAAAAATTCTATGTCATAACCGGGATTTGAACACGGATCTTCGGCTTAACGCGCCGATGCTCTACCATTGAGCTACCATGACAACATGCCAGTACGACATCAAATTCCTCAACTTGATCAGGATTGATCAGGATTGATCAGGATTGATCAGGATTGATCAATCCTGATGGCGGCGTCGTGCAAGGTGGTGGTGTCTCGAGGTGAGCTCCATAAAGTATGTGAAAATAAAGAAAAAAATGTGGAACTTACCACAAATGAAAGTGGTATTGTGTTGTTCAATGAGAAGGCTCGCCATACAAATGGATGTGAAGCAATATGCAGCTCAGACGCTGAAAAAAGCATTCCAGAAGGGCTTAGCACAAACCCGAAACCGTTAGAGAATGATAGAGCCGCGCGGGAAACTATTGCGTCGCTTCAAGTGATCATAAATCTATTAAACAAGGATCTGAAGAGTGCTCAAGAAGAAATAAGAATGCTAAAAAAGGATAATGATGATCTTAAATCTCACTTTCAATACTTGAGCGTTAGTAAATCTAAAGCGAGCAACATAACCTCCAACTCAAGGTCGGAATCGTTAGGTGTAGTGACCAGCAACAGATTTGAAGTTTTAGCTGCTCCTGTGGAAATAGAACAATGTAAAATAGTCGCAAATACATTCCGACACAGCAAATCCTCATCCTCATATCCAGACATCGTAGGAACCTATTCAGGAATGTCAAATGATCAAAACTGTAACTTAGGCCCAGCATCAGGGCAGGGTAATACAAGGAGTGTTGCTGACAAGTACAAATGGAGAAGAGGCCAGGCATCGGGGCAGGTAAAGCCTATGAGTGTTTTAGACAAGCTCAATTGGAGCAACCCACAAACAGTCATGAAGAAAGAATCAAGAAATGCAGTTGTGAATGGTGATTCGGTACTTAAAGTGAACGATCTTAACCTCAACATAAGCTCAGTTTCAGTGCCGGTAAAGCACAGTTGTGACTTTGACAAGTTCAAATGGCCCAGCCAAAATCCAGTCTTGAAGGTGAATTCTAGTAAGGCAGTGGTGCATGTGGATTCTCCAACGGAAATGGGCGAAAATTATGAAGTCGCAATAATTGGTGACTCGATTGTAAAACATGTAAAACTAAACCGAAACTCAGCTCAGGTAAAGTCTTATAGGGGCATTAGGGCTGAGCAATTAGACAACCTCGTCTCAAGAAAAAAAGATGACATTAAGGGTTCCCCTAAAGTTATTGTGATGCACGTGGGATCTAACAATCTAAAAAGTGCCTATTCACCTGACGAGGTAATGGGTGACGTTTATGGTGCAATCAGAAGTGTCAAAAAAAGTTTCTCTAGTTCTCTTGTAATAGTAAACGGAATCGTCAGAAGACGAGACGTGAACTTGAATTTTATAAATAGTGTAAATGAGAGTATCAGATGGGCATGTAACTCATTGAATTGTATTTATGTAGATGTAAATAAGAAATTGCTCTCCGATAGCATCGGTAGAGACGGTGTGCATCTGAATAGGAAAGGGTCATACAATTTAAGTAAGATTATAGATAATGTTGTGAACTTATGTTTACTGAAGGGAAACTAAATAGTAGAACAGCAGATGAGTTTGTTACAAAAAGTCGAGAAAATAGTATTGCTAGTATGTCTAACTATATAGTTTCAAATGATTACGAAAACAAAATTGTTGAGCTTAACTCAAACCAATACAATATCAATGACTCAAACAATAGTTATGTTTCAGGCACATTAAACAACAACGAAGACAACTTCATCATTTATAATCAAAACGTGCAATATATCTCAAACAAAAGAGTAGCTCTAGAAAGTAATTTGTTAGACATCAAACCAAATATAGCCATACTCACAGAACATGGTTTAAAAGCTGATGAAATGGAAGTAAATAAGTACAGTGGCTATAAGTTAGCAGCAAGTTACTGTAGAAACTTTCATAACAGTGGGGGGGTTGCAATTTATGTTAAAAATGAGGCTAAATTTATTGTAAATGACTGCAAGAATTTTTGTATAGAGTTATGCTGTGAGATGGCAATGTTAGAGATTAAGTTAAAAAATAAAAACCTGTCTGTATTAGGGGTGTACAGTCCACCAAGTGGTAACAAAAAAGTATTCCTGGATAATTTGGAAAATTGTTTAAATATCATAAATAAAAAGAACAGTATTATTGTAGCAGGGGATATGAACATTGACTTAACGAGAGAGAGTAACATTAAAAAGCTATTGTTAGACATATTAGTTAGACATAAACTGACATTAGTCAAAACTGATCCAACTAGGGTGACAAAAAATTCATCCACAAGTATAGACCATATTTATACCAATTTACATGAAAATGAGTATACCGTACAGTTAAATAGATCAGGGCTAAGTGACCATTATGGGCAAATCCTCACAGCAAAATTCAAGAAGTCTAAATCGCATAATAAACAAAAAGTGTATGAAGTTAGACGATTAATAAACGTAGCATCGCTAAATAGGCTTAAGGAAAACATAAGTGAAATTAATTGGAATAAAATATACGAAGTAGAATGTACAAACGAAAAATTCAATGTTTTTTTAAATTTATTGAAATCATGCTTAGACAAATCAATACCAAAGAAAAAGGTATTTCAAGATAAAATCAACAACAAAAAAATAAGAAATTGGATGACAAAAGGAATAAAAATTTCTAAAAAAAGAATGGAAGCATTAAACAAACTGAAATCAGCTGGTTTAGATGAAAAATCGCTTAATTATATACAAAAATATGAATCCATTCTGAAAGAAGTAATGACTCTTGCCAAAAAATCACATAATAGATCTCTAATTCTAAACTCTGAGAATAAAATAAAGACAACATGGAACATCGTAAAAACTTTACATAGAGATTCAGACAATCAAATTGAAAATTTAGTGATTGAAAAAAATGGTATCTTGCTCAAGGATCCACAAAAAATCTGTGAACTATTTAATAATTATTTTATAAACATAACTAAAGAATTGGGAATCAGTAATTTTGCTTTAGATAATGTAATACACACCAGTTCTCCAAGCAATTCTATGGTAATATCAGAAATTACACATTATGATCTTCTTAAGCAAATTAGCTCTCTAAAAAGCAAAAGATCTGCGGGGCTCGATGAATTTTCAAATGAAATGTTGAAATTTTGCAAGTACGAAATTTTAGAACCTCTTACCCACTTGATAAATCATTGCTTTACAACAGGCACATTTCCAGAAATATTAAATAAAATAATTGTAAGACCTTTATACAAACAAAAAGGTACAAAAAAGTCTTTAGAAAATTACAGACCAATTTCGTTATGTTCGGTATTCTCAAAAATTATGGAAGGTCTGTATCTCGAACAATTGCAAAATTTCTGCAATAAATTTAAAATTATGTCAAATCAGCAATTTGGTTTTCAAAAGAAAAAATCGACATTACTAGCCATTAGTAAAGGAAATGATGTTATAATTCAGGCACTACATAATAGAAAACATGTAATCGCAATGTTCTTGGACCTGTCTAAAGCCTTTGACTGTGTCAACAATAAAAAATTATTGGATAAATTAGATGGCTATGGTATAAGAGGAATTTCAAAAGATTGGATCAAGGAATACTTAAAGAACAGATCTCAAAGCGTAGAAATTAAACATGAAATAAATGATAACATAGTCAAGTACAGATCAAAATTTAATACAATAAAACAAGGAGTGCCACAGGGTTCAAAGCTTGGCCCTTATTTATTCTTACTATATATAAATGATTTGTTTCAGAAAGTCGAAAATGTTGGGGGAACTGCAATAGGATATGCAGATGACACTACAATTATAATCACAGACGATACATTAAAGGGTCTAGAAAATAAAGCAAACTCAATAATTAACATGGTGGATGAATACTTCAAAAATCTAGATATGGTAATGAATCTCAAGAAAACAGTTTGGATGAAAATCACTTTGAAGAAAGAAAAAACTTCTAACATCAAAATTAAAATAAAAAATGAGGAACTTCCAGAAGTCAATCACTCAAACTTTTTAGGCTTGGTTATAGATCAAAATTTACGATGGTATTTTCATATTGAGAAAATCAGGAAAAAAATAAATAAAGGTATCTACATTTTAAAACAGACGAGGCAAGTTATGGATAAAGCTACCCTAAAACAACTATATTTCGCTTTCATCCACTCTCACTTAAACTATGGCATAATTCTTTGGGGGTCTTCATCAAAAAATAAATTATTAAGTATATTCAGATTACAAAAAAAAGCCATTAGAGTCATAGAAAAAATACCTCAAATTCAATCTTGTAAAAATATATTTAAAAAACTAAAAATACTTACAATTCCTTCCCTATATATCTTTGAAAACATCAAATTTGTAATAATAAACTACATTCAGGACAAAAACCAAAACATGCACTATCACTACACAAGAAACAATAGTAATTATTTTAAGAAATCATTAAGAGGTTCTTTAGGCAATAAAAGTATAGAAATTAGAGCAAAAGACCTTTACAATCACTTACCGACCTCATTAAAAACCATTTCAAGCAATAATCTCAAATTAAGAAAAATAAAATCTTTCCTCTTAGAAAAAGCCTACTATTCATTAGAAGAATTTATAAATGAAAAGAATTAGTCATATATATATATATTTATAATAAGAAAGTGTGCATACATTGTGAGTGTTTAAAATTCTCAAAATTTTGATAATTAGTGTCTCTTCTTAAGTGTATTAGGGTTTTTTTTTTTTTTTTCTTAAGTGTATTAGTGTATTTTCTTAAGTGTATTAGTGTATTATCTTAAAAGTTTTATTGTATTTTCTTAAGTGTATGTTTTTGTATATTTCATTCTGTGTATTTAATATCTTGTATTATTTCTCAGCCGTGTACACCTGGTACAACTGGCTAACAATAAACAATAAACAATAAACAATAAACTGATTCGGCGCGTTAAGCCGAAGATCCGTGTTCAAATCCCGGTTATGAAATATAAAATTTTTCAAGCTGATTCTTACTTGTATAATTCCACTCTTTAATTCCAGCAAGAATTGTTTGATTTTTATGAAATTTTAAGAGTGATTCATTTATAAGAAATATTTTCATAATTTCCTGTACTTATCCAATTGTGATTCTGTCAACAAATAAATGTGTCAGCCATGTTACCACTGAGAGGCAATTTTCGCTCCAAACCAAACTGCTCACTAGCCAAGGAGGAAGAATAACGGGATCAACCTACGATGGAATGCATGTTGCAGCACATTCAGAACACATAGACTGCTGCATAAATAACTTCTACGGCTTCATAAACTTTTTTTGGTATGTTGGAATACAACTGCAATTCAATTTTTAAGAATGCTTTTATCCAAAGTTCGAAATTAATAGATATTTCCTACAATAAATAGAAATACAAGCATGGCGGGAAGTTTGAATTACACTGACAATAGAAATACCTGGTTTGTAGTAAGCTAATTTATAATAATGATAATGAACGGATTATAAAATGTTTATTTATAGATCATATTTTTAAAATACCCCTGCCAAATTTGTAATAACACTGAAATATTGAAATTTTAAAATAGATTTTACTTTAAAATAAAACAGTTTTCAGGGATCTGCATCTACAGGCGATCAATTTTAGATATCGCAAGATTGAGGTAAACATCACTTACTGTGGTATCTGCACACTCTTTACAATTGATGTCTGGCTTTACAATGGTCTCCATTCCATGCAGTAGTGTCGGATCTCGGAGGAGGTGGACTGAAAACTTTGTAAGAAACTCCTGTGCCTTTACCGGCTCGGGCAGGAATCGAGATAACATTGTGATTCGTGATGCTATCTCTTTATCACGCTCGGGTGTCTGAGGTCGTCTGTGCAACTCCAGCCATTCTGCTACACTACGGCGTACACTAAAACATATTAAGATCCATTAACACTGAATAGTTTACCATTCAACTTCATTATTATATGTTTTTACTTACACAAAAGATGTTTCACAGAAAATTCTCATTTGTATCATCAGATGAGGTCAATTATGGAGTTTGTCGTTATACCAGTAGATGTTTATATTGGCTGTAACAACTTAACGAATCCTTTGTTATCTTAAAATTTACCAACTTATTTATTACTTTTTATTTTTATTGTTTTATTTAATGGCATTTCCTGTAGGGGTACCAAGACTACTGAGATCATCGCAGAACACTTACACATGTCTAACATAACACTTACATTTTCATTGCTATTGGCGTATATATGCATCACCATAAAATTGCATAAGGCTGAGATACAAGATTAATGCATTAATGCTTTATCTTAAAATATGAAGATATTTATGGGAAGTTGTTTATGGGAACCCACTATAATTTTCTATGCTGATATCAAACTTATAACCAACTAGTGAATGTACTTCATGGATGCTTTATTAAAATATTAATTCAGTTCCGGAAGAGCTCACATTCCACGGCACACAGTTAGGGGACAATGCATTAACAAATCTTCAATTCTTATTGAAATTCAATATTCTTCGTATAAAACAAATTATTCTATAAAAGTAGAATACTTACGCAAGTTGATGCTTCTGGAGTTCTATGAAAGCTTTTGTGGCATTTTCATCTATCGTTCCCAGCAAATGATATAACTTTTTCATACGTTCTTCAGCAGAAAGTTGGAATGGAACCAAACATGTGTTTAGTAATCTTTCTACAAGTAACCTGCACAAAAAATATATAATTGGCACTGTAAGAAGTCTAATCTATAGAAAAATCTAATAACAATAAATACTAAGCAGTAATATTTACCTATCCTCCATGCCAGTCATGTAATATCCGTGCAGAATTTTGTCCTTGATCCAGGTCACTGCCTTCTTAGTAGCTTGTGGTACATCAGCATCATTCAGATGCTTTTTATAGATCATTGCCAATCCCGACATGGCCTCTTTTCTGATTTTGAACTGTGTGAAACAAATACATATATTACATGACAAGCTACATGCGTGTCCTCAGTAATTTGCTATATTAAGGTGGGGGTAGAAAATGTTGCCTGAGGAACTGATCTACAACTCTGACGCTGAATGCTGATTAGTGATTACCATTATTGGTTACACAGAGTGATTCACAAGTTCTGTACTTCATCAGTTAACCCATCCGCTTACGAATTACCGTATTTTTTGGTCTATAAGACGCTCGGGACCATAAGATGCACCTTGGTTTTAGGATGGAAATTTAAGGGAAAAATTAATGTAATTCTAAATGAAAATTTCTGAAATGAATAATATACTTCATTGTATACACAAAGCATGACAATGGATTCAGTGCAAATTGCTTTCAGTGCTCAATGTCAGGCTGTTTAGAGGTCATTGCATTCATTTAGACCACCCCAAAGAGACAACTCCTTCTGTATGAAAGAACTCAACATTCCTTTCTTTTCATTTTGTATAACTGGCTTCCCACTACCCTCATTTTGCCGATTGTGATAAGTGCATTGATGTAGAGTCTGCCAAAATTTCCAATTAACTTATTATTATAAGACCTTCTTTAAAGCTGCATCTCCATTGATACACATTTAACACCAACATGTCAATATTAACAAGTTGATATTGACATGTATATTGCAATTTTGCGTTCCAATTGACTTGACATGCAAACCCAGCGTGTTGCACTTAACATTTTCAGATGTTAATTTGTTTTCCGGAGAAAATGGACAACATGTCAAGTCAATTGACTAGTCGGTCAATATCGGCTTTGTTTCGGGAATTTCCGGGAAACAAAAAGTGATCGCCAGCTTAATCGGCTTTGGTTCGGGAATTTCCGGGTAAACAAAAAGCAGTCGACAGCTTCCTCAATATTCCCGGCATTCATTTTGTATTATGTGAGTATTTGTATATCAGTGATCTCAATAGTATTGCCTCTACTTTTAAAATTATTTTTTATGGCATACTCCATTGTTGAAAAATGTGATAGTTATTTTGAAAAGAGCAAGACATCTGAACAAAATTAGTATTTAAGAAAGTCATAGACAGTTAACAAGAAGATAATAACGAGTATATAAAACTACTCTCATTTTGTAATGTTGGTTGCCCTCTTCAGAGGCGTTTTCTTTTTGAATGTTATTCATTTCTGTTCGTAACCGCACCAACACATGTTAACCTATAACATTGTAGTGGAGACAGTTGTTAATTGGCAAACCACTTGACTTGTATACATCAACAAGTTGATGATAAACATTTAATATATGTTAACTACAATATGTTGGTGTTGAAAGTATATCAATGGAGACGCAGCTTTAGATTATGGTATTAAGGCAATATTTATCGTAATTTAAATTTTTTGGTTTAATTCACATCATAGATGCACCCAACTTTGAAGACTCTGTTTTCAAGGTAAAAAAGTGTGTCTTATGGTCCGCAAAATACGGTAAACCTCATTGCTCTGTTGAAACGACTGTGTACGAATTTTACCTGGTGCTTGCAACCTCCAAATTACCATTTACTTCAAGGACTAGATGAAACTTGGATGGAAGCAAATAATATTATTATATGGTAATAATATTTTGCCATATCTTGCACTATTTTAACAGGGTACAATTTCATTTACATTTAAATGTTGTAGAGGCAAACGTTATAAAATATACACAGAAAATAAATTTAGCATGAATTCATGGTCGATAAATGACACATAATCTTGCATTATTTTTCAGGAAATATTAAAGAGTTACCTTTTCTCTCAGACGTGTTACCTTTCCTCTATTTAGGCCTATTGTCACATACGGATGTAATGTACACATGTGTAAAAACTGAGCAAATAAAAAAAATAACACTTTACAATTGATGATATGAAACTATTTCATACTATTATACTATGTACAAAATAAGTAAAAATTGCAAAATGCAATCTAGAATGTGTACATGGACACAAAATTCATATTTATTTATGATAATGATCAGGCAAAACAGAAATATGTAGTGTATATTTCAATCTCAAAACTATGATTGTAAATACGCAGATGACACTGTTGTGATTTTCAGTGGTCATTCATGGGAAGTAGCATATAAATACGCTAATACTGGCATGAAAATTATAAAAAAATGGTTCGATTCTAACCTTCTGTCACTAAACATGGATAAATCAACATTAGTTCCTTTCTCATTAACATCTACTGGTCAGATAGCGCGGAAAAAATGTACAAAATAAAATTTAATAATACATAATTGTAATTTTGATGTGAATTGTAAATGCTTACCACTGAAAGAAACAGCCGTTGTGAAATATTTGGGTATTTTTATTGATAAACACCTTAAATGGTCTCACCATGTTAACTACATCTGTAATAGACTACGCCGAACAATTCATAAATTTGTCATTTTACGCCACTGTATGCCCATTACTGTTTTACGTTCCGTTTATCTAGCACTTTTCCAGTCCATTATTCAATATGGCATTCTCGTCTGGGGAGGTTTAGCGAAAACTACCCTTAAGCCCCTCTGCCTTTTACAAAAAAGAATAATAAAAATCTGTCTAAGAAAACACATTGATTACCCAACTAGCCTAATATTTTCGGAATTTAATGTTTTAAGTTTGGACCAAATTTACAAATTTTCTATATTAAAATATTTTCACAAACATCGTATAAAATACTCTTCCAGTGATCATATCTACAAAACTAGACGAAATACTAATTTACTCCTATTAGAACCCAAATGTCTCACATCGGCAGGATTAAAGCATAGCATTAATTTTGGACCGCGCTTCTATAACTCAATTATCAGAAAAAATCCTGATCTCTCAGCATACTCCACTGTTAAATTTAATAGATATGTAAAGAATTTTTTGTAATTTTTTAGCTTTTAAGTAATTTTTGTTTCACTCCTTTTATGTATTTATGTTTTTATGTGTAATGTTTTTGTTTTACTTTCTTTTTTAGTTAAGCACATTATACACTCTATTTCTTTGTCTCTCCTCTTTCTTCACTTTGATATTTTTGAAACGGCACCCGAGCACGAGCAGTCTTGCTCATTCGGGTGTATTACTAAATGTAATACCTCTTGTAATATCTCTTGTAATAAATAAATAAATAAAAATAAATAAAATAATATTTTAATGGGAGAACAATAATTAACCTTTCGTGCAGAGATCTACGTTGTAAAATAAGTTATATTCAAAAATTAAAATTAGCACATATTCCATATATTCTTACATAGTAAATATTGAGGATCTTTCAACAGTTGTCAAAAAATCCTACAAAGTACGTTTTAATTTCACAGTCGTCTGTTTGTAAATGATGTCTATAAAAATAATTACTATTTACTACATTTTCATAACTAGCTTTTCAATTACACTGATTATCATATAGTCCTACATAGTTCTGCATAGTTTCTTCCGAGAAATTAACCAGTCCTAAATATTACTCATTCTAGAAAAAACTGATACAATTTAGAATGGCCAGGTTACAGCATTTTCAATCAACCATAGTGATTTGCTAAAGAAACTGTTGACAAATATTCGGAATCAAAGCCAGAATCATATTGTGCCACAATATGTGTTACGCATACCACGGAAGAACAGTTAGCTGATTTCAAAGGCAGATGAGTCATTGTTGACAAGCATTTGTTTGTATTGCCTATCAGACTGAAGGTCATATTCTCAGAAATAACATAACCATATTTTCAGAAGCTAGCAAGAATTTCTATTCATACACATTATAACACGAGAAGGAAATGTTGCAACATCAACTAGGTATATACACAGTGAAGTGGTTAAATTAAAACAACACACTTATTAAGTAGACTATTCAACTCATACGCCGCGTGTTTGATATTGACCAATAACGTTTAGCAATTCCTCGGATATAGACCAATCACGGCCATTTATCTTACAATATTCTTGTAGGAATCGCGAGGATGGCATTCTATCGGGTAAAATGGTCTGGTCGTTACTGGAGATGCAAGTATCAGTGTGCAGTGATTAATAGTCAGATGGTGCCACTAAGCGGCACGAAAACAGATTATTTCATACAACATAATTTGTTTGGAAATTGAAATAATAGAAATGTACATTGATTAAGAACACAATTTCGATTCTGTGCAAGCCAGTTCGTGTGCGTTTATTCTGTTCTGCTTTTAGCTTAATTGAATGAAGTTAACTATGTCTTATATGCTCTGGTGGTAGCACTGATTACACCAAAACAGCTCGAATCGATTCATGGACGGTTGATTCATAGTATGCCGTGATCTCGCAGCTGTTAGTTTTGTTTTTGTAGAACAAAGCACGAAAGTTATTATTATTTGTATAATCTGGTAGATTTTTATTCATTGAATAGTCTTAATAAATCCAACTAGAGTTGACGAGTTGCATCAGATAAATTCGCTCCTGCTGCGCAGTCGCGAATCTATCGATAAACTCATCAACTCTCGTGGGATTACCTATGATAATTACCCATAACGTGTTTCACAAGCTATAGCTTGCATAATCAGATGGACACTGCCGGTTTCACTGGATTGCTGGTAGATGGCTCTGTAGGAAGGATCCATCTTGTGATCAAGTCGTTTTCATTTGGTATGTCAAAATTAACTAAATTAACTACTTAATAAGTGAAGTTGAGTGATAAAAATAAGTGTGTTGTTTTAGGTATATATTGTCCACTACAGGTAGATCCGCCTCACCTGTGGCTGGGAAAGGATTGATATAGCTAATAAATTCCGAGTAACTGACTGCCAGGTAACAGGATGAGAGAAAACGGCAACTTTTCAGGAGACAAAAAAAAAAGTATTAATCATTATTTCATTTGATAATTTACAACTTCATGCTCACACTATAATCGATTATTGCACCAAAATTCCATTAAAATAATCCATCACCATTTCATTCTAACACAATCACTACCCTACTTCTTTCATCACAAAATTATAAAGTGCTTTAAATTAATGTCAGTTTACATTTCCAACCATATTAAGTAAATTGTAGTATTGTAAATTTAGTTTTAAGAAGAAAAATTGTTTGTGACTCTTTGTACTCTTTTAGTATTAAGTAAATTGTTTAATGGCTTAAACTTCTGGGTAGCAAGTAGATTATATTTAATTTTTAATTAATCTAATTTTACTTAATAAAATTTCTTTCTCTTAATTGCTCTTCTCCCTTGTATTATATTCTATTCTATTCTATACTTATGTTTGAGTATTACTTGTATTCTTAAATTAATTTGTTTTAACTTTAGTCTATTAATAAGTATTGAACTCTGGTTCTATTCTATAAATTACTACTCTCCTTTGTCTTTCCATGTATTTTTGACATATTTTTGTTTGTTTTGTATATATATTTTTTTCTTATAATCTGTGCAGTCTCTATTCTATTACTTTGTAAAGTCTGCCTATTATGTACTTTTGACTGCCCCTTTATGCGAGCAATATGTGCTCTTTGGGACCTTTAAGAAATAAATAAATGAATAAATAAAATATTAACAGGTAGCAGAACTGAATAAAAAATGTGACATTTTTGCAATTGTATTTTGATTACTACTCATAACAGAATTTCTTAAGAACCTGAGACTTCTGCTGCTTTTTAAGTCTATGCTGAACAAAATTACCAATGTAGCTACCAATGTGCCAACACATTTACGGTCAAACTGTATAATGACTAAACTGTAATGTTTAATGTTCTAGAAATATAACAAAATATTCACACAAGCCACGAAAACTGAAGTCTACAATTACATTAAACAACCAAAAGAGATTCCAACAGTGCACTCTTTTTCGCTACGTCATTAATAATATTACCATGATCATTCTAGATCTTCCTTTTCATTCGACATCAGTGTAAACAATTCCTATTTCTGTTGACCCAATTTGCATCTTGATCTGTATACACAGCTTTCACTCTTCTAAACATTTTTTAGCATGTGAAAAAAAAAAAAAAAGTGCCTTTCAACAAAAATTAGGCTAGTCCAGCATGCCAGGTATTTGCCCGAATGCCCATTGAACTTTAAGCTTTCCATTTCCAGAAATTTAACCTTGTAGAACAGAAAATAGATTTTCTACAACCCTTCAAAGTGTGTATACATTTTTTTGAAGCACTCTGTATATATATGTATACATGTATGTATACCATTTGTGTATTACAATATTAACATTTTTGAACCTCCTGCGCACTTCCTGCCTGTTTTTAAGATGGCTTCTTCGCATCAGCATTCTACCCAGTAGGGATAGACAAGCTGTACATCTGGTGTAAGATACAATATCTTTGAACTGTGCTTCTATCAGTGGAATGAAATCCATCTTTCTGATATTGGAAAGCCCTATCCTTCGCGCTTAGTTTTTTATTTGGCATCTTAAGACCTTGTTAAATTTACTTTTCAACAATTTTCACAGCAACAATCACGATAATCATGTGAGGTCACAATTTTCACAGCAACAATCACGACAATCAAGTGAGGACTTATCAAAAAACAAAACCAAAATGACGCCAAACTCCAAAGAGAACTAAATACATCATAATAATACTAATCAAATCCTAATAATCGATACAGATCCAAAGAGCTTGTAAAAGTACAATACAAAGTTATTTTACATAGTGAAGGTCGATCGTGACGTCTTGCGGTAACTTTTGATACTAATCGAAGCCTAATAATCGATAAAAGTCCAAAGAGGTTGTAAAAACACAATATGAAGGTACTTTAGCGTTCAGTAAATTTTCAATAATTTTCGTTTTCGGCCTCTTTCTTGCAAAAATAGTAAAAATTTGTGACAAAATTGCATTTTAAAGTAAAAATTTGTGCCAAAATCACATTTTCATGCAAAATTCGCATCAATTTGCGAGTACAAAAAACCTTTTTCAGGGTACTGTTGTGTGTGTTGGAGCTAGTTATCATTTCTAATACACTTCTTAATAAAAATCGTTAAATTCGTGATCGCGAAAAATTCCTATCCCTACTTATGGTTTCAGAGGAAATAAAGCTGAGTTATAGTAAAATTATACTAGGGAAGGTGAACCTCACCCCTCAGTAAATATGTACCAGTTCTGTTTTATTCAATACTGGAGACAATTATGGTATGGCTTATAAATATGGTGAAACTATCAATAAATCAATACCTACTCCTGCTTTCATGATCATCTATTCATTTTCATTACTTTTTCATGGCTTTCATGCACAATACACACCCTGCTGAAATACAATCCTTATTCTTATATTTTGAAACGATCTATATAAGTACCAGTACTAGCCAGAAAACAATAAACAAGATAACTGAACTAGTTAAATATTATATTAACACTTAATGCTTCACTTACGTCGCTGTTTATGAGCAGGACATGTTTCGGGATTCTTATCCCATCTTCGGCTGCTGGTGTTAAGCAGCAGTGTTAAGTGAAGCATTAAGTGTTAATATAATATTTAACTAGTTCAGTTATTCATGTGCTCCACTGTGTATATTACTTCGTTTTAATTATTATAATAAACAAGATCCTGGAGTCATACATCCAAAGCCAATCAGAAACGGTCATATCACGTGTCTTCGTCTATATCTAATTCATCCTTTAGTTCGAAAGGTTTTAGATAGCTCAAAGTAAACTTTCTAAAATCACAATGAAGCAGACAGAAATATGCGTCACCCAGAGTGCCCAGTTTTATGACTAAAGCATATGGAGACGCTTTACAAATCAATGTCAAAACGTAATGCTCTGCCACAAATTTTTAAAAGGTTTAGAAGACCTACATTCCAATTAACATGAAATGTTGTATTATTTCACAACTAAAGAAAAACAATATCTTCAATTTTAAAAAGTGAACAATTAGTGTACTCCTTTTTACAACTATCAATTGCAGTATACATTGTGCTAACAGAAAATGCTATACCTCCACTTCAAGCAGTACAATACCCATATTTGGTTTATAAAAACTATACTTATCCTCTCAAAACATCACCTAACAGGATACCTTAAAATCAAACACTAAACATGTTTGCACAATTACAAAAAAGAAAATAATCACCTTTTTATCGAGTGTCCGTTCCTTGACAAATTCAAGGAGATCCTCACTATCTGATACCACTTCAAAGTCACGTCTTGCAGTTGTAACTATCGCCATTACAACTTCATAACGAACATTTTCTTCTGAGTCATGCTGTCTCAGCTTCAACGTCTCTGTGATGTCTCGTCGTAGTTCAGGATGATTTAATAGAAAATGCATTGAATACTGTACACACTTTATACGGATAGCCACACTGATGTCATTGAACCTACAGCAAAGGAAAAAACAGAAATATTTTAATAAAAGGAAAGAAATACAGTAAAACCCTATGTACTAAGTAGTATTTTGTATTCTGTTGCAATATGTTAGATCCTATCATAAAAAAGTAAAATCAGTTAAAGAACAACTACAGCTCACAGCATTCAACTAATCTGTATAATATGGCATAGTAGTTCAAAAATATAGAAAGAAACAAGAAACTGTAGTGTGAGCAAATTGCTCACATATGACCACCTGTGCGACATTTTACCTAGTGACTTCTCATGGGTTAAAGTGAAATGAACATTGCATGTGTTCTGCAATATAAAACATACTGCTATAATTGTTGTTTCAATCTAACAATATTTAATTTGCCAGGAGCATCAAGAAGATGCTTTAGACCAAAGAAACATGATTAATTACAAGTAAATACATACATACCAATACAACAGAACAATTATAAACATAGGCCTGAGAATGAAAACACAAAGTAATGAGTACAAATACAATACAAAGAATGAAATACAAATGAAATAGAAATTAATACGAATTGTTAAGATATGAAAATTTTAGACTATGGAAGGATATTAACAGAAGATCATAGAAGGGATTTTCTGCTAGCCAATGTTGCAAAGACGGTTTTAAATCAACTTAAGTGCAAGTCATGTGTCCCTTGTGGTATCTTGTTGAACATGGCAACAGCAATTGATCTAAACCATTTTTTTGACTTGCTCAATCTAGCATTTGGGTCAGAAAGATGATATAGTGAGACGAGTTAAGAAATAAGATGCCCAGAAGTACAAGCAGAAGAGAGGTTGGATCTTTTCCCCACTTAGCTATCCCACCATTCCGCAAGCTAGCTGGTGGCCAGGTGTTTCTCAGGATCATTATTATTAGGGGGTCATATTACATGTCATATTTTTCCCCTTTGCATTAATTCAGGTTTCAGACTAATTCAAACCCGATTCCAAGCATCCTGGTGAAAATGGAACAGCTTTTATTGTGCATATAACTGCATAACTGTACATTTTAGCTAATATTACATATGTTAAAGAAAATAGCACTAAATTTACAACTAGATCGTCAATGCATAACTACAACACGCGAAGGAAAAATGATTTAGATAAACCCCAACTTCACTTAAGTACAAATATAAAAAGTCACTGCTATCAACAGATAATTTTTTTTTAAATAAAATTCCATTAAAGATAAGAAATCTTGAAAAAAAACAACTGTACAATATTCTATCTATTTGGTTCAAAAGCAAAGCGATATACACCGTAGAAGAATTTTTAGAGAGTAATATACCAGAAAATATTATGGATATAAATTTGTATTCTTAGCTTTTTTTGTTATTATATAAAACTATCCAAAAACTGACGAAGCCTATTGTACAAATATATTGTATTTAAAGGTGAATAAAGATTTGATTTGATATTTAGGAAATTTTCAACTATTGTAGAATATTTAGTATGAATATGCATATTTAGGTCATATTTTTTGTATATTTGTGTGCATATTAAAGAAATTTTTAAGTTTCATATCATATTTGGTATATTTTGCATTATACTGATATTTTTGAGAATTTTAATAAAATGAATTGTAATGAAACTTAAAAATAAAATACCGGTATATACATAATATTATGTAAGTGGTAAAGACATATTTTAAAATTTATTGGTCATATTTTAATTTTTTTAGGTCATAAATGCATGCATATATCCTATTTTTTAAGTCAGAAATCCGCCCCCTAATTATTATATACTACTAGAAGTAAGAGCAGAAAATGGCGTTCAGTAACATTAGCACTAGAATCTCATGGAACTGCAAATATTACATAAAAAAATTAACTCATGAGAAGGAGGTACAACAAAATAATTATGTTACTTGTAAATGCTGCTGGCTGAATTGTGATCACCACCACTAGGCTACAAAAAATGTACGAAGTCTTGCAGTCAGGCATATTCGCTTGATTGGGTGTTCAGTCTGTTTCTAGGAGTAGAGAGGTGGAGTGGAAGTAGAGCTGATGCATGGTCGATGCGCAGCCCAAATATTCACACGCTTGTTACATAACTTGTCGCACAATAATTATACCTTGTGTGTTAACTATTTTATTATTATTATTATTCTGTTTATTTATTCTGGCAGAATAAATATGTAATATTTGTAGTATGGCACTATGTAATATGTATTTAATATGCGTTTACAGCTTTTGTTTTTTAATAATGAGAACACTATGTATAGCACTGCTGTTTCCTCATATGTATATACTGTAGGACATTATACTATTGAAGAATGTAATAGCAGTTTTTAAGATATGAGTGTGGTATAAGAGGCTTTAGGTGTCTAAATAAATATATGACTCTTGAAAGTTTAGCGCACATAACATTTATGTATTGCTCCCACGAAATTAGTGTCTAAAGTAATTCCTAATTATTTTACTTGTTGAATATAGTTAATAATAAGATTTAAACTAAATGACACAGTATTAAGCTCCTTAATGTTCAATTGAAAGAAATATGGGTCACCCAAACCAAAAAACTGCAAATTTATCGGATACATATTTTTATTAAATAAACAAATGAAGACTCAAATAAGCATAAGGACAGAAACATATTAGAAGATCTAGATATGATAGCTTATCCATTGCCTGCAAGCCATTATAAATTCACTCTAAAAAGTTACATTCAATTCATAAGAAAACCATTCTATCACTATTTAATTTAGGAAGAGAGCAGTATGAAATAGTAAATCACCTTCCAAGAAATGCTTTCCACAGCTGTGTATGATGCCTTGCAAGGTTAGAGTCTCTCTCGCTGAACATCCTAGCCAAAAGTGCAACAGCTCCCAAGCGTTCACTTTCCTGAGCAGACTTCAACTTGCACTCCAGCTGTGGAAGAACTGCTAGGAGCACACTGGGGCAAATGTGATTAAGCTCGTATATAAGGTCGTACACTTTCCCACATATGCCAAGTCCTTTTTCTTCTTTCCCCAGTATTAACACGTGGTTGAAGAACTGTAAAAAATGAAAGTTATTTTCCTTAAAATCTTGGAAAAAGTCAGTACAGTTACATTCTAGAGACGACTGCTGAGAGCAGAGTAGGGGAGAGCTAAGAGCAAGAAGCCAGGGAAATACGAGGGTTGATCCAGAAATAAGGTTCCCATCAATTTTACAAATAGACAACATTGTTTATTCTCATAGCAATGTACATCGTTGGAAAGAAGACACTTTGCTCTATTTTTTGACATAATCGCCATCTTTTTCTAGGCATTTTTGTAGACAGAGCTCCAATTTTGTATCCCAATGTCGTAGAACTCCGCCGCCAACCCGTTGTTGGCCACTAAAGTATTCCTTTAATTTGGGAAGAAGTGATAATCGCTAGGCGCGAGGTCTGGACTATACGGTGGGTGGACGCTGCTTCACGACAACGCCCGACCTCACGTCTCCCGTCAAACCCAGGACCTTTTGACAAACTTTGGGTGGACTGTCATGCCCCACCCACCGTACAGTCCGGACCTCGCACCTAGCGATTATCACTTCTTCCCGAAGTTAAAGGAACACTTGGGTAGCTTCTTGAGAGACGATGAAGTCAAAGACGGGGTGAAACGATTCCTCAACGGGTTGGCGGTGGAGTTCTACGACATTGGGATACAAAATTGGAGCACCGTCTACAAAAATGCCTAGAAAAAGATGGCGATTATGTCGAAAAATAGAGCAAAGTGTCTTCTTTCCAACGATGTACATTGCTACGAGAATAAGCAATGTCGTCTATTTGTAAAAT
The DNA here is from genome assembly GCA_964059195.1 of Ectobius pallidus. NCBI lineage: Eukaryota > Metazoa > Arthropoda > Insecta > Blattodea > Ectobiidae > Ectobius > Ectobius pallidus. Next base: position 109,047,267 of record CAXKWD010000010.1, read on the forward strand.
TGATGGGATCCTTATTTCTGGATCAACCCTCGTATAATCATTTCAGAAAATACAGTGAACTGTGTGGATTATCTGGTTTATGAATTATTCTTGTAACTTTTCCCCCTCAAGTTTTCTTTTGTCCACATTGTGCCAAACAAAAAAGTTTCAATTCTTGTCGTAAAGATCTCAGCTGTGTAAGACACCCCATGCTGTTGTCTTCCAACATTCTTGTTGCTGCCAATAGTTTTCATTGAGAGAAGTTATAAGGTATCTGTAGTGAAGTTTACTATACAGATATAGTGAAATATCTGGAATGGGACTTGGTATTTAATTGGGGAGCTGAAGGCCTGAACGATCTGATTCCACAAAAAACAGTGCTTGTGTAACATGTGCATTTTTTACTGAAAAATGGTGGCGCATGAATTATGCAGATTTTAGAGCTCTTGGTAGCTGCAATGCCTTCATTTCTCAGTTCTTCAAAATAATGCAGAAGTTTATCTTCTACATCAGGATATTTCCCAGTTTTCAAAGCCATGAAATGCAATACTGACAAATTTTGCTATTTTTATCTTGAATTTTTGCCCTCTCCAATAATTCACATTGGACTTTTAAAATGCCAAAGGCTATTTCCACTGGAGGATTGCCAAACTGTTCCGCCCAACTTACCACGTTTAATGACACTGTGTATTTATTATAATTCTTTCCGATCTTGAAATTTCAACACAAGTGTATACTTTGTTAAGGAGAAACAGTAATACCGTAGTGTCATCACTGCTCCTTTTTTTTGCGAAGAAGGTAGAGGTGTTTAGTAAATGAACAATACCTACCATAAAATGCGAGAATTTACTTTAGCAAAAGGGATACAAATCCCCAAATTCCTACCACACTGTAAAAGAATTTGAGTAAAATACCACAATGTACAAAAATGTGCATAAAATAATGGAGAAAAGCAATAGTTAAAACAAATTCTTTAAAAATTAGGGTGTGAAAAAAATGTGGGAGCACAAATTATGCAAGCAAATACAGTATATTATGCAAACTCTTCAATGAGATAAAACTTTGACAACACTGTATTGGTGATACATTTAAAAGACTACAAATACTAAACATATACAAAGAGATTTGAACCCCAAACCCTAGAATGTAAAGCAAGAACTCTATAACTGAGTGAATTACAATTATGTGACACTGTGTAACATTTACTGCTGTGATGAGTTCATCTGTATGAACTAAATGTGAAACCAGAGATATGATAGACTAATTCTAACCACTAAAGAAAGTGTTCTATGTCCACGTCAAAGGGTGTAAGCTAAAATCACATCCCCATAATTTCACAATACCTAGTTCTTATACCTTAACTACGATTATCCTATAAAGAAAATATTCACTAGGTTCTAACTTTATCAGATTAAATAATAAATTGAATTGAATTGAATTATAGTGATAGGGGGTCAGTTCAGCACGTATCAAAATGCATAAGAGAAAAGCAGCAGAGGAGGGGATGAAAAAACCATAAATTCTGCACTAGAAAATGCTAAAGATTTACCATCCCATCCCATATCTACCCATGGGTAAAATTTTGATCAAGAATGATGTACATGACTAAGTGTGATTACCGGTATACAAAATTTTACTACATGATTTTATATAAAGAAAATAACACAATTAGCATGAAAACTACATATTCTATCAGTGAAAAGCAGATTAAAATAATACTAAATGTTGTTTCTGATCAGCATCTAAGTGCTTTTCTCTGAAAACTATTAGATGCAGTATACGAACCGTCTGTATGTAGGGCTCTAATGTGTCGCTACATTTCACCACAAGCTCCTTGGCAAGCAGGTATGCATTCTTTCTTTGTGATTTGTTGGGCTCCACCACATTCATAAGGATAATATCCAACAGTTCATTGGACACAATATCTGACTCAGTTATCAGAGGACACAGCACATCAAGCATAAAGCTTTTCACTTTTCCCGAATGTTCATCACTGTGAAAATAAGATCAAAATTAAGATTTACACCATCATAACACTAGACAACGTGACACGTTACAATGGTATTACCTAAATGGTGGAATGTCAGTTATCCGAACTAATTGGGACTGAGGGTAGTTATGATTTTCACTTGTTTAAATTATCATATGTGTATAAAATAACATTACAAAATGGAAAAGTATATGGATATGAATAGCAATAGTTCTACACCTCAATAGAAATAAGCATTGACTTTTTCTCTGCACCATTTCTGAATTTCATTTCTTTCCTAAACCGAATTCAACTACACTAATCAGGGTTGATAAAAAACATGTTTTTTTAAAAAAGAACAAAAAAAAGTTTTTTTTTTTGTTTAAAACATGTTTTTTTTGTTTAAAACGTTTTATATGTGAACAACAATGTTGGTTGTTTTAAACGTGTTTTTTTAACGTTTTTTTAAGTTTACAACAATGATGTTTGTTTAAAAAAAAGTTTAAATTGTTCATTTTGTTTAAATCAACCATTTTAATGTATAGGGCCTATTATATACATATACATATATATAGGCTACATATATATATATATATAGCCTATATATATATGTATATATATATACAGTTGAAATGTTTAAAACATTTTAAACAATTTGTTTTAAACATTTTTTAGCATATGTTTATAACACTTTTTAATTGGGTGTTAAATTTAATTATGTAGACAATTTACATTTTGTCAATCCAATGACACCCTGTGCTAAGATGTTCAAGATTTACGAGTCGTAGACTTAATAGTATTTGAAAATACATTTTGTACCAGTAGTATTTGTTTATGATTTAATAGTTAATTATTAATAAAAAATAATACAAACTACTGTTTAATTACTGCCTTTACTGCTCAACTGATGATTGACTTTCACCATGCTTTACGTGGTCTTAGCCGCCTTACATTATCAAACTTACAAGGAATATCCTACTACAGTGTTGCCAAATTGACACATTCAATATTTAATATTAATAATCTCTTTCTTTAAAAAGGAAGACCACAAAATAGATGGTAGGATGCAGTCAGAAAAAATTGAAATCAATTACTCGAAATCAAAAACTGGAAGCTGGCGACAGAGGATAGAGAAGTCTGGAGGAAAAGGATACAAAAGACACCACCTCACATGATTTTCTGGTATTCTGGCCCTAGTTTTTTTGTTTGTTTTCTGTTTACAACAATAACAGGGTGTCACTGACTTGACAAAATGTAAATTGTCTTCATAATTAAATATAACACACAATTAAGAAATGATTTAAACATATGCTAAAAAAAACATGTTTAAAACAGATTGTTTAAAACGTTTTAAACAAACTTAAAAAAAACACAAGCCCTTGTTTTAAACATGTTTTAAACACTTGTTTTAAACGTTTTGTTTTAAACATTTCAACCCTGACACTAATACTTCCCCAGACAACAAACTGTTGCTTTACTTTGAAATCCACATCAACAACGAATATGTGCAATATCTGGGCTTTACCATTGCTGCACCAAACTTGAAGTGATGCTGTAGCACTCATAAAGCCCTTTAAAGGATTGCTTGCGGAATTGAGAAGGGAGAAATGACAGGCTTCCAAAGAGCCTCAACAGTTAAGGTATATTTCTTACAACAACGAAACAGAGAAAACAACAGACATATCCTTATCAAAAGCTCTATTATGAATAAGATATAAGTTAGTTAGACATACATTCTCATTAAACTTACTTGACAATCTTGAACATGAGGGAAAACAGAGCACAGAAGATCTCCTGGCAGTCCTCTAGTTCAAAACACATGTTGAAGGACTTCACATATGCTAAGTTTTCCAGTAAATAAAAGTAACGTTTAAAAGCTGGATCTTTTGGATCTTTCAGACCCGAAAGCTGTTTGATCAAGAACAAGAAGATCGTCTGAAAAAGAACAATAACCATAAGTACAAACTAAACATTACATGAAGGATACTCCGTAAGTTAACTGTTAAACGGACATGGTGCAGTACTCGAGTGATACTTTTAGATCTCTGAAAACCACATAAGAAGCACTAGGTGTTTTCATTAGCTGACTTGTTTATTTTCTCTGATGACATTCATGTGGTGAAAACTGCTGTCAAGAGTGAGTTTTGGACATAATCTGCTTACCAAATTGAGCACTACAGTTTTGTAGCATTGCATACCCATGCACCTGCAATGAACACATCTGCAGAACAATTTTTCCATTACACTCACCCCCACCACCCTCCCTAGTTGACTGTGACAACTGTATTTTAAAGGATTTCACAGAAGATACAGAACATGGAAACAATAGTATACTTCTACGAGGCTTCAAAAATTTTTATCTGCCAGAAATTTTCAAAACCTAAGGCCCATGTTACACAGACCGAAAAAATGCAGCCGAATGACAGCGACTGAAAAGCGTATCCAATGGGTCAGTGGGTAGGTAATGTTATAAACTATATGGACTGAATGAACCTTGGCTTCAGATACATTGCAACAAGCGTAGGAGGTTTTTACGCTTAGCGACGTGCAAAATTGCAGAAAGTGCATACAGAAAAAACGCCTGTGAAGTTATACAAGCAGAATGTCAATCGAATGCATGCACGTGGAGGAGCAGAACAACCTATTTTTATCTCATCCATTTTGTAATGACTAATGCCCTCGAAAGAATTCCAGCTTGCGTTTTTTCAGTCCAGATTCTGACCATGTAACATGCATCACGTGTTTCGCTCGTTGAAATTCGACAACCGATATTCGACTTGTATGCACTAAATCAGACCGTTGAAATTCGACAACCGAAATTCAGCTCTTATAACATGCACTAAATCAGACGGTTTCAGCCCAAACATTCGGCCACTTTTTTTTTGGCCTGTGTAACATGGGCCTAAGGAAGTTGAAGTACAATTTAAGTCTGCATCACGCATTCTAAATGTAAAATCATGAGTCAGAATACAAAATGTTGCAGAAAGAAACTGCAAAATGAGGGCAGTGTAAGGTCAATTGAGATAACCTACAGACTGGAATAGCATAAATGGTGAGTAATTTTTAAAAGTAATGTATTTTATATTACTGTATAATATTGTAATTTATTAGTGTACTAATGTTTCCCTCCCCCACTTCTGCAGGGTCAAATTTTGTCATTTTTATGGCGAGAGAGATGTTATTGCTGGCTTCCATATAAAACTGTAGTGAGTACAGTATCCGGTGATAGTAAGTAAAGGAATATATTTTTTTCCAATTCGGACACTGGAAGTTACAAATCTGGAAGTTTATCTAACAATTATAAAACAGAACCAGCTTTAAGGTTTTATTTCATCATTTCAGCTACTGTATTGCATAATAGAAATCATTCTATCCCGTAATTCCCACTGGCACCATTTGACAGGATATGTGGTTGGACAGTAGGTAATGGGGAAGTGTTATACACCTAAGCTAGGCACTTACTGAAATTCACTCTTTGATAAGAAAGGCCAACTAATAAATATAGTTGTGGTGAGATGACCACATAAAGGGTATTACTGTTAATATTCCTTTGTTTTTCCTGAAGTTCAGATTAATATCGTACCTTTACTTGTTCTGGATCTTTATACGGAGCCTCAGGTGCATAAACTCTCAATACATCTGCAATGCAGCAAGCTATTAAAAGCTGGACGTCTCTGCTTGGATGCATCAGGAAATGGTCCTCCGCAAGGTGAAGAGCCAATGGTATGTACTGCTGATACATCCCTTCATCTTGACCCATGGCCTGTAGTGTATGGGCCAGAGTCTGAAAGTGAATTGAAAGTAATTAAAAACGATGTTTTATATTTTTTTAAAAGCTGATATTTAACAATATCCTGGGGTCTTCTTCAGCAGTCCACATGCAGTCTGCTCGACGTTACGTGGCCTGTAGATGGTCACCTATGAGTATGATCATTCGTCTCATTGGTTTCTGCATACAATGCTGTCAACAGCTTTAACTCGACTGCTAGAGAATCCCTTGTGGGGCGGGATCATTTTGCTATCTGGTTACTATTAATAAGGAGGGCCCCAGTACAAAATGGTAATGATAGCAAGCTCTTCAACAAGTTATTATATATGGTTAGGCTCCCCCTCTACTGTTTAAAATAATTACCATACCGGTACAGTGGTATTAATCAGACGTGGCAGTCCAAGCATGGATGCTGTAGATGCAGACGAGTCCAATAAACATTCGTATTCCATGGAGGGGTGTATGGGTTAGTTGTGTCGTTGCTTTCAGAGCGGTAAGATCGTTTAATGCAGTGAAGAAACATGAGACATTGCTACAATCGCTTCTCCTCTCCCGCAAGAGCAGTTCAACATTCTTACCCCCCCCCCCCCATGATTCCTCCTACATGCGTCACCTCTCTCACGCGCATCTGACTGCCATCTCTGATTAATACCACTGTACCCAATAACTGCAATAAGGTATTAATAAAGAAGAGTCCAGGGGATTCCCTGATGGGGCTTAGGGACAAAGCCTCAACATAATAATACAGGTATTGGGAGACTAGGGATGTTATAAGATTTTGTACCCTGCTGATATTACAGAAAGCAATGATAACATCTGACTATTAGGCCTCCCCCTACATTTCAGTTAGCCTAAGTTTCTTGGCCTGCTTCTTTACACCATAGACCTAATTTCATGCACCAATCCTGACCCTTCCCTGCTGGAATTCTCGTGTCCAGGCAGCTGAGTAAATAGTACTCCTTACTCTGTTATATGCACCATTTTAGGTTATACTTCTAAGTTATTCTGATTGACTTATATTTGGGCATCTTTCCACTTTTGTTCCTAAAAATATGCAAAATGTAGAAAAATCATGAAGGTGACACTATACAAGGTAAATTAAAATGGCCAGGGTGTCCACCAAGTAATGCTGAAGAAATCCCCGACTTATTCCCTGATTTTCATTGATCATTTCAGAAATTCCCGACCAAAATTTGATTATGAAGCACTTTCTAATACCTGTGTAAGAAAAATTATAGGATTATACATACTTTAAATAAGAAAAAGAAGATAAGAAGAGAGCAATTTTTGGCAGGAAAAGTTTATCTTCAAGAGCAGCTGAGATTATTTGGAAGCTGGCAGAAGATAAAATTGTATTCATTTTCACCTGTTTTATGTGGGCCATAAATTTTCGAATTTCCCTGGAAATTTTAACAAATTCATTGACTTTTCCCGGATTTTCCCGACCATTCGAAATTCCCGGCCTTTTCCCGACCAGTGGACACCCTGAATGGCGTAATTTATACTGATGATTCAGCTGCTGGACACAGAACTTCTGAAGGGAAGGGTCGACACAAATTTCTGAGCATGTAGGGGTGACGGAATATCTATAAAAGATTTTTAAAACCGTGGATCCAGGGGTCTTCCTCTGAATTTTTTAAATAAAATAAGTGCAAAATGGCGAGTTTTTAGGTCCTCTGAGTGATTCGTTTAAATTTCTCAACAAACCTTCTTTTTTGCCCAGAGTTTTAGTTCTGTTGAGAAATTTGTTGGTTTTACATATTAGCCTGTACATAAAAATTATAATCATTGATAAAATATCAAACTTTTCACCTTTAAATTAAAGTAAGTGCCGGTCTGTAATAGTTCAAGAAACCAATTAAGTTAATCGTTTATAAACAACTGCTGTCTTGTGCGTTGTCAGCTAGTCTACATATTTGGCACAATGTGTCTAGAATATAAATACTATTCAACTTGCATTTTACAACCCTCTTGTTGAAATAGGGTCAGTTGTTTTGTATATAATTACATTTGAATGTTATTTTATTACGTGATTATATTCAACAATTAAAAAAAAGTCAACTCAAAGGGGGGAAAAAAACCAACAGGGGAACATAGCCCCAGACCAGGATCCGCCACTGGCTGGTGAGGTGGGGTGGGGAAGGAAGGAGAAACTGTGCATAGAATATATCTCATTGTGAAGCAGGAAATTTGATGACTTTGACCGTCACAAACCTCATACATTTGTTGCAAGACATATCAGTATGAAAAATGCCTACAATCCCCCATTCTGACCAATACAACACATTACTGGTTGTTTTTGTATATATGCTAAGACCAGTTTGCTTCTGCAATTATATAAGCATACATTTTTACTTCCTCTGCCCGTACCATAGGTACTATAGGTAGAGGAAGTATTGTTTTCGACCCCCATATTTGAAGTTGAGTTATTACCATATATATATACACATTTCAAGGCCCCCTGAATCCAAAAATACTATGTCTGTCTGTCTGTGAACAGCCTAGCTCAGAAACGGAAAATCGTATGAAAAAGAAACTTCGTATTTGGGTCAAGTACCTTCTGAAGATGAGTGCCCAAGATTGGCAAAACAAGTTTCTCTTATCTTTAAGGGGACTTTACATGAAGAAATTTTCGTTTTTTGTGATTTTCCCGAAAACGGCTCAAACGATTTTCTTTACATTTTGCACAAGTGTAGCTTATAGTGAGAGCTAAAACTTTTATTTGAAACCTTTTTTCAAAAAAATTCTCTGAAGGGTAGTTAGGCAACAAGCCACCCACTGTTCACCCACTGTTTGTAGAAAGTTTGTGTTGCGTGGTGAACAATTGAATACATGCTCTTTCACGGCCTCTTATTCTATATAAGAATGAAGTGAGAAAGACGTATTGGAGGGAAATATTCGATAAAGTTCGGAAATTATTCTTCACGACGGACGTTTCAATAAATGTCTGCAGTCACTTGTTTTTGTTTAGTTTGTTACGTTATATAGTCTGCAGTTTTATTAGTCGTATAATTTTCAAAGAAGAGGTTACCAGGTATTTATCATACAATTAGCGTAAAATTGTGTCTTGCGTTTCTGTACAAGGATATGTGAATACTGCTAACTTTTATTTGGGCAGAGGAAGTTATGTGACTTTCACATAAGATTTTATCTATTACATTTACTTTCAATATTTACAACACAGCCATTTCATAAAATATGGGCATTTTTCCCTCAAAGAGAGAAGTTATAAAATTATTGTAATTGGGTGGTCAAAAATAAGTTTAAAACCTCAAATTATCTGAATTTTAAGGACTTGGGTGTATTTGAAGTGGTTTCATGTGTAAAATCTGTCGATTTACTTATTTATTGCATTGAGTTACTTTTTTTTTTTTTGGCCATTTTTAGCATGATTTTAACACCCTTTAATACCAAGTAGTTAAGAGTAATCAGCTATGTCCATTTTCATATGAGAAAATACACAACTTAAGGTACAATTTGGTATAAGATTAACTTCAAAAAATATGTGTGATTAATTACTATGTAAAATAACAAACAAGGGAATTTTTGTCCCACCTGTAACAGTGATAGTTTTGTTAAATTATTATTGATGAGTTAAATATGTTCTGACAACCTGGAAACAGTTTATAATTTGTATTGTATCCCTCATACCTTCATTAATAACAACATTGAGACCCTAACATTAATAGCAGAACAGAAAATGAGCTTTTGCTTTGCATCATTAAAATCAGTGTCCAAATTATGTCCCACCCGTAACAGATTTTGAAAAACAAATTTAAAATTTTACAGAATGTGAAGAACCAATTCTAGTTTATTATTTATGATATGTAATAAACAAAAATAGTTTTTATAATTTGCTAGAATGTCCCACCCGTAATTATGAAATGGCTGAACATTAGATCTACAAACATGAATATAAATAAATGGGTTAATATACTGTTCTCCAAAGCAAAGAACTTCCCTGTGAGGAATGCAAGGAATGTGACCGTTGCGCGCGCAAGCATGCCGGCGACCAATAAGAATCTGCCTAGCCACCTGTGATGGTACCCCTCACCTCCTCCTTCTCCACCGGAGCAATATATCGCCTCTTGCCCCTCTGATCAGCAGTGCACCCCGCAGGGAAGTACTCTGCTTTGGACTACAGTAGCACTCTACTTGATTTCCATGCACAGTGTGCAGAGCGGTCACCATTGGCTGCCGACGAACTTGCACAAAAGTTGAAATCACATGCATGCTCTCTAACAGGTTAGAAATGATGTTTATATTTACCCAAAGCTCCCGGTGAAGCTTGAAAGGGGGGTCCAGTGGCAAAGACTATGGTGGGGCTTGGGGGCATAGCCCCCTACAAAGTAAAACAGGAAAGGGATCTGGATCTGATACTAAGGTACTGTACTCACAGATAAAGGAAATTTGGTAGGGGGTCTGGGGGGTCACCAAGACCACAATCTTTTAGCAATAAGTTTTCAACATTGAATTTTTTTCCCGAGACCAACTGCCTACTCCTGGCCTGATAACAGAGCATCATCCAGCACATGGAGATTGTGATTTAACAACAGTTCATAGCACCATTTTTGGTTAATTTTGTGTCCACTTTTCATGATTTTGCTTAGAATCTTCATACCAATATAAGGTGCTTACAAACAGAATATAATTAGGTTCTAAAGAATGGCGAAAGGTAGTTTCAAGTCGTTCAGCAGCGAAGCTCCGCCCACTCTGGCCCACTTCCCCTACTAGCCTAGCCTTGCATGCACCTTTACCCTGACTAGGAACCTGCTTAATGCCTGCACAGCAGCTCACTGTTTTTATGATACATTATGAAAATGACTCTTGCACAAAATAAAAAAAAGCTCTACGCTATACATAAATCATCAAAAAAATACAATCAACAGAGCTTCTTTAGCATTACTCAGGAACCGCCACGTGACTAAACGACCCTTGCACCAAAACGGATATGTCTCATTTTGACAAAATGGAGTAATCTGCTACATCTGGCCCTCACTTCACTCTCCACTGCGTGTTGCAATTGTGATGGCTTGCTTCCCCTAGACATGCCTTCACTTCCCCTGGCCTTCAGCCTTTCCCCTTGCAAGCTGCGACATGTCGGTAATGCAGCTCACTGTTGCCGCTATATTGCACTGTGCACTATTAATTGTACCAATATGAAAAACACCCCTTGCACCAAAGAGGCTCTTTTTAGAGCCAACATAATATTTCACAATTATAAAACAAGACCCTTAAAACCAAAATGGCTATTTCTCATGTATTAAAGCTCTCTAAACTTAAATACATGAATTTTCCCTTCACTGCTCAGCAATCACTCATGGTGTAGTGGTTAAGGCTGTCAGGTAAGGTGCTACCGGTCCCGGGTTCTTATACTGCAAGATGCGTAAAATTTAGGTCCTAAATAGGTATGTAGGGTGAAGAGAAGGTGGGAGAAAGGGTGGAAGGAGTAGGAAAAGAGGAGGAATAAATCATTAAATACGGTATTGATGAAAGATTTATGTGGCACACCAGTGAAGGCAGGTCGCTTCCCTTGCTTCCGAGCCAATGCATGCTATGTACTTGCTCAACGGTGACACTGCAGCTCACTATTGTACACTTCATCATATACACATGAAGTATACAAAATCACAGCGTTACGAATATAACCCTTGCACCATATCAAAAGTACAGAATTAATAAAATCAGGATGAAGCTACATATGCATCATACGATGAAATATTATTACAGGTATTGGGACAAAAGCAGGGAAATATATGCATAAAAATATACCAAATCACAGCATTATGAAAATAATCCTTGCACCATACAAAAAGTACAGCATTAATAAATATTTAAGGATGAATCATACTATGAAATATTATTACAGGTATTGGGATGAAAGCAGGAAAGTAGAAGTAAGCGATTGTATTATTATATTGTACAGTGAACAGACTTGAATGGTATGCCACCCACAAGACAACTTAATTAATGCAGCGAAAAGGACCCTTGACCAAAACTGTTGGCTTCAGAGCCAACATAGGATAACATTTCACATTTATAAAAAACGACCTTGCACAAAAGCGGCTATTTCTCATGTAGTAAAGCCCTCTAAACTTAAATAGAAGAGCAACTGCTCGTGGTGTAGTGGTTAAGGCTGCTGGTTATGGTGCTAGTGGTCACAGGTTCATATACCGGTTGATCCAAAATTAACAGTAAGGAATAGGTCCCAAAGTCTACCGGCGTGGTCATGTGGTTAGCGTCGCTGACTACAGATCCATCGGCCCGGGTTCGATTCCCGGTACATCCTCGGATTTTTCTGAGGTAGGGAGGTCTGCACTCAGCCTCATGATTCCAAATTGAGTCCTACTTGATAGAGAAGTAGCAGCTCCGGTCCAGAAAACCACCATTAATGGCCGTGGGTGTCGGCATGCTGACCACATGCCCCCAATCCTGCCATCTGCCTACGGGAGATGATGCAGCAGTCGGGTGGTAGGCCAAGTCCCTCCAGGGATGTAGCGCCACGGAGTTTAGTTAATAGGTCCCAAATAAGTAGATAGGGCAAGGAGAAGGTGAGAGAAAGGGAGGAAGAGGAAGGGAAAGTAAGAGGAGAAGAGGGAAAAAATAGTTTTATGCTGCCCCCTAGGCTCCTCTCTAATGAGGCCCGCCTGGGAAGGTGGGGTTTAGGGTTTCGTCACAGAAGAAATTCAATGTGAGACATAATAAACCTCGTGCTATTCAGTATATTGCTCCTAAACTAACATAAACGTTCCTAACCTAACAAAACGGCGGAGCTTGGCTGGGGTGCAGCATAAATCTATCTTTTGCCAATTACTGTTCTAAAGCTCTATCCACAACGTGCTGTCAACAGTGAATAGTTGGTAGTCAAAATATGATGTAAGGTCGGTAATGGATGTCATTCAGATCTTTAGACTGGAAACACAAGTTTTGAGCATTGTCAGCATCTGCAGGAACTATTATGACACAATACCTGTAATGTAACATGACCACAATAGGCTACTGCGATTATACCACACCCAAAAATATTCTGATAAGATAAAGATGCTTTTTCTTATCATTAAACAATGTTTACAAAAATCAAATAGAGACGACCAACATCACTGGCTAACCTTAAGCCGCCGTATAAGTTCATCTGGCCCCAAATCATCTGTTACAGGGCGGCATCCTTGAGGGTAAACAATGTCGTGAGGCATGGTGATGACGCTGGATGATTACACAACCATTTACAATCTGAATTTCACGTTGTACTCATTCAATACACACTTCCCAAAAATGTCACTCCTTCATACTTGTATCCGAACACAAAGATCCATATTACGAATCGGTTTCATTAGATCCTAACAAACTGGGTCACAGTACATCTATCCTTTAATATTACAGTTAATACTACTGCAAAATATATTAACGAAATATCTCACTGAAAATCGATGCATTTTAACCACAAATCATAACAAATTATCTCGTTGCAAGAGCAACACTAGTCCTCGATAAATGTAAACGATGACTGTCGCCACCGGAAATTAATCACACACATCGATTCCTTCTAGATTCATTGTTCATCTGATAGTGATGTGCACATAAAACAGCACATACATCGGATATAGATTTCAATAAGTCTTATTTCTATGTGCAATAAAAGAATTACAAAGCCATGTCAAACAAGGACGCGCAACACCATAACCATCAAAACTGCGGGAAACTGCTTCCCGGTTTAGCCACGGAACACGGAGAAACGCGAACAGTGGCACCAACTAAATTCTCTTGTGTATATAAAACACCAACCTTCTTTCATTTAAGGACAAAAATTAAGAAAGTTACATGAATAATTCAATTCTGGTCGCCAGCTTACTAATAATATTTTGACTTTATGTACTTCCTACAAATAAATAGACCTACATACTTGTCATGGGAGAATTAGAACAAATTCGAACTAGTGAAATGACATCTATTGTAAGGAAGATGACCTAAGATGAGGACCGCTGCGAGGTGGCACTGATTAGCAACCGGCAAATTTAAACGAAATTTCTTTGGATTATTATTATTATTATTATTATTATTATTATTATTATTATTGTTTTTCGTGTTCGACCCTGGAACCAAGCCGTGGGGGGCACGACCGAGGGACACTAGGCCGGATGCTCCGCTTAGGGTAGCCAGGTCCTTTCACGGGATGGGAATGAGGACACAAGACCCAGGAAGGAAACTTTTCATCTCTGTAAAATCCCCGACCCGGCCGGGAATCGAACCCGGGCCGCCCAGGTGGATGGCAGACATGTTACCAACTGATAAGTTTATATTCTTATTACATTACATTTTTTAATTGCTTGTTTTTATTATTATTTTGAGAAGACAATGGTATATTAACTTGATGCAAAAACCACAGCATTTCATCCTACATAAAGCCAATATAAGATTTTGTTTTTTATTCCCTAGAAATTGTGCTGATGCGTGAAAGATGTATCAGTACATTTTTGTTTAATGTAAGGAAGAGTGCACTAACGTGCATAATATGTTTCATTTACGATCTACTGCATTCTTTTAACGAAACAGGTTTTTGCACTTTGTTATGTGGTATCTAATACAATTCACGTATTATAGTCAATTTTTGTTGTCAAAGAGGCTAACAAGAAACACGCTTCAGTTCCATCCATTTTAACGCTTCACAGCGATTACAAAGCAGCTTCGTTCTTCGACCTCAGGTAACCATTTTGTGAAAACACGTCACGCGATCACGAGATTATTACACAATCGTGACATAAATGGTTTCTTATTTGTATTACTTTATTTTTAGGTAGATTTTCGAAGAAAAATCTACCTATTGCAATGGATACCACTTTATGATTTTCGAAAAATTCTTTCATATCTTTACGTTTCATGCTCCCCTAAGTGCGAAACCACCGCCCGTTCAAAAAAAAATTTTGTGATATTATATATATATATATATATATATATATATATATATATATATATATATATATATATATATATATATATATATATTTATATCTTTACACGATAGCGGCCGTAATTTTGAAGATATTTGAACCAAATTTTATTATGTCATTTCTAGGCCCAATAGCTCGGACAAGTTCGTTAATGAGCGAAATTGGCCCAAGGGGGTGGTCGGGGGAGGGGGTTGAAATTTTTAAAAATGTATATCTCGGCCCCTATGAAGTGTAGAGGGAAACTTTGTTTGAATAAATTAGAGTACTCCCTATGGAGTTCACAGTGACACCAACGATTCGGGGGTTCGAGTGAGGGTGGGGGTGGGGGTGGGGGATGAAAATTCGAAACTTTTGAAACCACGTCTTGTGGGGTATCGTTGAAAAGCTCTTGATGAGTACTCTACAAATCAATAAATAGTTTCTTGATAGCTCTCATATGACGCGAGATTTTAATGTTTGAAAATAATAACACTTAAAAGAATTATTATAATATCATAATTTTGTCTTGTTTAGCGGCTTTGCTAATTTTATTCATTGCTGATCTTGCGCACGGCCTCCCAGAATATTATATCCTATTCTTGTTGTCAAAACAAATTATTGTAGGCTCTTCCCTAGTAGCACAGATCGTTGGACCAATGTTGGGGAATGATCGCCATGTTTCGTTGGTCAACGGTTAGGAATGTCCGTCGGGGTTCCGTTGCCAAGGAGCGTTTTATCCAACCAACTGCCAACTGTAGCCAACCAATATACAACAAAATCCCAACAGTTGAGAGACATCTATTAGGTAATTGTGGAACTACTACGCAGCGCAGCGCAGAGACATCTGGCGGAAATACTAGAAGCACACAAAATTTAATTTTTTATTTTCCCTTTCATCCCTTTTCTCCTCTTTTCCCTATTAACTCCCTTCTCTCCTTCACCCTACCTACCTATTCCTATCGTATAAAATTCGCACCTATGGGGATTAGATCTCGGAACCGCTAGCGTTATAGTCTATCGCTTTAACCACTACGCTATTAGAGCTCGTTGAAATAAAAATCGAGAATTCTTCTAGCCTATTTACTACAGAGATGTGTAATACATGATAAATAGTAAGAAGGATATACATCTCGTATTTTGAATATTTGATGTGAATATATGATAACGTTATTTTCAGAGAACAAATAAAGAGCCCTAATATTAATAGAAGTATAACACCAACATATCAATATGGCGAATAACTGTTGTATCTTCATGTCTTCATGATGACCCGAACTACGCCGGAAATTGCCGAAGACAGGCAGGAAGAGGTGGAGATTTAGCATGTAACGCGCACAAAGAGCTCGAATAATTAGTGAATTAAAACTGTTTTATTTTATAGGAAATGAAAATTTAACGCTTATAATGTCATTTCAACACTTTTTAATTTTAACATAAATGCGATCACATTACAACGAAATTTATTGTTGGGCCAGCAATCATAACCACAACGGTAGGGAGAGCCCGCGTTGGGACAACGTCATAAGCCCAACGGTAGGACTTAGCGCATGACGCAACGGAAACGTACATTGGGCTAACCGAGGAAATTACAACTAACGTTTTCCCAACATATCCCAACCATGCCAACCAAATCCCTCCGTTAGGCCAACGAAGTGTGCTACTAGGGTTCCTCTTTACCGAATTCAGTTCTTATTACTGCAGGTTTACCATGCCAAGGCTAAAGAAAAAGAGTGCTATGCAGCGACAATAAATTAAACCAAAAGCACTTCGAAATCTACCTCCGCCTGTAGGCCTGCCTAAAGGGATTTTTTTATTTGGAATGCCAAGTAAATTGTCGGTTCTTCACAAATCAATTATTCCCAATTACATCGGTCACCATGTTATGCACTTTATCACAGTAATAAATAGTGGTCCAAGCAACTTGCCCCTATTTATTCCAACTACTAATGACTGGTTAATGCAGTAGCAGACTACCCCATTGATCCATTTCCAAACAAAAACCCACAACTAACTTGTTAAATAACACCTTTATAATTCCTCTCAAACAAAATGTAGTAATGTTTAAATATAAAAATATTATAATAGGCCTATAAAGAGCGATTTCAACAATTAGTTATCAATGCCCTTAATTAGAATTGCGTTCCCAAAATTTTAACGATAAATTTTTAGTCATTTAAGGCATCTGGATTTTTAGATAGTTAATACCATATATTATTAATACAAATATTTAATTCAAACTAAACTAAACTCCGTCGCGCTATATCCCTGAAGGGACTTGGCCTACCACCCGACCGCTGCGTCATCTACTGTAGGCAGGATTGGAGGGAATGTGGTCAGCATGCCGACACCCACGGCTGTTGGTGTTAATAGTGGTTTTCGTGACCGGAGCCGCTACTTCTCTATCAAGTAGCTCCTCAATTTGAATCACGAGGCTGAGTGCACCCCTACCTGACCTCCCTACCTCAGAAAAATTCGAGGCACTGGGGATCGAACCCGGACCGACGGATCTATAGTCAGCGACGCTAACCACAAGACCACCCCGGCGGACATTTAATTCAAAAGAAAATCCAAAATATTTAGGCTGATTTAAAAAACGAGGCAGTAGCAATGCACACACACACAATTTGGCATAAGACAGACATAGCCTATCATTTGGAGTTTTGAGATTTCAAAGGATGAAATACTGGATTAATAAAGTATTATTATTACTATTTTATCGATCACATTTCTACACAAGAGCTATAGGCCTGATAATAATAATTGAAGGGTTCGGCTGTAAAACATGGTAACCCACAAATTTAAAAAAACTGAGATAATCACATAGGAAGTTTAGGCTATCTGTTGTGAAACTACTGAACTGTTCAGTTAGTTGAATATGTTAATCATGGATGGAGAATGCAGTAAAATATATTACTGTAACCCACATCCATTTCATGTAAAACATGGTAACCATCAAAAGATGGCTGCTCAGTGAGTAAGGAGGGAACTTTTCTCTACGGAAAATAATAGTTTTCCCAGTGGACGTGAAGAAGAGGAAAGCAATGAGAGTGGCACTGGATACCAAGTTTCCCACTCTACATCTTGTAGGGAAGATATAGATGATCCAGATGAAATTAAGTAAAAAAAGATTAGTAAAATGTACAGTGAGGGTTACCATATTTTACGTGAAATGATGATAATAGCTCCTGATGGCTTTTAAAGTTGTTTTTACATGGTATTACGATACGTGGTGGGGAAAAGCAGAGTATTTTTGCATAATACAGCTGGTAAAACACAAAGTGAAAATATTCCTATTGAATGGCCAAACAAAAAGAGAAAGAGGAGAATGTCCAGGCAACCAGTAGTGAAGAAGGAACAAAGACTCTGCTCTTGTGTTTTGTATAAAAAAATATAGGGATAAAGGAGAAGAGGTTCCAGGTAGGGAACTTGGACCAGTTATCCAATTGTCCATTAAAAGGTTTTGATAAAATAGTGATGAAACACATGCAGTGATTTTTGCCAAGTTCTGGAAAGTAAGTTTGAATAACCTACAAAATGCATATTTATTTGGGTGTATAAAGCTAATCCTGTTGCACGTAAATACACCAAGAACGTTAAGAGCAGAAGATCACAAACTGTGATATATTTTGTTCCACATGAAGGGCAGAGTTTGTAAGAAAGCATTTTTGCCAATTCGCGGGCTGCAAAATTGTAGAGGAAAACCAATTGTGAAAAAAAAAAATTGGATGACGTCATTGCTTGTTTGGAGTGGATACCTTCTTACTATGCATCATTTTACACAAATTTAGTGGTTCAGGACAATGAAGAACAAAGTAATGGAGAATCTGAATTAGAGCATTAGTAATTGGTAAAGTACATTGCGGCAATATAACATGTTGACACGTTTGGTCATTTCAAGTAAAACATGTTAAACCACATAAATTAGATTACACACGTTTACTTTTAATTGTTTTAAGTTCTCTCTTTGCCCAATACATTTCACTTAAATATGCCATTACACTCGGAAAACATTGTATTCTTATGATGTGTGTTCATATTTGGAATAAAACTTACTAATAAATTAGAATTTTGATTTAAAAACCTATGATATCATTATCTCAGAAGTTGTTCTGTGTGGGTTACCATGTTTTACAGCCGAACCCTTCAATTGATTTGAAGATAATCTCTCTTTTCATGAGCCACCAGAACTTTTCATACAAAGGGTACTGTCGCAGTGGTATCTCGAGTCAATGGCAGAACTGTCAAACATGCAAGCAAATAAATAAAACATAACCAAAAACAATGCCCTTCATACTGAATGTGCCATAGGCTATAACTCAGGCTGCATATAATATTCTGAAGAGCAGTAAAACAGGACACACTTAGTGAAGTGGCTGAGCTTTGGACTCTCCGGAAATCATGGAAAATTATCCAATGGTTGACCAATGTTAGTGGGTTTTCACCACTCAAAAAGGCAAGTGACGGATTGGAATTTACGTAACATATAGGTCTACCCGAGCAAAAGTGTTCGCAGATTTGCATGTTGTGTTGTTTTGGGAAGAGACCCCCTTAAGTAGACCCTTATTTGTGCTGTACGGCAATGAATGTAAATAATATCTTGTGTTGCGTAACTGGTCCACACAGTTAAGTGTGCTGGTACCATAGTTGAACTTTTCAAGATGATTAATAAACCACAATATGATAAAAATAATTTCCAGGGTATTATGTCCCTTCTGACTGCTACCATCAAACCTAGGATAGATGGCAAGATTGGAGACATGTGATTAGCATGCTAACCATTACTGATAACTAAAGCCCGGATTTTCATGCCCTATCAAATTTAAAAAACATGCATGCATTCATGCACTATCGAATCTCCAAATATGCACAATGAAGGGCAAAACATGCACTATAAAAAATCCGCACTGTACTGCAATTTATTTCAATTTCTCTTAAAACAATATACGAGTTTTTTCAAATTTTCCTAACTTAAACTCGTGCGTTTATCAGTAAGGACATTCTTGAAAACAGAAAATGATCTTTCTACTTCACAAGAAGTAACAGGTGCATTCTTAAGGGAAGAAATTTGCCTGAGGCTGAGATCGAATTCTATGTCTTTAAAATTTTTCCACATAATACGTCTTTCACTGTTTTCAGAAGATTAAGATCAGGATTTGAACTAAGTACCTTCTTAAGTTTTTTCCTGTCACACCCATTTCTCCACAACACGATTCTAAAGAAAATTCAACATCTTCAACAATGGCTAGTGACTGACAAATTCAAGCAGTGAACATTCTGTTTAGCAGTTTTCTTTCAATGGAAGGTGGTGGGGGTCGGCTCGGCGAGTCGGCATTTTCTTTTGTAGCCTGTACATTACTGTTTATTTAGGGTAACAGTAAAATTGATGCAGGTGGTAGACTCTGTTGCCAAGTCAATCAAATAACAATGGCAATACAATACAACATTTTTACATTTCTTTGAAAAGTCGAGATTTTAGGGAGGCACATTCATAATACGCACAGTTATGCATGGTAACTGATATTATGCACTAAAACCAGAAAATGAGGGTTTATATGCATTAAAGTCTGAATATGCTATATTAAACCAAAAAATCCAAAACATGCATTATGCATGAATTTTGCCATAAAAAGGCCGAAATATGCAAACATGCACGGAAAAAATGTGGTTATTTGGAATCCATAAGTCATGTAATGAGTAACTACAAAGTTTGGGAAGTGTTGCCAAAATATATGAAAACATGCATTTGCATGGATAACTTTTGTGACCACAGCCACTACTTCTTTATCAGGTACCTGTAGCTCTTTTGTTGTCATTACAAACCTCCACATCAGTTTTGATGAAAGGGGGTTAAGAACAAAAAATCAGGAATACTTTTAAACTATTTTAAATAATATTTTCATCAAGGTGGTATTAAAGCAAATTAACATTTTTGCAACACTGGAAGCAAAGAAATGGGATGCCTGCATTCTCAAAAATAAACTTCTTTTCAGTAACAATCCTCAAATTTGCATTCATTTTAATGCCTTTTAAATGGTTGAATTCATCGTGATCAACAGCATTGAAGAATATTTTGACTTTTCAAAAAAATATATGTATTTCATACATTCAGAGTAGCTTCATTCAAAATTTCTACCGATCATCAAAATCGTCAACCACGACACAAACTTGGTCTGCAAATAGCCCACAGTCAGATGTAAATTACGGATAAAAGTAATGGCTTCTATAATACATTCCCTGGAATACCAAGTACCTATCATAAAGTTGCCTACAAAGTATGATTCAATTCTCTCTCTATTCATAATACAAACAATCTCTTCAAAATGAGTCTACAGCCTAATAACCCAAAAGAACAGCATTCTTCATTAGAAGCCTGCTATGAGAATTCACAGTTTAGTTCACCTTACTGGATTAGATCAGCATATAGGTTACATCAATATTTTATTTAAACTTTAAAACATTCAACTTCACATAACTGTTGTAAGTAAAAGCTTACTAAATTAGAATGTACGTTTCAATAGGATCTCCATCATCATCAGCTGAGATCTACTGAAAAGTATGCTTCCCTGTCCAACAAATGTCCTCCAGGTTGTATGAATTTGAAAATGAGGTCAGTGTCTTGAGGGTCTCAAAAGCTATAATATGTTTTTTTTTTTAAATGTATACTTTTCCCAAACAGGAACAACTTGATGTAATTGTTGGGGAAGAGTAAACATAAAAAAAAAAAAATCAAACTTTGACATCCCTGAGGACAATGACCTTACTTTCAAATTCATACAAGCTGGAGGACATCTGGGGTATAGAGAAACAAACATCACCTCAGCTGATGATGATGATCCCACCCAAATGTATATTCTAATTTGGTAAATTTTTACTTACAATAATTACATGGAGTTAAAGTTATTTTTAACTAATTTATTTGTTTTACATTTTTGTGCTAATTAAATGCCATTAACATAAATATAATACCACTGAATTTTCCCATCCTATGACAATTTTTTAATGGTAAAAAGAGTCGCTTTGAAATTATATAGGATCCTTGAAAAATAATGCAATCTGAACGACCAAATTATTATGTTAATTAAATGTAAGTGAAAGTGATGTCTAAAGTGTTTAAATGTAACCATCATTAAAATTAACATAGTATATTGCTTCCCTACATAAAAGTTCCATTAGTATATTGTGTTCTAAAACCAGGTGATTCTTCTTTGATATGTAATAAAGGTCTGGTAGTAAATAATTCAATTAATGGCAGCTTCTTGGGGAGGATTTCCTCATATATTGAAATAGTGCAATATAACTGGCTTTTGGATGCACCGTTTAACTTTTAAGTTTTATTCTGAAGTATAGTGAACAGCTTTTTTTTTTTTTTTAATATTACGCAAAATTATTCAATTCAATAGCCCACAGAGAGTTTAAAAAGACTGCCCAGACAGAGCACTTGACTTCACTTTGCAAAGCTGGCTTACAGGAAGCAAAATGAAAACTAAGATCAATTGCCGGGCATGGCTTGTTAACTAAGTAAGGCACACGGAATAGAGATGGATCCTGTGATATGAAAAACCCATCAGAAGATTGTTATTAAAAATGTTCAATGCTCTACAAGTTGCCTGCCCTGAATACTTAGTCAATACACAATACTGCCCTACACAATACAAACCCAAAATCCCCTTATGTTTCCCTATCCACGGTTATAATATTCATTTTCTGAAGACAAAAAGAATTCGTAAAATTCCTTACTTCCTTTAAGTTGATAATGCACAGGGTCCAAGAAAATGTACACACTCTTCCGAGACAAATTATTACTACACTTTACTGCCATAATTTAAATACAATTTTCAAAACAAAAGTAATGCTACTGAAGTGTATGTACATTTTTTGGACTCTTCTGTATGTTGTACAGTTATGCAGATACTGATTAATATTTCAAAAGCTTATTCCAAGAAAAGAAATTAGATTTTGACGAATGTATCTTTCATATACTTTGAGTTTCACCTTTCATCAGTCTCTTCTAATGTGAAATATCGGTCAGGTGATTCAGAAGTTTAAGAAAAGAAAATTCCTTAGAAATCCATATATTCCTTCCTTAAGACTTCTGTTTCTGCTTTAAGCAATTTTAGTAGATTCCTAAACAAGGGGGTAAGCTTGGATGATTAAAAAAAAGCAAATAATGTAACAGATTTTAAGAGTAACACAATAATTGTTCTTTTTTCTATTAACAGATCACTACAGCTACAAGTGAGGTACAATAACTGATTCCACATTTTCTTTAAATGACTTCATTTGACTCCAAAGCTACAATAGTAATAATGACAATGTTTGTTTCCATTGTTGTATGTACTAAAATACAAAGAAGCCTATAATAGCTGGGTATTTCTGTACAATATACACTTTGTTTTGTTTAGAAACTAGTTTTCAGTGAAATATGTACAACATTATTTACAAATATTATTTCACAAGACTTACATTATTATATATATATATATATATATTTATAATATAATCGATCAATAATAGAACTGTGATAATATAATAATAGTATCTTAGGAAAAAAAAACTCCGGTGAAAACGCACATGCATCCATAGCCCCCAACTTTCTGACATTTGGCAGAGGATGAATTAAAAGTAAAAATGCACCAAATTCCCACAATGCCACTTGAATGAAGAAAAACTCACTTTATATATATATACTTTATCTCAACATATGAACATAACTTCACTAAGGTTCCACACATATTCTCACGCACATTCAAAAACGAGTCACACATCCGTAAACGAACATTCTCACATAAACATACACAATAGAAGTGCTATAATAATATTAATAACTAATAATAATAAACAGATGTATGGAGAACGGATCACAACTCGAGACAGGGAGAAATACTCATTCTGACCTTAATGCTTAAAAAAGACAGGACACATGAACTGTTTAAAAATGTTCAAACTATTTAACATATTCTAGCTGTGCACAGTGTTTCACCTTTCCCTTTCAGTATTTATATATGTATATATTTATAATAATCTATTTATATTTAATTAATCAAAATTAAACCAACCATACATAGTTGATTACTAATTACATATTTACTTAAAAAAACAACTTCCATTTCTATATACACTTTTGAAATCGCATCTAGGGGGCTGAGTCTTGACAATATTTTTGTACAATTTGTATTATATAATAATAATATAATATGTATACTTGTACACCGTGTTCACACAAAGGTTTTCAACAAAAACAAACACAGGGAACAGAAAATCAATATTATTTCATGCCACTGAATTCAAATTAAGCTTTTCTTGCAAGACAAATTTTTGTAGAAACCTATGAAAATACTATCAATTTAAAAAAAAAATTCTAAAGATATCACAAAGAAGTTACTGCTAGAAAAACTGTAAATAAAAGCAATTCTGTAACAGGTCGAGCAAGACATAACCACTTTAAGTTATGCAACAGTAATTCAAGTTTTAGAAATATTGACAACATGGAACTTACAGAGTGAAGAGGGTGGTTAGATTAAATTTATTCCCCAAGTTGCTTCTTTACACACTTCGTTGCTTCCGCTACATTGGCAAGTGCAAATACTTCTGAGGAAGACCCTGATGTGCAAGATCAAGCAAGAGTGCTTCAGGATTATCCTAAGAAAGAATCGGCAGTTGCCAATGTAGCTGAAGATTAAACATGTCCTACCAAAATACTGGTAAGTGAAGCAACAACAATAAAGACGAAATCAGATAACCCTGAATACAAATTCTCAAGAAACTATGACCGATAGAATAATTAATTAAAATAACAATAAAAATTCCTGATATGAAATTAGACCATAATGTATGAAGGTAATCCAATGTTCACTGTTAAAACTTGATATACAATTTATGTCAGTCAATGATATGAAATAAATATCAGATGTTCTATTCTCTGATAAACCATTTGTGATCACAGGGAAGATAAACACAAATCATGGTGATATGAGAAAGGGTGACAAGCGACAAGCACACAAACATAAATTCTCACTCCAATTATGCAAGCATGCACACTCAATCCACTCATGCATGACCATAAGTTAAGTTCCATCTTTCACAGAAATTACTTTATATATATATAAAACATATGATGCAGTCCACCACAGTACGTAAAAGCAATATCCGACTTCCAAAATTTGCACCTCCATTCAATGGCAGGAAAAAAAAGTCACAAAAATTTTATGAATCTTCAAAACAAGTATGTGACTACTATGTGTTGTTTTTTTATGCATCCGTAAACACTTAATGGGGGAAAAATTGTAACATATGTTGTACTGGCCATGATTTATGCTTTATGCCACCAACCCTAACCAAAAACCCATATTAAAAGGCTAAAAAAGAAAATTTTATAACATCGCTATTTTTAAATCACTTTTAAGTTCACTCCTTTTATAACAGAGGCTCTGAGACTATGTACACCCTCATATAAAAATAAATTAAAAAATGAAAACATATTAAAATTACAAACATCATTAAGCTAACGTTTTCAATTAAAAAGGACGTCAACTTATGACAACAGTCAAATCACAACGCAACAAGTAACTTATCTTACTTACATACACATCTAAATATAGAGGGTATGCATGAAATGATAGTAAAGAAAAATACACAAGAAAAAAATAGTACCTTTCATTCAGTAACCAGCTGTAAAATAAGGTGGAAAGTGGAGAGAGAAAAAGAAATACCATTTTCAAAATGGTAATCAAATAAATATGCAGTATTTTCTTGGAGTTTGGTCATGTAGCCTGTTACTATGGATATCAATTAGGTAACACAATACAATTTTCAATCGGGTCTTTTCGACGATATTCACAAGGGAAAGTTCCATTCCCTTAGCATTTTTAAAAGAATAATTCTATTTGAATTTGCGAGTTTACTAACTCATCTTGAAATATAAAAAGTCTGCACGCCATGTAGCTTTGTATGCCAGTAATTTTGTAGAAGCTCTTGGTTACATTAAAAATAAATTCTACAGGGAATACTAAACCAATGCCTAAAATTGTCACTATTGATTTGTACAAAATCCAAGAACTATCCACATGAATCACCCTGGGATAAATAGTAAAAGAAAGTATTGTCTTATGTCCTTGTAATATGCATTTAAAAATGAAGCTACCACAATGCAAATCAAAAGAATTTGGACTAAAAGATTATTAAAATGGCACATGATTTACTGGAATCTTCTCGCACATTCAATAAGAAAACTTGCATCTTACAAAGATATCAGACAACACTGCTTCTCAGTACATACTTATAAAAGAATAAATCTTTATGTTCAATCTGTTAAATGGCAGCAACAACTTATATCAGCAATGAAGTTTCAATGAATCCTATCCAACTGTAATTTTACTGTTATGTGTAGCTGACATTACCCCCTAGGCAGCCCTGAAACTTTAACTACATAACAGCCCTGTCATACGGGCCACACAATATTTCAGTGTCTAGTAAAACAAACAGTAATCCCTTCACTGGGTTCTTTGCCATTATTCAAGACAGAATATTCATTCATATATTAGAATGAGGATATAAAAATGTTCAGTTAGCTATTATTGAGTGTAACACGTTACAAAAAAACTGGTCAAATTTTGCACATCACACACATGGATCCTTCAATTATGGCTCAATACTTCAGGCATAATCTGGATGGGATTAGCTGAGGATGGGAATAAAAGTTTCCGAAACAAGTTCTAAGGTACTATGCGTTAAGTGAACAGTTTGCGTTATATGCAAAATTTAACCAATTGTCATTCCAGATGCTCTGTAATAAGTTCCTACTAATGGACTGGTTTACTACAGTAATTAGCAAGTTCTAAATATGTAATTAACACGGTAAGTAAAAATGTGAAGTAAATTTACTGGATGAACTCACTCTCTACTATTTTCTACTTTCTATAAGAAACGACTTGAAATAATAACATACTCAATCGCAATTAATTGAAAAATAAAATCAATATATACTTTAGTCTTCACGATGTAATAAATCTTCAAAGGCTAAATGATCCTTTTTTTTTAATGGAACTGTACTGTGCTTGAACACAAAGCAAAGTGAGAATCCAACCAACTTTGGCTTTTGTCTCAATCTTGATAGTATAAAAATGTTATTTTCAAAGGCAAACAACTGATTAAGTGCACCACAGTTTTAATGCAAAAACAGAGGGATTACGTGTTGTTTTACAAGGTATACTAAGGTATAATGGTAAGCCTTTTGTCACCTACACACATTATTTATCTTCACAAAAAATTATAATTACCAGAAGTTCAATATTCTAGTCTGTGAGTAAATAAAAAAAACTGTGGCTTTCTCTACAGTTTACTGTGAACCAATTTGTGCACCACATTCACACTGCATTACTCAAGTTTCTCCTAGAAATCTTAATATTTATTACAGCTTTTTATTTAGCTGGTTAGGTATATAACGTCCAATTCCTGTTCTCACACTGACTTTTAAAATCCCTGAAAAATTCAAAAGGCACTTTAACCCAAGAATTCCCTTCAAACATCTCATATGCTGTTAAAATTCTTCACTGAGGTTGTATTATCTGCTACTTATATCAACATGTTTGCATTTAAATTACTATTTATGAAAATTACACTGAGAAGTCTTTAATTTTAGAGTAAGTAATCATTATCAGTTCAATAAAGGAGACAACATGTAACTCATGAACAATACCCTATAATGGTGACACAAATTAGTTGTACACAGACACTGTAGTTCAGTTGCCAACATTTCAATATTTTGCCTTCATTAGCAAATATGGTACTTCTTAAACGCTGGCAACACTGTAGATGGATTTCTTAAATTACTGTATTTCTAATACATAGATAGGACTTTAAAGTAGGGACATTGGCATATTAACATGGTTTTGTGGCCTCAAATGCTATCACATAAAATTAAATTGGTGGATTATGCAACCCCATATGCTTCATCCTGGATAACAATATTATTGTTTTCTTGTTTTTCTTCCTGCTGTTGTTGGTTTTGCCAACCCTCAATAGCGTGCGGTCACTTGCCATCACGAGAAGCTCGTCTTCTCTTGCTTGAAATACTATCCACTTCTGAAAATATAAAGTTGATGATTAGTTACAACAATCTAACTAATAAAAAGTAAAAAAAGTAAAGCAAAAAAAGTCTAAAGTACAGTACAGCCTCACTTATCCAAAACAATAGAAACAGAGATGAATCGAGCAAGTAAATTTTCAGACAATATCTGAGTTATATTATTATGCATTAGATATTTCAACAAATAAATTAAACATGTGTTGATGGAACTACAAAGAGAAATTAGCATTGAAAATAATCAGCAAGGATAAAGCTTGGGAAAGTTTAATGAAAGAAAAGAACTTAGTAGAAAGCAGTCCAACTATACTGTTTCCAACTAAAGAATAAAGTAGATGTAAACAAACACACTGATATGTATTACTCCGAAACCACGTGTTCGTTGACACATAGCAATCGACACAATTTCAATGCAAGAGGAACTCGTTAATATTGATTAAAGTAAGCTATCATCTACAGAAACAAAGCTGGATTTCACAAATATTACATGTGCCTATGTTTAAAATGCTAATGCATTGTAATACTTCAATGTCATAATGAAAATCTACCTACTGCAAAATGTATTTAAAACATTCAAGATCACAGTTTTTTTCGCCACTATTTAACGGTTCTCCCCGCTTGTGCTTGACAACACGAGGTGGTGAGGCCTGATTAGCTTCAGCCATTGAACTTTGTTGCTGTATTTTCTTATATAATAGCTTTAGTAAGCTTGTTTTCACCGTATAAATTAAACGTTATCTGTCTTCGAGGAATACATGACAAGTGACTGTGTTATTTTTTCATACCTTTGTTGTCTTCAGGCATGCGCGTCGCATTACATTCAACCAATAATATCAAATAATAACATTGGTATTGCTTAAATCACATAGAAAGTGTTGCTACAAACTTGAGAAACGTGCTTAATTTAGTCCTACATCAAATACATTACTTACTTTTTATGTTTTGAAGAAACTACATTAATACTCGGAAGAAGACGACAAGCAAGAGCCTGGAGGGGTTGTGCGTCCAACTGCCAATCAGAACCCATCATGTCACGTGGTTTTGTTTACATCTACTTTATTCTTTAGTTGGAAACAGTATAGGAAGATAATCTGGCAGCATTGAAGGGGAGAGTGAGTGGAAGGGAAGTATACTACTGCATTGCATTACAGTGTACCAAGAGCGCATGTGTGATCAAACGTCTTCCTAGGTGGCCAGCTCTCTACCAAAGGGACTATGTAAAGGGAAAGAAAAAACAAACTTCAGACGGCCACACGGCATGATTACTTGGCTGTTCTGAGTAAGAATAAAAAATTTCCAAAAGAAAGAAAATCTGCATAACTCAGAATGATTTAACACAGGGCATGATATTTCAAGCTGAAAGCAGTAGCCAATAAGAATTTAGCCTGTCATTATTGTTACATAATGGCATACCATGACAGCCTTTTAGGAATTATGAAGAACTATTTTTTTTGCATGGCCCCTACTAATTTGTAAAGAATGAATGAATAAATAAATAATCTAAATATTTTCAAAGTATTTCAACTGACTGTAAACTTTAACAGCCATAACAAGAAGAGCCAATACACAACCCAAATTTTGTTGGTTACTAGAGAAGCTAGAACAATGTTTAACAACAGGGAACCAAGGCCACATGACATAACTACTTGGCTGTTCTGAGTAAGAATAAAAAATTTCCAGAAGAAAGAAAATCTGCATAACTCAGAATGATTTAACACAAGACATGATATTTCAAGTTGAAAGCAGTAGCCAATAAGAATATAGCCTGTCATTATTGTTACAAAACTGTATACCATGACAGCCTTTTAGGAATTATGAAGAACATTTTTTTTTTTTTTTGCATGGTCTCTACTTATTGTAAAGAATAAATAAATAAATAAATAGAAAATCTAAATATTTTCAAAGTAATTTAACTGACTGTAAACTTTAACAGCTGTAAAAAGAAGAGTCAATACACAACCTAAATTTTGTTGGTTACTAGAGAAGCTATAACAACGTTTAACAAAAGGGAACCGAAACGTATTAATGTTGTGTGTGAAAATCAAATTATATTGACTATTCCATTCATACACCATGTGTCTGATGTTGACCAATAACGTTTAGCAATTCCTCGGATGTAGACCAATCATGATCATTTATGTTATAATAACCTTGCTATGAACACAAGGATGCAATTTTATCTGATAAAACGTCTGCTTGTTTTTGGATATGCAGGCATCAATGTGCAGTGATTAATACATCACATGCTGCCCCTGAATAGAATTAAAACACATTATTTTATACAACATAACTTGTTTGGAAATTGAAATAATAAATGTCCACTGATTAAAGGCACAATTTTGATTCGATACAAGCCAGTTCGTGTGCTTTTATAGTTTTAATGTAAGTAATTATGATGACGCTAATCAATTCATGGAATGTTCATTTATTTAGTATGCCATGATCTTTCAGCTGACAGAATATTGTCAACAAAGTAAAAAAATAATAATTATTGGGAAAAATATACATTGCGACTCACCCGAGTCCCCCACCACTACCGCGTGGAAAGTAGGGGTTTTGGGTGGGGAGAAAAATAATTTATTTTTCCTTTCTTCTCTTCTTCTCTTTCTTTCCCGTCTCTTTCCTCTCACCTCCTCGTCACCCTACCTATCTATCGGAACCCCTAGCGTTATAGCTAGGAGTCTTAACCCACTATGCCACGAATGACAGTTGAGCAGTGAAGAAAGAAAGATTTCATATATGGTTACTAAGAGTGACTTCATGCATTCGCGAGTGTCAACGCAAGAATAGCTTTTTCAAATTTTGAAATGTTTTGTTTGTTACGAAAAGAGTACTGTTGGTGCAAGGGAATTTTTCTGCATCAATTAAGCCATGTTTTATATCATAACACGGCGTTTTTAAAAATTGGGAAATATTATGTACATTTCGATTTTTTATATTATCAATTCGGTGTTTAAAGATCGTGAAATATGATGTTTGGTACAAGGGTATTTTTTTAATTGTTCGACATTTTCTATAATTCGTGAAATTTTATTTTGTTTTTTATAATGGTAATTGCAATTATTAGAGCAAGCTGCGGGCTTAACACAGCAAGCGGCAGTAGCGGCCGGCATGCGCCATATATGCGCGCGGAAAGATGCGCGGTAGGCGGTGAGGGGAAGCAGCCGATGGAAAGGGGAGCAGGGTGAGTCGGAAACTATATCCTTGCCTAATTATTTACAAAATCTGATACATTTTATTCATGGAAGAGTCTGATTTACTCTAGATTATGAGTTTCATCAGATACCGTACATTTGCGAGAACAAATGCAAATATATCAGTAAACTTGTAATCTCTCATGGGTTACCTATGATGATTTCCCATTATTTCCAAATGATTCCCAGCAAATACGAATATTTAGTAGATGTTAAAACTGACTACCTGTTTGACAATATCTATTATGATTTTTATGTTGCAGAAAGTAAAACAATAAAACTAACTAAAAAACAAGTTGATCAAAATTGAATCTTGTTGCTGACATGAAATTTCACATCTGATTTAACATCAATGTCCAGAGCATTAGACTAGTACTACTAGCTGAACTATTGATCAATGGAATTACAAACTTCTTGGCTTTCACCAGTACATCTTATCCTATCTTTTCGAAATAGGTAGGTACCAATGCTCACTTCTGATTTTTACCTACAGCAGAGGGCAATTCAAAATAAACACTATCCCTCACCTGAACTACTACCCATGGCTGCAACACTTCTTGTTTTCCTACGCGTACTGCTATTATCAGAATCCTGGCTGGTAACCCTGTTAGCTCCTCTGGTGCTAATGTTACTTCCTCCTGAGATGGTTTGTCTGCTTGATGCTGCATTTACCATAGCTGTTAATGGCGAGTTCCGACCCGACTTCGCACCGGAGTTACTATACCCTGAACTTGGATTGGTTTGACGTACAGAGCGACGCTGCTGTTGCTGCTGCTGAGAAGTTCCAACGTTAACACTTACATTCTTCCCAAATGTGTTCAATCGGTGATTTGAACGAGCATTCCACTGGTTATTACTTGTACTAGATCTGAAACACAACAACACATTGATGAAATGACAATCTCAGTATATATTATATGCCACTGCCAACTTCTGTGAATCCCAATGTGACGCTGCAGTATACAAAGAAAAAAGAAGTAAAGCCGATGTGCTATGATCAAATCTTTTTGGTTCAATAAAATTGTATCAAATTACATTTGAATACAATTATTTCTCTCTACGCACATACTTTTGGTTCACTGTACAGCCAATGCTCGATAACTCTTGACAACATTTTCCACTAAATCTATAATCATTCTACACACACTTTCAGCCTTACTAATAAAAGCTGCTTATATCTGCGTTGAACGGTTGTTTGGTTGTTCACCGTGCAAGTTCTGCATAAGCCGCATTACCAATAAACGGTGTGTAACTGCCGAGTTTACACCGGGTTTAAACGTCCAACGTCATCAAATACGTCACTCTAGTTGTGACGTTACTAGCCCCTGGCTATGAAGGGACTGGTGAACGCCATCTATCGGTGCAGCGGGCAAACAACATGGATCGTCTGCAGACAGTAATTCTAGTTTCAGTATTTCATTATATTGTTTTCAGAAAGCTGTAATCATGGGTACAAGTATGGAAATATGTCCTGCAAACAAGGAACAATGTTTATAATTCCGTAAAAAGCAGCTCAGAATATACGTAGCCTCAAAATTCAATCTCAGACATCTACGAAACGACCGGCTGTTACGGATATCGGCAATCTTGATTATTTACGTCAAGTTTATACAAGGGGCCAGGCTGTGTAAAGGTTGCACACATTCAGCCTTATGCAAGGATTATTAGTACACTTTTTCTCCTCAGCTGTGTATATTCCTGGTATAAATGTTACAACTGGATTATTAGTAAGACTGTTTAGGGCTGCATGGAAGGTAATTGTTTGTTTGAAATATGCACAGAAGAGTACTGACAGCTTCTTCAAAACCATTTTTGGGAAAATATCCTCATAACACCGTTCTACAATCTGCTACTGTAATAGTGGGTGGATCTAAATCTTGATTGAAACATTAGATGGCAGTAATTTAAAGTTTTATGTGTGTATTGTATATTTGTTGTTTTTCTACGTCACTTTAAAATATAACAGTTTTATGTCAATTTTCATTGCTGAGGTATGACTTCATTTTCCCTTGATATAAAAGACTTTGCCAATCTCGGGCATATATGTACAAGTTATCGAGCAATGACTGCGAATCAGCTATTCAAAGGAAACCAAAGACAAATGCTGTAAAACAGGGTGGATAATGTGTATAATACATAGTACATGGACCATAATGAATAGAGGAGAAAATGTGACGACTGAAGTAGTTCCGCCGCTAGGTTGCAGTTACTCTGTTTGAGATTTGCGGAAGCAAGATTACTACGGGCGGTATAAGAAAAATTGCAAACACTCTTAAACAAAATAATACATTCATCTATCTGAAAATGACTCACCTTACCTAAAATGAATTGTTAGATACTTTTGACCATTTTCGGGCTGCTTTACACATCTTTGAAGATCTAATCTCCATAAATAAATAATAAATAACTGAACCGTTACGCCAGGCTGTGGCCGTGTGTAACAGTAATTTCTCAGATTGCAAGAAGTTTGACCGTAACATTTCATTCCACATCTTTCAAAAAATTGAGGATGTTGACAAGCAATGAACATTTTTCATATAATATAGGTATAAAACAGCTAAGGGATGATTTGATCTAATATTTTGTTGCCTAGAAAATAGGGTAGAGGGTATGTTAGTATAATTTGATGGAAATTTGTTAAAGAATGTATATTTGTATAGAAATAACACCGTAAAATTAGGGTAGAAAACAGTCAAGGTATATTTTTATAAATTAATATTCTATTAATAGTAATATTATTTATATTACTATTAATTTTCTCCTGGCTATATGGGGTAAGTTATGTAGGTAAAACACGGTCAAAAGTATACAAATCATGTGACAGAGATAGTATAAAAAACTAAGGGTTGGTTTGTGAATTGCAGGGCAGGGAAAAATCTTAAGCAGCACTACAAAAAGAGCAGGGTCTTTAAAATTGGCGTCTCAACATCTGATGACACAAATATGCAAAAATTGTTTCGCAATGCATTCTACATATATCACACAATATTTCAAAGCTTTTTCCCTGATTTTTTCATTAAAAAGTATAATCCTCTTGATAGATATTTAAGCATTCATGAACCACAGATTATTGTCTCTGTTGGACACTACATGAGAATATTATAGGAGAAAAATTCCTCCGACACTGGGACTTGAACCCAGGGCCTATGGCTATTCGCGCCAATGCTCTACCAACTGAGCTAAGCCGGAGTTCAATTCACAGCGCAAGACGGAATCTCTCTCCTATGACTGATTGCCCTAATGGTCTACCTCACAGACAGACAAGGTATGTCATGTGCAGTACTGTGAGGCACACTAATTAGTGATTTTTGTGACCGGGCTTCCACTGTTATTGTACAGTTAACATTCAAGATAGATATTTAAGCATTCATGAACCACAGATTACTGTCTCTGTTGGACAC
The DNA here is from genome assembly GCA_964059195.1 of Ectobius pallidus. NCBI lineage: Eukaryota > Metazoa > Arthropoda > Insecta > Blattodea > Ectobiidae > Ectobius > Ectobius pallidus. Next base: position 109,081,584 of record CAXKWD010000010.1, read on the forward strand.
TACATAAGAATATTATAGGAGAAAAATTCCTCCGACACTGGGACTTGAACCCAGGGCCTTTGGCTATTCGCGCCAATGCTCTACCAACTGAGCTAAGCCGGAGTTCAATTCACAGCGCCAGTCATAGGAGAGAGATTCCGTCTGGCGCTGTGAATTGAACTCCGGCTTAGCTCAGTTGGTAGAGCATTGGCGCGAATAGCCAAAGGCCCTGGGTTCAAGTCCCAGTGTCGGAGGAATTTTTCTTCTATAATATTCTCATAATCCTCTTGCCTTTACTATAGAACGCTATATGCTCTTACACCCTTGGCAATTCACGGCCCGCTTTAACTGGTGTACTTTTTAATCTTGTTAAATTATAGTATGAAAAAAGCGTAATAAGAGATTAAGGCATTTGCTATGCTAATTACACATAAAAATTACTAACATAAATGAACAGAAAATATAATAAATAATCCAACAAATGTTTAAATAAAAGTAGTGCAGACTTACAAAGTTGGGAAAAAAGCTTGATTCATTCCTTTTCCCCAGCGAGTCAATCTTGCAATATGAGTACAAGTAGTCACTTAACATAGTATTATAATTGAGTCCACGAATAAATTATTTAAAGATTTTTACGTTATTGCTGGTATTTTATGGAAAAGAAGCCTGCTAATACCTCGGTACCATTCTGATAGCTTTAGCGCCTGGAGTAATCACCACCCTATTACTCGTACACCATTCTAGATATAAAGGTGGTACTCGATGTATAATAAGATTCAAATATTTCACTAAAATTAATATGCTTGAATCATTTTCTGGACACAAAAATTAAAAAAAAAAAAACGGTTGCAAAGTCAAACTTGCTTCAACCTCGACATTACACGATTGTCCTAAATAATTCAGACAGCTTTAGCACCTGGAATAATTACCACTCAATTACTCGTAAACCATTCAAGAAATAAAGGTGGTACTTAATTTAAAATAAAATTAAAACTATTTCACTAAAACGTTCTCACTTGAAGATTTTATGGGACACAAAAATTAAAAAAAAATGTCGCATAGCAAATTCCACTTCACCCTCTATGAATTTTGTATAATTGGTGATGTTTACAAAATGATTATGTCCGCTTTTTTAAGACTCTGTTTTAAACATCAGGAGGACTGTTCTGTGTAGATTATTTCTGCACAAATCTCACAGAAATAGGACCAAGGGTTAATTAAAGATTGCGAATTTAATCATAAGGTGCCAAATTATCTTGGTGCCGCATTCAGAAGCTGAATGCAAACCAAGGTGCTGCCAGTGTTTCGGTGGACCTCTGAGCTCCCTATAACTGCCAATGTCTGAGTGGCCGAGTCATCACACTTTCTCCCTCTATTCATTATGCACGGACTCATCTGTAAACTTCTAAATTTTTTCAGAGCATCCCTCTATTAAGCCTTTTATATTAACAACAAACTCTCATATTATGTATTCAAAGCCAGCTATGGTATCAATTAATCTACTATATTCAATACTATCTTTCTCTCCTCTCCTCTTCTTTTACAATAACTATTGTATACAGTAATCATATAATCGAGAAAAAGCTGCTCATAACAAAGCTGAGCTGCCATGTTAGTTGTTACTTGAGTAAGGTGAAGAGAGAACAACATTCACTGATTGTTTTCATATTTTTAGATGCAAATATAGATACAAATATAGAAACCTCTGCCAGATGCCAGAGTATCAACAGAGTATCAGTATCTGTTGAAGCATGGCATCACAACAGCACCTGTAAACAGATACTCTTTAAAAAACCTACTCAGATGTACAAATTTAGAGAACCCTCACCACAGTAAAAACTCAGGCATCTACCAATTTAAATGTAATGACTGTTAAAAAGTCTATGTAGGAAAAACAAAGAGGACATTGGAAGTCAGAACTAAAGAACACATAAGACACATCAAATATCAAAATACAGACAAATCAGCGGTAGCGGCACACTTTTGGGATGATGGACATGAAGTTGACAGGGATCCAGAATTACTAAAATGTGTCCATGGACACAAGGAACTTTCAGTCTGCGAAATAATTTTTATTCACAAGAATGGGAACCAACTGATAAACTTCGATATCCCGACCAATGAGGACCTCATCTCGAAGTTTTTACCACATCTGCGGGAGGGTATCACGGCAGTTGAAGTATAGCTGTTGACAATTGTTGCGAAGGCGCCGAAACTATTCAGGAAACTAGTTCAGGTAAACTATACCAAAAGTGAAGTTTTTGTGTAAAAATTCAACTCTTATATAATTATTGTGTTATATAACTTCACTCTGTTAACTTCCAATACAATTTAATAGTGAATTATATTTAACAATTAACAAGGTAGCTCCTCCCTCTACCACACACACCTTTTGTTGATGTTCCCAGCATGAAAGCTACTCATGAGGACTGTGTAAGTGCCTGCCGTTGTTTCTTGTGCAACAATACGAAAACATTTGCACCCATTTACAGTTCATATAAATAGCTGATTTTTTAAAATGTGTCAACTGTAATGAAGACCTAGTGATATACTACATTTGAGGGCAGGGTTTGACATGACAACCCTTACAGATCCCTTGTTAGATATTTCATTTCTGAATTTTGTCTGTGGTGGAGGAAATTAGCAATGCAACACTACTGTACCACAGTATACATATTAATACAGTAACGAAACTCAGTCCGTTTTTCTGCCAGACGAACATGCGCGCACATACACCTAGCAATAGTAGCTGCCATAAACTAACACTACAGTAACTACTGAAGGAAGTATGTAAATAAATAGGAATGTTGTATTTATTAGAACAAGCATGTTTCGAAAGAACCTTATTGCTCTGCTATAAATTGCAGTATTTTAAAGGAGAAAAACCTGAATTATATTTCTTCACTTTCCCAAAAGATCCAGAAAGGCAAGAACAAAAAAATAGGTAATGTTTATTGTAGGCCTACTGGATTACTCGTGACACGTATTCTGGTGTGGTTATGTTTCAACTTACTTTAATGCAATATATTTATATTTCATTCTGTTGTAATGATTTCTTGTGTAAAAAATGGGTCACTAATAGCCAAAAAGAAGACCTACTAATAAACTTGTAAAATATTTGAGTGAAAATTGCCGTCTATGCTTTGAACACATAGAAAACAGCCAGTTTATGGATTCCTAAAAGAACTCGTTAATTAAAACTGCATTACTGATGGTGTTCTCGTTTACACATGATCGAGGATTTTTTGTTTTGATTAATGGAGTTCATCCTGCAGTAGTCTAAGTGAGGGTAGACAGACCTACAATTGAAGTCATATATAACATAGAAAAACAAAATACACTCTCAACAATGAAGTGCAGGATGAATAGCGTGACAGGCCTATATCCAAAAACTACCCTTTAATATCATTATAATTTAAATGATGATTTTAAAGGAAAATACGAGGCCTAGATACAGTTCTTAACAGTAACCTATTTAAGTATGAATTACCTGTTCTTAACTAGAATATAATACCTGTTTTATTTCTTCACTTTAAAATTCAAATTTGCAATAAAGAAGAATATTGTGCATTTTTCTCTCTTAATAAAACATATTTTGTGATGTGTTCATGTATTTTCCCAAGTAATTTGATATGGCGAGAATGTAGTTTTAGTTACTTGCCGCATGGAGCGCTAGTGTCGTCCAGTTAACATGCTGTCGTAGGACATTTAACACACAGTTTCTCTACTGTATTAATACCTATACTGTGACTGTAGTATCATTTTGCATTAAAATGTATCCACAGATCTACCATTCCTGAACCTGAGATTTGTTACAGTTTTGCAAATGTCTGCTTCATTTTTCACGATTTGGCGTATCTAGTACATATTTCCATGACTTTGTACTTTGGATCACTTTGTGGCATTCTATCCATTTACTTAATTCTCTCAGTAATTATACAAGCAATGTATTCTTGTTTTACACACATGTAATCTTAACAGTGTTGCTCCTCACAAACATGTAAACTTGATTTCCCTTCCACAGAGAGTGAGCAATAAGCCTCAGTGCTTCCACAATTCATAGCTCAGGTCTCATCTAACCAGTAGTAAATAACCTACTAAATATGCCAGAAGAGGCATTTCATTTTTTACTGAAAAATGTTTAAAAAGTCGAAGCAAAAATATAATTTAACAACAAGATAGAGAAAAGCGAAACAAATAGCATGAATAACATTTAATAATGACCTAATGACTATTACATAAAACGCTGTGATTGTGAATAACACTTATACAAGGTGTGAGTGAGTCCCATTTATTTTCTGGGTTCATCTTGTATTGACATCACAGACTACAGTATTATTCACTAAAAAACTACAATGTGACAATTTAATAGAGAAGGCTAGCATACTTACTCATCAGGTCTTGAAGCAGACGACTGATGGGGGTGGCTGCTAAAGAGAAACAGACAGATAAAAGAAAGATTAAAAATAAGAAAATTTAAGTATTTTATGCAAATTAGTCTATCCGTTTCTCTTGGGCTGTTACCCCCTTGTAAATCAAGGCATGATAGGTAAGATTGCATCTTCCAATAATACAGATTTTTCATGCTTGAAAACAGAGACAATAAGGGAACTGAGCATCAAAATATATTGAGAATGGAACCGTTATTTTCTTCTTGTATTCCTAATAGTTAAAGTTACAATAGATACAATAGTTGTTAAATTGCTATCTTTATACTTGACTGTATGAAGGAGAGAGTTAAAATTACGTGTCTGAGATATCATTATGTACAGATGTTATTATCATTGAATTTATCAGGTGCATAGCACAGAAATTATTTTTGAAAACAAAATACTAGTAGAATACACAAGCAAAGAAATCAAAACACAAATTTTATCAATGTATTAAGTACTTTTGCTTGTAATTAAATTGTAAAAGACAAATTTTCAAAAAATGGTAGAATTTTGACTTTAATAAGCAGGACATGTAATTCGCTTACTCTCCAATATGTGCCATGACATACAACAACCGTTAGTACCAAAAATTATGAATCCTGAATTATTACAGACAAAATGCAGGATTTATAAATAACAATAACAATAGTAATAACAATAATAATGATAACAATAATAATAATAATAACAAAACAACAACAACTTTCCGCAGTGTGATTCCTGATTTGCTTCGTATCAATACTAAGGCAATCCCCCTGGTTAGTAATTTTCTATTTTTGTCTATTGTATTTTCTTTGAGGGAGGGTGGGGTATATACAGTATGTGTTTCTTTAGTGTTAGTTAATATATTCATTAAGATAATCTGTAAAGAATTACAAAGGAAAAAGTTAAAAAAAATACCCTTTACAAAATTTAAATTAAGTTCTTACTTAGTAGATTCTTCATCTCGAGAACGACTATTTGGCCTGCTCTTTGGTCGAGGTGAAGATCGATCATCGGATGCCCCACCAGAAGCACTTCGCCCCTTTCCCACTATTTCAATTAGTGGCTCATCGTCTGAAGAATCTACATCAAGCAATGTGCTGGAAGATGGAACACCTGCAAATTAAGAGTGAAGAATGAATCTTTTACTTGGCGCATATAGATTACAAATACAAATACGCTAATTACTCAAGACTATATTTCTCCTTCAAATTAATCATGGAACAAATATTTGTTTCTGGTCAAAGAATTGTAAAACATTTTTAAAGAATGTAAGATTACTGACACACATCAGACATAAGAGGTCAATCTATTTCATTTCTCATTTCTATATAACACCCCCCCCCCCCCCAAGAAAAAGAAATAAAAACCTGGAATACTATTATGCTTTTTTCCACATCTTTGTGAAACGGTTCATAATATCAGCAAAAATAATGAATCCCATTAAGGATACCTAATCACATGTATACATAGGAAGATTGAGTAAGGAAATTTACACCTAACTTCAAAGTTAGGTATATTTACCCAGGACAATTGTTTCAATGGGTATCCATCCGCATCATCAGCTGTAGTGAATTTAGTGTGTATATTTCCATACCCAATCTGCTGTTTCCCTAGCAATAATAATATCGACACAGGAAACTACTTAAAAATCTCGTAAATTCACTAATACAAGAAGAACTCCATGATATATTAAACATTAACGTATCCAACTTCACATAATTATTGTAAGTCAAACCTCACCAAATTAGAACCTATGTTTCATGTTCTAATTGGTAAGATTTTACTTATAATAATTATGTGAAGTTGAATGCCTTAAAGTTTAATGTATAATACTGCCACTTTACAATGTTTTGCAGAGTAATTTAATCAAACTAAAACTCAATATTTTAAATTAGTTAATGACATTTTGCTCCATAAAGTTTTACAGACTACTGATAAAATCACTGACGTTACTGGCTTACTAGCTGACTGGTTCTGAGGAAGTGTGGATGGTTATATTATAGTTTAAAAAAACACACTTAAACTTCACTAATTTCATACCTTGGTAGGACTACGTACTTTCAATCACCATTGAGATTATCCCCGGCTACTTCTGAAGTTTGTTTGACGGCACTGTTGTCCTCAACTGTCAATCCTAGCTGCTGGATGCCATCTGGTGGTGGGTGGATGTATCTTCTTATTAAACTGTCTTCTGCTGGTATCTCGAAGTTAAGTAATTTGTGTTTGTTTTTTTGAATGAAAATCTTTTCCCAGACTGTCAGTTCTAGTGGTCTTTCTACTGGCTTTAATAGCTTCACATCCTGTTCTATTTCATGTCCCTCTTCCCAAAAATGAGCGGCAATTGCGGATTTTTCTGTCTGTCTGAATTTGATGTTCCTAAAATGTTCCTTGTATCTAATTTCAATATTCCTTTTGTTTGTCCTATGTACATTTTTTCGCAATCCTTGCAGTCTACTTGGTAAATGCCTGATTTTTTATTGTGAGGTACTTTATCTTTATGGTCCTTTTTTAGTAAATTTCCTAAGCTAACTTATTTACGGGGGCCAGAGTAATATTGAAATCTCTGAATACTTTTTGAAATCTTTTTTGACCCCAAGGATGAAAGGTGAATTTTCTATACTTAGTTTTACTGTTTTCCTCCTCATTTCTTAAGGTAGTCTGTTGCTGTATAAGTTTTTTTCTTTTAAACTTCTGAATCTTTTTGTCTATGAGGCATTTACTAAATCCATTGTTTGTGGCGGTTTTTATTATACAGTTATATTGTATTCATCTTTTTGGGAAGAGGGACATGAAATAGAACAGAATGGGAAGCTATTAAAGCCAGTAGAAAGACCACTAGAACTGACAGTCTGGGAAAAGATTTTCATTCAAAAAAACAAACACAAATTACTTAACTTCGAGATACCAGCAGAAGACAGTTTAATAAGAAGATACATCCACCCACCACCAGATGGCATTCAGCAGCTAGGATTGACGGTTGAGGACAACAGTGCCGCCAAACAAACTTCAGAAGTAGCCGAGGATAATCACAATGGTGATTGAAACTACGTAGTCCTACCAAGGTATGAAATTAGTGAAGTTTAAGTGTGTTTTTTTTTTTAAAACCATAATATAATATTATGACTTCACTGTGATCTTCCTAATATCAGTTTCTATGTGGATTGTAGTTTGTATTTTGCTTTTTATTTTCTTCTGCATTATGAATATGGGCACTATGGCATTAGGGTTACATTCAGTTTGAGAGCTTATATGAAATCATAATAGTTTTCATTAAAAAGGGTACAGAACTGAAATTTTCATTAAAATGACTAGATGATCCAAAAAATATGAAAAAGAACAGTACCGTCCAATTCAAAACTGCAAGCATGGTCAGCTTACTTGTAAGTCAAAATAAGTTTATGGGAAAACACCTAATGTTACAAATGAGTTTTTATCACTTCACAGTGTATGAGAATACGCAAATAGTACTACTGTAGTAATATTTACTAATTTTAGGTCATTAACTAATAACCAGGCCCAGGATTTCAATAACCTAAAAACACCATTAAAATGGCTTGAACAAGATTAAATTATGACTTAAAAGTAGATTTAATATGACAATAAGAATTTTAAAAAAAATTATTTAAAAAAGTCAAACTGCTTAAAAAAATGAAATAAAGATGCAGAATGGAATATTACAGGAGGACTACTGTGTAAATGATCATTGCGTGGGCTACAGCAGGCCAGTGTTCTTGCCTTTTGTCCTTCACAAGGCGATAGTAGAAATGACAGAATCAGTCCATATTTAGTATTTACTAGGTGGAGAAGGACTGCTAAGAATTTCAAGAATGCAATAACTATAGATCACACCACTGACAATATTCTTTCAAATGAATTTTACTATTACTTTAAGAATAATGCATTAAAAGAAGCTAGGGATGAAAAACCTCTGTTTTCCTTTAAAATGCCTTGAAAATCGCATTTAAATAATAGAAAATGCCCTATTTTAGAGAGAACTATAGAAATACAGAAAAAATTACCTATAAATTTATATAATTTAAATCCTGATTGCATGAGTGATGTTTGTTTTCAATGAAGCATTCCCTTAGTATCATCAGAAAATGCAGTAACTGATATTCGTGTCCTACTAATAACAAATAACATTTGCTGGTATTTCTATGGAACAGAAGATAACGTTATGATTTGGCTAGCAAACATTGGTACAAACATTCTATCAAACACTGCCCAGAAGTATACTGAAAATATATTTACCTCTCCGACTCTTTTGTGAAGTTGCAGTCTTCGTACTCGAGCTCCTATGGTCAGTTTGTTGAAGAGTGATCCCCAGTTTCTTAGTTGGAGCATCTTCCAAACCCATGCAGGCCTTTATAAGTTGTTCAGCATTCTCAGAACACTTCCTTTTATTTGGTCTTTGTTCCTCAACTGTTGCTATGCTCGAAGCTGCACTACTTTCTGATTCTTGTCGCTTTCTTTTGCTCGAATTTGTAGAACCACTTCCTCTAGATGATAAACTATTGGGGCTAGGCTTTGATGTACTTCGAGGGGATATGGAACGATCATCCTTCGGAGCTTGACCCGCTGGACTTGATTTTGGCGTATTTCTTAGGTCTGGACTGTGGGTATGACTAAGGCTGCGTTGACTTGACCTGGTGCTTCTTGTGTTCAGTCCTCCACTTCTTCTTGCCTCAGTATCTGATGGAATCTCAATTAACAGCTGTTCCAGCAAAGATTTGTGTTGTGATTTGCTACCACGAGCTACGTAATTATGATCTTCCCCTCCACCCAATCCTTCCAAAAAATGTCCAGTCGACATATCACTGCCACCACTTCCCACTTCCACGGAGAGAGAATCTTCACCCTCTAACCTCCCCTCAAGCAAATCTTGTTTTCGTTTCCTTCTTCGCCTGCTGTTGTTCATGCTATCATCTTTCCTGCTCAAGCTCGAGCTTCGAGGAGTTAAATCAATCTCATCATCATCAAGGGCTGAAGGAGATGGGGTATCTTCTCGGTGTTTCTCAGGATTGGAATATGTGTACAGGGGAGGTGTAATACGTATTGGTTGTGGATCTTCTAATGTTGGGGAACCTGGATATTTATCCCTATCATCAACTGAATGCCTATCTTCTGAGCTGCCAACAGAGACTGGCTTTTTGCTGTCCTCGTTCGAAGATGGGGTACCACATGATGTTGATGAAGATGATGATTGTACCTGATGCCCCTCTGTTTCAACTGATTTTGTTGTTGAAACCAATGTAGCTGTAGTAGTAACAACTGTCCCAGAACAACTTACTTTTGAGACTAGGACTTTGACTGGGGATGTTGCACTTGGTTGAGAAGATGAGGTGTTAACAGATTTATCTGAAATAACTGAAGAATTTGTATTAGTAACAAGCAGCGAAGATGAGCTATTGTGTATTGTCTCTGAGTTTTCACCTGAAGCATTCTGCTCGTTTTCAAAATGAACACTATTTGTAGCAGCACCGATGGTTGAATGTTCACTAGTGTTGCCATTTGATACCTGACAATTCCCTTTCCCTGATTTGACATCTTTATCTTCATCGTCTGCATCTTCCTTTCTCTTCTTCTTGTGTGTACCCGAAACAGTAACTACAGCACTACCACAATCAACACTATTGTCACCATCGACCTTTTTCTCATCTGATTTGGACAGATTTTCTGAAGATGGTCTATTGTTTTCAATATTAATATCACTAGATGTTGTTAGTGTTGTATTTACTGAAGATACAGATGGTACTGTTGAAGGCACTGCACTAATTTTTTTATTAGAGTCTGCAGGTTGGCAACATTCACTGTCTTTTTCATCTTTACGACATGGGCTTTCCCCCTGGTTAGGAGACTTTTCTGACAATGCATCCATAGATTCAATACCAGAATCTTCTCCTTGTGTATTGCCTTGTTCTCCTGCCCCCGCCCCAGATGGACTTTCAGCACCACCTCCACCACCATTACCGGTTCCACCCCCATTACCTTGGTTAACAGCCTGATTCCCTGTCGTTACTTCGTTTTCACTAACAGAAGTGGGTAAAAAGTCACCGGAATTAACTTCTTTCGCTTTCTGCTCTGCTAACCTTGAAGTTACCTTATCTATATCACTACAGTGTTTCTTTCGAGGTGGTGGCCCATCCTCCAGCAGTCTCTGTTTCACCTTTGCTTCTGTAACATCCAGATCACCTATGGGGAGAGATGTGACAGGGGAAGACTTGGCTACTGTGTGACGCTCTGACGATTTTGGATTTGACTCCAGATGTTGGGATAAATCTGTAGGTGGAGCAGTCATGGAAATGGCCTGAACCCTGGCTACTGTAACTACATTTCTTGATGCTTTGCGCTGTTCACTACTGTCCAATTTTCTTTTTATAGTAGATGCACCATGATTTGGAAAATCTCTATGTTGTGAATGTTGTTTTTTAGCCACACAGTTCTCCGTAATAAGAGATTTATAACCTTCACCTGTCCGCGTAATTTTATTTACATTTGTCTGCAAATTACTTTTATTACGATGTGCAGAAGCCATGTCGTTCGAAAGCTTATTCAAACTAGATGTTCTGTTGACTTGTGACCCTAATTTATTTTGTTGTATATCCAAAGTTTTTCTTGATGACCCTTTGTTCTTTTCTGAAGAATGAAGAGATGATGAACTGTGCTGCTTTCCAGAAGTAGCCCATGAAGAAGAAGAAATGTTCGGACTGGATGATGGCACTGGATGAGATGATCCACCATGAGAACTTGGAAACGAGTCCTGAGATGATCCTCCATGGGAATCTGCAGCAGTAACAGTGCTGTCTGAAGTCGCCGAGCTTCCCTCCGCTGAAGTAGGGCGAGATTTTATTTTCACAGTTGATATCACACCCTGAGAATCTGAAAATATATGAATATTCATATCAGTAAATAATCTAATTGCAAAAACAAATTCGGCTCCTGCACAAAGGGCTCTTTTTAATTTTATATAATACACAATTAAGGAGGCTGCAAAATTATTTTTGAAACGACATTTAGCGGTCTTCTTATACTCCTTACTATAGTGCAGAAGATATGGGCATAATTTAAATTATGATGAAAAACCATCATGACAAAATCATTACATTTCATTCTTCATGTTGTAGGCTAGACATCTTACCGATATGTACATTATCTTTATTGTATTATATTCTTTGCTTTGAAAGACTCTCAAAATGGATTTCTTTTTATTTGAGTGGAATTATTTAGCCAAATACAACCCGTCTTGAGTTTCGGGTAATTTAATATAGCCTTTGAACTCATGATTTTTGTTATGAGATGATTAATTCTCAACCTTTGGTCTAGAAATAATTATTATGACAAGAAACATATTTTGTTAAGCTTAAATTACCAGTAAAACTATCAGCACTCATGGTATAACTGTAGACAGTTATCTTCAGAAACATTACCATATAGGCAATGCATATAAATTGAATTTCAAAATAATTTAATGAGGAACATGCATTAAACTTCAAGTAACAACAGTCTAAAAAATTAACTTGGCATCAGAAGAAAAGTTAATGTTATTATGGATTAATTAGTTTACCTAAAACAAGTTGCTCTCCAGAAAACAGACTGTTAAATCATTCGTTATGCCAGTTTTGGTTTATGGCTGTGAAAGCCAACTAATAATAATAATAACAATAATAATAATAACAATCATAATAATAACAACCACAATAATAATAATAATAATAATAATTGAACAAATTTTGAACAGACAATTTTACAAAAAATAGTCACCCCAGAATCTCAAAATTTGGTGGGTCTGGCACAACAGGGCTAAAATTAAATGCAAAAGGCTAAAATGGATTGGGGAAGTAACCACTTTGCTAACATCTCAGAAACTTAGAAAATACTGAAGATACACAGACAACAGGATATCTCCATCAGAACTGATTTGTGCAAATACTGGAAACAAACCACGGCTTGTAAAGCTTTATAATAATGTATTGACTTAAAAACAATTTTTAGTTTCAAATGAAAACCAGACTAGTCTGATTTAAAATTATTCTGCAAGTTAAATTCAACACGAGGGAGAGAAAAAGAATGAGACTACAAGAATAATTTAAGCTAGGAAGTTTAGCTTTAATGCATTAAATTAAAACTTATTTTTGCACGAATGTTGCTTTATTACACATCTAACTTTTCTACTGTATACGATATGAATCAAAATTCCTGCAAGAATTTTATTATAGCTTTCAATTAACCTGAAAAACAAATAGTGTCGATTTAAGTAGCTTATGCTCGCGACTGGTAATCAGAACCCACATTCACATTTGGTAATCAGAACAACTGCAAGACATCTTGAAACTGAATGTTTGGTATGGCCTTATACTATGAAAGAAGTATGTCTTTCCCCTGGTTCAATATTGCAACTTATGGATTCGCCACTGTGCATAGAGTTCTACGAGGCCGAATCAAAAAGTAAGTTACACTTCCAAGTTATGACCATTTATGAAACCACCTACACATAGGCAACATGGCTATGACAACATACAATGTACGTTCACTTTTCCACATAGTCCCCAAGAGACTGTAAACATTTCTCAGAATGGTCAATCAACTTTTCGATTCCAGATGCGTAGAAATCACCTCCAGCGCATGTAACCACCTGGGGACAACTGGTTTCACCTCCTCATGGTTGAACCGGTTGCATAAGGCAATTAAAGAAAACCGGCGGGGAAAATTCAGCGCTGGTGTGATTTTGTTGCATGCATCTCACATGGCCCGCCAAACGTCCGAACTGCTGCAGCGATTCAAGTGGGAGGAATGGCAACATCCTCCATACAGTCCAGACTTAGCACCATGCGATTATCATGTGTTAGATAAGCTGAAAAAGGATCTCGGTGAACAATGATTCCGAAAAGATGAGGTGAAAGCAGCTGTCTCTAGGTGGTTACATAGCACTGGAGGTGATTTCTACGCATCCAGAATTGATAAGTTGGTTGACTGTTCCGGAAAATGTTTACAGTCTCTTGGGGATTATGTGAAAAAGTGAACGTACATTGTATGTTGTCATAGCCGTGTTGCCTATGTGTAGATGGTTTCATAAGTGGTCATAACTTGGAAGTGTAACTTACTTTTTGATTCGTTCTCGTAGATGTAAAATTTCCAAGACAATAGACAGAAAGAGCACCTCTGAGTTAATCATCCTGTTAGATTTATTTTTATGGGGGCTAGATATATGTGAAGCACTGAATTGACTCCACTCAAGTGCAAGACGATGGGGGCCAATCCTCGAGCTTCCCCAAAAAAAGATAAAGAACAAGCGTTTCTTCTGTTCTTTGTGTGTTTGCATCCTCGATACTGGATACTGAAATAAACAGTAACACATATCTATCTCACTCTGGCAATGCCACGTAAGAGTGAAACAGATGTACTTGTTTATGTTAATGCTAGACAAATGGACAATACCACTCCACCCCTTTGTCAAAAAAGTTTCTGTGCCTACTTTACCCTTTTTCCTGCTGGATTTTTTTCTTGTACAGTTTGTTTTCATTTGCAAAATTTTCTAAAACTGTATTGTACTGAGTAAATGTAACTTGGTAGCCAGCAAGCTTTTAATCCTAATAGTGGATTGTTGAGCAAGCGCATTGTCTACTCATATATTTACAAACCCAAGATTGCTTACCATTAATTCACTATGTTCTCTAGAGTGATAGAGTAGCCTATTTAAATAAATCTTGGTCCCACTTGGAATTTTTAAATTTCTCACTTATCATAACCATTTCCCTTCGAAAACATATAACCAAAGTTTAACTTTGTGTGTGTGTGAATATTAATACATTTGATGGTACTTCACTGTGTGATATTCACTTATTAGTTATATGTCTTTTCTCTATTTGCCTATTTTAATGATATGTTTGCATTTTGTTAGGTCGACATATTTTGTGAATGCTGTATCTTTTATATGATAACAAATCTTATTTTAAGATTATCCAAGAAATTAGAATAATATACATATTAAGAACTCTTTCTTGCAAGACTCTTTTAACTGCCTGCATGCTGTAATGATTAGTGATTCTGACTAAAGATCCTCAGGTTTGGATTCAATCTTTGGTAACCCTCTGGATTTTTCTAAGTAGGGAGGTCTGGAATACATCCCGAGGACAACAGAGAAGCTCCCTGATACATGTTAAAAAATCAGCCATGTGTGTCAGTATGCTTAACACGTGCACAATTTTGCCGTCTGCCAATGAAATTGAAATGCAATGGTAAATAATGCAGCAGTCAGGTCTGTCTCTTCGTGGGATGGTGGATCTTTTAAGTGTTCATATTCTAAAGTTTTATTCAATATTTGAAAATAGTGTAGACCTACAGGGCAAAATGTATATATATAGCAAAATATTTGCTATATAGCAAATGAAGACATGGGTGTGGTGTAAAGGCTACCACACACAGAAAGCTATGCTATACTAAAGCTATACTACCATTTCCATGTGTGTACATATATGAGGTCCTCTGTCATATCAAATCGACTCATTCTAAATTCAAAACAAATCTACAGAAACACTCATATAATACAAGGAACAAAACAGATCTATGTATCTTGGCCCACAATACCTCCCTATTTGAAAAAAGTTTTGAACACAATGGAACTCACTTTTACAACAGACTCCCTAATTACATAAAATCTATAAACTCAATCAAAAGATTTAAATCAACCCTAAAAAATTATCTAATGCAAGGATGCTACTATTCAATAGAAGAATATTTATCTGAACCATAGGCACGGCGCATCTTTTGCTACTCCTAACTAAGCATATAGTAGTACTGAGTTTTATCAGTAGTGACCTGTACATAATTTTATCATTTTACCAGTTTGGTAATTTGTCTTGTAGGTTAAGGTATTCTTAAATCAGTTCATTATTTAAGATTCATAGTTTATAGTTTATAGTTCATAGTCTAAGATTCTCTGTATTACTGTTCTAGTGTTAATTTCTATCTTAGGTTTAAGCTGACGAATCCTACATCGATGTAAATTGATTATACGGATGAATAAAGTATCTTATCTTATATTATCTTATCTTATCTTATGCTTATGTCAGGCAAACCAATACAATGCTAAGTAGTGCTGTGACATGAAATCAGGGTTCGAATTAACAGGGGGATGGTGGAGATTACCCCTCTCATCAAAACATTTCTCTCTGTTGTCAAATAAAAAATCCTTCCATGCCAGGAATATATTTTTCTACATTTCATTAACTTTAGTTTAAAATTCAAGTTTCTTCATAATGCTTTTTTTTTTTTTTAACGTAACGGTATCAGCAGCACAATTTGCAGCAACAAAGTCAATCTAACATGCATTTTACATGTACGGTATATAACAGAAGCATGACAATGGACATATAAGAATTATAGGCCTATTACTGCTTTGTGATGGTAAGTTTTTGTTCGCAAAGATGCAGTTAAAGAATGCTTTATATGGCAACGAGTGCAGTAGTAATTAGTGTTCCACAGTAGTCTGTTGAGTATGTCTTTTATTTTTATTTTCTTTCTTAATGAATGAATGCCTTTATTCTGACAAATTGTAAGAAATATAAGGAAGTATAGGATGCATCAAGAAAAAGAAATTAAAACACCTATGTATCAGTAAAGGGAGTTTCATTCATAATACTTCATTCAAGTAAAATATCCAACTGGTAATTAGTTTGAAATTGTTATAAAGGAAAATTCCAATGGAATAGCTGTTTCCATAAATGACAATTACAATACACGGTTAAAAATCTTCACATTTTAATATAAAGCATTAGGCCTCTTGATTAATCTTATCGCCTTTTAAGTAACTTTTTTATGTGATGCATAGGGCTAGGCTATATATGCCCGAAGTGGTGAAAAGGTTAACTATCATTTGTGATTTGCATCTACACTACTGCATAGTTCTGAGTGAATGTTAGGCTATTTCTTGGAGGAACAAGGCATATGTTTGACAGATCAACAAATTGCTATAGGTATTAATTTCTTAACTTTGATATGAATTCCTAAAGATGGACTGAAATTCAACGACGACACTACCAAATTGTTTCTCCAGGACTTGTAGTGAAACTACATGATTTGATCAGTTATCATCTATACAGTGACCATAACATTTCAAGCTAAAAATGGGACATCCCCCCTCACATTTTTTTAAAAAGAACTTACTGATTTTCAGAGACAGAGACATCGGGGATTCGAAAATGCTAACAGATTATAATACTAGTCGAGCAAATTATCACAATCATTAGAGAAGTTTTCCATTGCCGGCATCCATTTTGTATTATGTGAGTATTTGGTATATCAGTGTTCTCAATAGTATTGCATCTACTTTTAAAATTATTTTTTATGGCATACTCCATTGTTGAAAAGATCGAGACATCTATACAAAATTAGTATTTAAGAAAGTCATAGACAGTTAACAAGAAGATAATGAGTATATAAAATTACTCTCATTTTGTAATGTTGGCTGCCCTCTTCAGAGACGTTTTCTTTTTGAATGTTATTTATTCTTCATTAATTTCTGTTTGTAACCGTGCCAACACATGTTAACCTATAACACTGTAGTGGAGACAGTTGTTCATTGGCAAACCACTTGACTTGTATACGTCAACAAGTTGATGATAAACATTTAATATATGTAAGAATCAGCCTGAAAAATTTTATGTCATAACCGGGATTTGAACACGGATCTTCGGCTTAACGCGCCGATGTTATGACATAAAATTTTTCAAGCTGATTCTTACTTGTATTAATATCCCAGACATGGATTTAATGTCTATTTCCTTTCCTTCCACTTATTTAATATATGTTAACTGCAACATGTTGGTGCTAAATGTATATCAATGGAGAGGCAGCTTAAGGTTACAGCTGAACAGCATAACAATTGGATCTTTCTGAAGTACCTTAATGGTATTTTAAATAGGCGTTCTGCACGTTTTGCTAAGTCTTCTACATGCAAACAAGACAAACAAGTTTCCTTTGCATGGCGGATATAATATATTAATGTCCAAACCACTGTCCCCCCCCCCCCAAAAAAAAACCATGAACTAAATTCAAGCATTAAAATGCAGTAACTTACATGTATCTAAAACTATGAAATCCAATACGGTCTACATAATTAGCTATGAGAGTACGTTCACTTCATGAAATTACTCCCAGAATTTTATAAAAATGGGGCAACTGGTGTTTTTTTTTTAGAACGCCGATGGGATGGTCAGGATGCATAAAAAATGGGACTGCAGGATTGAAATGTATTTCAGACTCATTTCTCATAGCTATGTCAACTACTTCAGCCTTATGATGGGCAATGACAATTACCCCTTAAAACGGTTTCCAATCTTCTCTTATGTTCTGACAATTATTGGCTGTCTTGTACCACATGACTTCATTTTAAGGGTGCTCAGATTTGTTTTGGAAATAGACCTACTTCATTAATAAAAGCTTCCCACTTCAAGCAATGACACAAGACACAATGCTGTTTCCCAGACATACCTGTGAAACCTGCAGTGAGATCTTTGTTGTCCTCTGTACTCTGATGCCTTCTTTTTTCATCAGAAGCACCGATCCTCATACCATTTTCACCCCTGATGTCACTTTCACTACCTCTTCTCGCAGTTCCAGCCTGAGAAATACCCACTTTACTTGTCCCTCCACCCTTTGGCAAAACATCCAGTCTTTCAGACTGAGATTTGCTCCGCCTATTTAACGAAGGTGATGGTGAACGCGAAGCTTTCCCACTTATAGTGGCACCACTTGAAACGTTTGGGCTTGAATCACCTTTCCGCCATCTGGCCGAACTATCTACAACCTGATTGTCTAGTATCCTACCACCGGATAATAAGTTTTGTTCACGTAATTGAGAATTTTCTCGTTCTACACCCGACTGTTTCTTTCTAGAATCCCTTTTCTTATTCTTACCACTTACACTAGCATTTGAAACTTTATGTTCAGACACAGGAGTTACCTTTACGACACCAGTCCTCTCCTTGTCAATTTGCTGTCGTAAAATAGTAAACTCCGACTCACCTACTCCAGACGAAGGATAACTCTTCCCGGACACCACAATACTAGTATTAGTCTGTATTTTCCCACTCCGCTGCTGCTGAGGGGAAGATCCTGAACTCAGCCCAATGATTTCACCTGTTTCAGTTCTTATACGTGTCTTTAATGGGACATCATCCAAATCCCGATCACGATCACGTTCACTTCGCTTGTCTGAAGTTTTTGTTTTTGTTTTCACCTTAATCACTCCATCTGATCCCATCGTCCGTTCATTTGGTACCAAACTCGTATGCTGCAATTTCTTTGCAGATGAGGAGTCACTTGCACTTGATTTAAGAAGTGTTTTTGATGAAATTTTCCCTACAGTAACAGGCGAAGAAGAACTATAAACATTTGAAGCAGGCTTCTTTATTCTAACAATTGCCCCACTTCCAGTTTCTCCTGTGTTATCTGACCCTACACTTGTAATAATGCTAGGACTGTCACGTATTTTTGATGAACGATTAACTTTACCTGATGAGGATGATCTTTTTGTAGAAGATGGCACTCCCGATTTACTTACACTACCACTACTCCCAAAACCTTCTTTGCTATGTTGCCACTTCTTACTATTGTCCTTATGAGAACTAATAACATGTGCATTTCGACCACGAAGAGAAATATGTAAAGGTGGCACACGAGGTTCTTCCCCACTCTGTTCCGGAGTATTTCCACCAACACTACCACTATTACTAGATGGACCCGTTGTACCAGCTTGTCCACCTGCAGAACCACCAAAAAGTCTACCACTTGTAACAGAACTTGAACGGCTTTCACCTTTCCTCGCAGACTGAACATTTACAATGTATGCCGAAGTAAGCGGTTCATTTTTCTCCAACTTGAGCCTAAGTTTGATCTTCTCCCCCGTACCTCCAGGCTGTGCTGTAGCTTGCTGGGGCGGACTGCATGGTTTCCTAGGCCTGTGATGATGGTGACGAACTGTTGACGAAGAAGCTTCGCTTCCAGTTGATCTCACTGTTGCCTCTGAATCAGACTGATCTGTCGTAGTGGTGGTATCAGCTCTTCTTGATACAGTACCAGTACTGCTTACATCATCATCGTCATCAGAAAACAAGGAATTATTGGAGCGATCATTTAAAGGGGATGGGAAACTGTAGAATGGATCATCCAAGGCTGAATCATTCCCCTTGGAATTGCCTCCTGGTCCTGAATTAGAGGAGGCCATCTCTGGTTCACTCTCTGAACTACTCTCTTCACTTGGCATGGGTTCCAAATGACCTGTTAAAGGATTAATAAGGAACTGACGACGTTTCCCTCGAGAGGTGAGAGGTGGGGATGAGGCGGGAGGACTGGGAACAGGTTCTGTTGTTTCTGCCACCGGCTGACTAGTATCTTTGAGTGCCTCTCCCACTTCTCTGCAACTCTGCTGACCCTGTAAGGACTGTTGTTGCTGCTGAACATAATGATGGTGGAACAGTGTTCTTTGTTGTGGAGTTACACCTACAGCATTCTGAGACTGCTGCTGTGGCTGAGATAACTGCTGTGTTGCATGGTTCGCTGTACCGTATGTCTGCTGGGGTTGACCCACCCTGGCAGCCTGCCAAGCACCCACTGTACTAGCATTCTGAGCAGTTCCAACAGCACTTGATGAAGACAGAATCGTACTTGGCGGATGTCGCACAGCTTGCTGTGATAGTGGTTTTCCAGAATTATTTGTGACCATTGCAGCATTGTTACTCACACGTGCTTCACCATATGTCCGAGGATATTCACCAGTGCTAATGCCATATCCTATAGGTTTTACTTGTGTCTGCTGCTGAATTGCCACAGGATCCTTTGCAGGCTGGGCATGCAAAGTTCTCTGCTGAAGCTGCTGATGTAATCGAACTTGCTGTTGCTGCAGCTGTTGTTGTTGCTGCTGCTGTGTACGAGGATATGGTGGTGGGTTAGAGGTGGTTTGGATAGCAGGACCTTGGGTGAAATGTTGCTGTTGTCGTGCAAGCAAAGGATTGGGATTATGAGATGTCATGACCGATCCAACGGCTCCTATGGGTGTTCCTGAAGGCTGAAGCCTCTCATGCGGTGAAGGCCTCTGCTGTTGCTGCAATCTTACAGATGCAGAGGGAGAATTCACTAGCTGTTGTGATTGAAGATGTGGTCCTGGTTGGGCAAGTTGCTGAGTTTGGTGACGAGCCAAAGATCCTGCTTGCAGCTGATTACCCCTTGAAGCAAATGCAGACTGTTCTTGTGGAACTCCTGCTGAGTATATTTTCTGTTGAAGACCAGAGCTAGGATGATGTCGAGGATGTGGTGCTGGGACTGTAGAAATAATCTGATGAGTTGAGAGAGTATGGACTGGAGGAGGAGCTGGAGCAGAAGTTGAGGGTACTTGTCCTGGTACTGACGAAGATTGCTGACTTGTAACACTATTATCAGAGATTCCGAGAGCCTGCTGAGGATTGTGTAATGTTCGATGGTGTAAACCTGGAGAATCTGTGCGAACAGCAGAGGGAGGAGAAGGTGTGGTTGCAGAAGAGCTGCTAACTTGATATGAAGAAGCACCCACTGCACTAACAAAGGCAGAAGGCTGATGAGGTGAATGATGAATTAACTGCTGAAGCTTACAAGATGAGTTTAGTTCATTAGCTCCCACTGGTAGAGGCGGATCACCAGGTCTCCTTCGAACAGGAACTTTCTGCAGTAGCTTTTGTTGCTGTTGTTGTTGCTGCTGCTGCTGTTGCTGCAGAACCTGAGGTTGAGGTTGAGGAACTCTAACCCTGGCAACCACAGCAGACTTATCTCCCACGCTGGGGGCAGTTCCTGGTGGAGGAGGTAGCATTTTATTTGCTCCTGATAAAAGAAACAAAAAATAACATGATATCAGTGAAAGCTAGCTACTTAGAACTGTTAACCAATTTTAAAGTTTTCTTACTTGACCGGCCTCATGAACTTGTGTTCCTTGCTCCAACCATGGGTACCCAGGTAATATCACTGGATCTACCATGAGAGTATTTATCTTTTGTAGCTATCTTGCATACATGGTAACCAAGGTATGTATGGCAATTACAAATTAATTTCATTTATTCATTGGGGTAACCTACCTCGGTCTAATAGGTTGTCTTAGATTGAAAATGTGCTACACTTACTAAAGAAGGTGCATTCCCACATACACAAAAAGGAAAACTATCATAAATGTAAATAATGGAAGAAGTTCACAATTACTAAGTAATGTTGATGTAAAATATCTATAGCAAATAACATTTAAGGTAAAACTTCCATTAGGGGCTCAGAACAAAAAACAGGCAAGAGACATTAAAATGAGGTAACTGCATATTACGTTGGGCCTGAGATCATAATTTCACTGCATTAATTTTTAAGATACACTTCAAGAATTAAGAGAACTTAACCAAACAAATGTGTAGTTTTCTTTATTGCAGGTAGATTCTTAACTGTAATTTCCTCAAAACTAGGCTACTGTAAAAAATCCCAGGTAATATATTATGATTTGTGTACTTTCTAAAATCTTGTTTATTTCTGAAGGCAGGGAGACTATGGGGAATGAAAAAAAAGGGGGGCCAAAACAAATGAAAATTACTGTTACAATTAATACACGGTGTCCGGGACAAAAATATCCATAAGTAAAATAATAACTCATCAAATAAAAGAAGCATGAAAATGGCATTTGCAGCAAATGACAGAAGAACCTTTAAAGTTTTGATGATGGCATTCGTGGACAATAATGACATTGTTTTCATTATTGTTTGTGTACATAGCTGACAGTCAAAATGCCACGTGCCATGAAGCCTTCCCAGTTAGGAATGAATAACGGCTTCTTGAACTTTCAATAATTTTCTCCTTACTTCTCTCTCGGTCAAAATGATGTTCAACGTGCAAACAAGTTGAGTGCTGCTTGAAACTCAAGTTCCCGGTTGCAATGCAATGAAGATTTAAACTAAGCTGTTCACAGCAGCAACCACAATCATAGTTTGCTTGAAAAGAACATGCAGAGCCATATTCATAGTCATCCTTAACACGGGCTAAACGGTTACTTCTGGTGACACAAGTATCAGTTATATTCATAAACATGGATCTAGGCTAGCATGGGGAAAACTCCTTTAGCACGCTGCAAATTTAAATCTGGTAGAGGGGGATAGTTTAAACTCGAGCTAACCGTGCTTGTAATGGCTGAATATGGAGTGTTGGATGTAGTGAGTGTTTTCCTATACCACATATCGTACAATGTTACTATTAAAAAGATGTTTTTATTCCAAACCAATTGGTATTTGGTATAATAAACATTAGAATCATCCGGTTAATTTACATGGAATGTTTAAAAATTTGATATGGAGTCACAGGAGACCACACAGACTCAGATGCGCATCGCTCACAGCCATCCATTTGTGTCCATAATAACTCAAAGCTAGCTAATCAGACTGGGAAATTCCACTCCGGCTTGGCTTTGTTAAGGTTTTCGTTATTGTGATTACTGTGTGCAATATCTTAAACTTCACAACCTTTTAATTTATTTTCATTTTTATAAAGAATCTGATTCCACAGAACAAAGGCGATCCTATAACACAATAGAGTTTAAAAATGTTAATGATCGATTATCAATATGGAAAGCATCAACGCTGGCCAATTTAAAGATAGTCTTTACTGGTTAATGGTTAAGTTTAATAGTAATCAAATTAATCCGATCTTGAATGCAAATTAGAAAACGGTGACATCACAAATTTCAGTTGTATATTTAAAACAGTCCAGTAAATTATCAGAACTTTTGCATCTGCACATAGAGTAGTTAATAATTATTGTATAATCTAAAAATTAACAGTAAATAGTGGATTATTATCGTTACTATTATTACTGTACATCAAAAGGGAAACGTGCGATATTGTTATTTTTCAACTTTATTGTTGCCGATAACATTGGTACTTATAAAGAGTAATATGTATGATAAGAAAATGTTCATACCTGAACTTGCTGCAGGTGCACCAGTAGATCCATCATTTTGCAGCAAATTAACAAGAAGTGGGCTTGACAATGCCACGTTGTTGGCACCACCAGTAGTCCTTGGTCCACCTACAGTAGGTTGTTGCGTTGGTGGCTTATTCGCCGGACTATAAGGCTGGGCTGCCTGAGATTTGCAAGGCTGCACTGCAGTCGGTTGTAAGGCATTTGCACTAACAGTTCCACCAGGACTTGGTGTTGGTGTAGGGGATGGACCGGGATAAGGAGGTGGCGGTGGTGGTGGTGGAGGTGGTGGTTGAGGTGCTGCAAAACTATGATGACTAAAATTTCCTGCCGCTGCTACAACAGGTGTTGTATTATGATGTAAATGATTTGACTCTGATGCTCTGTTTTGCATGGCATGTGCAGCATGATTCATACTTGCATATGGGAATGGTGCATGATAATGATGGGTGGCAGGCCGGGATGTTGATGCCATTGCAACAGTTTGCCCTGCTGCTGGTAAAACACTAGGAGTGGGCCCAGTGTCTGATGGAGGTTTAGGAGGCGGAAATGGTGGGATAGGATCACCATCTGCTGGAGCCACAACATTAGGACTTCGAAACTGCTCACTACCAGCTGCCACACCTCCAACTGCAAGAAGAAAGAAAGAAAAAAAGAATATAGTACAAACCTGCAAGAATCTTTCTGAACTTTGAGCAGCTCCTTAATAACCCAGTGCATATAATAACCCAGTACATATAAAGACTTTTTGGAGATATTGAAATATTACAGGCTTTAGAGGAAAACTGTCTTAGATCAGGAATCATACTTGGGACACTAATACAACTACTATACTATGACAATCATTTAACGATGATATTGGAATTATAATATATGTGTGTGCACGACTCCATTATTCCAGAATGTTTTAGACATACCTGCAGCTGCAACTGACTGCGCCAAGATGTTAGCCAGGCCTGCCACAGTGCTGCCACCACTGTGACTTGAGCTAGCGACTGTTGTGCCATCTTGGGAAACAGCTGCATTGCTTGTTGAGGGTATAGCACTACCAGCCACAGTGCCTGTTGGAATCGTAGAACTTCCAGCAAGAGATGAAGTAATTCCTCCATCACCTCCTGAAGAAGCTGTACGTAATACAATCTCTTGTGTTTCACCCCCAAACCGTCCAGCTATACGCAGAGATATTACCTGCAATAAAATTAATATTATATGAAAATATACAAAATGTACCATATTGGCACTGAAAGAACTGAAAGCTAGAAGTGACTCCATGGGTGGCCCATTTGACTGTTTAGACTGTGAATGTTTAATTGATCAAAGTTTAGATGAGTTAACACTTTTTCCCAAAATATCAATATGTTTCTGGGAGCTCTCCTAAGAATAAACGAGAAGTTAATTTAACACATTCAAGATATCTCCCAAGAATTATTGAAATAGTGATTGTATTTTTTTAACACTTTGGTTAATTTAGATTCAATTCATTAAGATCTTGTTATGATCATTCACAACAGATCTGACAGCTAATTTGAGCTACTGTTCCCTTCAAGTACCGGTAGTTGATTACACAACTGTCACAGAAATAAAATTGTTTGAGTGTAAAAATGTAAAATCATTAGTACTGTTTTTAATGCAAGTATGTGTTAACTGCTTCTAAATGCCAATTTGGTGGCATGCAGCCCACAGATAGATTAAAACATGTTATATTTATTGCTACTATTATTCTCTTGGTTTTGATCACAGACTTCCTTAATTATATACAACAGTATTCATTATTTCTGACAAGACACAATAAGTTGCAGAATGTTACATTATTCTGAACACAAGAAGAAAAGGTCCTACAATTATTAAAAATTGCACCAAACAAAAAATTTCCAAAGTTAAGTGAATTTCTTAAGAAGATTACTTCCACGTTTGGAAGTACTTACATCTGTGCATGTATATTTTTCTCCATGACAAAAATTAAATCTACTCAGAGAAACAGACTGATGATATTAATATTAATAGGGAAATTGTACAGAAAGTATTGACATCTATAGTGAGATTGAATACAGAAATACACTAACTTCAATATTACATATGTATACCTTGTACGTATGTTTCTGATTCTGATTGGCCAACTAAAACATACTAAGATAAGCATACCTAGCAGTGAAGTTAGTGTGGATATTTTCTGCACTCATTCTTACCATAGACTGTGATGCTCACCTCTAACTGTAACCTGTTTCCCATAAAACTGACTTTGAAGTTCTGATCAATTCTCATGATCGCCAATAGTGTTCACATTAAGCAAGTAGAAGAAAGTAAAAAGTGTAGTGAGAACAATGGCTTTGTAATGTTAATTGCTGAGTTTAATGTTCCCATTCAATTATTATCAAATAACTTGAATGCTATTGCCAATAATAGTGTGTTAATCATCATTATGCGCTAGAACATGTCATACTAGTTTAATCAATATAAGTTCATGGACCAGTGAGGGGGATATATAGAGGATACAGCAAATGCTGTGAAATTGTAGCGCTCACCACTTCGAAAGTTGTATGATGTGGCCCATTAGCCTGAAGAAGTTGACTAGGTTGAAAAATTTGATGTTAATACGCATTTTGGATATTCTTGTTTTCTTAAAATAATTCAAGAATTCAAATTTCTTGAAATATAGCTGATCAAAAACGCATTAAAATCAAGTCGACACTTACCTGATCACCCTCAACTTGCACAGATAAGATGCCCAGCTGTGTGAGAGCATGGTCACCTTGCTGAGCTAACTGACGAAGTTTTAACGCAGCTTCTCTTGGTATGGTGAAGGTCACCCGTACAGAATTCCATGGTTCCACTTTTGCAACACGCAATGACTCACCGTTACCTACAACAAAATTACATAACCATTTTATAAATTTACTCAGTCATATGCAAGCTCTTGATTTATATGTTCTTAACTAAAGTTTTAGGATTTTACTGGTTTTTGTATGTTCTCTTAGGAAGTTCTAGGTTTTTACAAGAGAAATTCAAAACAAGAGAGATTCCGTTAGGTTTACAATATTTACTGCACTTTTATTACCTCTCCAAACCATTTACTTAATTATGTTTACGTTGCAAGAGTGATGGGCAACAGGCCATGACCTAATGAGAACATTAAAGGGTTTTTTGTTGTTGTAAGTCTTCAGCTTCATTAATAGATTGGTAATTTTGAATCTCAACTTAAAAAGACTCCCCCACATGATCTGTGCTTATTTCTTCAGGTCTGATCTCGCAAACCAAGGATCCAGTCATGGAAACCATAATTAACAGTCGTGGGCATCGGCATGCTGACCACCAATCCTGCCATCTCCCTATGGTAGATGGTGCAGCAGTCAGGTGTTAGGCATTGTTCCATTTTCAGGGATATAGCACCACAGAGTTACTAAACTAAACTCCGTGGCACGACATCCCCGAAGGAACAAGGCCTGCCACCCGACCGCTGCGTCATCTACCTATAGGCAGATGGCAGGATTGGGGGGCATGTGGTCAGCATGCCGACACCAACGGCCGTTAATGGTGGTTTTCATGACCGGGCCACAGAGTTAAGTTAATTATTACCAACAATACAAAACAATAATATAATGTAACATAATATAAAACTTTACAGATATTGAAAAACTAACAAAAATTTCACTTAATAAATAATATTGTGTTTATAAATTTGTACTTTACTGTTTATTTCAAGAATGAAAATGTTTAGGTTTCAACAAAAACTGGTATTGGCCCATCTCAGAGTCCTAAACCATGAATTATAGAAGGGACTAACAGAATGACAAATGAGAAAATCAGAAGAATAATGGGGTACGTAATGAAACGTAAAGAACCCAAGAGAGGATAAGTTATGAGAGCATAAAGTAGATGGACTCTTCTATGTACAAAATAACAGCTTGTGTGTAAAATATCCACAGAAATCGATGGAAGTCTATCCTTTTATTTCATAAAAAAAATTATACTCCTACTTATTATACAAAGAAAATACTATACAAAGAAAAAAACTGAATACTTACCCGTACAAAGCAAATCACGTAACCTCTGAACAATGTGTTTGAACTTTTCAGGGAAATTTGGGTCTTTGAGATCTCCTTCACAGGTTACCACTGTCTCAATTAAATCGCCATCGCTGTCCGCGGCCATCTCTGAAATTAAGAAACATCAAACTTAACCATGATCAACAGCATATTCCATATAAGCAAGAGGGCTGATTCTGGGGTGTAGGTAACTTACTACCCTTTCTAAACCTAAAAGGAAAATTTACACACATCTTCAAGAATTTGTTTTTAAATTATACACTTACAAACATTTCCACCCTTTCTCCTACATTTAAGAACTTAGAGAAGATATCTGAGTGTCTTATTACATTTACGAAAATAACCTAAAACGAATGCCCTCTTATTCAGGTAGGTATACTTGCCATCGGATAAAAAAGGCCCTGAACAGTAAAACGATAACTGCATTTCCTTTCCTATACCTAAATTTAGGACAGATATTCTCAAATAAATTTTCTGAAACACTTGGAAAAGAACAGAAAATTAAGAAAGGAATTCTTCACATAAATTATTGGCAGAATGTAATGACGACATTCAACAACAATATTGCTGTCAATGTTACATCGTCAAAAATACAAAATTTCAGACATACTAAGGAGCTAAAAAAATGGTTTTGAAAGTCACTAACATTAAAACATCTGACAAAATGACTTACAATCAGTGTGAAAAGTGACAGGTCGACTTTTTTCATGAGCTCCCATGATTATGTGAGCCTAATTATAATTAGGCTCATGATTGGTAAGAGAAATATCTAATAGATATACAAGTGTATCATCCATTAAACAACTCAATGAAAAGTCAATGAACTGAAGACGTGTATTGGCTATTCACATGTGAATGTGATGGTAGGCTTAACCCACGAGCTGCCTACTGAGAAATTGATTTAGGACATGTAACTCCTTAGACTGAAGCAGTTCAACTAGGAATTGAAGTGGTTTTTGGTAGGAGATAAAATTAAAAAGTCTACAGTGAAATTTCTTTCTTTCCCCACACTACATCTTTCCAAAGATTTAAAAAAAATTAAACATAACCTTTGGAAAAGAATAAAATGTTGTTCTTGTTGGTTCAGTTTCCTGCAACCCACAGGTCCCATGAGAAGGAATTTATGAGGGTCATTCAATAATTAAAGAGACAAATCAGTATGGGGAAAAGACGGTTGGCTATGTCCTACATCCCCAACGTCGGGGCGAAGGGCCTCCAATGGGAGGTTTCTGATACCTATGTGAATTTTGTTACGCTTATTTTCCAAGAGAGGGCAGAGGGACAGGTGGTAAGCCCATTGCCTCACAACCCCCCAGGAAACTAAGGTATTACTTGGACGTGAAAGGCCGGGAAATTTTAAAAGACAGTTGGTAGTACAAGTATGATACATTTAGGATTTTAACTTGGCATCACTGAGATGAGTTCTAATCAGCTGATGGATCAACATTGCTCTGTTTATAACCTCAAAATTAAGTTTAACAATGTCGGGTCTTCCTGAAAATTTCACATTGGTTGAACAAAGTTCTGTGATTTGTTTTTTGATTGCTGAAGGTGAAAAACCAGTTAATATATACTCTAGAATGACTAAAGTGTATGGTGAAAGTTGTATGAACAGTCAAAATTTTTACAAGTGGGTAAAACAGTTCAAAATCAGTGACTGACGAACACCGTTCTGGCCGGCCTGTTGAAATTGCAACTTCCTCACTTGAAACTCAATTTATGACATTATTCGTGGATGCATTATGTGGGAAGAAGTTCCAGGATAACGAGGATGTCAAGAAATTTGTGGGAAACTGGCTCCGCCACCAAGACAAAGAGTTCTTTGCAGCCAGTATAAAAAAGCTAGTAACCTGTTGGGACAAGTCCATAAATGTTGATGGGGATTATGTTGAAAAGTAGGAAAAAGTCTTGTTTTGTAAAAATGAACGGTTTTTTCTCCGGGTCAGTTTGTCTTTTTAATTATTGAATGGCCCTCGTATATTGTGAGTCTCGAGAGTGACAGTTTAAGGCGATAAGGCGATATTATATTGTTAAATGTTAGGATTAAGTTGCATATCTTATTGTATTATATTATTAAATGTTAGGATTAAGTTGTATACATTATTATATTATAATGTAAATTAAATGTTATGTTATGTAAAATTTATGACAAAGCCAATTGTATCGAACATACCTAACGGCTAATAAAGAATCTTATTCTTATTCTTAACTTCAGATAGGTTATCAGTCATACAGCAACGCTTATAAAAGGCCATGTCATTTGAAAAAATCTTAAAATTTAGTACAAATAAATCATGATTAGGTCTATCATATTCATTCATATACCTGTATGCATATACGGATATACATATGATTCCCATGAAAAGAACTTGCTTATATGTAGGTTCTGTTATCAGAAAGGGTAAATCTAAAAATGAGGCAAGACTGTTTGATTGTACATGTTTTGCAATTACTAATTTGTAAGTAAAACTTAGTGAAGTCTGGAGTGTTACAAATAGGGCCCGAATTCTTAGGTTTTAAACTTTGTTCCTTGCTAGCCAACTGTGATATTTTAACATAATTATCCATTTCATTGTTATGGCAGTCACATTGTCCAATCTTGGCTAAATAAGACATTAAAAACTAAATATGGCTAAAACTGTATTTAGCTAAAAACAAGTTAAAATACCTAAACTATTTTTTTTTTTTAATCTGCCTAAAGTTTACAACTTTCTCATTGTTACCAGTAAATTTGTAAGAGAAAATATAGCATTGCATTTTGTAATTTTGTCTTTTTGTATCCCTACTGTCCTGGTAAAGGAAATCAGTGAACCAAATCTCCGGTTTCTTAAGCAAATTAAATACATTCCACACCTGGCTGACCACCCGAGAAACTTTCACTCATGTTCTTAAGAAGCTTACACTTGCAGTTTTTTTCTTTTTTCAGTGAGAGCTCAATCAAGATACCAAAAGTAAAGTAAAGTCGGTTGATTAATCAAAACACTTTTTTAGTTTATGAGGTGGAGTTGGAAACGTCAGGGGTAATTCTAAAATTAATTGTGTTCCGTTAATTGTGGAAAGCTTTGTGGTTCAAAGCCATGGAAATTATATTAAAATTCTAACATATTTATTGCAGTACTAAAGTGAACCTTAAAAACAAAACTGTCTGAACATGGTAAAAAACTGAAATAAAACTATTATAATATGTTTAAAAAACTAATACAGGGTTTATAAAGACATAAAAATCCAGACCCTAGTTATAATGATTATTTATTTAAACATACCCATTAGGTTACTTAACTGTAAAAAATTCCACTAGTTAAACCATCAACTGAACCCTCTCATTTCCTGTTATATTCCACACCCAGCCCACTCCTGGAAGGGATATATCAGGGGGTCGGTTTGGTATCAATTCAAGCATAACTTCATAAGAGGATCTATGGGTTATTTGCAGATCAGAAGTCAATAACTCTTCAGTTTAAGTGTATCAAGTTGTAGGGAAATCTCAAAGAACTGATTTGAATGTACCTTACAGTTTTAATTTAATTGTGAAACATTCAATCATGCTAAAGTTTTATTACATAATTGGTGCAAAATATGTTGCACAAACTTTCTCGCAAATAGCCTATGTGTTAAAAGATAGCACAGAAAAAAGTAAATTATAGAGACAATTATTTTTTTAAAATACATTTTTATAACACTAACAGGTATCTAGAACGAAAGGCAAAAGGGCCGAGCTTTATGTACTGTGAAATACTGATGATGATGATGATGATGATGGTTATTATGATAACGTTGATTATGATGATAATGATGATAATCAATGGCGGAGGGAGATATTTTGAGTGGGTGTACACATCAGTCAATAAATTTTGTTTGTCTAAGTAAATCATGCATTTGACAAAATGTATTACCTGCCCATAACGAAAGAACTCTATTTGAGCAAAGAATGTACACAAGAAAAGCCTAAATATTTTGAAAAGCTTAATATTCCACAATAAATATCAATGAAATAGGTAGGCTACTGAGAAATCATCTGACATGACCAAGATCGCCAACTTTTCTTATAGTATGGAAACTTGTGTTTTACCAGTATATTTTCTTTTATATTTTATATCCATTGGTGATAGAATTAGGTGGTCATATTATATGACTCAAATTCCTATTAATATCAACATTATTCTACAATACTACATTATGCCACCTGCCTCCGCATGCTTAACTATATGGATAGTATTATGCATTGTTTAGGCTACCTGTAGAAAATCTATTACTCAAGAAAGTGATTTGTAGAATTAATTTTAACATAACTCACATTGTGGTTTAGGCTACAGTCAATATAACAGTGAGTTGCATTGCCAGCATAGTGGACAAACTGGTGTTTGCAGCAACGTACGATTGTTCGTAGACAACCGACAGACCGCACAACGACACGAAGCAGTAATTGCAAAACCGCAGTACCAGTAAGATTATTATTATTATTATTTTGCATGCCTTAACTGGATATAGGTCATATCACGTGTTTAGAATGTTTGCATGAACCAGTAGTCTATTGTAACAACTTATTCGTGTACATCTGTTTCTATTGTTCAGTGATGTCTTCTTTTATGATATTCAGTTTAAACACATGCCCCCCAATCCTGCCATCTGCCTATGGTAGATGACACAGCGGTTGGGTGGTAGGTCTTGTCCCTCCAGGGACAGAGTTTAGTTTTACTGTGGTAGGTTTTCATGTATCACCTACTGTAATGGAGATAATCTTAAAAAATTGAAAATGGATACAAGTAAAAGTAGAGTCAATTTATCGTAAATCAAAGTTTTTTTTTTTTTTTTTAATTTCATGAAAAGTTTCCTTAACATTTTAGTTTTAAGACTCAAATTCTGGGCAGTTCAATAAAATTTCAAAAAAGTCCTTAATTCAAAAAATGAGGTAAATACACTGAACCGTTTACCCACTGTGCTTGTCCACAGACAGACGTCATTCCAAAAACACTTTTTTTTTTCCTAGGCATCGTGAAGCATGTTTTCCCAGTGTTCTATCGATATTTTTTTTGTCATGATCACAATACTTTCTCTATACTATGTATATGCGAGAAAGTAAAAAAAGAAAATATATTGTTACTTTTTTTTTTGGGGGGGGGGGGACAAGTTTCACTTCTGAAACATGGGCCTGTCTTATACCTATGGTTCTGCATTTTTTGCATTTGCAATAAAATTCATATTTGTTTCTAGCCACAATGTGTGAAATAAAAATTACATTTCTTTTTTAAACAATAAAAATCTGTCAAACCTATTAGTGCAAAAATATCTAAGAAACAAAGTTTAGAAAAAGTTCATCTTGCTATTCTTGATGGACTAGTGGATTGTAGAATGCCTAGGAAGAAGTGATGTTGCACTGTTCATAAAATAAAATGAGACAAAAGCAGCCTGTATACCCAGAGGCATATTTAAGCCTAGGAAGCTGCTGGGGCAGTTCTGAACATGATCCCATTCCAATACAATCCCGTTTTCATGCAAAACTTTCAATCCGATATTGAAAACGTTTCTGAGAGAATCCACAGAATGCGCTAGTCCCACATTCCACAACCAATGAAACCCTTCTCGTGATACTTTGCTGAGAACTGGTCTGTGATTCTCCCACAAGAAGCACAAGGGTATCACTGAAGTAATGACCAAGTTTCAATTTTTACAGGAGTCACATATTTTCAGAACAGGACCACAAGTGTTGCAGTTATAAGTGACGACAGAGGTCATGACTCGGCACATGAATTGTTGGCAATACACAAAATTCTTCAAAATCTGCAATCACAGGCAGAAAAGATCGTTATTTCTGATGGTGCCCCTAGTCACTTGAAAAATAGTTACCAACGGTTTGAATTAGCTAAGTTGCTTGTGCCAATGGAATGGGTATACAGTGCTACTGGTCATGGAAAGGGGCCTTGAGATGGTGTAGGAGGCCTGCTGAAGCACCATGCTACAAAACATAATCTTTCCAGCCCAAGTACAACTGCAATTCAGAATGCCAAGGAGTTTACAAGAGTGGTGAAGTCATACACATCAACAGACCTCATACTGTTGCCCAATGAGAAAGCTGAATTCCGCCAGCAGAAGATAGAAGAATGGTCTAACCCTGTGAAAGGAATCCAGAAGACACATGTCTGAACTCACAGTGATGGGCAACCTATATTGCACGAACTTTAAACAGCAAAAAAGAAGAAAATTCATTTGTCCAACCAAGATCTCAGAAACGGCATGAGAATTCAGATTAACAAACTACGAAGAGGGATGTTTGTGGCTTGTGTGTATGACTGTGACTGGTGGATAGCAGATTATAGATATCAGTTGTGAGTTAAATGAAATCGTTGTGAACTTTATGCTATCACATGGACCGGCTTCTGGGTATACATTTCCACCTGCAAGACAAAAACCTCCACCAGTGCTCACTTCCAATTTGGGATATTTTAACGATTGTGGGTACCCTGCTTCCTATTGGTTCAACAATCACTCAATATCAAAGGAGGATACCGATGCAGTTGAACAAATTTTTACTTCATTGAATCGCTAATTTCAGTTCTAAGCAGAATGCACAGAAATGGTATGCTTTGGAACCTGCACATATTGTATTGTATGTTTATTGTCTTTCAACATTACTGAAATGCAATAGACATTGTCAAAGAAACCTAAAATTATGCTTTTGAATAGTTTAAAATTCTACCTTGTCCTTACTAAAATATTCTTTTAAACTATAAAAAGGATTTAAAATTAGCCAGTTATATAATTTTGTTTCATTATTTAGCTTATTGTAGAGCTTTAGTCCTATAATACTATGACTGTTTGTACTCTTGCTCAATCTACAGAAGGGAACTATTGTTAAA
Source organism: Ectobius pallidus (assembly GCA_964059195.1). Classification (NCBI taxonomy): domain Eukaryota; kingdom Metazoa; phylum Arthropoda; class Insecta; order Blattodea; family Ectobiidae; genus Ectobius; species Ectobius pallidus. Next base: position 109,115,847 of record CAXKWD010000010.1, read on the forward strand.
GATTGATTCCGTGTGTTATAATTGTGGACATCACTAAACATTGTAACTGCGGTAGCGTTTTTCTTTACATTCAGTAGGCAGATAAAAATATACAAGTTGATCACTGTCAGAATTTTTGTTTCTTCAAAAAGAGGCTTACAATGTGGTATTTTGTGTGATTTAGTGATTATTCTTAAGGCTTTCTTTTGAAGTAAAAGGATATTTTCTATATGACTACTATTTCCCCAGAGAAGTAAACCGTAACTAATTACGGATTGAAAAAATGCAAAATAGGGGATTCGTAGATACTCTAATGATATCATAGCTGATAAGCTTTTAAGTAGAAATATTATTTTAGATAATAGATCACAATATTCTTTTAGAAAAACTTAACTATTATGGTGTTAGTGGTCACCAGTTAAATTTCTGTAGTAAGCTTTAATATGATATGAAAGATGTACATGTTATGTATCTTAATAAAGAATTGAAAAAAAAAACAATGTCAAATAAGACTTTGATTTCATGAGACCAAATTTAATTTGAGAAACTTCCCCCATCAGGAGGCTGCCAATAAGGAGCCAATAAAAACATTATAATACATAACAAAGGAAAAATTCATAAAAACAAAGAAATGGACACACCCAAACACATAAAAATAGGATAACACAATACATAATATATACACTGACAAATAAATTCAACTGGTATAGAGGTGTGAGAATGGGGTAACGGAAACTGGCTTACTTTATGGCAAAATTTTCAATCGTTTATAAAACCTGTTAAACTGAAAAGTGGAAGATCCGTACTACAGAAATGTAGTATTGTTTGGTACTGATCAACAGTAAAAAAATCAAAATTTTAGGGACTGGCATTTTTTAGAAAAAAAATTGATTTATCACAAAAAATTCAGAAAGCTAAAACAAAACACCCTGTAGGTGCATTTCCAAACTTAGGATATCATTTAGAGCAGAACATCATTATCTTTCAAATAAAATAAATAAATAAAAAACAAAAAAAAACAAAAATCAACCGTTCCAGAAATAGAGCACTTTAAAGTTTTTCCAAAAATCACACTCAAGAAATGGCTTCTGAGACGCCACATTTAGTGCCCTGTATCTCGGCCCAGGAATTTTTTGGGGCAAAACAAAGAAAATGGGTTTCTTACTTTGTCCTGAATTTTAACGTATATTCAATTCATTAACATCTGAGACTATGAAGGTAAGCCCCTGCCTGAATTGACATGGATTATGCCTAATATGAACGTAATTAGAAAAGGTATATTGACATATAGCCTAATCACAAAAATTTCACATCTTCTTGCAATGTTAATTTTATTCCAGTTACAAAAACTAATAGTGATATCTATGAATCTCTATGAATCTCTGCCACACCTAGCTGGCAGACCCCTATGAGTCTGCCTGCTTATGGTATCTATAAAGCCCTGTCAGCAAAGGTTCTGGATTATGCAGCAATATGGTAACCATGTGGATACTTGACGTCAAGCTAAATTGGCTACATCATAGAGACCAATTAAACTAAACTCCGTGGCGCTACACACAACCGCTGCATCATCTACCATAGGCAGATGGCAGGATTGGGGGGGATGTGGTCAGCATGCCGACACCCACGGCCGTTAATGGTGGTTTCCATGACTGGAGATATCCATTGCCTTCCATAGCGATCGCGACGATATTATTTCCAAGGTATGAGGTATGATGACAAAAATAGACAAAGCCTTCTGCAATTGATTTGACAACTGAAATGAATAACTGAAAACTGATCCTTCGAAAGCGTGAAAAATGCACGTTTTCTTGCCGTTTTTCACTCATAACTCGCGAACGAAGGCTAAAATTAAAAATGTAGTATGACAGAAACCTTCCCGGGAATGTATCCAACAACTTCCCAAAGTTTCATGGCGATCGGATGAATGGTGTAGTAATGCATAAAGGACACACACACACACACACACACATACATTCATTTTTATATATATAGATTATTGACGAGTTAAATAAATGTTCTAACAATCTCAAAACCGTTATTAATCGTTAATGAATCCCTCATATCGTCATTAATAACAAAATTAAGACTCTAACAGTAATAGCAGAACAGCAAATGAACTCTTTTTATGCATCATTAATATAAAATCATTGTCCAAATTATGTCCTACCCATAATAGAGTTTTAAAAACATATTTTAAATATTTCAAATCAATTTTAAATAATACTTTTCATGTAGTATGGAGGAGAAGACATAGTAAATTTTACAGAATGTGCAGAACCAGTTTTTGTTCATTATTTATGATACGTAATACACAAAAATAGTTTTCATAATATGCTAGAATGTCTCACCCATAATTATGGAATGGCTGGATTGTGAAACACATTCAACATTATTTCCTGTTAAAGTACTATCTAAATACAAACTAGCATTCAAGCAAACACAAATAACATACCGATCAGACTCACATAGTCCCACTCGGGTGGGAGAAAGCTCCGCTCCTATCAACTGGTTAGTCACACCAATGGTAGCTTAATCCAGTGATTCAAGAGAGCTATGGATCCTGCTGTAACACAAAACAAAGAACACAAACATCAAATCAAAGGTTCTGCAGAAAAATTCAATACTAGAACATTTCACTGTGGGTGGCATCCGAATGAGGTAAAAACATACGGCTGTACATAAATGATTTTCTCCTTCGTGGAACACTGTTGATTCCAAATCAAATTTTACTACAATGTTAGTAAAAGAATGGATATGGTTATCAGTTACGGAAATAGGTTCAAATATTACATCTAGCTCTTAGGCTGCCTTCACACGAGGCCACTATAGTTGTGCCACCAGTCCTTTTGGTGACATGATTATTTAATTCAGCCACCAGCCCATATTCTGAACCCAGTTGAAAATACAGGTGGAAGAAGCAGCACTAACTATTTATCTGCACATGTGTTTATGTAATGACCAAAAGCGAAAAACAAGAAAATTATGTATTTATTTATTTGTACAAGAGAGATCAACAAAGGGCATAGGGTTACTTGATACTCCTCAAGTTCTCCACCAGACAAGTTCACTCCTCTGAGTTCTTCTCTTCATATCCCTATTGGAATATTCATCTGCATTCGTATCCCATAATGTAGGTCTCAACTGAACTTCACAGATAAATTTATCTACATAAAACTACCCTTCTCTGCTTCTACATTCATTTTTATCTTCAACAATACACCATACCCGTCTGACCACACCAGATGTCATGTTTCTTGTAAAAAGCTCCATTAACAACATACAAACACCTGGTGGATGCTTAAAAAATTATCTCACTTGCCACCAGGATTTCTGGCCATGCTTTCAAGGAAGCGGTCAACCCCATATTTGAAGTTATATTCTTATTAGTCCACATTAGAAAATTTCAGAAATGATTTTTACTTCATTACTAGTAAGTTATTATTATAACGTACACTGCCGGGCAAAAAAGCATAACAAACAAACAAAATACATGTTCTACATGCATAATGTTCTCATAAAATTTTAAGGCATCATTTATTGCACCTTTCTTTAGACAATATATGATATATTTATTGTACTAAGAGAAGTACAAAAGAGTCTACCGGATTCGATGCATAGAGAATATGTATATTTTTAACAAAAGGAATTAACATTAACTAGAAATGAACAGAAGTAAACAGAAATTGCCCAGTTTTATAGTGTACTGTTTGCTGCATTTGGTGGGCTTTTCGGTGTCTCAGTCATTGAGTTAGCATGTTTCCATTTCTGAGTTGTTGAGTTTGCTGCATTTGGCAGTATTTAGATACTTTCTTCAAATTTTTCATTCAGTATTCAGTTCCTAGAGGAGATGGAAATCAATACTAGACTGGCCAGCACAAAATCCTGACCTCAACCTTATCATGCATGTATGGGACATTCTTGGACGTCGACAAGTTTTACAGTGCAGGTAACACTACTTGTAGTAGGGCGCAATTCTGCAAAATGACATCTTCACCATAATTGCTAAGATGCCAAATAGGGTGCAAGCTGTTTGGAATGGTACCAAAGGGGTAGGCCTATGATGTACGACTTGTTTATTTCTGTTAATTTCCAGCTGAATGTTAATTCTTTTTGTTAAAATGAACCTAAGCATATCGTCTAAATAAAGGTACAACAAATGCTAACTCAAAATTTTATGAATATATTATGCATGTAGAACACATTTTTTGTTCGCATACTATGCATTTCTAAAAAAATTCTAAGTGTTACGCTTTTTTTGCCTGGCGGTGTATATTAAATGTGTGATTTGAGGCTTCTCCAGTGTTGTGGTTCTCTGGCTTCCAATTAGGTGAGTGGGTTTGATCCAAGATTTTAACAACTAGTTCTCCTGCCACCTTCTGGGAGAAGTGAGATAGTTCAAGAAGAGATTGTAAAAGTCTTCTCCACTTTTTCTAGATGGTGGTGGAACTAGCTTGAGAAAATTGGAAACAATTATTCCACTCATGCAGTTGAAAATCAAGAAACCATTAATTGTTGTTAAATATTCAATGTTCCATACTCCATATTTTCATCATTCCATACTGGTATTTACACCAAAAAGATTCAAGCTCTAGTAGTAAAAAATGTTGAGATCCATGCTATATGTATTGGTACTGTTTGACTCGATAAACAAAATAACTGTTTGAAATCTCTTCTCAATTTGTAATCTATGAGTAGACCTTACAGTCAAGTAAAGTAAATGTGTTTCAGGAGACCCCAAATGACAGTAAGTCACAGGATATGAAACAAGTCGAAGTTAATACAAAGAGAATTAAAATACTTTTTTTAAAACTTTGTCTTGAATTTACTGTATGGTACCCTGTGCAAATGTTTCCGATATGTTGTAAGACATCATTGAAAATCTTTACTCCGAAAAGCAGTAAAATTGGCTGCTGACATATGGAAATTGTAATGATTTGTATTATATATGTCTGAATTTGTTAAAAAAAAAAAAAAAAAAAAAAAAAAAAATTGAGGCTTTCTAACCCCAAATAATATCAATGACTGCAAATATTCACAATACAGTAGAGTCCTGCAACCTTGGCCAAATATGGATCGAAAGTGAGCAGAGTTTCTGAAATACGAGCTATCGGGAATAAGGGCACTGCTAAAATTAAAAATGTCTTTGTTGGCCTCAAATATGACAAACACCGACAAAAATTATTACAAAATAGATTATGTTCATATCGATAACTTATGCGTTAATAAATTACAACAAAATAGTTCACCTCATTTCTTGCCAAAAATTGATTGATACTCTTTTGTTTCTTGCTGAGTAATCCGAACTGCCAGGTTATCAAAGTGCTGAGTTTGTAGGAATTTATCGTACATGGTACAGTTTTACAAGTCTCTTGGCTTGCCCTACATTATGAATTCACCATCCTCAGGGCATCTTTAATTTTGATTTGTTGAGTCATTATTTGGAATTATTAAAACTGTTCTGTATCGTCATCTTAATTAAAATACAGTAAAACTTAAAACACCCAATGGAGAACCAGAAGAATGAAGCAGTAAATTGTGTTTTTTTAACATTGTAAGTTTTAATTGAAAAGTTTTTTTTTTTTGTTTGTTTTTAAATAATTTCAAATAATGACTCAACAAATCAAGATTACCCTGAGGATGGTGTATTAACACCAAAAGGCCAAGGTCAAATACAAGGCATCAAACAATTTTTCTAGGTCCAAATCCTCAGATTAACCACAAGAACCATTTCCAAATCCTGATTTTGAGACCGAGTTAATGTCTGTGGTTTGATTTCTTGCTAAGTACGCTGTTTAGAAAAACTCAAACTAGGCCTACATATTTTTAAACAAGCCACCTCATTACAGTTAACAAGCAAACATTTTAGACAATGGGATGGGTAGGCGTTGTCCTGTCTAGAACCAGCCCTAAGTAAACAAGTATGTCATTCTCACTTTTAAGTAGATACAAGTAATGTGCTACAGTGAGACAATCTTACTTGTTTACTTTTCAGGGCCAGTTCCAAAGCAGACATCTACCAATTCCACTGTCTAAAACATTTGCGCACCGACTATACTATTTATTCCATCCTTGACAGGAAATGATGCAAAAATTATTTTATCAGTAAATGACTTACTGTACTAATATTTTTCATTCAGTAAAAAAAGTAATCCAAACACAACTTCCCACTTAAAAAAAAACTTACGCATACACATTTGTGAACATGGACTACAAGTACTACTTACTTCTAATTCTTAGTTTTGGGCACCAAGCATTTTATTATATTATCGATATTTCTGCCTCGTAGCAGTTAATACCCCCATATAAAATTATATTCTCCAACCCTTTGAACCATCTTCTGCTGTATCTTTTAACCTTCCATAGTTTCTTTCCTTCTTGTTGTCATTCAGTATGTCAAATCTTCTACAAAGTTTTCTTCTTCCTCTTATTTTCCCTTTGATTATATCCAATAGAAGTTCTCTTCATCTTACGATGTATCCTAGCCAGTTAGTTTTCACTTCCGGTAGCAAGAATCTATTTTTCCAGTCAATCGGGTCCTCTTTCTGTTGAAAGCATATTTTGACATTCCTATCATTTCCATAATTTCCTTCATGCAGTGGAAATCCATTATAATCAAGTTTCCTAAATATCGAAATCGAGATTCATTCTCTTTTATCTATGAGACACCTCAACAAGCTTCTGTCATTGAGTAGCGTGGGTGACAAACAACAATGCTGTCTTACTTCTCTTATAATTGTGATCTACGTTCTGACTCCATTTTCACTACCTTTGCTTTCTGTCCCATATGGTATACAAATTCTTGATTAGTCTTCTGTCTCTCCATTTGACTCCGATGTTTTAGGGTATCCATTCACTTTTCCCAGTTTTGACTCTATCCAAAGCTTTTGCCAATCAATGAAGCATGTGCAAAGCTCTTCATGATGTCCATTACTCTTTTGGAGATGATTCTCAAGATTCCTAAAGCATCATTAGTGCCTTTTCCGTTTCTGAAGCCAAACAGATTTTCTCCTAGTGTTTCCTCCATTTTCTGTTTAATATTCTTGCTACCATCTTTGCTGTGAGAGATATAAATTCTCCACATTTCTTTGCTGGTGATTTCTCCTTGATAGCAATGTTAATCACATCAAAAAAGTCTTCAGGCCATTCTTAACTTAGCATGGTTAATAACTTTTATTATTTTATCTTTTCTCTCACTTCTTTTTGCAAATCCATGGGTATGTCGTCATCTTCTTTCTCTTCATAACTTAAGTGGCTTTTTCCATCTCAGACTTTAAAATAGTCAACACCGCTTAATATAATCATGGATAATGTTATCACTTTTATGAAGTCCCGTACGGATTAATACTGATACATTGAAAATATGCTGTTTTTTGTGATCAAAGATTCGGTTTATGTTACCACATTTTCCTTTTTGTGACTTTATTTCCAAGTACTGTACATCATTCAACATTTCATTTTTAAGGGTTTCATTTCTAACTCTAATGTATTGTGTTGTACTGGAGGTAGCAATTGTTCTCAGCTCACAGGATGACCAATTCGAGGGGGTGGCATTACCTAACTTTCTCTTTTAAGCAATAAAAGATGTTTCACCCCACAGTTAAGCTGCTGATTTTGATTTATGAAGATAACAGTGTTGGCATGCAGTGATGGATAGTGTAAAATGAAAAGACTTGAACAGAGAGGCATTAGATGTTTTGCTATGCTGTGTTCACCACATATCAGTATAGAATTCCAAAAATACTCGTTAATTGCAACTGAGTATGGAGAATTGGTTCAAAAAATAGTTGCTTACAGTCTATTACTATATTAGCCTATGAATAGTTCAATGATTTCAGTCACTTATTATTTTATGAATAAATAACCTTCATTTAATTCCTTCGGCTACTGTTATCAACTGGTTAATATTATCAGATTAGCTGCATCCCGAAGTGATCACAATAAGTGGTGTGCACTGCACAAGGATAAGTCAATAAGTATCCACACTTTTTGTTGATCCTTTCTAGGTTGGCTGTATCACTTTGTACTTGCCCATTTTGAGATGTTCACTTATCCCTGCTTGTGGAATGTTTGGCCATTATGACTCCACTGAGTGTTATACTGTTGCACATTAAACATGACTGCACTGCTCAACATTTTCACCAAAGAAGAACAGCGAGCAATGATCCATTTTTTGTTATCTGAAGATGTACCAGGAGCCGAAATCCATCCAAGACAATCTGCACAATATGGGGCAATGTTTTACCATGGCAAAGCATGTAAGAATGGATTAAAAAGTTAAAAAATGGTTGGACAAGTGTAAAGGGCAAGGAAAGAACAGGATGCCCATCCACATAAAATAGTGACGCCAACATTGAGCAAGTGTGTAACATGATTCAGAAAAACCGAAGAGTGACTGGCAAAGTGGCAAATCATATGCAAATTACCTATGGTTCTGCACGTGACATTATTCAAAATAGGTCTGGCTTCCATAAAGTCTGTGCAAGGTGGATCCGAAAACAGCTTACTGAACAGCAAAAGCACAATCGTGTGTTCATCTGCCAATGCTTACTGGACCATCATGCTAACGAAGGTGAAGCTTTTTGAAATGAATAGTCACTGGAGACAAAACATAGATCCATCACTTGGAGCCTGAGAGCAAATACCAAAGCATGGGATGGAAACACCCTGCATCTCCAGTCAAAAATAAATTCAAGAGTCAACCTTCGAAGGAAAAGTGATGCTCACACTTTTCTGGGACTGCAAAATTACTTGAGCTGAAGCCTGCAATTCGAACCAAATGTCGAGGCCTATTGTTGAAAGGAGCTGTTCTGATAATGCACATCCACATGCTGCCACCCAAGCTGCTCAAACTATTGACTTTGAGGTGTTAGAGCATACAGTCTCGATCTTGTCCCCCATCCTTTTGGCCCACTTAAAGATGCCTTGATTCACTATAAACCAAGAACTGAAGGAAGCAGTGCATACATGGCTTGCTACTCAGCCGAAAATTTTTTCTGAGGGCATCAGGAAGCTTGTGGAACGATGGATCAAGTGCATTGAGAAGCAAGGGGACTATGTTGAAAAATGAGGCAATTGAAAGTTTTGTATTGTTGTTTCAAGAAATTTAAGAAAGAGTGTGTGGATACTTATTGACTTACAATTGTAAAATTTGTCCTCTGTCATCTTCTATTTCTAATTATTAAGGTCGGTGTTCCAAATCATAATGATCCTGGATATAGGCTAATCTTCCCATATCTTCAAGACAATTGTTCCTTTTCAGTAATAAAATTCCCCTTTGCATCCTCTAAGACCTCATTTCTTTGTTTTCTCTCCAGACCATTTCCTTTGCTTTGATGTACATTAGATCATATTGTCCTCTTGTTTTGTAGTTCCATCATCTCTTTAGTAACCTCTTACAGATAACTTATAATTCTTTTGCTTTACCTGTTTCTCTTCTCAACTCATTATTGAGCCTTCTCTATTCTGCATCATTTAGGTTTTTCAATTTTCTTTAGCATTTCTTGAGTAATTAATAGTTTTCTGGCATTTTTCCCCACATCTTTTCCCAAGGCTTGTAAACTACAGAGGTAGCGTATTCCGGCGAGTTTATAGGACAGGGGGTTGCGGCGAGCAGGCGAGTGTGTGACGTCACAAGATTCCAGATCTCGCAATTTTCAGTTTTTACTCGGTCTAGAAAATCTTACACCGCGTGATTAAACTCGTAACCTTTAATTAACCCGTGGTCGGATTCCTGTGAAATTTATACAGAAATAATCTACACACATCAGCCCTACTGATGGTTAAAACAGAGCCTTAAAAAAGCGGACACAAATGTTTTTATTTCATTTTATAAACATCACCCGTTACACAAAATTCATGGAGGGAGAAGCAAATTTCACTATGCGACAATTTTTTGTATTTTTGTGTCCCGAAAAAACTTCAAGCGAGAAAGTTTTAGTGAAATAATTGAATTTTAATACAAATGAAGTTCCAGCCCCATATCTCGAATGGTTTACGAATAATTGAGTGGTAATTATTCCGGGCGCTTCAAGGTGTCAGAATGATTTGGCGCTTCAAGCACGACAGTAGAGAGCAGGGTGCCGCTGACAAAGCTTCTACTACTACTGATCTCGGCCGCAGTCTTTTAGGATAGATATTACCAGTACATACTGTTTTTAATAATACAAATGGAAGGTGCTTTAGAAAGTGCAATTAACTGAACCATTATGCCGAGCCAGATATGTGCTGTGGCAGTGTGTAACAGTAATTTTGTAGATTGTAGAAAACAGCTAAGATGTGAACTGTTCTGTTATTCAAGTTACTTAAAATGTTCTTCTGATTCTACAGCATTTGTCTTTAAAATCTTGTAAAATCTCCCAAAGGATCTAGATTTGAATAGAAATTATATAATACAGGTAGGCCTATATAACAGCTAAAGGGTGATTTGTTCTAATATTTTGTTGCCTAGAAAATATTCCTCATTCTAGAGGTTATGTTTGTATAATTTGATGAAAATTTGTTAAAGAATGTATCCTATATTTGTATAGAAATTGTACCTTATAATAAGGGTAGAAAACAACTACGGGAATTTTTATGTATCAATATTAACATGTACAGTACTAATGTTATTATTACATTGCGTAGACTATTGTAGAGTATTAATTTGTGTTAATATTGTAATCAAAGCAATACATTTATATTAATAATAATTTTCTCCGGGTTATATGGGGTAAGTTATGTAGGTAATGATTGGTGAAACATGGCCAAAAGTGTACATCTGTATACAAATTATGTGACGACAGAGATAATATAGACCTAATAAACTAAGGGATGGTTTGTGAATTGCAGGGCAGGGAAACTTTCATGAGCAGCACAACGAAAAGAGGCGCAGGATCTTTAAAATCGACGTCTCAACATAACAAAAAGGACACAAATTGCTTCGCAATGCATTCTACATAAATCACACAATATTTCAAAGGATTTTTCCATGAATTTTTCATTAAAAAGTATCATCGTCTTGCCCTAACTATAACCCGATAGCATGCTCTTAAAGCCTCGGCAATTCAATTTTAACTGTAATACGTTTTCATGTTGATAAATTATATTAAAATATGAAAAGGGCGTAACAAGATATTAAACTAATAAGGCATTTGATAAGGTAATTAGAAATAAAAGTTACTAGCACAAAGGATCAAAAATTAAAATAAATAATTCAACAAATATCTAAATAACAGTAGTGCAGATTTACAAGATTAGGAAAAAGTTTAATTCATTCTTTTCCCCCAGCGGGTCAATCTTTCAGTATGGGTACAAGTAGCCAGTTAATATCCTTTATTATTGAGTCCACGATTAAAATATTTAAGGATTTTTACGTAATTGCTAGTAGGCCTATTTTATAGAATAAAAAAGAGCTCTGTACCGTTCCGATAGCTATATCGCCTTGAGTAATTACCACTCTATTACTCGTAAACCATTCAAAATATAAACGTGGTACTTGATGTATAATAAAATTCAAATATTTCCCTAAAGCTCACATGCTTGAATCATTTTCTGGTCACAGAAATAAAAAATTTGTCGCATAGTCAAATATGCTTCTTCCTGAACATTTCACGGTCGTCACAAATCACTCAGACACTGAAGCGCATAGAATAATTACCATTTAATTACTCGTGAACCATTCGAGATATGGGGCTGGAACTTCATTTGTATTAAAATTCAATTATTTCACTAAAACTTTCTCGCTTGAAGTTTTTTCGGGACAAAAAAATACAAAAAATTGTCGCATAGTGAAATTTGCTTCTCCCTCCATGAATTTTGTGTAACGGGTGATGTTTATAAAATGAAATAAAAACATTTGTATCCGCTTTTTTAAGGCTCTGTTTTAACCATCAGTAGGGCTGATGTGTGTAGATTATTTCTGTATAAATTTCACAGGAATCCGACCACGGGTTAATTAAAGGTTACGAGTTTAATCACGCGGTGTAAGATTTTCTAGACTGAGTAAAATCTGAAAATTGCGAGATCTGGAATCTTGTGACGTCACACACTCAAGTGCTGCGATTGGTCTATCCCGGAATACGCAACCTGTATAGTTTACTGATCTTGATCTTTTCCAACACGTCTTTAATAGGCCTATATTATATTTGATGTTGATCCGGTCCACTCTTTCATATCTTAATGTACAAAATTTGTTCTCTAAATCTTCCTTTTACTCCCCTAACTTCTCCATATTCCATCTTCATTTAGTTCTCCTGGATTTATTTATTCTTTTCATTCTGGTTTCAATACACTAACGATACATGTTTTTAAAAGCTGCATTAGTTTACAAAATATATCAATAAAAGGAAATTCAATTTCTAGGTATCCCTACACAAAATACTGTGAGAGTGTGATGTGAAGTTTGTGTAAATAACACACACCCACACATACTCTATATAGGGTATATAATGTAAGCATCACAAACTCACAATGTGTACCGGTAGTACACATAGTAAATGGATGGGAAAATAGTCTACGAATAATACTGATAGGAATTTAAATTATAATAAAATTAACAACAAAGATGAAAATAGGCCAATAAATTGATTTTTGTATGATCAAAATAAACATTACTAAAGGTGCCGACTTTGCTGATGCTTTGCATTTTCAGTACCATACCCCCAAAATAATTACAGGCTATCTCTAGCACCCCAATGATACAAAGAGATTGTGGTACGAACTAAGACAGAGAGGTGCTGCAGTAAGTATAAGACAATTGCAATAAAAACAATTTGCAAGAAGACCACCCTTCTGTGGCACAAGATGTCAAGATTTTATCAGGCCTAATCCTCGAGAAAAGTGGTATGAACAGTGTGTCTATATTTATCAATTGATGATGATGTTTCTTGCTTATGATGGATCTACAAAATTACTATGGAAAGTAGACAGATTCCTACACAATGATGCCACAATCAGTCACTCATGATGACCATAAACTCTGCATGAACAGGTTGTACTAAACCTAATGACAACCACACTTTTGAACTCCAGATTGATTCTACGAGGGTAAGTCACAAAGTAAGTTACACTTCCAAGTTATGGTCATTTATGAAACCACTTACACATAGGCAACACAGCTATGACAACATGCAATGTACGTTCACTTTTCCACATAGTCCCCAAGAGACTGTAAACATTTCTCGGAACGGTCAACCAACTTTTCGATTCCGGATGCGTAGAAATCACATCCAGCGCTATGTAACCACATGGAGACAGCTGCATTCACCTCTTCGTCGCTTTGGAATCGTCGTCCACTGAGATCCTTTTTCAGCTTACTGCGCTAAGTCTGGACTGTATGGAGGATGTTCATATACCTCCCACTTGAATTGCGGCAGCAGTTCGGACGTTTGGCGGGCCGTGTGAGGTGTTGCGTTATCGTGCAACAAAATTACACCGGCGCTCAATTTTCCCTGCTGCTTTTCTTTAATTGCCTTACACAATCGGTTCGTTTGACAATACGAAGCAGAGTTGACTGTAGTGCTTTTCTGCATGAATTTCACGTACATCACATCCTCCATGTCAAAGAACACTGTCGCCATTACCTTTTCTGCTGAAGGTTGGACCTTGGCCTTCTTTCATGGTGGTGATGTGGTGTGCACCCATTCCATCGATGTTCTCTTTGTTTCGGGGGGAAGTGGTGGACCCATGTTTCATCCCATGTGATGATTCACTGCATAAACTTGTTGCCCTCATAGAATACCGTTGCAAAAATGCCAGTGATGATTGGAAACACTGTCTCTTGTGAATATTGGTGAGCAGACACGGGACCCATCTTCGACACAGTTTACGAAATCCAAGGTGCTGGTGAACAATGGGGAACACACTGTCATACAAAATGTTCAGCATGCTGGTAATTTCCTGCAGTGTTATGTGCTGATTCTCTCTCATAATCCCATCCACACAGTCAACATTTGTAACGGTACTGAACGTTGCGGGCCTGCCTTCGCGATATTCTTCCGTGAGATCCGTGCGTCCGGCGTCAAATTGCTTACACTACTTTACAATACCTGGGCGAGAAATTGCATGCTCACCATATACAGCAGTGATTTCACAATGAATGTCTGTGCAATTGAGCCGTTTAGCCCACAGAAATCTGATCGTTGCACGCACCTCCAATTTGGAGTGAACATCCAGTTGACGCGCCATTGAGCCAAGCCCGCTCTGCAAACACAACACGACGGGATACCACAACCACCTTCCTATCGGACGTGTCAGCAGATACTGTAGCTTGCTCCGCATTGACCATGGTCACAACACACAGCGTGCTCTCGCTACTAGCTAGTGTTACTTACTTTTTGATTCGCCCTTGTAGTTTCCAGAATGGCAAGGAAGGTAAGTCAATAACAGGATTCCCATGGGTTTCCCAACAAAAATCAAGATGATTTCTACTTTTCTCTATTCTGATTATGACTCACCCACTATAATAATATGATAGATTCAATAATTTTGATGTTATTGGGTGAGTGGTGTAAATCATAAGAGTTCCTCATTGAAGCTTTCAACTCTCCTTACTTTTATTTATTCATTTAAAATTTGTTTTCAAATACTTTTAGTCCATGTGCATCCCTCAAAGCAAGCAATTATGGGGTTTACTGGGTCCTTCAGTTATTTATCCAAGATTACCATTGGTTACTGATCTTTCGACCGCCGGCGTGGTCTTGTGGTTAGCGTCGCTGACTACGGATCTGCTGGCCCGGGTTCGATCCCCTGTACCTCCTCGGATTTTTCTGAGGTAGGGAGGTCTGGTAGGGGTGCACTCAGCCTCGTAATTCAAATTGAGGAGCTACTTGATAGAGAAGTAGCGGCTCCGGTCATGGAAACCACCAATAACGGTCGTGGGTGTCGGCATGCTGACCACATGCACCGCAATCCTGCCATCTGCCTATAGGTAGATGACGCAGCGGTCGGGTTGTAGGTCTTGTCCCTTCAGGGATGTCGCGCCATGGAGTTTAGCTTTTTAGTTTTACTGATCTTTCATCTCAATGGTCTTTTCTGCAATAGCTCTGTTTGCAGGGTTGCTGTGTGTTTTGTTTTCCACACGAAAGCAGGATAACCAACTATGCTTCTTGCACCTTGCTTATCAGTGCAATTGCATTTAGATAAGTAGTGCCAACTAGATTCTAGGTTAGAGTGAGATAAGTTAAGGAAGAAAATGCACAGAAGCAAGTGAAGCAGAAACTAGAGCTAAAGGTGTGGTCGATACACAGAACGAATGTTCCCGCGCTTATTATTTAACTTGTCACAATATAGTGGCAGTTAGGTTAGGAATAATGATATTAGTGTTAACATGTAGAGCTACCGTAAGTTAGTGGCACTTAGGTTAGGAACAGTTCAGTTGACCACATGACCCATCCTTCCACTCCCAGCACAAGGAAATTGTGAGTAGACAGCATCATTGTAGGTTAATTTTCTTAATGATTTTACTTCTATATTTAAAATCTTTCTACAAAATAGGTCCTTATGTATGGAATCTACAGTTATGAAGAACGCTACACAGGTAACACCAAATTTGGCCATTTTCCACGTTTCTAAAACCAAAGTATCACACCAGTTATAAAATCCCCCAATTATGCATTGCTAAATTCGACAATTCAGTGATCACCTTCTCAGTGGGACAAAGTGTACAATGTTGCCAATATAAAAAACATGACATGTTGACTGAAGTCAGCAGATGGTCGAATAGTCTACGGATTATACACAACACTCTGGTGTGTTATTTCTGGGAATAATATGATGGTAAATACAGAATGACCTTATGAAATTATTACAAATGCATTGGACTTCTTGAGTGTGACAAAGTTTACAAAAAGTGTGGAAGGTTATGTTAGGTTAGGAATAGTTATATTAGTATAGCAGCATACTGGTAGCACGAGGATCGTTATGTGCCAAATTGAATCTCTTCCTGCAATGGGAAATTCGGCCATTTTCCGTGTTTCTAAAACCAGGGACTCAGCTAAATAATCCCCCAATTATGTATTGCTAAACTCATCAAATTGGCAATTCCCATTTCAGCAAGGCTATACCAAGTGGGACAAGGTTACAATGTTGCCAATATTAAAAACATGACATGTTGACTAAATTCAGCAGATGGTTGAGTAGTCTATGGATTACAAACAAGACAACGGTGTGTTATTTCTTAGGGGATAATATGATGGTAAATACAGGATGACCTTAGGAAATTATTACAAAGGCACTGAAGTGTAATAAGTTTACAAAAAGTGTGGAAGGGTATAAAGAGCTTCTGCATTAAGGTAAATAGTGACAGCTAAATTCTAGGTCAGTGATACGTAGTGCCAGTGATAGGTTATGTTAGGTTAGGAACAGTTATATTAGCATAGCTGCAGCATAATGGTAGTGCGGGAATCGTCATGTGCCAAATTGAATCTCTTCCTGCGGTAGGAAACTTCATCCCTGCAACAACTGTTCCTCTCTTGTTTTTCACAGCTTAGAATGGCAAGGCAGAGTTAGTGGTAAAGCATACCTCACTGTTGACTGGCTGTCACATTGTCAAGCTGTTCCTTACGTATCTTATTATTAAAAGAAAATAACCAACCAACGCTTATGTTACTTTCCAAAATGAAAAATTTGTTCAAGTAGGCCTATACCGTACTGGGTTCATGATTTTTCACAATGTTTTAGGAAAGATCAACGCACACTTCTAAATGGTGGAATAGAGACAACTCAGCAATATTCTTTTTAACACCACAAACCCTTCTAAATTGATACCTTTTAAACAGTCTTGGCTGGTAAGACTTTGCATGCAGTAAATAATAAAAGTAGCCTATTCATACTACAAATTCAGAAGAGGTTTACCATGTTTACATGAATCCATTCCCATAATTTGTTTATGCTGACTGGAAATTACTAACAAAACACATAGGCCTACTGATTAATTACTCCATAAATATGGTGTTTGTTTAGTCACACAAATAGCCATACATTATAACCAAGATAGCCAACAGTACAAAATCTCAATACACCCTCAGAACTCTTCACTTAAATGGGAATGCATTGAGTTGGGATCAGATTTATATTGATTTGAAAAATACATATAATAACGCTCCAAACAACGGCAAAATCTTTCCGAATACATATCAAAGAAAGGGCAGCAGCCACTATCATTGCTATACATGACATAAATAACATCACACAGATCTCTCTCTCAACAGCGATGAAACTATTTTACGCTAAGATAATGCCTGTTCTAACATATGGGATAGAGCTAATGTGAAAAGAACTTAGTTACGGAGACCTAAACACCATAGAGAAGGTGAAAGCAAGATTCCTAAAAGCAGCATTGGGGATTTCAAAATTCGCTCTGTCGAGATTGGCGTATGAATTGGCACGCGATACATTCCTAATAGAAGACCTACACATCAGATTCCTGCTTCCTTCTACGCCACAAGAATGCCAACTAAAAGAGAACAGGCAGCAGAAAAGAAGAGAAATTTGGCAAGAGTTTTACTCAACTGAAGCAATGGTGAACCGAAACTGGATAGGTCCAAACAATAAATTCCGCAGTGCCATAACAAGACTGGCAATACATGGTTTTCACCATAAGCTCTGCAGAAGAACAGAGTATCATGATCCTACAGAAGACTGTGTGTGTAAACTATGTGACAATAAGTGCACAAGATACCATTTTTCTGTATGTCCAAACAGAGTGAAGTCATTGATGGACTACAGCAAAGACTTCATTTAAATGCACATTTGTGCGAGTTTTCTTATAAAAATACATATAAAGATGGTATTTGCAAGTGAATTTGTTTAAACTAAACATTAAGTATTTAATAGTGTTAGAATACTGTCATAAGAACACACAACATTATATCAGCAAAGCTTTGATAACTGGTGAGAAACAGCGAATTGACAGTTCTAATCCATAACATGTTAAGTTTAATTGTAAACTTTGTTCAAATCTGACAGCATTACACCTCAAGAAGAATAACCGAAACCACTGGTGTACCTCAGGACAAGGCAAGAGGTAGAAATATAGCCTACATCTATGGCTACAGGCTATAGGGTCGCACACAACATAGTAGAGCTACAGAAAGGAATCAATGCACTTGAAAAGTGGGCAGATAAAAACAAACTGCAGGTAGATGTGGAGAAGAAAGCAAAGATGACTTTCCATAATGGTGGAAAGGAATCAGAGGAAGATAAAATTTGCTCAAAGAACAACACACTTAAGTCTGTAAACTTCTTCAGTCTGATTCTGCAAACAATAATAATAATAATAATAATAATAATAATAATAATAATAATAATAATAAGGTTTTATTTTAATAACAATGGCTAAGTTCTTAAGGAAATATGTAAAATCAAGAGCAGCAGCAGATCAGAACGTTACCTAGACTGTCTCTTGAAACTGCCATGGCTCTATCTGAAGCAAAAATAGTCATTATCCTTACCTATGAATAAAAGTCATATGGGAAAAATTAAGGATAAGTTATCTTCAAACTTAGGCACACCCAATCAAGACTTCTTTATGAGCTAGCCAAGGAGACCTTCCTGATGGGGGACTTATGGCTGAAGTTTACCCATCCACAATCACTTGCGACGAGGCTGGGTAAAGAAAGGGAAGAAAAGAGACCTACATCTGGCCGGATTTCTATACGCTACAACTGAAGTCATAATGCATAGAACCAAGAGCTTCGACAATGTAAATTTGCAGGCAGTGGACAGATATCATTGAAGCTGTGCAATAACAAGTCCTTCCACCAGCCTGATTCCAGTTGCTTTTGTGAACTTTTTGATAAAACTTGCGATCGCTATCATGTCACAAAATGTGAAATACAAACAGTTTCTTCAATAGTTCAATTTTGTAAAAAATTGTGACCATTGGAAAGAGACTACCTAAATAGGCTACTCCCTGCTTATTTTGAGCACATTTCTTATTATATTAAAATAGCCCATTATAATAAACACAATTTAAAATACAACTTACAGGCTATGAAGATCAGCACCATGGTGTAACACCTGAACAGTGAACTCACACGCAAATAAATAGATCTGCAGAAAAATCTTGAATAACTCCCCTCAAATACACTATAGGCCTATATGCCTTCCACTACAGCTAAATATTATTCAAATGAAATAGCAGCATGTTTATGTTGAAACTATGTTCAAATTCATACAGGAAATGTAAAACTATGTACTACCAGTGGTACTAGTACCACACTAAAACTATTTCTTGTACCTCATAATGGCATGTTACATCCACAACATGGTTGAATAAGTTGTTATTTGAATAACATATTTATGTTCTTATAAGCTTTCCCAATTACCAAAATATGAATTACTACCAAACTAGGCCTTGGCCCTACTAGTCTATTGGTAATGTAGATTGTACAAATTTCTTTAAATTATTTTTAAAAAATGCTAAGATTCAGATGTATTCCGATACAACTGTTTGATGTCGGCTGATTCAAAGGGTAACTAAGAGAAATGCTTAAAATTTCACTTGCGAAATCTAGGCATATAGGTAATTAATATGGATTTCAATCACATTAGATTATATCACTACCCTATGAAGTCTAATTCTTCTCAGTTGGTGGTAGGCCTACTGACGATACAACAGGTTTGATATAAGCAGACCAAACATGTAATACGTGAAGATGAACGTTGTAGTTGTAAAAAACAGTTTACCGGTATTTAGATCTAACACAATGCTTCCAAAAACGGTTAATTCATTATCTTGCTTACATTGCTTGGGTCACTTTCTGGAACACACTGAATTAAACCTTGTGCAAAGCTGTTCGCCTGAGTATGGCTTGTAAAATGCCAGTCACTGATTTCCTTGGCTTTACTATTCACGCTTTTGGCTGCCAATGAAAATCAGATCTTAGTATAGTTTATGAAACAGGATACCTATTTTTTAAGCATTCTACGCCTTAAAATATAGGTCAACAGGAACAAACTTTTTTCCTCTTTCCAGTGTTGTAATTTATAGGGTTTCTGTCTTCAGAAAGGGGTGTTGGGATTCTGCAAGTGAAACAGATTATCAGACAATCTCATTTTAGTGCAGGTTTTATGCTTTGCAGAAGTAACCGCAACAATGTGTTCTCGAGACTTCCCCCCCCCCCCCAGAAAAGATGCATATCAAATAATTACCGTATTAGAGAATTTAGAACAGTGCAATTTTAATCCCAGATGATTTTCCCTGTGATACCGTGATTTCACTTGATATCAGCACTGATGAAGACAACATGATCAAAAAAGACGCAAAAGGCGAAACAGCAGAAAATTAATAATCGGCAGAAAACAAGAAACAAATGATGAGATGAGAGCAGCAGAACGTAAAGCGTGGCTATACGTAGGCAGAGTACATGAAACAGCAACGGTAGAAACTATCACAAGCTTCCTCCAAAGAAGCGGAATAACAGGAGAAATCGAATGTGAACAACTCCAGACAAAATGGAAAAACAAGGCCTTCAAGATAGGAATACCTTTCGATCACTACGACAAGACTCAAATGAAGAATTCTGGCCACACGGCCTGATAATCAGACGGTACAATTTTCGGAGGACAAGAGGAGAACCTCAAGCAGTCGACCTCAGAAACTTTTAATCGTACCAGTAAGAGATACATGGACGCAAGCCTGAAACTACTGCTATGGAATATAGAAGGCCTAAAAAACGCAATTACAATGACACCAGGAAATACGTTTGAACCATTCGACGCCATCATTTTAACAGAAACATTCCTTGTAACAGATTGGAGCATCAATGATTTTTACTGCATCCATTCTCTGGCAGAGCAGGGTCCACTCGGCAGACCAAAAGGAGGCATCACATGCATGATCAAAGCAAAACTCTCACCTTTCGAGATCCTTCACAAATCGAAGAACATGATACTAATAAAGACAAGAGGAGGCACTTTTGCGTGCGCTTACTTCCAACCAGATTATACTGCAGAAACAATTATTGATGAATTGAGCGTGTGCTTAAATAAGACCTCAAATGACAGCATGGTTGTTTTAGCAGGGGACTTCAATTGTCGGATAGACATACCAAACCAAAAATCAACGTTTGTTATTGAATACCTGGAGAGCGAAGGACTCACTCTAATAAATGACAGAGATATGAAGACATACATAAGCCACAATGGATCCAGCTCCATCGATCTAGCCTTCACAAATATGAAAAATATAAGCTCAACCTCACAACGAGCAATAAAAGAAGTCGCTAGGAAACACTTACCAATCGAAAAATCATTCAGTCTTAAAAAGAGCCAATCCCAGCCAGCTCCTGCGGCTCCAAGACCGTCGAGGAAAATCAGCAGGGAACTAATAGATGAAGAACACAAGAGGGCCATAGTAACATATCTCAATGCTGGAAACATAAATGAGGCCGCGACCTCACTGGAACTACTAGTGAAAAACGCAACAATCACACCTAATCCCTCACACAGAAGATCCAAGCCATGGTTCAATGCAACATGCTACGGAGCGCGGAAAACAACTTTATTAGCGCTACACAGAGCGCAAAGTTCGCCAACAGATCAAAACCAACAGAGGTATGCCATGCAAAGAAAAGCTTACAGGAACTTATAAGCAATGCCAAAATGGGTTATCAGGAAAAAGAGGAAAGGAAACTAATCGAAGATGCCGAACGGGGCCCATTCAAAGCCCTACAACAGACAAAACCACAATTTTCCAGACATATCCCGATGAACGTATAGGAAAAACATCTAACCTCAATACTGCAGTCAAGAGATACGTGCCGAAAAAAGGACTCTGGCGACTCACAGTCTGCACTAGAAAAACACATGTTCACAGTGGAAGAGGTGATATCCGCAATAAAAAGTTGCAAAAACAAGAAGGCATGTGGCCCTGACGAAATCTACAACGAACATATCAAGGACCTGAGCCAAGATCTCGGGCAAATAATAACAGATCTGCTCAACAAGTGTCTTTGCCAGGGAACAATCCCAAACAACTGGAAGAAGTCCACAATAAAAATGTTGTATAAAGGGAAAGGTGATGCAGAAGATCCCAACGACTACAGGGGAATTGCTCTCGAATGCTCTCTCCTCAAGATACTAACACGGCTAGTAACAAAAAGTCTGGCACAGCTACTAGACGCTCATCTACCTGAAGAACAATTTGGCTTTCGGAGAGGGAGAAACACCACCCAAGCCATCCATTGTCTTCAAAAAGACATTGAAGAAGCATTGGCAAAGCCAAAAGGGAAGCTACACGCCATTTTCGTGGACTTCTCGAAAGCTTTCGATACAATCAGTAGAGAGAATATCGTAATAAAATTACAAAATATGATAGGGCACCAAAAATTACCTATGCGGCCTTATAAAGAACATACTGTGTGAGAACTACCTTCAGATAGATGACGGGATCGCTCAATCAAGCCCAATAAGACAGACAGTAGGAATCCTACAGGGTGACCCCTTAAGCCCCCTATTATATATAGTGGCCACAGCGGACGTCACAGAGACACTACACTCAAATAAGGTCAAGATGTACATTTACGCGGATGACATTGTGATGGTCTCGTGCTCAGCTGAAGATTTGCAAGCCTCCCTTGACAAACTAGCAGACTGGGCAGAAAGCAATGAAATACGCATCAACGAAGGAAAGACAGTGTCCATAACCTTCAGACGAGGCGGGAAGCAAACAATCTTCCTCTACAGATCAAAACCTCTGACTGCAGTGACGCATGTGAAATACTTAGGAGTAACCTTGCAAACAAAAGGGGACAAATTCTCTTTGCACGTGAAAGACAGAACCAACGCAGCTATACCAACATCTGGCCATACCTCACAAAAGAACTACTGTCCAATCTTGAGAAAATCAAAGCCTCCTTCCTAAAGAAAGTCTTATGTGTGTCGAAGTTCACGCCCTCCCGTCTGGTATATGCCCTCACAAGAGAACAATTTTACATAGAAGAGATAAGAATGAAATTTCTACTACCGGCCACACCCAACTACACGGCAACTCTGAAAGAACTCGCAGCCAAAAGAGAAGAAATCTGGGATGAATTCTTTGCCACTGATGCCATGATACTACAAGACTGGAAAAAACCGAACTACGACCTCCAACATGTGATGACCAGGTTCGCGGTGCACGGCTTCCATCATCTGATTTGCCTTAAAGTAGGGCACCACTTACCAGGACAAGACTGCGAGTGCAAGCGATGTGGTGAACCGTGTGACAGATACCATGTAATGTATTGCAAGGAAAGGCACGAATCATTGACAAAGTTCTGCACCGCAGAAAACTGAATCGAAAAAAGAAACCAATGCACATTGTACGCATTTCTCTATTCATTCAAATCAATTTATAGTGCGGTGAAGCATGCGATAGGTACCATGCACTAAACTGCAAGAGGCGAAGTGAATCTCTAACTGCATTCTGCTGCGAAGACTGATTTACTCACAATGCACATTGTGCGCAATACTAGGCCTAATTTATTATTAAATCAATTTATAGCGATAAATCTAACAGAAACAAAAAATACTAAATCTAAATTACATCCTATCTTCCTCTCTGTTAAGTAAGTAGAAGAACTGTTCCACAGGGCAACTGTCATTTACAAATATTTTCAAATGTGCAATTATTTTAAAAAAGCTCTGGCATTCTAGGTACAGCGGTATAATCAGTAGCCTACAAAGGCTGACAGTGAGGGTGTTCTATATCCTTGAGTCCCTCCCAACACAGGATCTACAGAACGAGATATCTACATCCACATCTACAAACCAATTGTATCGCCACCTGGCAGCAAGAGGGTTAATTAGTTTACATCAGTCACATATAGGCCTATATGTGCCTACAGTAAAACTTAATCTTCAAATTCACAAGAGACTGTTATAAAATTTATTATCCAACTGAACTTGAGAGCCATCAGTAACATAATTTTAAAGTTAACAATGAAGTACATGAAGTACAGTGACGGCATTCTGCGCGTTTAATAGAAATAAATGAAAATATGTTTATTCAACTTTTAGTTTAAATGGTCATTAATTGTCAGCAAAAGGCATCTTCTTTGGCATATGAAGGCCAAAACAACTCCCGGCGATATACCTTTGAAATAAACAAGGAAATATATATGTATTGAAGAAATGGAAGGCATTTAAACTTGAAATTATCACAACTAAACGACAATCCATGATCAACATTATTCAATCCGGTTTCTGATGTCAAATGACTTATTTTTCCATTAGCAGAGTAAAGAAGCAACTTAGAATTAACCCATACAGGTCTTATCGTTACCATTTTAAATAAAAATAACATCGTAGCAACAATTACAAGAAGTAAACAAAACGATTCTGTAAATGCCAGTCAATTCCTTAACCTCCCTACGGCTGTGGATGAAACGATGCCCGAGTACAAATGAAACGGCTATATTTATTAAATATACCACTTTAGCACGTAAATCACGTACCATTCACTATAATATAGAGTAACGTGTATAATAAAAGCACTCAGGGTTCTTTATTGCCGACTGCTTTGATAAAATTGCTTAAAGCTTGCAAACAAGCGTTCAAGGGGAATCCGACCTCCATTTTGTGACATGGGGGAGTGGAAATCATCCGCTTCTGCAGCATGCTCCGAAACTTCCGTCAAAAAATGTCCAACATTCTTCTTTAACACTTTTTATTGCAATAAAATGCACTTAAAAATAACGCACAACAAATTACATTCCTCGAAGTCTTTCACAGTCACCAACAGGCACAAGTTTCACGACTAATTTATTCATCCTAGATTCGAAAACCGATCCCATGAAGATGGAAAATCTTTCCTTACCCCAATTTCAGACTACCATATACGGCTTTAAAAAAAGCAATACGTACCTTGCGACAGTTTGAATAAAAGTAAAATACATCCATTGCGTTGAATTCTTTCACAACTTATCACATCTTACCTAAATACGAAGATAAAGCGGGCATAATTTGGACGAAGTCATAAACGCCATGGAACAATAACAAGAGCCGCCATTTGCAATGCTCGGAACTGACATGCGCAAATCAATCAGCGGAATTCTGGGTACCATTCCCGCCACACGACAGGTTGAAATAAGCAAATAAAGATTTTCTATTGGTGGAAACCACGTCGTCTAAAACTTCATTGGATAACATATAAACAAAAAGAAATCAAGAGAACTGTAATTATTTCCTGTCTTAAATTATATAAAACAAAATATTATGGGTGTACTGTACTGTTTCAACTTCTTTATACACATTTGAAGATGTGAGTTTTAACTTTAAAACGATTCCATGGCGTAACAAAATTCTTCTTCTATCTTAAAAATAAATCATACCTTGTCAGTTGTCAGCCAGTAGATTCTTTAGGATCTAGATCGGGGATATAGATTAAAATATAGGGAAAGGTTTTTGTATTAATTTATTTAATATCATTCAATTGTTTTTTTTAGCATTACAATTACATAAAACAGCTGGCTCCGCACAGGCATATCAGCTCCACGGCAGTGACCACTGTTGTGACGTCATAAGTCCCCACAAGGCCTTGGACACAGCAAAAAAAAAATCCCCCTATGGGGTTGAAAGACCACCTACAGAATCAAACAATTATTTTACACAGGCATAAGATGGTGTGGAATGTCATACGTTTAAATGTATTTCACACCTCGTGATGTGGTATGGAAATGGAGGTATTTAAAATACTGCAAAAACATATAACTGTAATTTTATATTTATTTACGAATGTTTACACTGCCTACAAGGTTTGCCATGGTACTTCAATCTGAAAGAAAAAAACAATTTGTATTTTTTTTCTATTTTGTTATTTCAGAAATATCCCTTCATATACTGTCCACAGCACTTCTGGTTCACTTCACTTTTCAGTTATTCTTACACCTACCTAAATACATCTAAAGAGCATATCGTCCTACTTAACAGCTGTTAAACACTCCAGCTTTCCTCATCCTTTCGAAGTCCTTATCTGGATCATAATGCCTGCAACAACAAAAAATAAAGCAGTGTTATAACAATTCAATTATTTTCAATTATAAAGGCCTAGAAGCCTGTCTGAAGCATTAATTAATTTTAAAAATCAACATTGGTACTGGTAACGGGTGAATATACAAAAGAATTTGGAAAGTACTTTGGTTATAGAATTTTAATCTCAGTTAAATTTATTCATACGTTAATATGAGTGACTGCAATTGCTTGGTATTTATTAAAACGGGTAGCAAAAGTCATAGAAGCGAGAATGTGATGTAGCAGTAACATTCGGCTAAATGGCATTATATATATGACATGGCTTATTATTGTTGCAATTCTTAAAAACCTAATTTTGGACTCTCTATAGGCCTACACATGCTTGTTATCATTCTTATCATTGCAAAGCAAACTATTCAATTTTCCTTACTTGTGGAAATCAGCATACACCCTCTTTCGTCTATCAACCCACAGAAACTTGAATGCCACAGTGGTAACAGCACTGACTGCAAGTGCAATTGGTATATGAAACTTCGTAGAAGCCAGCAGCAATCCTCTCATAGCAGGCTTGGGTAACCTTTTTTGTACTGCCGTATCAGCCATCTGAAAAAGAAAATGAAACGTAATATATAACATAATAATACTGTTCATAACATATATTCACACAGCTCAATAAAACTGCGGTGTCAAGCAGCACAATCATAAGTGAATATAACATAATATCCGGGTTACAAACTTTCATGGGCCATCCTACTCTGCAAAGCAGAACCCAATCACCTTACAGCTGGTAACCGTATATAGTATGACTTTTAATCGATTTTATTAACAGAATAATTTTACGTAAGTTGACTTTCCTAACGATACGATTACACTATCCATTAAGACAATATTATAAATACTTAAAATTACCTTAATTTACACGCCCTAAAACTGGTGAGATGGCGTATCAGATATTTAACGGTGAAGGTTGCAGAAATACGAATCGACGTAAAATGGAGCGGTCAGCGCAGACAGACTGTGGCTGTGTCTCAAATTCGAGTGCGGAAGTGCGCACTCGCGCACTTGCACTGCCCTCACGCACTTGCACTGCCCTCACGCACTCGATGCGAAATGGGACGGTCTACACTCGATGTGCACTCGATCACCGGAAGCGCTTATGGGTACCGGAAAAGGTCTGGTGTTTATGCCTGCCTTCCCCTAGGGAGCACTGAAATCGCTTTGCTTCGCGTTTTAGTTGTTGTTTGTTTATCGGCTTTGGTTCAAAGGTTCAAAGCAGTGGCGGGAGCAAGTATGGAAGCCGTTCCATAACATCAAATAGCAAGTAAGAGAAATAATTTTTTTTTGCCAGATTAAACTAGAACATGACCATTTTATATCGTTTTTTAACCATTTATTTATGTATTTATTTTTGAAGGTATATGAGCATAAGAACAAACACAATAAACTTGTAGAATTTCAAAATATTAGAACAATACCTATATTTTCATGACTCCTCTTGCTCAAATGTGTCCCAATTGAGTCCTTTACCACTTTCTTATATCTATTTTTTTTTACTAGCTTAATTTCATCAGGTAGCTGATTATATAAATTGATACACTGCCATATATTCTTTGATCCGTGACGTATAAGTTGAGGTTTTGTGTACATCCAAAGGGCGTCTTCAGTTGTCCATATTCTTTTGAAACAGCGATGAGTGCGAAATTTTACAAAACAACTTCCCTTAGCTGTAATTAGCTTATGTAATGATTGATAAATTTCATGTCCGTTTGTTGAATACTAAGATTTTTTTACTCAGGTCTAAGACCTTATGAATTCATTGAGTATTTTAGATTAATGTTCAATTTTGTAGGGTACTAGGTACAATTTTTCCATGTCTGCAGGATAAAGCTGCAACAAATTGTGCTTTGACATTGAAGCAGTAACAAACTACAAATAGCTCTGCATTGGTGCAATTGATGACAAATATGGGGTTTCTAAAGCCTCTATAAGCTGTGCTGTTCAAAATGTTGACAATAAATTAGTAGACACAGCCAATTTTTTTCTGATATGTTTTTCAAAATGTTTATTACATATGGATCCTTTTTATAGAACAGGGCAACCATAAATCGGTAATCAGAATTGTGGAGTTCCCATGCAAGAACGCACCATAACCTTCTGGGCATTGAAAATTTAATTTTCTCATTTGATGTAGAATAACAAGTCGTGTTGTGGGGAGAGCATATTCAATTCTCTCGGCCTAAGTTTGTGCCAACAATGGGTAGCGAGAATGCTATATCATAAGTCTGTTCTATCCACCATCTCTGTAGGCTTTGTATTAGTTAAGAATAGGGGAAAAATCCCGAAGGAAACAGAAGCAGTAATAAAAAGTCAGCAAGGCATTTGCATTCCGAGGACAGACGTGTTGAATAACAAGAAAACATTTAGTAATCTGATTTGTCTTCATAATATTGCCATTATGCATCATCACTACTGTAGGCCTATTATTTAACGTAATTTATTTTTTGGCTCCTGTAGAATTTTGGTTTTTGACTATAATAAAGTTTGCAACGATCTTCATTTACTGTGCACATATGACTAAAATGTTCCATCCTATTTAGTCTCTTTTTACATGCAATAAAAAAAATTAATGTGCATGCTGTATTCTTTGATTTTAAAAACATGAGAAACGGCCATATTTGAGGTTAGGTCACAAAACTTGCACTTGTTCTTCCCACATGTAACGCTATTGATAGCATTGTATTATGCATTCAAAATAAGTTGAACGACCATGTCCAGACAATCAGTGTGTTGGGAGAAACCTACGGGCCACATAACCCACACCACAAACATGGAGCAAACTTAATTCGGTGTCGAAGAATTATAATACATAGTCTGCAGTCATAAGAAATATATCCCCCAATCCGAAATAAAGCACTGGATATAACAGGAAATCAAGTGTTGGTACTTAAATTAAACAGATGAATTAACTTTAATTTCACAAATTTATATCAAACTATAATCACATAAAGTTACATAGATTACAATTTGTCTGAAAAATGTTGAATCCTGTCTTTAAATTTATTGTTCACTTTCTGCACCAGCGGCAAGTCTCTCCTACTAGGTATGGGTCCTCTGCATCTAGCTGCCTCTTTCTAAAATACTGCGGTGCTATCGAAGGCAGGGCTAAATATGTTGTGGGATTGGGAAGTTATGCATCATAAAACCATCCCATAGGATTTCCAATGCCCGCCATACATACTCCAGTAGCATGGGCAATATTCTCCTCGTATCTTCTTGCAAGATTCTCCCATCTGAAAAAGAATAAAACAGTTATCATTATTACAACTTGGCGAAAGAGTAAAACAGAGCGCGCACATGTCCCTGACAGAGAAATAAACTACATGAAAGTACACAAAGTAGGCCCTACTAATTGTCTTCCAAGGTCTTCAAATATCTTAAAACGTCAGATGACATAAAGCAAATAATGTCTCTTGAACCAATCAATAGTATGCCAAAAATAGGATTTTCCCAAAACGTGAGCTTAAAGCACTGTCATCTAGAGGAAAAGTGTAATACATGGGCCTACTCTTATGCTTACCGTTCTTCCTGTGAACGTTGCTTCAAGGAACATTGAGTTTTAACATATCCTCATCCTTCCCTGAAAATATAAATATCATATGGTTAGTAATCTATCATGATGGGTAAAGAAAGCTCAATTATAATATTAAAAAAGATTTAAGACTGCAAAAATGATGTGCTACTGAGCATAGACGGGTAACATTATTGTTGCACATAGCCTATACAGTACCCTTACTCATTGGAAACTGTTACGTTAAACTCGTGCATAAAAAAGGTTATGTCATCTATCATGTTAATTAATTGTAAGCGTTTTGGTATGTAATTCTGTGTGTAAAGATAAAAAGCACAATCATTAAGCATTATAAGTAGCCTACAATCATAAAATTTAATAGCCAATCAAGCGAGGCAAGTTGCAGTCTACTAGCATACTTGATACCAAAAAAGGATTATGTAAGACTAATCTACCACGTTAATTAATTGTAAGCGTTTTAAATACAATTCTGTGCTACAAGGTAAAAACGAAAACACACAAGCAATGAGCATCGAAACAACAAACAAACAAATAAGCAAAGGTGCAGTATGTAGTCTACAAACTGGCGTTCGTCAACTCATGCATGAAAAAGGATATGTAATCGACCATGTTAATTAATTGTAAACGTTTTCAAGGACATAATTCTGTGTGTAAAGGTAAAAAATCCAGGCAATGTGCATTATAAACATAAACATAACACTGCACCATAGGTTATGGTGTGAACAAATGTCGTCACTTTTGTCTATATTGTATAAGTTATTATTGTGATATATTATTGGACGAGCTACAAAGTTATAAAATACACATACACTTATGAAAGTAATAGAATTTTTACGTAATACTTACAATGAAAAAAGTTTTCCAGCAAATACGGTCTTCAGTGTCAAACCAATATGGCTACCATCAAGTGCGCATCGAGTGCACATCGAGCGTGGTCCGGACTACACTCGCTTCATCCGCACTCGCACCCACACCCGCCCTCGATTAAAATGTCCATTTGGAACAGCACTCGCTGACGTCACGTCCGGGATCGAGGGGAGTGCGAGTGCACGAGGGCACATTTTTAACCATTTGAGACACAGCCGTGAGGAGAAAGATCAAAGACGCTAATGGGAAAGATACACAGACTACAGGAACGAGGAAGTCAGCACGTCGGTATTTGTTTTCCTGAACGCATTCTCTGACGTATTCAAGCGCCATTTTAAACTCTCATTGTTGCAGTATTCCTTCTCTGGTTATTTGAGGATTAGTATTCCAGGCTATTAAAAATAATTTAATCGTAAGTAATCAATCTTTATATACCTTATGGGCGATTAGTATTCCAGGGTATTAAAAATAATATAATCATACATAATCAATCTTTAAATACCTTCTGAGCATTCCATTACTGTAATATTTTGTAATTTTCTTATGCGGAAATATTGGATGCTGAAGGAGGAAGCAGAGGATAGACAGTTTTGGAAAACAAAATTCGCGTACCAAGTTTGAAAACCTGCCGGAAGGCAGAATACTTACTACTACTACTTATGCAGTTATTATATTGGTACAATATACTCTGTTTCATACCTTTTTTTTTATACTCATACTAATTCTGCCTAGTAAACAATTTTTTTGCATCTTATACATATTCTACTTTCTATTTTTCTTTTCAAGACTCCAATTAATTTCTTACCTCTTGTATTCATATATATATATAAAACTTCTATCTGAAATCATATTCCTTTCTTAGCACTTAGCATTAGTTACTTAAAACATGGAAAAAGTCAAAGCCCGCTTCCTGAAGGCCGCCCTCGGAGTCTCAAAGGTTAGTATATGAACTTGCACGTGAACCTTTCCTAATCGAAGACCTGAGATGGAAAAGTGACCTGCCTTCAACAAGAAATTGGAGGAAGCTGTTAGAGGACAGAGAGAGGAAAAGACGGGAGATACGGAACGACTTTTACTCTACAGAGGCAATGACAAATAGGTCATGGACGGATACAAACCAGGAATTACGTCACTTCGTAAATTCTATGGCAGTGCATGGCTACCATCACAAGGTGTGCAAGGCTAAATATTACCATGACCCAGACCCGAACTGTCTATGTAAACTCTGTGACAAATTATGTGATCGTTATCATGTGTTACGTTGTGAAATGCGAGTGAATTCGATAATCGACTATTGCACAAACTGTCACCAATAACTTTTGCACGATTTGTGCGCTTTCCTTTCTTATTAAAACAGTAATGTATACAAACTGAGAAAAAGTATAAAAAAAAACACCTTGACATAACCTTCAGCGTGTTACATGGCTCTCACTGACCCATTGGCTGAGAATGTCAAAAACCCTCGAGAGCATAGTTTACATGCTTTCACTTGGCTTACTGCTACTTTAAGACACTTCAATATTGCAATTTTTAAGAATACACTCACTTTCATGTGTGATGGTAAATTATTGCTAACGTATGCTATTGACTCGTTGTTGACTATCTCTTTTCCTCTTCCAAAGTATAAATAATAATAATAATACTATTGTTATTGTTATTAATAGCAGATACTGATGCAAAACTCTTGTCTAATTTACTTTCTTCAATACATTTTTGTCTTCTTCTCATCTTTCATTCCCAGTATTTAAGTTATTTTCCTGCAATCAGTCAAACACAGGAATGATTAACACCTGGTACAAACTGGCATCTTTTTTACCACGTCACAAAAGGTTTATGTGGAACTTTCAATTTAATTTTTTTTAAACAAGTACTCTTAAACCAATATTCTGGCCCCTGCTAGAAAAAAATATACCTAAAACTGTAGAAAGCTTAGGCTTAGAACACCTAAATAACATGTGTAACAAAAATGTTAGATACCAAATCGCACGTTATTAAATTTGTAAGAATAGTAAACGCAAATCCAAGGAAGGATTGGGGATTGAATCCCAGCCTTCAGATCCAAGTTCAGTCACAATAATTCCTGTAACAATCATAATGCAAAAGTATTTTTCTTAAAATCATGCGGTATGTAGCTGATTATCTCATTAATTATACCTTATTCTAAAAACAATTTGAAGCTATATGGTACAAGAGCTTTGAGAACTTTATTAATTTGAAGATAAACTTATTATTTATTGCTACTATAATATCTACATGTTATGATGATATTTACTCAAAACTCTTTGATTAAGAAATGTTTGATGAGCATATGCCTACATTTTATCACCAACAATTAATGTTTTGCAATAACTTCCTGAAAGTCATTATAGATTTACAGTAAAAAGGATTATTTTTTTTAATTTCAGTAAAGTGAAAATAGAAGAACAAAGATGTCTTGTGAAAGAGGACTAGGAGCCCTCCAGAAACTACCTAAGCCAAACCTTAGAGGACACTGTGTACAAAGTTTCCATCGTAATATTCTGATTTCTATGGCTTTGGGTGGAACTGCTGCCTTTCTTTTCCATATGCTCTACTTCAAACCAAGGCGCCGCCGTGAAGAAGAATTCCGCAAGTAAGCCAGAGTACTATACACTCTTTCCCTCTTATAGGCTGTACTAAGATCATTAGATAAACTTAGAGATACCTGTCGAGCAATTTCTACATCTGGAAGATAGCCTCAATATTTAATTTAATATTTAATACGTTTGAGGAAGCATGTTTCAAACCATATTAAGTGCACCTATGGAAGAAAATGAGTTTTATATGATTTCAAACAGTTCCGACTTCCGAGTATGCTTTATCATCCTGTGAAGCCTGTTTTCGTCTAATTTAATTAAATTCCCTTCAAAATAATGCATAAACTAAGTGTTCTTACATCCCTTAGTTTACATTTAAACAGTTTTTCTTCTCTCCTGAAAAATTTATAAAAGTGGATTTAATACGGTTTGAAACGTACCTCCTCATTTCTATTGTTCTGTGCTGTCTTCTTGATTGATATTCAGTTTAAATGATTATACTGGGTGACATAGGGGGGAAGTTGATGTCCATAAATAATAGAATGGTTTAAGATAGAAATAGGAAGAAAGACAGTATTTTATGGTATGTTGCTGAATTAGTAATGGAAAATCCAATTTGAACTTTGTAAGAAATAAGGATTGAAGGACAATAAAATGTTTCTGAGGCTTCCAGAAGCTAGTAGAATGGTGGAACAAACACACTGAAAAGCACATGGACTATGTTGAAAAATACAAGTAATACAGTAATTGTAAAGCCTCTGCTACTGTTTAACTCTTAAATGGAAATATGGATAAAATGTACTTAGCCTAAAAATATTAGTGTCTCAGACTGTCATTCAGATATTACAATATTCAGTGGGTTAAACTTTGGAAATAAATGGCTCATATATGATGCACACTTCAAACTAATTTTTCACTTGCTTCCAGGAATTATGATCCATACAAGGATGAAGAAAGAATGGCGGCACTTGGTTTATTCCAAGCAGATGGGGGCAGAGCTGAAACAACTGAACCTGGTGCAACTGAAGATGGTTCTGGAGAAACTGCCAAAAGAAATCTTGAATGCCCTTGAACTAATTAAGCACTTCTGAATGTGTCTTCTTATGTTAGAAAAGAAAAGTGTAACAAATGGCAATAAATTATTTCTTATACTAGCAAATGTATTTAGTTAACAGCATCGTATGTTAACTCCTTTATCAAATTAATCCCAAGAAGTTTCAAGCTCAGTTATTACCAGGGATAGGATTGATGATGATGATGATGATGATGATGATGATGATGATGATGATGATGATGACGATGCTGCGTTCGGCTGGAAAGCAGGTCTGGACCCGTAACAAAGCATGGGACCATGACCAACTCTCAACAAAGGCTCTTTTAGGCAAGCGGGATACCACGAAGATTTGTCATTGCTTCTTGCAGGATGGGGGTGAAGGGACAACACAACACCTGGTTCTGAACACAAGAATTAAATTTTCACAACTGCACAATTTCAGTATCTAATTACATAAAACTCAAAAGGTTCACTGATTTCATATGCGGACGATACAGTGCAATTTTTTCTGTGGTAAGTGACCTTTTGTACTTAGAATAGCAACTAATACTCAGGAAATTGCAAAGTGGTACAAAAAAGAAAGACAATGCATCCAAAAAACAGAAGAAAGATGACATAATTGAATGCGTCATTGCAGAATTGCACTTGAAGCAAAGTTTTGGTAAACTAATAATAATAAAAAAATAAAATAAAAAAAAAACTGTCTAGGAATATTCAGTAAGACAAATAATACTGCTTAATTTTCTGATAATAAAAAGATGTTGTATAGACAAGTGCTTGTAAATGAAATGATTTAGCGTATAAAAATATTCAAAGTCGGCTGACTTAGGTACCTTTCTGAAATGGAAATATTAGATGCCTTTCCCAAATGAAACTATTTTCACAGATTAATTTTATTGCCTGAAGAATATTATTACTATCTATATGCACTAAGAGTGCAACAACACAGGTAGTAAATATCATTTCAAAAATATTTCAGTTTGTTATTCATGCTAAATCAAAACTTTATTTATGTTAGCTTGTATTTTCTTTATAAAATATGCTTACAGTGAACATAATAACCATGCTTTGTAATTTGTAAATGTTTAAGTTTCAGCATGTGGTCAGGATAAAATCTGTTCATAAAACTTCATGTGTTTCTCAGGGATACATCGTAGGACTTTTCAAACATCTCAGTTTTATCAGAACTGTAGGAAATGTGTGTGGAACTCTTTCTGGCTGAGACAGCTGAAAGGTGTTATCTACCATTCCACCAACCCAGGCGTTTTTTACAACACGCCCTTTCTTTTTGGACAAACACTCGAAATAACTGAACTGGGATACACTGAATGCTGCTTTTGTCTCTGGGAGAACGTGATGTTTCTAGGGATGCCGTCATCTTCTTATAAATTTAAGGCGACCCTTTAGTTAAATCCTTAAAATCACTTGTTTTAACCATTTTCAAAGTAAATGCACCGGTTTTTTTAAGATTAAACAATAAGCTCTCAATACTCATAGGGTGTGTAAATTCTGTCTCTCTTCTTAAGAGCATGTTTTAACATCCTAAACTTCCGGTCACAAGGCAAGATCGAATGTCCTCTCAGTGGATACAAGTGGAGAATTTTATAAATCGATTCATATCAGTTAAAGACAAGCAAGTCCTTACAAAAGTGTTTTTCACTACTGTCTTCACTAAATAAATGTATTCTGATATGTTCTTTCCTTTCTTAATAACATTTCTTTGATCTTATTTACTTTTCCCAACATCTTCCCCCCCTTTCTTTGTTAGGAGAAACATCAACCAAAGTTCACTTTACACCATTTTACAGCTCTGTGAATATGTTGATGATGTTAGCACTCACACGTGGGAAGGCAGAAAGGTATATAAGTCAGTGACAATTATTTCTTGCAAGCTACAATTTCATAAGACAAAACATGTTCCTGAATACTATAAAATATATTACACAATACTTTACTGTAAGTTATATCCATTTTTATTTGTTTACAGTGGTCTTGAATTTTTAAATAGCATATTCATATAACAATAAGTGTAGTTGCTCTACTTTGTCCCTGGCATTACCACAGATAATTGAGAATCGACTGTACATGAAAAGGACACAAACATAAACATTAGAAAGTGGAATGCTGGCAGCACCAAACAGTAGAATTTCCAGTTATAAATCTTTTCCCTGTCCACTCGGATGTCTTGACTGCCACATAAATAACACGCAAGAAGGAAAAACTGAAAACCAGATAACTAATGCTTCTGTATACAATTTAATACAGAACTCTACAATAGAATCATATATTTATCGGCACGTGGGACCTTGCTAATTACTAATCTACCATCATAACTGAGAGATGCAAATGTCCATGGATCTGCTGAAGACCATTCCACACTATACACAGAATCTTCATGTTCATCATATGTGGCCAACACACCATCTTCTAATCTGCAATAATTAAATATTGTTTTATTCTCATCCTGATGAAAATAGGGATTGAAGAGAACTGCGTAATGATGAACTTCATAACCTGTAATCTTCACCGAATACAGTAAGGTAATTAAATCACGGAGGATGAAATGGGCTGGACAAGTTGTGCACATGGAGAGAACAGACATATCTCAAAAATACTGACAGGGAGACCAGAAGGAAAAAGACCACCTGGAAGACTTAGACATAGGTGAGAGGACAATATTAGAATATTTTTAAGGGAAGTAGGATTTGCATGGGATGGTTGGATGGAGTTAGTACAGAATAGGGCTTATGTAAGCATGGCAATGAACCTCCGGGTTCCATAAAGTAGACAGTATTCATTAGGAATTGTCTAATGCTTTGAGTGAAGAAGTACATAAATAAGTTCTTTTTTTCATCCTATAGTACAGGGGTTCTCAAAGTTCTTTTCTTTTCATTTCATTTCATTTATTATTTGTTCTTCTTGTCTCCAGATGCCATTTTCTAAGCCACTTTCAAAAGAAGAGCCCCTATTCCAATCATACAAATAAATGGTAAAAAAAAAAAAAAACTAAGTGCACTAAGGATTAAGAAGCAGTAAAATAGCAAACTTTAAAAACATATAAGCAAACAACAAGTTGACAAAATTAGAAACAGCTTGTTACTGAGAACAATGTAGTTGCATAAACTAACTGTTTGCAAATGTTTGGTTGAATTGTGGAGTTGCAAAATATGTCGAGAATCCAGATTCACACAAGTAGGGCTACTGTAAAGACTTTCACTTGTAACTAACACTTTGAAAATGATTTGTTTTGAAAGACAAATTTTAATTCATATCTGACACTGAGTAGATAAGGCATTCACTTCTGACTGATGTATGACTTAGCAAGTTAAAGTCATATCCAAAGTAAATTTTTCAGCTGAAGTGAACTAAGCAGTTGATTAAATAACCAGAAGTGACATCAAAAGTCATGATTGAAAGATGCAATACTTGGGAAGCTTACCCAACACCAAAGTAGGTAAGTGTACCGGCAATAATGGTTAATATTTTTGGTTCCTCTTGTAAAATCTAGATTCCACCATATGTTTGATTTTTCAAGAGAAATGACAACATGTAGACAGTTTTAATCCCCCAAGCTGGACATTTAAATACCACAGAGCCAACTATGGGTTATGATATGTTGGTATTTAAAAGCAACGTGTAGTTATAACACAAATGTTTCCTTGAAACTTAACTATTAATGCTGTATAAATGTATAAGTTTTCAACAGTGTGGATGATCTTAGAAACTGAAAACAATACAAAATCCCAATTAGCAGTCAGAACAACAATACGTATCCCATCTCCTTTACTAAGTGCCAGAATGGTACTTAATGAGATTGTGCGGGGAAAGGAAAATGTCTGTCCGTCTGTCTATATGCACAATAACTCAAATACGCTTTATCGGATTTTCATGAAACTTGGTATAGGCATTTATAATGCCCATGGCAAGAAGCCTATTTATTTTGGACTAAATCGGTTACCGGTACCAGAGTAACGATTAATTAAAGGCCACATGCTTTTTAAATGGGAAATCATGTCTATACTACAAAGTCACGTTGCTAATCATTGAAGGCCTTGACTCCAATGCAGTCAGATGTTTGTAAATTTATTATATCACGCCTTGCTTTAGATATGAAGCATTTGTTGTAATTTCGTTCTGTTGTTGGCCCACTTATTCCTTTACATATGCTTATCAAAATAAATAAATAAATACAAATAAAGTTAAATAACAGATTTAAAAAAACATCTAGCATTTTAATAATTAAACGCAGCTGCTCTTGATATAATAATGTTCATTTTATCAAAATGTATGGCTACTGAAATCTACATAATATTTTAATGTATTTTTCAGTTTAAACGCTTCCGTGAAAGCAAACAGACCTAATGTAATTCCTGACAGATTGAATTTAATTCATTCATAACCTATACGGCTGCTTTAAACCTGAAACAAACATTTCAGCGAATTGTAGGCCTACACTTATACATTAATATTATTGCCAGTGCATTTTGTGAAATGGTGACATATTTAAAGAATTTCTCATATCTGTACATACAAGTAAGAATTAATGTTAAGAATAAAACTTTGGATCTTTTTACTTTCTCGCTTATACGTAGTATAGAGAAAGTATTGTGATCGTGACAAAAAATCGAAGTCGAGATAACACCGGGAGAGCATGTTTCATGAAGCCTAGAAACCGAAAAAAATATTTTTGGAATGACGTCTGTCCGTCTGTCCGTCTGTCCATCTGTCCGTGGACAAGCACAGCGGGTAAACAATTCATTGTATTTACTTCATTTTTTGAAATAAGGACTTTTTCAAAATTTTGTCGAACCACCCTGAAATTTAGCTTTACAACTGAAATATTAAGGGGACTTTTCATGAAAACTTTTTAAAAAAATTTGATTTTCTAAAAAATGGCTCTAACGATTTTAATAAAAATTTAAAATTGGAAACTATTATCTATGACTAATAAAATGGCTATATCTGTATTTCTGCAAAAATGACTTATGGGGTACTTTACTCGTATCCATTTTCAATTTTTCTAGATTATATCCATTACAGTAGGCGATATATGAAAACCTACCATAGTAAAGTTGTAGAGAAAATTAAAATGAACATTTTTTGTTTAACACATTTCTTTATACATTTAATAGATATCAAGATAAAAACGAAATAAGTACGGCTTAAATGTGAATTTCAGAACATACATGTTAATTAAAATATGAATGACATTCTGTTGCCCCTAGTAACAAGAAAACTATAGGCCCAATGTACTTATTGTTGTGAAATGCAATCAGTTTAGCTCAGTCGCATGAACACACCAAAACCAATTACAACGAGGTGGTATGGGCTAACAGGGAAGAGGTCCTGGGTTCAAATCAAACCTCGTGGCCGCCCAAATTGACTTGGGTTTTTCATGGTTTCCTCGTTCGCAAAGGCAAACGCTGGGTTTGTAGGACAACCCATCGCCGCTATGTCACTGGATATTATAATCGTTTAAACTGGATATCACATAAGAAGACATCACTAAACAATAGAAACAGATGACGCGAATGAGTTGTTAATATAGATTAATGGTTCACGCAAACATACTAAACACATATGACCTACATGCAGTTAATGTAATATAACCTAAGTAGTAGTAGTAGGACCACCGGCGTGGCCTTGTGGTTAGCGTCGCTGACTACAGATCCGTCGGCCCGAGTTCGATCCCGGATTTTTCTGAGGTAGGCAGGTCTCGTAGGGGTACACTCAGCCTCGTGATTCAAATTGAGACTACTTGATAGAGAAGTAGCGGTTCCGGTCATGGAAACCACACCACTAATGGCCGTGGGTGTTGGTATG
Source organism: Ectobius pallidus (assembly GCA_964059195.1). Lineage (NCBI taxonomy): Eukaryota > Metazoa > Arthropoda > Insecta > Blattodea > Ectobiidae > Ectobius > Ectobius pallidus. The sequence continues at coordinate 109,155,649 of CAXKWD010000010.1, forward strand.
CTGACCACATGCCCCCCAATCCTGCCATCTGCCTGTGGTAGATGACGGAGCGGTCGGGTGGTAGGCCAAATCCCTCCAGGGATTTAGTGCCATGGAGTTTAGTTTTAGTTTTAGTAGTGGCGAAATTCAAATATAAGTCGCCCCTTAAGCTCCGCCCATTCGATATCACATTTGCACGGACTTTGTGATGTAGGCTATTTTGTTTCTGAGCGAAGCAGAGTGACCAACTGTCCCTGTATATTGTCGCAAGTGCCTTGTATCCACCTCTACATATAGCTAAATAATGCATAACACTAATCACATAGTTAAGTGCGCGAAGCGGAGGCGGCAGCCGTAGCGAAGCGCCCTTGCATTTTCGAATAATGTACGATACACTGTTTGTAGGTTTAGGAAATGTGGGATATCATGTCTCCCGCAAGGTTTTCCAGCCTATCACCTCTCGTTTAGCGGTATGACGTCACACCTCCAACGTCCAATCACGAGTTTCTCATAATACGAAGACAGAAGAATTCGCTAGATCGTGGTGAAAAGAAACAGCATCGGTGAGGGTGGGTTGGGTGAGACCGATTCATCCCAAGGTGCGACTTATATTTGAATTTTCCCATGTATTAGTAGTACTAATAATATGCAGTTTTACTGCCATTGATTATTATTGTTATTATTAATGTGATTTCACGGTAAAAGCATTGAACATAACGATCGACCCTGATGCTTTCCGTTCTGGATAGGCTACTTGTTAGTTTTATGAAAATGTAATAAGTAAAATTTAATTGTCTCTTTAAATTACTTTTTTCTGTGCTAGCCTTTAACACGTATAAGCGAGAAAGTTTGTGCAACATATTTTTGCACCATTTATTTCCTCTGTAAGCCCTCCTTACTGAATCAATCTGGAGCTTAACTCAGAGATCTACTATAAAAATAACTTCTTTTCTGCATAGGCCTATCATAATTCAATTATCACTGATTAAACAAAACATTCTGGCACTTTGTTATATTGGTTTACCTGATTTTTACTATTTTATGTTTTTGTGTTTCTAACCTTTCCCCACGGGTGGTATTTTCTTATGAAATGTCTCTCTGTAAGAGGTTGGGGGAATCTTTATAGAAGGCAGACCTTCTTTGCTAGAGTTTCCTATTCTTTCATATTGAGTGAAAAGAGAAGTAATCAGCTGAGTCAGAACAAGTGATTTGCCGACTTAAACCAAGAATTTCTTTTGCATTGCGACCAGTTTACCTCCTCAAATTTACAGTTAGCAGAACAAAAAATATTTCCACTCTTAAACTGAGGGTCTAGGTACATCCTTGTGCAAACAGTTTCTAATTTTGTCAATACATAATAATGTTTTATTTATTATAGACATAATCTGAGAGTATTAAAAAACAGGGTGCTTAGGAAAATATTTGGGCCTAAGAGAGATGAAAATGGGGACTGGAGGAAACTGCATAACGACGACCTTCATAACCTGTACTAGTCACTGGATTAGGGTCATTCCACCTCAATTCATCCAGAAAAAAAGTGAAATGTAACCCTCCGGTCTCAGATTTTGATGAAAATTTGTAGTGTGGTTCCCATATGCATGAGAAACAAAGATCTGAATTTTTAGCTTCCTGTCTGTTATAAATTCGGAGATACACTTCTTTGAAGACATCGTGTTTTAGGAAGATAGAGTCGAGACAGGAGTAGGTTTTGTGTGCAGACTGTTACATTTTTGCTTGTACCATGCCTGTGAATGTTAGCAGAACCATAACACATGATCATTCCAATGCAAAAATGACTGCTGAGCTCAAATCTGGTGTCAGAATTTGTCTAACACTTACAGAAATGTTGTTATGGGCATGTAAACTTAAAAATTGAAACTATAAAAAGGCAATCGCGCCTCCTCATAAAAACCATGATATCTCAAAAAGTAAACTAGATACAGCTGAATGCTTTGCAACATTGGAAGGAGCAGGAGATTTCCATCTAGATCAAATAAAAAAACTTTTGGGACTTTGTTAGGTGAATTTTTTTTTCTGCACATATGTAAAAAGAGAATATTTGAGTATGGATTACATACATATGTTGAACAGAGTTTCCAGATAATTATGGAGCTACAGTCTTCCAAGCCAAAGTAATTCAGTGTTACAATCAGTTCTTACCATTATGTGCACAGAAATCCATTACCACAATTATAACACTTTTACACGGTAAGTTAAACATAATATTTTTGCAGCAGACCTGTTACATTACATTAATTTGTTAACAGCTGGATACCCAAATTATTAAGTGTAGGCCCTACTGCCAATCCAAATATAAAAATAGACCACAGATGTCATTTTATTTAGGCTATAGATGTGCTATACATCAAGTATTGATTATAAAAGATATTTATGAGTGGTGATAAGTAAATATTCACAATTAATAGATATAATAACATGCCTATTACATTTGTAAGGACAATTTAAATTGGAGCTAACAGATTGTTGCACTGATTTATAATGATCTGTTACTCTATAAGAGATAGGCTACTTCGTCTTCATGAAGTAGTAGGCCTACGTATCACATTTAGTAGTACAAACTGGGAATGCTACACTGATGTTCCAACTGAGGGCCGGGAAGGAATTTGTTACACCCCCAGTTCGTACTACTAAAATGTGATGCTTAGGCCTACTACTTCATGAAGATGAAGTAGCCTAACTATTATAGAGTAACAGATCGTTATAAATCAGTGCAACCATCTGTTAGCTCCAATTAAAATTGTCCTTACAAATGTAATAGGCATGTTATTATATCTATTAACTGTGAATATTTACTTATCGCCACTCATAAATATCTTTTATAATCAATACTTGATGTATAGCACATCTATAGGCCTATCTAAAATGACATCTGTGGTCTATTTTTATATAAGGTGTTGCAAAATTCCATACACAAACTGCTATGGATTGTAGAGGTGACCAAAACAAAGTTGTTTTGTTATATAACCATAGGCCGGAAACCAATAGTTACACCAGTAGTCACCTTCGAATGGAAACATGCTGACGCACAATGAAGGTATGGTGACCATTTGAGCTGGTTATGGTGAGGTTTATTTACAGATATTGTTCACATGTGCGGCCTCCTGCTTCAATACACGATCTGCAATGACACAATACTGCTTCTCTCATATGGTGGAATACTCCAGGGGTATGTTGTTATTGGTTGGCAGCTACAAGAATCCGTGCAACAAGATCCTCCTCTGACACAGCTGGTGTTTCATACACTAAACTCTTTAAATGTTAAGTGGGGTAAGGTCAGGAGAACGAGCAGGCCATGCAATGGGTACACCCTGGCCAATCCAATTTTCACCAAATGTGTCACGTAGATGCCCTCGAACTTGAAACAGAAAGAAATGTGCGAGGATATTGTAAACGCTGACCAGGATATCGCTCAGCATAGAGACATTGTGCAGCTGTGGAATTGCCATTGCATGCACCATAAACTAGGTGGATATTCGCGAGTTCAACAAAACTGTAATCCTCCATCGTCCTTACTCAATGCCTAAGAACAAGCAGAATGAATAAAAGCAAACAGCTACCTAAACTGTGTACAATCTGCAACATGTCACGTGTTTGTCATGCACAGGGATGTTTGTTTCTACTCAACGATGTCTGTCTTCGAAGGTGACTATTGGTTTCCGACCTATGGTTATTTAACAAAAAAGTTTGTTTTGGTCTCCTCTACAATCCATAGCAGTTTGTGTATGGAATTTTGCAACATTCATGTATTTGGCTTGGCAGCACACTTAATAATTTGGGTACTGAGCTGTTAACAAATTAATATAATGTCATGTATCAGGTCTGCTCCAAAAATATTATGTTTAACTTACCGTGTAAAAATGTTATAATTGTGGTAATGGATTTCTGTGCACTTAATGGTAAGAACTGATTATAACACTGAATTACTTTGGCTTGGAAGACTGTAGCTCCATAATTATCTGGAAACTCTGTTCAACATATGTATGTAATCCATACTCAAATATTCTATTTTTACATATGTGCAGAAAAAAAATTCACCTAACAAAGTCCCACATGTTTTTTTATTTGATCTAGATGGAGATCTCCTGCTCCTTCCAATGGTGCAAAGCATTCAGCTGTATCTAGTTTACTTTTTGAGATATCATGGTTTTTATGAGGAGGCGCGATTGCCTTTTTATAGTTTCAATTTTTAAGTTTACATGCCCATAACAACATTTCTGTAAGTGTTAGACAAATTCTGACACCAGATTTGAACTCAGCAGTCATTTTTGCATTGGAATGATCATGTGTTATGGTTCTGCTAACATTCACAGGCATGGTACAAGCAAAAATGTAACAGTCTGCACACAAAACCTACTCCTGTCCCGACTCTATTCTTCCTAAAACATGATGTCTTCAAAGAAGTGTATCTCCGAATCTATAACAGACAGGAAGCTAAAAATTCAGATCTTTGTTTCTCATGCATATGGGAACCACACTACAAATTTTCATCAAAATCTGAGACCAGAGGGTTACATGCCCTGGATGAATTGAGGTGGAATGACCCATTAGTAAGGGTAATTAAATCACGGATGATGAAATGGGCTGGACATGTTGTGCACATGGGGGAGGAATGTCATATCTTAAAAATATTGACTAGGAGACGCAAAGGGAAAAGACCACTTGGAAGACCTAGACGTAGGTGGAAGGACAATATCAGCATAGATTTAAGGGAAGCAGGATTTGCAAGGGATGGTTGGAGTTAGCACAGAATACAGTTGAATGGCAGGCTCAGGTAAGCGAGTCAATGAACCTTCGGGTTCCATAAAATAGATAATATTCCTTTAGCTTGCTTATTGCCATTGAGTAAGTAAGTAAGTATAGACATTTACAGTTAAAGTATCAAGCATTGTCAGAGCTACTGTAAATTGTGTCTTTGCTAACTAGCATTATATTAGCCTAAATACATTAAAATTCATCTAATCTATAGGGGCACTTTTCAATTAAATAGTTTTTAACAGATGAATTAAACTGTCTAACCTGTTTTCCTTTTATTTCACAGGGTAAATTATTTCATAATATGATAACCTTATATAATTAATCTTTGTTTTAAATATTTTATTTGTGGGCACCCTCTGATAGTCGGTTTGACCTCTTGTGCAGTGAGTACAACTTAAATAAATAAATTAAGTGGTTGTTCCTGAATTCTAATACACAGGATTAATTTATATACCTACAAGCCAACTACTGTTAATATTTTTCTGTTTCTAAATATTTCTCTATTATTATTATTATTATTATTATTATTATTATTGTTATTATTATTATTATTGTTATTATTTATTTATTTATTATTATTATTATTATATAAACCATATTATTTAATTATTTAAACCATAGATGTACTTATCTCAATCTTCTCATGACTGAAATATGAGTAAAAAGACTACATTGCTCAATGTGTTCCTCAAACGTAAAATCGCCGTATGAATAGACAAATCTGCAGCAAGCTTAGCACGTAAAACCGACTTGAAGGGTTAATGATCACACTGAAATGAACTTTGGCATTAGCAGTTTGTCAAAATAAATTTTGGAAAAGTATAATATAGTAAAGCAATATTATTGTACTCACTTTTCTTTCTGTGTTTCGGGTACTGGATCATCTGGATTAAGATCATCATCCATCATATGAGACAGAGGTTCAGAAGAAATTGAGGCTACACTAGTGAGAATCACTCTTGAGTCACTACTTGAAGTTAACACTAGTTGATCATGGAAATGATTATATCGGATACTCCAAACCCTGTAAAAAAAGAATTTAAAGGAAACTATTCCAACACTGGTGGCACAGTTGAAAACTATTATACCTATAGAGCATCTAGAAATCAATCGGTTCACCACGTGGGCAGCCTTGGACTAGGCAAGGGTTTCCATGCCTACCACCACATTTACAGTGAAATTACTTCTTCAAGGCAGTGGAGAAACGCGTTTCAGGGGAAGGGCCTTCAGAAGTTGGAGTTGAATTTAAGCCACCTTCCTCTCCCGCGAGACATGACAGGCGTAGCTTTATACGTAGTCAGCACAATGTGACTGCCCTGAAGACTGGCGACTGAATGAATCACCATCCCTTCAAACGACAGTATTTTTATATAGACTCTTCCTTGCTATTGTGTATTTCTCTGCACACTGCCAGCTAGAAGTAATCACACTGTATATGTAAACAGCCAGCAAGCGGAAGTGAAATTGAGTACTTTGGTATATACTTGGCTTACTTGCATCACAATAGGGGTTATTGATCCTTAAGTCTTCTTTCACACAGTATTTTTAAATATTTTATTGTTAGTAAAATTTTTTCTTTAAAAAGTATTATAAACGTAGACTAATACTTCATACTTACACTTCTGTTGCAAAATGTGCACATAACAATCTTGACATCCATTTTAAAACAATGGGAAAATGGTAGTATACGCCACAACCGAGTCCCACTCCAACTCTCTAACGGGACCCGCCTGGAAAGTAGGGGTTTTGAGTGGGGAGAAACTTAAAACAGTGTAGACATCTAGCAGCGGTGAAATATTATATATGGTGCAAGGGTCATTTTTATTGTGAAATATGTTTTTTTATAATCATTTTTTATAATAGTGAAATATTATGTTGGCGTTGGTGCAAGGGTAATTTTTCTTTTAAATGTGAAATATTAAGCTGCATTACCGGCGTTGAGCAGCGGCCAGCGGGTGGAGGGGAAGGCATGAGGGGTAGTGGCCAGGCGGGGAAAGCAGCCGCGCTGATGGAAGGGGGAGCAGGTTGTGGCATGTGTTACCATCTTGCCAAAACAATTATATTCAGTCACCCAATTGCAATTCCACATTTAGGCACATTGTCTTCACTTCACAAGGCACAAACATATGCCACTTCACCAGATCATTCATGAATGAATGCCAGTCCCAATCTCACAACAGTGTCTGATGCTGTGTCATTCTGTCCCTTTGAGGGGATCTGGGCACGTTTACAGTTAAAGTGGCCAGATTGTTTAGCTTAGCTGTTGGAATACATGGAATGTGTGACTTATGTAATTTTTTTTAATACAAGAAAATTTTATCATAGATATACACTGACAGGCAAAAAAAACCCGATCACTTAAAGAAATTAAAAAAAATTAAGTTTAAATAAAAATTATGTAGTAGGCCTAGTGCTTGAAATAAAATTACTGCAATTGTGTACGTTTTAAGATTAAAATTTAATGACACATTTCACACTTAATTCCCCATGTTGCCTCTTGCACCGTGGTGAATAATGAGCCTAAGGTTGCAGGGGCATAACCTAGGCTGCATCCATCATAAATTAGAGCAACAGCTTTGGCAACGTCTTCAGGACTGAGAGGCATAATTTCAACTAAACTTACTGACAGAATCACTTCGATGCGAAGGGAGACAGTTTCCGTTCAGTTTGGAAGGAAATGACGCAATACAACAATGAAACACCTAGCAATATGTACAACAAGTTAGTGCTTATAATCATATTGGAATCACCCTATTGCGATGTTTTTCTTGTTTTGTTTGGTGATAAAGTGAAGATATGAAGAAAGCAGATATGCTGTATCTATAGCTAATGATCCATTAAAAATAATAATTCATCCTCACCAACAACAATGTATAAACATCCAATCAAAATTATGTTTAATCTTAAAAGTACAATAAATTTTACAGTGATCGGTTTTTTCTGCCGGTCAGTGTAGTATATTCCAATTTTGCTCATGGATTCAATAATGTGTTAAACATTGTGGAATATGTAAAGAGGTTACAATTCAATGAGATGTCCTATAGCAAAGTAGGTATTAGGCTGGATTCAACATTTCATTATGATGTTACCTTTTCAGTCGACATGGTGGCAATCAGGTGGTAGACAGTAAGTGATCACATTCATTAGTTCACTTAGATGGTTACCAATTGTTATATAGTCTTTTGTAGCAGGACTGAACGGTAAATTCTACTGTGGATTGTCACAATATTGTTTCTGCATTTTTTATTAAATTAATCGGGAAAACATTGTGAAGTGTCAATATTATACATTAAACTTCAAATAACTGAGAAATATTAAATACCAAGAAATAGAAAAATCTGTAGTGGCTAACCATTTCTGGTCTATAGGTCATGATTTCAATAGTGAGGCAAAGTACTGAAATGTGTTCAGAAACCACTTGATTTAACTGTTTAGGAAAAAGTATACATCCCAATAAATCATTTAAAAAAATATAGACTTATAAATTTTGACATCCATAACGACAATGACCTCATTTCCAAATTCATACAACCTGGAGGTAATCTGATGGACAGAGAAGCAAACCTGTCAGTAGAGATCAGGTGATGATGATGGGGAACCCATCAAAACATACTGGTACATTCTAATTTGGTAAGTTTTTACGTACAACAATTAGCCTATTTGAAGTTGAATGTTTTAAATTAATAATATATAAAACTGTTTCTGCACTTTGCTCATAGTGTTCTTGTGAAGAACATTATCTAAGGTTGAATATATTTTTAATTTATCAGAAAGTATTTGATTAGTTACTCCAAAGCACATGTTACCAATATAAATTTTTGGATACAAGGAAGATCAACTTACCAATGAGAATGATCAGCTCTGGTAATAACCGGCTCTGTTGGATTTCGCACATCCCAAAACCGACTGTAGCCATCATCTCCACAAGTTGCCATAAAATACTGCTTATTGGGATTAAAATCCAGATCCCTTAAAAAATTTAAAAAAATCTATTTAACAGGCAATTATATTTATAATTCTAAAATTATTGACAAGGTGGAAATATAATAGTTGTTCTACCACCCAGTCTGAGTAGGTGGCCAAACATTGGCATCTTGCTGGACAGTCCGAGTTCTGACATCACTGCCTTCAATCCAGTATTAACTGTTTTGGATGCTAATTTGTTCTTCATTTTGAATAAGAAAATATACATACAAAGTACAAGTACATAAAATGCATATGCTGTAATAAAGAAAAATAATAACCCTGAAAAGATTTTACAAAATGTCAATTAGATTTGGACACATTCATCTACAGTAGAGTCCTGCTAATCTAGACTAGATGGAACCAGACTGTGTCGAGATCATGAAAGTCTGGATCAAACAGAATTTGCCTTACAATGCACTCAGTGTACTGTTATACAAGTCTTACTTGGATGGGTAAAAATGTTAAAAATTATGATTCTTTTTTCTCATAAATATAACTTTTCCTACAATTTAATTTTAATACTACTGATTTACAGAGCTAAGTTTTTAACCTACAAACTGATGTAGGATTAACAAAACAAAACAACTTTGTGATTAAAATTCAATCCTGCTTTTTTCAATTTTTAAAAATCCTGTCCAGATTAAATGGATGTCTGGACAAGCAGGGTCCAGATTAGGGGTACTCTACTGTACTTTGTGCATGCTTGGAACCACTAGCCACATGGTGACCACTCTACTGTACCTTGGCTCATGTTGCACCAGAATTCAGAGAGTAGGAGATATGTCAAGAAGGCCCCACAAGGCAACAAAGTGCCCACGCCTAGCTTAATCCATCTGGTCATCTCTAAAGCCTGTAATAGGGAGTAGGCCTACTTTACTTGTACAAAAAAAGAATATTACCTAACTAACTGGCAATGAGCATTTTCAACTGTCCAAGCTGATTTGACAGGTGTCACACGCAGATCCCAGCTTCTCACATGACCATCGTTTGTTGTGACAAATTGTGAACAACCATGGTGAGGATTCCATTTGCCAGTTGTGAAGCGAGGTTGGCCTTTTCCTTCAAGAACTCCATTATGAATTTCCTGTTTAATAAAAAAAAAAGAGCTGTAGCTAAAGATTAAATTGTTTTGAAGTGTTAACATCTGTAGAAAGGTTGAATATGGAAATATTTCCGTACTCAAACTTTCTACAGATGTACATAATATATTGTCTTAATGTATATTAAAAATAACTTGTAAAAATTAAATTAAAGAAATAATTTTCATAAATAAGGCACCAGAAATAATTTTAATAAAGATAATAAAGTACAACTCCCATTATCTCGATTAACTGGGATCGGACCTGATCCGAATAATCAAATATCCTGACAATTAGATAAATAATTGACAAGGTAATTTCTTAAGGGGGGAAAAACTAAATTATACAGAACTCTACATAGATAAAGTGTCACATCTTGATCATATCGGTCAGGGTCAGTCGTCAACTGTCAATTATGTCAGCTAGAAGTTTTGCTTTTTTGCAAACAGTCGACCCTGAAAGACGGTTTCCGAATGCTCGCTGCTGCAAAAACCACTTGAATATGGCCTCAAAGCAATCCAGATAGTTGTTGGAGTTTAAATAATTGGAGTTCTACTGTACCTCTTCACAGATTGTCTAAAATTTTAAAGTTTATTATTATTATTATTATTATTTTATTATTATTATTATTTTATTGTAGTTATTACTATTATTATTACTATTATCATCATTATTGTTGTTGTAATCGACTCTTCAACAATAAAATCAAGTCAATAATAAAAAGTCAATCACCATCTTTGTTATAGTGATTCATTTTCAAATTCCTTCCATTTTAAAGAAGTTTTTTTTTATAATATCAGTAAGGTAATAGGTATATGTAGACTATTCATATGTATGAATTTCTGAGTATTTATCAAAAATTTTAGTGCACGATAAAATATGCTGATAAAACTTCCCATGTCGAGCCTGGTTCATTTTAGAAAGAAGGAAAGAAATTTACCTTAATAACTACAGTCAAACCTGCCCAAGTGGTCACCAGTGGTTCTTCTGAAAAAGACCGCTAAATTAAGGTTATGAAATTTGTTTTAAATCGGTGAAGAGGTCTGGTTCATCAAATTGATTAGATACAACAGGACCTACAATATAATATTAAAACTAACAAATATATGTATGCACTGAGTGATTAACACATTATTTAAATTAAGTACAGTACAATAAACAAAATCAACATACTGTACATAATTTATCATACCGGTATTTATATGTATGTCAACATGTCCCTTGCAGCATGTCCCTTTAAATTATAGTACCGGTAATGTATTGTAGACAGACATTTCTGCAGTTTACGTTTGCTAAAAAAACTTTTGTATTGTACTGTTTCCACATCTCTTTATAAAAGAAAATGTTTCAAAGGATTCTAAAAGTTTAGGCTACTCCATTGTGAGACACTATTCTCGCCATACTGTTAATGTAAGATGTATCACAGTGGTTGTACATTACGGAGAGCTGCAATCCCCTCCTTTAGAGACAACAATGGTTTATCTTCTAACTGCTGAACTGCATTTGCGTTAATGGACTTTTGACTACCAAAAATTATTGGTAAGCCTATGTGATGGTTTCAGGGGTGAACAAAATATTTGTAGTGCTTATGACAGGTTGTTTAATCCAGGTCATTTTCTGAAATTTGTGTGACTGCTGATCGCGGTGTGAGGTGGCTGTTCGTCATTGTAGCATAACATCACTACAAAATGGATTACGTTAAAAAAATTTACTTAAAAATTACCTTGGCATTTTCTCCATGATTCAAATCCCATACCAAGAATTGATTATCCACAACAGTTGCAGCTTTTGAGCCATCAGTTGGATGAAAGCAGGTAACTTTAACATCTTGTCCATGGACCTCAGTGTTAAGTTTACAGGCTAATTCCAATGGTGTAAATTCATTCACCTCCCCAGCCAATTCATCTCCAGCATTTTCCACAAGATTTGGAAGCTTCCATATTGCTGACTGCATGATGCAAGTATTATGATCTACAATACAGAAACAGTGCTATTTTTTAGAAAAACATAAGAAATTAAATTTTTACCTTCGTGTGAAAGTAAGAGAAAGTCATCACTGACATTTGTGTAACATCCCTAGAAGCTACGGTATCTAACCAAAGTAGAAAATTTTGTTCTTATACAACTTTTCGTTCTCAAGCTATGCTGTTCACATACAAACACATAGATGCATTTCTTAAAGTGGAGCTTTTGGACTCAGGGAATCTCAAAACATGCATTAACACTGAAAATTTATATTGAATTTCAGGGTCGAACAGAATGCTTCCTATTAAACACTCTATACTTCATTAAATTGACTACTTACTAGTTAGCCGGCATTCAGGTGGACATTCCACCCATCGTCAGACTATGTCCCACTGCTGAACTTCCATCCTGTACCTCTTGATGGCGCTGCGGTGGTTTCACGAATTTCCCAATCAGTCCCAATTCGTTCTCCTCCGGGATGTCGAAATTTTGGAGGTTATTCCTATGTTTTTGTATGAAGATTTTTTCCCATATGGTCAATTCAACTGGATAATGGAGATTTTTCAATAAGGCTGCTTCTTTTATCACATTATGGTCCGAATTCCAGACATGTGAAGCTACTGCGGACTTATCAGTTTCCCCTTGTCTGATATTCCTGTGGTGCTGTTTCTATCTCGTATTGAGGTTCCTTTTTGTTTTGCCTATCCATTATCCAGTTGAATTGACCATATGGGAAAAGATCTTCATACAAAAACATAGGAATAACCTCCAAAATTTCGACATCCCGGAGGAGAACGAATTGGGACTGATTGGAAAATTTGTGAAACCACCGCAGCGCCATCAAGAGGTACAGGAGGGAAGTTCAGCAGTGGGATATAGTCTGACGATGGGTGGAATGTCCACCTGAAAGCCGGCTAACTAGTAAGTAGTCAATTTAATGAAGTAGAGAGTGTTCTTGAAGATAATGTGTTTAATATTATTTCACTTCATTGTGTCTTCCCATTCCAAGTGAATTTAAAGAATGCTTCCTAGTTCTGTAGTACCGATACAGATGGAGAAATTAAAATTTTGTAAAGTTCATTCTATGCAAAATTTTTGAAGGAATATATTGCATTATATACACAATTTGCCATTTTGTACCTCTGGCATTAGTGTCAAGATGGGTCATGCTTAGTGTGTGGGCTTGGCTTGTAATGTTCATGAGTTCAAATCCCAGGTAGGCAGGAACAAAAACCATAATGGATGAAGCCACGGCATAAGTCCCGGGATTTTTCTTGGAGTACTCCCATTTCTTTCTTCTCACTCTATCAAAGCTCTGCACTAACCCTACATTTACCCTTATATTTCTCTGATGTGCAGTATGTGACTGACGTAGAGTCTACTGTGGGCTTCCCCTGGGGCCAATCAAAAAGAGGTTGTTGATAGTGTGCCACAAACCTCGGATAGCGTTCAAGGTAATTGGAGTACATGGAATGGTAATGGTCATTGTATGATGGATGGGAGTTCTTCAGGGAGCTTGTAGATCAGGAGGCCTGTGGGCACTAGGTATGTACGTCATTCCATCCCAGAGGCCTATCCAAGAGTACATGCCTGTGGGCATTCCCAACCTGCTTAATGTAAAATCCCAAGAAAACTCATATAAAATGACAATGTCTTATTCTCTTAAAAACCCAAATGAATGTGCTTCTCTTGTTAGGTAGGGATGGTTAATAATATTACAAGACAGCATACAAATGTAGGGTATGAAAGCTCCATTCAACACTACAGGGAGTGGGGACCTCGATGGCTTGTTAGGGCTATACTGCCGATGATAATACCTGGTAATATGTAACTTCTGAGATGAAAGTTTCAGAAATTCATTCACAACTCTGATAAAACATAGGCTATTCTAGTTACAATGAAAAAATGCTGTTTATTGTGATCAAAGGTTTGGTTTATGTTAGGCTATCACATTTTCCTTTTTGTGGCTTTATTTACAAGTACTGTACGTCATTCAAAATTTTGTTAAGGGTTTTGTTTCTAACTCAACTGTATTGTGTCGTAGGCTATTAGAAGTAATGGTACTGTTCCCAGCTTACAGAATAGGGTACAGGGGGTGGCATTCCCTAACTTTCTCTTTCAAGCAATAAAACATGTTTCACCCCTCAGTTTAGCTGCTGCTTTTGGTTCGTGAAGATCAGTGTTGATATGCTGTGATGGCTAGTGTAAAATGAAAAGACGAATAGACAAGCATTAGATGTTTTGCTATGCAGTGTTTACCACAGGTCGTTCGACCTCCAGAAACACCATGAGCATGAAATATTGGTTAATGGATTCCTAAGGGGAAACAGAAACAATTAGAAACTTCTTTACTTAGTGGTTCATAGTTACGTATTACCTTAATGATTAAATAGCTTTTAATTCTGTTTTGTTGTGTAATATCGTATATATGAATAAATAACGTTCAATTACTTCTTTTGGCAACTGTTATTAATCGGTTAGTATTATCAAATACAAATACAAATACATTTATTGTCATTAAACACATCAGATTAGCTGCATCCCGAAGTGATCACAATAAGTGGCGTGCACTGTATATGAACTTCTACAGCCATAATTAAAATATAACAGAACCCCTGAAACAATCTTCATTACCTGTAAGACTGTTATAGCAAGTAGAAATAATACTGGGATCGGTTGGGGAAGATGCCAGATGCCACACCTCCCCCTCTCCATGCTGATATACATGTGTTGTTAACCCCCCAGTTTCCTCATTCAGCTCCACTAGGTGAACTTGATTGTGGCTAAGCTTCAGTGACTGTGTACCCACAAGAAAACGTACAGCATCTGACTCTGCCAGCTGTGACGCCAGTGCTCTTGCCTGTAGACCAAGATACCAACACATTAGTATTCGTCCATAAATTACATAATTTTTCTACCTTCTATGATTTTAATGTACCAGTAGGGCCTACTCAGTTTCATGGTGTGGGGGGGGGGGGAACCTGTGGAAGTAACCGATTGTATCCTTCGGTTAATAAATAAATACAAGCAGTAAGTTTTCTGGGGATACCGGTACTTCTGTTCCAACCTGTCACATTGCCACCTCCAAATAGTAAATTACTTATGGTCTATGTCATAAAAGCACTTCAATAATATTGTAAAATAAAATGTCCAGGCAGTGGCACTTAAATGCATATTAAAAAGTTTCACATAATTATACTGGCCTGAAATTCCAATCCATAAATTACAGGCGTGTCATCTTCCATTTTCGTGTGTGGTCTCAGTAAGTCGTCATGTTCATTATTTTTATACACGTACTGAATGACTTTTATAGGTTAGAGTCAATTATGTGATATTCTGTCGGCATGAACAACTAGCTTAAATATAGGATTTACTTTGAAAATAAAAGATTTCAGAAAACTGTGGTATTCTGCACAATATGAGTTATTCTGTGACCTGTTAAAAAATCATGAAACGCATTCGGACAATATTATTTTAACTTCACCACATTGACAGTACTCCATTCACAGTCGAAATTGACAATATCCGTTCGATACTATCGAAACGAGTGCATTTTCGATCATTCTTTTTCCTAGGTAATCACTCATTGGAGCACACTTTTCTAGCGGCAAATTCAAAACCAGGCCCGAGGCTTCAACATGGAGGACTCTCCCAACTCGCAAATATGACTAGCGGGTTGGAATTTACTTAACACCTTCCCCAAACACTCAATTTACATTATATAAGTAGGCACGTCCATGATGTCTCAATCATGCTGAACATCATGTAGGAATGCTAACTCGGAATAGGTGCTCACCCACAAAAATTGCATATGGCAGACACGCAGTCTTGAAAATAAAATATATTTTGGAGCAGGCAAGAATTGGATTTTTAATAGTTATACATAGGCCTTATATGATATTAATTTAAATACTGGGGGCAGAAAGTACTTTGCTCTTCAACAAAGATGGTGCCTATGGTCTATGGCAATGAGAAATAAACCCATATATTGCATAAGTAACAATTACAAAAGAAATTAAACCATTAGCACTATCTCATATGATAAGCATATTTCATACAAAAATAATTATCTTACACAATTTCTCAGACAGGTATGTCTCAGGGTACTGTAAATAAGCATGTCCTTTTACAATAAAACAAAGAATCAATTAATTACATCATTTCAATTTGAAGATAACACTTCAAGAACGCTCCAATGCCCATGGGGAGAGGACAAACTTTTAATTATACGTAATGTTCAGGCAGGATGTAGAAAATCCCTGGCGAGTAATCAGCACAATGTAGGTCCTCCCCCAAAGATAATACAAAGATGTACAAACAATGGACAGAGAATATTCAGAATTGGTGTTAAGTCCAATACAGCATTTACCTTTGCACGTGAGGAAACCCCTGAAAAAACTCACATTCATATTTTCTGGCCACAAAATTTCTAACTCAATCCCTCTGAACCAGAGTCCACGATGTTACAGTCTTGGTTAACTCATTAGATTTGAGAATATAGTCCCAAAATTTACGATTACTCAAGTTAAAATTAACTTTATTAACAGCTCAGCAATTGAAGAGCGTTTTTTCAAAAGCCGATATATACATGGATGGCTCAGTGCAAGAGGTGACTAAGTGCCATCAAGAAAAGTGCTAATATTTGTGTGTATTGACCGCAAAGATCGTATTTTATCTACGCCAAACATGACTAGCAGCCATTACTGTGTCTGTAACTGATACAGCAAGGCTGTTTGTCATGTTTGGCTTAGATAGAATACGATCTTTGCTGGTCAATACACACAAATATTAGCACTTTTCTTGATGGCACTTAGTCACCTCTTGCACTGAGAAATCCATGTAGATATCGGCTTTTGAAAAAACGCTCCTCAATTACTCATTGTTATCTCATTCTGCATCTATCCTGGGTTCAGTTGTAGAATATGAAAAAAAAAAAAAAAAAATTTATATCTCTATTACACTTGGACCAGCTGCAAAAATGGGTTGTGTTCATAAAACATAACTCTACAAAACAGAATTAACTCTCGATATATGCATTCATAAGCCATAGATTATTGTCTCTGTTGGACATTTCATGAGAATATTATAGGACAAAAATTCCTAAGACAATGGGTCATGAACCCAAGACCTTCATTCAAGCCAAAGGTACAGTACTGTACAATAACAATGGAAGCCCAGTCACAAAAACCATTAATTAGTGTGCCTCACAGTAATGCATATAACATAATTTGTCTTTCAGTGAGGTAGACCTTTAAGGGCAATTAATCACAGGAGAGAGGTTCCATCTGGAACCGAGAATCAGTACTAAAGTTCCTGGGATAAAATCCCAGAGTCGGAGGAATTTTTATCCCATAATATTCTCAGAATTAAATCCGTTCGCTCATAAAATAAAATTATCTTAACAAATTCAACTCTGAGAGTCTTTTAAAAAATGTGCTACAGTTTATGCTGGTGTATAGTCTTTTTGCATGGTGTTATTAGGCAAAGTACATTTAACTTGACATATTCACTTGGCATTGATACATTGCACTGAAAGTTATTTCCAATAAAATGGAATGTAGTTATATTCATTAATTGCACCAGCAACAAACAATTAATTAAATTAATAATAAATGAAATATTGTGGAGGTTATATTCTTAATTTTGTCTGTCAATCTCGTTCAATTAACTCTAGTCATTCACTAAACAATTACAAACTCAGTAACTTTCTGGTTACTCTGCATATATTCTATTCTACTTGGAGTAATATTTTATGAATGCACCCCTGGCCTGGAGGTGGCGCTCTTACTTCTATTGTTTAATCGTTCAAGTTGAAAAAGTCACCACCAAAAGTAAGCAATGGCTCCTAATCTGTGGTAGCATGTTTGAAAGGTGTGAAGTACCTGCAGGTCCCTGGACGGCTTGTGACGAAAGTTAATTGTTTTCAATTCAAGCAATGTGAATGATTAATTATTTGAAATTTTCTTATCAAATACCATTGATCAGTTCTTCATGAGCTATCAGCCAAGTTGAAGTTTTGTAAGGTTTGACTCAGCCAGTGGCGGCTCGTGCATAGGCACTGTGGAACTGCAGCACCCCCATTTCCACTTGATATTATCGATAACATTTAATATAACGAGTCCTTTTTTTCTTTAATTCTTTCTTTATACTTGTACAATATATAATCCTTAGGCTTAATGCCAGTAGCCATTCCCCATTTTATTAAAAAGAGAAAAGAAAATCTTTGTATCGAACTGTGCACTTCACAGGTCCAGCGGCATGGTGTTTGACTGTTGTGCGCATGCCCATGTAAGAAGGTGCATGCTACGGCTGCGAGAGAGAGAGAGCACTGTCCCTTCTACACCATGGCATATTGGTGAAAGGTAGTGTATTTTTTTTAAGGGGGGGGGGCTCCACGTGTGTTGTGCTTAAAAGCTATGTATCATATTCTTGAATGTGATAAAGTGTAGAATTAGATTATCTTGTTTCCAGCTATTCTATTTGTTTCATTTTTTTTTCAGTTCTTTTATTTAACAGAAAACTTTAACCATGGCAGATCAAGGAGAAAATTATTGATCTTTCTGTGGAAATTAAAACAAGAAGAATGGATTTCATTTTTAAATTAATTGATTTTGTTCTTTTAGGGTTTTATCAAGTTTCTGAATAAATATTCTTTTTATATATCTATGTTTCCTTATACACAATTTCAAAACAAAGGCTTAACATTTTCTGTAGCAGCACCCCCATTAATTTTAGCTACGAGCTGCCACTGGACTCAGCTGATAGTCAGTGAAGAACTTATCAATAGGGATGCTTGTTTCCTGCTCTTTGTAAGTAAATCTGACCAGGAGTAGATTCAAAATATGGAAAAAAATACTATGTCATATCCTTTTAGAATTATTTTCTTAGTAGAAAACATAGAACAGTTATACATAAAAAGATACAAAATGAACAAGAAAGGAAAATATTACATAAATGAAGAAGTACAGGTAGGGGGAAAAAAAAAGCGGACCGACTAAAATATCTAAGTTGCAGACATGAGCCTCTGCACATGCCTAGAGGCATTCACAGGATAGCAGGGAATGTATTGAAATTTGTTCTAGTGTCGACTGTTGACTTAGCCCATTTCGAAACCCAGAATATGGTTTCTAATCATATTGTTTTATAACTGAATACATTAATTATTAATATTATTATAAAATACTAACACAAATTATATTATATTCAGCTACAAGAGTTGCTCCGTATTTTCCCCTCCTACTTGTACATAATTTCAATTTAATATCATGAAGAAATACAGAATATTCTCATATCACTTTTAATTAAAGCACTAAAATATAAGAACAGGTTATTAGAATGTAAAAACAATTGACCTTTTTTTAAATTACATAAGAACTTAATTATTTAATAGCAGCGTTGTTGTACATTATGCTGACATGTATAAATGACGATACAACAAAATATCCATCAATTTGACATGTTGAGAAATTCATCCCCCTGAAAAGTTATGTGCAACAGAATTAGTTACACTAAAACCAATTATATTACATACATACTTCTGGCAGTTGTGATGCCCTCTGGTGTAGGATGGAAGTCGAGATCAGCTGTCGATGGCCACAATGGTGGCAGAAACAAATTTGTGCTGTTAAAAAGGTAAAACTTTAGTGAAGCATGTATGTAATATAATTGGTTTTAGTGTAATTTAATACCACTTCACAGTGTAATTCCCAGCAATAGTTAATTAAACAGAATTAGTATTTGCTAGCTAGTTTTGAAGTAATGTGACATACAGTATTTTGTTCAAGATTATCAAATTGACGTCAAGTATACTAAATTAAATTAAATCAGAACACCTTTATTTTTCAAAAGCATAAGAACTCATAACAGACAAGTTTAATTCCAAAATCAAATAAATTTTTAAAATGTTATATATAAATGAACAAGAAAAAATGTGTTGTAGTGATATTTTAAGTGTTTTCTTAAAAATATATTTAAACTTTTAGTTATCTGCAATAACATAATTGACGTGTTCAGTAACATCCATTTTATCAATACACATTATAACAGCATAACAACAAGTTGTATTATTTTAACATCTGACACCAGTAGCAGACTATTTTGTTTCAAGGAAGCATAATAAAACATTACCATTGTCTGGCCATCATATACAATAGTAAATTCAAAATGCTGTTCGTAAGGCAAGTAAAGGCATTTTTAACAAACAATGCATTTAAGTATAATTCTTTTTTCTAAGCTACTTTAACTACAGACTTAAGACTTCCTAGCAAAATATCTACTAATTTTAGATACATTTAAAAGACATCTTTCTTTATGGCAAGATAAGACCAGTCAGCTTAAGGTACTGTAACACCTGCAGTTGTGATGGGTCCCAAACTTCAGGAAACCTCTACACGACTTCTCTAAAACCCATTATTGGTGACAATAAACACTATGAATTTTCGACTAATGCTCTTTATTTCTGGAAATATCAATTCAAGCATCCACTTCTATTTTAATTCTAGACACAATGAATTTAATTTTTTTCTAGAAAACAAGTGATCCCATCATTTAAGTCCACAGTGGCACAAACTTATATGGGTTCATGGGGCTAAAGACCACCCAATAATATGCCATGTATTATCATAAAAATTTATTATTATTATTATTAAAAACTGTGTTTTGTTGATTAATCGATGAAAAGCGAAAATCAGACTATAATCTTCATTGTTGACATACATAACATGATCTTCCTTTGTTTCAATTAATTCACAATTGCGAACATTTGAAATTGTTCCAAAATTCTTTAAATTTATACATCAAATTCACACTGTTAATGCAAGTTTCCCCAGCATCCTCGAAAAAATATGTTTTTTTTTCTCTGCTTTGAAAAGACTGGACACGTTTTTGCGTTAAAAAATATCTTACAAAAGATTTAATTACACACATTGCTGTTTTAAGTATAACCACAGTATACGTATTAATACAGTAAAGAAACTCAGTCCGTTTTTCTGCCATACGGACATGCGCGCGCAGATTCCATGCGATCCTACCGGCCATTGAGTAATACTACAATCACTACTGCAGGAAGAATGGAAATAAATAGGAGTCTTGAATTTTTATAGCAATGCGTGTTTGGAAAGGATGTTATTGTTCTGCTATAAATTGCAGTAACAATAAAGGAAGAAATCCTGAATTGCATTTCTTCACTTTCCCAAAAGATCCAGAAAGGTAAGAAGAAAAATACGTAATATGTATTGTATGCCTGCTGGCTTACTCTTGACACATGTTCTGGTGTGGTTATGTTTACATTTACTTTAATGTAATATTTTTATCTTTAATTATGTTGTAATTTCTAACAATAGATACTAATGAAATGAAAATGTCAGCCGTCTATATCACGGTTAAAGATAACAATATTTAGGATGTCGTATTGTGATCGCTTAAGATAACACAATATTTGCTGCGGTGCAGCTTATTTCCTATGTGCATTGTAATGTATATGTCGGGCCGGTTATGTATACAAACATGTGTGCCGTGTTGGCAGTCAAGAATGGCTATGTGAGCTCTAATGCACATGGCCATTTTGCAGCATGTAGCAGATTTTTTTTCTTTGCTTGCACAAACCTGACAATCAAAGATCCACATGCCCGGTTGTAAGGATCAATGCTAAGGAATATCAGTGCACATAACTCAATTTCGTAAAAAAGTGCACATAGCCGATTTTACAGGCGGTACGATATTTATTTTCTCGAACACGATGTAGGCGTAAAGATGACGAAAACATAATCTTACATCATAAATTCTCGGATACATGTGCCATTAAGGTGTTTGCGACAGTAAACTAACATGACATCATTATCCAAACCTAGGCAAGCAATAGGCTTACCTAAAATAGGCTACTGTTAAGAAGCGTATCTAGTCCAAGGTTTTTCCCACCTTTAAAATCAACGTTTAAGTTATAAATTATATTAAAGAGTGACCTTTGAATATAGGTTTGTCACACTGCTCGTCCTCAACTTCATTGTTGAGATTGTATTTTGTTTCTGTATCTTACGGCTTCGATCTACCTTCAATTGTTGTAATGATTTCAGGTGTAAAAAATGGGTCATCAATAGTCGGCGAGAAGACCTACTAACAAAAACTGTAAAATATTTAAATGTAAATTGCCGCCTATGTTTGGAACACTTCGAAAACAGCCAGTTTATGAGTTCCAATAAGAAATCTTTAATTAAAACTGCTGTGCCGACTGTATACTAAAAGCAGTTTTGGAGTATTAGAAATTGAGAAATATTGATTGAAACTTATATTTTTATTTGAATTTTGTATTGTATCTTATGTAATATTGTATTATTTTTGTAAAATGATGACATTTCTATTCTAATGTAATATTAGGCTACTTTTAAAAATAAAAATGAGTTATAATTGGTTTTCCAAGAATCATCTTGAAGTTATTAAAACTTGTAATAAGAATAGCCCTAGGAACTGCAGTGCAAGTTACAGGTAAGTGGCATTTAAAAATTGTGCCTGATCTTAACTAAAATATAATACATGCTTCATTGTTTCTTAAATTTAAAATTCAGTTTTTAAAGAAGATTTTTTTCTCTTATTATAACATATTTTGTTATGTGTTTATGCATTTTCCCAAGTTATTTTATATGGTGAGAATGCAGTTTTACTCAACCGCCGCATGGAGCGCTAGTGTCGCCCAGCTAACAAGTTGTCATAGGACTTTTAACACACAGTTTCCTTACTGTATTAATACTTATACTGTGGTATAACCCTACATATGGATAATGGGGAAAAGTTGGATTTAAATTATGCTTGTGATGAATTTATAGAGAGAAGTGCTGTCAAGAGAAATACATTTACAACACGCAGTGCTACCCATAACAGTCAATCCATGCTTTATTTTTTTTTGTTGCAATTATATATTTTAATAAATTGTATTCATCATTTGGAAGGTTGTTCAATATAGATATTTTAAAATTATATTATTTTTACTATTTAGAAGTTTCAGTGAAATTTGGTCCCTTTACCTAACTGTGTGCTATATGTATGCTATTGGACATTACATGTATACTACTATAATAATACTCAAATAATTATAGAGTAACAATAATCACGTACTTTGCTAAAAATAATTATTAAAATACTACCTACTGGTTAAAATTGTGCACCAGGAACATTTTTCTATTTTCTCTTTGGAAATTTGTAAAAAATACCAAATAAAAAAGAACAATATTGCTCTAACCATCACATCTAAGATACACTTTGGACTATTGTTTTTAGTTTGCCATTGCCATGATGTTAAATCTTATATTAGTTAACAAATCACTTGTAAATGACAATAGCAACAATGTTTAAAGAAACTGTGTACTAATTTCATAGGATATAAGTTTACATTCAACAACTGCTATATATAATAACTCCAAACAGAAGATTAAAATTTAGTACATCTGTGATTTTCTGGAACTATGATAACTCTTATATGCACTATAAATTAAAAATATAATATATTAGGGCACAAAAACATGCACTGGAAAAACACATAAATAGATGAACTTCCAGGCTCTACGCATAACCTTGTAAATATTATCTGTATTTAAGTTAAGAACAAAAATTGAGATAAACTTGAATCAATAATTTGCATTAATCTACTTAATCTTCCCTTTCATGTAATATAAACACCTGATTCATTAGCAGATAAAGCAACATCAAGGTATCAAAGATATGAAAGCTATAGTAGCCTTAGCTAATAAAGGCACCTGAGTATTTAATAATACACTTTACAATATTTTTTTTAAGTAAAATAAAATCTCTTTTACATAATTACTTGTCCTGGTATATACTATTTATGTGTACATTCTTTTAATTTAGCACGTGTAACACACAGTAGAGTGTTGGTAATCCAAAATATTCTTGATTTATAAAGCATTTAAAATTTCACAAGATAACTTAAAGGCCGAATGGTAAATCACTGGTTTCCTGAGGGTACAATTTAAACGATTATGTTTTTGGCACAAAGAGTTCTGGATTCATGTAATGTATAACAAATAATTAATTTTATTTAGAAAATTGAATTCCTATTATTACCATAATAATTGAAAGAAACATCAAATGATTACTGCAAAAGACTATTAAGTGTGATGGGTTTCTTATCTCATGTCAAAATTTCCTAGACCCAGGAAAGATATTGAAAAAGAGTTCTGAAATCAATTAAATTATTAAGTTACTTTTTCTTAACATGGGAAATTTAAAATGATCTAAAAATAAAGGAGAACATTTCAGCATCCACCAGGTATTCAACAAGACAGACTGACAGACAGAGTTGTAGAAAGCCTGCCGTCACATACAATCACTAGTTTATCTGATGCAACTCGTCAACTCGAGTTGGATTTATTAAGTCTATTCCATGAATAAAACATAACGGATTATATAAATAATAATTACTTTCGTGCTTTGTTATATAAAAACAAAACTAACAGTTGTGAGATCATCGCATACTGTGAATCAACCATCCATGAATCGATTCGAGCTACCATGGTGTAATCAGTGCTACCAATGGTGCATATAAGACATAGTTAACTTCATTCAGGTAAGCTAACAGCAGAACAGAATAAAAACACACGAACTGGCTTGCACCGAATTGAAATTGTGTTTTTAATCAATGTACATTTATAGTATTTCAATTTCCAGACAAGTTATGTTGTGTAAAATAATCTGTTTTTGTGTCGCTTAGTGGCAGCATCTGACTATTAATCACTGATACTTGCATCTCCAGTAACAAGCAGACAATTTTATCATGATAAAACACCCTTCTCGCGATTCATACAAGAATACTGCAAGATAAACGGCCGTGATTGGTCTATATACAAGGAATAGCTAAACGTCATTGGTCAATATCAAACATGCACTGTATGAGTTGAATAGTCAGTGTAATGTAGAAGACAGTTATAGAAACCAGCGCTAAAAATTTAATTGTTCATTATTTCTATTACAAGGTCTGTTAATTTTATTTTATTTGGATGCTTTACACGATACCAGTATAAGAACAAAGTTAGGCTAGCTGAAATGTTGAAAATACAATCTGGACAGATTTACATCTGATATTTACATTGTAGGCTCTATTGGAATCTTGAATTTTGATATGGCTGAATTAATTTTTTAACAATCCATTTTTCTGTTGAGTTATCAACACTCTACTGTACAACCGCAGAATTCATAGTTGAAGAGCTATGGTATGTTACCATACTAACTAGGCTGACCATATGTACTGTTTTGAATGGGTCAGTACCATTATTTTCAAATTTTCTGCCTGTTCCATAGTTTTATTGAACATATCTATTTTGTACTGTTTTTAATAAAAACTCTAGTACACTCTAATATTAGTCAAGTATAATTTATTATTCAAAATCTATAATCACCTATTAATGTTATGATTACCAGTACACTGAATAACCACCGAGTTGCATTATTGCATATCAATTTATTCAGAGAAAATATCATATCATGTGGTGTAGTGAATGGCGAACTTGGTAGCGAAGTTCTGTTCTGATGAGATCAAATTATTATTTATTCAAAGAAAATGAAGAAATGCATGTTGGCAACACTTGGATTTTCATCATGAACAAGAAGGCAGTGCATTAATCCCAGAGAAGAAGTGTCAGTCTTGTTTGAAATATTTTATCCAAAGTTTTACATTTTTGGGGGCTTTATTTTTTATTATTACTTTAAAAAAAAAATGTCAGTATGTACACAAAGTGGTGACTGTTTTTGAACGTCAATGGTTTGAATTTCACACTTTTTAAAGTTTTAAGTAGGTTATATTGCTTGCAATATTTAAAAGGTGGAAGTGCAGTTTTAACGATGATTTCCAGAAAGAATTCAATGGACAAGCAGTTTAGTGATGGGACAAAAGTGGTATGCCAACATTGCCATAAAAAACTCAACCTCAAGATAATATGGTCAGCCTAAAACTAGCAGTATAAACAGCCCTGCATTAAGTTCCCCCGGGGGTCCGCAGGCGGTTTAAGAAGAAATAGGATATCTCTTAACTTTCTAAAATTACATATTTTCTAAAGCAGCTTCACTGTTCACATTAAGGAGTAAACTCTGTTTGTTACCATTGATATTGTTATTTTGTCTATTGAATTTAATACATTTGAATCAAAGTATTTATTTAGTTTTCTTTTTCAAAACCCAGAGGGGGTCCGCGAAATTTTAATTTTTTTCAAGGGGTCCACGGACTGAAAAGTTTGGGAACCATTGAACTACATAAATAATGCTGGATACAGAAAATTAAGGAAGATAAAGCTAAGATTCTTATGCTCTAGATATTCTGCCCTGAACAAAAGTCAGAAACAGAAGTCACTGCTATGGAAGAATACAAGGCAAGCTTCCTACTAATTGCACTAAATGATGGACTACAATTTACCATATAATTATATAAAATCTATATGCATGTCAAATGCCCAAACACTATGTTAAAAATAAGCACCTGGGACTTTATAAAATCCAGTTGCCTTTGTTACAGAGCTACCTACTACTGTAGGAATAATCTGAAATAACTTTCACATTCATACAACTGTGATTAATAAAATATTATTACTTATCAATAAAATATAACATTATTTACAAATATTATTCAACATAATGATTAAAATTATGATTTAGTATTATAGTATTTATATAACATTTCTACCATATAAAATTTTTAAAATTAGCATTCTTGAATATGCATGAATTTATGAGTACAACTTTCTTAGAGGAGAGTATGCATTTTAACTGTGAATAGCTATTTTTTTATATTATCACGTCAACCAACTTGCACATTAATTTTTATTTTATTAAAAAAAGTTTAGATGTCCCAGTAACAATCCTGTTTTTTCTGTGAACATCACATATGCATAATAATTTAATTTAATTTATATATTATGTTTATGATTTAAAGTTACTGGTATGTAAGTATACTGAGTCCACAGAGGCTACTTCTGATGGGAGACAGTTTTGAAAATAAATCACTAATGTCAAACCTTAGAAGACAGTGAAAACAATCTTCAAACGATTTGAAGGCAAAATTGAGAAAGTGATACAAAATGATTTTTTTGGACAGTCAAGATATACATGACTCTTGTAATGCCAATGTCGCTTTGCATATGAGACACAAATTATGGATTTTCTGAGAAACCAGTTAGTACTCATTATGTTAAATAATTTATTTTAACCTCCCAAATCTGTCCTTTTCTATTCACTCTCTATGCAAACTTTTGACAAATTATGCAGTGATTTGAGAAAAAAATATTCAACCATAAAACTGAAATACAGTCAAAACCGGTTATAACGACTCTGAAGGGACTGCAATTTTACGGTCATTAAAGCTGATAGTTGGACAAACCGGATTTTTTCCTTAACATTTCAAATCCGTAAGTTTTATATTCTGAAGTTGTTGTATGTGCTATAATAATCATGAATGAAATATTCTTATTCCAGTTAATGTATTACAGAAATTTATCACAGTACATTCTCTATACATAAATTACTGTATGTACTCTCCTACAATAAATGCGATAGTATAAATTATGAAGGCCTACATTTTCTGCTGTTTCTCTTTTCACACTAGTAGTTACACATTATTTTATCCAAGAGGTGGAGTTGGACAATTGAAGTTGGAGTGCCCAACCAACACGTAAATTCATTGGCTAGAATAGGTCCATTGTTCAACATGATGATTTTTAGAGGATTTTGTTCGAAAAGAGACTATATTTTTCTTCTGTCCTTCCACATTGTAGAAATCGTTGAGTGTGATACACCCAATTCCTTCGCAATTCTGACATTTGTTTTCCCGTTTTATAATCATGATTATTAAGTGACTTCTCTTCAATATTACACTTTCTTTTTAGTATAATGCTGACAGCGATGATTTCCTTCACTTAACAGATATAATGACTTGAAATCCACACTCTACAGAAAACAAGAATTTGAAAATAAGCGTTACATTGTTGTTAGCAATCCTAAAAATTGAAAAATATCAACATTGGACATTATAGCTGATAAATTTCTCCGGAAATGTTGTAAAATATGTCGTTATATGCTGTATGTCTTAATAAGCAAGGTCGTACTAATGATTTTTTAAATACAGAGTTTATGCAGAATTTAGACGGGACTATTAGATTTTGTTGTTATACCCAATACGTCATTACAAGAAATGACGTTATAAACAGTTTTGACTGAATGTCATATTAATTATACATAATTGCTTCACTGTATATATGTAACAGTCCATCAATCCTATCCTATCAATATTGTATGATTGTTGATTGTTAATTGTTAATGCAGAACCTCTATCCATACCTTTGTTTATAACAGTACAATATTAATTCATATGAACAATGATAACATATTCATCATACACATATTCATGATTAATAATACATAAATTGTTAATAAAAACGAGAATAAACATTTACATTAATGCCAAGCTATTAACAAGTTAGTATTAGAAAAATTTATTAGTATGGTTTAATAAACATTATTATATTTGATAATGTCTAATTCACCTTTTACATTAATTAAATAATCAAAATTTCTTTGTATGACTAGGATGGCTTTTTGACAAAGAATTTAATTTCTGTTGTCAAGGTAATCAGTGAATGATAAAAACATCTGGAGAAAACACAATTGCACAGATCGTATATTTCTCAGAAGAGAAAATATATAGGTCTGTACTTTGGAATAAAATGATGAAACAATACAAAATCCCAATTGACAGTCTATGAAGAGGGTATTTGAAAGTTGCACCATGCTTCGACAAATGTCTCAATCAGAGCGCAACTATGTAGAGAAGTAGCTAGAAAGTGTACCTAACTGTTCCAAATAAAACAGTTTTGATTTTCACTGTGGTTTTCATTTTATGCCCCATTGGAGGTTAAAAAAAATAGCCCTCGTACCTTAGGCTTTCACGGCCTGAATCTTGAATAATAGACATAACTTATAGGTGACGAAATAGCTACTGGTACCAATGAAAAAGCTCCTGATGCTAGGAACAGAACTTTTGGAAATAAATATGTCAATTGAACATGGCCCATGTCACAGAAAAGATGTCTAATTTTAGAGTTGGATAGTGTTGACTGGAACGAGATGGCTCAAGATAGGAACAGTGTTCCTGTGGCCATGAATCTTTGGGTTTTGTAGTTCATTGACTTCATTTTTAAACTGAAGAACTGCAATCCGTATAAACATATTCATTTTCACACCACAGAAACAGTGGTGGCTTGTATAATTTTATGGAAGTTATGATTACAACATATATGGTCTTGGAGTTCAACAAGATGGATGATTGCAAGATAAGGAAGTGAAAATAATATGGGCTCGATATTTATCTATGCTATACTAAAAATCTGAAGCAATATTCAGGCCTTACTGATTATTAGTACGTTTACATGCAGGATTCAGATCAATCTGAGTCCGATCCCCGTGTTGAAATAGTCATGTAAACACGGATTCAGTCAGGAATGAATTTTCAATCCGATCTTCTGCAAATGGAGGAATGGATCGGATTCAAGTTGTATTCAATTCCACGTAAATGCTAGCGAACTCAATCCTGGTGCGCACGCATACAGTCGCATGGTGTTCGTCATTTTGTTCTGTCAGCTGATAGCCAATTTAATAAAAAACACTCACTCACATTATAATATTAATATTACTGTTACTCTTTTATGTCATAATTTGTTTATGGTGACTAGAAATTATTGATAGAACAGACTTTTTTTTAAATATTTTTAATTATGTAATAAATGCGGCATTTGTTTAAACAGGTTAGCCACAACAATAGCCATACATAACCAAGTTAGCCAATAGTCCAACAAATCTCAATCTACTCCTAGAACTTGCCATGTAAACAGGGAACGTATTGAGTTGGGATCGGATTCAGATAGATTTCAATCCCACATGTAAACGTGGTATATATTGCTGCATTATAAAGACTTAATATTAGTATCTGAATTGGAATAATATAATAAATAAAATTATAAAAGAAAATTCTTTTATATCCTGCCATGACAATAAAAATATATTTAATACATACACATATATAGTATGTGTAACAATAAAAACACAATTCTCTTAATTGTGTATATGAAATAATATATATTGGTACGATACATTTTAATGTAACACTATAAACAAGATTTAATCTCTTTTACTAATATCATTCTCTTCCACATTAGCTTAGTGCCAAATGCAAACTGCCTGTATTTGTTCAGCACAACTGAAAAAGTGAGATTCAAAAGGAAAGACATCTGCTAACTTGTAAAAGTTAATAGACAATGAGATATAGTTTCAATACTTACACTCTTCGTCATGAGTGACATATGATCTAATTTTACCATGAATCATTATTCACTGAAACAAGATGTGAACGATGGCATTTATTCAGCTGTGCAAAGATTGTTATTTATTTTCTTTTAGTTCTAAATAATAAATCAGCCCCAAGCATGATAAAAAAAATCATTTAAATGAAATTTAAAATAAGAAGATTTTCAACAGAGATTCCTTGTTTTGTAGCAAAAGAGAATACACATTTGACATATGTACGAAAATTTCTTATTTCTGAAGTACATATCTCATTTCAATTGGCAGTGTTATTTTGAAGTTGATAAAATATATTTTCTAAATCAAACGTAACACAGAAATATAGCTCTACTTTGAACAGTTATAAATATAATCCAATTGATTATGAATAACAGTGCATATGAATGAAATATTTTCAGAAAAAAAAAAATCACTTTGGAATAAGAAATTGCGTATAAAACACATGGACCCTTTACAATGGTGTAACAAAGAAAAGACTATAGTTTCTTGCCCATCCTAGCAAAAACTAAGAAATAGCATTTTGTACTTAGATAAAGAAGCACCTGAAATACATTAAAGAATATCAAATCTACAGCGATTCTTGATCAGCATCTGACTAAAATAGCTACCAACGATTTGAAGGATCGCCCATTTGCTTTATCTACTGGTTCTGTGTAGATCAACCAGTTTACTCCAGTTCTGTTATTTGTGAAAACACTTTTTACTTTAAGGGAAATGCTGAAAGTGATGAAATGCATGATTGGAATGAATGTAAGTAGCTCACCATGTCCCATGTTTCAACTGGTACGAGACATTCAGTCTGCAAAAAAAGCATACAGACATATTTCATACAGTGTACCAGTACTATCTTAGGAAAAAAAACTGGCAGTGAAAAACAAGTCACCTTCAGAACACCAACCTCGGTTAGGATGCCCGGTTACTTGACCATAATAACCATGGTTAGACAGAAAGCCATTGCACTGATGATTTGACTTAGTTAAGAATCCACAGTTATCTGCCGCCTAGTTGTCTTGCCATTATTCCTCTCCAGAGCAATTCATTAGTAGTATTTAGTTACTTATTTGTTGGTTTTTTAAAAGTGTAATAGCATATTACTGTAAAACTATAAACTTAACAGATAAATTCTAGAAAGTTTTAGAAAGTTTATACAGGGAAGTTATTACTATGCAAAAACAATATTGAGATGAGTTACATACACTACTTCCCTTATTTTAATGACTAACCTGAACCCAGGCTTCAATGAGCCTCCTCATCATTTTCAACAGCTATATTCCATCTGTCTGTTGGTTCGCATCAGCATCCTCTGGTGGACATCTAATGAACTTCATGATGAGGTTGTCCTCCATGGGAATGTCACAGTTCATTAGGTTGTTTTTATTCTTGTGTAAGTAGATTTTTTTCCATATTGTATGTTGCGGAGGACAACCTCATCATGAAGTTCGTTAGATGTCCACTAGAAGATGCTGATGCGAACCAACAAACAAATGCAGTATAACTGTTGAAAATGATGAGGAGGCTCACTGAAACCTGGGTTCAGGTTAGCAATTAAAATAAAAATTTTAAATTTCTGTCAGAAAACTATGAGTGCACCTTTGGCATATCTTCTGGTCCAAGAAATATCTTTCGAAGACTAAAGACAGGAAGGTTAACCCTTTCACTGCTAATATACTATTCAAATTGGTAGTGTTGAATTAATTTGCAAATTTATTTAAATGGACAATAGCATGCAAATAATAATTCACTGTGCTATTTCCCTAGTAATAATCTATATTAATAAAAGGAAGTGTGTGTCTGTCTGTCTGTCTGTCTGTCCACGATGCCCAGCGAAATCTACAGAACGCAGAGATCTGAAATTTTAAACATAGGTTGACTGAAGGGTCGGAAAATGCACCTCGAAGCCGGAATTTTAATTTTCGCTTTCGTTCGTGAGTTATGAGTGAAAAACGGGCAGAAAACGTGTATTTTTTGCATTTTTGAAGCATAAGTTTTCAGATACATTTTGAATGTCAAATCAATTACAGTTGGCTTTGGCTATTTTTTGTCATACCTTGGAAATAAAAACCGACGCAGGTCGATTCATTTGTTCATAATGTCAAGGCACGCAGATATCTGAAATTTTCAACATAGATGGAAAAGGGATAATCAATATAAGCCTAAATATGGTCAAACATTGTTCGATTTGGACGAAACTCAATATACAGGGGTTTTCTGGGCCAAGGACCTGGAATCTGAGGTCGCTTTTGCCAGGCAACGCTATCTAATCGTGGTATGTAATTCACGTGATTTAGGTGTTAATAAATATACTGATTTAACTATTATGCTCTTAATTTTTAATTTTTTAAATAATTATCGCTGGCGATCGCTTGATTTTGTATGTCTATCCTGGACAATTCATTTGTTTAGAATGTCAACGCCCGCAGACATATGAAATTTTCAACCTACACGGAAGAGGGAAAATCAATATAGGCCTTTATATGGTCAAACATTGTCGATTTGGACGAAACTCACTACACAGGGGTTTTCTGGGCCAAAGAACTCGAATCTGAGGTCGATTTTACCAGGCGACGCTATCTAATCGTGGTATGTAGTCCACGTGATTTAGGCTTTACTAAATATAATGATTTAACTATTATGCTCTTAATTTTTAATTTTTGAAATAATTATCGAGGGCGAAGCCGCGGGCACATGCTAGTATTAATATAAATGCAAATAATTTGTCAGTTTCCTCTGAAACAAGAGAACAGCATGTATTTTTTGAAGTATAGAGTGATTTATGCAACCCTGGGAAAGCCCGCATGACGTCACAACACAGCAGCGTTATAATGCATTTTAATGTGTGGTGCAATACATCGTTTGAAACATTTAGCTACAGATGGCAGCTCAAGGTAGAGAACATGAAATTGATGGCGTCAGTTTGTAGACATTAGAGGACACTATATGCTGACACAATTTGATTGGCTCTCAAGGAGAATTTCTTTCATCTATAGGCATACAAAGTGGTGCATCATATATATGCATCAATAGCACAGCCAGCAGTGATGCGCACTGACGCTACATACAGCTGTAACAGTGAAAGGGTTAATACGAACTTGGATCCTTCATTTTAATATAAACAAAATATTTAATTTTTACCACCAACTTGCTAGAACACTGTAGTGTTAAAATAGACTACTTGCTCATTTAATGCATAATATTATGATTTCTTACCTTATCAAGCAACTTCTGTATGAAATTCTGTGAGGCCGATTTCCTCTGGATCTGTTCCATTTCTTCTTCTGTGGACAACAGTATGATTACCTACTGCATTTCGTTCTCCTTTCAGAAAATCTCCAGAACCTACCATGTTTGGATTCATGGCTTGAGCTCGCTTCCTCTCTTGTGTGATAATAATCTCACTTGTAAGGTAAGCTTCTTTCCGCATCTCGTCCCGAAGCTGGCGTGATGTGTCTGGTATAAGCCACTGAACAGCCATCATCATTACACTCACCACATTCTGCAATTATAAAACATGTGATTTGAGAACAGTCATTGACATTTTGTTTAGTAACTCTTCAAACACTTTTACAATAAATTTTTTTGGTTCGACTGTTTGTTTTTTAATATACCGCAAACTCTATTTTGGACTAATGGGAGTGAGATCTGGTCCGAATAGTGAAAGTCTGAATTACAGAATGTCATTTTACCTGCAACTATAATAAGGGATGTACTGTATTTGCTCAAACCTAATCCACATCCCAATTTTGAAACTTAATATCATAAAAAAATAATATTTTGGCAAATGTAATGCTCATCAATGGTAGTTATTTTATTTTATTTACATAATAATAGATATTTATATATGGCTTATGTGTGCCACATCCCCTGGGTCCCTTTAATCAAAAGCCACAGAGTCGCAGCACACCACCACCAACTTCCAGACCACAAGCCATGGGGCAGGGTGGGGAGGCCCATAGCAGAGTATGCAGCTGGAGCTGGCCCAAAACCAGGAAAGGGAACGGGATGATAACGAGGGAAAGAATGATGAAGTGGAGAGTGTTGGTGGAATGAATGAATGAATGAAAAGTGGGAAATGGGAGGATCCCCCCAAAAAAACTTTCAAGTCACGGCTTTGTCCACCATGAATGACATACCTGCCTGCCCTGGGATTTGAACCTGGTACTGCTTGAATGCTAGGCCCATGCGCTAAGCATGAGCTACCGTGACGGCAAGTGAAGCATAAGTGCCAAAGTTCAACTCATGTTATAATTAGATTTATTAAACCATAACAAGTTTTAATGTTCTGTTTTCTGTTGGTTATCTTGTTTTTAAATCATCAGTCAGTTCAGAATTTTCTTCCACTGTCAATCTAACCAACACTTTGATCAATGAATATTTTCAGAAATAAGTACAACTCAGACAGAATACAGGTGAAGATCTTTCCTTAAACACATAACATAATAACATAAAAAGGAAATACTAATTGTCTACATAAAAAATAGTAATTATGTAATTAAGTGGTACAATAAAATAACTTGTCACTATCATCCAATCAGCTGTAAATACCAGAATAGGAGCACCGTTCAAAATTTAAGTTGAATTTCAAAATTGCAACATTATTAGTTATTCTGCAGACTTGCATTCATTTTAACAAAGCATTCAACTAGCATTTTGAAAATACAATTTAATGATTTTTTATAACTGGAATTTAATCTGAAAACCAGGTCAATATAAAATACTTACTTGGAATACAACAACAAATGCCAGTCGAGCAGCTAGAATATGCCAGTATATAGGTGGACGTTTATAAGGCTGTGGATCCCATGGGGCATTTCTGTATTCTGGGTACCTGCAAATGTTAATCAATATTATGAACTTCAATTAAATATTCTTTTCCATACATACACATTATAACATATAATATAC
This sequence comes from Ectobius pallidus, assembly GCA_964059195.1. Taxonomy (NCBI): domain Eukaryota; kingdom Metazoa; phylum Arthropoda; class Insecta; order Blattodea; family Ectobiidae; genus Ectobius; species Ectobius pallidus. Next base: position 109,190,664 of record CAXKWD010000010.1, read on the forward strand.
AGTGAGTCCCACGCAAGAGTTGGCCAATGGCACGGGTTTCTGCGTCGCGGCTGGCACAGCTCCAACTCCCGAGCGATCGGGTGAAATATCTACGCAAATAATGCCGCGGTTGGTGTAATGATTCAGGTTCTCACATTTACAGTTAAAATTACAACGAAAATAACCACGTACCTCATCACAAGAGATGTTGGAAATGTTCTCCTCTTGCATAAGCACAACACTGACACTTTTTTTAGGGAATTTTCTTTCACGCGCGTAAGTTCAGCTTCCGAGATAGAGTTAATTTCTCTAGATATTTCACCCGATCGCTCGGGAGTTGGAGCTGTGCCAGCCGCGGCGCAGAAACCCGCGTCATTGGCCAACTCTTGCGTGGGACTCACTGTATTATTGTTATTATTCTCCCTGCAAAATGTACAATTGTATCCTTGGTACAGCTGATGAATCAGCGATTCTTTTAAGAAAGTTAGGAATGTTGCAGGGGGAAAGCTTCCCAAATTCCTCTATGGAAACAGATGTTTTTTTCACTGGCTTCACACCACTTGACCGGTTCCTTGGAAGGATTGCTACAACCTTCCTCTTCTATATTTCCCCAATTTCTGGAGTCGTATAACTTTGTCACTATCTATAGTAACCATGTCAACCAAGACATTCAAAATAAAAACACAAACAGATGTACCCATGAAACATTTCAATTTTTCTCAGCAAATACTATTGATAAGTTCTTCACAGGCTATCAGCCTAGTCAAAGTTTTTAAAGGTTTCTGAGCTTTCAGACTCCAGCTCTGAGACCATCTCAGCTGATAGCCCATGAATAGCTCATCATTTATAGCCATTTGTTCAATCCCTCGGATTTAAGGTAATGCAAGGCTGTTTCCACTAAGGGAAAAAGTCTTCCTGTAGGAAGATCAGGGGGTAAGTTTCACCCATTTTGCAAGGGGTTGTGCATCACTGCCTTAAGAAAAAGTTTTGTTTAGTAAGTGTTGTAAATACCAAGCTCTATAATGTGAAACCTATAATTATAGGATGTATGGCAATGAGGAATCAACAATAACAAAAAATATAATATTAATTTTCACTAGTAAAATAATTCAGTTTATCATATAAATTGGCCTATTCTTTTTAAAAAAAAGTCATTTCTATATTACAGTAAATGAATGTAATCGAGGAATCATATTGGTTCTGACTATCAGTTTTGAGAGAGATGTCTTGTAGGTCTAGCAGGTAGATGAAGAAAAGAAAGCAATCTATTTACCCGGCATTAAATATCTAAGCACCAAGTATGATATACCTCAGAGTCGTGGACTTCTGTTCGGAGCAAGAGACACTCTGCCTCAGTTTACATCTGAGCTGCTGAAGGCATTGGGTTTCTTTAGTTATGATTTGGAGAATATAGTTTTTAATATTATGAAAGACTCTCTACAAATCTTACAATTCCATTTGTACATAAGTAAGTAAGTTAGTCTTAATGTGAAAGTTCCTAACTAACAATAAACTGTGTTTAAACAAAAATATGTTTTCTTTTTTCATTTTGGACTTCAGTTGAGCGTAGATGAATTGTTTGTTTAAATATATCTATAAACGAGGGGCATACTGAAAGTCGTGAGCAAAATTTTTTCACAACCTTAATCTTTATTTGTAAGTGAAACCAAGTGTGTCATCTCAATATACAGACCTTTTTTTCACTTTTCCACATAGTCTCTGTTTTTTTGCGCACGTTTCCCATCGTTCCTCAAGTTTGAAAATACCCTTGCAATGGAATTCCATTCCAGCTGACCGTAGACACTGATGCACTGCTTGCTGAATATCCTCCAGTGTCTTGTAGCGTTGGCCTCGCATCTGTTCCTTCACAAAACCGAAAAGATAGTAGTCGGAGGGTGCCATGTCGGGGCTGTAGGGAGGATGTGGAAGTGTTTCCCACCCAAATCTCCTCATCTGATCCATAGTGGCATGTGCAGTATGTGGACGCTCATTATCCTGTTGAAGGATGATCTTCTTTCCAGGACATTTATCACGCAATGTACCAAGAAGACATTCCCCATAACTTTCCCTACAGATGGCACTATCTTCGCTTTCTTCTTTGATGGTGAATTCAAGTGGTGCCATTCCATTTGTTTCAGGTTCATAATGATGGAACCAGCTTTCTTCTCCAGTCACAATACTCGTCAAAAATTCACCACCTTCATTTCGAAATCTTTGAAGAAAATTTTGGGCAATGGTTCGTATTCGGCAAGCAGTGCATCAGTGTCTATGGGCAGCTGGAACGGAATTCTATGACAAAGGGCATTAGCTGGGACGGAATTTTATTGCAAGGGTATTTTCAAACTTGCAGAACGATAAGATAAGATAAGATAAGATTTATTGCTGTTCTGCATAATGTCAAGACATTTCAGAACATTGTCAAATTGTGTTTTTATAAACATACATATGTACTTTCAATGCTGAATACACAATAACAAAAGTTTAACATACCATGCAACATTCACACACACTCATCCTATATACAACAAAATCTGCCATCTTCATGACGACATACATCCACTCAGCACATTTACAGACATATATGCTGGAAAACATGTGTGCAAAAAACGGAGACTATGTGGATAAGTGAAAGAAAGGTCTGTAGATTCAGATGATATACTTGGTTTCACTTACAAATGAAGATTAAGGTTGTGAAAAAAATGTTGCTCAAGACTTTCAGTATGCCCCTCGTATATATACAAATACAGTATATTGTATGAAACTAGGCTTTCACGGCCGGCGAAAACTAGATGTCCATTTACCGGGCTATGTGGCCGTGGTCGTGTTCCGTCTTGCGGTGTTGCTGACGTTTCGCCTCGATCTGCGTCGGGCATCCTCAGAGCTGTGTTCAGCATGGTGGTCTGCTGAGTACTGGTCGCTGTCTCCCTGCCCGCCGATATTTATACTTTTTCCTCCTGCCGCTGATTGGACGGCGCTCAGTTTTATCCTTACCTCCCCCTCTCCGGTACAATTGAAAACACTAGATTTACATTTGGTTCTTGCGATCACTGGGGCCCAACTGCTGTGAATTCTCGTCATTTCTTCTTTGCGATTGAAATTGTCTGTATGTTTCTGTATTTCTATGGCTTCCCGGTAAAGTCTAGGGAACCATTGGGAGGTAGTGCTAAGCTTCCACAAAACAGAAGTACTTAGCACTACCTCCCAATGGTTCCCTAGACTTTACCGGGAAGCCATAGAAATACAGAAACATACAGACAATTTCAATCGCAAAGAAGAAATGACGAGAATTCACAGCAGTTGGGCCCCAGTGATCGCAAGAACCAAATGTAAATCTAGTGTTTTCAATTGTACCGGAGAGGGGGAGGTAAGGATAAAACTGAGCGCCGTCCAATCAGCGGCAGGAGGAAAAAGTATAAATATCGGCGGGCAGGGAGACAGCGACCAGTACTCAGCAGACCACCATGCTGAACACAGCTCTGAGGATGCCCGACGCAGATCGAGGCGAAACGTCAGCAACACCGCAAGACGGAACACGACCACGGCCACATAGCCCGGTAAATGGACATACAGTATATTGTATTTTTAATTTATGTATTTATATCCATTTCTAAAATGCCCCCGACTAAGAGCATGTGCTCATTCAGGTGGTGCATTAATGAAAAAAAGAAAATGTGAAAAATTGTATACAGACCTTTTAATGCAATTTTTAAGACAATAAAATAAAATAAATCATAAATTAAATTTTGCTAATTTCTAGTTGAGCGAATTAAACTTATCATGCTAAAAAGAAGTCTTTAGAAAATCTGTAATTTGAAGCTGTTTGATTCCTGTGCCAGCCTCTTCAATTTACAAGTAATAATATATGATCCTCTATACATACCTGCATATAGGATATCCAGTTATGTTGAATTGTGGATCTTTATAGTCTGATGTATTAAAATAAGCTAGACTATGGTTGAGGTAACCAACATCTGTGTGATTCCTGTTTACAGTCATCATATAAACCATTCGAGGAATGAAATTGGATGAAAATGCAATGATGAAGGCCTGAAAAGAAAATTAGATATTACTATGGGACATACTGCTGCATAGATATGACTGATGTAAGTAATCTTTATCTGAGATGTATTCAAGTTCTAAGGTCTCTTTTTACGTTCTCTACTTGTACCAAAGCCACTATAGGTAAACGAAATATTGTATTCGACCCTGAAATTCAATGTCAAGTTTTCAGCCAAATCCAAAAATCTATTCCAATCCAAAAATACTATTTTTACAAGGATGCTTACGTGTGGTGTGTTTGTATCAACCTATGAAGAGCATAGCACGAGAACGAAATTATGTATAAAAACAAAAGTAGTTATCTGGGTTAGATATCTTTGGGGTATGACACAAAGATTGCCAATGGCTTTTTCTTAACTTCACTACCATTTTAAAGAAGATCATTTCATTTTTTGGAATTTTCATATGAACAGCTCTAATGATTTTGCTTAAATTCTGTATGAGATGCTTATGATGATTTTGATTTATTCCATTTTTAACTCCTAAATGGAACATAGGGCCTCTCCTGTTGAAGTAAGGGAAGCAATGCTTCCTCTAGTTAACACGAAAACAAGAATCTATTTTATAAAGTAAATTTTAATAATAAGGAATACAATATTTTATGATTTTACAACTTTCATTCACGGAAAGCAAATTCTCTCCACAATACTCGCCACAGTGTAAAATATGGAATAAGGTCAGCTGGCTCCACTTGTCCCATCCAGGGTAATGAGTGCTTCATGTGTTTTGCAAACCTCCGAATAAGGAACAGGTCTATTTGAATATGTGGACATCCGTGAAGCCTAGTTAAAGCAAGAGTGTAATTGTGAACACATTGAAAAATCAGTTTTTAGGAAAATAATGTTGAAATTATAGTATTTTAAGTATTCTTGTGTGCTCTGTGCTGTGTTGTAAAACCATAACATTATTTTAACATATGTCCAAATTACTAGCTTGCCATACATATAATAAATAAATGTGCTATGTGCCTCTATAAGCATAAGGGAAGCAATTGCCTTATTCTTCGTTCACTATTGGCTGCTCACGTCACTGTAACTTGCTGTGTGAGTGAGGGAACAAGGGCAATATCATGCTGTCCTTGTCTAACAGAGGGTGGAGAAACATACATAGCCTTCAAGAAATTCACTTTCCAACCTTTAATGCATAATATAGAAAAAAATTTCAAAGAACTGAACATCACTTTGGCACTTATCAATTGCAATCTAAAAAAATCTCTTAAGATCAGATATTAAAGACAAAATCCCCCCAAGTAAAAATTCAGCCAGTTATAAAATTGACAGTAATACCTGTAAAAAAATATATCATTGGTAAAATGAAGAGAAATTAGGTATAGTCCAGTTATTCATTGCATGGCCAGGCGGCCGACAGTTCAACCCATGTTCTTTAATTTTACCGCACCAATCAGCTAGTTATCCCAGCCATTAAAATCTAAGAATGTCTTGTGACGATTTTGACAGCTACTCGTCAACTCTGCGTGGAGTGAAATGTGCGGTTGCAAGATCAATTTACAGTAAACAATAACATGTGTGAATTGATTAAAACGAAGAAAGAACTGAGGTCAGTGATAACAATGAGAGAATATTGCAACGTTGCTTTTGTTTTGGAAAGCGGTAGCCAAGACCGATTTAGTCAGAACAATTAACACAAAGAAACACCGATTTAATGGTTTATTCCTCTGAAGCCGCCTGGCTATGCAATGAATAACTGCACTATACAAGAAACAAATGAGAAATATTAAATACCAACAGACATAAAAAATCTGGAGTGGCACATCATTTCTGGTCTACAGGTAATGAATTCGATATAGAGGCAAAATTACTAAAATGTGTTCAGAAACCAGGTGTCTTAACTGTTTGGAAAAAGTACACATTCAGAAAAACAAATATTGATTTATAAAGTTTGACTCCTCTAAGAACAATGAGGGTGATGAATAAAAACAAAGCAATTGCTAAGAGAAATTGATTTCTAGCAAAAGCAAAAGCTTACTAGGAATTGCTAGGAGCAAAAGCAAATGCTGAACCAATATATGAATAAAAATAATAGGCTTTTCCTAGCTTCGTCTAGGAAGTTCCAGCATTTGCTAGCTTCTTTTCCCTCCTTCCCTGTCGGCGTCTTTGAAACTGGTGGCAATTGTTAACAATGTTGATTGGGTTTTATTTACTTGTACTCATAGCTTGCTGAAGAGAGGAACATGATTATTCAATCATGGATAGCGAATTTAGTGGGTCAGGCGATGAAAGGGAAATAGATAGTAATACTAAAATTTTCATGATGTTAAAGGACAACAAGGTTTTATTAAGTGAATCTCAGCTTCTCAGCGTGAAAAGAGAAAAATAAATTTCAGTAGGAAAAATTTTGAAAATGTATGAAGCGGAATTTGGAGAAGTTCACAGTGCCAAACAAATATTCAAGTAATTAAGTAATATGAAAATTTAAGTTAAACGAAAGTTTGATATGAATGCTATGGGAAACAAAAAAATTGTATATAAATCTTGGGGGAAGATGTTCCTGGACCTCGTAGACTCACAAAATAATCCCACAATGAATAAAATTTCATGTAACTGACAAATTATGTAACTGTTACTTTAATTAACTGTTTGCAATTACTGTATATTTAATTATACTGCACTTATTTATTATAAATCCTGAGTCAGACACATGCCTCAGAAATATTTCTCATCCGGTCCTTGGAAGAATCTGCACCACCATGCTTCTCTTGTGATTTACCTAGGAAGTGATTACCAAGCCACTCCACAATTACTTCACTAAACCTATATACAGTTTCCTATAATCATTTTCACCACTATTTCTACGAACATTATATACTTTTCGCATCCAAATATTCATAAAAGCAGCCATGTTCGTAAAAATAAACTCTTCTTGACTGATCTCAAGGCACCTACTGACCTGCCTTAGAAAATATAAAGCAATTGCTGCTAATGGATAGCAATTGCTAAACTTTATTCATAAAATGTTAAGGAATTGCTAGAGAGGTCTAGGCTTTTATTGGAGTTCACAGCAATTGCTTTGTAAGTCTAGCAATTGCTTTAAGAAACAGCAATTGCTATAAGTTTTATTCATAAAATTATAAGGAATTGCTAGAAAAATGTCAGAAAAAGCAATTGCTTATTTTTATTCATTACCCTCAATGACTTCATCTCCTTATTCTTACAACCTGGAGCACAGCTGCTGGACAGAGAAACAAACTCATTACAGATCTCAGCTGAAGAATGAGGCAAAAAAGAGCCTTTGAAACATATGTTTATGTTTACAGATACATATATTTATTAAGTTTTTACTTACAATAATTACGTAAAGCTGAATGTTTAATGTATAATATCGATCTTCACAATATTTTCCCGATTAATTTAATAAAATATAGAAGTACAATACTGGTATCAATTCCAGAGATCAATGACGAATACTTACATTAGTCACAACAGAAATCCGCCCAATGATGTCCAAAATACGAAACCAAACACCAATGCTCTTTACTCTTCTCGGAACTGGTCGTCTATAGAATCTAAGGAATTTCTTTGCATCAAGTCGCATCTCCAAAACGTTATTTAGCAATGCAAAGAATGGAGCCAAAGGAAAAGCTGCTACGAAGATTGTAATAAATCCATACTGTAAAACTGTAAAGGTTGGAAAATATTATTAATTTTATTATACTCTTGCAATTTTGTTTTAAAGCAAACAATTTAAAATTAAAAGCTTAAATCCTACATTAATTGTTAAAATAAGAATTTAAAGAATGTCACACTATCGGGCCCCTATTATAAAACCTTCATAAAACACCTAATATCACGCATATTTTGTTGTAGATCATTCTGTGGAGAGATGTCTTGACAAATGATTTGGTCTGACCCACTTGCCCTACATGATACGTTTTCTCTTATACCACGATAAAGACATTTCCACCATATTTACTTTGTTGAATCTTGAAGAAACTCGTGACTGGACATTGCCAGGACAACTAGAATTGTAGGTAAACAGGCTGACAAACACAACAAACCTGATAGGAGATAAAATATGGTAGATTTACGAAACAGAAGAATTCAGTATGCCCTACTAAATTAATATCACTGTTCATAACCCAACAAAACCTGTCACTACCACTAATATCATTGATCCTAACCTAACTGCCCACAAGAAGCATAGTTGGTAATCCTGCTTCGGTGAAAAACAAAAAACCAAAAAGAAAGATAAAAAACAAACAAACAAAAAAGGAGAAAATAAAAACATCACACTGTGCATGCAAACCTGCATATTGCTAGAAGAGGCCCGCTACATTGTAACTCAGCTAAACTTGACCAAACAGTTTATACAGGGCAGCAGGGCAGTGGCAATGAAAATAGTTATTTATGATACAAGTGTAATTATTTTGGAATATGTGCAGAGCTAAAAAGGAAGCCAAACTTCCATTTTTCTAATGGGTAACAGACTGAAACAATGCATTAGGGATAAAACCATGCTAAATGGGAAAGGTAAAAACTCACCCATTTCTAGATATTCTGGAAACAGACCCCTAGGACCATAGTCTAATAATTTAAAGTCTTCTGTCCATTGATTTTTAATAAGACCAGTCTCTTTTTCCTCTGCTTTCAATCCTGTTTTAATTTGGAATGTGTTCCACCATTTATACAGCAGACTGAAAATATTAAACTGGTGTTACACTTGACATTACATTTACATAGCATATTGTAGGCATACAAGGGAAAAGAAAAGAAGAGAAGGATACTTCAGGAGAAACTACATTCAATATGTTTTCAATGAATAGCTTTATAAGACTGCCTTTACTTTAAAACTTGTACATTATGATTCAGGGAAAACTTAATGCAGTAACATAAATTTGAAAAGAAAGGAACACAAAAGACAACTAATGAGGATATACGAGGAATATAATAAATGAATGCTGCTAAATGAATGAATAAATAAATGAAAGAAAGAAAGAAAAATTAAATATAGGGAGGAAAATCAAGAGGGGAAAAAGGAATGGAACAGAGAAACAGGGAAAGAAAGAACACAGGGAAAAAGATAAGTGGATTGAAGGAGAAAAACTCATAATTTACAGTTTAAATATGTATATGTATTTAATTCAACATAATTCCCAGCTATTCATGAGATTTATTTACAAATTTAAATTTTTTTATATGGAAGAAACAAGGTAGGCCTAGAATTAAACGGCAATCACCCGATTTTAGCATATGCAGATGATGTTTGTCTGTTGGGCGATGACATAAACACAATCAGGAGAAATGCAAAAAGTCTTTTCGATGCCTGCAGAAATGTTGGATTGGAAATTAATGCAGAAAAAACTAAGTATGTGGTCATGAAACGTCAAAATAATGAGCTACAAAATATTATAAAAGCCATTAAATCGTTTGAACAAGTGGAGTAATTCAAATATCTGGGAGCAATAATTACAGATACAAATAATATTAAGGCAGAAGTTAAGTGTTGCCTGAAATCAGGAAATATTTTTGTGCAGTTCTCAATCTGCTGCCCAGAAATCTAAAAATAAAAATTTATAAGACAATTATCCCACCAGTTGTATTATAGGGATGTGAGACATGGTCGCTTACTCTTCGGGAAGAACATAATCTGAGAGTGTTCGAAAACAGGGTGCTTTGGGTCTAAGAGAGATGAAAATGGGGACTGGAGAAAACTGCATAACGAAAAGCTTCATAACCTGTACTCATCCCAGATTTAAAGTAAAGTAAAGTGTTCCCTATTACAGGCCATGGAGGCCCAGAGGGTTCCAGGAGGTTGAGGCTCCCAGATTTTTAGACAATCGACACATGAAGGTGGTAAGGTTGTCAGCCTTACGCACCGGCCGCCTTTACCCCCAGGATTGCTCCTGGTACTCATTTCTGTTAGAGGCTGAGTCGATCCCAGGGCCATAGTGCCACCAGAAGGATTAGGACAATTGAAAAACTCATCGGGGATCGAACCCGCGACCTTCCGGTTAGTAGTGCAGCGCCTCAACCACTACGCTACGGCGTACCCCAGATATACTAAGGGTAATTAAATCACAGAGGATGAAATGGGCTGGACATGTTGCATGCATGGGGGAGGAAAGACATATCTCAAAGATATTGACTGGGAGACCTAGATGTAGATGGGAGGACAATATTAGGATAGATTTAAGGAAAGTAGGATTTGTGAGGGATGGTTGGATGGAGTTAGCACAGCATAGGGTTGAATGCCGGGCTCATGTGAGTGTGGCAATGAACAACCAGGTTCCATAAAATAGATAATATTTTTTAGCTTGCTTAGGAATTGTCTATTGCCATTGAGTAAGTAAGTTATTTGGAAGAATGAATATGAACAAGCAGTAAGCAATTTTATAAAACCTAATTAGTAATTGCATATTTTATTGGATCATGATTTAGAATTTTTAGTCAAGCAATATGAATTATTCTAGAGTCAGAATATCAATCACACAAAATTGTTGCTACTGCTGAATAAGTTCTTTCTGGGGAAAGTTTTGTCAGCAAGTTTTGTGTTTATTTCTTAGACTGAATTTTCATGATAATTATTTAGACTCATCCAAACATAAAATATTCAGCCCAAGGTTTTAAAATAAAGGCAACACATGTGAAGTCTGTGCATTGCAGAATCTATTTATCAGAGTTAGAAATATACAGTGCAGTAATACAATGAAGGGAAGTGTTCTATGGATAAAAAGTATTACGAGTGTGCCTGTGTTGTCAGTGCTTTCTTCTGTTGCTACTCAGTAGATCTTTGTGTATTTTATACATTTTTGTGTAATATGAGTAGTGTAGAATCAAGTTATTTCTCTTATCTTACCTAGAACATTTAGGATTATTGATTCTCAAGAGGTGAGAGCGGCTAAACAGGTAAAAAGATTATTATTTCAGGTTAAATTAGTGTTATGTAATTTTATACAGTGAAGGTTATTTGCAAATTTCACACCATACACACACACGTAAGATTGCCAAGTAAAACACAAACAAACACAAAACAGCAGAACAAAAAGAAAAAGACTAAATGCATTTTAATACACATTAAATACATATGTATAGAGTTTTCGTTGGAAATTATTAAGAAGTTACCTAATGCAATTAAATTTCTGTTAAAAGAGTTAACCCGTCAAGCCAGATATTTAAACACCGCAGAGCCGAGTCTGGGATTATCCTCCACCAGTATTTAAATGCTACACACAGCTGTAATACAAATTTTGCCTTGTAACTTGTAATTGAAATGAAATAGTTAGCCTAAAATGTCCCGTTAAGGGCAATGGCCTCCTTAAAGAGGGTAAGCTCGAATACACCTACACGTGGTGAGCTATTCCACGTGAGGCTGTATAAATATATAAGTTTTCAATTGTCTTGGAAGCAAGTGTCAATACAATACAAAGTCCCACTTGGCAGTCAGGACAGCAATATGCATTCCGTCTTCTGTCAATCTTTTACTGGTATGCTTTTTGTGTTTCTCATTTTTTTCCCCATGAGTGGTATTTTTCTATGAAATGTCTCTCTGTGACTCATTTTGATGTTGATTTATTGCAGGCTGACCTTGTCTGATGTGTTTAATGAAAAGCAAGATTGTGAACAAATGGTTTGCCAACTTAAACCAAGAATTTCTTCTGTATTGCCGGCTGTTTACCTCCTTATTTAAAGTTAGCGGAACAAAAAATATTTCTGCTTGTGGAGAGAGGATTTGGGTTCATCTGTGTGCAAACAGGTCCAAATTTTGTCAATGCATAACTGAGATATATGAGTTAACAGACTAAAATGGTCAAAGCATTCTTAGTACGTCAAATCAGCCCAGAGGAAGTACTCATGCGCTGCGTTCTTAGCACGTCAAACCGGCTCTAAGGGTTAATGAATTATAGTACAAGCAGTGTACAAAATGTTTGGTCACTATATCGTAATTGGCAACTAAAATTCAAGGTGGGCAACAAAGGTTAAATTCTGAAAAATTGTTATTTTACTTACTTCATTAAATTTAGTAGAGGATATTGCCGCTGGCAGTTGAGATGGCTGAACATTCGTATTTATTCAGAAGGGTTTGGAAATATCAGGAAGTTATCTATGTAATTTTAACTACGCAGTGGATTTCTTTTGGTTCCTTATGCTTTAGTCAATCACTCAACCAGTTCTAGTATCTCTGGTAGCAAATAATTTAGATTGTGCTTGGCTCTTGGATGTTATGTCAGTTAAACTTATCAGTTGAAATACTCCAACATAGTAAAATATTTTTTTTTTTTTTAATATGTTACAAATTAGATAGTTGGTGCCATGCAGAGAAGACAAACTAGTGTTCAGTCTATAACAGGGGAGATACATTAGTTCTACAACATGTTTATAGGAGCTCACAACAAGGATTAGAGTGTGTTAAATTTTTATTTAATTTTTCATGCTCAAGCATATGTAAATTGGACATATTTATTACATGTTACACGTACAGAACAAGTAAACTCAAATATAGAAAAGTCCCTGGAGTTGATGGGATCATTAATGAGTATCTCAAAACAGGGAAGAGCTCATAATGTTCTGACAGAGTTTTTCAATGAAATAATTAAAACATAAAAAATTCCTGACAAATGGAAGCACAGTATCGTAACCTTGCTACATAAAAAATAATCAAAAGATGTAAACAATTAACATCCTATTACATGTTAAAAACTTGATAAGAAAACATACTACCTTATACTCTTAACTACAACTTATCCGAGTCCAAATCACACACACTTCAAAATAAAACACAATACATATATAAACACATTAAAACAATGCTGTCACAATTTTAAAAGAGTCACATATTTATGAAGTTGTTTATTTAAAGGTCAGATCTTCTATGTTGGATATGTCATATTTGACACCATGCAAAAGTAGTAATGAGTTGTAACTGAGGAACAGTATGTTATATAATTGCAGACATCATCAGTAGTGTACAAAATTTGTACTGGGGAACATGAATTTTCAAGCAGATTAGGAACTGAAGTACTGTGTACTCTTTTTTTTTTTTTTTTTTTTAAGATGAACATGTGAACAACTGTATATCATAGAAGTGCTCATATTTATTTTACAATGCATTTCACATACGAGTTGGCCAATCGTGCGAGTTTCTGCATTGCAGCAACCAGAGCTCTAACTCCCAAGCGATTGGGAGAAATATCTATGCAAAAAAAGCTGCTAACGGTGTAATGATTCAGGTTCTCACAATTAAAGTTAAAACTACAATGAAAATAACCATGTACCTCATCACAAGAGATGCTGAAAATGCCCTCCTCTTGCATCCACACAACACTGGCACCATTTTAGAAAATTTTCTTTCACATGCATCAGTTCAGCTTCCGAGATAGAAATAATTTATCTTTATTCTAACAGTAAGTGACTATTATTTATGAGGGAACTTGAAAAATAAAGTGTACATGACAATTTCCCATACATTAGAAGAACTTAAAGACAATATCACAAGAGAAATGAACTCTATCTTGAAGCTGAACTAATGTGCGTAAAAGAAAATTTACTAAAAAGGGTGCCAGTGTTGTGTGGATACAAAAGGAGGACATTTCCAACATGTCTTGTGATGAGGTACGTGGTTATTTTCATTGTAATTTTAACTGTAATCATGAAAACCTGAATCATTACACAGTTAGCAGTTTTATTTGCATAGCAATTCCACCTGATTACTCGGGAGTTAGAACTGTGGTCGCCACGATGCAAAAACCCGCATGATTGGCCAACTCATGTGTGAAATGCACTGTAGTACAATACAATTGTGAAGCAGAAGGTCCTAAGATCAATTCCCAGTCATAACAAATTTTTATCATAATATTTTTTCTTGTTTGAATTAGCATCACAAATGGGAACTTAGTGGACTTACATTGACAGAATATTGCACTTACAATGAAACAGCCGTGAAAACATATTTACAGAAGCAACAATTAACTCTGAACTTTTTTACTTTTTGAAATGTGGGGTATATAAAAGTGGATGTGTGTGTTGTGACTAAGCCTAGCAGGAACCATTAGCACGATGCATGCAGACATGGTGATTTATATATTATAAAATAGGACGGCACTGAATATTTCGTTAGAATGTTTTGTTCGTAAGTTCGATTGACACTAAATTTTAAATAAACATTTAATGACCTTTTAAGCCGGGTTGTGAAGGAGACCATTTTTAAATTTGTTTTGGTTTGAACAGGTTTCTTTGAATTAAACCTCCTTGTCTGTGCATTGACATTGTATGACAGATAATTGTGTCTTATTTTAATTCTTAATACTGTAAAACATCATCTAATGTAGGTAGTCTCTTGTTTTCAACTTAGTGTTTTTTTAATTTGGTCACAATAAGACTAAATAATAATCAGCCTTAAATAATGTACTAAAAATGAAAAACACTTTTCTTTGAACAACTGATCTTGAATCAGGACAAACATAGATTTATCGAAATTAAGCATTACTAGCATTAAAAATTTTGATTAACAACACAAATTTTTAGGCCTTTTTTCAGTTCCCACTGTACCAAAGGAGATGTTTGAGTAGTCAAGTTGGTCTGCAATTGGGAACACATTAGGACAAATTTTTTCAATAGCACTTCTCGGCTCTTCCAGTAGTAAAAATAGTAAGATTAAATAAGTTAAAAAATAAACACACAGTGGTTTTTTTAACAACAAAAAATTGGCATAAACCAGCCAATCCTGAGCAATATATTGTATTTTTTAAGAAATTAAGTTGATAACCTTATAAGCCAGGTTGTGCAAGAGAATGATTTTTTATTTTTGAAAAGAATGTAAAAATTCAGTCAGAATTCATCCCATTTTATTGTTTATTGTTTTATTGCCTGTCATGAAACAACCTATTTGCGTTGTAGTTTCACGCCCGACCCACTAGTAATACCAATAATTTTAGCAACTATGAACTCAAATTTGGCTTTATGAAGTTTACATTTTATGTTTTTGTTCCAATATCGATAATACACTTGGTTTTGATCAGCAGGTTAAGGTTAAGAATCAGAACAATGACTTCACAAGCTGGAATTTCTATAGTTCAGTTCAGACAGGACTAATTTGAAAAGTTAGGTTTGAGTCCCATAAGAACGGAACAAGAGCCAGTTAAAAGAGATCAAACTGCATGTACAGTTATCAAAGGAGTCATGAAAATAAGAATACAGTATACTTACGGGATTACCATTTCCAGAATAGTGTTATATGCCTGCTTGCCAACCATGATTATAGCCAGCTGAATGCAAAGCTCCATTAAACATCCACCAGGTGCACACTGAAATATTCAACTAAGTATAATATCATTGAAGAATATTTTTATTGCTAACATACTGTAATTCTAACTGCAAAATTACTTTAATTGATAAACTTTTTTTATTAGCCCCTCAAGCAGGATATTTAAATGCTAAGGAACCTCCTGTAGGTTTACTCTGTTCACGTATTTAAATGCTATGGGCAGCTTTATATTTTAGTGTTGAGAATTATTGCATTTTTAAAATAAACTATTAGTTTAAAAGTTTTGAATCTTTCAACGAATAATTTCAATATATACCTATATGTGGTTATTTTGGGTAGTATCCTGCCTTCTATTATTCTTATGTCACAGTTTTATTCTTATGGCTCTTATTGTTCTTTTAAATTTATACAACACTTCACAACACTTTTGTGGTTTCACCTTCTTCACTGTGGGCGGTATTTTTTTCTATTTATTTCTAATTTTTTTGGCCTTCATAGGACCACTTTAGTCAGGTTTCTGGTTGAGGTTTTTCTTCTTTTTGTCAGCCCAGTACTTCTTCATCCTTTCTGACCGCAATTTTCTTTCTGCTTCTGGAACTACTCTTCCTATTCTCTGTTTGTTGATTTTCATCTGTAGTGTAGTGTGTTTGTCTTTCAATATCTTGAGTATGTCTGTCTTGTATATTAAATCCTCTACTGTAATACGTAGCTCCGCCATATCTTCCTTAAGTTCTGTAATCCATCTTATATTTTTCTTACTCTTACTCTTCCATAATTTTTCTATTATTTTTCTGCTAATTCTATTTTCTGGTGTCTGTAAAATATGTCCCAAAAATGATATATTTTTTTTTTCTATAATATAATATGTATCTATGTATTTATTCATTGCAATGTTACTACCCGGTGGCAGCGTTTCCTAATACTACAATACTATAACTAAGACTATAATATTTACACATGAACGAGTAACATACACATTAACGAGTAACATCACATGAACGATTAACATTTCATAAACAAGAACCATTACATAAGAAGGTAGCATTACTTAATACACAAAGAAGACCTTAAGTTATTCTTAAATTTCTTATATGTAAGATAATAATATGTATATTTCTCTGTAAGATGAGACAAGTAGAGGAAAATTTATGAAAGGCCAACCTTGTTTGTGAGAGTTTACTGCCCTCCCCTATCTACTGAAAAGGACAGTCATTAATTGGAGTGTGAACAACTGGTTTGCAGACTTGAACTGATAATTTTTACTCTACTGCTGTTTCCCCTTTTCAAATTTATAGTCATGGCCCCAAACAGAAAAGTCAGCTGTAATAGCAGATTTAATTCAAACACCAAACTTAAGAGCATTTTGTAGCAAGGTGCAAGGAACCCACCTAGGAATTCCAGGTATGATTCTCAGTTTTCTCTCTTTTTTTCGCAATTTGCTACCTTTGTTTTGTATTCTCCTATCTATCAGGTATTTTTACTGTAATCACAAAACTTTAAACAAACATAAAATGTATTATCATACCTATGAGAGAATATACAAAACATTGCCTTGCGAATAAAGGAATTATTCATAACACACATTCAGGGAACTTATAGTTTGGGAAAAAATATTCATTAAAAAGAACCGAAAAAATCTCTTAAACTTTGACACTTCAGTTGGCATACAAGGAACGTTGATCGACAAGTTCATTCACCCGTCGCTAGAGGACCAGTCGGAATCAGTTGATGATGGTGGGAAGACCCATTGAAATGATCATCCTGGGTAAATATACCTTTAAATGAAGTTTAGTGTGTATATTTCCGATCTCAATCTTGCTACATATATCAACACTTCACTGTAGATTTCCATCTAATATTAATATTGATTTCAAATTATATTAAAATGTTTCATGTGCAATAGTTTGCATTAATGTGGTATTTTAAATATGAACTATTCGACAGATTAATGTCGGATTTACGTCCCAAAAATTCTGTTAAAACTTGCCGCTGACCCAATCTCCCTTATTTTCATGTTTGAGAGTTGGTCACACTCACCAGGTATTAAAATAATGCAACTTTAAAGAAATAATTGATGACATCAAAGCTCACCTCTTCCTGACGCATTCCAAATATCTTGTTGTATTTTAAAGGATATCCAACAAACTTCCCTTTGAGGAAAGCAATATAGAAGATTGATGTGTAGTAGTTAACAAATTGAAACAGATAAATTTTTAGTGTCAAGCTGTCATCAAATTCTGTTTGTGTTCTTAGAAGCTCCAGCTCCGTCAATTTTACAGCTAGCCAGTCATAAAACTATGAACAAAACAAGAATAATAAAATTAATGCAAGACTTATGGTATGACATGATGTTTTTCGTAGGAAACTCTGATAGCGCATTGCATGGTTAATGTTGCTGACAAAAAAAAAATTAAATTTTCAGCACTATGAAATTAATACATACATCTTTTCTGCTCTGTAAAATAATACATATTAATACTTTCTTTATTGTCACACGCTGTTTACATTCAGCATAAACTGGCGATGCGTAAATTTTCTTAAGTATAAACTTAACCCAAGTAATAGTCATAAGGTAGGCTACAAAATTTAATAATAAACAACATGAAATTCATTAATACAAAATTTAAGTTTGAAATATACGAAAGTTGGAAATTAGAGGTACATAATCCTGAACATGTGTGTGCTCACTCTGTGTTTAACTAACTTGATTGCAAAGCAAAGTTTATTAAGTTCTTTAGATAGATATTTAATGTGGTTATTCCATTTTAGTTTTCATCCAGCCAATCCCCATGAAATTTACTTTCAGAATTCAGATATATATGATAAATTAAATCTGTGAATTTTAATCTCTGGGAAAAAGTTATTTTGTTAAATGTTATTGCCACTGATTTGTTTTTATTTACAAGCCACTGGTATTTTCCAAACCATGGTAGCCTATTATATTTCTGGCAAATATTTGAGCACTGGCCTTTAGTTCATCTATGCTGTTAGTTAGAAGAAAGGGAGAATATCTTCTACAACTTTCCCAACTAAGGGGTAGCGATACAATAAGTAGGCTACACCAAACAATGTAGATCACAAATTATAACATACTTATGCTTAAAAGTATTTGAAAGATTTAACAAGATCATTTGTTTAATATGAACTTCACTAAATATATAAATACAGAAAGTTTTTATATGGCTAAGAAGGATATCCAGAACTGCTAGATAATTTTAATGGTTTCAGTAAGTTAATTATTTGCTAATGCCACTTTTTTTTTTTTTTGCATACTACTATGTAACAGAATAATATTACACTAAGGTGCTTTGCAGATGACAAGTCCTATGTCCTTCAACTGCATAGATACGCGGTCCAATCAGAGACGGCGAGACGGAGGGAAGACTCTCATTGCTAGCGGCAGTCTTTTAGCCTGTACACGTGATTGGCGGTGAAGGAAAAGACTTCTCATTTGAAAAGTACTTTAGTACACACATATAAGCAAACACAAGCAAAAAAAAAGTTAAACATTCGTCCATACGCATGGTTTTGAAATATGGCCAAAGATCCTTTAAATGCTGACAGTGAATATCTTCCAGAATGTTTTTAGGAAGACTAAAACTATAGCATCTTTCTTGATGCTCATGGGAAATTACCATATTTTATGGACTATAAGATGCTATGGACTATAAGACGCAACTTAATTTTTAAGCAATTTTTTTTTTAAATAATAATTTTACAATTTTTATTATTAGATTGCAAAGCCACACTAAAAAAATTCATATGAGCACTTTTTATTTTTTTCCATTGCGAAACTGGCTACTAACAAAAATATTGTACTGTTACCGATAATACAAATCACTTTCAATTCAAGTTCACAGGCACCATAGACTGCAATGACACATCATAGGCTAGACAATGTTCTGGGTTTGTGATGGCGGGTCGGAAGGGAGACAGTGTTAGCAAGCTTGTGAATCCCCGCAACTCATGTTCGTCGCATCGGTGCACTGTTGCTGCCAGTTGAATCCAATGTTGCCATATAGAGATAGGTTTCCCACAGCATCGAATATATGACCATTTTTAAGACTGGTGGGAATTTTAAATCAAACAATTTTTAAATCATATTAATTTCGAGTATAATATGCACCTGAATCTTGGAGGCAAATTTTTTAAGAAAAAAAGTGTGTCTTATGGTCTGTAAAATACGGTAAATATTGATGATTGAAACTAATGGGAAAGAACCTTTAATTTAAAAAATCAGAACAACTGGTATACATTATATTATGAATTAAAAAAATAACACTTAAACTTCACTAATTTCATACCTTGGTAGGACTACGTAGTTTTAATCACCATTGTGATTATCCTCGGCTACTTCTGAAGTTTGTCCTCAACTGTCAGAAGTAGCCGAGGATAATCACAATGGTGAATGAAACTACGTAGTCCTACCAAGGTATGAAATTAGTGAAGTTTAAGTTTGTTTAACCATAATATAATATTATGACTTCACTGTGATCTTCCCAATATCAGTTTCTATAACTGGTATACAGCTTATCATTTGAACTGTATGGAGAAAAAACTGACAGACTTCATAATGGCCCAAATAAAACTGTACATCTGGCAACTATAAACTGATCATAAACATAAGATCAAAATCATATTAAAGTGCCGGAAACAAGGTGCATAACATATTTCTGAAATTAACTTACATAGTTAAGCAGCATAATGAAGACAAGATTAATAAGTGCAGCGGTGGCAGGAACTAAGATTCTCTTGTCCTCTTCTTTAAATATGCTCTGAGAGCTCACTGAAGCCATCCTGTAAAACACTACAGCAAAAACTGCAGCTACAGCTACTGAGATCTGGAATGGTAAAGAAATTTGTATTATGTCATCAGTTCTACAGTTAAAATGTTAAGACACTTACTCAACAGATAGAAAAATAATTACCAATAACAACACAACAGAGAAGCTGAGAATGGTTGCAGGTACACGGACTTTCCAAAATGGCACATATGGCTCTTTTGTGTTTGTTATAACGTTTATCCTGACTTTTGCATCCCGTAATCTAGCTAGATATTCTGGTCGAGGATGTTCTGCTTGAACATCAAACCCTGTGAGTCCCCAGTGATGTGTGATGTCGGCTGAATAACGTTTCCACAGTTCCAGAAACAGAGTGCCTGTGAACACAAATAACAAATGTTTTGTGATTTTGTTGCTGTTTAACCCTTTCAGAGCTGAATTTTTATTTTCACACAAGCATTCATCAACTAAAGTCACTGGTGGGTTATACTTGTAAGTTTGAAATCAACTATGAAAATTTAAATGAAGTAGCTAGTTTCTGGGGATAAAAATTTTAGTATGTGGATAATTATCTACATCCAAAAATATATTGGAAGATTACACAGTGAAGCTATATTATACAGGATATAATATTGAGCTGTGTCTAGCATGTATAAATACCTGAACTAGTTTCGAAACTAGTACAAATAACAAATACCTGAACTAGTTTCGAAACTAGTACAGGTATTTATACAAAAAGTGAACTGAAAGTCCTAGACCAAACTCAATATTATATCCTGAATTATCTACATATTTTAAAATAAAGCATTATTCTATTATGCCAATTTCTTGGTCTTTATGCAGTTTTTGCAGTGATGAATAGCCTATATACATTAGTAGCATTGACCAGGTTAAAGGAGATAATTTTTTCAAAACGAGAATGGTAGTTAGCAATAATAAAAAAAAATTACCATGTTTATGTTATTAAAATACACTGAAAAACAGGGGCAGACTTAAAATTTATTTCTGGATGGAGCACAAGTTCTCATATAAACTATGTGTCAGACAGCATAGTACAGGTTCTTTGCCTAAAGAATACAGGCCTAAAATAAGTTATGTCTTCACAATAAACTGTAACAAAAGCAGTGACTATGCCACCCATCCAGGCCCAAAATTAGATCAATTTTTCTTTGACTTAATGTATGATTTTTACTAAAGTTCAATTAGCATTAATGCTGTTTGCATTCATTAAGAATTAGTTGTAAAGAAAATTAAAGAATTACTTCCACCCAGCTTATAATAAATGATTTTTTAAAAGAATATTAGCATGTAGTTTATAAGTTTTAGCATCCCCCAGATTAAAATCCTGGCTGCGCCACTAAACAGAAGACATTTAGATTAATGAAGCAAGCTTCTACTCAAATACTGTATTACAGCAAATATGAAAGAAAGTATAAGTAATATTGTTGCATTATAAGATATACACATTGTAGAGGGTGTCAAATGTAATTTAAGTCAGGTCTTCTTCTAAATTTTATGTTTAATGTCGGTTCTTTATCATTAAAGCCCAGATTTTCATGCACTATCAAATTTAAAAATATGCATGCATTTATGCACTATCGTATCTCCAAATATGCACAATGAAGGGCAAAACATGCACTATCGAACTCCATGTCTGTTACATTTTCTCCACATAATACGTCTTTCACGTTTTCAGAAGTTTAAGATCAGGGTTTGAACTAAGTACCTTCTTAAGTTTTTCCCTGACTGTCACACCCGTTTCTCCACAACATGATTCTAAAATATTCAAAGCCTTCAACAATGGCTAGTGACTGACAAATTCAAGCAGTGAACATTCTGTTTAGCAGTTTTCTTTCAATGGAAGGTGGTGGGGGTCTGCAAGTCGGCATTTTCTTTTGTAGTCTGGTGTATTATATTACTGTTTATTTAGGGTAAACAGTAGCTTGCACTCTCAAATTCATGCAGGTAGCAGACTCTGTTGCCAAGTCAATCAAAATATAACAATGGTAATGCAATACAACATTTTTACGTTTCTTTGAAAAGTCAAGATTTTAGGGAGGCATATTCATAATATGCACAGTTATGCATGGTAACTTTATATTATGCACTAAAACCAGAAAATGCGGGTTTATATGCATTAAAAACGTCTGAATATGCTACATTAAACCCAAAAAATCCAAAACATGCATTATGCATGAATTTTTCCATAAAAAGGCCGAAATATGCAAACATGCACGGAAAAAATATGTTTATTTGGAATCCATAAGTCATGTAATGTGTAACTACAAAGTTTGAGAAGTGTAACTAAAGTATATAAAAACATGCATTTGCATGGAAATCCGGGCTCTATTTATCATGATGCCACGAAGATAACAATAACATTTATATTATATACTACTTTCATGTTAAAATTGTTGCTTTTGTACTTGTTTCATTTATTTTTACCTTACTTTTTCTTCTTTTTCTACCTATTATTATTATTTTCTGTCTAATTTGTTCTACTTACAATGTTGAATTTCCATTATTAGTCTAGTTTAACATAGTTTCAATTATAGTTTACACTAACATAATCTAAAAACTAAACTCCGTGGCGCGACATCCCCGAAGGGACAAGGCCTACCACCCGACCGCTGCGTCATCTACCTATAGGCAGATGGCAGGTTTGGGGGACATGTGGTCAGCATGCCGACACCCATGGCCGTTAATGTTGGTTTCCATGACCGCACTAACATAATCTACATCTATATAATATAAACATGTTTCTTTTTATTTTTATTTTTTATTCTTAATTAGACTATTTGGTAAGGTTTGAATCTATCCACCTCTGGACAGTGGAAGAGAAGGCCTTAAGGCCTTAACTACACCAGAGGGAAATATAAATAAATAAATAAGATTTTATACATTGTTCTTTCTTTTTATGTGTTTCTATGATACCAGAGCCAGCACCAATTGAAGACCAGCTTCTCCTGCCAATTGGTAAGTTCTCTGGCACCTTCCTCTCCTTTTTATATCTTTTTCATACATTGAATCAGTGAAATTGATTATGATTTCTCTGTGCCCCCTCTAAATCTGCCACTGCCGTAAAATCCTGTGACAACTTGTCTTGATGATATAATTTTCCCATCCAGATTTTTTTAGTATAAATGTGTACAGAGTGGACCAAAAGTCGCGATCAGATAATGTTTATATTGTAATAACTCATTTTCCGAAACCGAAAACTAAAGAAAAACTATTCATAGGAATATTTATCCCCTTCATATACGTTTTGTAGGATTAGTTTCTCGATTTTCTTATGGAGCAAGGACATTTTATGTTTTAGTGACAAGCCAGAGTTTTCTTCCGTGCGGGTTTATTAGGCGATTGTTGTCGATGTGAAGCGCTGTGTTATGTTTGTGTTGTAAGCAATGGCGGATACAAGCAAATATACGATTGAGGAACGTCTCATTGTTAGTGTGGGTTCATGAAAAAGAACAAACTGGCTAAACTTACGAAGAAATCAGAGAGAACTTCTTTCTTTGTTTCAATAAAGCAGCTCCCACTGAAGCCAAACTACGGAAACTGGAAAAGAAGACTTTCTCAAAAGGCTCTGTATTGGATGCAAAACGCAGCGGAAGACCTAAAAAATATTGCGGCGATGATGTCAGTAATCGACTGAGTGAATCATTGGAGGGTTCACGACGAAATCAACAAGGAAAGAAAGAAATCATGTAACAAGGCAGAAATGTAGATCCCAAGAACTTCGTTGTGCGACAACTGGCTCTGGTCCTCCTTAGAAGAAAATCTTGGGTTGGAATGATTCGGATGGATTCTGTTGAAAAACTTAAGAGAGAGATCATCCATATCTTCAGAACGATCACTCCCGAAATGCTGAGGTGGGCAAGCAGAAGGACATGGCAGCACATTCGACCGTGCGTGGAAAACGATGGTGCACATACCGAAACGTTGGACGTTTAACAATGACGCTGACAGGCCCAGGAAAATTTATTTTACCATATTTCCATCACTTAATACTGGCTACTTCAATAAATAAAGTTTTTACGTCAATTGTGGCATTTTATTATTGCATAAACTAACATACAAAATATCCGATCGCGACTTTTGGTCCACCCTGTACTATATTCTCCAGCTTATTATGTACTGTAATGCATTTTTCCTCGATCATAGGATAAAAAAACTGGGATGATCGTTATACTGGAATAAATATGGTAAATAAAGGTCATCAGCAAAGGAACCCCTTACAATTATTTAACCTTTTAAAATACTTACCCCAAAAAGACATGAAGAATGCAAAGAACACAGTGAATGGGTTGTCAAACAGATAGGTGACCCTTGCATAATCACAAGCTTCTGAGAGATTCCAGAAATCACAGGTATCACATAGTGGACACATAACTATATTGAGATTCTTGTTACATATGTCTTCACTGGAACACAAAACACATTGCACAAAATGTAGATACCGTATTTACTTGAATATAATGCGCACCCCGATTTTGAAACTTGAAATCATAAAAAAAAAGAGTTTGTTAGCAAATGTAATGCGCATCAACGGTAGGATAGGTATTTTATTTGGAATTTTGTCATAGTATTAAGGGAATAATGAGCCAACACATAAACATTTGAAATTACCATTAAATTTAACTGCCAGTTTTAGGCCAACTAGTATATTCACAGACACATTATTCACTGACGTGTTCGTCACTGGAATCTTGGAGGAGCTTAGTCAGAAGAAGATTTATTTCTTCTTTCCACATCATCCTCGTCGTTCCAGAGCATGTCATCTCCGCTGCCATCCAAAGCGTTTGAAATGCAGCATTTCTTGACGATAAAATTAATGAAGTCGAGAATTACAGATAATCACGCAGATAAAAGTTACTGGTACTGCCAACCTACGAAACGGATTTGTACTAGAATTTAATGCACCCTCAAATTTAACGTGCACCTCAGTTTTGAAAGCTACAAATGGACAAAAAAGGTGCGCGTTTTATTCAAGTAAATATGGTATATTAAAATAGATTCTTGTAGTGTACATTAGGGATGGCCAACTGGCAGCCCACAGGCTGCATGCAGCTCTCAACCTCATTCTGTGCAGCCTGTGATAAAGCCAATTAATAAAATTTAAAATAGTTATAATTTTATTTATACACAATATGCAGATTATATCATTCATGCATTTGGCTGCAGATATCTTGATGCTTCTATATTCCAAACTACATTCTTTGGGTTTTTTCAAACATAAGTTTTACAATATTAAATTCTTTTTACTGATATAGAAAATTAATTTTAAACTGTCTTTATAAGTATGAACATTGAGAGATTCTGATATTTTGAAACTAAAAAATAAAGCAAATCGTTTTCATTCTAGAAGAAGTCACTAACTCCAAAAATGTCCATTCTGAGTTATATAATACTACTACATTGACGAAAGGATGCTTTATAGGCAGATAGAACTCATTAATTAATATCCTGACCCGTTTCCAAGTAACTAAACTAACTCCGTGACACTAACAACCCAGAAGGGACAAAGCCTACCACCCGACCACTGCATCATCTATCATAGGCAGACAGCAGGATTGGGGGGCATGTGGTCAGCATGCTGACACCCACTGCCGTTAATGGTAGTTTCCATGACAAGTAGCTCCTCAATTTGAATCACGAGGCTGAGTGCACCCCTACCCAGGGGCGGATCCAGAGAGACATTTTGGGGGAGGAACCAAAGTAGAGAGAGAAGTTTTTACTCGTAAAAATTAATTATTCCCAGTATACAGTTGAAATGAAAATGAACACTTCGGCATTTTATTGCAAATGTATTTCAAAATAATGAATGTCGTTGCTTTAATTTAAGTATTTGGGTTATGTTGTCTTTACAAAATTTATTAGAAGGCTGACCATTTGAATAATCTGTGCTTAATGTTACAAATTTTGGGGGAGGAAATTTCCCCCATTTCCTCCCCCGTGGATCCGCCCCTGCCCCTACCAGACCTCCCTACCTCAGAAAAATCCGAGGAGGTACCGGGGATCGAACCCAGGCCGACAGACATGTAGTCAGCGACGCTAACCACAAGACCATTCAAGTAACTGATACCTCTATTTTCACTAAGTCCATGTACAATAGTATATTCAAACTTTAAAACAGCTGTATCCCAAAACTACCAGAATGATGACGAAAAAATCTAATAGGTATGAAGAGAAACTGGTACTAATTGGTGGAATGTACAACTTCAAACATTGATAATTAGGAAAAAAAGTAAAGTATTTATTATTTCTGTCAAATATTTATTGTGTTAAGACAGTTTATTTTTATAGACGCACATTACCTTAGATTGTTTGAGTACATGCTTATCAGCCCATAGATGAAACATATCAGGCCCACTAAAGCTGCTGGAATTAGCATGTGTGTGTAAAATCCAAGCCAAGCAAAGTACAATCCAAACTTGACTCCAAAGTAATCCTTAATGTGATCTACAGGCTGATACATTATCCATTTACGAATTGAAGCCCATTCTTGATGTAACAAATACCTAAGACAACCTGGTTGTTTGTAATCACCCTGAAAAGGTAAAAACATTATATTAATGTAGAGTAAATTAAAAGTAGGATGGCAAGCCGATAATGTGAAGTGAGTCACTTGTGACGGTCACCAGTTTTTGCAGTGAACACACTTGGGTCACTAGTATTGCCAATAGTAGCTACATGATAAAACAATTTGTAATTGCTTTTGACATCCCAATTGACAGGTCGACATTCCACTTCACTTATAAAATTTTCAGTATTAGTCAAATCTAAACTCATGGCTGGATAACTAGTTTCGCTGAGCTTGATTATACAACTGAACTATGTGAATACAACTTGCATTGTTGACAATCATAAAATGCAGTGACCATCACTTGTGACCCATTGTGAACGCTCCCATTTAAACCAATGCTTTTTCGCCAGTGACTAGTCACAAGTGTTCAGAGTAGACACTGCAGCGTCACTCGTGTTAGATGGGTCACTGCGGTGACCCAGTGTGAAAGCTCTCATTTAAACCAATGCTTCTTCGCCGGTGACCGTCACAAGTGACCAAGTGTAAAAAGGCTCCAAGACAAGATGAGTAAAACTCTGGACTTATCCAACATTAATAGGTGATCAGACAGGATCCGACACAAAACTTAATAGGTGATGGATGTCAAAATACACCTCACTTGTACTCTATATTTTTACATTTGTTTTTAAACAAATTAATTAATGTGTGTGGTAACCCTCGTGTACTATTAATATCTTACATAACTAAGTAGAACTTGTCTTAATGCTGTAAAGTGGGGTTACAAGAATACATAAACAAATTAATCCTTCTTGTATAGACTAACAAAATTTCTTAATTATACCTAAGTTGTAAAAATACAACTTGTATCTGCTCACATCACAGAAATGGCAAAAGTTTAAAGGAAAACAATTTCTGGTAAACTCAGGGATCAGAATTTTGTAATCACATCACTTACATCATGAAGGGGATAAGCTGCACTGTATACGCCATCAGATATCAAGCGATTGATACCGAATGCAAAATGAGCTGCTTCATCATCTGAAAATCGAACTCTTTCTAAAATATAATCTACTACTGTGGTGCGGACAGCTGCTGTGAAAAAATTTGTATTTTCAACATCAAATCTGTGAACAGAAAAACAAAAAATACAGTATCAGCTAATAAATGCTAATTCAGTTCCAGTACTTAGAATCTTAAAATATCACAAGAGAAATGAACTCTATCCTGGAAGCTGAACTTATGCGTGTGGAAGAAAATTTCCTAAATAGGTGCCAGTGTTGTGTGGATGCAAGAGAAGGACATTTCCAACATCTCTTGTGATGAGATACGTGGTTATTTTCATTGTAATTTTAACTGTAACTGTGAAAACCTGAATCATAACACCGTTAGTGGCTTTATTTGCATAGATATTTCATCTGATTGCTCAGGAGATAGAGCTGTGGCCGCCATGGAGCAGAACCCGCATGATGGCCTACTTGTACGTGAAACATACAGTAGAACTCACATTACCTCTATCATTTAATAAAAATATATTTTTGTAGGCCTATATGAACACAATAATAGATACCACCTGACATTTGTTACCAAAACTGCAACAAATCATGGAAAATAGAGCGATGTATTATAAAAAATTAAACAAACCCTACACGATCGTCACTCCCTAATTTTAAGATAATGCTCTCTCCTCTCACTGTATTATCAGTATATTAAAGTTAGAAACAGATAAGCGATAGAGATTTTAAAGCACAAGGAATAGAATAAGAAACAACTTACAAATAAATCTTATCTCTACTGAACTCTGCAGTAAGCCTGTTTTCCTGAGGTTTAAATACTTTTGGATCAACGTGAACAAATTCTGTTATCCTGTGCATAACTCGCTGCACAACAGATTTAACCTCATCCATAATATCAAAAGATGGTTCCTCTACAGCTTCTGGGTTGTCAAACTGAAATTAAAAGAAACAGTCAATGCAAAGGCAAATAAATCCTACAAGACTTTAAATTACTTTAAGTAAATTTACCTTAAATCCCCTATTTATTTTTGTTACCATTTTTCTATTATCTACCTCAATATAAAACACACACCCATGCATCACCCATGCATGGTGACTGGTTCAAAAAAAGTTTCAAGGAATGTGGAAATGCTGGGGACAAGAATTACTCCAGATTAAACACAGAAGCTAACTGGTTCATGAGTAGAAACTTCACTATCATTCACTATAAAATCCCGAAATATGCACAATCAAGAGAAAAAATTCACTAAAATACGAGCTTTTATTTTTGTACCAAATTCCTTACTTCACTTCACTTTCTTCTGGCACAGTCA
This sequence comes from Ectobius pallidus, assembly GCA_964059195.1. NCBI lineage: Eukaryota > Metazoa > Arthropoda > Insecta > Blattodea > Ectobiidae > Ectobius > Ectobius pallidus. Next base: position 109,219,552 of record CAXKWD010000010.1, read on the forward strand.
ACAATCAACATTTCTGTGAGGTTCCTGCGCCAATATATTTTTATTAGGCAGAGAATATCTTTATGTCACACAAAGTTATGGGTGCAAACTTTAATGAATATGAGAATATTATAGGATAAAAATTCCTCCGACAATGGGACTTGAACCCAGGACCTTTGGCTATTCGAGCCAATGCTCTGCCAACTGAGCTAAGCCGGAGTTCAATGAATATATTTATGATAGTGTCAGGTCAAATTCTTCATCCAGTTTTTGCCACAAAGAACTTTCTTCATTGAAGAAAAGAATCCCATTTAAGCTACATATAATGTATATTATACACATCTACACATATTTGGAACTGGAAAGTAATGAGATGGGAAAGTATTCAGTTTGAGCTAAGTCTTAGTTTCCTAGTTTCTCATCTCTAAAAGAAGCCATGAGAGGTATTGCAGCCATAAGTCAAAAGTACCAATTCTACTACAAGCTCCATGAAAATAATTGGGATGCCCTCAGAAGGATTTGAATCTGGATCCCCTTGCATTGAAGGTATAACTCTAGTACTGAGCTAACTAATATCTGATTTTCTAAAGGATTTGGGCGTTCTGAAACATTGGGAGCCAGGAGCCACCAAGTCACAAGAGGGGAACTGATCAAATAATTGCAGTGATATTGGTATCGTAATATAAATATGGATGAGAATAACATTATAAAAGAATGTATGAAGTATTTAAGTGAAAATAGGAGGCATAGAGGACATGCAAAGACAAGAGATCTGGGCGAGCTTTGTAAACAAACGTTCTTTGAGATTATACAGAGTAATCAAAACAGAGTGGGGAAGGGAGAAATATGTGGAATGTTGTGATAAGCATGGAAGAGAACAGGGGTGATATATCTGAAAGGGCTAAGGAAGGACAGGAAGGAAGGTTGTGTATTATGTAGTAAAGAGGAAGGAATATCACACTACTTAATAAAATGTGAAGGAGTAAGAAGGTGGAAAGAGGAAATTTGGGAGACAAAGTGGGGAAAATTCTCATAACGAGATAATAGTCATTAAGATGTTGAAATTCAGAGGAGAAGAAAAGATGATGACTATAGGGGATTATTTAGGAAAAACGAGAGAGAAGTGTATGAGAAAAGTTAAGAAGTAGATCAAGAGCAAAGTAATCAGGAAAGGGGTGGTAAGTTAACGAGAATCCCCAATCATACATAAAACCTAGGGGGGATTCTTAATGGATAGACTTATAGATAAGATATAAAGTGGATGTAGTTAACTATGTATGTGGAAATAAAATTCTATTTAATTCTATTCTGTTCTAATTGCAATGAACTACATTAAACACAGGAAGTACTTCACAGCCATAATACCACAGACAGTTCTGCTGTGGTTTCCTGTAGTGATTTATTTTATTTGAGAATAATTATGGCTTTTTTGGAAAAATATCATAACAGCTTCATATCAGGATTTGAACCCAGGTCTGGTTGTATCCTAGTACTAAGCTAAGGTAGCTGAAAACCTATTCCAAGTATACATAAATTACAAACAGATTCATGAAGACCTGAAAGTTTTGTATCTTAAAAACTACAAAGAAGCCTTACAAAGCTCATAAGACTTCATGCTTCTAGCACTGGTAAACTTTCCTTGAGTAAAATCACCACATTCAACACTTCATCTGAGACCTTCAGTTATAGTACTACACAAAAAAACTGGCACTACAGGGCTATTAAATTGTATAATACCATACCAGCAGAGTATAAGCTATTAAACATGACCATCTTTAAAACAAAATAAAGAATAGGCCTATACTTAAAACTGAATATATATAAAACATAGATGATTTTTCTCAATTAATTTAAATAATTATTAAAGTGACTTAAAAGAATTGAAATATTGATTAAATTAAAAGTAAACTAATGCAGATTTCATTAATTGATTGTGTGTCTGAATATATGGAATTCCTGAGGAAGTTAGTCAACATGTAATATACTTTTGTATAATTATCTTAGTAATTGAGTTAATGCTCATGTATTTGACTATATATTATATTATAAGTTAAGAAATGACGAAGTCAATGCTTGTTAATTGTATCAGCCTAATGACGAATAAGTTCTTGATTCTTGATAAAAGTAAAGTAATATTTTCCTGTGTAACTTAAGCTGGCATCAAATCCTGTTAACTGATAGTGAATGGATGATTAAGTTCTCATCCACTATTTTGAAAGGGGGATTTTAATTATATTGTATATTTACTTATATAAAAGTAAATTCCGTGTTGCTACATACCATGAAGAGATAGGGATTACCATTCAAATGCTGTGTCCCATAAAAGTTTACAGTTATTACGTAGCAGCTGAAAATAACAAATGTCACTGCACATGGTTAACAATGTTACCACAGAATAATTACAGGTAGTCTTATTGTATTAAATAATAAATAAAAATACTCTTGATGACTTACTTGTATGCTAGCCTTACAACTCTCAAGCCATGTACTCAAACCTGGCCAAGAGTGATAGATTTTTTAGATGAAAGAATTTTCAGCATGTGTCGCCTGAGGGGTATTTTTTGGAAGGGTCCTAAATCTGAGAATGGATGTGTTCAAGCCTAAACGTTTCTTGCTCCTGTTCTACCTCAGAAACTATGGCACAACTGTAATCACATTACCAAGAGCAAATAGAGTTGCAAGATCCAAGCAGAAAATGACTTCAGCTAGGCCTATACAAAAGCAAGGCAAAGAGAGAGAGAAATAAAACTGCAAATATGTCAGCATAACTTTTTAAGTAATAAATAATATACCATATCTGTACTCACCTTCTTCATTGGCATACGAAGTTTGAGAATTTCACTATATCTCATCAGAACTTCTTTTGGAGCATGTATTTTGACGAAGTGCAAGGATTGATTTTGCTCATGTTCCAGTTTTAATCCATCATCTGCTAGACGTCGTTCAAATACTGCTCTCTTTTTTTGTGCTGCCTCTGTATTGGCAGCAGCATTGGCTTCATTCCATACCAAGACAAAATCAACAGAATCACCCTCATCTTGAAACATGGATGGGCTGGTCAGATGCTGGAAATAATTATATTAATTAATCAACAGAAGCTTAATTAAATGTGAAATGGTTGGCAAGCTATATTATAGTAGTTTCCAAAACAAATGATTAAGGGATGATGTATATTAATAAGATATGAGGTAAATGTAACGCAAGATACAATGAACAATCAAGATACAATGTTCATATCCAGAATAACAGACAATGACTTTTTACTGGGCAAGGTGTCTGAGATGGTAACGTCTTGGACTCTCATTTGGTAGGTTCCGGGTTCAAATCCCATGGCCGGCCAATATGACATGGGTTTTTTTCATGGTTTCCCCAGTTGTAAAAGGCAAATGCCGAGTTAGATATTTACTTACCATGAACGATTCATACTATGAATCATCTCTACTATTTCATTCTCTATCATATTCATTAAAATTAATATCAGTTGAAATTGCCAGATGCCATAATCACGTCAAGAAGAGAAAATGGATGCACATCAATAGATGCATGACCTACTGGTATACATACAGAACCAGAACTCCTGATATGGCCTTGATGTTCAAAGGAGTACTGGCATAAATAGAGCTGAATTTAAAAAAGAAAATCCTCAATACCTTAAATGTTACTATTTAGATGTAATGATTATGTTATAACTACCCTAGTAGCACAGATCGTTGGGCCAATGTTGGGGAATGATCGCCATGTTTCGTTGGTCAACGGTTAGGAATGTCCGTCGGGGTTCGGTTGCCAAGAAGCGTTTTATCCAACCAACTGCCAACTGTAGCCAACCAATATACAACAAAATCCCAACAGTTGAGAGACATCTATTAGGTAATGGTGGAACTACTACGCAGCGCAGCGCAGCGCAGAGACATCTGGCGGAAATGCTAGAAGCACACAAAATTTAATTTTTTATTTTCCCTTTCATCCCTTTTCTCCTCTTTTCCCTATTAACTACCTTCTCTCCTTCACCCTACCTACCTATTCCTATCGTATAAAATTCGCACCTATGGGGATTCGATCTCGGAACCGCTAGCGTTATAGTCTATCGCTTTAACCACTACGCTATTAGAGCTCGTTGAAATAAAATTCGAGAATTCTTCTAGCCTATTTACTACAGAGATGTGTAATACAAGATAAATAGTAAGAAGGATATACATCTCGTATTTTGAATATTTGATGTGAATATATGATAACGTTATTTTCAGAGAACAAATAAAGAGCCCTAATATTAATAGTTCAGTAAAACACCAACATATCAAGATGGCGAATAACTGTTGTATCTTCATGTCTTCATGATGACCCGAACTACGCCGGAAATTGCCGAAGACAGGCAGGAAGAGGTGGAGATTTAGCATGTAACGCGCACAAAGAGCTCGAATAATTAATGAATTAAAACTGTTTTATTTTATAGGAAATGAAAATTTAACGCTTATAATGTTATTTCAACACTTTTTAATTTTAACATAAATGCGATCACATTACAACGAGATTTATTGTTGGGCCAGCAATCATAACCCCAACGGTAGGAACGGTAGGAAGAGCCCTCGTTGGGCCAACGTCATAGCCCAAACGGTTGGACTTAGCGCATGACGCAACGGAAACGTAACGTGGGCTAACCGAGGAAATTACAACGAACGTTTTCCCAACATATCCCAACCATGCCAACGAAATCCCTCCGTTAGGCCAACGAAGTGTGCTACTAGGGTATTATAACTTTGTCATTTCACCTTCTTTTAACTACAGGTAGGGGGGAAAAAAAGCGGACTGACTCTTGTAGCTGAATACAATATAATTTGTGTTAGTATTTTATAATAATATTAATAATTAATATATTCAGTTATAAAACAATATGATTAGAAACCATATTCTGGGTTTCGAAATGGGCTAAGTCAACAGTCGACACTAGAACAAATTTCAATACATTCCCTGCTATCCTGTGAATGCCGCTAGGCATGGCTCATATCGGCAACTTAGATATTAGTCAGTCCGCTTTTTTCCCCCTACCTGTACATGTTTACGTTTGAAGGAGAATGTTTACCTGACAATGTATATCACAGTTGTAGGGGCATAGCATGTATGAGGAGACACCCCTGGGGAACAAATGGGTGGGGCTGAATGCTATTTCACTAAGGTAAATGGACTCATATTAAGATTAATTAATAGCTGCTCACTGTTAAGGTGTACTCACAGCTATTTTATTGCTAATTCGTGCCATAACAGTCAACTGTTTAACATATTAATGGGAATTTGTCCAAAGATATTTGCATATTTAGATCATTTTCACACATCATTAATTTTCAGAATGACAATAACTACCGGTGGCCAATCTATAAAACATCATTACAAATTTTAGATGCCATTACAGTAAAAAAAATTCATATATATATGCAGTTCTGAATAGGTTATACTTCCACCTACTATATACAGGTCATATATCACAGCAATTGTCAAGTACTGAGCAATCCAATTTGGAGCATGCCTGCTCAGTATATAAGCATGAAGGGAGCAACAGTAAGAGGAGTAAAGGGGAAAATGTTGAGTCAATCATACTCTCCCTTGGGGGGTCAGGCTCAGTCCTGTTGGGTAATATTCATTCATTTGAAATCAATTTGCATCATAAAATTACTCCTGTGCAGTTACAGGAACTACCCTGAGCTTACAAATCTGTTGCATACTGTTCTGTATCTTTTACGTTATTGTACCACTATATATGTCTACATATACTTGTGTGTTGATTTACTTATTTGTCTTGAATTGTGTTACCCATCCAATATCATGTATACATATAATCCAAGGATAAATAAATAAATAAATATTCAGTTTTCCTTCTGGTAGATGTCAACAAGAGTGGAACAGGTAAAGCTACATGCTGATGATGGCTGATATAGCATGTTAAGGTCTTTGGGTATACCAGTTGGCTATGTAATTAATAATGAGTATCTGTAAAAGTTGTAGGCTGTGGTGGTGTAGAGGTAGGGTGCCCGCCTCTGGATCCGAAGGTTGCAGGACCAAACCCAGCTGTGGTCAATGGATTTTTTATTATGTCAAAATTATGGGCATGGACTTAAGTTGGGGGGCCCTTGTACATTTGCAGCACGTAAAAGAACTCCAAGCCTAAACTAGTGCCTCTGGACAAAATTCCTCGGCCCTCTCATATCCAAGTAATACTTTACTTTTTGGGGGCTCTGAAAATAGGCGTAACAAAATTCACCTAGATGATAGAAACTTCCAACTGGAGGCCCTACACCCCAACACTAGGGGAAATAGGAAATCAGAGAGATCTGTTTACGTTACACTGCTGTCATGTTATGTCATCTGTTCATTTTAACTGATATACAATTTTAATTATTATAATATTACATATTCTTACCATTATAATACTCCCTTTGAAAAGTCTACTTAGTATTAATTATTGAATGGAATTTATTGTAGTAGACACGATTGGGTAGTAGACACGATAATATAGGTTTAATTAGTCTTATACAATTTATCCAGTTATATAATTTACAGACTTTGTACTCACCAGTTGAGTATTCACTCCCAAACAGGAATTGTCAAGGGCAACATCAATTAGGTAATCATGTCAGCTATTGTCCATAAATGGGGATATTCACATTCAAATTCAGCTAAGCATTTAATTCTCTGATTAAAAAAAAGTAATTGTGAAAACACAGGTTTACTTTAGTTCTGTGTATAAAGTCTCCATCACAATTTCATAATTGTATAAGTTCACTGTGTGATCTTCCACTTTATATGTGGTATGATAATTCTTTCACACTGACCGTGTGCATGCTAAGATGGAAAGGTGAAGTCAGACTGAAAAATTCAATGTCATACCTGGGATTTGAGCCATGATCTTTGGCTCTCCATGCCGCTGCTCTTACCAACTGAGCTACCATGGCTACATGCTGGTACAACATTAAATTCTCCAACTGACTCACAAATCCCAGATTACATTTTATTATCCCGTGGAATACCAATATTAAAGAACTTATATTATCATTACTAGATCTCGGATTTATAAGAAAAAAATAAAACAGCAAAATAAGCAAGCAAATAAGCAGGAAAAATGTAAGAATATGCACCAAAATACACAAAAACAGATTACATGAAAATAAACAAAAATTATTAGTTTCTTAGAATTCATCTTATTCACAGTAGTTACAAAGGTCATCTGCAAATTTTCTTGTGTGAAGCTCCTATATTTGTCAGTGAAGAACGATTTGTAAAGTGAAAATGTTCTTTCGACATTGCAGGACATCACAGACAGATGTGAAAAGCAAAACGGTTCTTCTTCAATGAATTCCTAGCTTTAATATCTGTTTCTTTACCGGAAAGCCTTTTTAGAAATCTGACAGAGTTTTGTAACCTGGATTTTTCAGTAATCCTATTAGCCGACAAAGGAAAGGAAACTGCGACAATCACATCTAGGATGAAATAATCACTTTAATGTGACAGTTTGAGTAAAATATGCTATTTTAATTCAAAATCATAAAATAAACAAGCAAAATGGTTTTCTCTCAGAATAAGCAAAATAAGTACAAAGTTAAAATGGTTTGTAAAGGAATGTCTTACTACAATTATAGCATAATTATCTGTTTATAGTAATATAAGAATTGAGTCAATTTTTATGACACTTACTTCACTTGAGTACTCTATTTGGAGACTAGTTCGGGAATTTTTTTTTTTCCCGAAACTAGTCTCCAAATAGAGTACTCAAGTGAAGTAAGTGTCACAAAAATTGACTCAATTCTTATATTACTATATTAGAAAAACTTCACTGTTACTAACTCCCTGTAATAATTAATATATCTGTTTATGTTTAGGAGTCAATAAATAAATAAGCATTTCGCTCAGAAATCGGGCTCTAATCATCACACATACTTCTTATACTTAGCTACTGACACAAATCAGGTTTAAAGTACAAAGTAATAGAATACCAATGAAGATGTTTAGTAATGTTGTGAATATAAGCAGTGCTCTGTACTAATTCACACATCCACAACTTCTAGTAGTAACCAAGCAATGGTAGTCAACTACTCTAAAAACTGACACTTTTTCCTACACTCTCCAGTCTGGAGCTTTAAATAGCCTCCCATTTAGCAGATGCGTGGGAATTCTCAGTAAGAAGTGTGCCAGTGTGTGAGTCACTGCTAGGAATGTTTTAATAAGTAAATAAAGGTGTAAGAGACTGGTAATCGAGAGAACAAACACATTCACATTATTTATCAAATAAACAAAGTATGGACACACTAAATATGTTCATTGTATTCATATATTATTATTATTATTATTATTATTATTATTATTATTATAAATATTTATACAGGGTGTTTGAGAACCTAGAACCACATCTAACAATTTGGTGCTACAAAGTTACTTACCTTAGCATGTTACACATTAATATTGAACCATACAAAATGCAATTCTTGAATTCACTAACAAAAATTAAAATTATTAATGAATTTCATTTTCAGACAGGGTTAAAATAGTTACAAAATTGAAAAAGTGTCCACCTTAAATAAATAAATAAAATTTATTGTCTTTTGACCTTAATTACAAGGTATTAGACATCCTTAAACCCTTGTCATAGCAATTAGCTGGGGCCACTTACATAAAATAACACAGAAGATACAAGCACTCATTAAAAACAATGTTAATACAATTAGTCATGTTGTGGTCCTGATTTCCACCGTGATGCCAAGATATATAATCAATATTAAAATGAATTGTATAACGGTGGATACCTATAAAACACTATAAAACACTTCACAACGTTTCGGCCCTGTTGTCAAATTGTAGTGCCTGTCAGGTTTATGAAATAGGGTCCTAGCTGAGTATCCATGTAAACCGCTATTTGAAAAATTAAAAGTTCTCACTCTTACAGGGGAGTATATGTGTTATGTAGTAGATAATATTGATAAATTCCAAACTAATTTCAGTGTACATGGACGTACTACCAGAAACATGAATGATCTACACAGACCAACTAACTCGTTAAAACTCTTTCAGAAGGGTGCTTATTATTCTGCAATACAGATCTATAACAAGCTTCCAAACAACATTAAATTATTATGTATTCAAAGAAAGAGCAAACCTTTCAAAACATCTGTCAAGAAATTTTTAATAACTCACACCTTCTACAATTTGGAGGAATATTTCCAGCTTGGATAAATTTGGCAGCTTGCAGTTAGTGTATATTATTGTTATAACATGCATGTATTTTTTGATCTGACGTGTTCTATATCCTTGAGCCCCGCTCAACACAGGATCTACAGGACGAGATATCTACATCTACATCTACATGTACATCTACACCTTAAACAATGGAACCACTCTGTATTTTAGATCCAAAGAGTTTATGTTTCACAAGATAAAGTTATACACTTACATGAGCATTGCTGTTTGCAAATTCCACTGTTGACTGCTTGGAGGCCATGATGGGCTTATCCTGCTCTTCGTCACTTTCTGGTGCTTGCAGATCCTGTGCACTATGATATATTGTACACCGTGACAGACTCATATAGTCTTTACCTTTCTTCCAGGCTGGTCCGGAACTAGCTGAGGTCACTGAAACTGCATCCTCAAAAAGCTCTGCCTCCTCATCCATCACAGAATACCACCGTTCCTACAACCCATACAGAAAATGATTTACTTAGATTCATTGCTGCCACATCTCCTACAAATACATAGGCTAATTATTTACTAAATCATACATTCTTAAATCAGCACCAGTACTGTAGAAAGGGATTAGGAAAATTTTAAGTGCAGAATGAAAAACACCAAGATACTTACAACTGGATAACTATTGTTAATATTAAAATCTAATATAATATTTGAGTTGATGTTTCTGTGTAAACAATATTCAAATGTGAAATTAAGGGGGCCTTGCTCGGTTGCTATAGAAAACTTTTTTTTTACATAGGTAGATGGACAGGGAACATGAATGTACGCCAAAATGAGAAAACACTGAATGCTTTAAACAAAACTCATTATGCAGGGTTTTTTTGGCTCGAGAACTCAAATCTGAGGTCTTTTTTCCCCCAGCCAGCACACTTTAATCATGAAATGCATCTCTAATACAGTTTTAGCTTTCTTTTTATCAATCATTTTAATTGTTAATCAAGATTAGCATGTAAGGGAAAGGTTCAAGAATCTGTATTTATCTATCCACCGTATATAAAATAAATTACAGGTTTTGAACCTCAATATATCCAATATTTAAATACAGTAGGCCTATAATGCATGCTACATATTTTCATTGTTTTTGGGTTGCTAATAAACAAAATTTCTTACGTGAATCTTTCCAACTCATCTGACCGAAAAAGTTCGCAGTTTTACAATGATCATCAATTTGAACATTTCCAAAACCTGATTCTTAAGTTTTTATAATCAATTACTGTATAGGAACCTATTCAACTGGCAAAGACTGATAATTTGGACTGGGTAAAAACTGAAATTGGGGTACACCATAGCATAGTGGTTGAGGCACCGTGCTACAAACTGGAAGATCGCAGGTTTGATCCCCGATGAGGTCGTTATTAAGAGTTTTTCAATTGGCCTAATCCTTCTGGTGGCACCATGGCCATGGGGTCAACTCAGTCTCTAACAGAAATGAGTACCAGGAGCAATCTTGGAGGTAAAGGCAGCCGGTGTGTAAGGCTGACAACCTTACCATCTTCACATGCCGAATTTCTAAAATCTAGGTGCCTCAACCTCCTGGAACCCTCGTGGCTTCCACGGTCTGTATTGGGAACACTTTACTTCACTAAATATTGAATTTATCTTTCATGTGCGCATTTCACTACAAAGCAATTTGGACTGTTTACCATTCCTAATTTAGAAGCAGTGGAGGAAGAGTACAGAGCTTTAAGAAGAAATTTTGATCAGTACGAACGTTGTATTGTACGATAATGTATTTTACTGTTGTATAAGTAAAATAATTGTGCAACAGAACCAAATTAAATGTAAGTGCCTACAATACGAAATAGGCCTATGTGTTGTTACAAAGCATTGTTATAATGTTATAAATGTTTATTTGGAGTTTGAGATACAAAAAATTGGAACATGTCAGTTACCATGTGGTCAGTCGGTTACCGTGTTAATTATTTTACTGCATCATCTGGTGTGAATGAGGTGTGAACAAGGTAAGAACATTGGTTGACTCTGGTTCCCTGTTGCTAGGGGTTTAGAAAATTTAGTGAGCTCGCTAAGGCTGGAGGAACCTTCATCTGCTTTTCCTGTTCTATATTTTATATTTATTTAACTTTGATTCTGTTACCTTGTAATATTATTACTACATAGTCTACTATTTCAATATTACATTAACATGTATTTATTCTGTTCCTAGAAGTCATTTTTATTGCTAGAAGAAATAATTCTGTATTTATAACATCATAACATTATCGATATATCTACTTACACAACAGGATAACTCAACACCTTATTGTACAGTAGAGTCCCGCTATTCCGAAAATCCGCCTATTCCGAACAGAGTTCAGAAAAAATACAAATTTTTTAAACTTATAAACAGGTGAAATTAAAAAGACGTTTGTGAAAAAATGTACATTTATTGTTATACAAAGAAGTTAAATAGAGACATACATAGAACCTAAACAAATGGAATAAAAGCTGGTTACTTACAGCACATGTCTGCTCCATTTATACAATTCCCCGCACTTAATTTACGCCTTAATAAGTCAATACAATGATATTATTCATGAAATCCGCCTATTCCGAATTGCCGCTAAACCGAACGGTGTTCAGTCCCAATTAATTCAGAATAGCGGGACTCTACTGTATTAAAAATTTGTATTTGTGTTGTAAATTAATATAATAATTTTTTAATGATATTATCCTGCCGGTTGTATTATATGGATGTATGACATGGCCGCTAACTGATCAGGAAGAACATAGTCTGAGAGTGTTTGAAAATAGGGTGTTTAGAAAAATATTTGGGCCCAAGAGGGATGAAAATAGGGACTGGAGAAAATTGCATAATGACGAGCTTCGGGACCTGTACACTTCACCGGATATAGTAAGGGTAATCAACTCGCAAAGGATGAAATGGGCTGGACATGTTGCACGTATTCTGCACACACTCAGAAAGACATATCTCAAAAGTGTTGACGGGGAGACCCGAAGGGAAAAGACCACATGGAAGACCTAGACGTAGGTGGGAGGACAATCTTAGAATGGACTTATGGGAAGTAGGATTTGTGGGGGATGATTGGATGGAGTTAGCAAAGAATATGGTTGAATGGCGGACTCAGGTAAGCATGGCAATGAACCATAAAATAGATAATATTCCTTAGCTTGTAAGTAAGTAAGTAAGTTAAATTGTATATTTTGTAAAGAAATTTTCACATTGTACATAATTCTTATAACTGTAAAATCATAATTATTCTTATTGTAATTTTATTGAAATGTCCCATAACATATGTAATATGTTCAGATGGACTGAATAAAATCAAATAAACTTAAATCAAATTAAAGTAGCATTTATATTATTTCTCAGTTAGTTAGTAAATACCGAAGTTTTATTAAATTTCAAGTTATAGTTTCAGAGAAATCTCTTTAAACGTTTGGAGACTTTCACATAGAGGTCGCACCAGTGTCGGTCAGTTACCATTTGTTTATAATAAAGTTTTTACCTTGATTTTGAAATGAATTTGATTATTTAATGCATGATTACGATGATCCAGAATAAGCTCATTTTTTTTTTTTTTTTTAAGTTAAGAATGTATTGTACTTTGTTTGACTTAAAGAGATCTGATAATTTGAAAATGCTTCCGACTGTCAGTCAGTTAACTGTGGAATTGTTCAATAACAATGAATACACAGGAGGTAGTCATTTCATGACTCAATGAAAATAATTTCATGAAAAAAAGAAATAAAATCAATATTATTATTACTAGGAAATAGTATATTGAAGTGTTAACAGCTGTAGAAAGATTGAGTATGGAGATATGCACAATAACTTCATTAGGAATTTATTTACCCAGAACGACTGTTTCAATGGGTTTCCCCAACATCGTCAGCTGATTCCGACTATGAGGTAACTCAGAATCAACTGATGACGATGATGGGGATACCCATTGAAACGGTCGTTTCTGGGTAAATATACCTAATAATGAAGTTAGTGTGCATATTTCTGTAGTCAATCTTTCAACAACAACGAAAAAAGTTTATACTTCCAGCATACAGTATTTAAATAATTACATAATTCAAAATGCTATTGAAATTTTAACATGAGTGTACCATCTGTATGACAGATTGCTGCCAACATATGCCCTGACAATCGACAATATGAAAACATAAAACTACACACTACCATCGAATACTTAATATCAAATTAGTTAAACAACATTTAATAATAAATTCAAGTGTAATTTTTAACTGAAGTGAAATATAGCCCAGATTTAGAATATATAAACCCCATGTTTATGATTTATTTCCATATGTAGGCCTATTGAAATCAGTTAGCTTCCTTCAGACAAGTATTGTGCCCTATGAATTGTTAACAGTATCTTTTTACTTTCCTGCGGGGAAATGCATAGACCAAGTGGTGCAAATAATCAGGCTACAGCTAAAAATATATATATTTTTTTAATTTATTATTTTTACCATGTAATGGGCAGATGTAAGGTATCATTCACAAGAGTGTAATAAATAATAATAGCAATTAAAACAATAATATATGGCCTATAAAATAAAATAAAATTATTATCATTATTATCATTATTATTATTATTATTATCAAGACTGGCCACGAAGGGGCCCGCTAGTCAACGTTGTTTAAGCACTGACAAATGTACTTTAAAATAAATATTAGTGTGATCGAGTTTTATTAGCCTACTTGTATGGTATTCAATATTCGCCGTACCATGTTTTAAGTGACAAAACTGTCAAGTAACAGCTCCCAAGTCTTCAATAGGTTTCATACTAAGCATTGGGTGAAGCAAGAGCTACTAAAACCTGTTTGACCTTCAATTACTTAATGTGGGAGGGGAAAACAAAATTAGGTTACTTACTTATGATAATATTCCCATTCTAACAGCAGTATTTACAGATAAGGCTCGTCACGTCAGTCTGTTGACACTTGACATCGCTGACATAAAAAGCACGATATGCTACTGTACGTCACTCCTTCGCACCTGTTATATTATGGGTCATGACATCATTTCCAAAATATCACGTGGTAGTCAACTGATAAGTCCTTATAATCTACGAATCTTGATTAGAAATCTATGCGTAAGATATACGTCATGCCTTTTTATACAGATTTTCTTGGTAGTTTTATTTAAGACAGTTACAATAAAAAATTGACAGCAGCTCATGAAATTTCCCTCATCCTACCTTCCATTGCTGAACAATTGAACGTCTCCCATCCCACGGATTGAAGCAAGGTCACGCTTCCATCTATCGGCGAAAGTTCAAAGCAGATACAGCGCCAGCTGGCGTTGGCCAGCTTCTTCGGCTAGGGCAACTTATTTTTTATTATTATGCTCCAAATTGAAATAAGCCTATATTGAGGCTACCAGATTTTGAGGCATTCGGTCACCTTTTACCCCCAGGAATAATCCTGTCACTAACTACAGCTAATAGGGCTAATAGCTTTTTTATTTTTTAATGAAAGTAAAACCCAGGAACTTTATTTTAGTTTAAGAAATATACCTAATCACCAGGAATTGGAAACTGTTAAATGCTTAGGTATCATTATCGATAGTAAATTGTCTTGAGATCTGCATATCAAAAATCTAACAGAAAGACTGTCTAGAGTTATTTAATTAGAAACTTTAAAAAAATCATGTTCCAACTATGTAGTAGTAGTAGTAGTGCATAGATCGCGAGCGATCCTTAGCGATCCGTGGATATTCTCGGCAGAAGGGTTCCAGCCGTTGCACTTATGTGAATCTTGGCCTAGAGCGCACTGTGTCACTAACACATTTCCTCCACTTCACTCTATCTTGTGCATTTCTTATTATGTCCGTCCAAGATGAGTTCATGGATTCCTTGATCTCATCGCTCCACCTTGTCCGCGGTCTTCCTCTCCTTCTGTTTCCGTTTGTCATACCCAGCATTATGTCTTTTTCGAGGGAGTTCTCTCTTCTCATAACGTGTCCAAAATATGTCAGTTTCCGTTTCAGCGCCTGTGCTTCCAACGAACACTCTGGTACTAACTCCTCTATGATTGACTTGTTGGTTCTTTTCTCTGTCCATTTTACTTTAAGTAATTTCCTCCAAGTCCACATCTCAAATGCCTCAATTTTCTTCTTCTCTTTTTTCCTCAAGGTCCAACTCTCGCATCCGTAGAGCACTATTGGGAATATCATTTGCTGGATAACTCTCATTTTAGTTCTGATTGAGACACCCGAGTCATTTATGATTTTGTGTAACTTCTTTAACCCAACTTTGCCTAAAATTATCCGTCTCTTTACTTCTTCTGCGCAACGGCCTGAATTTGATATGACAGATCCTAGAAACGAATGACTTTTCACTATCTTTATCTGTTCACCATTTATACATGTTCTCTAGGCTGCCAGTGGTCATAATCACTGTCTTTTTTAAATTTAGTCTTAGACCTGCTTTGGAGCTTTCCTCCAACTATGTAAGGTCTGCTTATTTTGCTTTTTTATCAGAGCATTATATCTTACGGAATTCTGTTGTGGGGAAATAGCTGTCATGTAAAGGTAGGGGGAAAAAAGCGCACCTACTAAAATAACTAACTTGCCTAGTGGGTTCTAGGCATGCACAGTGGCTCATATCAGCAACTTAGATATTTTAGTAGGTTCGCTTTTTTTCCTACCTGTACATGAAACTTTACTCTTGCAGAAATAGATGATAATAATAACTGATTCAAACAAATTAGCCCATTGCAAACCATTATTCATTAAATTGCAGTGTCTAACTAGTAAATTTATATATTTATAATGTGTAACTGTATGTTAGAAACAATGTTTCATAAGTAGTAGAAGTAAAACTACAATACCAGAAATAGGGCAAGTATAGATGTGCCATATCAAAGATCCGTCAGTGTCACAAAACTCTTATTCAGTTCTCGGATTAAAGATGTATAATAAACTAAGTATAAATTTAAAAGAATCGCCTGTAAATATTTATTAAAGTTAGATTATATAAATTACTTGTTAACAATCCCTTTTACACTGTCAATGAATTTTTCAAAACTGAATTTACTGTATTTTAATATGTATTTTTAGAACAACTGACCATAGGGTTGGTATATGTAATGAATCATATATAGTACATCTAAGTTTAGAATTGTACTTTAAAAGTGTTCCCTATTACAGGCCATGGAGGCCCAGAGGGTTCCAGGAGTTTGAGGCTCCCAGATTTTTAGACATCGGCAAATGAAGGTGGTAAGGTTGTCAGCCTTACGCACAGGCCGCCTTTACCCCCAGGACTGCTCCTGGTACTCATTTCTGTTAGAGGCAATAATGCCACCAGAAGGATTAGGCCAATTGAAATCCGACTTCATCGGGGATCGAACCCATGACCTTCCGGTTTGTAGTGCAGCGCTTCAACCACTACGCTTTGTACTTTGATGTTGTCTATTGCTGAAAAAGTTTAATGACCAAAACAAAATTCTATTATTATTATTATTATTATCTTAACTTTTGTTGGAGGTTGAGTGAACTCCAGAGCCATAGTGCCACCAGAAAGATTAGGAAAATATAGAAAAATCTATACTGTTAAGACTAATTCTTTATCATAATGTTGCGTGGTGCCCAAAATAAAAATCATAAAATCTACAGTTTAAGATGAGGAAAATATTTTATTTAAGCTACTGCTCTTTCAGCGTTTCAGGACCTTATATATTATCTTTGTAGTTATGTAATTTTAAAATAAATTTAAAAATATTTAATCCCTACTGACATTAATAGCTCCTTAAAAATGAAATTATTGCCCATGGGATAAGCATTTATTACTGAAAATATGCCAATCAGGATTATGTGATACCACATACTCAATTTCTACTAGAATTGATCCTTGAAGCCTGTTGAAATTATTTACAATAATTTTAAATGAGTGGCAACCAAATTATGTCCCCTTCATGAGAGCCTGGGTTTACACGCAAAGGAATTTCTTATGCAATTGGAGGATTGAGAGATAATTTTGTCCACGATTTTTTAATTGTTTCCAAGAACAGCTGATACCGTGTCTCAAATCTATAATCTAGGAGTAACATGGAGGCATAGCAACGGTGACATAGCATGTTCAAGCTTCAACACCACTGGTTTTGTTGTATTCTGAACAAATATTGTAAATGAAAATTATTAGGATTTGTAGGGAGGCAAAGTAACAGTTCTTTGTCATAAAATGTAAACTATTTCTGTGAATCAATTCTGTTTCCATTACAATAATTAAATAATACAAATAAAAAGTAATGAAACAATAGTTTCTACAATTAATTTTGCCTTTTCCCAAGTAAAATTAAACTTTTTAAGAAACAAAAACAAACGCAACATGAGGTGTGTATTGCGTGTGCATTTAGACGTGAACACTTGCATGCGCCGCAGAGATAGGGCGGGACGGAAGGGAAGTGTGTTGATAGTATGGATCACGTGAGACTGATACCACTGCGCATCGTGTTTACAGTGTTCAGTCTAAATGCACGGGCAATAATTACTTCGCTTCAATCGCTACCTGTATTCTCCTTAGCA
Source organism: Ectobius pallidus (assembly GCA_964059195.1). Taxonomy (NCBI): domain Eukaryota; kingdom Metazoa; phylum Arthropoda; class Insecta; order Blattodea; family Ectobiidae; genus Ectobius; species Ectobius pallidus. The sequence goes on from CAXKWD010000010.1 coordinate 109,237,254, forward strand.
GAAACAAATAGAAATTAAAAAAATACAGAACTGTATAATATTTTAGAATGCAAGTAGACACCTGATCTCTTGCATGAAATCAAGAGCTTTACGACAAAGCTAGATAGACCGAATCATATCCACTGCAATGTTGCTAAGTAATCAAGGTTTTCCACATCGAAATATATACAGTAGAGTCTCGCAAACTCGGCACTCGATAATCCGGTAGTTCGGATTACTCGGCAACCATGACGCGAGTATCAAACAATATTCTTTGGCAAGAAATAGGTAAACTATTTTGTTGTAATATATTGACACATATACGTTTTGTTTCATAGAAGAGAAACTACAAGTTTTATAAAGGTTTTTAACGGTGTTTGTTATATTTGAGGATAACTGACACATTTTCCATTTTTTGCAGTAACAGGTTTATTTTTAAGCCCTTATTCTCGATAACTTGGAAACTCGGCACACTTTCGGTCCATATTAGGCCGAGTTTGCGGGACTCTACTGTACCTGTATTCAATAAAACAAGACTTTGACAAATTCATAGTACCTAACTCTCACACTGTCAGTCATTTTCCTTGTCTTAACATGATACACACTAGAGACTCCAGAACACCTGAACTGGGCTTTTAGAGAATATGTGAAAGCTATATTGTTTTGTTTCTTGAGCTCTGATTACCTATAATGTGATGCTTTTGGAAGTGAAATAGGATTAGTATGTGTTTCAGAGAGACTTTCTTCCGTATATTCTTTATTTCCTGTAATTTCTCAGAACTTACAATAATTCTACCACAAATAAACAAGGAGACAATTTATTGTATTTGTTGTAAATGCAATAATTGTTGAGAAAAGGAGTTACTTTTATTTAGTTTTTGCCATCCCTCTTGTTAACACAAAAGCTGATGTGGTGAACATATTATTTTACTGATTTGCAGTCACAGCTCTTATATTTTTTCAATTCTTTTACTGGCCAAAATAAGTATAAATAAATTACGACAAAATCTATCAGCTTTTTAAATAGTAAATCTACTTTCCTTACGAATTATCCTACAAAAATGTACTTTCACATATAAAATAAGTTAAGAACATGTTAACATAATAAATCACGGGAGAAAAATGCAGATCATCTGCATTTAATAAGTTCCACTGAACTAAGTTCATCGTGTGACTATCACAGGTACATAGGATAACTTTCCCCATTTCCCAACGGGTACAAATATTACAAGGAAATCCTTGTTTCCCCCCTCCCCCCATACAGTAAAGATTTATGAAAGATGTTTAATGATTTGGTATCTTTAAAAAAACCACCTCAGTTTCTTCCAAAATAACTTGTTAATGATCTTTCATTCGAGTATTCATCAATCAAACATCTACATTCACACCATTATAATATTATAATTGGAACGATCGTTCTTTGGCAGTGGCTATGGGAAGTGATGAAGAACCTTTTCAAGTCTGGAGTATTTAACAAAAGCCTTCATTCACGACAACCAACCCTACCAACCAAAATGCACAGAATGCATTTTCCCTCTTTAATGATGTACCTGTGACGCCACTTTTTTTTTTTATCAGTTCCATTTTGCCTGGCATTATGAGGGTCATTTATTGCAGTATACACTCTGTTACTTGGCTGCTTTTTAAAAACAAGTCTCACTACTCATAATGTCAGATGTGATACTTTTTTTATTCTGAGAGAGCAGAATGTTACATTAAACATAAAACTGTCATTTATCGAGACACTGTAACTGCAACCCAGCATATATTCGTTTCTTGCTCGAGTCATTGTCTTTTCGAGCACATTATTCTTTGAGCATTATTCATCACAGGGCATTCATCGATACAGTTTATATTATAATATTTTATAATATGTAGGGATGTACCTAGCTTATCATATTGTGTGTAAGCAATGAAGGGAATATAAATTACATTTCTCAATGCTTTCACACTGATTAGATTCTGGAATGACTGTTCCTACCCTGAAGGTTACCTCAATTGTGTGCATTAAGTAATAAAGTCAGAAACATTTTTGTGTGTGCCGGGAATGTGACGTGTTTATACTCCCTGAACACTTGATAACATTTTTCTACACGATACCACATTAGATCATCTCTGTGCTTTTATCATGACAGGAATGCAATGATTCAACAAACATCTTTAAACTCTAGGAACTATTCTTACTGGCATTGTTTAAGTATTTTAAAACCCTTGTATTATTAATGTTCTTCAAAGCCTTTTCTTCCTTCAAATCATAAAAAATATTCACACTAGACCTAACAATTTATCTTCAATTGTGCTCTAGGTGGTCTATATGCTCTAGAGGTACTATCAGCGACTATGAGCAACATTAACTACACAAATAAGAAATAACTAAAATATGTAAGGGCAATAAGTTATATTTTACCTTTCTTAGTTAACAAAAACTTTGGAAATAAAATTGGCAAGAATTATTAATGACTGTTCTGAAAATAAATGAGAAAATGTGTGTTCTTATTTTAACAAGGGATCTGCACATTGGAACTGCCTGAAGATTAATATTAAAGGCAAAAATCCAAAAATACATTTATTAACATAATGGCTACATTCGTTCTTAAAAAGTTGATATATTAAGGCATATGTTATTCATTCATGCTACTAGCTAAAAGATGTAAGCCATTAGTTAAATAAATGAACTTTTGAGATCTCAAAAGTTTCTTTCGTTGTCTAATATGTACCATATTGTTTTTTGGGAACAAATTGTTAATGTTATAAATGTAGACCTTGTATAATACTTCTGCGCCGACAATCACAAATAACTGCTGAATACATTCTGGACCTACCTATCCCGGCACAGCTGTTTCTGAGATCCAAAAAGCTCAAAAAATACTGTTATTTTCAAATACGATCACCAACATTATTTCTTTTTCTTTGTTCTTGTAACAAGAAAAACACTCCAGCAAACTATCAACCATGCATCTTACATTGGCAGTATTCATATATTATACCAGTTTCTTTTTTTTTTAAATCAACTTATCCTAAAACAAAGGTAATTCTTTATTACCATCACTCCTTTATATTGTATCATCATACCAATAACATCAAAGACTGTGAAAGTGGACTTTGTAGAAAATATGTAGTTATGTTACTCATCCACTACTTCTCTTTAAAACCTGCCAACACAATAAATTCTGCCTTCTATTTATTTTTAAACTGGAAACAGGGACGGCAAAAAGAGGAAATAACCATGGGGATAAATTCGCAGAACAAGACATGTTGCAGTATCATGAACTCCGTTTTACAGCCATTAAAATAGTGAAGTTATAGATTAGCACACATTTGCAGATGGCTCAAATTTTTGACTCATTAAAAATTTTATACAAAAGGAGAACTTCACCCCATCACTCATAATGGTGCAAAAATTCACATAATAAAGCTACATTACAGCTTCCTCATTCTGTTTACACTATCAGACTTTCCATGTACTAGAACCTACGGAGAAATGAGTATCACAATTTTCACTTCTTCGCATGTACATAAATTCAGATTTCACAAAGGTCTTCTCGTTCACACTTTCACCAAATGAAGTGATAAGTGGGGAAGTTACAATCACCACAATTAGTATAATAAAGAAAATTTGCAGTCTTCAGATCATGAGAATTAAATACAAGCCTACGTCAGAGCAAACTTCAATCTCGATATCTGAAAAGTTTTAAACATTAGACACTGATCGTATTTTAACTTATTCATATTGTGAACTATTTATTAATGATTTCTGAACATTCAGTTTCAAGTGATTCTTCTGTCTGATTATAAAAAATAAATAAAAAAAAATTATCAATATTTGTAGCTGATCACAGGAAGTGTAGCATTCGTACATGTTTCAAGTAATAACTAGACTTCAGATTTTAGGTAAAAATCCTATTTTAATCCTAATACACAAAAACTTATATACGCGTTTCATAGGTGACTCTGCCTGAGACTGATACTTTTATAGGACCTTGATGTTAGAGCCCAATATTGCCTTTTGCATGTTTTTTTTTTTTTTTTTCTCTCCTTAAGTGCTAATTATTCTATATTTTTGTTGTAAATTATAGACCAACAACTTATTTTCAGTTCACATTGAATTTTTAACTTGAATTGTGCAGTACATGTCATGATTGCTTAATGCTACGTCTAAAGAGCAGCAATGTGTTGTCTTCATGGAAATAATTCCTTGAACATTCTGGGGAGATTTATTTTGGTTTAGATTTCAGTTGTTAGCAGACCGTAATGGTAAAACACTAGGGTGGGAGCTCAGTTCCGTTGTTCTGTAAAAGGTAAAGGTAAAGTGATCCCTATACAGGCCATGGAGGCCCAGAGGGTTCCAGGAGGTTGAGGCTCCCAGATTTTGGACATTCGACACATGAAGGTGGTAAGGTTGTCAGCCTTACGCACCGACTGCCTTTACCCCCAGGATTGCTCCTGGTACTCATTTCTGTTAGAGGCTGAGTCGACCCCAGGGTCATAGTGCCACCGGAAGGATTAGGCCAATTGAAAAATCTCAACGACCTCATCGGGAATCGAACCCGCAACCTTCCGGTTTGTAATGCAGCGCCTCAACCACTTCGCTACGTTGTTCTGTAGCTGTGTTAATTTAAGTTTATAATGTGAAATGTTGAAAATAAAAGATAATTTATTATGAAGCCAATTATGGCTACTTCCATGTAGCCTACAGTATGTCGGTGTTGTTAATAGCTTAAGATCATCGATGAGTGGGTATTTTATTAAATATAATTCAGTACATCATAATTCAGATACTTAAGAAAACTGGCAACTTTGGTGGAATTAACGATTTTATATTATACAGTGAGTCCATTTTATGAGGAAACCTCGCATCACTGCCGCATTGCCGCGCTAGCATTGTACAAAGCATAGACCCTACAAGCGGTTAGTTGCTTCGGTGTCTTGTAGTGAGACGCTTGTCTATTGTTGTGTGTTACGTAAGACAATAATCGAAAATGTATACGGTTGAACAGCGAATTTATTTGGTGGAATGTTACTTATTGAGAAATAACCATAGAAGGCGCGTTCGGAGATTTTCTCGTAAATATCCTGACTGTACCATCCGTACAAAATGGTGAGTAATAAGCCTCTTCATGTAGGCCTATTTTGATAATAAATTGGTTGAGTTATTCTATTTTGTATTGTTCCTAAAGTCTTGATTTGCCGATAGTAACGGAACATGGTCCCGGCCGGTGCAAGCGCAACAGCGGGGAAAGTGTGAGCAGGGGCAACACTGTTAAAAAGTTTCCGCATAAAATGGATTCCCTGTATATTAGAGCCTATTTTCTGATTTTTAGAACCAATATCATAAAAATTTAGTCTATTTTAGGTACCTAAAATTGAAAATTAGCAACCTAAAAGTCTGAAGTCTAGTTATAACACAAGGTAGGGAAAATTGAATTCTATTTAAAACTCTGGAATTTGAAGGTCTCTAGAGGAATGCTTCACCTTCTATACTACCACATTGTTGCTAATCAAAAGAAAGGCAGTACGTTAAGTGTTCAGCTCAGTTCATGGAGGAATGAAGTGAAGGCATATTGATATCATGGAAAAAGTTCACAGGAAAAACTTTAAAGCATTTTTAGGAGTTGGTATAATGTTTTTCTTCTAACGAAGTATTCTAAGATCGCAATACAACAGATAATATATAGAATTGAACATTCATCCATCTAAGTTTACAAATACGTTAGTGATTTTTTTTTTAAGACATCACTGCAGTGAAAGTTGTAAACTTCTCCACATTCTATCACTAGAGACACAATTTTTTGGTGAATCGTGATAACGTGAATTTTGTTAATACATAATAAAAAGGTACCGGTATTAATTATATATCGATTGTTCCCATAATTACTAACTTTCACTATCGCGATTACACATGGATTTTATCTCAACTCACAAAATGAACACTTATTTACGATTTACCACAAAATTAGTAATTCATTGCTATATTAATATATGGCTTCATTAATAAGCTTACAGATTAGTTCTAAAAGATCATGGACATTATTTTTTTTTTATTCTTTCACTGCACTGTTTCATTATTAAATATTTCTGTAGATAGTGGATTCTCCTTTAGGAGAAAAATTTAAAAAAGCCCATTTTTGATAGTGTAGGCCTACATGTACTGATTTTACCAAATTGTAAATGAAGCTGCAGAGACTGTCAAAATCTACCATGAAAATAATGCAGAGCAAGTTGTACGAGAATTACTACCCAAGTATCCACAGTGGGTTTAAAGACTCTCCAGTCGATGAACATCTCAATTTCAAATGTTGATCGTTAAAGAACTCTTTCAGAATACAATGATATTTTGTCCGATCAAAGAACTAATTTTACAGCAGGGAACTTAAAAACCATGCTTGCTTGTTATTTCAATGAACAGGCTATATAAAGAATTTGAAAATTAGATTGGTGCGGTAATATTTGGCATTTTATTTCACTGCTTTTATCCCTTTTTGGGCCTACTTTTTACAAAGCCATTCACAACTTTTATTCACCATAAAATCATGTCCCTATGTACCAAGTATTTATAACTAACTGAATGTAGCATTATCAATGTGCAACTGTTTAAGGAATCTATATCATACAGAACATTCACACAAGGGTGAAACATTCTAATAATTCTACATTTATTTGAAATATTTTACTTACAAAGAAATAACAATGAAATAAAAAAAAAAGACATTTATTCTAACAATCATCTAGGGCAAAACACCAAAAATTTAATGATGATTGCTTTCTGTATCAATTTTATGCATCTGCTCTAGTTTAAATTCCAAAAAAAGTACTACTGTTCATTCAATACGAAAGTACCAACTCATGTAAACATTACATTTGTATCATTCTGCCTGTAACATTATTTGATTGAAATTTGGAAAAACTCTCACCTTTATTGATCACTAATTTGTCAGTAACAGTGTCACCACACATTTAATAAACATCCCACATCTTATTAAAAACATTTAATATTTCTTTTTGTCCACTTTCTAATTAATTATGCCATTCGGACCATCATGAACTTCTGCCATTATGATTGTAATGAAACACAACAATGCTTCTCAGACTGAAAAGTTATATTATGAAGCCACGGTTTGCTATACACTAAAAAATTTGTAATAAGTTGATATCTTAATTTTCATTACATGTTACACATTATAAAAAAAAATCAAATTTGCCTTGATGTGTGCTGCAGTTCATGTCAAGGGCGTTTACATGCGTTGGACTTGTCAAATGGAATGGACAATAGCAATGGATAATATGCTTGATTTATCTGAACAGTCGACTTGTACATACTAATTGCTTTACTTTTCAAATTACTGACAGATTAGTTCCACTTTTTCAACTGTTAACAATGCTTAATAATGGTAAATGGAACACGAACAGTTTTTATAAACAAAGCACATAATGCTACAGATCAAACCCATTAGATAAAGCAAGCTTATTAAAACTGTTTCACCATGAACATCTATTTTATGCATTTTTGCATAATGTTCACTGTTCTTTCATTTTTGTGAATACTGACACGCAAAGATAAGTAGCGTACCCCGGTAGGAATGTTCAGTTTACATATTTTTTCTGTTTTCAAAAAGCAATTTGTGTAGTGATGTAAGTGCCCTTCATATATGGAGAAAAGGGAAGTACTCTTAATCATATCATGACAAATATTTAGTTCAAAATTATAAATTCAATTTTTTTTGTTTAAAATTGACTTGAATGAACCTGACACACAAAACGGTTTACACAAAAACAACTGGTTTTATAAGCAATACCCAATATTGGCACAACAAACAATCTGCAACAAGTTATATTTAATTCATAATAATAAAAAAAAATAGGGAAAACATAGGAATGAGTATATAATATTTTAACCCTTCGCGGGCGGCGATGTTTTATGGCTGTGGGCGGAAGGCATTGTTACCATGCATTTATGCATAAAAACAACATATACCTCGGAGTTTTGCCGAATCCAGCCCCCAATCTGCTCTAGGAACGATTTACGGAACAAGTCCCACTGAGCGCATTATAAGTTTACATAGGCCTACAGTAGGCTATGATTCTCAATTGGATCAGTATTTTGTTCAAAATCAGAAGGCAGTACTGGCCCTTGCTGGATATTGTATATTGTAGTAATAGGTGATGTGCCTGCATCAAAATTACTCACTTCTATTGAGCTGGGCACACAATTGCCTCCAGTGTCACTTAGGTCGCTCTCACTCTCATTAATGCTGCCGGTAGCGATCTCGGAAAAACATCCCTTGCTATCACTAAATGATAATTCTGACACTTCACTGTCACTTTGAATACTTAATTCTTCAGTTTCAGAACCTGTAGGACACTTTCTTTTTGCAATTTTACCAAAAATAAGGGAAAAACACGGAACAAAAAGTGCACGCTGTTCACTAGTTACGCACGGCCAATGAAATCCTCTACTAAAATCATCCTGGGCACGTGTATTGGGGAATTCCCAAGTCACAGTGGATAAGAGAACATTCTCCTGCCATCTGTTGAAGATTTTACGTACTTCGTGCGTGAGAAGAGTCGGTCACATTATGAATCGGTCAGAGAACCCATATATGGGTTTCCGCGTTGGAGGCATCGGACAGGCGTGCCATATATGGGTTTCCGCCCGGGAAGGGTTAACACTTGCTCTAGTAATGATACTAAAAGTTCCCTCCTCTAGAACAGAAAGCACAAAGAAAAGACAAGGGAGTTCCTCGCTCAACATTTATTGTAAGCACACTGTAGAATCTTAACTTCATAAAACAGCTTAACAGAATTTTGCATCACTCTTCCCTGCCATGTAACTGAAAATTATTTTTAATTAATAACAGAAACATGTTAATATAGCATGTGAAACCCTGTTATAAAATTATTTGAATGACACATAAATTAACATGTTCAAATAGACATAGTGAATGTTCTGTATGTTATGTTCATGCTATCTTCTTGGTGCTATTATATTTGTATACGAGCATAATTAAAGTGAATACAAAGATGACTAATCTATAATTGTTGCCTAAATGTTTAAAGTACACTGGAGTCAAAGCAAGGTGTCATTAGAAGGAAAAATAGCGAGAAAGAAACTGAAGGGTCAAGAATACAGAAAAGGGGAGAGTCTGCATCATACAACAGCTGGAAGAAAATGCCAATCGAGACAGATATGGATATCTCGAGAAGGCATTGCCTTAGAGAGGTATCAAATGTAATTAGCACCAAAAAATTAACATTAAAAAATTTTTATTTTATAAGAATACCACTGAACTCAAATACAGATATCTAATGAAATACCAGTTTTCTAAAAAAAATTCATTACTAAAACCACAATAGAAAACTTTCATTGCACACCATTTTATTCAGAATATTTGTTCTATAATGACATTGAATTCAATAAGCTGGGTTCACTGGTAGCTGTAACATGTGCGATAGGTCAGGCCATTTGGTTTCAGAATAGCCAATTACTTGCAAATACACTTGGTTAATGTGGTTCTCTCCTTGTGTACAGATATTTGATGCAGCATACTTCTTACTTCAATCTTCTAAACAGAAGGTATCAGAATGATAAATTCTCAGCTGTACGAGAAGAAAAAAAAAGTACCTCAAAAACATGTTCTTATTCCAACAGCAAATTAGTTACTATTCAATTTTGGGTAAGTATTTGTCATTGTTTACCATATTTTGGGACTGTACTTTTGTCAATAAGCATTATAGGGGATAGTTTTGCTGATGCCACACTATATTTATTCACATAAAAAATGGTTGAAAATCAGTGATTTTTAGCTTCTCGTGTTCTTCATAAACCAAAGAAACCATAATTATATGAATTTACTTTTTGTGTTAAGTGTCCGAAAGTGGTAAAATGAGGAAAAAAAGCAACTTTTCTAACCCAGAAATTGTTAAAACAAGAGAATTAGGCTCTCAATTGTCCGTGTCGTAACAACCGCTTCCGTTATGAGTAGAATGCGCACAAATAGAATTAAACAAAAAATTGGTATTCCGGAAATGCTTGTCAATCCAATCCCCAGGTATCTCATACGGGGATTCTTCCATAACATCCATAGGTGGAAGTGGAAAGCGTACAACACGTTTACTCTTTTTTGTTCTCTTGATGACCCCCAACCACTCGCATTCTACTCATAACGGAAGCGGTTGTTATGACACGGACAATTGAGAGCCTAATTCTCTTGTTTTTCTTATAAACAGTCACCTGAAGAAGGTCTAATGGTTATGACCGAAACGTTGTGTGTTTTGTAGAAAAGACAAATAAATACATTTGATCCACTAGAAACAATTTTATTTTATTCTTGTGTAAATTATCACCGTTCGTCGCTCTCCTGAAGATTTATAACTGTAGGTGGGATTTTTAGATGTATATTAGTTCTGGAATTCTGATTGTAATAAGGGGTGCCGGGCGTAGTACTCAGGGGTAGTTATAAGCTAGAGAACTCTTATCTAGGGAAGTGGCTAGAGAAAATCGAGATAACAGTCAAAGGGCGATGTCAGGAATAATGGTAACTAAAAGTTGAGTCGTCTTTCCAAATTAATATATATTTTCCAAAGTTTAGTATTTGCTGAAATGCTGAATTAATCGATTTAGTTCTATTAGATGATGTAAGTCCTGATATTTAGTAGTATTTAGTACGTCGTTAAGGTTCGTAAGTAACACTTTGTAACTTGCTAAATTGTAATAGTAATTACTTCACTTGTACGCGCCGTTGAACACTTCTATTTACTTTCACATTTACTCTCTCGTAGTTTCTATTTGTATCGCGCGGATAATAATGTTCAATCTTACGTTCACAATTAAGGTTTCGTAATAATAAAATCAATGTCTTTACCAAATAATATAAATTACGCGCTTCGACGCTGCTAATAACTTCTATTTCTATCGCGCGGATTATAACGTTTAAATATCAATATATTGCAAAGTTACTTGAGTTTAATAATGTTTAACGTGGTCTTTTGTCTGAAGTGTGTCTTGAAGTTCTTTAGTCTAAGCTGTCGTGTGATCAATAGATGACGAGATGTCCGTGCTTTCTGCTAATATCTTTGTAAGGGGTAGTGGGGGTAAGTAGTTCCAATTGGTTGTGTCCGTGTCTAAGTCTGCTCTGATTGGGGTAAGGTAGTTTCTTCTGCTATCCGATTTGAAATATATTCCGTTTTTCGTCGTTGAAACAGGCAAGTTGCATCGGTCATTAATTACTTGAGCTGTCAAAATTGGCTAGGCGCCAGCCGGACGGCTCAAGAGGAAGTAGGCGTTACTAGGTTTATGTTTTTATCAATAACTCTGATAACTGAAAGTTATCATAGTTCTGGTTATTTAATCCTGATGGGCTATTTTACGGGGCTTCCAATGGTATTAATTTGTAGTGGGTGTGATAAAAATGAAGAGAGTTATTAAGGTTTTTATATTAAAATGATGGAACGGGTTAATAAAAAGTTATGTGTAATATATCAAACTGTAGGGGCTGTTATTGGCTGTTGATGGGTGTAATTGGTTTCCTTGTCGCTTTTTCCTTAATGGAGTAATTAACGTTTGAAGTTAGGTGTTATATGGGGAATGAATGTTTGAAGTTAGGTGTTATGTGTGGAAGTATAAACAGTAGGGTGCGTATTGTCAATCGTACAGGGGCTATATATGAGATTGTCGTCTGTGTTGAGTACAAAGTACGGTTACAAGATGTCCGCATAATGATTAAAAAACTCACGCGAGGAATTGAGCTGCAGCATCAATAAGAGCGGGATTTTATGATCATTATAATACCCAATCTGGAATTTGAAGAGTGGCGGTGTTTTGTTTTGAATGAAATATGGAAATTTAATTTTTCGATTCCCTAAAATACTTTTCCATGGCTAAAAGAATTTCGTGGGATTTTCCCTATTGTGGTTTACTTTGATATTAGCTTTTCGATCAATTGTCTTTGTTTTCAATATCTGTTCTTGAAAAATTTAGATCCTTACATCATCTATACTTTTGATTAATTCTGCCGTAATTACACATACACAAATAAATTCATAATCAATAAAATACACTTTTAACATAATTTTACCTTAAATTGGTCACTTTTCTTCTTGGTCGTAGTACACATTTTGCTGAGTTCATAGTCCATTTGATTAACTAGTAAAACAAAATCATAATTATACCTTATACACAAATAAAATTATAAAATACACTCGAATTTCTTGATATTAATATTAATTTCAATATCTTCTTGCATAACGCTGATTTTTGATGCTAACCCATATGTTGTTGATGTCAAACGTTGGAGTACGCTAATCTTCCTCATTGGTCTACTTAATACACTGATATTATATTCAGATTACACATGTTTTCTTTCTACTCCTTTTTATCTATTTACCTCATTAATAATCATTTCTTAATGTTCCTTTTCATTCTTTCAATATTCTTTTACCTTGTTTCCATTATTCTAACCTCATAAATCATCTTTTATGTCTTACCTTCACAATTTCTTTATTAATCTCAATACTCATTATCATTCTTTTCTTTCATATTACTTTTAATACTTGTTATCATATTTCCTCATTTATTCTCATATTTCTCACTTCATAACTATCATTACTTCATATTTTCCTAGTAGACATATATTGTACCATCTTAATTATTCACTCATTTTGCTTATCATACATTTATTTCTTACCTTTTGTTATATTCCTCATTATTTTACCTTCAAGATTCTTATTTGTTAACACACATATTTCTCAACAACTATTTCACTTTCAAATTCTTACTTAATTAGTGTAGGGAGAGGGTTATTTCCTGTCCATATTGTTTATGTAAAATAATTTTTCTTTTTGAAAAATTAACAAAATTTAGTTATTCTTACTCTGTGTACTACTCCAATAAAATTCAAATATGTCGAAATTTCACTGTTTACTTATTTACTACTTCAAATAATAGTGTGATTACCTTTGTCAAATGAATGTTTTAACTCTTCAGTTGAATAAATAAAGGGAGTGGCCTATCTTAAAATTACATATATACAAAGGTTCACTAACAATGGCAATAAGCTTATTTGTTGCACTTACATCTGTAGTGGAATGGCTGTTGTGATGTCTCACTCTATTTTATAGAATAAGAATCATTTCATCATAGTCTTTGCAACAACCACGGGGAGGCTAATTATACTCTACCTTGTAAGTATCACATTCGTTATATATAACGTCAGGTAAAACATTAATTTGAGAAGTATGAATCACTCTAATTATTTTACAATGTCAGTCTGATAAAACGTTTTCCTGAGTCCTGGTCGATAATCCTTTTTACTTCTCCTTCTGCTTTAAACTTTCTGCTGTCTTATGGTCTGTGGGCCATTACATGATAAGGCTTTAGCAAGTGTTTCCTGTACTTGCCAAGGATTTTCTTGGGGTTTTTGATGTTGGTTAGTTGGAAGGTGTCAGTTCCAAACTTTGCATTGACACGGTAGGGGCCTTTAAAAGGGAGGCTGAATTTTTTCTGACGATTGTGAAGTGTGCTAGAAATTACATGTGCCTTTAAAAGTACGTAATCTCCAGGAGCGGGGTTCCACTTTTTGCGGATGCGTCTGGGCTTCTGCTTTCTTTTAAGCCACCTGCTCTGAAGGCGTTTGAGAATGGAATTGCATATGTCAAGATCTGATCTATGGCATGTCGGTAACACAGGAGGGGTGTTCTTGAAGAGAGGGTCTATTTTACAGTGTGTTACGACTTGCAACGGGATTTCTTTAGTGACATGGTGTGGCGTTTCATTGAGAATAGCCTGAATGGGCTTTATGTACTTGAACCAATTTTTGTGTTGTCTATGAGTTAACAGTCGGAGGTATGAAATTACTTGTTTGATATATCTTTCTGATATGTTGCCTGATGGGTTATAAGCTGAGCAGTGTAAGGTCTTTATATTTAGTTTTGACAGTCCTGAGTTCCATTTGGGGCTAGAATAGATACTGGCATTATCCGTAAGAAAAGATTCAACGCTGCCATAATTATTCACGTATTCTTCTACCTTTTTCAAGCAAATACTCGTAGATAAATTACGGAGGGGGTATAAGGCAACTAGCTTAGAAAATGTGTCCACCATAACAAAGATGAACTGGCAACCGAAGTTACTCCGCACCAAAGGACCTAAAATGTCACCACAAATCAATTGGTTAGGCTTGGTAGCTTCGATAGAATTGACTGAAACTTCGTAGGCGGTGTTTTTACTTTTGCCTACTTGACATAGATGGCATGTTTTCAGGAAAAGTCTGATTTTCCTACCAAGTTGTTTGATATAAAAATGCTCGCTAATGGAATCGATCATTTTTTCTGTTCCACTGTGGGCTAGATTTTCATGGTAACTGACAATAATGTCGTTTTCGATAGAAGAGGGGATGTATGGGCGCCAGGCGGGGTTTTCCTTTCCACAGAGTTTGTAAATGATGCCATTATGGGTAGCTAAGGTACTCTGTACATTATTTTCATTTACTGGGCTAGGGGCTGGTGGTTGGATTTCCTGCAACTCACTCTGAATAGTGGACAAATAGGGGTCTTCAGACTGCAATTTTGATAAGTTTCCAAGTTTCTTATTCAACTGATGTCGGTCATTAACTGAAATTCTCATAATTTTCACTTCTTTTTCAACCTGACCTTCTAAACTAGACATTCCAGGGTGGTTAGGCAACCGTGAAAACAGGTCGGGAAGATAATTTAGCGATCCTTTAATATGTTGGATTTCAATATCGTACATTGTGATGGCGCTGATCAGACGTGATACACGTGAGTTACTTAACTTACACTGTTTCAGGAAACTGAGACTCATGTGGTCGCATAATACGGTGACTCTACGGTTGTAAATGTAGTGTTTGTATTTGTTGAGGGCCTCATAGACTGCATACACTTCAAGCTCTGTGGGGTACATTCGGGACTGGGAGATAGTCAGACCTTTACTAGCAGTCGCAATAATGCGTTTTTCGCCATCTATCACCTGAAAAAGGATACTCCCTATGCCTTTTGCACTGGCGTCGGTTTGCACGTACAGCATTTCTCCTTCTTCCGGTTTCTGAAGCTTAATAGACTCCGCAAACAATTGCTTAACCCGGTTAAAGGCAGCATCTTGCTCTGGGGTCCATGTCCACTTTTGATTTTTCTTGAGGAGAGGCTTTAAGGGGCAAAGTTCCTGGGAGTAATTGATTACAAAGCGTGACTGGTATTGGCATACGCCAAGAAAAGATCTAAGTTGCTTCTGATTACGGGGGGCTGGGATTTTCAAGATGGCTTCCACTTTTTCTTCATCTATTCGGCAATCCTTCCCGGATATAATATATCCGAGAAATTTCACCTCCTTTTGAAAAAAGTGGCATTTCGAAATATTGAGGGTGAAACCTGCATGTAATAGTTTTCCCAAAGTCTGGTCTATGTGGGACAGGTGTTCAGCTTTGGTTTTGGAGGCTACCAGAATATCATCAAGGTAGGGGATAATGAAGTTATCCGTCTGCCAATCAAAGGTCAGAGCTAATGCACGCAAGAGGGCAGACGAGGAAGTGCGGCACCCGAAGGGTGTTCGAGTAAAACGGAAATTTCGTCCCTGATAATTGAAAGAAGTTAAATCGCGTGACTCTACATCCAGGGGTACTTGCCAGAAGGCGGAAACTAAGTCTGTTGTAGAGAAATAGTTTCCTTCTTTAGCACGGGTAAGAAGTTCATCTGATGTCAAAGGTCTATAATGGTCTTCTTGGGAGTCAGAATTAATTGACCTAGCGTCAATTGTAAGGCGTACTTGTCCGGAGGGCTTAAGTACTATACACAGGGGGTTGCAATGGGGGCTGGTAGAATTTTCAATGATCCCTTGTGATAACATGTCCTGTATGACAGCTGAGACTTTCTCACGCAAACTGAGTGGGATATGTCGGGGCTTGTGTCTTACTACAGTGGTAGATGGACGGATTATTTTATGCGTGTACAAACGGCACTTTCCAATCTTATTGGAAAATAGGTCCTTATGCTTGTACAGCACGTCAAATAAATCCTTCCGTGTAGCGGGGTCTAAATCGTGTGCTTCCTGTACTTTAAGTGTGATTAGTTCTTTAATTTCATCTAGTGTGTTGATGTTATTTATTTGGAGTTCAGTTTGTATGTTATTTTCGCTTAAAAGTGGTGTTGTAAAGAGCGGGTCATTTCTTGTTTGTATACAAGAGGGTTCGTCTGTACTGAGGTGGAGGAGGGGTTGGTCATAAATAGACAGAGTTTCTATGAAGAATTCTTCCTGGCTCACATCTGGTTCACAGCGAGCGGTCGCAGGAGGGTGAGGTGTCTTGTCACAGAAAGGAATAACTTGTTCCTGCTGGTTCTCATCAATGAAAGCGAAACTTTCATTTCTGAAGTTAATTATCCCTTCTAACTGTTGGAATACCTCTAAGCCGGCAATAATGGGCAGATTAAGTCCAGGGATTACTAGAAATAATATTTCTACTGTCTGCCCAGCTAAGGTAATAGGCACTAAACATTGTTGTTTGATCCTACACCTCTGTTTCCCTACGGCTAATAATGCTGTCATTCCGCATACAGGCAGTATTTGCGTAATCGCTTTAGTGCGCTGTAACTCTAGGAAAGTCGATTGCGAGATGACTTGAGCATCGCTTCCGGTGTCTAATGTCACTTGATAGGCTTTTTCACCGATATTGACCTCTATGACCGGAGATCGACGTCGGGTGCTCAATAGTTCATCTCGTTGCAAAATACCAATTACAATGTCAGTTTCTTCGCTGTTTGTGTTGTTTGGCAAATGTCCCGAGATATTTACATTGTTGTATACATTA
This sequence comes from Ectobius pallidus, assembly GCA_964059195.1. Classification (NCBI taxonomy): domain Eukaryota; kingdom Metazoa; phylum Arthropoda; class Insecta; order Blattodea; family Ectobiidae; genus Ectobius; species Ectobius pallidus. The sequence continues at coordinate 109,254,044 of CAXKWD010000010.1, forward strand.
TTATTAATATTCTGACTAGGATTATTACTGTTCTGAATAAGGGAGCTTTCATCATTCACAAGAGGAGAAATAACACTACCAACAATTAAATTGTTGTCAACAATGGGCAGTACTTCCACATTGTTGGCACTGGCATGGTTACTCTCTATTTCTAGTTGCAGATTATTAGGAGATTTATTATTTTCCAAAAATGTTATGTTTGTTTCCTGAGGTGTATTAAGTGTCAACTTGTTACTTTCAACTACTGGAATATTTTGAACATTCTTTGCTGCCTTGGGAAATTTCATCATATGAGATTCATGATTTGTTTTCCCACGGCTAGCCAGCAAGGGGTTTATGTCACAAGTTTGTGAGGTTTTGAAGCCAAGAAAATTATTTACATAGTTGCTACCACAATGTATGATATCGATATTTCCAGTATTTCCTTCATTTTGATTCATAGGAGTTGCAGGGTTGTCCACAGAAGGAGCATGTAAAACCCTTATTCGTTTAAAGTCACGGTGGGTATGGGGGATTGAGTCTGGGGTTCTGCATTGCTTTGGGGGTTGTTGTTAGGCCTATTTCTCGGACTTTCATATGAATTGTTCCTTTCATATTGACTATTGTTGTTACGGCGGGAGTACCTGAAATTATTCCAGCCTCTATAGTAGGGGCGGAAAAAACCTTGATTATACTGATTTCGGTTAAACCAGTTAGGCCTATTTCCTGCATAGCCACGTCTGTTCTGACCACGGTAACTGTTCCCTTGCCTATTATTGTAATTGCCATACGGCCTGAAACGGAAACCACGGGTTTGCCAATTATTGCGGGCGTTCCGCACGTACTCTGTTTGGGGCCAATAAGGTCTGTTGTCCCCAGAATCATTGTTTTGCTGGTCCTTATTAGAAGTTCCTGTCCGCAACCCAATCTGGAAATTTTCCTGGCTGTCAGAAGTTTGTACCAGATTGATGTTTTTCCGGTGAGTTTGGTTAGCTGACACAATGGGGTGCGATGGTTTAGTGGAAGTATAAGTTAGGTCCTGCATTGACTTTAGTAATTTTAACATCTCAGTGGTGGATTGAGGAGATGCGACAACAAGGCAATTTCTTATTACAGGCGGAAAGTGAGACGGGAGTGCCTTTAGAAAATCTTGCTCCAAAATTTCTGGTTTAAGCAGTTGGCGGCTTTCACACAAAGAAATGTAATATTCTAAATAGGTTTGGCCGTGGCTACGGTCGTACTTACCTTGAAATATTCGCGATCTCAAACGGCTTTGCTCGCTTTCGCTCCAATACTCAGATAAAAACATTTCCTCAAACTGACCTATGGACAGGAGGTTGTTGGGATCGATGACTTGGAGCCAGCGAGCTGCGTTAGCTTTCAAAGATTGATTCACAAAAATCATTTTTAGATGTTCTGGGACTCCTCGTAAAGCAAAATAAGTTTTTAGGTCCTTTAAATATCTGACAGGGTTTGTTTTCAAGGTATCTTCAAAATACGGTAATGGAAAATCTGAATTGTGCAATGAAAAACTATTGTTTACAACATTTTGGGGTGTTTGATTAGTGCTGGCAGCTCGTTGATCCAATCCATTGTTGGTTCTGGGTAATGGTGCAGGTGGTTCTGGTATTTCAGGGGCTTGAGGTACTGGATCAGGGGGGTTGGAAGAAGTAGAGGCAGATGTTGAAGGGGTATTACAAACATGAGGGATCAAAGCATTTTCCCTGGTTTGTTCGATTAGGTTTTCCTGGTCTCTAACCCTTTGCCTAAGTCGGTCTAGTTCTGATTGAAGGGATACCAATTTCGTAGAATTGCTAGCGGTTACCCTTTCTACTGAGGAAATATGATTTGTCAACACTTGTTCTGAAGTAGCTATTTGAGCTGTGACTCTACTGTCTAAATTTTGTAATTCAGACGTAACCTGAGTGCGGTGTTCAGTGATTAATGTAGTTAGTGTAGAGTTCATTGTTGTGATTTGCTGATTTTGATTTTCAAGTGTTGAATTTAGTGTAGTATTTTGTGCAGCCAGCTCGTTTCTCAATTGTTGGCTTTGTGTTTCTAGTGTGGAGTTCAGTGTTGTATTCATGTTAGCAATTTGATTTTCAAGTGTGGAGTTCTGTGTAACAAATTCGTTCATTCGTGTTTCTAGTGTGGAGTTCATTGTGGTCATTTGTTGATTTTGACTTTCAAGTGTTGAATTTAACTCATTCTTAAGAGTGGTGTTTTGTGTTGCAAGTTCGTTCACTTGTGTAGAAATTCCTACTATCATTGTCTGAATTTGTGACAAAAAATCTAAACTGAAAGAAGGAAGGTTAGGGTCTAAGTTTATGGTGTTCTGAGTAGAAGTCGATGGGGTGGGTGCACTCACAGCTGGGATATTAACAGGGGGTTGCGTAACAGGCAAGCTAGCAAGGTCACTTTCGGTTTCATGCTGAGTAATTTCTAAGTTGTCAGAAATAGGAACAGAGGCACTTTCATTGTTTTCAGAAGTAGGATTCTGTTCTGAACATAATATCGGAGTATCAGAATTTGGCTCCATGATTTGGAATACTTTATTATTCCTTAATTTCATAAACTAATACAATACAATTGAATTTACTAAAAAAATAAAAATTAATTAAAATACAAAAAAAATTTGAAATTTAAATTGAAAAATTTACTTTGAATTCAAATAAAAATAGGAGCAAAATTCAGTTTTCGACACTTAAGTTGGATTAACGATACCCTTTTGTAGTCCAGATGTCCAGCGGCAGGCCAAAGGTGATGTCCAGGTGCCCAGGTGATGAGGGAAAATGTTGTAGATGAAGATCCAGGGGGGGGGTATTGATGAAATGATGAATAATCCAATGGTGTGCTGACTCTAATAAAATTTCTCACAGAATTTAAAACTTGGTGTTGTGTGATTTAGTGTAGTGTTCCTGAATTTTATTGTTGAAAAATTAAATTTTATTGACTGGTCCCTCGATCTTCAAATTCAAGCAATCACGATGGTCGCCATTTATAACCGTACTGGGGTTATGAAGATTCGTAGGCGCCAAGTTGGGAGACCATTTATCACCGTTCGTCGCTCTCCTGAAGATTTATAACTGTAGGTGGGATTTTTAGATGTATATTAGTTCTGGAATTCTGATTGTAATAAGGGGTGCCGGGCGTAGTACTCAGGGGTAGTTATAAGCTAGAGAACTCTTATCTAGGGAAGTGGCTAGAGAAAATCGAGATAACAGTCAAAGGGCGATGTCAGGAATAATGGTAACTAAAAGTTGAGTCGTCTTTCCAAATTAATATATATTTTCCAAAGTTTAGTATTTGCTGAAATGCTGAATTAATCGATTTAGTTCTATTAGATGATGTAAGTCCTGATATTTAGTAGTATTTAGTACGTCGTTAAGGTTCGTAAGTAACACTTTGTAACTTGCTAAATTGTAATAGTAATTACTTCACTTGTACGCGCCGTTGAACACTTCTATTTACTTTCACATTTACTCTCTCGTAGTTTCTATTTGTATCGCGCGGATAATAATGTTCAATCTTACGTTCACAATTAAGGTTTCGTAATAATAAAATCAATGTCTTTACCAAATAATATAAATTACGCGCTTCGACGCTGCTAATAACTTCTATTTCTATCGCGCGGATTATAACGTTTAAATATCAATATATTGCAAAGTTACTTGAGTTTAATAATGTTTAACGTGGTCTTTTGTCTGAAGTGTGTCTTGAAGTTCTTTAGTCTAAGCTGTCGTGTGATCAATAGATGACGAGATGTCCGTGCTTTCTGCTAATATCTTTGTAAGGGGTAGTGGGGGTAAGTAGTTCCAATTGGTTGTGTCCGTGTCTAAGTCTGCTCTGATTGGGGTAAGGTAGTTTCTTCTGCTATCCGATTTGAAATATATTCCGTTTTTCGTCGTTGAAACAGGCAAGTTGCATCGGTCATTAATTACTTGAGCTGTCAAAATTGGCTAGGCGCCAGCCGGACGGCTCAAGAGGAAGTAGGCGTTACTAGGTTTATGTTTTTATCAATAACTCTGATAACTGAAAGTTATCATAGTTCTGGTTATTTAATCCTGATGGGCTATTTTACGGGGCTTCCAATGGTATTAATTTGTAGTGGGTGTGATAAAAATGAAGAGAGTTATTAAGGTTTTTATATTAAAATGATGGAACGGGTTAATAAAAAGTTATGTGTAATATATCAAACTGTAGGGGCTGTTATTGGCTGTTGATGGGTGTAATTGGTTTCCTTGTCGCTTTTTCCTTAATGGAGTAATTAACGTTTGAAGTTAGGTGTTATATGGGGAATGAATGTTTGAAGTTAGGTGTTATGTGTGGAAGTATAAACAGTAGGGTGCGTATTGTCAATCGTACAGGGGCTATATATGAGATTGTCGTCTGTGTTGAGTACAAAGTACGGTTACAAAATATATTAAACGGTGGAAATCAGGACCATCATGACAGAATTATCAAATACAGCATAGACTGAACAGTGTATACAATTTAGTAGAGTCCATATTTTATGGCTATTTGAAGCTTTTTTGGTTCATTTTTTACAATTATAATCGACTATTAACGTAAATAAAGGAGTAAAATTTGTCAATGTCATTTGCGGTGTAAAATAACTTATTTCACAAAATATCTACCGAAATAATTTTATTTCACCAAAAAAAGACAGGCTCCCAACCACACACACTAAAATTTTAATAATCTAAGAACAAAATGCTGTACATGTAAACTCGGTCAAAATAAAACTGGCAGTTAGCTTGAGGATTCACAAGATCTTATATTTTACAAACTGCTCAGACCAAAACTGAGCAATCACAGAATGCTACTAAGACAATGAAAACAAAGTAAAACACCAACATTTAGTTCTTGGTACAGCGGACAGTTTCATTTACACTAAGTCAACACGGGGCATTTTAAAGGATACTTTCAACACAAGCAGAAAACCAGTGATAACATATTAAATTCTGTTTCACGTAAATTGGTAGTAACATACCAAAAACTGTCTCATTTATTAGATTTTTGGATATTTATATTGAAAAATGAAAAGCGACAGAAAAATAACTTCTAAATCTGTACGACTGCACTTCACTGTGTTGCAAAAAATAGGCATTTCACATAAAGCAAGGTCTTATAAAGAAGGAAAAAATATATAATCTATGTACAAGAGCAGTTTCAAGATGTCGGTTAGGCACCTATAGAACTGAGTCACCCCCTTGTCAGTGACTGCTGGTACATCAAGATTGTAGTTTCGTAGCTGCATATTACTAACTCTTTTATCCCTGCTTCTAAACCAGATACAGTAGTTTGAACTGAAGTCATTACTATCACCATATTCAGTAGTACGATTTTCAGTAAAACATGAGAGCCAATTAACCAAGATGATTTACATTTCTAACATATCGTACACTTCGATGAAGTCATGATCTACAAAATTAATTAGTGCTAAGCATCATACACACAATTTCTTGAATAATTTCTTTGCTTTCTTTTTTAGCCCTTTCACTGCCCAGTTCGAATATATTAGTGTGAAAAATAATGGTCGGTCTTGCTGAGCTATAGTATATACGAGCATGACTTAATTTTTTCTGAATACTAAAAAGTTTTTGTTCACTCAAACTGCACAATCAGTGTTAACTGCATGGTTCACAAGTTCAATTAACTTGTAACTGGAAACACCAGGAAGCCAAATATCATTAGTAAGTAAATACTCAGAAAACAATACTTCACTATTAATTTGTGTGATACTTATACCCGAGACGAGCTAAGAAGGAAACCTGAAGTAAACAAAAACCAGTATGTCTCTCTCTCTCTCTCTCTCTCTCTTAGGTCATACAAGTAATGTGCTAGAGTGAGACAGGCATAATGTCAACTGCTCTCCTTATGGGTTCATACACAGCGGAATCTTCAAAATGTTGACATCGTGTCAGAGAACAAAGCAGACTTAATTGTAAAAACTAATAAAGCCCTCGCATCTACATCTGGTGATACTAATACTTAAGGTCAACAGTTGGAACAGTTGAAGATGGAGAGAAAGCTTCTTTAAACAAGTTCTATGTATTGTACCAATTATGAATGACGTGTTGAGTTTTCTAATTATTTACTTACAAACAATATCGTAGCCGATATTCTTAACTACAATCTACGGTAACATTCAGAAAACAATCACTCATAAGAAGCTTACACTGGTAATTTAAATTTTCTTCAGAGTGCCAAAAAAAATCCAGCACAAGCAGTGAGAGGGCCAAAATAAGGAGTTCGAAAATATTTAACAAAAACACAGAGTTAAACACACGAAACGAGAAAAGACAATTTACATTCTCTCCATATAAAAGAGAGTTAAAAATGCAACAGCCCCCTGATTGCCTATTATATTTAAGTTTCAATATATTTTCTTCCAGTTTATTTAACCCTTATGCTGCCATGATGGAATCAGAGCTATTGCTCTGGGCGTAAAATGCCAAGATCTGAAGAAACCGGTTAGACTTTTTAAATCTATAGATTTTGTTACTTTGTAACTTTAATTATACAACAAAATTCAGTGATTCCAATACCGACATCAAAATGTGGGTAAAAGAATTATTATTCCAGAATTTAATTCAAATTTGAAATATACAAACTGGAATGTAATAGTCAAATGTTTGTTATAAACATATAACAAATGTGAAAATCACAAAATATTTATGTGAAGGTATCAGGAAAAAAGTCTGCGTTTCAAAACCAAAGTGAGTTCTTTGGCAGTTTGATATAGCTTTGGCAGCACAAGGGTAAAGTTTCAATAAGTTTTCTTCCTTATTATATTTTCAGCGTGAAAACAATGTGCTTGGGGTACTGGCGTGCTTCCAACTTCTGTAGTGCTATTCGGCACTGCCCTATAATTTGAGGGCCATTTATATTCTTTAGAGAACATACTGCAATCAACCTAATCTCAATATAAAACTTAGGTGGCAAGACAAAGACAAAAAATCGTACTGTTTCTGCCAAACTGACTATTTACCTTTCTCCTAGATACTGAGATTAAGTTCAGTTTAGTATATTTCCAAGTATGATACTTAAACTAAAATGTTATAAATGCCAACTTTCAAAAATTGTTTTTATTGTTATTCAAAATGGTTTCGTAAGTACAAAGTTATTCCAATATATCAGTTGAATTCTTTATAATCTTTTGAATGTTTTTAAAAGATTTTTAAAAAATGAATTGAAATTGTTAAATTCTGGTACCTAAGTGATACCAATAGATGATGTATTAGCTTAATGAAAATGCCTCTGAACTAGGATGAATCACACAAATGAAAGCTAAGACTTTACTTTCTGTAATGTTTAGTAAATATCTATGTGTGTTGTGACTGAGGATGCCTAGTATAGGCTACTAGAAAGAACCAAAATATTCATGGTTTCACACTCAACTCTCATCAATGTTAACAGAATAATAGTATTAGGTTACAAGTTCCCTAAAAAGAAAGAGAAAAAAAGCTGCCTCGTTTTTCATACCAATAGGAATGAAAGCAGCTTCACACAAAGAGAATAATCACACTGTACTGCATTTTCCATGTAAGGGTTGACTTAGTTGTCAACATTCTGTTGTAATAAAATTATTTATGGCATTGAGATGGCACCTTCTAGAATGAAGCCGAGCATACACTCATGCCATACACTCTTTGCCTCTGTGTGAAAACCCGTAACTTTTGTACAAGAATTTGTTGTTTAAAAAGTGCATTTTAAATAGATCTATAAACATTACTTTATGTAAGAGATTCAACTGCATCACATACATGAAAACCTTGGCATTCATATTCCTATACTTATTGCACATAAATAATACCGTACGTATAAATAGGAAATGTATATTAAAGCTTTTGGTTTTAATGTAGGGCCAACCTTCACCCCTTTCCCTTTCACGCTATATCTGTACCCCAAACTTTTCACACCCACCAAAACTCACCTTTTCGAGTGCTACATTTGGACACACTCATCTCATTGTCATTTGATGTTTTTCTGTTAGCCTCTTTCTGGCCACTTCAGAAAGAAAGCAATTACTATGTATTATGCAGTAGCAAGGGGTAAACAAATGAACCTTGTACTGCTAATATTTAACTTTCATCTGGTTACATGCTTCTTTAAGAACAACGTGCTGTTTGTGCACATCAAATTTTGTATATCTTGTAAGATATTCTCTGTACTAACTTTCACCCCACATGAACCAGTCCACTCGAAGACTGTTTAACACAGTGTTAACACATGTCTTATCAATTCAGTATTATTAATATAAGCTTCACTGTTCAGAAGAGTTCTCCTCATTGACAGTTAAGTAATAATATTCTTCACACACAATGAAATGTGAGAAACCCAATCTAACACACTGTACTCATATTCTCACAGACTGCTGTCTGGTCTTCGTATATCATTGAACTTCGTGTAACAAGTTAAGCAAGATATTTCATCTTCTCTCCTTACAACACATCTCACTCATCTGAAAGAATTTATGACGTCGTGGCAGGCAGGCAGGGGCTGCTGTTGCTGCTACTGCTGCGATTCTTTACAACATTCACAACTATTTCTTTTATCATTACTGCGTTTTGTCAAAATCAATTCAACTGTACACAGAATCCAAATAAGTTGATTAGGTATGTATCAATTTAAATAAGAGGAAAAATGGGTACCCTATTCCCCACTAATTCCACAGAAACGACAAACATTTTACTGAACCGAGAAATTTGCATCTACCAGTATTCATATTTCTTTATCATTATTACTATTAATAGGTGCAGCAAGAAAAAACTTATTTTTAGAATCTGCAACTAAATTTACACTTTCATGTGTATTTACTGATGAAGAAAGAAAATTAAGAATGCTATAAGCGTAATATACCGTGTTGCTTGAAAGTCGTTTCTTTCGTGAAGTAATAAGATTATCAAATCCACCAACCGATAGGTTGTCTGATTATTTAATTTTTAGTTATGGCTTAGCCATATCTTTCAACAATAAAGACAAGTGTATTTAAAGAAAGGAGGGTTTTAATATGAATCTTGAATTTAGCTTGGCTGAAGGTTTTGACAAGCTGGTGGATACATGATAGGTTAGCCAGGTGAATCATCTAACTGCCCCACCAGTCAGGACCACTTCCACTGCCACCTCCAGTGGAGTACGAGCCTCCATAACCACTTCCACTGTTTCCTCCATAGAAACCTGAAAATATTTAATAAGATAAAAATAATAATATGCCCATCAACAACACTATTGTTCGTGCTACTTCTTAAATACCGTATATACTCAAATCCTACCTGCAAATTAAAAAAAAAGAACATGAACAAAAAACTTGGGTGCGGGCATTATTTGAATACTGGATTCCTCTCATCTGAATTTCGACATTTGTACCATATCGGCTCAATATAGCATGATGAGTATCACAGTATAGTATAACAGTATTGAAGCTTTAATGAAAGAAAAATGAGACCAAGAAGACGCTTTCTTATGCCCATGGTCTGCCGTGACTCATGACTGGCAATGAAACAAAGCTTTACGCGTAGAGACGGCAAGCAAACAATGCAGCACAAGCTGAACCACTAATTCGGGAAAAGTTCAGTGAATTTCCACACGACTTTGACCTTGCGTTGGATGCACGTCATCATATGTGATTCCCGCTGAACCAGCTGGATTCACGAATGGGGAGTATTGTTGTCGAAAGTGTTATACAGTACTGGACGTATGAGATGGCAAGATTTCGACTGGTTGTTACCATGCATGTTATTTTATAATTACATTTTAGCCTTTTATGATAGGCCTATGTAATGTTAATTATAACTGTTTAATTAAGAATAAAACTGGAAAAATAATTTTATATATGGGCCTATAGATTATTTTTTCAAATTTCCTTTCTAAAAATTTGAGTGCGGGTATTATTTGGGGTTGGGTAGTATTCGGGTATATAAGGTACTTTTTTTCCAAGAACTGCCTCTACTTGCTGCCACTCTAATCCTCTCTGACCTGCCAATTAGTGATTAGAAAGGTAATGAGACTTATTCACACTCGTCTGCAGTCTAGTACAATGTTGCCAAATACGTACCACAGCATGTTTACTTCACTTGAGAAGTAGTCAATAACAGCAGCAACACTGGGGAAATCCACATGACTAGAAGAGATCTGTTCTTTGTCGGTGTCAGTGCAAATTTTCAGATTAGAGAACAATGCTATTATATTCTTTAGTAGATAGACGATGGTTTGGGACGAGGTCTTCTTAAAATGACACAAACAGTATCTCTTTCCTCTCTCTTCTGAATGATCTCTGGGAAACCATAGCGGTAATTTGTAAACTGTAAAACTTTTATTAACATTGAATAGGGTTACCACTCAACTTTACTATTATAAGTTTTCATATACACAGAACACATTTCAAAGATATTCTTATCTACATCATCAGCTGAGATTAACTGCTGTGTTTGTTGGGAGACCGATGGATGTCTCTGGTAGGTGAATCAACTTAGTGCTTTGGTATCTCAAAATCCATAAAGTTCCCCCCCCCCATTTTTATTTATTTCCTTTTAGGTTTCATGAAAGAGTAAATTCTTTCGATTTTTAAAAATTTTCTAATAGTAATAGTAATAGTATGTTTATTGTCTTTCAACATTACTGAAATGAAATAGACATTTGGTGGTATAAATAAGACCAAGCCGCGGCTCAAAACTCACTAATTCATAGCAGCTGCTTGGTTTGGTATAAATAAAAGGCGGCTTCCTCAACCACCTGCCTAGCCGTTGCTCAACGACCTTGACAGCTCAGCCGCTGCTTAGGATTTGGTATAAATAAAACTAAGCCGCGGCTGTCTGTTGGTAGCAGCGGCTTGCTTTTTTCTGAGGCACCTCATTTGCGGACTCAGCTTGCTCAAGTGAAGTTTTTAATCGTATTGGCGGGGTTCATGGGGGTGATTTTTTAACCAATATGAGTAATTTATAAGGAACGTAAGGATTATGATGTGCACAGATGTAAAGAACCGGTTGTACAATAAAATTGTAAAACATGTGTAACTTAACTTTGTTACTTTTCTTTATTATTATAATAATAATAATCATGAAATAATACATCATTATAAGTCTAACACATTCTCATATTTTACCGTTATCAATATGAACTAAAATATTTCAAACGTGAATAATTCTTTTAACACTATTTCAAATTGTAATGCTGTAAACTAAATAACTTCAAATCTATTATGTAGCAAGTAGATTCAAAACGAACGTATTTTATGAATTAATTATGGAAAATAATTAAATATTAATAAAAGAACTACATATATATGTAGACCTACCTTCTTTACTAATAGCAAAACATATTGAAATAAAAATGGAAACTCCATCCTCTTACAAAGCTATTTTATGTGGGACAAAATAAGCTGATCTGAACAAATCTCACACCCTTAAAAGCTTATCCGGGTTTGTTTGTCTTGCTATCAATTTGACTATGCCCCCTCTTCAAACAAACATAAATACTTGGAGGGAATGAAAGAAACGGGGTAGAGCACCAGCTTTTAGACTCTTCAGTTGTACAGTCTGCACAAGAGCAAACTATTAAAACTGCTAAGATTATAAAATATCCTAATTATTTACCTAATAGGTACTAAGTATACTTGTGATTTTAGGACAATTGCCTACTCTGTTAAGTATTATTTAAAATGTTAAACTATAATACGTTTCTATGACGGTACAAGTAAGCAAAATATCGAAATGTGCTTATTAGTAAATGTTAACTTTTGTTTATTAAAATTAAGTAAAATTATATCTGTCTACTGTTTTAGTTAAATGCTTAATTCATTAATTTACAAGCCTAAACATAATTTTTAGTGCCCTAAAATCAAGGTTTTCTAATAAAACATGAATACTAGAGAATACTGTAGGATAAAAATTCCTCTGACACTGGGGCTTGAACCCAGGACCTTTTAATACTAGGCCTAGAGATGTAAAAACTACGAGGACATGTTCACACTCTCTTGTCTCTTTCCTTTCTCCCAAAGTAGCTTTTCTTTCTTTAAATTCAATACTTTTATACATTATATACTGAACTTTAAATTTTAAATCGGTCACAGACAGTCAAGTGGCATGTTTGTTTACACAGCTGTCATGTGTCGAGCGGTATGGGATGCAGGTGTCCAAGCACTTGCTACCAGTAGCCTGAGCCGCGGCTATGCAAGGAGGGGAAATTTTTTATTTATTTGAAACAGCCAGCCGTTGCTAGATTCTCAACCTTCTCATAAGCAACGGCTAGGTAGCAGTGGCTTTCTTTTATTTATATCACTCATTGTCAGGTCATCTTCAGATTCATAGTCTGTGGTCCAAAAATTATGACCATGTATTTGAAGAGGATGTAAAATGATTAAAAACTTTGCAAAAGCAGACAGAATGTTGGGAAAAAATCTTAATTCTAACAAATTGAGATACCAAAGAACAACCTCATCACTAAGTTGATACACCCCAGCAGAGACATGAATGTCTGTGAAACATGTTCTGTGTAAGTGTAAACTTATAATAGTGATATTACAAAAAGATTGCTATGGAGCACTCAACTTCACTAATTTTGCTCCATAGCAATCTTTTTGTAATATTTGATTACTTCACTGTGATTCCCGCATATAATAATTATAATAGTGAATTTGAGTGGTGACCTTATTCAATGTTAATACTGATTTCAGTACTTCATTGTGTTTACTGTGAATATCTCATTAATATGTACTACTTATTCTACAAAATAATATATTTTCAGAAAACACTGTACTGGATATACACTTTCAAAATCATAAACTTCTATGAGTTTCAAATGAATTCTCCTCATTAACTAATTTCCCGTACTTAAGTGAATTTGTGTTATTTCACAAATTATTTCGGAGTTATGAGAGGCAGTAAGAGAAAAGTCTGCAAACATTGTTGAAATGAGAAGAATTTGTGTTATACCTTGTGAATTAAATGGATCTATAATTATTATTATTATTATTACCGTATTGGTCTGAATATAAGACGACCTTGCATATAAGACTACCATGAATTTTTTAAGGATAGTTAAGAAAAAATAAATAAAATAGCTTCACATAAAACGGAATTTTAAAGTTCATGTCGTAACTTCTTCTCTTGCCTTTATTTATGCATTGAGACAATGAAGATGCTTTCTTTTCCACATGGTCTGCCATGATTGGTGGTTAAGCAAAGCTTTACACGTAGAGAATACAGAAGTAACAGTCCAATACAAGACGAAGCAAGAAATTGGAAAAAATAAAATTCAGTAAAATTTCGTAAAGTTCAGTGAATTATTGCATGATTTTGACCATGGGTCAGGCGCACATCATCGCGTAGGGATTCCCACTGCACAGCTGCATTCATGAATGGAGAGCTGTAGAAAGTGTTAGGTTGCACGTATAATACGAATGTAGTATTTATAAACCCATTTTGAGAGGGAAAAAAGTCTTATATTTGGGCCAATACAGTATCTTGCGATGATGCAAGCAGCTTCATTTATACATAATCAATAAGAATATTCATCTTCACACATATTTTGTAAGTAAAAACTTACCAAAAGGACGATCGTTTCGGTGAGTGACTTCTCACCATCATCAGCTGTTCTCAACTGTCGTGCTTCCTTCTTTATCCACCAGATGTTCTCCATGTAGTAGAAATTTAGAAATGAGGTCATTGTCCTTTGGGATGTCAAAATTCATAAGTCTGTCTCTATTTTTCTGTATGTATTCTTTTTCCCACACCGCTAAATCCAGTGGTTGCTCAATAGTGAGGCAAAATTACTGAAAAATGTTCAGCAACCACTGGATTTAGCGGTGTGGGAAAAAGTATACATACAGAAAAAGAGAGACAGACTTATGAATTTTGACATCCCAAAGGACAATGACCTCATTTCTAAATTTCTACTACATGGAGGACATCTGGTGGATAAAGAAGGAAACACGACAGTTGAGAACAGCTGATGATGGTGAGAAGTCACTCACCGAAACGATCGTCCTTTTGTTAAGTTTTTACTTACAAAATATCTGTGAAGACGAATATTCTTATTGATTATATATAATATACACTTCACAATGTTTTCCCGATTAATTTAATCAAGCTTCATTTATGTTTATAATAGATGATTTTCTTCTTTCTTTTCTAGGCTTCTTATTGGGAGAATTTTATGTGATTATGTAACTGTACCTGAATGTCCACCGCCTCCATATCCACCATAACCACCAGTACTTCTACCACCTCCTCCTCCACCTCCTGAGGATCCTGGTCTACCACCCCCTTGTTGTCGATAATCTCTTGCTCCAAAGCCTCCACTGAATCTGCAACAATTTTTTAAAAATTGGTACAGTCACTAAAGGGAATGCAACTTGCAAAGTTACATCATTTAATAAACAACTATTCTATTACACAATTTAGAAAAATCCTTCACATGTAAGTATGACCTCATGGCCATTTCCCTATACCAGATAGTTCTTAGCATTTCTGTGACATACAGGGATTGGCCGAAAAGTAATGTCAGTGAGTCAATTAGAAGATATGTATTGATCCGATCAGTACAATACATTAAAAATTTCAAAATAGGTTCTTCCTGTGTCGATACATAGCTTCCAGCGAGACGTCCAAGTATCATGGTACGCCTTTTCAGGAATGTCCTTTAGAGCCTTGGTGCAAGCCTCTTTGACTTTGTCAATTGTCCCGAAATGATGTCCTTTCATGGTGTAACCGTCAATGTCAAATTCTACATGAAAGTGCTGAAGAGACTCAAACAAATGCATTCAGACCGACATTGCAGACGAATGGAAACTTCACAATGACAACGCACCAGCCCACACCGCCTTCTTCACGACCTGGTTTAAAGCCGATTCAAAGGTGCCAACGATTCCGCAGCTGCCCCAAAGTCCTAACGTGGTTCCCAGACTACTTCTTGTTCCCATGCTTGAAATCTCCCATGAAAGGGCATCATTTCGGGACAGCTGGCAAAGACAAAGAGGCTTGCACCAAGCTCTAAAGGACATTTTGGAAAAGGCCTCCCGTGATGCCTGGAAATCTCCCTGAAAGCAATGTACTGACACACGAGTCTATTTGGAGATCTTTTAATATAAGTACCGATTGGATCAATAAATATACCGGTATTCTAATTGACCCACTAATATTACTGTCCAGATAAACCCTGTATTTCTACATTTTTCATTTTCCACAATTCCTTGTACTGAAGATGCTTGGACTAAGAGCTGTGCCCTTGACATGGAAAATCTTGATTTCAATTTAAAAAAAAAAATTATTATTTTCCAGAATTGTTATCATCATCTTCAGTTAATGGTATCAGTGCAGTAGAAGGAAGAAAAATTGAATTCTACCAATAGCTGAGGGTAGGGAATGAGATTCCCAAAACATATATATAAAAAAATAATAATAATAATAAATAAATAACAAACAAACAAAAAACTGTCACCAAAACCACAGAATATCTGTTTTATTTATTCAATTACTTCACTGTTTTAACTTTCTACATCATCTACATATAGAAAGATCTTAATATGTTCACTTCTTAAAAATTTTAGTGTTATTTCTAATAAAATTACCAAACATTTTTCAACTTTAAGAAAACAAATGAAAGATTGTCATCCAAATTCTGATGCTTGAATTTGTATGGAACTGGTCATTATTGAATTTATTGTAATGAAAACATAAAACTAACCTCTTTCCAGATCCACCAGTTCGTCTGTTATTCTGAGGCATTCTCTGGTCAGAAGCCATACCATCCAGCCATGATGGTAATTCTTGCTTTGTTTCTACAATCAATTCTACTAGATCTCTTACTAGATTGCGGTTCTTTTCATTGAAGAACGATGTTGCCAAACCTGTCAGAAGAAACATTTGTCTTGAAACAAACCAAGAAATCTGATGCAGCCTAACTGCAAACATAACAATCTCACAACGTGAGCAACTAAGGCACCCTTACTGATATTATACAATAACCACTTACCTAAATTGCCCATACGACCAGTTCGTCCAATACGATGAACATATTCTTCTACATCATTTGGAAGATCAAAGTTTATAACATGTTTCACATGAGGGATATCTAATCCACGAGCAGCCACCTGCACACAAAAGAATTTTGTTTTATCCAATAAAGAAGTTAGGCTCACGGTTAAACAATACCTAACAGACAGGGTTACCTACATTTTAACCCTATGTCCGGCGTTGGGGAATTTCTGAAAAATCTGGATTGTATTATTCGGGGGGGCGGGTAGTGTTCAGGTATATATGGTAGTTGTAACAATGCAGTGATCAACAATAGCAAAGCTACAATCTTCCGTTCTTGGAATAAGAATCATAACATATGTAAGGAGGCCAAATTGTCGAAGTCGGTAAATAAACATAAAGCTCTGGAAGTTTGGAAAAAAATTTATATAAAAAAGTTTGAAGATAGGTAAATGAATTTTGAAACACCACAACTTACATGACTGACATACCTGCCAATAACATCATTTACTTCATAATATTTAGGAAGTTTTTATATAACATTTACTTTGTTTATTGAATATTTATTGTATTGATGTGCAGATATTATATTCTTGCTACTTTTGTTAAGCATATCATTTAACCCTCCGGCAGGCGTGCTGTTGTAAAAAGTACAACAGCAGCAGTTGTGCATTATCAATGCCTTAACCTTGGGCTAATGCACCAACCCCATAATTTATTCCAATGTTGATGCTTACTCAACAATGTTACTATGGCTCCAGTTTCCTTGTTTAGATTTTTCAGTTTATTTTCTTAACTGTAAGTGACTGTGTGTTGAATTTTGTAAAAAATACAAAGTGTGCCTGCTCTTGTCACAGATGCACGTTTCGTTCAAGCAGCCAATATGCAGAAAAATACGGCTTCATGAAGTTGCCTCTGACTTTGTGAAGGAAACTAATATTTGTGAATTATTTCAGCAATGTTCAAGAATGTGAAAAATATAGCCAATGGCCATCATCTCGTAATCCTTGAAAGGCGCATCGCATGTTTAGTGGCATTCACAGGATAGCAGGGAATGTATTGAAATTTGTTCTAGTGTCGACTGTTGACTTAGCCCATTTTGAAACCCATTAGAAAATAAGCCATTAATTTGTCGGTGTGTTTTCAGACAGAAAAATACACAGATAACAGATGTATATCAACTGAAATCAACTACAAGAGTCTGTCTGCTTTTTTTTCCCCCTCCTACCTGTACATTTTAACATTTCTTGCCCAACTAACATTCATGGAAAAAAGTACCTGTGAGCATCCCTTGTATATTGTTAATAAATGTTATGTAAAAGTCAATCATAAATATTTAAAGTGATTGCTTTCAAGGAGGTTACTGAAGATAGACAAATATTATTTTCCTACACATTTTACTATAATCAAAAAGTCTTAAAGGATCAGTAGAGTAACAACCATTTATTTTATTTATGCTTTGAAGGTCGATGATGTAGGTTATTAGAAGTGGGAGATCAGTAGTGAGATGCAGGTACCTGCTTTGCCAATGAGCCAGCATGGCCCTGACACAATGTAAAACTGAATTACCTGGACATAAATAAGACACTGACTCATGATACTATCCAATATTTTTATGAATGTGGAGTCAGAAGCTTGCCATAATCCCACAAAGAACCGAGGTTAATATACCATGGGAGTAAAAAATGAGCATACAAAGTAAGAAAAACGTAAAATCACCAAAAAAATATACTGTTATGAACATTAAGGTGGGATTTTTAATTTATTGTGTAAAATGCAGGAAAATGTAAAATTGAAGTTTCACTGTATTTCTTAAAATATACCTATGTTGTAAAAAGTACTATGCCCACCTGATTATATCACAGAAAGGTTAAATATATTAATCTTACAGCAGTGGCCACAAGAATAGGCGTGGCTCCTGAACGAAATCTTCGCAGCGCTTCTTCACGTTCCCGCTGACTGCGGTCACCATGAATAGAGGTAACAGGATAACCTTCATGGTGCAGGTATTCTTCCAGAGAGTCTGCTCCTTTCTTAGTTTCCACAAATACGAGAGTCAATGATTCAGGAGCTGGAACAGGAGTTCATCTCTGGATTACTGTGACCACTTATACAAAATATAACTACAGTGTAAATATATATTTTTTCCAGCGACAACTTATGAAATTTACATCTCTCTGAAATATTTACAATTTGAAGACAATGTTTAGACCAAGAGGTAAAAATGTATGTGGATCGGTGAATAATGGCAGTTTATTTATCTAGAATAGGCTATTTCAGCATTAGAAGATACTTTTACAAGTTTGCTCAGTCTGTTTTTTTCAGATCTTCATATTAACAATTCATATTCACTACCTATTTTCTAATTTTCTTTCCTTACATATAAAACATTTCTATATGTGACATTATATAACACATCTTCCGAACAATATTAACAACATAAAATTATATAACTAAATGATGAAACTTACTTGGATCTTTCAATCCAGCTGCATTGAGCAGATCGAGAAGGAAAGAACGTTTATCATGTTCTTCCACCCACACCACCTTTTGAGTAATATTCTCTGATGTGGAACCAACACGGCCCACTGCTAAGAATATATAATTATCTAGGAAATCCCTGGCCAGCATCTGCACAAACAAACAAAATGAAAATTGCAACTATCTATGAATTTTGGATGGGATTAAATTAAAATACTTAACCATGCCATGTCAATAAAATAACTTTACAGTGACTACAGTTAGGATTGAGAAGTTTTGACAACAATATTTTTCGAAGTGTCACAAGAATGGTAACTAGCTTTGGCATATCCAACAGTAGCCTGAGGAATTATTTAACTCATGAAATGTCACAGATTGAGCAATTATGTGAACTCTTCTTTTTTAAAACATGAGATAAAAGAGGCTACTAAATTCAGAATACATGGAATCTAAACTTTAATAGGCCTATAATATGTTGCCTGAAATGTATGATAGAAAATTTAGGTGTAGGTTATACTCAAATTTAAAAAAAAAAAATGTTTTAATTTAGAACAATCTCCCATACATATCTTATAAACACAAATAAATTTATTCATGCGTTCTTGGCAACATTTATCATATTACTGGTATTCAACACAGTCATCACGTCACATCAAATTTTCTCCCTAGAATCCTGTGTGTTGTATTGTGTAATACACCACTTTAACTTAAATTTCCAAGCTTAACTAGCTCTCACTGGACTCATTTATACATGCAGTGAACAGGCAAGACGCCGACCTTCAAATCTTTTGTTAATATCCTGCATGGCACTGTTATTCAGTTGGCAGTTAGAGTTTTATAAACCTTTGGTTATGAGCAAATCATACAGTTTGTAGTGCACAATAAGAACAATGGAATTTACATCTTTGCCATACTGTTTCATAACACCAAACCTGTGTTTTTGACCTGCTGTTAGTTTCTAATCTGAGGAAGATTTTTATAACCACCTGTCAGATTAAGTCAAGTAAGTAATACAAACTTAAAAGTATTACTTCTCGCAAAACAGCACAAAGTAAAAAATAAAATAAAATATCTTTATTTTAAATTTTATTTAGAAAGAGAAATACTATTTGCAAAAATTTATATGAATTATTATTTCACTATATAAATACAAAAAAGGCAAAAACAGCCCTTCTTTCCTCTTTTAAAAGTTCATAAAATTCGAGGCCCCTATGAATGCTTCAATCTGGAAATTATGAGAATATTTAAATACTCACTTGGATTTCCTTGGGGAAAGTTGCAGAGAACATCAAAGTCTGTCTCTCTCCCGTCTCAGGCATAGTATCTTGTTGTACAATACGTCTAATCTGAGGTTCAAAACCCATGTCTAACATACGATCTGCTTCGTCCAAGACCAAGTACCTGGAATAAAAAGAATTTGTACAATCAACGGAACAACGTACAGTTTAGTACTGATTTTTAAAAAAATAGGGAGCAATAAAATGAGCAAAGAAAGTCTCCCGATAATGTGGGCTGCATCTCTAGATTTCATAAAGAAGATTTTTCACTGATCCATTAGATGACAAAGATGACATATATGAGCTAATGTATTTTTAAAACTAATTTCTATTTTTTAACATGTATAGATTTACCACTTAGCCTATATCCACTTTGTTTATCTACACTGTATTACAGTAGAAGCTTGTTTCAATGTTCTTGTCTCAAGGAACTCTCAATTCAAGGAATAACATTTTTAGTCCTGCATTAGCAATTTACTCGTGTAACAGACGCATTTTCTTCCCAGATTTTTATAAAGAAAACTAGGGCGCATCCTTTACATGAGGAAAATAATGTAATTAAAACAAGTATTAAAAGAAGCACCAGCTCACTATCAATAGTATATGTATGGATATAGCGGCCGTTATATATTGAGTGTGTCGCTCACATGATGATCGATCAATAGTACTTACATAAACAGGAGAGACACATGCAACTTCACTCAAAACACTGTAAATTCTCGTACAGCAGCTCTGTTACCTTGTTCTTCCACATATTTGGTAACCTTCAACCTAAAATTCGCTTTTGGTTGATTCTTATCCATTGTCCAAATACAAGTTTATCAACACAACTGTCTATTGTAGATGTCTTAAGAATACTGCGATATTAATGGACAATCGTTGAGTACCGTATTAACCCGAATATAAGACGATGTTTTCCCCTGAAAATGTGCTTTTAAAAACTATACTCGTCTTATATGCACAGCCTAAGACTCAACAACTATCCAATCATGAATGCAGCTGTGCACATGTGTAGCGGGTATCCCCCACGCAAATGGTGTGCGTCCGATCCAAGGTCAAAGCTGCACGGAAATTACCGAATTTTACCAAACTTTATTGTTCCCGAATTCGTGCTTCTCCTTGTACTTCCGTGTACTGCACTGCTTGGCATCTCTATTCTCTATGCATAATGCTTTGTTTGACCACCAACATGGCAGACCATGTGGAAAAGAAAGCATCTTCATTGTCTCAATGCGTAAATAAAGGCGAGAGAAGAAGTTACGACATGAACTTCAAACTTCTGTTTTATGTGAAGCAAAATGTACTAAATAAGCTATTTTATTTATTTTTTTCGTAACTACCCTTCAAAAATTCAGGGTCGTCTTATTTTCGGGCCAATACGGTATATTTTGTGTGTTAATAAGAACCAATCACGATTACTGTTTCCATACATTGTTTAAAAACTTGAATTCAAACATAAGCAGGCCATCCAATCTTACGACTTAAGATATTTAACAATTGTTTATTAAAAATTAGACAACTATTATGCAGGGAATTTTTATTCTTTATATTTAATGAAAAAAGTTGGGGAGCATCCTTATGCAGGTCCAATACGTGGGTAAATATGGTATTACCATAAATACAATGTACTTAATATGTGCTTTGAAGGAATCCTACTTTAAAGAAAATCCTGCTTTTAAAGAAGAATTATTTTGTAAATTTATAAATACGATGGAACCTTGTTAGTATGTTCCTCATTACCACGTTTTCCCGCATAGTAGGACAATTTTTGCAAGTCCCGGTCCCAATCTGACTAATTACATGTTTGACTCTTCCTTTAACACATTTTGGTTTCAGCTTAGTGGCCAAACAGATGTCAGAATTCTTGTGCTTTCTGATGTCAAAGTCTGAACCTTTGCTCTATGGGACCAATCATCAGCCCTTTGATCCATTGCAGTTGCTTCTCATTGGTCATTTTGTCTTGGTGCAGATTCTCTACAGTCAGCTGTTTGCGATAATTTTGTTGTGTTGTGTTTTGTGTAAATATGGCTCCCAGCCCTTCAGTTTTAGTAAGTTTTGATTGTTTCAAATCAAATTATTAGGCCTATGTATTCATTTATGTAATATAAATCGTAACTAATGGCTTGGCATAGATGCTCCTGTGTCACTGAGGGTAATTCTGAAGCATTTAGATGCCCTTTTGGGTGGCATTGAGCAAATTAGAAAACATACCTACGTGTTCCCTTCAATTCTTTTTAAATTTTCAGTTGTATGTTTTCCCATTTAAGACGCAAATTTCCGGTCCCTAGAAAAGCATGTTAACAAGGTTCCACTGCAGCTTCCTCATAACAGGGAATTTGTCAACTGGCAAAACAAAATTAACTATACATGGGGAAATGGAAGCTACTGTTTGAATAGCTTGATAGATAACAGGATTTCTTTTTATTATTGATGCAGTATCTAGAATAGGCAATTAATGATATTGGCATAGATTGTTCTTGTAGTGAAAACTCCCATTTAATCCTTTTAGAGCTGAAATTATTTATTACTATAAGCAATCATCAAGTGAAATAATCAGTGGGCTCTACATTTAAAATTGGTGAGGAAAATTTCAGTGGAACAGCTGGTTCCCATGAATGACAATCACAACACATGGATAAAATAATCACTTTTTACATAAAGCATTATAGTCTTACTAATAATCCAGTTGTAACATTTATACCAGGAATATACACAGCTGAGGAGAAAAAGTGTACTAATAATCCTTGCATAAGGGTGAATGTGTGCAACCTTTACACAGCCTGGCCCCCTTGTATAATCTAGACGTAAATAATCAAGATGGCCGATATCCGAAACAGCCGGTCGTTTCATAGATGTCTGAGATTGAATTTTGAGGCTACGCATATTCTGAGCTGCTTTTTGCGGAATTATAAACATTGTTCCTTGTTTGCGGGACATATTTCCATACTTGTACCCATGATTACAGCTTTCTGAAAACAATATAATGAAATACTGAAACTACAATTACTGTCTGCAGACGATCCATCGTTGTTTGCCCGCTGTACCGATAGATGGCGTTCAGCAGTCCCTTCATAGCCAGGGGCTAGTAACGTCACAACTAGAGTGACGTATTTGATGACGTTGGACGTACAAACCCGGTGTAAACTCGGCAGTTACACTCCGATTATTGGTAATGCGGCTTATGCAGAACTTGCACGGTGAACAACCAAACAATCGTTCAACGCAGATATAAGCAGCTTTTATTAGTAAGGCTATTACTCTATAAATTTATATACCTGTTCATATACAGTTTTAGGTTACAAAATAACATGTAAGTAGCAGTGAAAAACAGTCCCTTTAGATTAATTAAAAATGGTGTTACTGTACATGAAAATTAGAGGTTTACTGTACATGAAAATTATCATGTCCTCTTTCAAAATATGCTCTGCTTTTTCTTGAACTACATTTCCAGCAAACGGCATACCGTAAAAGTTCAGAACTGGCTGAAAACCAAGAAGCTACTAACCTGCAATTCTCAAGTCCAATTTTTCCACGTTCCAGCATGTCAACAAGACGTCCAGGAGTTGCAACAAGCAAATGGCAACCACGATCAAGCTCTCTCATCTGATCACCTACATTTGCACCTCCATACCTAAGTATATTAATAGTAATTATACAAACAACACAAGCAATTTCACACACAAAGTATGCACTGACGCTCTTAGATCTCAGTAAATATTTCAACATAATTACAGCATTCAGGTTTCAAATGTCATGCATCATTGATCACGTTGTGTTAGAAACATAATTTTCATGCTTTTCCTTGGGAAGATAAGTTCTTACATACTCATCTAGAAAAAGTCTCCTTAAATTAAGAATGACTGACATAGAACATAAATTGCTAATACATTACTGAACTACACAGCATTTCAATTTGCAAGCAAGCAACAAAAATAAATAAAATTTAAAAATGTTGATAATATTTGCAACAAGTCAGCACAAGCTAATGCTTGGGCTGCAAACTCAAGGGGGTTCTTTAAAATTCATTTATGGAAAATACACTGCAGATTATCTGCGTAATGTTCTTTCTCCCATTTTAAAATCATCTACTGTTCAGTGACATGAGCCAGCTCCAATATGAGCAATAATAGGCTACTTTCAATGCAGTTTATGCTTCGAAAGTATCGTCACTCCAACGTATATGTGGGCTTAAATAGAGAGGAAAGTAAACATGAATTCATCATGGGTTTACCTAAAATTGTAAATACTAAACTCCGTGGCGCTACATCCCTGGAGGGACTTGGCCTACCACCCGACCGCTGCGTCATCTCCCGTAGGCACAGTCTTGTATCAGAGGTGGAAGAGGTTAGACGCTTTATGCGGAGTTGCGCTGAATACGGAAACGATGGGCATTGACCTAACAACTTACCGCGCGAGAATAGGCCTTCACAGAAGGCTTAAAGCAGAATCATCTAACGTCAACGAACAGGCACATGGTCCCTCGGTCAATAATTGGTTTTTTGGCCTAATTATAGCAGCACTGTTATTAATTGGAGGAATCGAGGCAAATCCTGGCCCAAGACCAGGCAAGAGCGGTGAAAATAGTGCGGATAGTGGGAATGTAGCTGCGTTAACGGACTTGATAACCAAATTAGACGAGAAGTTAATTATAAATTCGACGAAATCAACAGTAAGTTGGAAGATGTGAAGGGTTGGATCATCAATATTAATGAGGAATACAACGAATTAAAAAATGAGATCGCCACACTAAAAGAAATTAAATGGACAACACAGAAGCTGGAGAGAGAAGTAAGGATGAGGAACATCATCATCTTCGGATTAGAGGAAAACCACCAGGAGAGAAGACGGGACACTTGTGGACAGGTGCTTAATCTTTTTACCAAGGAACTTCAAATGGAACTTTCTGAACTCCATCTTGATAATGTGTTCCGTCTAGGAAAAGGAAAAAACCGACCAATATTAGTGAAGTTTACTAGTGTGCTAACTAAAGACATGGTGTTGAGCAGGGCTAAGATGCTGAGAGGGACGGGTGTGAGGTTTGCGCAAGATTACAGCAGAGAAGTTCGGGCCAAAAGAAAGGAACTACTCCCTTACATGATACAGGCTCGTAATGAAGGGAAATTTGCTGTGTTAGTGAAGGACAGGCTCCGTATAGACCAGAAGGTCTTTGACATTGACTACTGCAGGAAAAATATAACTTTGACCAGGGAAGCAAACGACAAAGGGCTCGCCCCAAATAGGCATAGCAACAGGGACTCAAATTCTAATAAATTAATAGAAGTGAATACAGCGAACACTACAATCCAGGAAACGAGGAGACAGAACAGCGAAACGCTTATACAGCACACACGGCCTGACAATACGAGTTCATCGCACCAGGAGAGGAATTCCCCCACATCAGCGGTTAGCAACACACGAGAGCAGCGAACAGAGGAAGCGGCAGAAAAGACCGAAGGCGTAAGACATATAGAGAGGGAAGCTGAGGACATCCCATCACCTCGAGACAGTTCGGCCCCTCTGCGTAGAGGACGGTCAAAGAGTGTTAATCAGTCACATAATTTAAGAAACTGGTTCACTGTTTCGGATTCTCTATCAAATAAAACGAAGAAATAGGTTCAGTGCTTCGAGAATAGGTCTAGAGCTGATTTTCCCAAGTCCAAGGGTCTAAAATAAAATAAAAGTATAATATGAAATACGGAGAAGGAAGCTATAGGCAATGATAGACTAATCCCCCAGTCATGAAAGAGTAAAGATGCCACAATGGTAGAATTTAATTCTTTTAGGTCATATAATTTACGGCACAAAGCTCATGTTAGGATAGAGTGTGCAAGGTAAGTAAGTGTACACAAAGTTAAATAAGTCACGTGTCGACAAGAGGTGCGTGCCACTGTTATCCTAAACAAGTTCCCAAATAGGACCTAAATAAGAGTGATATAAAAAGAACGAATTTAATCTCCTTATTAGTAACTTAATAGTAACTTAGTAGTAACTTTTTACTCCACTAATATGTAGCACATGTGAGGGTAATAATATGTTACCACAGTATAAACATCAATTCCAATTGCAATATTACGAGAGACCAGTCAGCTGAATAGGATCGGTTAGCTGCAAAGTCAGCACGCGTGAATGGATCAGTGTCATGTTATTGAACTTGAGAAACAGTAAACATATTATTTTAATCCACCAAGTTTGCAATGTATTATAAGAAAAACTGTCTGTACAGAGTACTTCGCTTGGCAATAAACCTACAGTGTAATGCCAAGGAGGTAAATTGGTTGATACAAGAATAAATTACAATTATTATTATTATTATCTCCCGTAGGCAGATGGCAGGATTGGGGGGCATGTGGTCAGCATGCCGACACCCACGGCCGTTAATGGTGGTTTTCTTGACCGGAGCCGCTACTTCTCTATCAAGTAGCTCCTCAATTTTGAATCACGAGGCTGAGTGCACCCCTACCAGACCTCCCTACCTCAGAAAAATCCGAGGAAGTACCGGGAATCGAACCCGGGCCGACGGATCTATAGTCAGCGACGCTAACCACAAGACCACGCCGGCGGACCTAAAATTGTAAATAAGACATTTAATTTTAAAATAACTCGAAAAACAAGCATTGTCTATGGCTATGAGAAAGGACTAATGGGTTTCCAAAACATACTGTTGTCCAAATTACTTTTCATATTTTTCAAATACTGATTAAAGTTTTTACCCACGTAATAGATGCACATTTCCCCCAGATTTTTATAACAAAAAGCTAGGGAGCGTCCTTTATGAGAAAAAAATATGTTAGTGGGGGAAAAAAAAGTTTTTAAAAGACGTGCCAGCTAACAATCGATAGCGTGCATATTGATATATCGATTGTGTCGCACATGACAACCAATAGTTAGCAGTTGCATAAACAGACTAGAAACATGCACGCTGCGCTCAGACACTGTAAATTCTCGTCCACTGGCTCTGTTACTGTGTTGTTCAGCGAATTTGATAACTTTC
Organism: Ectobius pallidus; assembly: GCA_964059195.1. Taxonomy (NCBI): domain Eukaryota; kingdom Metazoa; phylum Arthropoda; class Insecta; order Blattodea; family Ectobiidae; genus Ectobius; species Ectobius pallidus. Next base: position 109,280,749 of record CAXKWD010000010.1, read on the forward strand.
GGCCTAAAACTCGCTGTATAACTTGAATAAACACAACTGTCTACTGCAGATGTCCTAAGAATATTGCAATATTAATCGACAAGCTCTGAATGTTATTTTATACGCTAATAAGAACCAATCAAGTTTTCTGTTTCCATGCATTTTTGTTTAAAAACTTAAATTTAAAAATAAGCAGGCCATCCAATCTTAGGACTTCAGATATTTTTAAAATGGTCATTTGTTAGAAATGAGACACACTATTATGCGGGGAATTTATCTTTTTCATTATTTAATGTGAAAAGATGGGGTGCATCCATTACACAAGTATATATGGTATTCATTTACTGTTTCTATAATTTACTTCTGAATTTAGCATTTCTTCAGCAATGCCACAAAAAACAAAACATCTTCATTTGATATTAAATTGTATTGGAAGTTAACACAGTAAAGTTATATAACATAATAATTATATAAGAGTTGAAGTTTTACACAAAAACTTCACTTATGGTATAGTTTACCTGTACTAGTTTCGGCGCCTTCGCAACCATTGTCAACAGCTATACTTCAACTGCCGTGTTACCCTCCCGCAGACGTGGTACAAACTTCGAGATGACCAATGAGGACCTCATTTCGAAGTTTGTACCACGTCTGCAGGAGAGTAACACAGCAGTTGAAGTATAGCTGTTGACAATGGTTGCGAAGGCGCCGAAACTAGTACAGGTAAACTATACCAGAAGTGAAGTTTTTGTGTAAAAATTCAACTCTTATATAATTATTATCTTCATTTGAATTTAAGTGCATGGTGTAGGTTTCACTACTAGCTCAGTTTCATAGTTTCAGGCATCTGGTCATTCTACAGGTCATTCTATATTCTATAGCAGGTATGACTGAATCCAAATTAGTATAAAATTTTCTAACTTAATAATAAAACAAGAATGTAAGACTACTTACACAACACATGGGCGAAGTCTGGAGCGATATGCAAATTTACGCGCTTCATCATAAATCTGGGTTGCCAATTCTCGAGTAGGAGCCAACACCAGGCCTAGAGGGTACTGCTTGCGGCGACCATAAGGCTGCAAACAAATTATTTGTTCTCATTATTGAAACGCTTTGGAAAAACATACATTCGTATTCATGATGAGAGAACAAAATTTACACTTTTAAAAAAATATTAACCTTTTTTTGTGTTTGGGTAAGAAAGATTTCCCAATTTTTATTCCACATTGGATGGTGGCTGGAGATGCCTGAGATTTGTTAACATAAATGAAATTTTTAATGTATAGAAATTCTAGGGGGAATACTTTCTTTTACAGACCACTGGCCTTTTATTTAGCCTCATTATTAAAGTAGTGTAAGAGCCTTTTCAAGATTGCTCAAGGGGAATGGCTAGCCATCAATCCTCTGAAAAAGAAGATCCCACAATTGCGGGATAATGACCACTAATGTTCTTGTTACAGTAACTAAGACCAATGACTTTACATGGATTGCGACCGATGGTAGATTTCATATAGACTTTGCCCTACAAGAAATGACAAGCGAAGGTAAATCACCCATCCAAGTTCTGTTCCGAGTTGACATTGTTTTAACTGAATGAACTGCTTGGAATCTTGCATTCTTTTTCAAAGCGAACTTGCAGCAAACTATATTGTAAAAAGAATGGATATGACTATCCATGCAGCAAAACCCATAATGCGAGATCTGACTTTTTGCTTCACCACCACTGCAGCAGCACTTGAAAAAAGAATGCAAGGAAAGTGGTACAGTCATTAGGTAAAAAAAGAGAGAAACGCATGTACAAACAAAAAAAACAAAAACAAAAAAAAAAATTAAGTAAAAAAATTTCAGTCACCACCCCTCATATTATAATATGAACAATTAGTGCAGAAATAACAAGACAGCTGATTAGGTTACTGAAAGGTGCTATAAAATCTGTCCCTGTTTAACAAAAATATAATAAAACAATATCAGAACATATTGAAACTATCTAAGATGTTTAATGTAAAACAGAAATTACTTTGTCTTGCTCTTTATTGAAAATCTATCACAGATCTCAGATTATACATTTTTTCCACATGTTGTTCAGGTTTCAAATGTCATATTAAGCATCACTGATCAATTGCAAAGTACTCACATGTTTCACATCTGACTGGGGAGAAAATTCGCAACTTACCCTGGCATTGATATTAGCTTGCTGCGGTCCTCTTTCATACATCTGGTTCAAAATTGGCACCAAAAATGCAGCTGTCTTGCCAGATCCAGTCTGGGCACAAGCCATTAAGTCACGACGACCCATGATGATTGGGATTGCATACTTCTGCACTGGGGTTGGCTTGTCATAACGTGCCAAAGCAATGTTCATGGATATTATTTCAGTCATCTGCACGTCATCAAACTGTAATGAGAACAAGACATTAAATTAGCACAATAAGTAACAGAAATGACTGTACACAGAAGCAAATGCTGTGGACAGGAAATATGCAAAAGGACTTGTACTAAAAATCAATAATCACTAGAAACCAGAATTCGAAGGAATCCACTTTTATATTTCAACATCAGCAAAAAATAATCAACAAAATTGTTAATAATGTTTCAGGTATCAAATTAGGTGGTTTAAATGTCCATTTCTAACATTTCAATGCTGGATCCCTCTTTTAGGGATAAACTGAACAAAAATGTCAAGTTTTCTTGTATTTTTGTGATGAAATCAACTATTATTGGCTGCACTAATGCACCACTGAGAGAAGAAAGCAAAACGAGTCTTTATAACTTGTCCAGTTGTACCGACACAGATGATGTTATTAACGTAGCTATTTTTAAGTCAAATTTACAGTATAAGCCCTCTTTAGCACTGTCCGATTTACCATGGATTTGGACTTAGCATGATGCAAATCATGTCACCCTAAAAAAATTGTGAAAACGTAAGTATTAAGTTTTTTTTAATTATTTTTTTTTTTCACAAACCTACATAACATGTTTCTGCAGTATGAATAAACAAAATGAAAATCATTGAACATGTTAAGAATGGCGAATCAAAAGCAAGTTTGTCTCGTAAGTGCAGTATCCCAAAAGGAACATGTCTGTGTATACATTCTGGTGCATGTGTCATTTAGTTGTTTTATGCTTGTTAAACGTTTGTGGAATGTAACTTGTTAAATGTTTGATGAATAAAATAAAATTAGGAGTTTATTTTGCAAATTTAGTAGTTTTTCCATTAAATATGGCTCCCATAATGTCCTTCAGTTCTATGAAGTTTTCTTCAATATTTTCATAATAAAATTACTAAGCTTATATAACCATTTACATAATATAGATCTCGCATAACCTTTGGCTCAGTACAGAAGCTGAGTTGTTTTTGGCAATTTTGAGCCGTTTGGGTAAATGAGCAACTTATGAAATATCTGCATAATTTCTAAGATTTTTTGTTTCCTTTTATTTTTCAGTAGCACATTTTCCCATTTGCAACAATTTTCTATGGTCCATAGAAAAATGTGGTTCCACTGTAATTGTAAAAGGTCTGTAATGAATAGTAATTGATTTTGAACACTGTTTATTCAACACTATATTGTATTTATTCGTGTAATGGACACACCCCAACTTTTCACTTTAAAAAATAGCAATAAAAATTCCCCGCCTAATAGATACACCTCATTTGTAACAAAAAGTTGTTTAAAAGTATCTAAGTCGTAAGGATGGATAGCCTTGCTTATTTTTAAATTCAAGTTTTTAAACAACGCAAGCAAGCAGTAAACGTGATTGGTTTCTAATAACGCACAAAATAACATGTAACGATTTTCAATTAGTATCACAGTATTCTTAGGACAACTGCAGTAGACAGTTGTGTTGATCAACTTGCGGCTTCCACAAATTCGCTGAGCCAATGGACAAGAATTTAAAATATCCGAGTGGTAATGTGCATGTTGTTTCTCGTCTGTTTATGCAACTATTAACTTTCGATCTTCATACATGCAACACAATCAATACATTAGACGCGGACGATATATCAATATGTATGCTACTGATCGTTAGCAGGCGTTATCTTTTAAATGTGATTTTCTTTTCACTAGAACTTTTTTCCTTACATAAAGGATGCTTCCTAGTTTTTTGTCATAAAACTAAGGGGAAAAAGTGTGTCTGTTATGCAGGTAAATACAGTAATCATGAGTTTATTGATGTTTCACTTATCACTTCTAAATCAGAATGTCGACTAGATCAGATTTCATGAATCCTGAATGAGTGTCATTTATATAAAAAGTATACTGGTTGCAATCTGCTTGACATAACACCCACAGTGATGTTAATTGTTTCTCCCACATCCTAAGGCATTAAGTGATTATCATCAGATACCTTTGGCTTGAGGGGAGATTTAATATTGCACATGTTGAATTGCTATCAAGTAAGTAACAATAACTTGCAGCTCATAAATAACAGTGCTTGCCAAATAATTATAAAATTGCAGCAAAATCACAATAACACTTCCATGATGCATAAAAATATCTGAAAATCATGCTTGTTAACACAAGAACTTTTGTTACACAGCGTATTCAGTGCAACTAAAAGAATAATATGAAACTAATCTTTTCTATAGTCACAGATTGTAAAGTCATCATTCTGGAAGAAGTCACCAACTCCAAAAATGGCCATTTGGAGTTATATAATATTCTACTACATTGTTTTACAGGCAGGTAGAACTCACTAATTAATAACCCGACCTCTTTCCATATGACTAATACTTCTATTTTCACTAAGTCAGCCGGATGTTGGAAACTAAACTAGGGCTGGGAAGAAATGAACATGTCTAATACAGTGGAACCTCGCTACCGGTAGCATGTTCCTCATTACCATGTTTTCCTGCATAGTACGTCGGTTTTGGGCAGTCCCGGGCCCAATCTTACTAACCACAAGTTTAAATGTTTCTTAACATGTTTTGGTTTCACGCTTAGTACATTCGTATTTGGCAACCACACTTTACCACACACGCCTTGTTGGTGCATCCGATCATGTAATCTCAATGTCAGAATTCTTTTAAGTACTCTCTGGTGTCCAAATCTCAACCTTTGCTCTATGGGACCAATCGTCAGCCATTTTGATCCATTGTAGTTGCTTCTCATTGGTCACTCTGACTTGGCGCAGATTTTCCAGCTGTTTAGCACCATTTTTTATTGTGATAATTTTGTTGTGTTCTCCAGGTACTGAAATATGTTTTAAATTTCTTATGGTTCGTGGGGTGTCGAGAAGAAAATATTAGAATAGTGGAAAAAATGTAAGACAAAAAAGCGGACTGTGCATCTCACGCGGATATTGGATCACATTTCATTAGTGATTTGTGGCTGTGAACATGACTTTGTTTACTGAACATTTTGGCATATGTGAAATTTTGCACAATTACACTTCCAGTTATTTTATGTTTGTTAATAGGTTGTGGAATGCAACTTGTTTCATGTGTGACGTTTTAGAATAAAGTGGATGCTTTTTTGTGAATTTCTCTGTTTTTTCGATAAATATGGGTCCCATACAATTCTTCAATGTTAACAAGTTTTGTTTAATTTTTTCAAATCACATTATCAGGCGTAACATATTCATTTACCTAATATAAATCTCTCCTAACTAATCGCTTCGCATAGAAGCTCCTGTGTGTCAACTGTGGGTATTTCTGAGTCATTAGGTTGTGCTTTTGGGTGGTATTGAGCAACTTAAAAAACATATCTAAGTTACATATTCCCTTTCATTTTTTTTTATTTTTATTTTCAGTAGTATGTTTTCCCATTTAAGAAGTCTATTTTTTTTTTGGTCCCTAGAAAACGTGTTGAGGTTCCACTGTAAATAAATCAATCCCCCAAGACCTTCCAAGAGCTGCTGTTTTTAGGACCACCATCAACAACGACTATCTTGCTGCCCTTCTGCACAGAATTGGAATATCTCCAACTCCTGAATACCCTCTGTGTGGATACCAGAGAATGGATACAGTTCACATGCCACAATGTCCGAGGTTCATGTTGCTGCTAAGGAGGATTACCATGATGTTACTCATCTCTACTGTTTTGTACTTCATTTAATGGGAGACATGCCAAGAATGGGTGTTGGCTAATCAGTCAGTGATTTAGTATTTTCTCTACCATATTATAGGCTAATATAGTGTAGTGTAGTATAGTATATTATATTATACTATGTTTTATTCAAACTTTAGCTGTATCTCAAAACTAAGATTTCAGACTTGGTGGCTTCTGCCAGAATGACAATATTAAACATTAAACCAGTGGTATTCAACCTCTTGGTTTTTGGGTGAAACTAGCCTTCAGGACTTTTCACTAAGAATGAAATAATTTTTACTTCACGGTATTATCAACCTTCCTGAAAAAGTTCAGTGGCTATATTTCTGTTTTCCATTTTTCAAGGGGTTGTGCCCCGCTATTTACATTGCAACTAACATTCAATAACAGAGTCATTAAATTTAACTTATTTTAAGATAAGTTAACCCTTATGAAAATTATAAAAATGTAAACATCTGTGAATGAAATAATTAACTGCACCAAACTAGAACAAATTCTACAATTACAAGGCATCAGCACTTTCAAATCTGTCACCTAAGAGTTTTTAAAATCTGTCACCTAAGAGTTTTTAAAATCTGTCACCTAAGAGTTTTTAAAATTTACTTACAGTGGTAATGTGATCTGGCACATTATCGCCCGTCGCCTCCACGGGAATGTCTTCATATTTGTTGAAATTGATTCCTGTGTTGCCCGAACCAAACAGCTCAAATTCGAGGCTTTCATCCCTAGCTGTGGGTTTGGTCCAGTCCACATCCTGGTTGTGGTTACCTTCCTTCCAGCGGCCTCCACCGCTGCCGCTGCCACCTCCCCCTCCTCCTCCTCCTCCACCATAACTTCGTCCACTGCTGCTTGGAGGTTCTTGCCACCGGTCATTTCTTGGTGGAGGTGGTTCACTGCCCCTCTCACTCCAGCGGCTTCCTCCACCACCACTTCCCCCTCTGCTCCCCCAATCGTTGTCCCTTTTTAAAGGAAAAGAAATAGTCTTTATGCATTAAAATTCGCTTCGGTCATTGGGGGATCTATCCCCAAACCCCCACTGACATTCTCAGCAAAGAATTTTTTTAAGCAACTGACACCGTATCGGAATTAGAGTCCGTGTATTTAGGCTGCCTTATAGCCAGCCTATTACCATTTAGTCATAATAAACCTAAATAACTGCAGGAAGACTTTAGGATTTTTTCGGGGTAAAAAGAAATAAAATCTTTAACCTTTTGGAATTTGTTCGTTGGTTACAAGCATATCAGGTTTCTACCTCATCTGGAAGTGTATTTTATGCAGTTAATTTCAAATGAAATTAATTTAAATGGTTATGAGATAGGATGAAATAGTGAGGATGTAAATATCAAATTCGGAATTTGCCTTCACGACTGGGGAAATCATGAAAAAACCCATGTCAAATTGGCGAGCTATTTCTACCTCCCGAATGGGAGTCCAGGATGTTACCATCTCAGGCACCTCGGAAATTATTTCTATTGCTAACATGTCTAATGATTTGTCAAAGTTTATTGCAATTTCCACAGCCCTATGTGAACAGTGCAAAGCATATTGTTGTCAAGGGAACTGAACAGAGACTTTCAAGTGCATCCACACTTTTTAAGGCTTTTTAGGAGTAAAAACTTTTGGAATTCTTATGTCGGCTACAGGCTAAAAGCTATAAGTGTGCCAAATTTCAAGTTGCTAGCTCATCTGGAAGTGGGCAAACCACTCACACCTGGGTTTTAAGCTTGGTGCATTCATTTCAAGTCAATTTCGCTATCCCAGAACGCACCCAGTCCTATTTAAAAATATCTTAAGATCCTTATAATTCATTCCAGTAATTAAACTAGGAAAATCCATGCCTACAGAACATGCAAGTTTTATTATGCACAAAAAAAAAAAAAAAATACTACACACCACAGAAACCTACTGTACTAAGAGAAAGGCAGAGACTTCTGAAACTAACTGTATCATAACCATCTTTTATTTTTACATGACATGGTTGTCAACCAGTGGGGAGCTGAACGAAGAAGTTTGTTGAGTAATTGTGGAATTCATTGGATCATTTTGAATGATTTATTACCATATTTATTTGCATAATTCACACCATTGCGTAAATCACTTAATGGAAATTATAATGTAAAATTTTAAACTTCTATATATTCTGGAATATTTCATACATTTACTATTTTGTGAAACCTCATCCATGAGCTATTAAGTACTGTTATGTTGTCAGTCAAAAGCCTTGTTTTCATTGTGAATTATTTCCAAATACCATAGCAACTGTATAATGGTAATCCCTTTTACTTGCTATGAACAAGATAAAAGTTTGTACTGTGCCACTGTACCACATACCAGTAGTTCCTGTGTAATCATTGAGATTAAGAGATCCAGTTTCAATGATATAAGTGCAGTAAGTTATCGTAATGTCCAAAAAGTATTCAAGTTACACTGGAAGTTTAAAATTAAAAATGACGGAATGCATGGAGTGAATCTCAACAAGAGTATAGTTCTGAGGAAGATCAACAATGGAGCACTGTTAAGTCATCAGATATTTTTATTCAAATGAATCATTTTAAACCATTTTTGTAATGGTTTAATAATTTCCTCACATAAATCATGTATCCATTTAGATTATAAAACAAGCATAAAAAAGTGAGTAAATTATGCAAGTCAATATGGTATGTCATGGCAAGTATTAAAATAAATGAACCACAAATTCCTCAATATGTCAAAATTATTAATCCACCAATCACAATTCCTATATGAGCTACAGAAGAATAAGCAATTAATGCCTTATCTATGTAAGCATATGAGTGGAGACTAAATACACTGAACTTCACTAAATATTTGTACTAACCTGGACCGGTTTCGGGATTACAACTTTACCCCATTTTCAACGTACTCCGAAAATGGGGTAAAGTTGTAATCCCGAAACCGGCCCAGGTTAGTACAAATATTTAGTGAAGTTCAGTGTATTAAGTCTCCACTCATATGCTTACATATTTATAACTTCACTGTGTAAACTTCCTTCATTAATTAAATAATGCCTTATCTGTTTGCCATTAACAAATTAAACTAATACACCACCCATTAAAATTAATAATAATCAGATGTTCTTCATCATGAACAGGATTCAGTGTTTCGTTGAGGAATGCTGGTGCATATCCTTAGATATTCATGCATCAAAGTTCATACAGGAAATGTATAGAAAGTTGTAGAATTTCGGTTAATACTGTAACTATCGTTCAAAATCAACACAACATTCATGGTTTTTGATAAATCATGCAAAGTTTTTTTATTCTCCTCCTCCATGGAATCTGTAGCAGCAAGCGATGAGGATTACACTGGATTGCCATATACCATTTTCCTTTGTACAGTGTGAGCTGCATAATTTTCAGACTGATTCTGATAAGAAAGCACAAGCTGTATATAATCAACTTAACTGAGCACTGGTGAAATGAAAGAACACTTCCAGCCATTTTACTAAAAAATTAGCTTGGTTTACTTTTAGCATCTTTTTAACTCACCCAAGCTTTTGTGATACATTCACAGAAATGTGTGCAAAACAAACGTCCATTCATGAGCATACTATAGTGTGTAATAAATATATAAAACGGGAGAAGTGGTATAAACAGTAAAGCTATTGATTCATTAATTATAATGGACAATTTTTAAACACTTGTAGCTCTACTTACGTCACAATTTTCGGACTAGTTTCGGGGAAGACTTTCATCCCCATCATCGGCGGTTGGTAGACTGGAATTCCCCGAAACTAGTCCGAAAATTGTGACGTAAGTAGAGCTACAAGTGTTTAAAAATTGTCCATTATAATTAATGATACTATAGTGTGTGTTGATAAAAAGTAATTAAATGCTTTTTATTGGATTGACTTTTATCTTGCAGGGTGTTTCTTGACTTTCCATGACCAGAAACTTACATTTTCCTGACCACAAGAATCAACGATTTCAAGGTTCTTTGTAAAGAAAACAAAAGCAAAGTCCATCCCCATAACAAAAATAAGAAATGACTAACTCTAGTACCAAAAAGAAAATTCCTTACGCAGTCTGGGCTACAGCACTCTGGAGAAAAACACATTCCCTTCACATTTCACTCACTGGGGCTAGTTATATTCCTTGACTATTCCATATTTTTTACAAAATTCCCAGACTATTTCCTTTACTTTATAAACTTCCCTGACCAATTTCAATTTCCCTGACTTTCCAGAACATGGACCCCCTGTTTTAATATACAAAAATATCTTATTATCAGCAATCAGAAAATTTTCAGGATTTGTCACACATAGTTGACTTCTAGGAACTAGAATAAATGAAAATAAGTTTATTATTAGCTGAACTTTAAGTCAGGAAGCACTGAATTTAAACAGAAAAAAAATTTGAAAAAGGAAAATAATATATTCTGTAATACCACAGCAATGTACACAATGGTATATGTGGATATTATGAATAAAAAAATTAAGTTGAAATCTCTAAAGGTTATGGAGAAAAAGTAGGCTACAGAGCTGACCATCTAGGAAGATGTTTGGCCACACATGCGCTCTTGGTTATCCAGCAATGTAGACTTCCCTTTTACTCCTCCCCTTCACTGGTGCCACCACAAGGACATGTCACTACAAAAGTTTCTTATCTGTTCAGAGCAGACCAACTAGGAAGATGTCCAGCGAGGAGAAATGTCAAGCTACACTGGCTACATCATATGACGAATATGATAGGGAAAAAGTCAATATAAATTTTCATTAGTTGTATTTTTTAAGAACATTTATGAGGAACACTAAACACATTCTGAACAAAACCATCTAGTGCTACTATTATAAAAGATTATCTTAATAGTTAAAAGACTAAGAACATTACATTATTCAAAGTGGAAGTTGGTAATAGTGATATGTTAAGATGGCCATGCCGTACATCTTCTGGTCAAATCCTCCTAGTAAGAACGCCTTCGGCAAAGATAGTAAGAAACACCAAGTGTTCAATGCAGGGAGGAGGAGCCAGCAAGAACTGGTCTGCTTCAAGTGATAGCTGTAGGTGAAGCTTGGGTTGTGGCAGGTCTTTACAGATCATTTGCCAGTTAGGTAGCAGAGCTTGCTTAACTGGCAGGGGACTACAGATATGGGGGTAAATCACTATAAACTTCCTTGAAGTCATTTTCATTTCACTAAAGCTCAATTAAATCAGTCATAATAAATGCATGGTGTCTTTTTGTGAGTAACAAAACCTCCTCTTATAATTAAAGAGACAACATTTACTTCCTACACAATATGTATTTATTGTAACTCTCAGCAAATTCAGTTATAGAATTCATTCATAAATAATAATGAAGATAAAACTGTACAGTTTCTCAGAAGTTGTACTTTTGGTTCCAAACTTCTGAATAGTGCAGAATGATCTTAAAACAGGCCAATAAGTACTTACAATAAATTTAAAATTGAAAACATACCTATTCCCTCCAGAGCGGTAGTTACCTCCTCCGCTACCACTACTACCACCACCACCGCCGCCTTCTCCTCCCCAATTATCACCCCCGTTCGTGTACGACTGGTTGTTGTATCCTCCTGTATCGTTACGTCTGTTGCGATAGTTGCTGCCTCCACCACTTCCACCACCGTAATCGCCACGACTCTGTTGGCTACCTGAAGAACACATTGTATACAATAAGACAAAATGAAATATAATTTTCAATGAGAAAACAAATATGACACACAACTATATTTTTATCTTAGAAAAGGCAAATTGAATCCAAATAAAATCAGGTAAACTGATGTAACAAAGTGCCAGTATGTTTTTGTTTAATCAGTTATGACTGCAATTATGATATGCAGAATATGTTTTTTTAATTGATTTCCAAGTTAAGCTCCAGATTTATTCATTAAGCAGGGCTTACGGAAGAAGAAAGGTCTACCATCTCGGCCACCTGGGTCATTTTAACGGTCTAGTTGGATAAGCGCATGTAAATCAATATGTTTTTGTCATAGCTACCTGTATTTTAATTTCCAAGGCCTTATAAGATCACAGTAAAACAATAGGCTATGTTGTCAAGATAATTGATTTTCATTTTTTTAAATAAATTCTTTCGAATACGTATATTACCATAATATAGGCACTAAACTGAGCATTACTCCGAAACAGGTCAACCGATTTTATCCATTATGAATAGACGTCTTCCCATGGACATTATAAATGTGTATACCAAGTTTCATAAAAATCCGGTAAAGCGTATTTGAGTTACCGTGTCTTTAAAATATACACTAAATTGGGCATTATTCCGGTACTGGCCAACCGATTTGGTCCAATATCAATAAACGTCTTCCCATGGACATTATAAATGCGTATACGAAGTTTCATAAATATCCAATAAAGCGTATTTGAGTTACTGCGCCTTTAAAGTAGACACTAAATTGGGTTTTACTCCGGTACCGGTCAACAGATTAGGTTCAAATTCAATAGAGCAATTCTCATGGACGTCATAAATGGGTATACCAAGTTTCATGGAAATCCGATACAGCGTATTTGAGTGATGGCGCCTTTCTATTAGAAAGGCGCCATAGAAAGGCGCCATAGAAAGGCGCCATAATCTATTAAAATAGGCACTAAATTGGGCATTACTCCGGTACCGGTGAACCGATTTGGTTCAATATCAATAGGGTTCTTCCCATGGACATTATAAATGTGTTTTCAAAGTTTCATGAAAATCCGAAAAAGCGTATTTGAGTTATGGTGCGTACAGACACACGGACAGACAGACGGACAGACATTTTTTCGTCCACCACACAATCTCATAAAGTACCATACTGGCACTTAATAAATGATTATAGGAGCACTAAGTTTGCTATGGGCATACAATGATATAATACCTAAATTAAATGTGAAATAGGCCTATAAACAAATAAACAGGGTCTGTTTATATGTCAAAATATATGAATTACACTCTTGATCCGTTATGTAAAACAGAACTCATAAATTATATAAAGTAACCAAGGAAAAATGAATTTTACTAATATCACAGACACACATCACAAAACGTGCAAGAATATGACACAGCTAATAGAAATGCAAATTGCTCAGTACTGTACTGATGTGAAATTCTACACAAGACATTTACATTTCATGGTGAAAATAAAAGTACAGTTTGCATTACTCTACATTTTGAATCATGGAGCTTATTTAATGTTGTTCTGTCAATGACACACATTTAATATCATGGACACAGTGTCCAATTCAATTATTGGAATACAAATGGTAATTCAATTATCACATAATATCCCATATTCTACAAAGCAGAATTTCCATATTCAAACTTGCATCGCACACTGAGAATAATATGGCCACAACTAAGAAAAACTAAATATAATAGGAGAGTGTTATGTAATAAAAAATAATAATCTGTGAGTAGCAAAGTTGTAGTTCTGTACACATCAGGGTTTAAGATGGGGGGGACCCTTTAGCAAAAAGCAAAAATGGATAATTTATTGCTAAAAGTTAATTAAAACTGCATTTTTTTATGTAGCTTCAAAATAATAAAAATAAAATGGTACAAATAACAAACTGAACTATAAAGGAAATTATTATTATTTTTTTAAAACACTTTGGTTTGGAATTTAACACTTTTCTCTGTTTCAAATTGGCCCACTTCTCAAAAGCCTTGCTAAAATTATAGCTTTTTCTTTCGGAGCCTTCAATTTTCATCATTAAGATGTTATTAACACTACACAAATTTATTCTACTGCGAATGTCAGTTTTAATAAGGTTCAATGCACTGAAACCTCTCTCACAGTCTACAGTGTGTAGTGGAATTGTTATAGCATACTCTACAGTGGAGCATAAGCAGGGAGGGGGAGGGGGACTATAAGATCACAACGTAAGAATTTCCTTTTGCATTTTTTGTGAAAGTGGCTACAATTTCTTTTGCATTCTAAAGTTTACTTTCACATTTCGTGAAAAATTCGATCGTAGCTTAAACCCTGGTGCACATGGATAGATCAATAAGCAGTTTCTAGTGTAGTTGCTTCTCGATTAACATCTAACTTAAGCAGGTTGCTTAATTTTCAGTGTAAAAGCATTTTATAAATGGTGTTATGGCAGGTTTCTGGAATGACACACTTGTTCAGTAATACTATAGCAACATGAGTATAGAAATTGGATTTCCGGGGTGTTTAACAGCATTTTGACTTCACAAAACTCCACATAACTTATGTCTTCTCCAGTAAGGAGGCACGAAAGCAGCAATGTAATGATCACTGGTAATCCAACTGCAACAATGCAGCAGATGGAAGCAGCTCTCTCTTGAGATTGAGCTCTTGGCATTTTTTTCACTTCTTTGCAATTTGGAAGTTTAGGAAATTGTCTATTGTAAATACAGATGAAAATGAACTTCAAGACCTTAGATAATTTTTAAAGCAAACCCATAAAGCGCTACAGATATGCTGCAGCAAACTACTTGAGTTAAAAAAAAGAATGACCATGACAGTCCATGCAGCAAAACCCATAAAGCATGATCTGAGATCACTTCACCACTGTTGCAGCAACCATAAAACAAACCTTTATGTTTGCTTTAAGAAAGAATCAAAGAAAGTAACTAATCACAGAAATCATGCAAGAAAAATTGTGTCTATCCATTGCCAGTGTATCTTGTGCAATTTAAGACAGTTCATAGTATTAATTTTTTTTTCATCATTTTGTATTTTGGTCCCTACTTAGCTACTATACTATTTTCACTTTAAGGTCAAAGGAGATGTAAACAAACTCTAAAGTACCACTCCGCCGAGCATGTGACAAGCCATGTGGAGTTTTACCCGCCACGGAAAGAAACGGAATGAGGATTTGTGTATATTCCAGTGTTCTCAATAGTACTTTTAAAATATTTTTTATGACATGCACCATTGTTGAAAAATGTGATATTTATTTTGAAAAGATCGATACATCTGTACAAAATTAGGCTTAATATTAGTATTTAAGAAAGTCATAGACAGTTAACAAGAAGATATTAACAAGCATAAAAAATTACTCTCATTTTGCAATGTTGGCTGCCCACTTCAGAGGCGTTTTCATTTTGAATTCATTAATTTCTGTTTGTAACCACCCCAATCCTATCAGAGCTAAAAGTTACATGTAACTTTTGACAAAATTTTTGTCTTGTTATAGCACACGACTTTCTTGTCCTCACGTACGTGTTATATAACCGATATAAATAAATAAGTGAACGCACATTCAGCAGGTTATTGGGAGGCTGTGGCAAGTTCATTCCAAGATGGCGTGCATGAGCATTCACACAGCCGTCGTAAACGCCTACAATTTACATCTGTTGTAACGGTTTAATTAGTTCACTTAGTTATTATGCGTCATGAAAATCTGATCAAATTAATTTTGTTTCATATACAGATCTTCTTCAGAAACGTGTTTTTAAATTTCTCTGCACGAAAATAGCTACAAAAAGGTACGGTTTGAACCGAACTATTTTATTAAGAGCAAGAGTATCCATACAAAGCAGCAAAAGTTACAGTTCGTCCACTAGCCAATGAGGCGCTCCCTTGTCACGTGGCTTTGTTTACATCTACTTTGAACTTAAAGTGAAATTAGTATAGGCATTGTATGAGTATCTTCAGTCAAATTTTCAACACTACTTGGAGCTGTAGGAAACAAAACTGATCTCTCACATCCTAAGGGAAAAGCAACAATTGTAATAGGACAGTTACCTTTGGCTTTAATGCAAGACCTGTTAATTCTGCACACAAAAATGGACTCTTTCAAAACAATGAGTTGCAGAATTAAATAAATCTGTGCTGATTAAATATGTTTATAAATCGCTGTGGTATCATTATTGTTTTAAATATATAAAATCTCAAAGTGGACTCTTTATTTTAATAGAAGGATGTACCTACAAATTAACCTTTCCACTGCTAACTTATTTTACCGTGCAAACTGGCTGTGCTGAATTAATTTGCAAATTTCTTTTGTAATCATAAATGGACAAACAATTGCAAATAATTTGTCGGTTTCCTCCGAAACAAGAGTACATCATGTTTTTCTCGAAGTTTAGACTAATTTATACAACCCTGGGGAAGCATGTCATCACAACACAATAATTAGATAATATATGTCAATGGATGGTGCAATACATCGCCTGAAATATTTAGCTACAGATGGCAGCTAAAGACAGAGAATAGGGAACTGATGGTAACATACATAGATAACAGACGACACTATAAGCTGACATACACTGAATCCCTCTCAAGCAGAATTTCTTTCACCTATTGGCATGCAAATTGGTGTGTCGTATATATGCATCAGTATTACGGCCAGCAGTGATGAACACTGAAGCACATATACATCGGTAACAGTGAAAGAGTTAAAACAAGATTTTCATCACTGAAATGCATGAAACACCTCCACCCATTATCTTGCCAAACCCAGTGAGTCATGGCCTTTTCATTTATAAAATATATATAAGTTTCTATTGAAATTATGATGACCTTCCTAACAGAAAATGATTATTAAAGAAATGTCAATGAAGATACTCATGAAACAGTATTTGTTCTTAATTGTAAAATTCAATTACATCTCTGAAACTGCCAACAACAACAACAACATAATAATAATAATAATAATAATAATAATAATAATAATAAATATCCTGTGAGAAATACAACTGCTGTTGGCTGAGTCACTTGCGCCTAGTCAAATTTTATTGCTGTCAAATGCCACAAGGGCCAACTGTTATAGGTTAGATTAATAATAGTACAGAGAATGTTAGATTACCAGTATATCACTGTAAAATTGCTCAATAATATGTACCTGCATAAGTTATGAACACCTGGAATGTATTAAATGCTGAATTCATTTTTTTACCAAATCAATTAAAAATGGGGTAACACTCATTTCAGTAGTATCAACTAAAATTTAATAATTTCCTAGCAAAATCTTTATAAGATCTAGAAGACTTACCATGCAAGTTTAGCTTAATGACATAGTTGGATTGTGAGCATTTCTACATTAACAGAGTAGGTACTACTATTTAATATACATGCAGGAAAATTTTCAAGAGACTAGCTTAAACATAACAGTACAAACACTTTTATAGTAATTTTCACCAGTTACAAATCAATACTGATCACCAGGGCCCGGATTTTTAGGCATTTATAAAAGGTATTTTAGCCTTTTATTTTCAAGGATTTAAACCAACGATTTTAGCCATCTTAATAAAACACTAATATTAACGCCGAAAATTGTATTATAATTTTTGAAACAGGCTCTCCTATACTTCTCTGTCGTCGGTCGGCAACTTATTTGAAAGTTGAAATGACAATGGATTACTTTAAGATTTCAAAGTATTGAAGATGGATCAAATTTCACTTCCTGTGACGGCGAGGCGGCACATTTTCGAGTTACAAAGACAAGTGACATATGTACACTGTTAATTTCAGTGCGTTGTATAAATTTATTTTTATCATGTCTTTTCTTAAAATGTATAAATTCACATATTAAATATGTGAAAATAAATTTTATTTTCCTTTGCATTAGTTGGAAAATCTACTTAAAAATAGCGTTTTTCTGCAAAAGTCCTCTTTGGCCCCTAGTTTTTCAGCAAAAGTCCTCTTTAGCCCCTTTTAGGCACTTTAGTCCGATCTAGCCCTTTTTAGAAGATTCATATATATGGAAGCTAGGAGTATGAAATGGAAAAATACGCTAAAATGTTCTAATTAGGAAGCTGGAGAAAAAATAGGTTAAAACCTTCAAACCCTTGCCCTACTGATCACATTATTACAGTTTTATTATTACACTGAGCATAATTAACAGGAAACAACAAATTGAAATAATTTTCCCAACCAAAATACACAAAATTATAACTTAATCATAGACTAGGCCAATTAATTAATTAGAAAAAAAAAATTAAAGGTAGTCTCATTATAATTAGCCCAATCGACTTAGCACTTCGCCAAGTTTCTGTATGAATGTACTTAATATAATATACTAGCGGCTTCGCCCGCGATAATTATTTCAAAAATAAAAAATTAAGAGCATAATAGTTAAAACATTATATTTATTAACACCTAAACCACGTGGACTACTTACCACGATTAGATAGTGTCGCCTGGCAAAAGTGATCTCAGATTCGAGTTCCTTGACCCAGAAAATCCCTGTATAGTGAGTTACGTCCAAATCGAATAATGTTTAATCATATTTAGGTCTATGTTGATTATCCCTCTTCCGTGTAGGTTGAAGATTTCGTATGTCTACGGGCCTTGACATTCTAAACAAATGCACCAGCGTGGGCTTAAAACATTCAAGCGATCGCGATGCTTTTATTTCCACGGTATGACAAAAATAGCCAAAGCCAAATGCAATTGATTTGACATTGAAATGTATTACTGAAATCTGATGCTTCGACAGCGCTAAAATCACGTTTTCTGCCAGTTTTTCACTCATAACTCGCGAACGAAAGCTAAAATTAAAAATCCGGCTTCGAGGTGCATTCTCCCACCTTTCAGTCCATCTATGTTTAAAATTTCAGATCTCTGCGTTCAGTAGATTTCGCTGGGCATCGCGGACAGACAGACAAACACGTCCTTTTATTATTATAAGATAACATGTGCCCGCGGCTTCCCCCGCGACAATTATTTCAAAACTTAAGTGCATAACAGTTAAATCATTATATTTATTAACACCTAAATCACTTGGAGTGTATTCCACGATTAGGTAGCGTCCCCTGGTAGAAAAAGCGACCTCAGGTTCCAGTTCCTTGGCTCAGGAAACCCCTGTATAGTGAGTTTCGTTCAAATCGAACAATGTTTGACCATAATTAAGCCTAGATGTTGATATCCTTCTTACGTGTAGGTTGAAAATTTCATATATCTGCGGGCCTTGACACTCTAAACAAATGAATCATCCACGATGGACTTACAAAATCAAGCGATCGCGATACTTTTATTTCCAAGGTAGGCTATGAGGTATGACGACAAAAATAGTCAAAGCCAGCTGTAATTGATTTAACATTGAAATATATTACTGAAACTGATGCTTCGAAATCGCAAAAAATACACGTTTTCTGCCCGTTTTTCACTCATAACTCACGAACGAAAGCGAAAATTAAAATTCCGGCTTCGAGGTGCACATTCTGACCCTTTAGTCCGCCTATGTATAAAATTTCAGATCTCTGCGTTGAGTAGATTTCGCTGGGCATCGCGGACAGACAGACAGACGGAGGACAGACACTTCCTTTTATTAATATAGATAGTGATTTAACATGGACCTAAAATGGCCCTTACTATTAACAAGACCAGAAGAATTGACTTTGCCAACAACAGAATGTGTTTGATGTGAGTTGACATTGATCTAACCAGATCCACCTTTCCACACTGATGCAGAACTCATAATATTCTAAAATATTCAAATCACAACAAAAGTCTTTAGCTTTTTCTTCCTCGTGACTATTTCTTTAAGATGCCCATAATGGCATATTTGAATTATTCAAGCACATGTACTCCAGGCAATATGGGCATTTCGGGTGGCAAAACATGGTTTAGCTTAAATAAAAGAACTGTATGTTTCTCTTTTAGCAGACTTGTGGTGACATATGTCAACCACCTCATAAAATTTAAACACTGTCAAGCTGTTTCAACAAAGCATGTAGGCTAAAGACATGCCATGTATTATAGGTTAGGTACATAACTCTCAGCACTCACTTGTGCAAATGTATCTTGAGCATTCATACACACATTGCATCAACGCATTGATGTTCAACTGTTTAACCCTTTCACTGCTACAGCTGTATATATCCATCAGCGTGATATTGTCAGATATATCCGATGCAACACATTGCATGCCAATAAACAAAAGATACTATTTTCAGTGAGGGGGATTCAAAGTGAGTCAGCTTAGTGTCACCTGTTGTTTACTTCTTGACACCACAGTTCCCTGTTATCTTAAATGTGCTGCCATCTAAAGAAAAAAAAATCTACCTAAAATTCAGGGGATGTATTGCACCATTCATTGAAACACATGGTATCTTACTTTGCTGTGATGACTCACAGCTCCAGGGTTGCTTAACTCAGTCTGAACATTGAAGGAATAGGTGCTATGTTTTTGTTTCACAGGAAACTGACAAATGATTTGAGATTGCTTGTCCATATATGATTACAAAAGAAATTGCAAATTAATTCAGCACCACCAATTTGCACAGTGAATAATAAATTAGCAGTGAAAAGGCTAAATCAATTTCCCAAAATTATTCTTATTTAAATCATTTGTAACTCATCGCATCAACTTTTGACAGTGCATTTTCTTCATTGAATTTTTAGAACTCCCCCAATATATCAAATTAGTTGGCCTACTTAACTTCTTTAATTAAAATTACTGTTCAGTTTAGTGAAGTATGAACCATATAAAATAAAATAGGACAGTGGGTATTTGTTACTACTGATTCACTAAAGGTTACCACACACAGCGGTCTATGCTGATATTTTACTCCATGCTAACCAAAGCCAAGCTAATTAGTGCCATGACACAGAATTGATGTCAAGCTAAGCTCAACTGCTGGTTAAAGATATCTCAAATGTGAAGAGTAGGCACTTTTATTGGCTGCTGACATAGAAGATAGAAAGAAAAAGGAGATTCTGGATACATGAAATTGAAGGCAAGACAAAAATGCAAGGTGAATTCCATCATCTGATTCAACAACTACAGTAGGCCTACATGGAAATGATGAAGGATTTATAAGTATTTACATGCATCATGAACAGTTTTGTGTTCTCTTGGTATAGATTTATTAGCCAAATGTGAAAGGTTTACAAGGCTTTGTCAAGTAGATGCATTAAAAAAAGTTATTACACATAGATACATACATACTAAATTTCTAGGTAATAAACTAATCTTAAAAATAAATAAATTAGTATAATTTGCTGTATGTACAGTGCACGCAGCTTATTGTGATCACTTCGGGACGCAGCTAATCTGATAATATTAACCGATTGATAAAAGTAACCGAAGGAATTAAATGTTATTTACTCATATATAAGACAATACACTATAAAACTGAATTTAAAATTTTTATTTATAAAATAATATGTAACTGTGAATCATTGAACCACTCATAGGCTAATACACTAATAGACTGCAAGAAGGCCTAACTATTTTTTCAACCAGTAACTAAGTTTTTAATTGTTTTTACTTTCCTTTAGGAGTCCATTAACCAATACTCTATACTAATTTTCGAGGTATTAGTATTTTTGGAAGTCTATACTGATCTGTGGTGAACACCTTGTAGCAAAACATAGGCTATAATGCCTGTTTACACTAGCCATCACTGCATGTCAACACTGATTTCTTCATAAATCAAAAGCTGCAGCTTAACTGTGGAGTGAAACATTGTTATTGCTTAAAAGAGAAAGTTAGCTAATGCCATCCCGTCGAACTGGTCATCCTGTGACCTGGGAACAGAACTGCTACCTCCAGTACAACACAATACAGTTGAGCCAGAAAGGAAACCCTTAAAAACCAAATTTCGAAAGACGTACAGTACTTGGAAATAAAGCTGCAAAAAGGAAAATGTGATTAACATAAACCGATCTTTGAGCACAATAAACAGCATTTTTTCAATGTATCAGAATTAATCAGCACAGGCTTCATAAAAGTGATATTATCCATTATCCATGATTACATTAAGCGACGTTCACTGTACAGTCGGTCAAATAAAAAACGTCGGGCGGTATTTGATTAAGTATCACGAACGAGCATATGCGCATGTACAGGAAGACTTAAGGTTAGGTTCACACCTGCCTCTTGTCTCTCCATGTATTTTCTTGATTATTTAGTCAGTTTTGTTCCAAAACGAACATGTATAGAAGGCTGTGGCTATATGTCTCACATCCACCATATTCTTGGTTGCAAATTCTTATAATATTAATAATTGATAAATTCGCAAGGAATATGATTATTCAAGGAGCATTTTTTAAAGATTTTATTTTTATAATACTGGTATTTGTAGTGCAAAACAATAACTTAAGTTCAACTTCTGCAACCAATCTAGCATCGAAATACGCGTTTCCTATGAAAACTTCCGGTCGCATTATAGTGGAGTTCCCACCTCTGAGCTGCTCTTTCATAAATATGGAACCTTCTGGCTGCTTCAGAGGCCGAAAAATGCAGGTCAATTACAGCCCTAACTACACTTTCTCTCAAACTAGCATTTGTATGCGATGACAAAAAGCAAAATGAATTATGACAATACATTAAGTTGAATATCGTGTATTGCGCTTTCCACGTTTTTCATTTTTCCCTCGTTCATTTTTTCCCTCCTGACGCATGGCCTCATATGTTCCGAAAATGACCGGTATTTTATGTTTTTTATAGGAAACTTGTGAACTAATGCGTTAAAACTTTAATTTTAACTGCATACGAGTCTCGACGTTTTTTATTTGACCGACTGTACACAGGCCTATCTTATAATTTAAACCTATCTGCAAGTTATTTTTTTTTAGATTTTTTAATTCATCCAATGTGTAAAAGGCATTTTTCTACCAATAAAAGACTTTATTCTTCTTAATTAAAAATAAAAAATAAAAAGTCTTTGAATCCCTTGCAGGCAATGGCCTCTCCTTTTGGAGGATAGCGGGGAAGACCCCGCATCTGAGCTAGGTATGCGGGATTAGTATCCTTTGTCTTTCTTTTGATAGCTTGTTTGTCCGTTTGGTTTTTAGTAGCATTTTTTCACTTTCGCACCCTTACACTTTCAATTAGAATGTTTTTCTCGTGCTTCTTCCAGACCTTCCTGTCCTTTGCTGTTCTTGTCCACAGATTTCCGGCTTGGCGTCTCACCATTCTGTGATCCGAGTCAAATTTTAGATTGTTTAATACCGTTAATTTACTGATGTCTTCTCTTCTTTCGGTCAGAATAAAGTCATCTCGTTTTTTGTTTTCCTGTGTGGGGAACACCAGGTTCATTTACTTTCTGGTTGTCTGTTAAAAAAGGAGTTGATTATCTTCAGGTTTTGGGTTTCTGCGAATTGGATTAATCTGTTTCCACGATCATTTCTTTTTCCTAATCCATAAGACCCAATGACGACTTCATTGCTATGTTCGCGTTTGCCAATCTAACTTCAATTTATTATTTGTTATATTTTTCAGTTTATCAGGTAAGTGATTGTATAGGTCCTTTGCATGAATTTCTATACACTTGCTGCCTAAAGAACCTCTCCAAGATTTCTTAAAAGTTTATTTCATGTATAATGTTGATGCATGTTTTGATTTTTGTTCTCTTTATAATTTATTATTGCAAATTTAATGTGTTTTCATAGATATATAAGCAGGGCAGTGTACTTTCAATTTTTTAATATAGTTTTGCAAGATTTTATCTGTGGTATTTTCTGTATAATTGTAAGTCCTTTTTTTTGTGTAAATAATCTTAATATTTATATATTGTAGAGTTGAAGTCCACAGAATAATGCTATAGCTTAAGTGGAAGTGAAATATAATTGTTTGAGGGTCTCTTTATCAAAACTGTGCAGTCTGTTTTAGAATGTATTTATTTTCTTCCTGACTTTCTCAATATGTAAGTTCCACAGTAGATTCTGATCTGTAACTAGGCCTAAAAAATTTGAGTGAGTGACTTCCGGAAGTTCTTCGTTTTTAATTGTAAGTTTTATATTTGAATTTTTTTTTCCTTTCTTTCTTTTAAACTGATATGCATCCACTGTTTTTCTCAAATTCATTACCACGTCTAAATTGTTGAAGTATTCATTCACCATATTAACTATGAGGTTGGCTTTATTTTCTACTCCCTTTAGGGTGTCATCTATAATTAAAATTCTTGTACCAGCATACCTTATGGCCATGCCTCCTGAATCGACTTTCTGAAACTGATAATTTATGTACAGCAAGAATAGGTAAATGCCTAGTGTTGAACCTTGGGGCACCCCCTGTTTTATTGATTTGAATGATGATCTGATGTTAATAGGCCTATATTTTCTTTCACTTTATTATTAAGGAAGAAATTAAGAAGAAATGTACAAACAGAGACAATGCAATTTATATGACCAAAATGTTCGAGGTAAGAAAGTAAGATAGTGTTTATTATATTTTTAATACAATAGCCTACCGGTATTATATTATAATATTAACATTACTACAAGAAAATTGAGCAATGTGTTTGAAGTTTAAAATAAGCCTAAAAGAAGTCAAGTAAGCCTATCCAGTCTAAAAGAAGCCAGGATAACATCTGATATGCATGTGTGAACCCAGTTTCGTGGAGCTACAACTATGAAATGCAGCTTAGATTTGCTTAGCATAGCTGTCTGCTCATGCCATCCTATAAACTTCACTGGGGCACCTATTTTAATTTTTCACTTACATAAAATAGCATAGCTCTGTGTGTGTGTGGTAAACTTAAACCTTTATTGTCAACGCCGTTCCAGCCAAACTACATGGTTTGTGGGTAATTCTGCAAGTGAGGGAAGGGGAGATGTTAGTGAGTGGCGTAAAGGCATAATTATTCTTTAATCATGCATAAATGTTTTGTAATTACTCATTAAATAATGACATACTTGTATCACTTATGCACTATGCCCATGCTTTCTCACTGGCAACATTCCAGAAACATATAATTCTACCATTTTACATGTACTACATGGACTTCAGAATCAACTTAATATTTCACAGTTAAAAATCAATGCTAAATGCTCCTTGTACCGATATCTTATCAAATATTGTACGTAGATAAATTTGCACCAAGTTTCATACCCTGATTTCGCAACTTTTCTCTGTAGCCGAGATTATTAAGGCAAACAGGCTATGGAGCTGGATACCTACTGGAAGTGGTTTAAATCCTGGATACTGTGGAAAATTTGTAAGGAATAACTAATAAATTACATTGAAATTGAAATGTGAAGTACTAACTTCATACTTGAAATTATGGGAAACAACAAAAAGAGAAGGCAAAATAGAACAGGAAAGCTATGAAGGATAGTGGCATAATACGCTGCTTCGCAAGGATGTTGCAATGTCATTTTTTCTAGCTGAAACAAGATGACCCACTATGCTTGTTGCAGCAGTACAAAGGCCACTGTTAGATTCTAGGTTAGTGGCAGTCAGGTTAAAAATACCATAGTGATGTTAGTGAGTTAGTGACATGTAGAGCTAGGTTAGTGGTAGTTAGGTTATGAATAGATGCCTAATCATGCATTTTTTGTTGATCTGCAATGTTAGTATGGCAGAAATATCACTACTTTTCACCACTTTGTAGTATGAAAGAAAGTGTAGCCTACTATCTAGTGTGGGAAGGTTTGGACTAAATCACTCGTTAAGGGCCGTTTTCTCCAAGTCAGTTTAAACCTGGATTTACTTCAAACTTGTTTAATCCTGAGTTTAAAGTAAAAATGATTTTCCCCACACTAGTTTAAGCCTTGCATCAAGTTTAAACATGGGATCTAGCTAAACCCTCAATGTTGAGGGTTTAAACTGCTGCTCTGTGGTTTAAATAGATATTTTGTTGGAAATTCCTTGACAATATCTCATAATATTAGCAATTTTTATAGCAATTATATTTAAATTAACCTTCTATTACTGTTCAATTCAAATTTTACAATTGGAAATCACAAGTGGTGAAACAGAATGATAGATATGTTGAAATCTTTGATGAGATAGATGATGATTATACCCCAATGGACGTAAATGAGGTTAGGGCGACCAAGACCAAGAACAGTAAGCCTACAAGGGCAGATCACTATTAAAATTGGGAACAGCTTCTTCATAATTCACAAATAGGTTATACAGCAAATATAACTGCTCCAGCCAAATGGATGTAAAAAAAAAAATTACTGTGAATGTCAAACTGAGGATTCCCATAAGAAATAATTTGGGCTAGAGCTTGCAAACCCCCAATATAGAATAATTAGAATTTGATGACCAACAATTATTACTGTATAAACCCCCAATCTAGTACAACTTAAAAAACAATAAACCCAAATAAAACCACTACAACCAGTTTCCTTACCTAGGTATCATTTGTAGGCCTAATTCTCCTAAATATTCACAATTTCACTGACAAAACTGGTACCTAAAATAGCTCTACTAACTTGATAAAATATTAATGATTTTACATTTAATTACCCTTGTGTTACAGTAGTACTGTTGCTTAAATTTTGGACTTAATGCAATGAGAAATTACATACCGGTAACTTATGTGGTCTCACAGAATGGAAGAATTGTTGATATTTATCACCGAGTAGCTACAGAGGGTCTTATAATTAATTAAATAATTACCAAACACAAGACATAGAAGAAATTGGATTTATAAAGTTTTTAGGATTGCAAATTGACCAAAATCTAGGCTGGAAGAGACACAATGAAATAATTTCTAAGCTTAGTTCAGCATACTTTGCTTTAAGGTTTGAATATCCTATATTACAAGATGCCTTATGTATGGTATATTTTTCATGTTTTACTCTGTGATGAAGTATTGAGTCATAATCTGGGGCAACTCTTCCCATAGGGGGAAATAATATTTAAATTACAACAAGGAGCATTGAGAATAATGTAGAAAGAAAAAAGAGAATCTTGTAAACCGCTTTTTGAAAATTTAAAAGTATATAAGTTACAGGTGTATATATGTAATCTGTTATATGATAGAGATAATATCAATAAATGTCAGATTAAAAACTAATTACAGTGTTCATGGACAAACAACCAGAAGCATGAACGATTTACATAGACCAGTTATTTCACTGTAACTCTTCCAGAAGGGTAGGCCTACATACTACCACACTTTTGATTAAAATTTAACCTCGAAAATTTGTAGAGAGGTAGTTTTCATGTATATTAAGAGAAATACTAACTTTTACTGAAATACAACTAAGGTATAACACATAGGCCTAATAGTTCTAATGAAACTTGGTTTTTTTTTCAAATTTCAAAGTGAAAATTTTGAATTTAAAAAAATTGCATCTTCAAAAATGTTCAATAAATTCTAGGAAATAGATTAGGCTATATACTAATGTCAAATTATGTACCAAATTTGAAGAAGGTATGGGAATGGTTTCATAGTTAAAATTTTTTAAACAGAATCCCTTGTCAAAAAAATCAAGCCATATTAATTATATGCCCCAATGGAAAGTATAATAAAATAATTTCAGTAAATAAATTGAAATACCGTAAGGGAAATAACATCACCTGCTTGACATCTTGTTGTTTATTGGAAATACTTGTCTATCATATAAATCTTCCAGGTCGGTGTCAGAGTTTTTATTTTTTATTTTTTATCCAAAATAGCATCAATTCATTTCATGACTGACCACAGGGTTCCTGAATACGGGTACTGTATGCCTCAGTATTACAATATTAACAATATATGAGTAAATAACATAAGTATACAATTAGGATTTACTGATTTAAGCGGCTTAACTCAGCTGGAGGAGTATTAATAACCTACTATTTAAGTGGAATACAGGTGCCTGTGTAGGATACAAAGTGAGTCCTTTATTAACCCCACAAGTATAGTATGCACAAGTTCCATGATATTCCTAAGGAGAGAAGATAATTCCATGTGAATTTCGGTAAAGTGCCTCTACAACCAAACAAAAGACCAGTCACTGACCAATGACTCAACTCGATACCATAACATTGAGCGTTACATATTACATCTGTGAGAGGTGTCCATAATAGGCCTACATCAGGCTTTCATGGTGGTGATGGTCCAGCTGGAAGAGTGTTAATTTCATTTCAATTGGAAATTGGCATATTAACACTAGGCCTACTACCACCACTATATGTAATCAGAGCATCCACAAATAAAATGTGCCAATTCCTTCCTTTAAATTAATTCTAATAATTTGAATTGGCACAACTTGCAAAATACAAATGCTAATTTTATTCACAAGCTCTAGTCAATATCAGTGCCAACACTGGTACTTTAAAAGGCAAGTTTATACTTTACGACTCACCCTGCTCCCCTTTCGTATAATCCAAATCAATATCATTCCAGGGTAAACAGGTTTTTATTTTGTAGGTAAAATGAAAAGATTCAATTTAAATGTTGTTTTCTTGAAATCCACGGTAAGACTTTCAGGGAGGAACAGATTCGAGAAATTTCGGCGAAACGGTACTTCATGCCGCACACAATTTTTACTTCCACTGAATAATAAGTCCCTTGCACCAAACATAATATATCACAACTATAAACAACAAAATAATATTTCATAATAAAAAAAGACCCTTGCACCAAAAATCATATTAAACAATATTATATAAGTGGGAGTGGAAAACTCGTGCGCGGCATAAAATACCTTTTCCCCAAACATTGTTATATTAAAACATTTGGCATATTATAGGCTGTTATATAGAAACATATTAAATAGTATATTTGACATAATGTAAACATTACAAGACCCGGTACCTTATATACGATTTAATTTCAATTTAATATGGATTCGCGACAAATCAGAAGCTGTTCGGAATAACGAAAGTAGAAAGCTTCCCAAAAGAATTCAAGAAAACAATTGAGGAAATTACTCTACACAACACTTCAGATGTTTGAATTATATTTTATTATTATTACGCTATAATTACACTACAATTTTCACTAGGGAGCACATTTAACACACACAGTTCTCTTTAACAAAATAAAAACACAATCTCCTTCTTCACAAACGGCAGACATATTGGAAACAGACCAAACATCAGTGTCCTTGGTCCCTGATTGGCCAGATACACTCAAGATACACTGTCAAGATGGTCCAACTCCTCTTAGATTGTTTGAGCCCGCGAGCATTTCGTTTAAATAAAACGTCCGCCAAAATCGTTTGGAGAAAATGAAAGTCTGTTTAAACCCAATACCCAAATTGAACGGGTTTGACTTATACCAAGTTCAATCGGATTTGGAGAAAACGGCTCTAAGACTACATAGGGTTACTGTACCGGTAGTTGACCATGCACCTATAGTTGACCAAATCAGCATATAATAAGGAAGTGTTTTGTTGGGCTAAACCAAAGACTATCAAATTATATGTTATTTAAAAGAGTAGGGGTTGCCTCATCAAACACAATTGTCAGGTATTGAAATCTACTGAATGGTTGCCATTCTTTAGCAATGTTTTCTGGTGTGCCACAGGGCTTCCTTCAGATATTAATAAAGAAGGTAAGCTGCACATTTTTCTATTATTCATGTACATCCATACTGATTAATGACAGATTCATTTCATTTGTAATTCATATGATTAAAATGCACATTACTTAATGCTACTGACCTATTGCTAACAACTAGTTTTTGATTGTTAGGGCAAGAAAAGGCTGGACAACTACTGAAGCACTAAAATGATCGGGTTTCTAGTAGTTGACCACTAGTGGTCAACAAATGGGATCTCTTACTCTAGTAGTTGACCAGCATCTTACAAGTGATATTTACAGTCCAACATAAGACTAATTGCAAGGATATATGCCATACCACATTCTACATTCCTAATTAAACTAAAATGTACTGTTCCATTAAAAAGAAAATGGACCAAGCACCTATCTAACAGAAATCTAGGAAAATTTGCTTGTTTCTTGGATATTTGCTCGTGCAAAGAAGTACATGCCAATAAAAAGACACACAATGTTTGAAACTGTTAAAGAAACTATAAAAGAAGATTTTAAAAATAAATGCAATTAGAAATATCTCTTTTAAAGAGAACGAACCAAAAAGACGTTGCTTCGAATCTTCATGAAGTGGCATCCAACAATGTCAGAAAGGTATTTAGAGGGTATTAATACAGCTAGAGTAGATGTGGAAGAACAAATAGAAACTGGTTCAATAAATTGCATTATTATTTAAAAGGAGGAACCTGTATGAAATAATATCTGGTAACGAAAAATAGGCTATAACGGTTTCGATTAATTTCAGTGGTTGTGTTTCAGTAGCACCTCTAATGGTTGTGTTCCCTCTACAAAAAAAATTCTAAAGACATGGGCCTATATCTGCAAATTTAAATGAAACTTGGGGAATTGGTAGATCAAGAAATGGGTAGATAACAGGTGCTATTTATTATGAATTGCCTATATTGCAAATGTGCTGATTTCATGGATGGAGAGTTAGCAAATTATGTTTCCGATCGTTCTATTAGTGAAGTTATGTATACAATGTCTCTAAACTTTGTTCTGAGAATGACATTCTGCAGTTTGCTTTATTGCCAAATGCAACACATATTCTGCAACCTGCAGACATATCAGTTTCATATATTTTCTAACAAAATTCATTAATATAAATTGTGGTCAACTAGGCCTACTGGTGCAAGCGGTAGTCAAGAACTGGGTAGTAGTGGTCAACTACAGGTACATTGCAACAAATTATTTTTGAACTGAGATAAGTTATACACCAATTGTTTAATATTGAAAACTTTTATATGCATTTTGTAAAGCAGGTTTCAAACCTTCTTTTACATAAATTACTTATTCAGTTCTTGTAGTATTGTGTATTATATTCTTTATCAAAGAAATAAAACACCTTAAATGGTCAACTACTGGTACAGTAACCCTATCCTCTCACAAGGATGAAACATGTTAAAAATGAGTGATTTTACCTGTTTTATGAAGACAATTCTGTTTTCAAAATGTGGGGGAGTTGATACTGGAATTTACCATGACAGCATTATATTAGTTAAACTGTTAAACTCCACGCCCATAACTGCCTACGTGCAGGATGGTCCCATTAGACTGCAAGAAGAGCCAAGGTAACATGGGCAGTTATTTTAAAGACTAGCAAGTGTCTGTGGCTTTGCCCATGATTATTTACTCAACTGCTAGATGTTTTATTTAAATCATTTAACAGAAAAATTATTAAAACATAATATATTTATTAACACTGACATCGCTTTTACAAAAATTACCGGATTTACATAGTTTTATACTTAATTATATCGTTTAATGTTAAAAATATAAATAATTTACAAACAAAATTAATCTTATGCTGCCATATGGGCATAGAAATTAGATTAAAATTAACAATAGATTCATGAACCTTACCCAAATTCTGCATTAACAATTTTATTATAACGATTGATAATTAAAACTAAAAACCCAGCTTTGAGGTGCATTTCACGAACAAAGTGTGCCGCCCGGGGGGAAGACCTCAGATTCAAGTTCCCTAGGCCCCCCCCCCCCAAAAAAAAAACCTGCATAGTGTGTTTCGTCCAAATCATTCAATGTTTTCCCATTTAGGTGTGCATTCATTCTCTCCTTGTGTCCACCTATGTTAAAAAACTCAGATCTCTGCGAATCGTAAACAAACGAATCAAGATAGTAACTAAGCAAGGACATCTGAATTAATTTAACAATTTAATACTGTCTTGCTAATGTTTTCCACAACAATCGAATGCTCATGTGTTTCTTATGGAAGGTATTTTGTCTTCTTGAAAACTTTTGTTTTTGGCAATAAAAATCAAAATGTTACAAAATCCTTTGTTAGTGTGCACTTAAATTATGAAATGAAGGTACTGCCAATTCCAAGTCTCTAGCTATTACAGTTTAGGCTCTCGATTCTCTGTCAGTCAGAACAAAGCCGCTGATTTATGTAGAGATTTACTGCAGATTCAACATAATTAATGAACCATGAACCATATCCAATTAGAATAAGACTAGGCCTAGTTATATGTAACTGCTACTCCACATGATTATGGTGGGCCTTTCCTAGTTGTTAAAGAAATTGTCTCCACCTTACTATAATCAATAGGGATTGTTGTATGAGTCATTTAGGCCAAGATGGATAAACAATTGTGCTTTTCCTAGAATTCACTGGTGATTTTGTTACTATTCTGGTAAAGTCAGCTAAATTAATTACTATTAATGACAAGTTATGATTTCACCCACTATCATTGGAACATCTAACCTGAATAGTTGGCAAAAGATAGATGCTTGTGGTACCTTGACTCTCACTCCACTCTCCACTGCATGTTGCCATGGCAATGGTCTACTTCCTCTAGCAAGCCTTCACTTTCCCTAGCCTTCAACCTTTCCCCTTGCAAGCTGTACAATGCTAGTAATGCAGCTCACTGATGTACTGCACTGTGCGCTATCAATTGTACCAATACGAAAAACGACCCTTGTACCATTTCAAAAATACCTACAACTTTGCATGAATGGAGAAAAAATAGTGAAGGGCGAAAAGGTACTAAAGAACAGCAACAAACCAAGGAAGGAAATGTGTCAGCATATCGCTGCACAGCAAGAGATGCAATATGTAGAAAATGAGAGGGTTGAACATCCAGCTAGCCGCGTGCGAGAATCCAAACGTGACTCGAGATGTCAACAATAGCAGTCAAGGCCAAACATCAGATTCTTCACAAGATGTGACGTCACCATCGGAGGGATACAGTATCACCACCATGTACAAATCAGCTGCGGAGGGATACAGTATCACCACCACGTACGAATCCGCTCGACAGACAGAGACTGGAAAGAGCTACGTATAGTGAAGTGAAATTACGGAGTGAGAGAAGGCCCGTCAGATTTTCTATCTCAGTGGGGCCATGGTAGAAACAAAGTTGCACAGAAGAACATGAGTAAGGGGGGGCAGGAAAACGTTAGGGATTGAATTAAGGAGTAAAAAGAAATTACAAACTTTTAATCTCGTGTAGGGATCAGTGCCCATTCGTTGTTAAAAATCAACACCAGGAATATGCGACTGGCTTTTTTAGTGTGCAACAAATAGTGAAATTAAAGCAGTATAAACATATCAGAGAAAATGGAATTAAAAGAATGTGGTAGCTAAATTAAATATCAAATGAAATGTAATGCAGTATGCATTGAGTTTGAGTAGTGGCTAGTAGGAATAATTTTCTAATAAATGATAAACTTAAGGTTCATTTAGAAGACCACTTCATTACTGCAGTTTATTTATTTAGGGTATTTCTTAACGGCAAGAGTAATAGAATATAATGGTGTTAGGATGTGAACAGAAAGAAGGCATATATGAACATAGCTTAAAAGGAAGCAGAGATGAAACTTATCTCTATATTTTTACACACACTCCATGGAAATGTATTACAGTATTGTGTTTAAGACGTCTACTGGTAAAATTACTAGTTTCAAATCTCTCTCTTTTGTAATTTTTCCTTAGTACAATATCTATCTATCTATCTATTCCAAAAATAAAATTATAATCACCAGAGCCTTTGGCATTACTCATAACTCACCACGTGACTGTACTGGTTGGTTTGGGAAGGAGAGGATGCCACCCACAAGACGACTTAATTAATACAGGAAAACAACCCTTGCACCAAAACGGCTCTTTTCAGGGCCAACAGGATATTTCACAATTTTTATTTTTGGTAAATATGCTATTTTATTCATTTTATGTATTGAACTGAATTAAAGCTCTCTAAACTTAAAAAGATGAATTTTCACCTCACTGCTCAGCAATCACTTGTGGCATAGTGGTTAAGGCTGTTAGCTATGGTACTAGCATTCGAATATCGGTCAATGCAAAAAATGTACGGTTATGAACATGTCTCAAATAGGTAGGTAGGGTGAAGAGGTGGTGACAGAAAGGGAGGAAAGAGGAAAAGGAAGACAAGAAGAAAAGACAAGAGAAATAAATTGATTAATTTTTCCCCCATTTCACCTTCTGCCTACTAGATGGCATTGCCAGTAGTAGCCTACTTCAAATGGCAGTTGCTATACTCCCCACCCTAAACCCCTCCTTCCCAGGCGGGTTCAGTTAGTAGGGGGCTAGGGTGCCGCAGGTATCCACTTTTTCCTGATTAGCTTACACTACAGCATTAAAAAATTCTCTTCCCAAGAGCATCTAAAGTACCATCCATCTTTGAAACGTTTGCATACAATTTGTTAAAAATAAAAACATCTTCATGCCAAGAACACCAACAAATCACTTAAACTGAAGCGACATCACCACTAAGTCTAGGGTTAATTAATTAGTATGTATTAGAACAGAACCTAGCTGTTTTACGTCATATTTCAAAATTTCAAAGAGTTTTTACCTCTTGAATAATTCCCTCTCCCCTGGTTGCGGTATTCCCGACTATCCCGACTGTCACGACTGTCGTAGTATTGTTGCTCTCCCCCTTGATAGTCAGCTATTGATGAATAAAAATCAGAATTGAATTAAAAGTAGACCTATTTTTAATCTGGATAAATGTTTCTTTAATAGATAGAATTTGACAAATGTGTTAGGCTTATAGCCTATTTTGAGTAAAGACTTTTTCTTGGGAAAATAATTTTAAAAAAATACAAATAATATTATAAAGCATCTACAAGAATAAACAAAAGCAAGAAGAAATTTTGTTCGTACTGGAAACACAACTACAATATACAGCAAGCAAGCAACAGAATAAAGAGCGAAATTGGGTCTGGTCGACCACTCTGCTCCCTTTCAACACGAGGTGTTCCGACCTGTTACACGGCCCACAGGTTGGTCACTAACACTCCCACTGGCTGCCGACAATCTTCTATCTTCATTGGTTCTTCCCACACAAGTTTATCCATTGCTGCGGATAGTTTTATAAACGCATTTAGTTATATTATGGTTATGTCCCCGTTACTACAAATCGTACTTAAAACTCCTGACGAAGAGGGTCTGGGAGAAACTTGAAAAGGGAGTCCAAAGCACCCAACAATGAAGGAATACATAGCCAATACTGAGTTACTGTACTTGAAACTCTTGGTGAAGGGGGTCCGGTGGATATATAGAGGGGTCCAGGGGCCAGCCCCTGGTGGGGGTTGCCCTCAATATAGAAAAACAAGAAGGGGATCCAGGGCCGATATTAAGTTCCTGTATCCGGTAGGAATCCTTGATTAGTGACTGAGCCACCAAGACCACATTTTCACCATTAGGTTTCCAGCAATGAATATTGTCTGCATGACCCAATGCCCTCTCCAAGCCTAATAGAACATCGCCCCGTGCAAGAAGATTGTGATTTCATAGCTGTTCACAGCTCCATTTTAGGTTAATTTTTTGTCCACTTTTAGTGATTTTATTTACTTTTAGAATCATCATACAAATGTAAGATGCTTATAAGTTATATGGAGTCTATGGGTTCTAAAGAACAATACAGCATGAAATTTGGCTGTTTTCAATGTTTCTAAAACAAAAATATCACAGGGAGTTGTGTGGTCGACCATCCCCGAGAAATTTACTACTAAATACTGAAGGCAAAATAATATATCATGATTATCTTAAACTAATGTTATTAAACAAACTTACTTGGTTGCTTATTGCGAAGATGAGGGGGCACGTAGCGGCCACCGGATTGCTGGCGGCCGCTCTGCAAGTCCAGACCAGCAAACTGCATAGTTAGAAAAGAGAGAAAAATATTATTAACGAACACAAATGCCAGATATATTATTACCCACATCAAAATATGTAAGTAGTTCACAACTGTTTTGTTGCAATAATCCCGATCAGCTGTTTAAATAATTCAACGATTTTTTCTTTGAGCTCAATAATCAAGTACGTGGTAAATGCCCTAACATTTATTTAGATTCTTTGCTGAAGATTTAAGATAACCATTGGTCAGACGAACTAGGTTGTTCTTCACTGTGCCATTAATTTACAAGCCGCCATTACGAGACACGTAGAAACAAATACCGTAACTTTTTCTGGTATATATCCATGACTTAATTTCGTTCCTGACCACAACTATTATACTGTTAAAATATGTCACAAATTACTACACAAAATTAGCGTGATTTGAGCTATTTTTTTCATATAATTATACTGTTAATAATTGGGGAAAAGTTTCACAGACCTACACTACCGTGACTTAACTGATGCATGAATTTTTCACTCGGACCTTCTATCACCTAATTCAGAAATTTAGAAAGATGAGTACATACCTGCTGCTCTAGACCTGATCCATTTTGATTGGGTACATTACTCATATTACTATTAATCAAGACTTTGTTTAGAGAGCTCTTCTTTCAAGCGTCGTCTTTTCAAGAAGATCTCAGTGGACAAAGGACACTAGCATTGATTTGACATTCCTTAGATCCTTCATCAATGGACTTTCTTCTGATTGGTTATTCGCCTCTTTCATGAGATGAGTTTGAAGCGTATGCCTATAGATGTCAGGCCAAAACTTAACAGGTTTACCATCTTTAATGGCCAAGAATTTATTTGAGTATGCTGTACTTTTATATTTTTGTTCATTATTGCTACTATTATGAGTCAAGTTTTAATCTTAAACATTGTAGTATACAATGTATAAATATAGATGTAGCTGTAAATTCATAAAACAAATATATGTTAAACTGGACTAAACATCGACAGTAATCAAAAAGTGCAATCAATGCTATGACGTGAAAACTTCCTGTTCGCTTGTCAAATAATTTTTTTTTGAGAATGACAAAATAAATAAATAAAAACTAATCAATATTACATATTGTACCAGTAGACCTACATTAAATATCTCTCTGCTATAGTTATATCTTTAAAAAGGCAATTCAGATCCAGAAAATATTGGTGTGGGGGCAAGAACTAATGATAACTTTTATTTTCTTGAGTTTTGTTGGGGGGCAGAAACTACCTTGACCCCCAAAGTCGGCGTCTATGTTCACATCCACACTTTAATTACCTAGATGAATTTTCTTTCAATAAGGGGAAAAGGATGATAAGTCCAAAACTGAGTTCAGCGTGCTTTGCTTTAAGAATTTTGAATAATATATTAAAACAGGATGCATTACTTATGGTATATTTTGCATATTTTCACTCAGTAATGAGGTACGGGATCATATTCTGGGGCAACTCTACCCATAGGGAGAAAATATTTAGATTACAAAAGCGGGCAATAAGAATAATATGTGGAAAGAAAAAAAGGGAATCTTGTAAACCACTATTTGAAAAATTAAAAGTCTTCACTCTTACAGGGAAGTATATATACTCTGTTATGTGTTATGTAGTGAATAATATTGATAAATTTCAAACTAATTTTAGTGCACATGGACGTACTACCAGAAACATGAATGATCTACACAGACCAAATAACTCATTAAAACTCTTTCAGAAGGGTGCTTATTATTCTGCAGTACAGATATATAACAAGCTTCTAAACATTAAATTATTATGTATTCAAAGAAAGAGCAAACCTTTCAAAACAGCTGTCAAGGAATTTTTAATAACTCACACCTTCTACAATTTGGAGGAATATTTCCAGCTTGGATAAATTTGGCAGCTTGCAGTTTCTGTAGGCCTATATTATTGTTATAACATGCATGTATTTTTTGATCTGACGTGTTCTATATCCTTGAGCCCCACTCAACACAGTATCTACAGGATGAGATATCTACATCTACATACAGAATTCATTGGATCTAGAAAAAATATAATTGTGTATAGTAAATATAGTGATGACAGTGCAAAAGTGATTGGGCAATGGCCTTGTATAGAACAGTGATGACAAGATGAAAAATTTATATTCATTGCCCATGTTAGTATTAAAAAAGATTGTGTACTTGTTGGAAAAACATCGAATGACGGAGGGGCATGGTTTAAGGGGGCTCAAAATGAAAACAGGGGTGGGGAATGTAAATAGATTATAATGTGTATTGTCTCTAGGGCCCGGGCTTGTAATACTGTTGTGGAGCATTCTGTTTTCTTTGTATCTTCCACGAGCGTTAGGTTAGCGTCTATCGCAGAATATTCTAAAGCTGACACAAGTGATGACACTCAAAATAAAATATAATTACACTCTTTCAAAGTCATGAGTGAATCAATTGATGTTCGACTAAGATGGCTGCCGCTACAAAGTGCGTCGTTTATAGCCCTCCCGAGTTTAACCACACTTTAAGTTCTACAAACCAGCCTAGGTGTAACTCCTGTAACTATTTAACTAAAGTGTTGAGCGAGAAGAATGAAGAACTAAAGAATGCCTGGACCATCATTAGATTACTGCAAGCAGAAGCAGCCGTTACAGTGGACAATAGTGACGCCATGTCATGGTTAACGGTTAAGAATCGCTCTCATCATGATCGGTTCTCCCAAATCCCACCACAATCCTGGATTTCTAGTCCAATCCCACTAAAAAACAGTTACGCTCCTCTTGAAGGAAGTGATCACGAAGATTTGAACCAGCCATCTTCTAGTAATAATGAAAATGCCTCGCTACATAACCTAAAAAAATGCTATCCAGCTACACCTATTATTCATGGTCTTTCTAAGAACAGATCTTCAGCAAACTTGAAGCACGTCAAAAAGATGACCCCTTCAACATTTAACCAATCTGAAGCCAGTCACCTTAATGATGACTCTAGTTCTACAGCTGCTCTAAAAGAGGGAGTTACGCTAGGCCAAAAAAGCCAGGCCCATCAAGCAGTGATTCTCGGTGACTCCCTGTTGAAGTTCTCGGGTGATGTATGCATAAAACGTGGCTTCCCTGTGTTCTGCTACCCAGGGATAACCACAGAGAGGCTAAAGCATAAATTAGACGAAATTCCCTTAGCTAATATAAATCCAAAAGTTGTTGTATTGCATGTTGGTACCAATAGTATCAACAGAGGTGTAATGGCAGAGGAGGTTATGGGTGACACCATGGATTTGGTAAACAGTGTCCGTGCTAAAATTCCAAACTCTGAAATTGTCTTAAGTTGCATTCTCAGAAGAAAAGATGTTAGTGAAAAAAGAATAAACAGAATAAATAGTGAACTCGACTGGTTATGCTCAATTAAAGAACATATCACCTTGGTAGATGGTAACTGTTGGCTGGACGATAGTGATATGGCCAAGGATGGTGTGCATTTAAATAGGGTTGGTTCCCTTAAATTCGGCCAGCTACTATGTAATGTAATTTCCTCATTACAAAATAAATCAATATGTGAACCTACAGAGGTAATCAAAGCATCTGAAATGGTATCTTATCCCATGAGTATTGTCAATCAGCTGGCACCTGTTCCTCTAAAGGCTAATATGAATAATATAGATTCTTCAACAAGGGAGACTACAGCGTCAAACATATCTGTGGTGCCCCACATCGAGTGCATCGTGGAGCAACCGGTATCCCAGAGAGCTGGGAAACTTACCATGGAGCAGCAACCAGCACCAACGTTAATTTCCACTGAGGGCCCTGGTATTCCCGTCTCAAGCAAAGGGCATATCGTCGAGCTACCAGCACACGCATCTCAGAAGCCTACTTCAACAGAAGTGGGTTTTATAAATTCTTCAATTACGACTACAACAGAATGCAATTCATCTGGCATTCCTAGCCCCTGCATTGAGCACAGCGTAGAGCTACCAGCACCAGCTTTGCGGAGAGCATATTCTGTTGGAGAATGCCATATGGACTCTTCAAGCGTTTTAGTAGAATCCAAATCAAAAAGACTTTCAAAACTTCCGACTAAACTTGCAAATGATTTTTTACTGTAACTGACCATCCTGTCATTAACTCAAACAATAGCACAGCAGGAAACTTTAAAGTTACTCCACATCAGGATGAGGTGAAAGTATCCGAAATAAAAGTAAGTGATCTTTCAAATATGCCCCCTACTAATATACTCCTTTACCATCAGAATGTCCAATCACTTAATAACAAAATCAATGAAATTGAAATCCTTCTGTCAACCAAACTTTTAAATACAAGTGTATTATGCTTTACTGAACATTGGCTTAGGGAGGATGCCCTGCAACACACAATAATACCTAACTTCACTCTTGCTGCTAATTCAAGCAGAAAAACATCTACTCACGGGGGTAACTGCATTTTCATAAGGAACTCTCTTTCTTTTGCTAATCTTGACATTCTGAACAACCTAAACATCGAAAAAGACTTTGAAATTTCAGGCGTAACATTACCAGACTACAATATTGCCATTATATGTATATACAGATCACCATCAGGTGACCTAAAAAATTTTCTTACCACTCTAGAAATTGCCCTCAATAAAACTAAACTTCTTTATAAAACACTTGTATTATGTGGAGACCTCAACATTGATTTTAGCAAAAAGTCTAAAACCTTATCAGAGTTATTGGACCTACTATTAGCTTTCAATCTTAAACCAGCCGTTCATTCGCCAACTCGCACGACACCGCACTCCTCATCAACCATAGATCAGATCATATTAAATACAGATATAAATCTCTGTCAAATCGAAATTCTAAACACTGGTTTCAGTGACCACTATGCTCAACTGCTAACCCTTCCTATTTCACTGAACAATCCCAAAAGAACAGAAGTTACTGAAAAAAGAATATTTAGTGAACAAGCAATCGAGTATTTCAAATACTTACTAAAGAAAGAAACTTGGATTGAAGTCTTCCTAATTGAAGACACTTCTCAAAAATTTGATATCTTTCTTAGCACCCTTCGCTACTATATTGACATTGCCTTTCCAAAAAAGCTTGTAAAAGTCATTACAAATACCAGTAACAATAAATGGATCACATCAGGCATCAAAAAGTCATGCGAAACAAAACGTCATCTATATGAATTGTCTAAAATCAGAACTAACGATACAGATTTTAATAACTTCTTCAAGAAATTTAAATTAACTTTGGCTAGTGTGATAAGGGAAGCTAAAAAACGAACTAATCATGATTACATTAAAAACTCTAACAATAAAATGAAAGCGTCATGGAACGTAGTCAAAAAAGAAACTACCAACATCGGGAAAGGGGTTGAACCAAACATCACCCTTAACAACAATTCGCACTGTATCTCTGATCCCAAAAATATTGCTAATTTCTTTAACACTTACTTTGCAAATATAGCCGAAGACCTCATATCAAAAAATACTCACAACAGATCATCACACACAATTCCATCCTCTTTTCCTATAAATCAGTCTTCAATGTTTCTTGCCCCAACAAATGAAGGCGAAATCATCAATATCATAAAAAATTTGAAATCTAAACACACTTCAGGAATCGACGACATACCTGACTCTCTTGTCAAAAAATGTTCACAACTGATTATCCAGCCCTTAACTCATATCTGCAATGAATCCCTCAAAAATGGAATTTTTCCGACATGTCTAAAGACATCTATAATAAAACCCCTGTTTAAAAAAGGTAAAAAAGATAATATTTCAAACTATAGGCCCATAGCATTAGTATCAGTATTCTCTAAAATATTAGAAAAAATTTTCAACTCACGCTTACTAAGTTTCCTTGAAAAGAACAAACTATTATCTGAGTCCCAACATGGTTTCAGAAAAAATCGTTCTACAGAATCAGCCATCTTCAAATTTTTGTATGATGCCCTTAAAGCTGTTGACGAGAAAGAATTTACTTCTGCCATATTCTTAGACCTCTCCAAAGCATTCGACTTAGTTGACCACAAGAAACTCCTACTAAAGCTTGAAAATTTTGGAATTAGGGGGTTGCCAAATAAATGGCTTGAGACATACCTGTGCAACCGCCTTCAATTAACAGAAATTAAGCATTCGCAAGACAATGTAACTAGTTGCTATCGCTCTAATCTATTAAAAACGAAGTTTGGTGTCCCACAGGGTTCAATATTAGGACCTATCCTATTTATACTTTTTGTCAATGATTTCTGTCTGATTGATCCCAACTCAAGCTCAATTTTATTCGCAGATGACACAAATATCCTGATTAAAGCTCCTCATGAAAGCGCCTTTCTAAACTCCATAGGTATCACTACACACCAAATTACTAACTACTTTTCATTTAACCATCTTGTTATTAATCTAAATAAAACCGTCTGTATGGACTTCCACTCGACTCGAAACAATAAACACTCCACTCAAATAACACTCTGCAATCAGACAATTGAGAAAGTTGAAAGCACAAAATTTTTAGGACTATGGATTCAAAATAATTTACATTGGGATATTCACATTGATGAAGTAAATAAAAAGCTCTGTAAAGCCACCTACTTAATGAGAATATTATCCAACTGTACTAGTAAGGAAACTCTCAGAATAGTTTACTTTGCATACATCCACTCTCTCCTTGCATATGGGTTAGCATTTTGGGGAAGATCATCTGCAGCTATTAAATGTTTCAGAACCCAAAAGAAAATAATTAGAATAATGGAAGGGCTAAATTCAAGAGCTTCATGTAAACCCCTATTCAAAAACCTCGGTATCCTCCCACTACCATGTTTGTACATATATCAAAGCTTAATGTTAATTAGTAAAACTACAATAGATGGCCACTCTCCATTTGTAAAAAACAATGAAGTACACTCGCACTACACCAGACACCGTTCTGATTTTCATTCACAACCCCACAGAATCACTCTATTTCATAAAGGAACCTTTTACTCTGTAATTAAATTATATAACAGTCTTCCAAAGCAGCTCAAATTAATCCACCAAAAACCCTCATTCAAAAA
Source organism: Ectobius pallidus (assembly GCA_964059195.1). NCBI lineage: Eukaryota > Metazoa > Arthropoda > Insecta > Blattodea > Ectobiidae > Ectobius > Ectobius pallidus. Next base: position 109,323,034 of record CAXKWD010000010.1, read on the forward strand.
ATCCCTTAAGGCATATTTGATAGACAATTGCTTTTATTCAGTTGAGGAATACCTTACAAAAAATGCATAGGTACTTTAGAATCATCTTGCAATTATTATAAACAATAATATTTCTTATTATTTTAGCTTAGTCTAGTTTAATTATAAGTTGACTTGTCCAATATCAAATTGTACGTTGTACATAGTGATTCTCAGGACCAATAAAGAATTTGAATTTGAATTTGAATTTGAATGGAGTTAAGACACTGCGCTGCAAAGCAGAAGTTCACACATACGATCCCCGATGAGGTCAATGGCTACTTAAACACGCAATAAACCATGCCATACCATTTTTCGATTCGATAATCCTTCTGGTCGCACTAAGGCCCTGAAGTCAACTCTGCCTATAGCAGACATTAGAACCAGAAGCAATCATGCGGGTAAAGAGGCCAGAGCAAAAAGACTGACCTTACCACCCCTATGTTTAAAAATCAGAGACTCAACCTTCTGGGACTCTAAGGCCGGTATTCATAGTCGTAATAAGTCATACTTATATCCAAGTCGAACTTTAATCTCGTCTTAAGTTGAGTTTCTGACACAAACAAGTCGCACTTATGACGTAGTTACTTTATAAAGTCAGACTTGACAAAGTCGAGCTTAGTCACTAAACTACGACTTATTTGTCGAAATAAGTCGTACTTTATCAAGTCAAGGGTCCCCCTGACTTATTTCAGTTTAAGCCAGAACCATGAATAGTAATTTTGAGGATCTTGGCGAGTATTAGAAGAAACTCACGCCCCAAAGCGTTATTTGTGAAACATGATGAATCCGTTCAAATTCTACAGTGACAATGAATTTAAAAAGAGATTTCGTTTCAAGCAGACACAATTTTGGAAATATCAATCGCCTATTTGTGTTGATAAATTTCATGTTATTTATCTCCTACGAGGGATTTGTATGTCGTGTATAAAATAATTCCACCTATTCCCTCGTATAAAATGTTTTTTGTTAAAATATCAGCTCATAGATTTGTCAAATCTAAAATTTATATTTGTCAATATTATAAAACATAATTAATAATTATATCTGTCAATTTTATAAGATAATTTTCGTATATTGGACAATATATTTCGGCTATTCAGCCATCTTCAAGTCCTTTTCTTTCACCAGGTGACCTTACTCTGTTGGTTAATCCATTACAACAGGTGGAATTATTTTATACACGACATCAATCGCCTATCTTTCATCAGCATTTCTCTCTGCTGGCATTTCACATCGGCCCAAAGCTTCCTAAGCTGTTTTGAATCTCTCTAAAACAATAATTAATATCGAAATAAATACATAAGCGTACCGGTATTAATTCTGAACGATCTCCAAGCTAATATATACGCAGAATATTCTAAAAAAAAACTATTAATTAGTTTACTTACACGCTGCATAATATGACTGGAAGAATTGAATTCTTTGTTTACAACGTACAGAGCCGTCTGTATTTTTATATCACGATAGTGAAATACATACTCAGTTGGCTTTGCTTTACATAAAATCTGAAAAAATCTTAAACACGATTGGCCAGTTCAGTTGTTATGGCAGTGAACGCGTGATTTTTCTTATTATTGAGTTCAACTTTAGTATGTAGAATAAGTAGAGCTTTATGAAGTCAGACTTAATAAAGTACGACTTTAAAGAAGACTATGAATACGAAAAACACATGTCGACTTGTCAAATAAGTTCAGCTTTATAAAGTCGGTTCTTAAGTCGCCGACTATGAATACCGGCCTAAAGGTTCTTCAGGGCTTGTATAGGGACCACTTTATCTTGACCACTACAAACTACAACTATAATAATACTGCCTTCCAGTAGTAACAATACAGGAAAATTTTAATGCCTCCGAGGTCCTGTTAGCCTATGAGATTTGATATTTCCTGCAGAAGATGATATGCTACTGAATCCATATGCTTGAACGTGAATTGTTTTAATGTTAGGGGGCCCAAACTAAGCTTTGCAGTGGGCCCGACCTTTCTCCGTTACACTCCTGACGACACTTAATGAATGCTACCATTCCCTTGGCAGGACTGCATTGCTTCTTTGTCTGTTTTTATTGCTCTGACATGTACGTGACCTAATTCAGACAACAGCAGTTGGAATTGACTCAACTATTCGGCGTATGGCTTGGGTAACTTTGGTTCCCTGCTACAAGGATCTGGGAGATACAGGCACTCGCTAAAGATTGATCTCCATCTACCTTTTCAGATCTACCGGTGTTTTTTTTCATTCATTCATATTATATACAGTGAAGTCTCAATAAAACAATTTTACATGGACCAGAAAGAAAAAAATTGTTGTAGAAAGTGTAGGCCTACTGTTATCGATATACTGAGAATTTACAAAAAGTATCTTGTACTTGTTTATAGTTGTTTTACATAAGTATTTTTAAATGTTAAACGACAATTCCTGTGAATAGGATTTTAAATGAATAAGTTAGAGCCTTCATTAATTACAATGGACAATTTTTAAACACTTGTAGTAGAGCTACAAGTGTTTAAAAATTGTCCATTGTAATTAATGAATCAATAGCTTTACTGTTTATACCACTTCTCCCGTTTTATATATTTCTTACATTAAGTTAGGGCCTGTACGACGACCATCTGATATCATATTTATCTGCCAGATAGAGCACCCATCTGGAAGTTGGCCAAGATTGCATACTACAATGTCCTGACAAACTACCAACTGCTAGTTAGGGAAGCTTGGTTGAAACAAGATGGCAGCACTCCAAAGCTTCCTGGTCACCTAATTTCAGAATTGATGCTGGAAGATTTAATTTACATAAAAATGTAATTTTAGGCTCACTTATGAATGAAATAGAACTCCACAAATTGATTAATGCACTTAAAACAATATGTTCTTATGTAATTTAATTGTACAAATACAAATCTGAGCTGCTGCACCTAGCGGAGACCCAAGGCTAGTATATGGAAGGTTGCCTCGTTCGACGCACATGCGTGTTGAGCACGAGGAATGTGACGTGGCCCGTAGCCCTGCACAGGATTTAAACAGCTACACACAATGGAAATGATGGGAATAAAACTTATTTTTAACTACAATAATACATGTATCTGTAAAGATATACTACATATGATCTTACAGGGGTTATGGCTTAATAGAGAGACCACTTCTGAGTGCTCAGACCTCAAATGAATAAGCTGTAACAAAATATAATGAGACGTTTGAAACAAATTAAAATATTTAAGCGGCTGGTTTCTGTAAAACATACTGTGGATCACAAAATAAAGAAAACACACAGAAACCCTACATTTATCTGGCAAGGGATCTCTCTTTAAATTTATTGGGGTACTTTTACAACTCTGTTTGGTTATGACTAAGAAAATGGGAAGTATACTACGATTTTTTTTGTCTCGCAGAGGCAAGTTTACCCTTCTGTAAATAAATCTATATTCATTCACATTTCCAATAGAAACTTAAAGGGCCTGTCCATTTTATTTATAGACACCAGCAGACAGGCAGAAAATCTTTTATTGAGGCACTTTATCAACAACAAAAGTAGGGAGTGATTGTGTGTTTTATTGTGAAATAATAGTGCTTCGAGTATTAAAATACTTTCATCCCATGCAGAGGAAAGGAATGCTCTTTTCCAGTAAAATCCTTGAACATTTTATTTATGGACTCCCCTAATAAAACATCTTTCAGAAACCGAATAACAAGTATATACCCATAAACCAGCTGGGCCTCGCTCACTGGGGGGGGGGGGGGGGGGAGAATATTCAACAATGGATCTGTTGTTAACAGCAAAAAAATGGAAACCTAGAAGCCAATTTCCTACTGAAGGTGAGTTTATGACGCTTTTATTATTATTTTATTATAAGCGCGTCTTAAAATCCATTTTACTTTCTCGCTTATACGGAGTATAGAGAAAGTATTGTGATCGTGACAAAAAATCGAAGTTGAGTTAACACCGGGAGAGCACGTTTCAAGAAGCCTAGAAACCGAAAAAAGTATTTTTGGAATGACGTCTGTCCGTGGACAAGCACAGCGGGTAAACGGCTCGTTGTATTTACTGCATTTTTTGAAATAAGGACTTTTTCGAAATTTTGTCGAACCGCCCAGAAATTTAACTTTACAACTGAAATATTAAGGGGACTTTTCATGAAAACTTTTTTAAAATTTTTGATTTTTGAAAAAATGGCTCTAACGATTTTAATAAAAATTTAAAATTGGAAACGCTTATCTATGAGTAATAAAATGGCTATATCTGCATTTCTGCAAAAATGACTTAAGGGGTACTTTATTCGTATCCATTTTCAGTTTTTCTAGATTATATCCATTACAGTAAGTGATACATGAAAACCTACCACAGTAAAGTTGTAGAGAAAATTAAAATGGACATTTTTTGTTTAAAACATTTCTTTATACAATTAATAGATATCAAGATAAAAACGAAATAAGTACAGCTTAAATGCGAATTTCAGAACATACATATCAATTAAAATATGAATGGCATTTTGTTGCCACTAGCAACAAGAAAACTATAGGCCTAATGTACTTATTGTTGTGAAATGCAATCAGTTTAGCTCAGTCGCATTGAACACACTAAACCAATTACAGCGATGTGGTAGGCCTATGGGCCAACAGGGAAGAGGTCCTGAGTTCAAATCAAACCTCGTGGCCACCCAAATTGACTTGGGTTTTTCATGGTTACCTCATTCGCAAAAGCAAACGCCGGGTTTATAGGGCTTGCTTATTTTCCATAACTCATCGCCGCTACGTCACTGGATATTATAATCGTTTAAACTGAATGCCACATACGAAGACATCACTAAACGATAGAAACAGATGACGCGAATGAGTTGTTACAATAGACTAATAGTTCACGCAAACATACTAAACACATTACATGACCTACAATGCAGTTAAAGCGTGCAATATAACCTAAGTAGTATTAGCAGTAGGACTGCCGACGTGGTCATATGGTTAGCGTCAGATCCGTCGGTCCGGGTTCGATCCCCGGTACATCCTTGGATTTTTCTGAGGTTGAGGGGTCTGGTAGGGGTACACTTCCTCGTGATTCAAATTGAGGAGCTACTTGATAGAGAAGTAGCGGCTCCGGTCATGGAAACCACCATTAACGGTCGTGGGGGTCGGCATGCTGACCTCATGCCCCAACCCTGCCATCTGCCTGTGGTAGATGACACACCGGTCGGTTGGTAGACCAAATCCTTAAAGGAATGTAGTGCCACGGAGTTTAGTTTTAGTATAGCGAAATTCAAATATAAGTCGCCCCTTAAGCTCCGTCCATTCGATATTCACATTTGCATTTACTGTGTGATGTATTTTGTTTCTGAGCGAAGCAGAGTGACCAACTGTCCTTGTATTGGTGGGTGGGTTGGGTGGGGCCGATTTATCCCAAGGTGCTACTTATATTTTAATTTTCCCGTAGTAATACTAGTAGTACTAATAATATGCAGTTTTACTGTCATTCATTATTATTATTATTATTTCACGGTAAAACCATTAAACATGAAGATCGACTCTGATGGTTTCCGTTCTAGATACTTCTTAGTTTTATGAAAATGTAATAAATAAAATTTAATTGTCTCTTTAATTTAATTTTTTCTGTGCTAGCCTTTAACACGTATATGCGAGAAAGTTTGTGCAACGTATTTTTGCACCATTTATTTACTTGAAAAATATTACTAAGTTACTCAGTATTGAGTCTTGGATTGTTCGACCATTTAAATGCTGTCGGTCGGTATACATTTAAAGATATACCTGTTAACATTTATGACGTGATCACTTTGAATCATTTGTAAATGTTTATTTCAAAATGTTCTACAAACAGTACACAGACTGGTTTGTACTATATTAATTGTTATTCCGTGCGCATATTTTATTTGGCTACATCTTCCAGTTTTATAATATAATAATATACATCTTCCAGTTTATAATATAATAGTCATTCCGTGCGCACATTTTATTTGGCTAAATCTTCCAGTTTTTTGTCTCTGGAAAGCATTATTCCAAGCTGTTAACTTTTAAAACTTCTATTCTTCTTTGGTTTTAATAATTGTTTAGTATCTACGATTACACGCTCTGTAATTAAATTGTGTCAAATACATTGCAATCAGAAGTGTATTGGTTCATCTTATAGATGTTTAATTTAACTTAATTTCATGTAAAATAAATAAATATAGAAAATATACAATCTAATTGAGAAATTTATTTTTCTAATTGAGAAATTTATTTTTCTAAGTCAAGACGAATATCGCAAAATATGCAAAAGCCTATTCTTTTCAAGTCTCCTTCCATAAATTAGACTAATTTACCTGGAATAAGTAATCATAAAATTAAAAACCATTCAAGCATAATCTGAGCTATATCTGCTAGACTACTTTTTTTTCTCAGTCAGACAAACTTTTTCCTAACTTCGTAAAGCTGTACTATTCTTATTTGTACCTGTATTAAATATTTATTTTAATTTGTGTTAAATCCTCTTTATATGCAGGTCGTATGCATTCTATCTTCACATCGGAAACATGTATTAGGGGCCTATTGTTGGTAAAACGATGGTGTTTTCGTGTTATTTCTTCCCATCATTACCATTGTATGTAGCTGCTTAATTCTCGCGCGGGCTGTGGGTGACGTCACACAGCAGTGTAGGACTCTCCCCACAGCTCTTACGGGAACGAGGCAACCTTTCATATACTAGCCTTGGCGGAGACCTACCGAACTACAACAAACACACCTCTTTGCTCAACGAGCTACGGATCATTTTACAAAATTTTACTGCGTTCTTGCCGACAGCAGTTCAGCGGTGGTATTACAAGACATCTTCCAGTTAAGCTATCTGGAAGTCATGTATCGGGTGGAATTGTTGGCAGGTGGTAATACAGGCGGTAATACATAGCCCTAGATGAAACAATTTACTGGTTAAGCCTTAGATTAGACTGTTATTCACATTGTAACTTACATGTTAATATAAAGATTACAATATTAAATTGTAAATGTTATTGGCAACATTCCCTGGATAACCTAGGTTATATAGAGGGCATAAGATGGATAAACTTACACAAAATCATGCCAATTAATATTTGTAAAGAATCCTCTAACATAACAAGAGATTACGGACATGAACACTACTGAAGGAACTATAGGATACAGTGTAAGGTAACAGAACAATTAAGTGACAGAATTATCACACCGTGATATATATTAAACACCACAAGAGGAAATACATTTTTGTATAAACAAATTCAATTTCCAGTCTAATTGTCTCCCTTCTTGGCGTCTGTCTTGCCACCACGAATCCTACCAGTTCTTCTTGCAGCAATGAGACCAATCTTACGACCTGCACTGGTCCCTCTCTTGACAGTAGAGGCTTTACCGATGTGCTGATGGTTACCACCTCCGTGAGGATGTTCAACAGGGTTCATAGCAACACCACGAACCTTAGGCCAGCAGTTGCGCTTAGCCTTGTACTTATGGTATGCACGTCCAGCCTTCAGAATGGGCTTGTCTATTCTTCCACCACCAGCAACAATACCTTAATTAAGCAGAAAAGAAAAAAAAAACATTAGCTAATAGCCGAATATTCTTAATCATAATAATACTTCAACATTAGGAAAATCACCAACAATCCACTAGTCCCACTCAACCATATAAAACACCTATGAGATGTGATTTCTTATTGCAAATGAATTTGAAATATATTGCAGACTATTCCATTCATACGCTGAGTATTTGATATTGACCAGTAACGTTTAGCTATACCTTGGATATCGACCAATCAAGGTTGTTTATCTTACAATATCCCTGCCTCATAAAACGTCAACTCGTTACTGAACCATCACAGTTTCGCTATGCAGTGATTAGTAAACTATGTCATCCGTTGTCAGTGATGAATTGACAATAAAATAGCAAGCTCAAGGTTTGGTAATGTGTCTGTTGACAAAATTGATGTCACAAATGAAGCTAAACCAAAAAATACTGAAAGAAACAGAAAATGCATATGGAATTGGCTACGAAAATTCTGTATGGATCATAAGTATGAATTGACTAGAGAATGCAGATTGGACTATCAATATTTGAGAAAATCCAATGGAGAAAATTGTATTTTTTAACCAATGCACATTCAAGCAGACAGTGGCAATTTACAAATTTTTTTTTTGGCGGGGGGGGGGGGGGGGAGTTTCTATTTCTGAATTTTGCTTATCTTAATTTCAGGTTAACTATGTTGTTAGGCCTACTCCATGGTTGGTAACATTGCTTAGTATACTATAATGCAATATTCCATAATTATTTTAGTAGGTCGTGATTCGACAGTTGACACTATTAACGCCAATGCTCTACCAACTGAGCTAAGCCGGAGTTCAATTCACAGCGCCAGATGGAACTTCTCTCCTATGACTAATTTCCCTAATGGTCTACCTCACAGACAGACAAGTTATGTCATATGCAGTACTGTGAGGCACACTGGGTCCTGGGTTCAAGTCCCAGTGTCGGAGGAATTTTTCTCCTATAATATTCTCATGTAATGTCCAACAGAGACAATAATCTGTGGTTCATGAAAGCTCACATATCTATCTTGTATGTTAACTGTACAATAACAGTGGGAGCCCGGTCACAAAAATCACTAATTAGTGTGCCTCACAGTACTGCATATGACATAACTAATCTGTCTATGAGGTAGACCATTAGGGCAATTAGTCATAGGAGAGAAGTTCCATCTGGCGCTGTGAATTGAACTCCGGCTTAGCTCAGTTGGTACAGCATTGGCGCGAACAGCCAAAGGTCCTGGGTTCAAGTCCCAGTGTCAGAGGAATTTTTCTCCTATAATATTCTCAAACAAGAAATATTTTTATATGACGCTATAATATTATTTACATAATCCATTAAATTTTATTCATGGAATAGTCTTAATAATTATCCAACTTGAGATTATGAGTTTCACCAGATAAATTCGCTCCTGCTGCGCAGCCGTGAATCTATTGAAAAACTCGTAATCTCTCGTGACATTGCCTATGATAAACATACATTTTGTTGCTTTATCTGTAGTAGCAGGACTTGTTTGAGGGATTTCTACAATGCTAACTATTGAATCTTTCTTAGAGAAGACACTGATATGAAACCTGATGGACTTTTTTATGAACTTCTAGATCAACTGCCCTCTTCATCTACATTTCAAGTATAATGATCTTCCAGATCTCTTTGCTTGTAACAATTTTGCCTCCTTATGAATTTCATGACCAATTCCCAAAAATGCCACAGCTTATTAACTGTCAATCTGATTTTATTTTCTTAAGTGTTCTTCCACTGTTAATTCAAATTTTAACTTTGTTTTGAATAAATTTTGCACAATTAATCTGACAGGCTATATTATTTCTAGTTTTCTTGCCTGGAGGTGTGCTGTCAATAGGTTTAACAGTTTGAGTGCTGAGTAATTTTGCATTAGCTTTGAAAAAAGCTGCCAAATTTTGGAACATTTCAAAATTTATATTTTAAAAAGTTATAAATATACAAATACAACATTGAAATGGATGGAATCTTTACCTCCAATAATATAGAAACATGACAAATTACTTACTTACTCAATGGCAATAGACAATTCCTAAGCAAGCTAAAGGAATATTATCTACTTTATGGAACCCAAAGGTTCTTTGCCACGCTTACCTAACAATATTCTGTGTTAACTCCATCCAATCATTCCTCACAAATCCGACTTCCCTTAAATCTATCCTAATGTTGTCCTCCCACCTACGTCTAGGTCTCCCAGTCAATACTTTTTCCTCCCCCATGCATGCAACATGTCCAGCCCATTTCATCCTTCGTGATTTAATTACCCTTACTATATATGGTGAAGCTCATCATTATGCAGTTTTCTCCAGTCCCCATTTTCATCTCTCTTAGGCTCAAATATTTTCCTATGCTCCCTATTTTCGAACACCCTCAGACTATGTTCTCACATCCATACAATACACCTGGCAAGATAACTGTTTTATAAATCTCTCTTGTTAGAATTCTGGACAGAAGACGAGAAGATTAGAATTTCTGAACTGCATAAAAACAAGCATTTCCTGATTTTCGTCTACACTTAACTTCTACCTTAATATTATTTGTATCTGTAATTATTACTCCCAGATATTTGAATTTCTCCACTTGTCTGAGCGATTTACCGGCTATTCTGATATTTTGTAACACATTATTTTGACGTTTCATGACCATATACTTAGTTTTTTTTCTGTATTGATTTTAAATTTCCAAACATGACAAACAAGCAATAAAAAGTTGTAAGAATAAACTGTAAAATTGAATTCTAAGTTACAAGAGTATTTGAAATTATATCTACAAAGATATGCAATTCATCACACTGCAATCAATACTCACATAACATTACAATATTACAAATAATAAAATTTAGTATAACTTTTTAGTATATACTTGCGTAACAATGACAATGTAAGCATAAAAATATATGGCAAACATGCTGCCAAACAAATCACACTGGTGTCTAAACGAATTAAAGATTCTAGCGGTAGGTAAGGAAATTAAAAGAACAAAAGGAATACTCACAATGATAAAATCCCATCACATCATGAAACTCCAGAATAAAATACATGGAAAGTGTGATCGCATGATCATATAACAGGATCCACAATTTTTGCAATTTTCTGAATCCCGTCAATTGACAGGATTAGCAGTCAAAGTGTTAATTTTTATACAGTTTTCATACTGTAACTTAGTGGTTTGTAAGTCAACAAATTCCTTGAAATATTTTTAAGAGGGGAAACTATATAAAACTCAACTCAGATTTTAGTTAAAACTTATCACAGTTGCTTCACTTGTTCCACAATATCAATAATTACTCTAATTCTATCATGTTACGCTTTAATTTCCTGTAGAGCACAGGGGACAGGCGTTAAGCCCATTGCCTCAATGACCAACTACAGGAAACAAGAACTTGGATGTGAAAGAGTTGGGAATTTGGTCGAGGCTCTAGTTAAGGCTTGAAAATTATTAATGTACCGGTACCTTAAATCTACAATAAGGGGCCCTAATCTATGGATTATATATATTGTGCCCAGGATCTGTATGTCCTGAAAATCCATCGATTGAGTTTAGGGTTGAACGGATTAAGATCCACAGCCAAAAATTGAGCTTTAATGAAAGCAATTCAAGCCAATAGGTTACTTACCAACCATAGCTCTGTTGTTTGAGGGAATCACTTTCTTGGCGCCAGATGGCAGCTTCACTCTCGTCTTCTTGGTATCTGGGTTGTGGGCAATTACAGTAGCATAATTTCCTGAGGCACGTGCCAATCGGCCACGGTCACCTGTCTTCTCTTCTAGGTTGCATACAATAGTACCTTCAGGCATAGTACCAACAGGCATTACGTTGCCAATCTGTAGGTTAGCTGTAACAAAAAAATGTTAAAATTTAATTCTCTGAGAAGGTGCACACCAGACAGTACTGTTTTTAAAAGGGCCCTAACCATATTAAAAATATTTAGGCAGACAGTTTTGTACATTTAAGGGCAAAACCTACAAATTTGTTGGTATATGTAAGCATTTTTCAAAGCTTTAAAAGTGATTTAAAAACAGATTACCTTTCTTTCCACAGTACACAAACTGGCCAGTGTACAGACCCTCTGGTGCAATGAAAAGTTCTTTACGGGTCTTAAAGCGATAAGGGTCGCGGAAATGCACCATTGCCAATGGAGCTCCTCGTCCTGGGTCATGAATGATATCCTGCAATAGAAATGCTAATATTAACCCAGTGATAACTTGTTATGAAGGAAAGATTACTTTCACCTTATTACAGTAACTATGATAATCGAAGCTACAAAAAAGCAAGGCTTTCAAGAGATTTTGCATTTTATCACCACTCCCAAAAAACCCAATCCAGCTACGCTAACAAAAAACTCTCTACCATTTAACAAGTCTATATTAGTAAAATGGAACAAAACTTGATTTCCTCGTTCAGTAATATGTAGGTAGGCCTACCAGTAGGCTATCCATGTTACTCAATTAGTCCTAAAAATCCCTTACCAAAACAAGAAATTTAAGTTAAAAAATAGGCTATATTGGAAGTTTACACAGTGAAGCTATATTATATAGGCTATGATATAATACCGAGTTGGGTCTAGAACGTATACTTAACTTTTTGTATAAATACCTGAACTAGTTTCGAAGACCATCATCATTCATAATCATCAGATTAGCAGTTGTTAACAGTTGGTGTTAATCTGATGATTATGAATGATGATGGTCTTCGAAACTAGTTCAGGTATTTATACAAAAAGTGAAGTAGGCCTATACGTGCTAGACCCAACTCAATATTATATCCTGTAGGCCTATAAGAAATTTAAGCTTCCATTCAACTACTAGTAAGTACGGAAATTTTTCGTAATGGCTTAAAGATACTAAATTTCTCCCATTTACCACACTGGTACACAAAATATATTATGGTGCAGGGAAAGTCGCATGTTTCACAATACATTTTACAATTACTGTATTAGTAGGCCTCCAGAACAAACTGATGGATCTGCTAAAAGCTTGAATCAGAGGCAACAAAATTGAAAAATACAAACTCAGGGCAGAGCAAGTTGTATCAGAATAAATTTTCTACACTGGTAAGTTAAAATTAGAACAAAGTAACTGAGCCGCTAAAAGCTGGAATCAGAGGCAAGATAACTGCAAACAGTAAAATCCAATATCTACTCCCTCACATTTTAAAGCAAGATTCTCTTTACCAAACAGTTAATGCATGATTGGACATTGGTGGTGTGATGGCTAAGGCCCGGATTTGAAGGTTATAATCTATTTCCCCCCAGCTTCCTAATTATAACATTATAACGTATCTTTCTGTTTCATGCCCCTTGCTTCTGAATATATGAATCTTACAGAACCTAAAAAGGGCTAAATCGGACTTAAAGGCCTAAAAGGGGCTAAAGAGGACTTTTGCTGAAAAACTCGGGGCTAAAGTGGATTTCTGTTGAAAAACTAGGGTCTAAAGAGACCTTTGCAGAAAAACACGGTTTTTAAATAGATTTTTCAATTAATGCAAAGGAAAATAAATAGGCCTATGTGAATTTGTGCATTTTAAGAGAAGACATAATAAAAATAAATTTATACAAAGCACTGAAATTAACAATGTATATATCGCTTTGTCGGTGGTCTTTGTAACTCGAAAATGTGCCGCCTCGCCATTGTAGGATATAAAACTTGAGCCGTCTGCAAGTCTTTGAAATCTGCAACTGTCGTTTCAACTTTAAAATAACAATTTAGCCTACCAATAACAAAGAAGTATATTAAAGGAATAAATTCAGCTATTTATTTTTGTAGATAGGAAGTGAATTGAGTGGTGTATTGAATAATTGTATCATTGAAGGGTAAATATCTCAATTGTTTGTGCTATTTTTCGAGTGCCAACATAAGGAATAGTTAATGGTTTATTTTTTAAAGCTAGAATAACTGTGTCAAAATTATAATAGGGTAAGGTAGGGTAATTGTAAATGGATTTTGTAAGTTTCCACTTTGACTTGATATAATTACTACCCAAGTTAAAATATCCATGTAAATTTTGGACTTTACAGATATAACAACCTTATAATATAGATCCACCTCTTTGAAACATTAATCTAATGATCTAGAATGACACTAGACTAAGTTTACATTTACCCCATATGTTCACATTTACCCCACTAACTCGGGGAGGAAAGGAGGAGATGTAAAAATGTGAACGAAGAAGAATACAAAAAACTTAACAATGCACTAAGGAGAGAAACAGACAAAGCGAAGGAAAAGTACATGGAAGAAATGTGTGAAGAAATAGAGGAACTACAAAGGAGAGGAAGGTACGACCTCATGTATCAGAAAACGAAGGAACTGGGAGGGAGTGAGAAAAAAGGAGTAAGAAATTTTGGAATAGAAGACTCTAGAGGACAAATGGCTATGGAACAAGAAGAGGTGTTGAAAATATGGGAAGAATATATAAAGGAACTTTACGATAAGCAACATTGTCTGCAAGACATTGAAATCGAGAAAGAGGAGGTGATTGAAGAAGACGAAAAAGGGCCCAGCATATTGTCAACAGAAGTAGAGAATGCGATTAAGAACATGAAGAGGAGGAAAGCTACAGGAGACGATGACATACCGGTGGATTTGCTGAAAGAAATCGGAAACGAAGGTTTGAAAGCGTTGACGCAACTCATCAACAAAATCTATGAAACTGGAGAATGGCCTAAAGATTTTTTAGACGTCACAATGGTTGCTCTTGAAAAGAAACAGAAAGCCAGGAAATGTAGTGATTACAGAACAATTAGTCTGATCTCACACGTGGCGAAGATCATTGCAAGAATACTCAACGGACGGCTAGAACACAAAATTGAAGAAGCACTGGGAGAGGACCAGTTTGGATTTAGAAAAGGAAAAGGTACCAGAGATGCCATAGGCACGGTGAGGATATTGTCGGAGAGAAGAAGTTTGTGCGTGTTTTATAGATTGGCAGAAGGCATTCGACAGAGTTAACTGGATAAAATTGATGAACATCCTTAAGGAGATAGGAATCAATTGGAGAGACAGGAGACTAATTCGCAACCTGTACTTGGGACAAAGAATAAAAGTACGACTAAAACACGGAGAAACAAGCAGAGTGGAAATAGGAAGAGGAGTCAGACAAGGGTGTTGTCTATCACCGAGTCTCTTCAACCTGTATGGAGACTGGCTGGCAAGAGAAGCTTTGAAAGGATGCGGAAACTTTAGGATAGGAGGACGCCTCATCAACACCATCAAGTATGCAGATGACTTGGTAGTGTTCGCCAAGAATCAAAGACAACTGCAATACATGATGAACAGATTAGTGGAAACAGGAAGGAAATATGGCATGGAAATTAACATTGAAAAATCAAAAGTAATGAGAATATCAAAACGAGAGAAACCTTGAGGATAACTGTCGACAATCAAGAACTGGAGAATGTGAAGCAGTTCTAGTACTTGGGAAGCTTGCTGACAAAGGATGCCCACTGCACGAATGAAATTTGAACAAGAATCGCCATGGCCAAAGCCGCATTCAACAAAAAGAGGACTCTACTGACCAGCAAGTTGAGCTTGGAACTAAGGAAGAAACTGGTGAAGTGCTACATCTGGAGCATTGCACTGTACGGAGCAGAGACATGGACCATGAGAAAGAGGGAGAAGAAATACCTAGAAAGCTTCGAAATGTGGTGCTGGAGGAGAATAGAGAAGGTCAAGTGGACAGAACGGGTGACAAATGACGAAGTACTGAGAAGGGTAGGAGAGAGGAAAATTATTCTGAACACAATTATTCAGAGGAAAGTCAATTGGATCGGACACATACTTAGACACGAGGGACTCATATATGATGTCATCGAAGGGAAGATCAAAAGAACTGCTGGAAGAGGAAGGAGAAGAATACAACATCTGGATGACATGAAAGGTGGGAGGAGATACAGCAGATTGAAGGACGAAGCTGGAGATAGGGAACACTGGCGTCAGAAATTCTCCGTACGAAGACATGGACCTGCCACTAGGCAGAATATTAAATAATAATAATAATAACTCGGGGGTAAATGGAAACAGTGATCTCTGAGTACCAGATAAGCTAAGGACTTGGGATCAGGGGTATTTGCAAACAAACATATTTTAGCAAAATTTGAAGGTCTTCTTGAGTGATTAGGACAATGTTTACAATTACCCCAAACACTAATGCAAACCAGATAGATGTATTGAAAATAAGGTAACCTTTGTATGAAATTTATTCAGAAACGCCCAAGATAAGGCAGTACATTCTTAATGAAGGTAAAAAATGGACAGAGGAAAGATGGTTAACCTTTAGGAACAACAGTTGAATTTTCAAATATATACTTAGTTCGTTCCCCACATTTCTGAATGGTAAGCGCCAGCAAAATTGCCAAAATGTCACACTCCACAACAGTTGAATTTTCATTCGTTCCCCACATTTCTGAAGGGTGAGCTCTGGCAAAATTGCCAAAATGTCCCACTCTTCAGCATCAAAATATCATCTTCCTGTGCTTGAAAAATCTTCTCCAGTCAGTCTGTAGACTCGACTTCTTGTCCCCTTAACTCTTGCACCACGGCTGCATAGATGTAGTTAATAGATTTTCTTCTTACACAGAGGACCCAGCTAACACATATGCTCCAAGTTTAATAAATGGTGTTGTAGGGGCTGGATATTTAGTCTGGGCCGGGTTATTCTCTTCAACCACACTGAAAGTTTTACGTTTTCAAGTTCATCAAGCGCTGGCAGCTGGTCCTCAACTGCCATTGCTCTGTTCTATTTTCCTTTTCTTTTTTATCCTTTTCACTTCCATCAGTTGACACAAAACATCTTCATTGGTTTACACTTCACCATAGCAAAGTTGTTGCAGTCGGCAATTTACTTTTTTCAAAGCAGGAAGGAAAATTTATCTGGTGGCATTTTGCAGTTTTGCAGAAGAGCTCAACAAGACTTCCAGCAATGAATGCTGGCTTGTCATTTGAAGTATCTTTTTGGGGTGATGTAGGCCTATGTAATTTTGTTCTCAAATTCTAGACGGCACATTTTTCAGTGGATGAGATTAGCCCAATACCCCAACATTATATGTGTGTGTGTACTAAGTTTGGGACTGGGAAGAACCTTGACCAATGGTGGTGTACTGTACCTAACATATGCCCTTGGCACTTTCCAATACCTGGAACAATATAAATCATCTGTTACTTATAATTTTACAAGTTTATGTTGGAATGAATTTCTGTTTCCAATTTCCCTGCTTTCCATTATTTCAGGGGGAAATGTAAACACACACTGACACTTTATCTAATTTAAATTTTAGTAATTTCACTTAATACAATCTCATTTGGGAATGATAACAAGCTCAATAAACAATAATAGGAGTCCAACTTACCAAGCAATGAAGGGAGAAGGGAAATTTTCTTTCTTCTGAAATCTTCGCTTTCTGAACTTCCACGCATAGCAATACAAAAAGCTCCACATTCAACAATATACAGCACAGAAAAGTGAGGAAAACTATCTGCTAAAAATAAGATGTCTAAATCCAATAACAGCAATCATGAGAACAGAAATATCACCATTTAAGTTTTATACCAACTGTTTACAAATACCCCTTGTTTACAATTACCCTCCCTTACCCTACAATTTTTGATGTTAATATTAGTGTTCATTATAATGTTTTATGAAGATGGCTAAAATCGTTTATTTAAAAAGCCTAAAAAGGGCTATTTTACAAAAATAAAAGGCTAAAATACCTTTTATAAAAGACTAAAAATCAGGG
This sequence comes from Ectobius pallidus, assembly GCA_964059195.1. Lineage (NCBI taxonomy): Eukaryota > Metazoa > Arthropoda > Insecta > Blattodea > Ectobiidae > Ectobius > Ectobius pallidus. The sequence continues at coordinate 109,340,339 of CAXKWD010000010.1, forward strand.
CCCTAGTGACGGCACATGGTGAGAAATAGTTACCGACTTAAACAAAACATGTGAAATTCAGGGCTCATAACGAAGCACGTGCAATTATAACTTGACTCACCAACCTAACAAGGGAAAAATAGACACTTGTGGCACTCTAGCCCCTCTCCAACTCACTAACGGGACCCGCCTGGGAAGGAGGGCTTTAGGGTGCGGATTAATTATAAACAGTGAGACATCTAGCAGCCGACATTTAACTTTCTTCCCATTTCACCTTCTTACTACTATACTAATTTCACTTTAAGTTCAAAGTAGATGTAAACAAAGCCACGTGACAAGGTAGCGCCTCATTGGCTAGTGGACGAACTGTAACTTTTGCTGCTTTGTATGCATACTCTTGCTCTTAATAAAATAGTTCGGTTCAAACCGTACCTTTTTGTAGCTATTTTCGTGCAGTGAAATTTAAAAACACGTTTCTGAAGCAGATCTGTATATGAAACAAAATTAATTTGATCAGGTTTTCATGACGCATAATAACTAAGTGAACTAATTAAACCGTTACAACAGATGTAAATTGTAGGCGTTTACGACAGCTGTGTGAATGCTCAAGTACGCCATCTTGGAATGAACTTGCCACAGTCCCTTCCCAATAACTTGGTAAGACCTGCAGAATATGCGTTCATTTATTTATTTATATCGGTTTTACAACACGTACGTGAGGACAAGAAAGTCGTGTGCTAGAAATTTCGTCAAAAGTTAAATGTAACTTACAGCTCTGATAGGATTGGGGCGGTTACAAACAGAAATTAATGAATTCAACAAGGAAACGCCTCTGAAGTGGGCAGCCAACATTGCAAACTGAGAGTAATTTTGGTACTCGTTAATATCTTCTTGTTAACTATTTATGACTTTCTTAAATACTAATATAAAGCCTAATTTTGTACAGATGTATCGATCTTTTCAAAATAAATATCACATTTTTCAACAATGGTGCATGCCATAAAAAATATTTTAAAAGTACTATTGAGAACACTGGAATACACACAAATCCTCATTCCGTGGTGGGTAAAACTCCACATGGTTTGTCACATGCTCGGCGGAGTGGTACTTTAGAGTTTGTTTACATCTACTTTGAACTTAAAGTGAAAATAGTATAGATGGCATTGCTAGTAGTTAGATGGTGAAATGGGGAGAAACTTAAATAATTTATTAATCCTTTCTTTCCTATTTGTCATCTTTCTTCTCCTTTTCCCTCCCTTTCTCTCACTTCCTCTCCACCTTACCTACCTATTTGGGACCTATTCCTAATTGTAAATGTCCACATTGATCAGTATTCGAAAACAGGTCGCTGGTTTCATAACTAGTAGCCTTAACCACTATGCCACGAGTGATTCTGAGCGGTGAAGTGAGAATTCATCTATTTAAGTTTAGAGAGTTTAAAACTGTCACTCGGCAGGTCCTGAGTAATGCTACAAGGCTCTGGCGATTGTATTTCTGATTTGGTGCAAGGGTCATTTTCGTATTGTAGTAAATAGGGCAAAAGATATATTTAAGTTGCGCACCAGCCAAGCTCTGTCTGCTCTCACCCGCCTGCTTCCAAGCCAATGCGCGCACCACAGCTTGCTTTCCCTACATATCCTATCACGGTTATGTACTTGCTCAGTGCATATACTGCAGCTCACTATTGTCACCTCTGGGTCAATCCATATGAAATCATCCAATAATAAAATAATTTGTTGCTGACCAATTTTATTTTATTTTTAAGTATATGTTTTCTGTTTCTATGTGTATCTGGGAGTACAAAACCATTTTTTTCACATTTTTATCACTAACGCTTCGGCAACTAGTGGCCATTTTGCTTAGAAGGATCTGTGATTTTTGGCATTTTCAAAGGTTAGCGGTAAGTTAAATAACGGCTAAAATTGTTTATTTAAAAAGCCTAAAAAGGGCTAATTTACAAAAATAAAAGGCTAAAATACCTTTTATAAAAGACTAAAAATCAGGGCCCTAGTGACGGCACATGGTGAGAAATAGTTACCGACTTAAACAAAACATGTGAAATTCAGGGCTCATAACAAAGTACGTGTAATTATAACTTGACTCACCAACCTAACAAGGGAAAAATAGACACTTGTGGCACTCTAGCCCCTCTCCAACTCACTAACGGGACCCACCTGGGAAGGAGGGCTTAAGGGTGCGGATTAATTATAAACAGTGAGACATCTAGCAGCCGTCATTTAACTTTCTCCCCATTTCACCTTCTTACTACTAGATGGCATTGCTAGTAGAGCCAATCCATAGTGACGGGTGTGACATTTGGACAGATTTCATTACACTTATTTCTTTCTACCTCTGAACCATATTGCAGGAAAGTCATCAAAGTTTTTTGTGTTAACATACCAACCCATTGGAAGTACAAAATATGATCTAATGTTTTTTTCAAGGCTGTATGCTTGAGCTGGAAAATATATTGTGCATGTGACGGGTGTGACCATAATTGGACAAAGGTTTTTTCTTATGTAGGTTTAATTGAAATTTCTGTGAATTGATTAGCTTCACTATAATTGTTTTATTTTTTCAAGTAAGAGGACTGATAAACATACTGAAATGCATAATTAGATTTTACAAAAATATTTATATAGTTATTGAAAATTTACTTTATCAGTGTGACGGGTGTGACATGTCGGATGTGACAACATCAATTTATAACCAAGACTTAAACTAAACTAAACTCCGTCCCTGGAGGGACTTGGCCTACCACCCGACCGCTGCATCATCTACCGTAGGCAGATGGTAGGATTGGGGGGCATGTGGTCAGCATGCCGACACCCACGGTCATTAATGGTGGTTTTCATGACCGGAGACGCTACTTCTCTATCAAGTAGCTCCTCAATTTGAATCACGAGGCTGAATGCACCCCTACCAGACCTCCCTACCTCAGAAAAACTCGAGGATGTACCGGGGATCGAACCCAGGCCGATGGATCTGTAATCTGCAACGCTAACCACACTTTGCACCTTCTGCCTCTGTACCATTTTACATAAATTTCATGAAAATTTTTTGTGATAATATACCAATCCTGGGGAATCCCAACACATGATCTCAGCATAAAAAAGAATTCCCTTGTTAAGTAGTCTTTTTTCCACTCTGTCCATATGTTTAACAGGCTTGTGTAAAGTTGTGAAGTGAAATGTTCCTCCGGTACTAGTTAGGCAGTTTTCGTTGTCCTCTACTCTAAAATCCTGGACTACTTGGAAGCCTGAGCTCTTCACAAACTTTTACTGAATTGATGTGGATCTGGTTATTCTTGTCACCAGGATATTTTTGTTGTCTCTCATACAAAAATAATATTGTGTAGCTATATTTAGAATGGCTGATTGTTTTTCTATCTGTTCTCCTTCATTTGTTTCCATGTGGGCCTACTCATTTCATCGGCTGTTAGAGGTATTGTCTGTCTGAATTTCTTAGCAGTTCTAAGATACACAGTTACCAGTACAGAAATCAGGCACAGAATTAATTAGGCTATCACTTCTCACTTAGTTTCTTGGGGTACAGTGTCATGCTGCTGGTTGAGGCACTGTGCTACAAACCGGAAGGGCACAGGTTCAGTTCTTGATGAGGTTTTTGAGATTTTTCAATTGGCCTAATCCTTCTGCCGGCACTATGGCCCTGAGGACAACTCATCCTCTAACAGAAATGGGTACCAGAAGCAATTTTGGGGTAAAGGTAGCCAATGCATAAGACTGACAACCTTACCACCTTCATGTGCTAAAAGTTTAAAAATGTTGAAGGTTGAACATTTGAACCCTAAAAGCCTTCATGGCCATTATGGGGATCACTAGATCTTTACCTCACTTCTTTACCAACATTAAAACATTTGTGACATTTCCACCGGTCACCTATGTCATCCATAGCCAAAGCTGGTAGATCGTAGTTTCTTTGTCTTGCAAAGAGGTTCTGTTCTCTACCACGGAAGTCCAAGAGCCATTTTAAAGATAGTATTAATGCAAACATATGATTTATTCAACATCTGCATGAAAAAACACAAAACAAAAGCTGCAAAAGGCATTTTACATAAATGTCACACCCGTCACACAACATATGTCACACCCGTCACACAGCATGTGTCACACCCGTCACATCAAAATTAAGCCAAAATAGTAGGCATTTCAAAATTATATTTTAGGTGTGTCTTCTGTATTGAAATATCTTAACTTTTACCAAGTTTCCATTTTATACAATGATTACTTGGCTTTCTACCCAAACTATTACATGTTTTTTGTGACGGGTGTGACAAGGATACCTTGAAAATTGATTTGATGAATATCTTCACTTAAACTCATCTTAAAAATTTGTTTTATGATGACAAAATCTTCACTTATTTGTGCTTTTGTGGGTGAAATTAAAAATTGCAGCAAATCTACTGATTCCATGAGTATAATGCAGTACTAGCCAACATGTTAAATTATAAATTTTAGTCAACGAAAAAAATTCACATTTCAGCAGTTATTATTATATCGATACTTTTAATTTAATAGAATTATGAATCTATTTTCAAATTCTACAGTCTTTTCCCTTTACTTTGATATATAACATGTCTATGTCACGTAAAAAAACGATGTAACCACCTTTGTCCACTTTCACATGGATTGGCTCAGTAGTTAGATGGTGAAATGGGGAGAAACTTAATTTATTAATCCTTTCTTTCCTATTTGTCATCTTTCTTCTCCTTTTCCCTCCCTTTCTCTCACTTCCTCTCCACCTTACATACCTATTTGGGACCTATTCCTAATTGTAAATGTCCACATTGATCAGTATTCGAAAACAGGTCGCTGGTTTCATAACTAGTAGACTTAACCACTATGCCACGAGTGATTCTGAGCGGTGAAGTGAGAATTCATCTATTTAAGTTTAGAGAGCTTTAAAACTGTCAGTCAGCAGGTCCTGAGTAATGCTACAAGGCTCTGGCGATTGTATTTCTGATTTGGTGCAAGGGTCATTTTCGTATTGTAGTAAATAGGGCAAAAGATATATTTAAGTTGCGCACCAGCCAAGCTCTGTCTGCTCTCACCCGCCTGCTTCCGAGCCAATGCGCGCACCACAGCTTGCTTTCCCTACATATCCTATCACGGCTATGTACTTGCTCAGTGCATATACTGCAGCTCACTATTGTCACCTGGCCTCATATATGAAAATAATCATTGAACCATACTAAAAATACACAAAATTTAAAAAAAAATATTACGAAAATGACCTTAGCACAATATCAAAAATACACGAAATAAATAAAATAGCCTATTATGAAAATTACCCTTGCACCATATTAAAAATATAGGCTACGTAATAAAATATTACGAAAATAACCCTGGTACCTTATTCAAAATACATCAGAACACCTCTTTTAAGGATACTGGTTATGGTGCTAATGGTCACGCATTCAAATCACCGGTTGATCCAAGATTTACGGTTAGAAATAGGTCTCAAATAGGTAGGTAGGGTAGGGAGGAGGTGAGAGAAAGGGAGGAAGAGGGTGGAAAAGGTGGAGAAAGAGAGGATAAAGGAGAAATAGATAACTTAATTTTTTAGTTTGACCTTTCACACGATAGATGGCGTGGTAGTAGTTCGAATAGAGAGCCATCTAGTTGCTTCAGTTTTAAATTACTCCCCACCCTAAACCCCTCCTTCCCAGGCGAGTCCCGTTAGAGCTGGTGGGAGAACAAAAATCGTAATTGTGTGAATTATTTAACCTAATAATTGCATAAATTGTATTGGTAATGACAGGTGGAATGGTATGCACAATTAATCTCATCATGATCAACAGTGTAGGCAATCTAACAATAATGGTTATGGTGTTGCTGCTAGAACGGGAAAAAATATTTGGTAAAATCCCATCTACGGGGACCATTTTTAGAACCGAGATTCTCTTCATAAAACACTTATATCACATGAATTTTGTTATAGATAGATGTTTGGAGAAGAGATGTTGTCTTGGCGAATGATTTGGCCCAGCCCAACCTCCCTAATTGATACACTTTCTTTTATATCACGATCTAGCGAAAACTCCCTTCTTCTCCACCATTTTTCTGTCCTCATCCTCCTGATTGGACGTTGGAGGTGTGACGTCATACGGCTAAACAAGATATGATTGTGGATGAACAGTGTGACAAACCTACAAAGGTACAAGCCACTAGCTGCTCGTAAGAAATGGTGGATGTACTATTCAGTATATTGGTCCTTAACTAACATAAACGTTCCTAACCTAACATAAACATTCCTAACCTAACATAAACGTTCCTAACCTAACAAAACATCGGAGGTATTCAGTGCATTGCTCCTTAACTAACATAAACGTTCCTAACCTAACAGTTGGTAACCGTGTATCGATCATAAACAAAAAACGGGAAAAAATAAATTTAAGTCGCACCTTAGGGCCATAGAAATAGTCCTGTTTCACCTGAGAAACTCACGTAAAATCAGACTTGAGACGCCGTGCAGAGAAATAAACGCATCTTGAGTACTGCCGGAAGCCTCTCGCTTCAGAACGTATCACGTGAGAGCTGATCAGCTGAGACCAGTATCACGCAGAGTAATAGTCGAGTCTCAAGTCGAGATTCCCAGCGTGCATAGTAATAGTCGCTAAAACTAGACTTGAGAGCCGTTTGAAGTAGGGAAAATCTCGTTTCACGCAGGTGCAGTCTGGGGACGACTCAAGATCGCGTTCTATTGACAGCATATTTAGCTTATCACCCTTATTGTACACAATATACAATCCTAATCGACAGTGGGGGGCAGTCATTAGATGCAATGGTCGATAAGGATTCAGAAAATAATAAACACCAGAAACATACAACAAAGAAATCCTCTTAATTAAGGCAAATTCTGTGCTTCAGCCGTAGGCAGTGTCCTAACAGTAACCTTTGTGTCCAGGTAATACGTTCAAGCGCAGCGACTTGGCATGTAGAAAGTTTAGCTCTGTGGTATCGTGCCGGCTTTATGTTCCAAAGGTCCTGAGTTCAAACACTCACCGGCAAGAATTTTTTTTTCTTGGGTATCATTTTCGAAATCTGCATCCCTTAACAATTTTAAAAAAATTTCGCAAAACAGGTGTATATTATTTAAGTTATATGTGGGTTTACTCCTGTTTTGGCTAAATTTTTTAGTAAGATTATTTGGAATTATAGCTTCCTTGCTTAAAATACAATCCGTTTCACCAGCAGACATGAACCTAATTCTATCAAACTCTGACACAAGTTTAATACGACTAGTGCACATATTTTACATCAATAAAATAAAATTGTTTGTATGGAGTCAGTGGGTCAGTTTTGTTTGTTTGTTTCTGTTTTATTTGCATTACATACGGAAAAAATAGGATAATTTAGAGAGTAAAGCCATTCTACAAAAAGGAATGATTCAATGTGAAAAGCTAATGTTTAAGGAAAAAATAAGTTAGAACTGTTAAATAAATATGTTAGGCCTATGTTTTTAAAGTTAGAAATGGCTAAGTTAAACCGCTTATTTACCAACTACTGCAGATGTAAATATCAGCAACTGTCGAACTGTTTATTTTTATTATTAATGTTTGTCATTCTCGTTTGTTGAATACACAAAAATAATTAGCTAAAATATAAACAACGCCACCTTATAACCCCGTTAAAACAGAATAATTTAAATACAACCTAAGAAGTCTAAGCCTAAGAAATAGTAATTAGATTAGTTATTAAAATTAATTGTATCTTTTATTAGGTTTTATATGTAAAAAACACATTATTGTTAACAAAGTGTAATTTAAACCAAATTCACTTAAAAGACGAAAATAAATCTGCAGCTCTCGTGACATTTATTGTTTATATTATTTGGTTTAAATAAACAAATATCTTATAATTATATTACAGTTCACAACCATGTTTATTTATGTTTCTTGTAATATTATTATTATACTCAAGTGCCTTAATTAATTATATTATTATATTTAAGTATATTTCCGTTCCTAAATTCCTTAATATTTCAGTCCCGACCATAGTATAGGTCTAAATATAATTGTCCAAATTCATAATAATTTAAAATTGGAATCACAATATATGGCGATATTTGCGAAAAATCTTAATATGTATTCCATTTAATCTCTTTTTATATCTTCCATTTTACTAGTTTCTATGTACAAAGATACAAAAGGAAAGACCTTATTGCCAACGAATGTTGTGAAATTGCAGACGACAGACCAACCAAACAAGCCTAGGGGGCGGCTATTGTAGCACCATCTGTTGGCGAAGGCTGTAACTTACCTCCACTGCCTTCTATTCTCAGCTTCTTAACACGCGTGCTCAAGGTTTATAGAAAAACAGCGCATCAGATCATGTATCACCAGAGTGCGGGATCACGTATTACTTGAGTAAATTATCAGCTGAGAAGAGCTTGAAACGGGACTATTACTCTGTCCTCATCTCAAGATGAGAATGCATACTTGAGAGCTACTCAGGCGATACGCTCTTGAGATGAGATCTGAGTACTGTCTATTACTGTGGCCCTTAGATGAATGTTCCCGCCTGCTCCCTCGCGATGCACTTTCTTTTATACCACTTCTTCTGTCCTCATATTACGTAGAAACTCGTGATTGGACGTTGGTAGTGTGACGTCATACCGGTAAACAAAAGCCTCATGTCTTACGTAAAAGTTGACAGGCTTACTAACGTCTGGAAGATATAATATGCCACATTTTCGAAACCTACAAACAGTGTATCGTACATTATTCGAAAATGCAAGGGCGCTTCGCTTCGGCTGCCGCCTCCGCTCGCGCACTTAACTAGTGTGGTTAGTGTTTTGCATTATTTAGATTATGTGAAGAGGTGATTGTGGTCTGGTCGGGAGTGCCGAGTAAGCTAGAGGGTTGTCATTTTGGTGTATGGGTTGGTAGCTTGTATTTGGTACGATCGGGAGTTTGGAGAGAAGGAACGATCGGGTGTGCCGAGATAACAAGCGAACAGCAACGCATTGTACGGAGCATAAGGGGCGACTTAATCTTATCTTTAGCCCAAAAAACATCACACAGTCCGTGGAAATGTGATATCGCGTGAATTGGTCCCCGTAATTGGGATTATGCCAAATATTTTATGCTGCACCCTAGGCTCCTCTCTAATAAGGCCGCCTGGGAAGGTGGAGTTTAGGGTTTCGTCACAGAAGAAATTCAATGTGAGACATAATAAACCTCGTGCTATTCAGTATATTGCTCCTAAACTAACTTAAACTTTCCTAACCTAACAAAACGGCGGAGCTTTGCTGCGGTGCAGCATAAATCTATCTTTTGCCAATATATGGGTACATGTAGGGCTCTTGGGTCTGGATGTCTGGCTCTTGGGTCTGCGTATATTTCACAAGTTTTCAGTCAATATTGTGATCTAGGTAGCAATGAACTAACCAGCATAGCCAACCAAACAGAATACATTACACTAGAAACGCATTCCCTAGCGTAATAAAGGATAAATTGAGTAATTCCCGTTCTACACACAGATGACAATTTAATTTAGAATAGACACTTGTAGTTAAAGGTTTAATATCAAAACTAGCGCAACAGCCCGTTCTCCTCACGGGTGGCAGTTAAATAACCCAGTTCTACTCATAGGTGACAGTTTAATTTGGAATAGGGACATGTAGTTAAAGGTTTAATATCAAAACTAGCGCAACAGCCCGTTCTACTCACGGTTGACAGTTAAATAACCCAGTTTTACTCATAGGTGACAGTTTAATTTGGAATAGGGACATGTAGTTAAATGTTTAATATCACAACTAGCGCAACAGCCCGTTCTCCTCACGGGTGGCAGTTAAATAACCCAGTTCTACTCATAGGTGACAGTTTAATTTGGAATAGGGACATGTAGTTAAATGTTTAATATCAAAACTAGCGCAACAGCCCGTTCTACTCACGGGCGACAGTTAAATAACCCCGTTCTACTCACAGGTGACAGTTAAATTTGGCATAGGCACTTGTAGTTAAAGGTTTAAAATCAAAACTAGCGCAAGGGCCCTTTCTACTCACAGGTGATGGTTAAAAAATCCCATTCTGCTCACAGGTGAAAATTTAATTTGGCATATTCACTTGAACATGAATATGACAACGGTATTAATTAGCTCCTTCCGTATTTCGAGAAAATTCCGATTTTCGAACAGTTTATGCACAAAACGAGGCAACGATAAAAAAAAAAGTACTTATGTTGAGGAAAAATTTTGTTCTGACTTGACATACACGTGTTACCTATAATTCGACGCTTCTGAACACGAATATAACAATAATAATAACCAGTTCCTTTCCCACTTCGGAAGAATTCCGAATTTCCATTAGTGTACCATAGTTTCCGCAGAAAGAGTAGGATCGTTTCAAAACAAGAATTCATTACATTGAAGGCAATTTTTTTTCCGACCTAAGTTACATGTGTTATCAATAATTCGAGCCTTCTGAACACGAATATAACAATAATAATAACCAGTTCCTTTCCCACAGCGGGAAAATTCCGATTTTCCAATCGTGTCACACAGTTTACGCAAAGAAAGTATTAATGTTCGAAACAAAAATTCATTACATAGAGGAAAAGTTTTTTCCGACCTAAGACACGTATGTAACGTATAATTCGACCCTTCTGAACACGAATATAACAATAATAATAACCAGTTTCTTCCGCACTTCGAGAAAATTCCGGTTTTCCAATAAAATCACACATTTTTCGCAGAAAAAGTAGAACTATTTAAATAAAAATTTATTACATAGAGTAAACATTTTTTCCCGACATGACTTACATGTGTTATCTATAATTCGACCCTTCTGAACACGAATATAACAATAACAATAACCAGTTTCTCCCGCACTTCGAGAAAATTCCGGTTTTCCATTAAAATCACACATTTTTCGCAGAAAAAGTAGAACTATTTAAATAAAAATTGATTACATAGAGTAAACATTTTTTTCCCGACATGACTTACATGTGTTATCTATAATTCGACCCTTCTGAACACGAATATAACAATAATAATAACCAGTTTCTTCCGCACTTTGAGAAAATTCCGGTTTTCCATTAAAATCACACATTTTTCGCAGAAAAAGTAGAACTATTTAAATAAAAATTGATTACAAAGAGTAAAAATTTTTTCCCGACATGACTTACATGTGTTATCTATAATTCGACCCTTCTGAACACGAATATAACAATAATAATAACCAGTTCCCTACCCACTTCGACAAAATTCCGATTTCCCATTAGTGTCACAGAGTTTACACGTAAACTTAGGTCGGGAAAAAATTTTACTCTTTGCAATCAATTTCTTATTTAAATAGTTCTACTTTTTCTGCGAAAAATGTGTTATTTTAATGGAAAACCGGAGTTTTCTCGAAGTGCGGAAGAAACTGGTTATTATTATTGTTATATTCGTGTTCAGAAGGGTCGAATTATAGGTTACATACGTGTCTAAGGTCGGAAAAAACTTTTCCTCTATGTAATGAATTTTTGTTTCGAACATTAATACTTTCTTTGCGTAAACTGTGTGACACGATTGGAAAATCGGAATTTTCCCGAAGTGGGAAATGAACTGGTTATTATTATTGTTATATTCGTGTTCAGAAGGGTCGAATTATAGGTTACATACGTGTCTTAGGTCGGAAAAAAACTTTTCCTCTATGTAATGAATTTTTGTTTCGATCATTAATACTTTCTTTGCGTAAACTGTGTGACACGATTGGAAAATCGGAATTTTCCCGAAGTGGGAAAGGAACTGGTTATTATTATTGTTATATTCGTGTTCAGAAGCGTCGAATTATAGGTAACACGTGTATGTCAAGTCAGAACAAAATTTTTCCTCAACATAAATACTTTTTTTTTTATCGTTGCCTCGTTTTGTGCATAAACTGTTCGAAAATCAGAAATTTCTCGAAATACGGAAGGAGGTAATTAATACCGTTGTCATATTCATGTTCAAGTGAATATGCCAAATTAAATTTTCACCTGTGAGCAGAATGGGATTTTTTAACCATCACCTGTGAGTAGAAAGGGCCCTTGCGCTAGTTTTGATTTTAAACCTTTAACTACAAGTGCCTATGCCAAATTTAACTGTCACCTGTGAGTAGAACTGGGTTATTTAACTGTCAACCGTGAGTAGAACGGGCTGTTGCGCTAGTTTTGATTTTAAACCTTTAACTACATGTCCCTATTCCAAATTAAACTGTCACCTATGAGTAGAACTGGGTTATTTAACTGTCACCCGTGAGGAGAACGGGCTGTTGCGCTAGTTTTGATATTAAACATTTAACTACATGTCCCTATTCCAAATTAAACTGTCACCTGTGAGTAGAACGGGGTTATTTAACTGTCACCCGTGAGGAGAACGGGCTGTTGCGCTAGTTTTGATATTAAACATTTAACTACATGTCCCTATTCCAAATTAAACTGTCACCTGTGAGTAGAACGGGCTGTTGCACTAGTTTTGGGAAAACGGATTATTGCGACCCACCCGAGCCCCCCACCACTACCCGCGTGGAAAGTAGGGGTTTTGGGTGAGGAGAAAAATAATTTATTTCTCCTTTATTCTCTTCTTCTCTTTCTTTCCCGTCTCTTTCTCTCACCTCCTCTTCACCCTACCTATCTATCGGAACCTCTAGCGTTATAGCTAGGAGTCTGAACCCTCTACGCCGGGAATGACAGTTGAGCAGTGAAGAAAGATTTCATGTATATATAGGTACTAAGGGTGACATCATGCACAAGCGAGTGGTAACGCAAGAATCGCTTTTTCAAATTTTGAAATGTTTTGTTTGTTACGAAAAGGGTACTGTTGGTGCAAGGGAATTTTTCTGCATCGATTGAGCCATGTTTTATATCATAACACGGCGTTTTTAAAAATTGGGAAATATTATGTAAATTTCGATTTTTTATATTATGAAATCGGTGTTTAAAGATCGTGAAATGTGATGTTTGGTACAAGGGTATGTTTTTAATTGTTCGACATTTTCTATAATTCGTGAAATTTTATTTTGTTTTTTATAATGGTAATTGCAATTATTAGAGCAAGCTGCGGGCTTAACACAGCAAGCGGGGACGATGCGCGCGAGATGATGCGCGGTAGGCTGGAGGAGAAGGCGACTGGGCGGATGGAAAGGGGAGCCGGGTGGGTCGCAAAGTGCCGGCTTGCCCTAGTTTTGATATCAATCCTTTAACTACACGTCCCTATTCCAATTTATACCGTTACCTGTGAGTAGAACGTGTTTTTTTTAAGCGTTTTCCATTCTGATAGGTTGGCTGTATAGTGGCATTTCATTTGTTTTGTTGGCTGTTGTGTTTCACTGCCTCTCGGATGAACATTGACTGATGCACGGTAAAAATAGTGGTGACAAGCTTCTTTCCTGTGTAGACCCAAGAGCCCTACATGTACCTTGTGGCATAATACAAACATAGATTATGTTGCAAACCTCGTTCTACCTGTCATTAACCTCACGCTTTCATCCCATGTATAAAGCTACTGGCAGCAATGTCTGACACAATCAAAATAAATCGATCGTAGCCAGCCAATCACAGTCTTGGGAAACAATCTACGGACCACAGAATCTGCACTGCAACATCCTGTGAATTACGTGGTGCTAAAGAAGATCCCATGACTGCATTAAATTGTGTATCTCGAAAGGGTAAAATAACCTCAAATAGAATAAATTTCGGTAATCTTCTCTGCCCTGTCACATGTTTACGATACATTCTCTACGTACCCCTACGTTGGACGACAAAACTGAAGAAGCTTTAACATAGAGGAAAATAAATGTAATGTAAGTTACATAGTTATTAACTGCTTACCTTCACAACCCCCTTAATATAACCATGCCGTTCGGCGAAGTCAAGTGAACGAAGCCTTGGAGCACCTTTCCTATGTTTTGTATGAGAGCGGAAAACGCTTCCAGCTCCTTTCCTCTGGGCTCGAATAACGCGTCCCATCTTTTACCTACAACAAATAATACATCACATATAAAATTCTCATATTTGTAGCATTAATATGGCATTTTTTTTTTTTCAATGCCACGCTAAGGTAACACAACATGGGATTTCCAATAGCTGGCACGATATGTAACTATGAACTACGAAATAGCCTTAACACTATTATATACTTTATGGAAGCATCAAAAATAGCTTTCGATGCCAAAAGAAAATTGTGATAAATAATGATAAATTTCAACAACCAACCTATTACACTCCCTTTCGCTAGACCACGTACTTAGAAGAAAACACAAGTCGCTTATCGAATTAATGATAAAATCGATTGGAAGAGAAAAAATATCGATACCTGAAATTTTAATCTCGATACTGAAAAAATCGATTTATTATTATTATAATTATAAGGTTTGTTCGCAAAGCAAATTCGTGACTGCTTGAGAATAGGGATGTAGCGAACTAGAACCAACAGATGTCTCCACTGCTCTAGCCGGTATGCGCTAGCCGTTCGTCACTTGTTTTTCGAGTTGTTGTCTGCTGGTTCCATGCTTTTAAATGGCGTTTCATCTTAGCAGACTGAAAAATACGTTCGAACTTTTCTTTTTTTGTAGCGGGTAAAACGCTACTAGGCGCATTTCTTTCTATACTGGACACTCCCTGAATATATTTACGTGAAAAGACTTAAAGAAAAATTGCAAAATATAGACGCTACATTAGTCGAAAAGAAAGAAGAATAAGCTGACAAATACTGAGAGAAATCCCCGCTATTAACTACATTACTATGTTCCCGACGTACAAAATATTATGCAGATATGAATATTTATATACAGTACTGCTAATTTGGCGATTGCGTATGATTCAAAGTAACTAAAAGAATATACCTCTAGGGTTCAGACAGTAAAATAATAATTGATATACGTGATAAACACTGATTTATGTGGTGTGTATTCGCAGACAATTTTTAATATTATTTATTTTCTATATCAAAAGCATATTTAGCCTATACCGTCATATTAAAAACGTATTCAAAATCAAAATATTAAAATATGTTTACATCACGAAAACTTACCTTTCCTGTCCCTCGTAGTTAAAAAAGATGGGAACTTGGGAATCGATTAGGCCTTTTTTCTTCTTCTCATTCCTCATTCTTTCTTATTTCTTTTATTATCGGTAAGTTATGCTAGACCATCGTTACATGATTTTCATTTGTAGTTATGAGACAGAATGTTGGTAAAAATATTTCATTGCATGACATAGCAGAATATAAAGGCAGAATTTAATAATTATCATACGTTAAGTTATGTAGCCTATTAAATTGGCAACGCTATTGTCACAATTTTTATTCGAGGCCGTCAATCTAACTTGGCTATTTAGAAATCACAGAATTTATATTTTGATATCAGATGCAATAGAAGGCTACAGTAGCCTAATATACACATATTTATACAGCAAAGTAAAATAAATAGGCCTAAAATAACTAAATAAATTAAACAGGGAAAGTGGTCTTTAAATATAAAGGTGCACTAAAGATACAGTTTAACAAAGGTATAAAACTAACACATTGTACTGTGATTATCATTGCGTTAGTAGGTAATTTTAATGTAGTTATTGTAATTTACTCTATTTTTAAATGGCCCATAACATCTTCTCGATGCTCACGGCAAATTTAATATTAATTTAAAAATTAAAGAATATCTAATCCCCGCACTGCATATAAATATTCATACATTGATAACATATTACTGCAAGTCGAGTACAAAATAATGTCGTCTGTATCGGAAATATCTCACAATATTTGTTCGTTAATCCTTCCTTTTTAGTGTTATTTAGAGCCTATCTGTTGTGATTTTTCTTTCGTATTTTTGACACTTCAACATTCTAGAAGGGCCCAGTAGACAAGGAAGTACGTATAGTAGCCTCGTGTCCTCTATAAAAAAATAAAATTACGAACATATTTTTCGGACTGAGAAGTTGGAACGCCATTTAAAAGCATGGTGCCAGCAGAAGACAACTGGAAAAACAAGTGACAAACGGCTAGCGCATACCGGCTAGTACACCCACGCTATCTGTCGGAGAAGTTTGGCGAGCTACATCCCTATTGGTTGTACTGCGCATGTCCAGTCTAACTTACCCGTGATTTGCACTTTGCGAACGGTTAGAATAATTTGGAATCGATAGTTTCTGCGTTTAATCGATATGATATGCAAATAAAATATACAGAGTGTTATGGGCCATTCAGATAGAAACTTAACCGTAAACGTAAGAACGTAAACTCAGTGGCGTAGGAAGGGGGGTGCGGGCCGCCCCGGGTGCCATCACTCGGGGGTGACAAAATAAAAATGTGTCTTTGTAAGTAAAAAATCGCTCAAGGGAATTTAAATAAAATAATAATATTATTTAAATCAATTAAATAAGCTTAACTTTCTACAAGTCAACATGAGTATTGAAACTTCTTTTAGTTTTAAATTCAGTCAACAAAGGTAATAAAACGCGGCTAAATTGACCGCTGTGTTGATAAGAACAATAATATTATGGTTAGGGCGAGGGGTGTTTATTTCTGCCGATGCTTGTCTCTGCAGTTTTATTAATTTAAATGAGATTTCAACAATAGGTGATATTTTTTGTCACTCAAGCCGCAACCAATTCTACCCGCTGCGGCAGTCATGACTTTGACGAAAATAAACTTCGAATGTGAGTTGACTCCGAAGTCTCCTTCAATCTGGATTTTGAACTGGGATGTGCGCATATTTAAGAATAGATTATTAATAATACAGTTCCGTAAAATAATTACATTACTTGTTTATGAAATGTATTAAGATCAACCTATAAAAAATTATGTATAAATTTAGGTTTTCCAGACGTCCCGGTTTCAGACAAAATCCCGGTGTCCCGGCCGGTTTACTTCACGTCCCGGTAAAAATTAAATTTGATTTTCTAGATGACCAAAAAAGTCTAAAAATAATTAACTATGAAGGATTATTTAGGATAATTACTTTGTCACTTATTTCTGTACTGTATGAAAAGTGAAAACAGTGGAAGCAAGAAAAGACTACCAGAAATGCGATTATTTCAAGTGAAGAAAAATAGCTCAGGCCTTTTGGTCACTTCAAGGAGAATCACATAGCAGCCCCCAATCTGATGAAGATTGTTGAGTATGCCTTCTGCGTACCTGCGACATCATCACCAGTTGAAAGAGTATTTTCTTTGATGAACAACGCATGGACTGATGATAGGAGTTTGATGAAGGAATCTACGGTTAAAGACTTGATGACATGTAAAATTAATAACGGATTAGCTTGTGAAGATTTTTACAACAAGATTAAAACAAAACAAAAAACTTTCTAAAAAAAGTACTAGCCAGTGAAATGTACATGTAAATATTGTTCAAATTTTTATTCCTCATCAAAGTGTTTCTTCTTATTTAAGTAAATTTTAAATATTAACATGTTAGAAATAAAATGTTTAAATTTATATGCTTATGCTATTTATTATTACCCCTGGTTTAGGTTCCTAATCAGTAACTATTTATTCATAGCATTGAAAATAAACTACCCTCTAAAACATTCTAAACACCCGCCAAGGGTGTGTACCCTTGAATATCCGCGACGCTGGGGGGCATTCCGGTGTCCCGGTTGAACATTTCAGAAATCTGGGAAGCCATGTAAAGTTCACATAACTTCCTCTGCCTAAATAAAAGTTAGCCTCCCCTTAAAAATAAGAGAAAGTTGTCGCTAATCTTCGTGTCATATCCCCCAAAAGAAATACAAAATTTTGTTTTCGTACTATTTTCCGTTGCAAGAGGCCGTATTGCAAAGAGCGCGTATTCAGAGTGGGTGGCTTATAACTACCCTTCAGAGAATTATTTCGAAAAAGTGTCCCAAATAAAAGTTTTAGCTCTTAGTATAAGCAACCCCCGTGCAAAATTCAAAGAAAATCGTTTGAGCCGTTTTCGAGAAAACTTTCTTTATGTCTCCAATCTTCGGCTCACATCTTGAAAGGTAAGTTATCTGACATAAATACAAAATTTTGTGTTTTTATCAAAATTCATCTTTCCAAAATTCGAGATTTCGCTTGGAAAACAAAATAAAAAAAAAAGTCACTCAAAAAATAAAAATTTGCACAATTTCGGGAGTGTATTGTGGCCTAGTTGTTCGCTTTATTATCGGTAACACCCTCAGTCTGTCGCTCACGAAAACAATGTACACCTGTCTGTCTATAACGTACTTTAGATTAATAATAATAATAATAATAATAATAATAATAATAATAGCAGCAATTATTGTCGTTTAACAGTACAATGTACAATGTACAGCATAATGTGCTTGATATGTATGTCTTTCCTTAATCCTAACAAAATTGACTGAATTAGGTTAACTATGTCTTATATGCACCATTGGTAGCACTGGTTATAACATGACGATAACATTGTAACTCGAATCGCTTTATGGATGGTTGATTCATAGTATACCATGATTTCGGAGCTTAGTTTTGTTTTTATATAACAAAGTAATTATTACTAATTTTGCATAATCCGTTGAGTTTACGACTTAGGCCTACATCAGATAAATTCGATGCAGCTGCATCTATCGACAAACTCTTAAACTCTCGTGGGATTACGAGGGGTATTCCGAAAGTAAGTTTCGTCAGTTTTTCACACGGACACTTTATTGACCCAAAAGCAATACAGCATGGCAGCATGAACTATACACCGTGCACTATTTTTCGACATAGTCGCCAGCGACATTGAGACATTTGTCGTAGCGTGCGATCAGTTTGAAGAACCCACTGTGGTAAAACTCGGTGCCCTGCGATGCAAGGAATTGGCGCACAGCCTGCTCCACCTCAGCTTCCTGACATTACTAAAGGTTCCATACAGACCATTTTGAGTGACAAATTGATGTTCCATAAGGTTTGTGCGAGATGGGTTCGTGGAGGCCGCACCGTGCGGGGACGGAAATCGGGAGATCAATTTCAAACAGCTCTATCTCGGACAATAAAAGGTTCAGTGGCTGCAGCAATGGCTCGTTTGAAAGAGGGGAGATAGCGGTACATGGCAGTGGCGCCAAATCTCTCGTGCCATCGTGAGCGGTATACTAATACCCGCGGGCACGCCAGTCTGCTGCGACTCGCTCTTCTACGGCGCAGTGCGCCTGCGTCATGCCTCCTCCGCTGACGCCACTTCCGTCGTGGAACCAGCCACGGGTGGGGATTCGTCTGGCGTTTGTTTGGTTCCCCTGGTGAACACGCCGCTCCTGCCATACATTGACGAAACTTACTTTCGGAATACCCCTCGTACCTTTGACTAACCAAAAAATAACACTTGGAACTGTTCCAACTTTTAATAATTTAAATGGGGGGGGGGGGGGGGTGACAAGAAATTTTCCGCACCGGGTACCACATAAGCTTGCTACGCCACTGCGAAAACTTAAACGCACACTTTAGCACGGCACTGAGCATTCGCAATGAAAACTTACACGTAGGTAACAACCAATCACAAACGAGAACGTGAACAGCTGATGAAAATGGCCGCAGCAGACGAAAATACTTTCATGTTTCTATTAAACATGCATTCATTCATTTTTATTGTCATTAGATCAAAATATATAGTGGTAATATACATTGTCCAAAGAATACACAAAACTATTTATATAATAAAAATAATACTATAAAATTAGAGCCTTAAATCATTCATGTCAGACATTTCATACTCGTCGATACTGTAAAAACATTTAGTTTTTAACCAATTTTTTATAACTATTTTAAAACGATTAAGTGTAGCAGTTCTAGCACTAAGTGGCAGCTTATTAAAAAGCTTAGCACTTAAATAATTAAAACTGTTTTGGGTTTTACTTAACCTAGCAAAATTTATATTCATATGGTCCCTATACAGTATCATGGTCATGATGAACATGGAAATCCAGTGTGTAGGCCATTAAAAATTTACATCATACAACCGTATGCAGACATATAAAAATTAACAGAATATTATATGTGCTGTATTTACTATTGTAGTTAATTTCTTGGAGAACTATTGTTCATATATTTTCCTTCAATGCCGCATCTTTATATAATGGATGCCATTTATCATAATGACGGGTTTCTCATTCATAGACGCCATCTCTTGGCTACTTCCACCACAGAACACAAACTTCCACTTCCGTCTACTGTTCTGTTCTCTGATTGGTTGTATCGTTATTTTTCGCATAAACATAACGCAGGAGCTTGGCGTTTGCAAGCTTCTACGTTACGTTTAATTTTACGTTTAAGTTTCACGTTTACGTGATGCATTGTGAATGGTCACATTGAAAAACATGGCCGCAAGCTTCTATGTTTACGTTACGTTTACGGTTAATTTTCTATCTGAATGGGCCATTAATGAATAACACCGAAATATTTTACCTGTGTATAGAGGGGACATAGACAAGCAACTTTTATTAGCAGATTTTTGCTCTATGGATTCAATTTTTCCTGTTACAACATAAAATCTCACAGGGCATGGCCGCCACTGACTTCTAACATTAGAGAAAAATGCAAAACAAACTAACTTCGCTGTTAACACTGTAGTTAGTAGTTATGAATAAAAAAAAGACTAATGCAGTGGCGACTAGTCATGTGAATAGTCTGTAAATTTTGCAGATTATGGAAACGCTAAATTATGATATAGCTGTTGACGAATGATTAAGAGTCAGGTTTTTATTGATCACTAGGAAGGCATGAAGTCAATTTAATGAACATTTTAACCCTATTTCGCTTAATTATTGATTTATAAGCACCAAATTATAGTGACTTTAATACCCTGTAGCATACACATTTTACGTCATAGAGCAAAAATCTCCTAATAAAAGTTGTTTGTCTAAGTCCCCTCTATATACAGGTAAAATATTTCGGTGTTATTTATTAACACCCTGTATATTTCCCTTTAGCATGTTATACATGCAATATACATCGCAATATAAACTATATTTTGGGAAACTTTTAATTATCTTCCATTATTCATACATATAAGTAGCCTATGCTTATAAATCTGGAGCAAGGATTTGGAGGGAGGAGTCAGGCGCGTGAAAATAGGTTACTGCGCATGTCTCTGATAACAATTCATGGTAGAGCCTGCAAATTTTTCTTATAGTACAGAAACTGTCCGTGAGAGCTTTGCGAACAGAAGATTGAAATCAGAACCACGGATTCTCGCTTTGCGAACGCGTGTGGAGAAAGAGCGCATGCGCGAACGATTTGTTCCTGGTTTCTGACTGCTTTGCGAACTCCATTGGCGCTACATACCTTGAGAGATTAGGTCTACCACACAAACGGTGCTTAATCTACGTTAGGCAGATGGCAGGATTGGGTAGCATGCCGACTCCCATGGCAAATGTTTTTCTGGCTTACTGTACTGGAGCCGCTACTTCTTTATCCATTAGCTCCTCAGTTGGTGTCAGAAAGCTGAGTGCACGTGCACCCTGTTACAGAAACGTGTAGGCTATCACAGAAAAATAAAGGAGGTAATTAGGCTTCGAACATTCATACAGGGATTAAAGACTCACGTTTAGTGTGACATGTACCCAGCATCAGTTGGGGACAGGCACTCCACAACATAAGCATTCATAAACACCACAGGTCACCACATGCAGAAAATAAATCAGAGATCATTTATTTGGGCAGGCCTTCGTTATACAAGCAATATGGAACATGTTCACTTTTTATCTCTAGGGGAAGGTGGGCTATTTTTGGCCACAGCAAAAACTGTTTTAATAGATATATTAGTGAGTCAGTTAGCTCAAAAGCAAGTTTTATGGCATTGGCCTTTTGGAACCAAGCCACAGATATACCGTATATATAAAGTATGCAAATTATAAACTTCTTATCTCATCAGCCATAATCCCAGAAATCTCAAAGCCTTTCTGACTATTTGAAGCAGTATCTTAAAGTAAGGAAATAAAAGAGAATTTTTTTGTTTTGTAATTTTGCACTTTTATTTTAGGTAATTCCACGAGAGATTATGAGTTTGTTGATAAATTTTCAATTGCACAGCAGGAGTGAATTTATATGTTGAAACTTGTAACTCGAGTTGGATTTATTAAGACTATTCCATGAATAACATGTAATGGATTTTATAAATAATAATTACTTTCTTACTTCGTTATATAAAAACTAAACTGCCACCTGCAAGATCGCAGCATACTATGAATCAATAAACAACGAATCGAATCGAGTTATCACATTCTAACCAATGCTGCCAATAGTGCATAAGAGAAATGGTTAACCTAATTCACACAAACTGGCTTGCTTGAATTAAAATTGTGTTTTTAATCATGTACATTTATATTATTTCAATTTCCAAACAAGTTATGTTGTATAAAATAATGTTTTATTGTATTCACTGGCAACGTGTCGTATTATCACTACAATTTGATACCTATATTTCCAGTAACGAGCTGTTTTATCAGATAAAATCACATCCTAAAATTTTTAGCAAGCATATTTTAAGATAAATGATAGTGATTGGTCTATATCCGAGGAATTGCTTAACGTTGTTCGTAAATTTCAAACATGCGGCATATTAATGGAATAGTCAGAAAAAATCTTACAAATATTTTAAACTGATCAATAAAAGAGGATGTATGTTTTTATGATTCTACAGATTACTGCATCTATTGGCATCATATGAGAATAAAAGAGAGATTCATCTGACCTCGGGACTCGCTGGCCGTGCTGACGCTCTACCAACAAAGCTAGCCAGAATCCGGAAAACCATGTATATTTTGAAATATTTGTGGTAATCTTATGGGTCTCATTCTTGCAGTGTTTCATATCATGCTGCTGGGTACCATTGAGTTTGATCAATAAAATAATTACATAACACATTTTTTATTCTCAACTTCGGAAATTTATTGTTCCTGTTCCTTTTGGTTTCACTGAACCATTACTTTGAACTATTTTGAAGAGGCACTATTTAATACCACAACATCAGAGAATCAAGAAGTGAATTTTATTAGTGTTTTAATAACACCTTAAGTTTTCAGTGATTTTAATTAAAATGACGCAAACAGTAAAACAGTTTTATTTCTCTTAAATAGTGATTCTTCAAAACAAGATGTCCTGATGATGGTTCAAGTGAAACCGAAAGGCCTGAGCACTATATATATATCCTAAGTTGAGAAAAAAAGGTGTTACATAATTATTTTATAACTAATTTTTGCAGCAATTGTTTGCCGTGTCTCACAGACACCTGTAACATTTGTACACTTTAACTGAATTCGTACTTTTGTGGTATCTTCAGTGGCGGATCGTGGGTGTAGGAACAGGGTGTTGCACTATTGTATGGTAATTATAATTCCTTTATTGCAACCAATTGCCATAGTATGATGAATAGAGCTCTGATGGAATATGCGGCAGGGGAAACAGAAGTACCCCGAGAAAACCTGCCCGGACCCCATTTTGTCCACCACAAATTCCACATGGATCCACCAAGATTCGATCACGGGTCCCAGCGGTGGAAGGCGAGCAATGTAACCACTCAGTCATTGGGGGGGTGGTTTTACAGGAATTAAATACATAACCTGTTATTTATAAATAGTCGCTTTGCTCGTTCGGGGCTAAACCTTCAAATTCCCAGTGGGGCTCTGCCTCTCTGTGTGGTTCTAAGAAAAAGTTTTTTTTTTTTTTTTTAACTGACACTTTATAGAAGAGATGCATTAATTGCATTTAGACTGCCGTAGCCCATAATAACTACTTAGCCATACTAAACCTTAAAAAAAACTGTGGAACGACTTTAAGATTTTTCTGGGGTAAACATTTAAAATTTAGAACATTCTGGAATTTTCTCGTCGGTTACACGCTAAAAGCTATAAGTCTGTCAAATTTCAGATTTCTAGCTCATGGGTAAGTGGTTAAACATTGGGTTGGGTTCGTTCCCCGGTACTTAATCGAATTTTTCTGAAGTAGGGAGGTCTGGAATGGGGTGTACTCAGCCTCCTGATACAAATTGAGGAGATACTTGATTGAGAAGTAGGATGTCGGATAGTAGGCCTAGTCCCTCTAGGGATGTAGAGCCAGGGAGTTTAGTTTAGTGTCTAATAGATATATGAAATTAGCAATATAGGTTTCGTCACAAAGTGACTGCATTGGCAATTAGCATCTCTGTGAGGGACTTCATAGTTCATAGCTCGCGCCCTAACTTGCTTGCAGACAGCAGCCGACGCGACGTACTCTAGCGGTTGTTCGCAGAGTGAAAGCGACAACCAAAACCTTTAAACCCCGGGCGGATTACCACCAAGTCAAGCCTCTCGCACCCGTTACTAGCCGTCAAGAAGAGGCAGCAAGTCGTGGCTTTCCTAATGCAACAACCCCGCGCATTTAAATGTTTAAATGATTTAAACTTGTTAAATATCGCGTGAAGCGTGTTTATAGATAATAAAAACCTACCACAAGGACGATTTCGAAGTAGTTTAATAGTAGGCATATGCAGTACTATAATAAAAAAAATCAAAATATTCTTTACATTAAAAACTGGTCGTTGTGCAACACTGCAACATGATCAGAGGCCGCCACTGACCCAAAGGCAGGGTGGGCCAGTGAACAATATTTTCAACCCTCCGCCGCCGAAATATGTAAAATTGTGCTATTTAAGAGTATGCTGTAAAAATTAGTAATTATGAATTATAAGTATCGAATTACTTAATAATTCTTTATTGCAACCAAATGGCCATACTATGATGAATGGAGCAACGGTGGAATGATATGCGACAGGGGAAATATGAGTATCCTGAGAAAACCTGTCCCGACCCCACTTTCTCCACCACAAATTCCAATGGACCCACCGATATTCGATCGCGGGTCCCAGCGGTGAAAGGCACACGGCCTAACCACTCAGCCATGGGAGCTGCCATCGAGTTATTTAATACTTGTTTAATTTACAGAGTGAGTTTTAACTGCATGTGCATAATCTCTTAAAGAGTACAAAGTGTGAAACATATTCTACTTCGTGTAAATTTTGATTGATAACAATAGGCCTACTCACTCATTTCTTGTAGTTGTAATCAGCCAGCTAGCGAATTTTTCAATTGCCTTCTGGTGTTATTTTTTATTTATTTATTTCTTTAATTTATTGTATTCTGCTTGCCCCGTTACCTTGGTAACATTACATGCATTCTTACATCATATTTTACATTATTTTTCTCTCACTATTTATCACTGATAATGTCATAACATTTGCATTAGTTGTAGCGTCTATGTATTTAAAAAGATTGTTCTATAGTTTCCCGTTACTCATTATAATTAGGGTTCTCTACATATTCAAGGATTTAACGAATTTGATGAAACTTCTCAGATATTGGGATATTAATATTAGGTTACTGACGGGCCTCCTTCCATCATTATTTCTCGGATGAGAATAGATATTTGGTGTTCTGTGTCGTCACATTCATATATCAGATGATTCACAGTCTGTTCTCCTCTGTTGCATGTACAGTCCGGCTCATTTACGATATGATTTTGTTTTCCCCGTGTCCTGACACCATGGCTGTTATTTCTGAGGTCACTGGAAGCTTTAATTTTAGTCTATCTTGAATTGAAGGAAAGAATGATTTAGTAACTGCTCCTTTTGTGGTGATATTCCATCTGGCTTGCCATTCTCGTAGTGAAGAATCTTGTAGTTGTAGAATACTTTCTGGTGGTGTTGCTTACATATTTTTATGCACTGATAGAACAGCCAGAGCGTTCGGTGTGTTTCTTTGGCCCATTCATTTCACAGATAAGTTTTTACAAGTTTTAATGTAGGCCTACTAAAACAGCGTTCCGACTCTGCAGTTGCCAGGGGAGTTGTAAGAACAATTATTTCCAGTCACGATGTCCATACGATGATAGCGTACTATCATTTATTTTATATAAATGCAGTTTAAGTAAAATTAGTCAGGGTTATACCATGTAATTTCTGCTGTCCAGCCGACCATGCCCGAAGTTTTATACTATGCTAGATTACAGAAGTGGCATTTTAGAAATGGCCACCCTAGACTACACTGTAGCTCCATGGCCTACCCTACCAAAATATATATTCATGAAAACTCGCCGTGATTTGTTTTTTTCAGTACAACAATTTGATATTGTTATTTATTTCAACGGCAAAAGATTCGAAGTCTACAAATATGGCGACGGTGTTCGATCATTCTGTTCTTCATGTTATTAACGGTCTCCAAGAAGAACTGGAGCGTGCAGTGTCGACTCAAGAAATTATGGATTTTTGGGATATACACCTACCAGGAAATTTGATTCATTATTTACGCCCAGGTACAAGATTAACTAAATCTTTGGAGAGACTACAAACTCTCAACTTCGTGAATGTTCACGACGGAATGGTCAGCTTAACTGAGGAAGGTAGAAATTTTCTGCAAGAACTAGAAGTAGCGAACGCTAATGAAGACGAGGAAATGGGAGCAGTTGAAGGTATTCTGCAGCAGCAACAGCAACTGCAGCATGAACAGCAACTCCAGCAAGAAGAACAACTGCAGCATGAACAGCAACTCCAGCAAGAAGAACAACTGCACCAGGAACAGCAAGACGAAGACGGCTGGCTTGCATGGATCTGGCCATTTTGAGAAAATGACAAAATACGAAAGGAGCAAAATTTTACTAGTATAACATGACTGCAAAAATCACACTTTTGCTGATATTTTCTGATTATATGATTTCTAAAGGTCTCTTTTTTAACCCTTATGTACACGTGCATATATTTATGAAGTTACCACACGCATGGGTATTTTATACCCCAGATTGAAAAATGATATATTTATAAACTATCGAAGAAACAGGAATTATGTACACACATCATACCATTGCTGTCACGTTATCACATGCGTGGGGTATTTTTACCCAAGCCCTAAAAAACACACCTTTACTCAGCAAGACAATGTGTAAAACTTAAAATGTTAATGATCAAACAATAAAATAACACAAAATTCATGTTGTACATCTTGTATTATCATTTTAATAGGGTGGGACGGAAGGGGAGTGTGTTGTTAGTATGGATCACGTGAGACTGATACCACTGCGCATCGTGTTTACAGTGTTCACGTCTAAATGCACAGGCAATACTGTCCATGCATTTAGACGAGAGCACTGTAAACACAATGCGCAGTGGAATCAGTCATCACGTGATTCATACTAGCAATACCCTCTACTTCCCTCCCGCCCTTAGCTCTGCGATGCATGCAAGTGTTCTCGTCTAAATGCACAGGCTGTACAGCTTCTTCCCTGTGGGAACTGTTGGCTCTGCAAGTGTTTTGCAGATGACAGATGGTAGCATTGCATCATATATTGATTTGTCATTATATCAACCACAGAATGTCAAAAGTTTTTAATGGAATGAACATTGTTTTATCACCTTCAAGGAATCAACCTCAGATATTAACAGTAATCAACCTGCTTTCTTCAAGCTGATAGTTCCTCCCACAAATAAATTTAAGTTGAAGAAATATATTAAATTTTGACTGGGCCAGAGCGCAGAGCGATATCAGCTTTGTTTCGTGAAATTCCGACAAACAAAAAGCGATCAGCAGCTTAATCAGCTTTGGTTTGGGAATTTCCGTCTAAACAAAAAGCAGTTGACAGCTTCCTAAACATTGCCGGCATCCAGTTTGTATTATGTGAGTATTTGGTACATCACTGTTCTCAATACTTTTAAAATAATTTTTTATGGTATACTCCATTGTGGAAAAATGTGATAGTTATTTTGAAAAGATCAAGACATTAGTATTAGTATTTAGGAAAGTCATAGACAGTTAACAAGACGATAATAACGAGTATACAAAATTACTCTCATTTTGTAATATTGGCTGCCCTCTTCAAAAGTTTTCTTTTCTAATGTTATTTATTATTCATTAATTTCTGTTCGTAACTGTGCCAACCCATGTTAACCTATAACACTGTAGTGGAGACAGTTGTTAGTGGGCAAACCACTTCAACAAGTTGATGATAAACATTTAACATATTATGTTAACTCCAACATGTTGGTGCTAAATGTTTAGTGGGGACCCGTCTTTAGACTCATTAGTGTTATCCTGTCCTGTTGCTGCATTTTTCATTCTTGGTTGGTTGAACATAACAATGAATTTTAAAATTTAATCATACTTATAGAACAATGCAACCAAAAAACAAAGTTAAAAATTTTTTTTAAAATAAAAATAAATAAAAACAAAGAGTCTAGGAGACTCACCCTGGTGTGTAGGGATGGGTTATCGATATCAGTATTCGATAATTTATCTTTTGTTTACAATATCCAATATCTTGACATCGATATTTCAGTTCCGGTAATATCATAATATCAATATTGCACTTTGATAATATTGAATTTCTCAAAATGGAGGATGAGGGAGTGACGTAAGCAAAAGGTTAATGTCACCCAAGAAATCTGCCTAGCAGTATCGGGATCTAGCCTACATGCCAATAGCCACCACACTCCTTGACTAGTAAGGTGCACCGGCTCATGTCACCGTAATTTTTTTTTTTTTTTTTTTTAAAAAGAAAGGCAGAACCTAGCACAGAAAATCTGCACATGGATATAGTCGAGCGTTTCCAGTAGTAAATTTTGATTTATGGGGTCCTTGTAACTGAATGCTACTTAAATTCTTGATGGAAAAGAGACCAAATGTAATCCATATGTAATTAAACAAAAAGCCAGCTAAATTGTAATTTTCCCTTCAAACTTTCAAATTCTGGCTGTCCTGTTTATTGTTTTATAAATCTTTTGTAAGCATCCCGATATATCCACAGTTGACATGCTGCACAACCATTTTTAATTTCCCATAGCTATTTTTCATCACAAAATAAGAATATACATTTATGCTCAAATCATGTAACAATCTTTCAGCAAAATATGGCGAAAAATAACTGTGAGAAATTCTTGTACAGCATGACACTCGTGGAAATATTATTATACAGCTCACAAAGGGTTGAAACTTATTCTCCAAAACAACTTATGAACACACAATCATACTAATTAATAAATGTTTAGGTCGTTTGGATAACTGATATTTCAATTATTTGATGTTCTACTGTATGCTTGAAAGTGGATTCATATTAATTTTTTCAGGCTATACAAAGTACCAGAATGCTGTTTAATCAGTGATAATTGCAATTAATCGACTTCAGATTTAAGCTCCAGATCGATTCATTAAGCAGGGCTTACGGAAGAACATTGGTCTAGTTTGATAAGCAGATGTGAAGAAATATGTGGGTAGTGTTATTTGTCAAAGCTATACTATACTATACTATACTATACTATACTATACTATACTATACTATACTACACTATACTATACTATACTATACTACACTATACTATACTATCTGTGTTGCAAATTCCAAAGCCATATATGAACACTATAAAACAGTATAAGCATATGTGAAGGAATATGTTTCGTTTGTCTTTTTTTTCCCTCAGAGTTTTACAGAGTTGTATGTAAGATATCGATCATCATTTTTTACAATTTTCCCGACCACTACATAATATTCACTGTTCCTTTGTTTCCCATCGTTTCAAGTATTAGAAATCAGTGGCATGCATATCCTTGGGAGATTTTATGTTATAACAGGAAGAATTGAATCCATAGAGCAAAAATCTCCTAATAAAAGTTGCTTGTCTATGTTCCCTCTATACACAGGTAAAATATTTCGGTGTTATTCATTAACACCCTGTATATTAGAAAGAATTTATCAAATGCAAATCAGTTCTCATAACAACATATTGTTTTACAGTGTTCATATATGGCTTTGGAAGTTGCAATACAGATAAGATAGGATAGGATAGTATAGTATAGCTTTGACAAATAACACCACCCACATATTCCTTCACATATGCTTATACTGTTTTATAGTGTTCATATATGGCTTTGGAATTTGCAACACAGATAGTATAGTATAGTATAGTATAGTATAGTGTAGTATAGTGTAGTGTAGTATAGTATAGTATAGTATTGCTTTGACAAATAACACTAACCACATATTTCTTCACATCTGCTTATCAAACTAGACCAATGTTCTTCCGTAAGCCCTGCTTAATGAATCGATCTGGAGCTTAAATCGGAAGTCGATTAATTGCAATTATCACTGATTAAACAGCATTCTGGTACTTTGTTACATCAGTTTACCTGATTTTATTTAATTCAGAAATATAAACTTGAATGTGCTGCACAGTAACATTGAAATAAATTGTTTATTTAGTTAAAAAAAAACAGTAGTATTTCTTTGCCACTAATTTTGTTTAGAGATTTATTGACTTTCATTGATTGGATGGCATAGCTACTTTTCGCCCACACACTGAAAAACTCACTGAACAACAATTTTTGCAATTGGTTTCTTTGTTTGTGGTTTAACATCACTTATCGTACATCATAGAAAGTTCATCTTGTAAAGGGTGGAAAGAGGGAATAAAGAGAGCAAAGAAAGAGACAGAACAGAGCTGTAAGAGCTGCATCACACTTCAACTGTGCAATCTTCATCAGTAACCTTATTGTACACCCTCTACTGACTACCCAACAGATAATAAATCGCAGGGAACCAAGATGTTACACTAGGCTGTGTGAAGGGCTACCTGCTACCGTCTGCAGGGCTAATCTAAGGTTGCAATAACAATTTCACTTCAAAATACTTATCTTTTAAAAGCGTGCTTATGAAATATCTTAATTGCTATAATGAGTGACATGTAACATAATTCCTTAATTCCTGTCGTTCCCTCTGGAACATAGGGCAGTTGTGAAGCACTTCCATCCTTCTCTCTGGGCCGCCAGCAATTTGACTTCTTTCCATGTTTTGTTTTCGTTTAGAATTTCTTATTCCAACATCCAATACTCGTTATCTGTTTTGCGCCAAAAGTCGTCAACCCAGTATCAGTCCGGTTTGTAACATAATTAAAATAGGATATTTGCCGGGACATGTAAGTGTAATAGTTATATTAACTACTCTTCTTCACATATCCAGCACTCCCGGTATCTTGGATCATTCTTTTCCCCGTTAAACTATACTATTTTTCAAAACACAATATTTTTTTTTTCCCAGGGAACCAATGCTTCCGGGCGAAGGAGAAAAATGGCCAGCTTTTTCAGAAGAGAAGAATGATTACATTACAATCTCAAGTGATCCTCGCCCTCACAGCAACTTCCGGTTTTGCCAAATGGCTCTATGGGGTGGAATTTTTCCTCGCCATCAGTCTGCTACTTGTGAAACGTTATGGGGTATAACAAAATTCAGCGAAGATGCCCTTCATGTTGTTGACCATGCCCTTTATCAAGGAGTGGGTCAAGGAGCAATTATCAATACAGTTATAAATAACACAGTGGCTGGAAATGTTGGAGGTGGAGCTATCATAAATTCGGTACTTAATAAGACGCTACCTCCTAGTCATAATATACAAGTTGGTAAAGGAGCACTTGTCAATACTATCTTTGACAAAACAATTCACGGACAACCTGGTATCCAAACTGGTAACATAGCTACTGGAGGTTCAGCACCTGCAATAGGAGGAGGTGCTCTTTTGAATTCTTTTCTTAACGCTGCAAGTCCACAAAAGACTCCAGAAGAAATAATTTCTGGAACACCTGTACCTCTAATTTCAACTCATGAAACAGAAGTCTTAATTAGTGAACCTGATAAACTGGTAGCAGTGCCTGAAAAGACCTCCACACCTAATGAACAAGAAAATTATGTCAATCCTGTGACAGAAAGCACATCAACTACACCAAGCAGAGTACATGTTGCTCCAGCATTTCCACTGCTAGTAAACCAACCTACACTGTTTCCACGTTTTCCCAGACCAACTCTCTTGCCACTTCCAATATTCCAGTTTGGTTAATGTGGTATCTACAGTGAAAATTTTTTGTTGTAATGAATCTTACATAAATGAAGCACACTAATATGTAGAAAATTAGCTTTAAATAAAAGGCACTACTGAAGATTCACACTTTCTTAAGAATTAGCTGTAGTCCATTTGAAATAATCTGGGAGCAAAAGTTAACACCGATAAGTAGTAGCACAGTGTGATTAGTTATCTGTGCTATATCATATGGGTGAACCACCACTCATTTGCAACACAGTGGAGGGATTAGCAAGCTGTTGACTTTTTACAATCGTAACACATCTGATCCCAGGTGTGGGTTGTGTTGTTGGTTTTAAATTTATCAGAATACATAGATTGTATTATGCCTCACGAGTTACAATGTAGCAACGTGCTTTTATTTACGATTCATATGTGTTAGCGAATTTCTTACAGAGTTGCCAAATACGTGTGGAATGAAGATAGGGAGTTTCAACAGCTCATTTGTTAAGTTGGTAAGTAATGTGCCTCTTAAATTTGTTCGCATATTGCAGTATGGTTGGTTTTTTATATTGGTTAACCCTCCTGCAAATCACCAGTTAGCCAAGACCTGGAAAACTGGCTAATCAGGTAACAAGTGACATCTCATCCATAGGCAAAATGCTACAGTGTAAAGCAAAACTGATCGCACAGAAAAAGGGATTTTTTTTTAAAACTTTAACCCACATTAGTAGCCATTATACTATTACCAGCTGTATATTGCTTTACTGTGTGAAGCCATGTGACGTTCTCTATGTACAATATGACAAGCTAAATTTCGGGAAATTCAAACTCTCGCACCCAGTTATATCCGCATTCCAATCTCAAGGGGTTAAAAAAAAAAAAAAGGGAGGAAGAACCTTGTACAGATAATCTGCCTTGGATAATTAGGAGTTTGCTGTAATAGATTTAATTCATAACATCTATGTTTCACTTACCAACAGCTTTTTGGCAGAACATGTTTCTTTCACCACTGTCTACATCCTCAGCTGATCGTCAACCAACCATTTTTCTTTGAAGGATCCTGATGTACCACTAGCGAAGCTTTTATGAACTTTTTCTGTCTTCTCAAAGTTTCTTCTTGCAATACTTTCAAAATCTATTATACTTCTAATTTTTTCCCATATTTCCAGTTTTTTTTTGGGGGGGGGGGGGGCAGTTAATCACTTCACTCCCTATAAATTTCATGATTATTGTTCCAACGATGAGCAACTGGTGATATTTCTGTTGACAACACTAAATACTGTAGGTTCCAATGCATTCTGTACAAAATTGAGTCCCTTCCTCAAAAATAACAAAATGGGTCAACTCAATGGCTAATATTGTTGGATATATCTTGAATGTAAAAAAGTAAACCCGAAGATGAAATTATCTTAATGTTCACTGTCATAATCTGAATCTTTTATGTTTGGTGTCTTATAATTCTCATAAACCAGTTCTTTTCAAAAAGCTAAAGCTAGATTGTATCTCCTGAATAAAGTTTACAGCTTGTGCTGTTTTCTACAAACCTCTATTAACACTCCATTAATTAGAGTGACTTTCATTCCTTGAAGGCCCATAGTGATAAGGTGTCAGCCCATTGTTAAAGGAGGACCCTATGAGAGTAAGGAATAGTTAGGATTGAAACTGTTCATAATTTTGTGAAGGGAATAATGGATTTCTTTAACTTGTTAAAACAACCTACGACACGACATCAGTATTTTTATTTCCTTTCAAGGGAAGTCATGATGGGAACTTTTGATGCCTAAGAAACCCTTGCCCTTATCTGGGTTTGAACCTACAAATTTAGAGTTCTTTGATATACGATTTACACCAAATTGCTCATATACTATGTATATTTTAAAGAAAACAAAGTATTCCACTATCAACACACATAATCTGATTTTAATTTATACCACTTAAAAAAAAGTTACAGCTTACAATCGTTTAATACTGCGTATTAAAAAGGAATTGTTCTCTTTTCTTTATTGAATTTTCTAATGGCCTGTCTACCACTTCTTAACAGATTTGTAGAAATGGTTGCATAGTTTGTATGATTTTTTTTTATGGTGATTTGTCCACAAATAAATCAGCCAGCTCCTCAGGTGTCATGGTATCAAAGTTCTTTTCAATTTCCTGCAGTTTCAACCTCTGCTTCTCTTCCTCAGTTACTTCACAACCATTTGTCGTAATAGGGAGTTCATCTTCTTTTGTATCGGATGTGATTTCTGAACACTCAACTGTATCTGTAATAAGCTCTGTGCTATCTGGTGAATGAAGTCTCCTCTTTTTTGGGTCATGTTCAATAACTTCATCAACATTTTCTTCTTCAGAAGTCATCTCTGTGACTGCCTCTTCATTCTCTTCATTAAGTGCTAAAATGGCCTGTTGTACTTTAGTACGACTGATCTTCAAATTTTTTAATTTATTCAAGCGTTGTATCTCACTTTCATCATCTATTTCTTCGCTTTCGCTCAATGCAATTTCACAATGTTCAGCAACTTCTTTATCATTCTCTATGTCATGGTAAGGCGTTTCATTATGTTGTTTCCTTTTCACGGGTATCGGAGTTTTGTCTTCAATGCCATTGGAGTCCATTTTTCTTACAGTGCTTTCACTGATTTTGGAAATTTCACTAATTTGGCCTGCCAAAGCTGTAACTAAATTTCTGTTTTCATTATCTTCTTCTGATCCAGCAACATCCACGACACCGGTTTCTTGACTGACTCTAGCATTATCTCTATTTGAAGGAGGCTGATATGGCCTTCTCTTATATCCGGTTCTGGATAAGGGGTCTACACTTTGTTCACTTCTGTTGTAGAATGAATTTGTGTCTGGGTTTGGTGAAGTTGAATAATCGTCTGAAGCATATTCCCCTTCCATTTCTTCACTACCCTTTTCATCATCATCATCGTCATACTCATCATACTCATCCTCTTCTTCCTCCTCCACCTCCTCCTCAATTTCATCATACTCCTCTTCTTCTAAATATGCCATTTCTTCCTGGTCATAATGCATGACCTTACTTCCACTGTGAGCTACTTTTCTGTGCTTACCATCTTCTTCATCATCGCTTATGATTTCCACAATGGATGATTCGTCAGACTCCTCTGGCTTTGTACTTTTACTTTCTGGTGCACTACATTCTGCTTTTTTGGGTACAGTTTTAGCAGCTTGTAATGCCATTGCAGGATTTTTTATTCTCTGCAAATGAACTGGCTGTGGAGTTTCTTTGTGCAATGGAACATGATGTGGAGATTCCTTGCTTTCCACCCTCTTGGATGCTGCTTTACGACTTGTGGTCTTTTCTTGTAAAGTAGCTGACTGTGGACTTTCCTCAAAATCAACCTCCAAAGATGCTGCTCTAGGACGAGCAGATTCTTCTTGTAGTAATGAAACTACTTCCTCAATTTGAACCTCCTTAGGACTTTCGTCAATTTGTGCATCCACAGCTATTGCCTTGTGAGTAACATTGGACTGTGTAGTTTCATCTTCTAATATCATCCTTGTGGGTCCAGCCTCAGGAACTGTAAATTCTTGTCGATAATTTTTAGTAGATTCCAACATTTCTTCGAGGCTTATAGGGAACTGTAGGGTACCACAGGAGGGATGTATAACTTTTTCAATTGCAGCCATTGCAATTGCACAAAAATCAGATACCTAAAGAAATGAAGAAAAATAAATGTTAACAATAATGCCAAACAAATGGAAACATTAGTAAAACATATTCAGAAACAAGACAAAGCTAACAGAATTAAGTATAGATATTAGAAAGATGTGATTAAAAAGCTTCAATACTGGTAATGTTAAAAAGTTTTGAAAACATTCATTTTTTCATTTTAACAATGCGATTACTACTCTATAAGGGACTGTAGAATTCCATCTCCATGTGGCTGGGACTCCTATTAGACAGGGCTGCCATATTCTGGTATCATGAGATAAGGAGATGATTTATGAATTTAGTGAGAACATATCTAAGAAAAATAAAATAACCCACTGGATTGGAAATCGAACCCAGTACCTCATGACTAGCAGTCAGAAACCCAGTATGAAAGACAGGTTAAAAATAAACGTACCGCTAAATGGAAAAATAACTAACTTGTTAACAGGCCATGGGAAAATGAACTCATACTACTTCCGATTTAATATAAAAATCAGTCCTATGTGTATGTGTGGAAACGAAGAACAAACAGTGGATCACCTACTATTTAAATGTATCAAACTTGAAAGGGGAAGACAAATTTTTAAGAACAATATAAGCAAACATGAAAATGGACATTTGACAAAATCAAATTAATGCGCTATTATACACAAGAACTAATCTCATTCATTAATTCGATGTATTTAGATAAGCTGTAGAAGAATGTGGTAGAAGTAGAAGCAGTTAACTAATATATTAGAAATACAAGTGGTTAACTAATAAACTAATAGAATATACCTACATGTTAAGTCATATTGTAAAGGATAGTATGAAAATCTAGTTTTAATAAGGTAATGAATAAGTTCCACAATAACCAGCCATAGAATAAGGAAGATAAAAGACAGTATATTATATGCATAAAAAATGTAATATTAGTAATTAGTGCATGTACAGTGAGTCCCACGCAAGAGTTGGCCAATGAGGTGGGTTTCTGCGTTGCGGCGGGCACAGCTCCAACTCCCGAGCGAACGGGTGAAATATCTACGCAAATAAAGCCGCGATCAGTGTAATGATTCAGGTTCTTACATTTAGAGTTGGAATTACAAAGAAAATAGCCACACACCTCATCACAAGAGATGTTGGAAATGTTCTCCTCTTGCATCTTGTTCTCAATACTTGCACCTTTTTAGGAAATTTTCTTTCACGCGCATAAGTTCAGCTTCAGAGACAGAGTTAATTTCTCTTGTAATATTGTCTTTTAAGTTCTTCGAACAGTATGTGACTATTATTTATGGGGAAACTTGAAAAATAAAGTGTATAGGTAAATTTCATAAACATTAGAAGAACTTAAAGACAATATCACAAGAGAAATCAACTCTACCTCGGAAGCTGATCTTATCCATGTGAAAGAAAATTTCCTACAAAGGTGGATGCAAGAAGAGAACATTTCCAACATCTCTTGCGATGAGGAAAATGGTTATTTTCATTGTAATTTTAACTGTAAATGTGAGATCGATCGCGGCTTTATTTGTGTATATATTTCACCCCATTGCTCGGGAGTTGGAGTTGTGCCAGCCGTGACGCTGAAGCCCGCGTCATTGGCCAACTCTTGCATGGGACTCACTGTAATATTACTCTCATATTAATAGGACATGCAGTTAATAAATATATAAATAAATAAATAAAAAAGCCCTGACCACTCTTCAAAAGCTTTGAAATTGAATAATAACTTGCAGAAAAAAAGGCTTACATATACAGTAGAATGTCAATAATCCAAATGTTATTCATAAACATCAATTATCTGAATATTTTATTTTTTAATTAGTTATTTTTATGATTTTAAGAATGATCATATAATAGTTACATTGTTACAGAGAAACAACCATCATATCAAAGATTGAACAATTGAGAGTCAGCAGAATATATGACAGGTCTACAGTGAATGCCGCTTAATGTAATCACAGAAAATGTTATTAGTTGGGTAATATTATCACTTTTATGAAGTCCCGTACGGATTAATACTGATACAATGAAAAAATGCTGTTTATTGTGATCAAAGATTCAGTTTATGTTATCACACATTTTCCTTTTTGCGGCTTTACTTCCAAGTACTGTATGTCATTCAAAATTTCATTTTTAAGGGTTTCGTTCCTAAGTCAACTACATTGTATTGTAGGTAGCAACATAGTTCCCAGTTCACAGGATGACCAGTTCGAGGGAGTGGCAATACCTAACTTTCCCTCAGTTGAGCCTTAAGCTGCAGGTTTTGATTTATGAAGATAACAGTGTTGACATGCAATGATGGCTAGTGTAAAATGAAGAGACTTAAACAGACAGGCGTTAGACGTTTTGCTACGAGTGTTCACCACAGATCAGTATAGACTTCCAAAAACACTTGTAACGCATAACTGAGTATGGAGTATTGGTTAATGGACTCCTAGTTGCTTGTAATCTATTACTGTATTAGCCTACGAGTGGTTCAATGATTCACAGTTATGTATTATTTTATATATAAATATTTTTAATTCTGTCGTACATGCAACATGTCTTGGAGTTCAGCAAGTACATAAAGTATTTTAGGTTTTAACAAGAAACTGAACTGCATTCAAAAATCAGCTGAAACAGGCTGGAGAAAGCTGTAAAATAGAGGGCTGCTGCATAGCAAATGAGGTGCAGGTAGTAGCGGCTTATTCTGATGGATGGGTTGTAAATTCCTGTAAAATATTCAGCTCTGATCTCTGGGTAATGCTGTATAGTCCCCTGTCTAAAGACTTCTCTCTTTTTGCTGATGCTTTTAAGTTACATTATGCTATTCACGAGTGACTGTTCTTGAAATGGTTAAGGCCTTCTAATGTATGTAAAACCCTCAGGAAACTGACCATTTCGCATTTGTTAGTGGTGTGCAATATCTGAAGCACCAATATGTTGTCTGAGAAAGTAACAACCGTTGTTGAGTTTGGTTTAGGAAAGAAACTAAGTTCGAAAATGGTGCGGAAAAAATCAGTGATTATTTCAGCTACGGTACTTAACTGTATTGCTCCTTTTCTATTATTTTCTTTTTTTTAACTATGTTATTTTGTATACATTCGAAAATCTGAACAATTTGAAAATCCGAACCTCTTAGTCCCAGTCAGTTAGGATAACAGCTTACAGTAAACAAACTGAATGATACAATTAATACCTGTTATGTCACATGTTAACAACAAAACTGTATCTAGAAAATAGATTTGTCGCAGAACTGTCATAGAACAAAACTCACTTTGATATTACTTTATGGTAGAACCTACATAAATACAAATGTAAGTGTTGAGAGTGATTTTTTAAACTATCTGTGCTATTAACCTGAAAACTGGCACTCTTAACTAAAACCTGAACAAAAATTGTTTCAAATTTTAGTTTAGTATCTCAATCTGTTTCTGCGATAATTAATTTAAATGATTTTTTAGAACAAGAATTGAAATCTTTCTCCTCCAACAAATGGGTTCCTTTCCCCTTTTATTTAAATTCCTCTTGGTCAGGAGCCTCATTATAATAAATCTGGAGTATACAAAATCAGCTACAAAGATTGTGATAAGTTTTACATAGGCCAAAACACGAGGAATTTGAATACAAGGAGAAAGGAACTTTCGATAACAAGTTCATCCACCCGCCACCAGATGACCAGTCGGAATCAGCTGATGATTATGGGGATACCCATTGAAACTATCGTTCTGGGTAAATATACCTAATAGTGAAGTTCGTGTGCATATTTCCATAATCTTGCTACAGATATGAATACACTTCGAATAAATTTTTTAATGGTGATTTCTGAACAGATGTAAGCACAATTAAAGTTATTTCTAGAATAAATCTTAACATACTGCGACATATGCATAAGTTATTGCCTTAGAAATTCTCTGACTTGATTAGAATATAAGAAAAAGAGGTGGTATCTTTACCACTTTTGTAGGTAGTGATAAAGCAAATTTCGATTTTAGACTGAGAGAATTAGGTGTATGAGTGGCTGGTTTAAAACTCATTCTCCTATGTATGAGCTAAACTAAACAGTTAAGTATGATTCAAAGTAGTCGAACGTTTGAAACACTTTTAGCTCACTTACGTACCTTTACTAGGACATGTTTCAAGAGGTAAGTACCCGCCGACGATGGGAGGGTACTTCATCTTGAAAAATGTCCTAGTAAAGGTACGTAAGTGAGCTAAAAGTGTTTCAAACATTCGACTACTTTGAATAATTAGTATAGTTTCACTGTCAAAAAAACTTCATTCCTAAACTTTGTGGAGTTAAGTATGAATTTAACTAAAGGGACTACTTTTACCTTCAAGTCAGGATCAGAGCATCCAGCAGAAAGGAGGTGTACAGCAAAATGTATAGGTGCTGGCCATGCGCTATGGGGTTGTAATGTAAGTATGTGCAATAAGGAATAAAGTTCACAGCGACAATCAGCATCATAGAAAGGTACAGGTAAGTCTTGAGGGTTTGTAGTTCTCTGGATCTTAAACAGCATTGCTATAGTTTTTTCTTGCAGTACCTGAAAAAAAAAAAAAAGGGGTGAGTTAAAATTTTATGAAAATACATTTTTTTTACCGAAAAGTTTTTATAAAAATTGTGTGTAACTTTAAATATTAGCTATTCTAAGATATGTATGTTTGATGTGTTTTAAGTCTTTATTCTTAAAATATTTTCTTTTTTAATAAGTTATATCACACTGTTCTTTGTCTCTCCTCTATTTTTACTCTGTTCTTTGTCTCTTCTCTTTTTACACTCTGAAGTCTTTGATACTCCACCCGAGAATGAGTAGTCTTGCTCATTCGGGTGTCTTTTCTCAATATTATATTTAGGCCTATTATCTTGTACCAGAAATTGTTCCTCTTTTTGTAATAGACAATTTGGTAATTTTTGTAATACATAAAATAAAGA
The DNA here is from genome assembly GCA_964059195.1 of Ectobius pallidus. Classification (NCBI taxonomy): domain Eukaryota; kingdom Metazoa; phylum Arthropoda; class Insecta; order Blattodea; family Ectobiidae; genus Ectobius; species Ectobius pallidus. Next base: position 109,380,640 of record CAXKWD010000010.1, read on the forward strand.
AATATTCTATAAAGGAAAATTTTCCCTGGGTGGGAATCAAACCTGGAATTTCTGCTTGGTTACACTACCACTTCCTAATATAACATTTATTTGCCAGTTAGAGAACTTATCTGGAAGGTAGCCAAGAAAATGCGTACTATGACTTCCCGATGTCCGCCGCCATTGGTGTATGGGTATCATACTTGCCTTCCACCCTGGCAGTCCGGGTTCGATTCTCGGCCAGGTAGTGGGTTTTTCAGTAACAAAAAATCCCCAGGTTCAGGACTGGACATCACTCAGGAAAATTATAAGCTATATTAAAAAGGCTTAAATTAAAGTGGCGACTGCTAGAATAGGGTATAGGGTATTCACAATAGATCTATTAAGGTCGCAGTGTTGAGAGGACGAAGGGCTTACACTACCCCTCATTAATCTAATCTAATCTAATGACCTCCCGATAAAATCTATCGGGAGATGAACTCTCAGCATTGCTACTAGGAGGAAGGAGTGGCTGATAGACTGCCAACTGCCAGGTAGGCAGACTTTGTGGAAACAAAATGGCTGCTCACTGGAGCTTTGTAGACACTTTAATTTAAAAAAAACAATGCTGAAGGTATAACTCATACAATAAGGTCATTTCAGACTAACATTTGAATGATATAGAATTGCACAAATTGATTAACATACTTGAAATATATTCTGATATTCATTGTACAAATTGAAAAATACACTACGATCGAGTTGTCACATCTAGCAGAGGCTGCTCAAACTAGAAGACACACACCTTGGTGCTTCCCAACCATTCAAGTTACAAAATTTAAATGTGCACTCTCTTCTCAACAGCAATTTGGTGGTGGTAGTACAAGACATCTTCCAGTTAAGCTTCTGGAAGTTAGGTATCAGGAGGATTTACCGGGAGGTGGTAGTAAAGGCCCTTAATATAGAGACCAGTGTGTATACACAGTTACTTACTCTGTGAACTGATGGTTTGACAAAGATTCCTGCAGACGTAATGATCCATCTCAGTAACTTCAAAGCTGCCTTGCAAACATTTTTGTTGGCTTTTATGTCTGTAATGTGCTTTGTGGAAGTTCTTAAACTCCTTTCATTATCAAGTTCTTGTAATCTCTTCCGCTTTTTACCACCTTTGGACTGTTTCTGAAACTAAATTAAGCAACAAAATTGAAGTTGAAATTTGTCTTAAAAACTTACTGTTAGACAGCTGAAGTTAAAAGAAGTGCTTTTAATGGTCTATAGTATGAATTAAAATGATAAAATTATGCCAATGAGTGGTATAAAATTACGACACTACAGGGTAATGAACTTTGGTTATCAGTCACATGTGAAATCTCTCACATGATTGCAAAACTCGTTATGCTTGGAGGGTGAAAAGTCTTGTCATTGTGTTGGCAGCAGAGTAAGATAAAATCAGTAACAGCCGTCAGCTGACTAAACGCTGCAATAGATATTAATTATTAATTATTACAGGAAGTTAGTAACAGTGAAGTTTTTCTAATATAGTAATATAAGAATTGAGTCAATTTTTGTGACACTTCACTTGAGTCCTCTATTTGGAGACTAGTTTCGGGAAGTTATTCCTCCCATATTCATTCCATTTTGACTGCTGCCTGCTGCTACTTGACTGCCCTCTGGTTTCTTTAAGATGAATTTATTGAACAGGTCATTGGAGGCGGGGATTTCAAAATTCATGGCTTTGTCTTGATGTTTGAGGATGAAGATTTTTTCCCAATTGATTAATTCTGTATGTCCTCTTGCAGATTTTAACAGTTTTGCTTCTGGTTTAAAGTCATGGTTTTTTATCCAAAAATGGGCTGCAACTGCCGATTTATCTATTTCATGGTTCTTTATGTTCCTGAAGTGCTCTTTTGTCCTGATTTTTAAATTTATTTTAGTCTTTCCGATGTAAACCTGGTTGCAATCCTTGTACTCTATTTGGTATATCCTGATTTGTTGGAATTAGGTATTCTGTCTTTTAGTGAGGAGTTTAGTAAATTTCCAATACTATATTTAAAAAATGATGGAACATATACAGTGAAGCAACTATAATATAATAATTACAATTTGAGTTGAAACATGTTCTACCAAAAAGTTGGTAAGTGAAGCATAAGTGTCTAAGTTCAACTCAAATTGTAATTATTATATTCCAATACTATGTTTGTTTTGTGGTGCCAAAATTATGTTTTGTTCTTTGAAAATTTTCTTGAAACTATTGTTAGCCAAAGGGTGGTAAGTGAATTTTTTGAATTTTCTATCATCTTCTTTACTGGTCAAAGTGCTAACATCTTTGACATCTTTCCAGACTTTGACCAGTAAAGAAGATGATAGAAAATTCAAAAAATTCACTTACCACCCTTTGGCTAACAATAGTTTCAAGAAAATTTTCAAAGAACAAAACATAATTTTGGCACCACAAAACAAACATAGTATTGGAAATTTACTAAACTCCTCACTAAAAGACAGAATACCTAATTCCAACAAATCAGGAATATACCAAATAGAGTGCAAGGATTGCAACCAGGTTTACATCGGAAAGACTAAAAGAAATTTAAAAATCAGGACAAAAGAGCACTTCAGGAACATAAAGAACCATGAAATAGATAAATCGGCAGTTGCAGCCCATTTTTGGATAAAAAACCGTGACTTTAAACCAGAAGCAAAACTGTTAAAATCTGCAAGAGGACATACAGAATTAATCAATTGGAAAAAATCTTCATCCTCAAACATCAAGACAAAGCCATGAATTTTGAAATCCCCGCCTCCAATGACCTGTTCAATAAATTCATCTTAAAGAAACCAGAGGGCAGTCAAGTAGCAGCAGGCAGCAGTCAAAATGGAATGAATATGGGAGGAATAACTTCCCGAAACTAGTCTCCAAATAGAGGACTCAAGTGAAGTAAGTGTCACAAAAATTGACTCAATTCTTATATTACTATATTAGCTGCAATAGAGCTCGCTCTACGGTACAAAATTCATTACAATAATAATTAATATTATTTCACAAATTTTAATAACTGTCTAAAAAATACAGTGTGATCCGTTTGGGTATGGATAAAATAAAAACAGTGTAAAGCATTTACTATTGAACTTTATATGTTGAAATTTGATGTATACAACACTGAAAGATGGGAGGTTCCTCAGTGTTCAACTTGACCCCCATAGCGCACTCTGCATAACTCATAACGGTGATGCAATTCAGCCCGTCCATTGTAACATAAGAGGGGTGATTTGATGAAAAGCTTGAGTAATTTTTACTCACAGATCATCAATGTTCCTGGGTTTTTGTGCTTAGTGTCTTTAACAAAACCCCAAACAAGAAGTCAGGAGGGGTTAGATCTGACAAGTTTGGGGGCCAAGCAATGGGTCCACCATGACCACACCACATACCACAGAAAGTAGCATTTAGAAAATTATAAACCTCCCATGCCCAGTGAGGGGGTGGAATTTGCACACCATACTCACGTCGAAATTTCCTTTGAACTCTTTTCACACTCTCAAAATCAGCATACCAAAGAACACACTGTGCCTGCTGTTGATTCGTAGCATCCATTTTAATCATCTATGATTTTCATTTGTCCTTTCAGGTTCCTGAATTCTGAATGTTATGCTTGGTTGATTGTCATGTATGATATCTCCCATCTTTTAACTTTAATATAACCAGCAAGAAATTTGTCCTACAATCATATTGGCTTTTATAATAACATTTAATTGCATCCATACCCAAACGGATCACCTGGTTGTATATGACACACATGGTAAAATGATTTTTTTGCTCATAGGATTGCTTCACTCGCCTTTAAGGGCTCGTTCCACAAACATACCTACTTGTATAATAAAATCATATTTTTAGCCCTTGTATCATCAATATCATCATATACAATAGTGCCCTTGTGATGGTTAAGACTGTTACCAACAATAGTTAATTTGTGCACCAGAAAGCAAAATTATATCAGAACAAATTAGTTGATTGAGTTTCTTATTGTTTTCTAAGTCACATACGCTTTTTACGGTAAGTATGTATTTTGCAGATATTCACATAATGTCAAGACATTTGTTAAGCTTTCAATGCAAATAATCTGCTACTTTGTGATGTGCTACGTTAATTGCTTAAGCTCCCTTAACATGTCACTAGGCTAGTCCAGTTCTTCTGGGTAGTTTAGTACTAGGAATGATGTTTAATCAGCAGGAGTGTGATTTTGTGAAGATTATTTTACCTTTATTTCAGTGAATATTATATGAAAAAGGTGACTTTATTTTAATCAACGAGTGTCTTAGCATTGTCAAATACCTCCAGGTATATAACATTAATATCCTCTTTCATTGTTTTCACATATAACATAAGACTAAAACATTGGTATGTTGATCAGTTTGTAACTGAAAGAGGAGAGAGTGGTGTATACCATCTTCTTGTTGATATTTCCAGTTATTAATTTAGCCGAAATGCATAATGTTCATTCCATTAAATAACCAAGATTTTGCAAAAAACAAGTACTTTATAATTGTTGGCATGAACATTATGAAATGGTGATAAAGTGGTAAAACAAATCACATTTTCTTTTAAGAATCTATTGAAATTACGGTATTAATTGAATTGGTTCATGAAGAAAGAGCTTTAGTCCATTTTAACCAAGTTTTGGGGAGTTAAGAAAAACTACGAGGGTCATAAGTTTCCCTAGGGTCGTTTACACAAACAAAACAAAATTTCATGGAAACATTTGTTGCAACAGATATAGCAAGTGTTGAGCTATTTTTCAACATATTCGCCACAGGAATTGAGAAATTTGTCATACTGTGGGACCAACTTTTTAAGTCTGCTGCCTGGGATTTGAACCACTGTATGACAAGCATCTCTACTTCTCTGTCATTTGAGGTGTAGAAAAAGATGGCAAAAAGCAATCGACAGCTTCCTCAATATTGCCGGCATCCATTTTGTATGATGTAGCCTATTTGGTATATCAGTGTTCTCAATAGTATTGCAGCTACTTTTAAAATTATTTTTTATGGCATACTCAATTGTTGAAAAATGTGATAGTTATTTTGAAAAGATCAAGACATCTGTACAAAATTAGTATTGAAGTAAGTCATAGACAGTTAACAAGAAGATAATAACGAATATATAAAATTACTCCCATTTTGTAATGTTGGCTGCCCTCTTCAGAGGAGTTTTCTTTTTGAATGTTATTTATTATTCATTTATTTCCGTTCATAACTGCACCAACCCATGTTAACCTATAACACTGTAGTGGAGACAGGCAAACCAGTTGACTTGTATACGTCAACAAGTTGATGATAAACATTTAACATATGTTAACTGCAACATGTTTGTGTTAAATGCATATCAAAGGAGACGCAGCTTTAAAGAGCCATTAAACTGTGCTGTGTGTCGAATTTGACTGTCATTGTGTAAATTAACCATTGTGCAGATAACCTTGTGTTTCTTTTTAAAGCAAAACTGTAAAGTGCTTTAAGAGTGATGCAAGATCGCTTTAAGACCGCTGCAGACAAAAAAGAATGGCAAAGTCGATCAGCTGAGAGCATGCTGGATGACACCGGCAATGTTTATATCCCTTTAACATGGTTAAGACACGTGCAAATAACAATTATATGGGGATGGGAATAATAATTATTGTACAATATGATGTACAGGTAAAATCACATGATACTACTGTGCTGAAGAAGGGTTTTCGAACTCGGGAATTTGAACAATGATGTTAAATCCATGAAGGAAATTTTCGATGATCACCTAGTCCGCCATGACAGTTCGTGCAGCGAAACCATGCAGCAGTCGTAAAGCGAGATTTGAGTTCGCTGCACGGGTAGTAGAGTGGGGTAAAGCGAAGCTGCAGCAAAATGTAAAAAAGAACGGTTTTGATGCAGCAATGGTAAAGCGCTTTAGCTCCGCTTTAAAAAGAAACGCACTGTAATAGAATCAAGTCTGTGGTATTAAGTTACTTACAAGGAGAGTGACTGCTTCCTTTTCAAACCAGACATCCTGGAAGAGTAACGGGACTAGTTCACTTGCTATCAGCTCCACACAGCTGCTGCTATTTGCAATCTGAAGCCAGTGCTGTAACGTATTGCATGCTGCTTCACGCAGTTTCCTGGGAAAACACCCATATGCTATTGTCATAGTAGCACACTTCTGGGAAGAGGCACATGAAATACATACACAAGCCAAACTTTTGAAACATGGGGAAAACCAAGTAGAACTAATACAGTGCACCCTTTTTATGGACAGGCTGGGGATTGCTGTATGCGTGCTCGGCACAATGTTTCTACACCGGTTTTCCATCCATTAATCTCCTGCATAACTCACTCATGAATAATAGTAACATGCACACAATATTAAACTTTTTACAAAGAGTACTTAACATTGTTATAAGTGGTTCTAAATGTGCACATTAGGATATTTCTTCTTCGTTTTTTAAGTTTAGCATTTAATGATCCATTTGCCCTTAATTTATTACATCCATCATTAACATCAACATTACATTGGGAAGCAAGAAGGAGAATGGAGTTCATCAAAATCCCAGGGCATTAGACTATTACTACGGTACTATTACTACATCTAACAATTTCTCTATCTGGAACTCGAGTGCCACGAAATTTCTTCTGAAACTGTTTACACACCTACCTACAAGATGAGGATTTACGTATGTATTGTATATAAAAATTATTTCTTCAAGCATGAATTTTCTGGTGGACATTTCAATGAACTAATAGCAACAAGGCAAGAACAGGAAGAGTAAAAATAATCCAAAGTGATTAATGCACAACACAGATATCTTAATAAACATTTATGCTTGAGAAGTAAATTAACAAATTTCAGTCTGACAATTGACACAGCCTTGTTACATGAGGCATTAAACCAGTGAGTGCGTAAACAACCCCATGGTCACTACAGTGCAAACGAACCATACATACATGTGATCTTCAGCCCGGTCATAAAAATACGCACTGTAGTAGGTGGACTGTAGGGGGACACAACAAAAACTGATTAATTTTGACCTCCCTGCAATACAATAGTCTGATACCATAAAAAACAGCAGACTATATCCTGTTATTCAACTCGACCCAAACATTGTTTTTATTTATGGTAATACTGTTCCAATCCATGGTAGGTATGGTATTATTGCCTCCCTCATTGCGTTGACAGTTAACGTCAAATTAGTCGCTGCCGCTTGGAGTAGTTGCCACAGTGTTCATATAGAGAGCAAGAAGATATAGATGCAGCAAAACACTTGTGGCAATGGCATTGAGCAATGAGAGAATTGGCAACACGAATTCAGTCAGCGGTTTCTTTTGAGAAAACCTTTTACAGTAACAACAAGCATTGTAATATGAGAACAAAGCGAGCCACCCGTCAACCTTATGAGCAAGGCGATAATATTACATTTCACATCCACGAGGATGCACAGTTAAACAACATTGCAATATAACATGAGAAAATATGAATGATATCAGTATCATTCCTTCTTCAATCCAACATTTTAGAATGCTTTTTCTAAGTAGACTAGGAGTTTAAAAAATAAATAACTCACAGGCTGAGAGTAATAATTCAAGTCTCACCAACCAGCAGAACGAATTTATTCAAGCATCCCCTCAATTTATTGTCCTTACTAGGCTAAAAACACCGTGTTTCAAACCCCTCTACTTCAGACAATTATGAACCTCCAAGATAAAATAATAGAAATGAAATAGGCTTCACCCCTCTTACAACCAATTATAAATTAGAAGTCAAGAAATCTACATACCCAAATGGCTTCTGAAGGCCATACACCCAATGCTCTTCTGACGTCCACTTGAGCGTCTGTAGAGTAAGTTTGCAGATATTCAATCCATAAGGTAATAAATTTGTTCCACAACTGTAAAAAACAAGAGATTTAATGCAAAATTATCAAATATGAATGTTATTTCAAGACAATTCAATTTATAATAATGTGTTAAGTGCAAGCTGTTGGTTATTCAGATTCAGAAGTACATCTTCTTCCCTAAGTTATTAACATTTTAATATCCTGCAGCAATAAATTATGCATCCTAAACTTTCTGTGAGTAATTTGAGGTGGATACAGGACCGAGAGAGACTCTCAAACTACAAAAAATTCAGACTGCAAGAAAAAGCCTGTGTACACGAAAAAAAATTACTTATGTCAAATATTACAACACAGTAGTTTAGAAAAAAAATAAAAGTAATAATAATAATAATATAATAATAATAATAAATAGACTGCCTTACACTAGAAGAAATTTAGCAAGTGTATTTAGAAAATAAAAAAATAAAACATTGTAGAACCTGTTTTAATAGTAATTAAAACAAAAACAAACATTTAATCTTTTCACTGCTAACTTATGTGCAAACTGGTGGTGATGAATTAATTTGTGAATTTCCTTACTGTTCATAAATGGGGAAACAAATGAAAATAATGTGTCAGTTTCCTCCGAAACAAGAGAACAGCACGTATTTCTTGAAGTAGAGAGTGACTTACACAACCCTGTGCATGACGTCACAACACAGCAGCATTATAATGCATTTTAATATGAGGTGCAATACATTGCCTGAAATATTTAACTACAGATGGCAACTAAAGGCAGAAATAAGGGAACTGATGGTATCAGGATGTAGACAACATATGACACTATACGCTCACACACTTACTAGGTTTTCCTGCACAATTCAAATTGTTCTGAATACAATCCCATTCCAATATGACTCCATTTTTCATGCACTTTTCGACATGGTATTGAAACAATTTTTCCGAGAGAATCCACAGAATGTGCTTAGCCCAACATTCCACGACCAATGAAACCCTTCCTGCCACACATGCGAACACCGTGAAGACATTGAGGACCAATGAAAAGTCTGCTTTAGTGTATTGAGATTGAAGTGATATGGTAGTGTTTTCTTGGCGTTGAATACAATCTCAATTCGATCCTACTGCTTAGGTGTATCAACCTATCAATTTGATCTGAATTCCTGTTTCCACGACAATTTAAATACGAGAAGCGTATTCAGATCGATTTGAATTCAACATGAAAACGTAGCAACTGAATGGCTCTCAAGGAGTATTTCTTTCGTCTATGGCGGGGGTTCCCAACCAGGGGGGCGTGCAACAATTTGAAATTCATATTTTGACTTAGTGTTGTTGCCTTGTCAGCTGACAAGAATTTTTAATCGGTTAACTTCAACCAAACAAATACACAGACTGTAATTAACAAGAGTAACATAACAGTGTGAATTTACATTTTATAATCTTATAAATTGTAACTATATTTTCCCTGTCATATTTAATAGTCATATCTTGTCCTCAACACTTTTATAATAATCCGGAAAACCAAATACGAGATAAGAGTGATCTGCGTTGCGCTCTGTGAAACATAAAATCTAATAAGATCTGCGTTGTGCTCTGTCAAACATAAAATCTAATAACTCAGAGCTGGTGAAAGCAAAACAGTGCCAATCATCTCACTAATACAGTGGAACCTCGATAACACGTTTTTTATGGGACCGAAAAAAATAAACGTCTTAAACGGGAAAACGTACTATTGAAAATTTAAACAAATCGGTGGGAATATCTAGATATGTTTTCTAAGTTGCTCAATACAGCCTAAAGTGCATCCAAATGGCTCGCAATTACCCACAGTGACACACAGGAGCTTCTATGCCCAGCCATTAGTTACGTGCACCGGTTACAAGAGATTTATATTACATAAATGAATACGTAGGCCTAATAATTTGATTTGAAAAAATTAAACAAAACTTACTGAAATTGAAGGAATGAGAGCCATATTTAATGAAAAACCAGACGAAATTAACAAAAAGCATCCACTTTATTCTGAAAGATCACACATGAAACAAGTTGCATTCCACAATCTATTAACAAACATAAAATAAGTGGAAGTGTAAATTATTGTGCAAAATTTCACACGTGACAAACATGGTAAACAAAGTCACAGTCACAGCCACAGACACAAATTACTAATGGAATGCGATGCAATATCCACATGAGAAGCACGATCTGCTTTTTTGGCCTACATTTCTTCAAGATTCTAATATTTCTCTACACACGTCCATACGAAATTTAAAACATATTTCATTACCTAGAAAACAAAATTATCATGATAAAAATGGCGGCTAACAGCTGATGATGGAAAATTCGCGCGAAGTTAAACTCACCAATGAGAAGCAACTCTAAAGGATCAAAATGGCTGACGTTTGGTCCCATAGAGCAAAGTTTGAGATTTGGACACCAGAGAGTACAAGAATTCTGGCATCGAGAACACCCAATCGGACGCGAAAAACAAGGTTTGTGTTCGGCAATGTGTGGTTGGCGAGCCTAATACAAACGTACTAAGCGTGAAACCAAAACGTGTTAAAGAAACATTTAAACATGTAATTATTAAGATTGGGACCGGGACTTCCAAAAATCTATGTACTATGCGGGAAAACGTAATGAGGAACGTGCTAACGAGGTTCCACTGTATTCAGTTTTTAACTCTACATTGGACATTTGTGTTTCTACATTTAACTTTTTTTTATGGACTGTACTGAGACTCAAATAAGATTCACAATAATTAGATATGCATTTTCGTGTTTTATATGTGTGTGCGACAGCATGACATTTATAGCATGATTTTAACACCCTTTAATACCAAATAGTCAAGAGTTATCAGCTATGTCCATTTTGATTTGAGAAAACATACATCTTAAGTAAAAATTTGGTATAAGATTAACTTCAAAATGTATGTGTGGTTAGTTACTATGTAAAATAACAAACAGTTACTTTTTGTCCCACCTGTAATGGTGATAGTTTTATTAAATTATTATTGACGAGTTAAATAAATGTTTTGACAAAATGGAAACAAATTGTAATCGTTATTTAATCCCTCATATCGTCATTAATAACAAAATTAAGACTCTAACAGTAATAGCAGAACAGCAAATGAACTGTTTTTGTGCACCATTAAAATCATTGTACAAATTATGTCCCACCCGTAATAGAGTTTGAAAAACATATTTTAAATATTTCAAATTGATTTTAAATAATGCTTTCCATGTAGTATGGACAAGACAGAATGTGCAGAACCAATTTTTGTTTCCTGCTCTTTTGGGGTGTCAGGACCACACATGTGTAATTACTAGGGCCCGGATGTTTATGACATGTCATATTTTTTTCCTTTGTGATGTTACCATAGCAAATATAATTTAAACATGATATCATCTAATGTGATTAGAATTATGCAATTTTCATTGGTCATATAATGTCATATTTTAGCTTTTTCAGTATTTTTTGTCATTTTTCCGTCATTTTTCATATTATGGTCATATTTTCAATCATTTTTCATTTTTTCCCATGCTTTTGTTTTTTTTTTTATTCCATTTTCATTTATTTGCTTACAGCCGTCTCAGAGATGGGATTTGAACACCCCTGAATTGTTGCTTGTAACTTCTCAGTATTTTCTTTCTAAAAATACTTTCACAAAATATAGGTTGGCCTACGTATATTTCTGAGAATTAGGAGAAAGAGAGAGATGTGTAAAAAGGGACAGATGCAAAGAAAGCGAAATTTATTAATAAAGATTAATATTATTATTTATTAATGTGTTCTCATAAAATTTTAATTGCAAAAACCGACAAGATTTTGAAAAAAAAATTGTCTCTAGGTCATATTATTAGTCATATTTCGCCATTTTTTAGGTCATAAAGGCTTGCATATTTCTAACATTTTTTGGTCATAAACATCCGGGCCCTAGTAATTACGTACCGTTTTTGAATTGATTAATATTGATTCAGCTGGTATTTTTTTCTAATTTTATTAATGTTTGTTTTTTATGTGTATTCTTTGAGTTTTGTTCATATGATTATATTTATATAGTGTACTGAATGTGTGGTATAATAAATGAATAAATACTTAAAACACAAAAAACGGCCAGTCATAACAACTACGAATACTCTGTTCACCCCTGAAACAGTCACACAGGCTTGCCAATGGTTTTCGGAATCAGAAGTCAAAAGTCCATTAATGCAACAATTGGACAGTTTGAAACCGTACGCCAATGTTGTCTCTAAATGAGGAAACTGCAGCTCTCCTTAACATCCATAACATACTGCCATTATATTGAGTCTTTGATGAACAGTATGGCGAGAATAGTGTCTTGCATCTGAATACATTTTTTGAAACCTTTGAAATGTTCACCGTTAAAAAAGAGATGCCAAAACAGTACAAACCAAAGCACACTGAAAGAATAGTTTAGGAAAAAGTAAATTGCAAAACTGTCTCTCTACAGTACATTACTGTGACCTGCTGCATAATAATTACCATATTGGCCCGAATATAAGACAACCTTGCATATAAAGAGACCCTGAATTTTTGAAGGGCAATTACGAAAAAATAAATAAAATAGCTTATTAGTACATTTTGCTTAACATAAAATGGAATTTTGAAGTTCATGTCATAACTTCTTCTCTCGCCTATATTTATGCATTGAGACAATAAAGATGCTTTCTTTTCCACATGGTCTACCATGAGTGGTGGTCGAATAAAGCTTTACACATAGAGAATAGAGATGCTAAGGAAGTAACAGTGTAGTACAAGCAGAAACACGAATTCTGGAAAAATAAATTTCGGTAAAATTCTGTGAATATCCACATGACTTTGACCTTGGGTTGGACGCATGTAATTTGCGTGGGGATACCCGCTGCACATGTGCACAGCTGCATTCATGGAGAGTTGTTGAAAGTGTTAGGTCGCGCGTATAAGACAAGTATAGTTTTTATAAGCACATTTTGAGGGGGGGGGGGGGAAATCATCTTATATTCAGGCCAACATGGTATTCCTCTGCTCATATAGACATAAAGTGTGTGAAGTAAATACAGTATGTACATTTTGTTTGTTGTTCTGTATGTAAATGAAATAATGTGTTAATCACTCAGTGAATACAAATGTTTGATACTTTAAATGTTATACTGTAGGTCCTGCTGTATCTGATCATTTGATGAACCAGATCTCTTCACCGATTTTGAAATTTCATAACCTTAATGTAGTGGTCACCTGTACTAGTCATTTTTCTAAAGAAAAACTGGTGACCACTTTAGGCAGGTTTGACTAATTTAAAATATTAAACTCGGATTTATGGGAATATTGAATTATTGAGACTTGAAACACCGAGACACTACTGTATTTGTACTGCGATGATTGTTCCCCTTTCATTTCACTTACACTAACTAACAGTTGCACTAACTACAAGATATATAAGTACATACCATGAGATCAGGGAGTCCAGCAGACTAAAAAGCGCTATGTGGACTTGAGGAAGCATAGCTCCAATCATCAGCATGTCCATTGATGTTTTTTTGCCTAGTAAACGGCTGTTGACAGCCAGACCTCGACACACAACTCCAAGAATGGCATCAGGATATACAGCTTTCTCCACAGGAAATTCTGACCTACAAAATAAAATTGTAAAAGTTCATTCAAAGTGAAAATGCTAACAAAAATTAGAAAACAAAACTGTTAATGAAACACAAACTTACCATTATTAATATTAACAAGGAAATAGCAAAGTCAAATCCTTGACACCCGTAGCAAGATTACTGGTAAGCGAAGAAATATTATTATACCCTAAAGAGAGGTTGGTGAGAATATTTCTGTATTTCATCTGGCTACAGATACACTTACTAGGTACATTGATAACAAACATTAACATAAAAGCATAACTTAAGAGTGATCTACTTTGTGTAAATGAACAAACGAAAACTGGTATTATAATAATGATTTTGAAGTAGCACTGCACTTAATTTTCCTGTAGTAGCTTGTGTAGTAGCAGTAGTAATGTAAAATTTAAACAACTGCATAGAAGAGAACACAATTGTTAAATTATTATCTGTAGTTAATGCTTGCATTTTGAAGAAAGAAAAAAAAAAATAAAAAAAAAATAAACCTAGCATAATAAATCATAGCAGATTATGTCCTGGTTTAGTAACCTAGACTCCAGAACATAATACTGTATACAGATTTTATTTTATTACTAGCTTAAAACGCCCGGCGTCACCCGGGTTTTGTATTTTGTAATATGAAATTAACATATGGAGGACTTTCGATGTTGAAACTCTATGTCCTTATATAATATGTATGTAGAATTCGAAATGAGGAAGAACGACATATGGCACTCAGACTATTCCCTCAGTAAACGCTAGATATAGCTTTTTATGGCTCATGGAGGATGTCGAATGTTGCATTCCATTGCTTCTAAACACCATGGCTGGGAGGAGTGTAAATAAGAAGAAAAAGAAACTCCGGTTACATAAGATTGTATTGTCTTGATAGAAAAATGTATTTCTCACTCTCATATTACCATACAACCGTTTCTGGGCTGAAAAAAAAAAAAAAAAAATTCAATATCACTTTCATACTTTCCTTCTAAAATTCTATATATCCCTAGGCCTATTTCTCAACTAATACAAAACATACAGCTATGAGTGACGTATCAGTGGATAGGATTTATTACAGACTTCCGATATAGCATACTCACTGGCACACACTTAAGTTGTCCCTGCAATACGATCTCTTATTCTACATCAAAATGTGAAGTGAGAAAATGATATTTTCCATGTCGAGGGTAGAGAAAGTTATGTGAAATTTTCACAATTATATATTAATACTTCGATAGTATCGGCATTTGTTAATGCCCAGTTTTATAATATAGTATCCAAAGCCCTATGTAAACATCGTAAACAATACTTTTGTTATGTAAACAATTGACATCAGAACTCTTTAACTTTGCCTCATTTCACATTTCCGACTTTTCCCGTGGATTTTCCAAAAGTTTTCTTTCACACAAACCTTGTCGTGACAATTACGAACACAACAAAAAAGGAATCAGCCAAATCGGTCGAGCCGTTCTCAAGTGATGCGACAACAACCCTTTTTTAAATTCATTTTTATTAATATAGATTTATTAGTAGCTTGTGTAGAGAAGTGGAGAAATTTAAATATATGGTAGCAATACAGACACAAATAATATTAAGGTTAAAGTTAAGTGTTGATTGAAATCAGGAAATGCATGTTTTTATGTAGTTCAGAAACTTTTATCTTCTCTTCTTCTGTCCAGAAATCTAAAAATAAAAATTTATAAGACAATTATCCTGCCAGTGGTATTATACAGATGTGAGGCATGGTCGCTTACTCTTCGGGAAGAACATAATCTGAGAGTGTTCGAAAACAGGGTGCTTAGGAAAATATTTGGGCCTAGGAGAGATTAAAATGGGGACTGGAGAAAACTGCTTAACGACGATCTTCATAACCCGTACTCTACACCGAATATAGTAAGGGTAATTAAATCATGGATGAAAGGGGGCTGGACATGTTGTATGCATAGGAGAGGAAAGACATAGGTAAAAAATATTCACTGGGACACCCAAAGGCAAAAGATCACTTGGAAGACCTAGACGTAGGTGGAAGGACAATATTAGGATAGATTTAAGGGAAGTAGGATTTGCAAGGGATTGTTGGATGGAGTTAGCACAGAACAGGTTTAATGGCAGGCTCAGGTAAGCATGGCAATGAACCTCCAGTTCCATAAAATAAATAATATTCCTTCAGCTTGCTTAGGAATTGTCTAACCATTGAGTAAGTTAAGTATAGTACCTTGTGTATATGCCATTCTACACATAAAAAAGATCGGATGTCCCCATCTTTACTCATAATTTTGTTAGCCCCTGTGGTGTCTTCTATTGATGTTCTACTGGTACATTTATGTTTACTTTTGAAGTTGAGTTAAATTTTAATTGTAATCAAAATCTGTCATATCAGATAATCTTATTAAGAAGAGACTGGGAGTGATATAATCCTTATACCAATAATAAAAATAACAAAACCTATTTACAGTAAAAATTCTGTTATGCCAGACAAACGTTAATTGAGACTACTAAAGGTTGGAATTAAAAAAAACCAGCAACCTTTGGACCTGTGGAGTGCAGTATTTTTTAAAATGCTGGATTTTTACACTTATTTTTTATTACACACTGTTGAAGGCCCAATGTCGTATGTTTCACAAATGGTTCACACAGAAATGCCACTATCAAGTTTTTGTTAAACATTTGCACTCTCTAAATCTACAATGCATGCGATTTATGTTTTTATTTACCTTTTTTCATTGCACAATCCAAAAAGGGGCTATAAACAGCAAATAAATTATAAAAAATGGGAAGCAATGCCTGTTAGCGCAGGAACAAGCCATTCCCAACAGCTGAATCTGGAGTACAGCGGCATCAAAACATAAATGCAGGGTATCCACGTAAATTTCAAAATAAAATTCCTGACTTTCCATGACCAGAAACTTACATTTCCCTGACCACAAGAATCAATGTTTTCAAGGTTCTTTGTAAATGGTGAGAGCTACAGCACTCAGTCGAGTGTAAGCAACTGTATTTAGCATTTTCTGCTACTTAATCTGGCAATGTTTTACAACTATGAAACACTTCTAGTACAACATCTATTCTCTTTATGCCCAAATTTTCTTTGTGAAATATTTTAGGGTCAAATCAGGTTATTGCTTGAGCAAAGTGTGATTTCAGGGGTATTCTCTGCAATTTTTCTATAGCACTGACAAGAACTTTACAAATTTCAAATTTAAATATCAATTTGTTCTTATTCTTGCACTTTATCTCTCACAATAACAATTTGGTGGCAAAGTCTAAACACATACCCCTCACATTTCCCTCATTGGGGCTAGTTATTACTCCTGACTATTCCATATTTATTTTTATGAATTTCTCCAACTTTTTCCTTTATTTCAAAACAATTTCCTGACCGACTTCAATTTCCCTGACTTTCCAGAATGTGGCCACCCTGTAAATGGCACCTTTAGAAAACAGTAGTGAGCCAACAGGGTAAATCTGAAAATGCACTCCAAAATCAATGCAAAAACTCTGAAAGAACCAAATTTTTTTATTAGCCCACTTTTCTAAATAATATATTCATCCATATGTTCACATTTTTGATCATTCTTAATAAGAATTATTTCTTCCTCACAGGTAAAATCAGATTACAGGAACTTACCTCAACATAGTTTGCAGAAATTCAACAAGATTGACAAATCTTGTCACCAGATTATGAACCCGGAGGAGAGGAAGGGATTCAGTAACTTCTGGAAGTGCAAGCTTTTGTGCTGTCCTGCAAACGTAAGTACTCTGCAAAGGAAATATTAGTTCAAATTATTAACATCCTTGTAAGTATTACTTTTTACTTGCCCGTACCATACGTACTATAGGTAGAGGAAGTATTAATAATTAAATTGTATTGGAAGTAACACAGTGAAGTTATATAACGTAATAATTATATATGAGTTGAAACTTTTACACTAGACTTCACTTCTGGTATAGTTTTACCTGTACATGTTTCGGCGCCTTTGCAACCATTTTCAACAGTCATACTTCAACTGTTGAAGTATGACTGTTGAAAATGGTTGCAAAGGCGCCGAAACATGTACAGGTAAAACTATACCAGAAGTGAAGTCTAGTGTAAAAGTTTCAACTCATATATAATTATTAAGAGGAAGTATTGTTTTCGACCCCCAAATTCAAAGTTGAGTTTTCAACATAAATACATGTTTTGAGGTCCCCTGAACCCAAAAATACCATTTTCGGAATGTCTGTGTGTCAACAGCCTAGCTCCAGAATGGAAAATCGTATGAAAACAACATTTTGTGTTTGGGTCAGGTACTTTCTGAAGATATGACATTAAGATTGGCTACAAGGGGACTTGACATGATTTTTTTTTTGTGATTTTCTCAAAAACGGCTCTAATGATTTTCTTTAAATTTTGCACATTGGTTGCTTATACTATGAGCTAACATTTATTTGAAAAAAATTCTCAAAAGGGTTGTTATAAGCCACCCACTGAAAAAATACGTGATCTTTGCAATGCGGCCTCTTGTAACGGAAAATCATACAAGAACAACATTTTATATTTGGATTAGGTACCTTTTGGGGATGTGATATGAAGATTGGCAATTACTTTATTATTTTTAAGGGGACTTTACATAAAAATTTCATTTGTTGCAATTTTCTCAAAAACAGCTCATATGATTTTGTTGAAATTTTAAACATGGGATGCTTATACTATGAGCTAAAACTTTTATTTGAAACATTATTGCCTCTGTTGGACATAACCAACACTGGGATTTCTATCTTTAATGTTACTGTACAATAACAGTGGAAGTCTGTCACAAAACTCACTAATTAGTGTGCCTCACAGTACTCCATATGACATTACTTGCCTTTAAGGGTAAAGTGTCATAGGAGAGAGGTTCCATCTGGTGCTGTAAAGCGAACTCTGACTAGCTCAGTTGATAGAGTAGTACCATGGAAAGCTGAAGGTCATGGGATCGAATCCCAGTGTAAAGACGAATTATTTAACCTATAATATTCTCTAAATAAGTCACTTTATATTTCATTTGATAAATTTTACACAGTTATCTGCCTTAAATATTAACAAAACAACTTCAGATAGCCATTTGAAAACAGAAATGCTAATCACTGTCCATAAAATATGGAATCTGTTTAAGAATTACAATATTTACTGTAATAAATCATAAATATTCATAACTTTATGGCAGTCACAGGGAGAGCAGCAAAGGGCGGTAGGCTACTGAAAGAATTAAATAATAAGTACAACACAAATAATTATGATTTTAAGCCACATTTTTGGTGATATAACTTAATTTACGCCATGTATGCTTATATACAGATTCTGTTTGCTTAATAGTGGTATTTTAAGCATTTATAGAGCTAAATAGGTATAGTTAAAGAAAGCTATTTTGTAAAATTTTGTGTTTATTGATGCTAGCATAAACACAGTCCATAGTTATATTTACTGTTACAATTGATCCCTGGCAGTCAAAGGGAGAGCAGAGAGAAAAAAATAAAACATAAAAAATAATTAAAAAAAATACTAATCTACTACACAAACTTACATACCGGGATTTCTCTGATGCCATCAAAGAGATCATCAAGGACTGCATGAAGTGTTGCACACAGTTTCTCTTGCTCCTCTTTCCAACGTTCCACATGATTGGCTCCTAAACTGCCTCCACCACCCAGAAGAGGAAGGTATGCTGCACATCGGGCAACTCTTCTGATTCTGCTTTTGTCTTTAGAGTTAACAAATTGGTAAATGCATTTTTCCAACACATTCTGCAATGCAAACAATTTAAAATTAGAAATATGATTAGAATATTGTGGGTGCCATTTCTTAAAGACTTTTTTCCCCAAGAACTGCCTCTACCTGTGCCAACCTAATCCTCTTCGAACCTGCCAATCAGTGAATAGAAAGGTGATTAGGCGTATTTCACACTTGTCTGCAGTCCAGTACAATGTTGCCACATACGTACCACAGCACAGTTACTTCACTTGAAGCGGTGAATGACAGCGGCAACACTGGGGAAACCCAGGTGACTACAAGAGCACCTGTTCCTTGTCAATGTTGGTGTCGGTGCAGATTTTCAGTTTAGGGAACAATGCTATTAGGTATATTCTTTTGTAGATAGATGATGGTTTGGGACGAGGTCTTCTTAAAATGGCACGAACAGTATGTCAAACCTTTTCAGTTTAAGTTGATCTGCAAAGTACTTCAGCATACAATTTTGATACTGCAATAAAGGAACTACTTTTGCTGAACATGTGATGATCTCTTTTAGCAGAATTGCTGACATATGTAGTGATTCAGAGTAAAAATGAAATTAATAGAAGTGTGACGATTTCCATAGATGGGGAATACTATCAATACAAAGCTGTCACATTCCAAAATTAAATGGTTAGTTCAACAAGAAAATAGCCTATGCTGAAGAGTCATGATTTGAATCTTGCTGATGTTGAATAATTATTGGTGACTTGAACACCAGCATGGAAAGGTGATGCAGGAGAGAAAAAGGAAGCAAAGACAAATTTGCATATTTTTGTGCAATTTTTCAGAATTTTTTTTCTTTTTCTCCATATTCTTCTTATCAGAATACTGTCTGTTTACATATTTTCCATGGCAGAGAATGAGTCATTTTATGAATCATTGTGGAGGTACTGGTTAGGTAGATCCAAAAGGATAGAGAAAATCCTGCTACTGTGGGCTGACAACTATTGCAACCGCTATTGCAGTACAGGATTTAGGCTATAGCTTAACATGAACTCTGAAATATGGCGAGCCTTCCATATGAATTATTATTATTGATCCCATTCTAGTTTGATCCTAGTCAAAACAAACGGGAGGAGAACTCTCAGAGTGTTCGCAGAAAATTTGCATCATGTGATAAAACGTGATTGGTTAATGTCATTAGCATGCGCCATTAGCAGGGTGTGGCTAACGAGTGCTCGTAAGTTCATGCAACAATAATATCAACATTTACACATGAAATAACAAACTCTCACTGGCATCGTCATCATTATAGTATATCAATTAGCAAACAAAACAAAGGATTCATTGTTCACGACGACCCTGCGGGTCAGTTGTACCGAGAATAAACAAACTAACATTAACATGGTTGGCATGTGCGTTCTCATGTGCGGGCTAAGACATCCACGCCTCTTCGTTTTGAACAGGATCGTTCTTAAATGGGATAGAGAATACAGAGTAAATGTCATTATGAGAATAAGTCACAATACTCCCTAACATGGATAGAAACAAAATATTAACAAGTTTAAAAAAAAAAAAAAAAATACAAAAGAATGATTTTAGATCTCTGACCTCATCACTACACTGATACGCCCAACAGAGACATCTACCGGTCTTCCAGCAAACTCGGCAGTTGACCTCATCTGATGATGCAGCTAAGAAGCTGTGAAATGCATTATGTGTAAGTCATTACTAAAGCCCGGATTTTCATGCACTATCAAACTTAAAAATATGCATGCATTCATGCACTATCGTATCTCCAAATATGCACAATGAAGGGCGAAACATGCACTATCAAAAATCCGCACTGTACTGCAATATATTTCAATTTATCTTAAAACAATATACAACAACAAGTTTTTCAAAATTCTCCTCACTTAAACTCGTGTGTTTATCAGTTAGGACATTCTTGAACGCAGAAAAGGATCTATCTACTTCACAAGAAGTAACAGGTGCATAGGCCTACTTAAGGGAAGAAATTTGACTGAGGGTGAGATCGAATTCCATGTCTTTTACATTTTCTCCACATAATACGTCTTTCACGTTTTCAGAAGTTTAAGATCAGGGTTTGAACTAAGTACCTTCTTAAGTTTTTCCCTGACTGTCACACCCGTTTCTCCACAACACGATTCTAAAGTATTCAAAGTCTTCAACAATGGCTGGTGACTGACAAATGCAAGCAGTGAACATTCTGTTTAGCAGTTTTCTTTCAATGGAAGGTGGTGGGGGTCGGCGAGTCGGCATTTTCTTTTGTAGCCTTGTGTATTATATTACTGTTTATTTAGGGTAAACAGTAGCTTGCACTCTCAAATTGATGCAGATGGCAGACTCTGTTGCCAAGTCAATCAAATAACAATGGTAATACAATACAAAATTTTTAAGTTTCTTTGAAAAGCCAAGATTTTAGGTAGGCATATTCATAATATGCACAGTTATGCATGGTAACTTGATATTATGCACTAAAACCTGAAAATGAGGGTTTATATGCATTAAAAACGTCTGAATATGCTGCATTAAGCCCAAAAATCCAAAACATGCATTATGCATGAATTTTGCCATAAAAAGGCTGAAATATGCAAACATGCACGGAAAAAATATGTTTATTTGGAATCCATAAGTCATGTAATGTGTAACTACAAAGTTTGAGAAGTGTAACCAAAGTATACAAAAACATGCATTTGCATGGAAATCCGGGCTCTAGTCATTACTTATATAAGTGAAGTTGAGTGGAAAACAGAATTATGTGTGTATATTTGATTACTTCACTGTGAATCCCGGTTACAATTTTTATTTTTTATTTATCACCTTTACATTGCTTATATAGATTCACAGTAGATTTTCTTCTAAAACATTATTTTACTTGTATTATCCTAAACCCGACATTTTGTTCAAAATGTTAAATGGCAAATTAATAAATGCTACAACATGTGAAATTTAAAAATCAAAATGGAAAAATTCACAATCTGTAACACTTACTTTCTGTTGGCTGCACGTTGGTCCATACTTGAACATAAGTATCTCTAAGCACTCGAGAGCAGATTCTGGCAACTGAAAATTAAAAAAATTGCAGATAGTCCTTTTTCCATTGTATGCAGGACAAAACTTAAGACACAACACAGTTTAAAATTCACAATGGATCTGTCATAACGTATTAAAACTCAACGTTTCGGCCCACCCACTAGGCCTTCATCAGGAACAGTGTAAATAATGGAATTAATATAGATTGCCAAAAATCCCTGAATTGTAATTTACCTCTTGAATGCTCATTTGCTGGAAATGCTCCAGTATCTTTGGCACTATCGTTCCACAAATAGGTCTTTTCATATCTGGTAAATGTTCTGTCTTTTCCAGCAGTATTTCTGAAATAAGAGAGAAATCATAGAAGCATGAATGAAAAATAATACTCTCTACATAAATGGAGTTGGAGTATTTAGGAAAAATGAGAGAGAAGTGGATGAGAAAAATTAGGAAATAGATCAAGAGTAAAATAATCAAGAAAGGTGTGGTAAGTTAACCAGAATCCCCATTCATACACTAAACCCAGGGGTTATAGTATGAGGGGATTCTTAGTGGGTAGTGCTAGACTTATAGATAAGATATGTTTAAAGTGGATGTAGATAACTATGTATGTAAAAGTATGTGTAAATAAAATTCTATTCTATTCTATTCTATAAATGGAGTTACAATACCAGAGAGAATCTAAGAACCAGGGTCGCCAGGTCTGGGCACATGTCTTTGCAGCACTCTTCAGTTCCTCTCTTACATAACTATTCCAAAGTCAAGAGTAAGCCAAGTCCAATCCAGCATTTGCTTATGCTAGTGGGAAAACCTTGAAAATCCGTACTCAAACTAACTGTGAGATGTGTCCCCATTCTTAGCAGAACTGTCCCCTTAACCCCTTGAGAAGTTAAAATTTTCATATATTTAAATTTTTTAAAAAATACAGTAGAGGCCTGCTAATCTATGCAGAAGGTACCAGTCCCTGTCCAGATCACTGAAGATCTGGATTATAATGGAATTTGCCTTAAAATTCATGTAATGTAATGCAAGTTTTAGGCCTAAATGGATAAAACTATAAAAGTTTATGGTCTTTCCATACAGGTAAATATAACATTTCCTACAATTTAATTTTAGTTTTAAAACTACTATATACACAGACCAAAGATTTTAGCCCTCGAACTGATGTAAGATTTTCAAAACAAAACATCTTTGTCATTAAAATTAAAAATTTATTGATTATTCACTTTTGTCCTTTTTTTAAATCCCGTCCAGATTATCCAGATGTCCGAAGAAAAGGGTCACGATTAGCGGGACTCTACTGCAAGTAAATGTCTAAGTATGTAATGACTATAGATAACCCTGTTCATAAGTCTGAAAGACAATTTCACTGCAATATCTTAAAAACCTGTCAAGTCATCATTAAAACAGTTTTGAGAAATAAAAGTTATGAGAAATAAGCATTAAATAAACAGTCTCCAATGTGGAGCAGAGGTATTGCAAGCTCTTACACATTTATGGCCATAACTCCGAAAATAATTAATATATCAATTAAATGATTTCACTAATATGAAGAAAAATGTTGCGTATTTATTTCAAAAAATAAAATTAAAGAGGACTTTACTTTTTAACTCTCAAACTGTATATCCCCATGCATAATAGTTAGTGCTTTTGCACACAAGGGGAGAGTGTGAAAAATATATCAACATATGTAGCCTGTCACATTGAGAAGTCTGAATGATATTCATTTTTACATGAGGAAATAAGGTAAGAACTTCAAACTAAAAGACTGAACAAATAAGACAAAAACCTTGACTGCTACCACTAAGTAGCCTCAAGGAAAACATCTCCACGATACCTGTAGGTAAGCTGGAAGAATTTTGAGGATGGAAGGGATTAATAAGCCCAATCCTTGCAACTGACAATGCAAAAACTTCCATTAAAAAAAAAAGACATGGTGTCCCTTACTTCCTGTGTAAAACATAGAACATAAAATATAAGAACAAAAAATACATAAAACACACAGGAATCTGGTATAAATAATATTTTCGAGAAAAAATGAAACAATAACCCTACACCAACTTGTCCTTAATTATTGAACAAAATGATTCTGCATTAAAAAAAGAAAAAGATGAAAGAAAAGCTATGACGAATGCTACATGCTTACTTAAAATTTCATAAGCTGTGCTGGCATTTTCATATTTACTCCCACCACTTTCTGCAGATTTGAGACACTGCTGCATCCATGATAATACATTGTCTACTAGAACATCTACCGAACACTGAGGAAGGTATGTCTTCAATAGAAGTAACCCGTTGTACCTAGAAGAAAGAAAAGTCATACATCACACTGTATAATGTAAGATAGGATTATTGTGATTATTTTATTTACACGAAGTCATTCCACTTTTGACCAATGAAGTGTAAGCTTAATACAATGTAATATTTCAGGAAATTATATTTGAACCTTTTTGATATATTACATCGGTAGCATTTGCCTGGTCTTAACGTTACCCTAGCTTTTGCTTCTCTTTGAAAACAAATTTAAAGCAATGTTGCAGCTACTATGTTTAGAAGTGATAGCTTTTATAAGCTAAAATGCAGCACATAATATTATCATCATTCACTAGAACTGCCTGTTAGAACATGGGAACGGCGACACGAGAAGCTGAAGCAAGTGGTATGTACAGAGACATTTTTGTGATTTGCCGAGAAAGCATGGGCTGCATGTTGGCTGGTGAAGGATAACCCTTCAATTATAGCACAAGGATTTCTGAATTAGGCCTCCAGTTAGAGTAATCACCTACATTTGTTAATAGAAGATATTGGAAACTATCCTGTATTACCACATTTCTGACATTTTTAGGAAGCTTGCATTCACATGCAATAATTCTTCTTGGCAAATTGCTGCAATTTCTCTTCTTATATTCTCTTTCAGTTCTTAAATTGTATGAAGGTTATTCTTGTACACCTTATTTTTTAAGTTCCCCCAAAAATAAAAATCTTACTGTATGTGATTATGTGAAATTGCTATATTTCAGTTCTTCAATTGTACAAGGGTTAGTAAAACCAGAACCATTTTGAAGTTCTCCCAAAAATAAAAATCTTAATGTGTGTGATTTTTATTTTTAAGGAAACTTAAAAAATAAAGTGTATAAGAATAACCCTCACACACTGAAGAAATGCAAGAGAACATTAGAGAAATTGCATTAATTTCACAAGTAGAATTAACACACATTAATGCAAACTTTCTTAAAAGATGACAAATGTGTGGCAGTGACAGAGATAATTTTCAAGATGTTCTTGACAAAGTCAGGTGATTATTCTAACTGTAGGCCTAATATAGAAATATGTGAGCTTGAATTGAACAGTTATGTACAGCCTGTGCATTTAGACATGAGCACTGGCATGCACCGCAGAGATAGGGCGGGACGAAAGGGAAGTGTGTTGCTAGTATGAATCACGTGATGACTGATACCACTGCGCATTGTGTTTACAGTGCTCACGTCTAAATGCACGGACAGTACATGAACTTTTACCAGCCGATGACTTGCTTCAAGGCCGCTGTGTGGACCATGCTTTCTCGGCACATCGCAAAAATAATCACTCTGTAGAACAGAGAACAGTAAGTCCAGGTAGCACTGTATGGTTTCATATAATCACTCTCTGAACTTGTTATTCAGTTGTTGAGAAAAGGACAGTTTTTCCAACTAACGAACTTTTGTAGAGCCCTCTTTTTGTGTTTTAGCCTCTGGGAAGCAAAGAATAGTTCAGACCTTCAAGACATCTAAATGTTACCATACCTGATTGATTAAAAAATGTACATGAAAATTAACATGTTTCTTACCATAACGTTTTAAATTCGCCATCACCAGGGCCCGGATTCTGATGACCTAAAATTGTTTGATAAATGACCTACAAAATGACCTTAAATTTTTAAAGAAAATGACTTAATTATAAAAAATGATCTAAAAATTGACATTTTATTGATAAAAAATATTATTGTACACACAAAGTTATAGATTAGTTTGTACATGATTGTAAAAACTGTAAATAACTGTAATGTTGTGAATGTTCTTTTCTCAGGGAAATTTATACTAGCACTGAGGCACTGATGAG
This sequence comes from Ectobius pallidus, assembly GCA_964059195.1. Taxonomy (NCBI): domain Eukaryota; kingdom Metazoa; phylum Arthropoda; class Insecta; order Blattodea; family Ectobiidae; genus Ectobius; species Ectobius pallidus. The sequence goes on from CAXKWD010000010.1 coordinate 109,406,913, forward strand.
TCCAGCATAAGACAAATTGCAAAACTATATGCCATACCACATTCTACATTCCTAATTAAACTAAAATTTACTGTTCCATTCAAGAGAAAAATGGACAAGCACCTATCTAACAGAAACATAGGAAAATTTGCTTGTTTCCAATATATTTGCTCGTGCAAGGAAGTGCATGCCAATAAAAAGACGCACAATGTTTGAAACTGTTAAAGAGACTCTAAAAGAAGATTTTAAAAATAAATGCAATTAGAAAAATCCCTTTTAAAGAGAACAAACCAAAAACATGTTGGTTCGAATCTTCATGAAGTGGCATCCTACAATGATAAAGGTATTCAAAGGATATTAATACAGATAGAGTAGATGTGGAAGAACAAATAGAAAGTGGTTCAATGAATTGCATTCTTATTTCAAAGGAGGAACCTGTATGAAATATCTGGTAACGAAAAATAGGCTATAACGGTTCCGATTAATTTCAGTGCAGGTATTTCAGTAGCATCTCTAAGGCTCTAATGGTTGTATTCCCTCTACAAAAAAATTTCTAAGGACATTTAGCCTTTCTGCAAAGGTAAATGAAACTTGGGGAATTGGTAGATCAAGAAATGGGCAGAAAACAGGTGCTATTTATTATGAATAGCCTATATTGCAAAAGTGTTGATTTCATGGGGAGAGTTAACAAATTATGCTTCCGATCGTTCTATTAGTGAAGCTATGTATACAATGTCTCTAAACTTTGTTCTGAGAATGACAATCTGCAGTTTGCTTTATTGCCAAATGCAACACATATTCTGCAACCTGCAGACATATCAGTTTCATATATTTTCTAACAAAATTCACTAATATAAACTGTGGTCAACTACAGGTGCAAGCGGTGGTCAAGAACTGGGTAGTAGTGGTCAACTACAGGTACATTACAACAAATTATTTTTGATAAGTTGTACATCAACTGTTTAATACTGAAAACTTTTATATGCATTTTGTAAAGTAGGTTTCAAACTTTCTTTTACATAAATTACTTATTCAGTTCTTGTAGTTATTGTGTATTATACTCTTCATCAAAGAAATAAAACACCTTAAATGCACCGTACCGTAATGCACACAATAAAAGACCCTTCCACCAAACATAATATTTCACAATTATAAAAACGACCATTGCAACAAAATAATATTTCACAATAAAGAAAAGACCCTTGCACCAAACATAATATTTCACAATTGTGTACCTGACCTTACAAAGGGGCTAAGGGCCAAAATTAAGTTTCTAAGATAATCAACAATCATTGTAAATAAATAGCATTTGTCCTTACCTGCGGTGCTCTCTCTCGAGCAACTTTGCAACCACACTATCATGAATTTCACTTAGCCCTTTTGTAGTAGTGATATTTTCATTTTAAAATCATGGAAAACGACCAAATTTGATGTTATATTATCCTTTAAAACCTATAGATTTCATTTATAAGCACCATATATTTGTTCGAAGGTCGTAAATATAAGTAAAATTGTGAAGAAGTAGGGACAAAATTAACCTAAAATGGCGCTGGGAACTGCTGTCAAAACACGAATCCTCATGCGCTGGCCGATGTTCTCTTTTCATGCAATCGGTCACGACCGATAATCCAATACAATTACCCTTACACCAAAACGGCTATTTTCAGAGCAGACTTAATATTTCATAGTCCTAATATTTCACGATTATAATAAATGATCCTTGCACCAAAACGGTTATTTTCAGAGGGTGCCACAGATTCTTCTGTTATCCCTACGTTTAAATGAGGTTTGGGGGCAGAGAAAAAAGGGCAAGTTAGTACTTTGCGACTCACCCTGCTCCCCTTTCCACTCGCCTGCCATGTCACCTAATATTTCACAAATAAATAAAAATACCCTTGCACCTCCACATAATACTTCATAATTATAAAAACGACCCTTGCAACAAAATAGGCTATTTTGGATTGAGAGTAGGGGGGGGGACTCGGGTGAGTCGCAATGTATCATTTTCCCGAAAAAAGAATAAGGGGTAAAAGATAAAACATAGATTTATGCAGCGCACCAGCCAAGCTCCGTCGTTTTATTAGGTTAGGAACGTGTATGTTAGTTTAGGAGCAATATACTGAATAGCAGGGCGTCCATTAAGGCAAGGTGGTGTAATGACTGATGTTGGCAGCCCTACGTTCACACCACGTGACCCATCGACTCCTCTACCGCCACAGCTGAACATTTGCACAAGCAGAAAACATATCAGCATGCAGCATTTTAGGTTAGTTTTCAGTGAACTTTGTAGTAATTTTACTTATATTTAGAACATTGTTGTAGTTGTAGATGTAGATGTAGATATCTCGTCCTGTAGATCCTGTGTTGAGCGGGGCTCAAGGATATAGAACACGTCAGATCAAAAAAATACATGCATGTTATAACAATAATATAGGCCTACAGAAACTGTAAGCTGCCAAATTTATCCAAGCTGGAAATATTCCTCCAAATTGTAGAAGGTGTGAGTTATTAAAAATTCCTTGACAGCTGTTTTGAAAGGTTTGCTCTTTCGTTGAATACATAATAATTTAATGTTGTTTGGAAGCTTGTTATATATCAAAGCTTGTTATGAGAAAAGTGTGATCCTAATGGATTCTGCGAGTTCGGAAGAATAAAATAACATGAATTTTGGCCATTTTTCGAGTTGGAAAAAGAAATTGCCAAAGAAAGCTCAAGTGTGTTCGACCATCCCCTTTAATTTTTTCAGTTTCACCTTTTTACACCTAGTTGGCGCTAACGTCGCCGCTAGATGTCTCCCCCACCCAAAACCCCTACTTTCCAGGCGGGTCCCATTAGGGAGTAAAAGTGGGGGTCTCGGGTGCGGCAAGTATTACTTCCCCCAAATCACATCAGGCGGGTCCCGTTAGCGAGTAAGAGTGGGGTGCTGGGGTGTAGCAGATTCTTCCACTTTCCCCTAGAATTTGCCACACTTTCTCCTCCTGCCGCGGACTACTAGGTCAACCTACTGTGAACGATTATCTTAGGTTAGGGGTAGTTAAGTTAGCAACGACGACGGTAGTTTAGCAGTGTGGGCGGAGGTTAAAGCGTGGAAAATTCTTGGTCCCCCCCTCTTTCACTTGACATGATTTGGATTGTAACTAATCGAGGCTGGTCTTTTATAATCTAAAAGGCAAATATGACATATGAACCTACCTCGTAACAGAAGAATTCAGCTTGCTGTTGATGGTCGATACAACCGGGTGTAAAACGTTGGAAGTCTGTAACATGTCAAGAAAAACACAAAAAAGATTTTAATTACACATTTCTGATTGTGACTATAAATTATAGGTTTATAACATGAATAAACAAACCGGCATACCTTACTGACAAACGCCTGCTGTTCACTGCATGCAGTTAGATATGCATTCAAAACAACGGCTTGGCAATCTGAATGGGTAACTGTTTCAAATAAACTTAACATCTTGTCAGCAATAAATCGTTTTTAATGATCTAGCCTCGGCATTTCCACACGTGTATCCTACCAACAAAGAAATGGCTAACGACGATCGCGGAACTCTGGCTTGAACGCTTCGCGTTTGCGACCCCTAGTGGCAGATTGCGTTTTTTTCCATGGCATTCAGAGATGTAAACCTTGTGAAATAATATTTCTCAACGAGACTGATTTATAAAATCACTGGATTTAGCAAAACTTGGGGGTATAAACTTTGTCTTCAGTATAAAGGGACACGTTCATATGTTGTATATTATTATTTATTATTTATAATTCGAAATAATGTTTGTTTGATACAGTTTTGAGATAACGTTTAGCCGCTTGCAGTTGGTCATAGAAGTTCCCCAAAATATAAATAATAAATTCATGTTCTAATTACAATATTGTAATTTGAAAAATTAATAAATTTTATTAATAGGTTTTTAATTTATTGTAAAAGTCATGTTACATAGGAAAGCAGTAAGAAATAAAGACTTTTCAAAACTTAATTCCATAGATGTCAGCAATGAGCAGACAAAGCACCTCTTGCGGATAAATTTTCAACCAATAAAAATTGTTACTTGTTTGTGGTACAGTGCGCGGAAGTTTGAAAAAAACGCAATTTTGAAATTAATGTTTATATAAAAGTTCTTCACAGAAATTAATGTTGCTTGTTTCTGGGATGAAGAGAAAATGAAGGTAAATGCTTTTGAAATAGAATAACCTGTACTTTCACACTATTAATAGTAATTATTAGTTAGCAATATTATTAAAATAATTATATAGGTAAAAAAGCAGGCCACCTTCGAGAAAAATTTGTAATTTCTGTATTTGTAAAGACGTGTCCTATATCAATGTATTTTGATCAATGGATGAATAAATTATTATTATTATTATTATTATTATTAATACAATTAAGAATGCCAAGCAGCAATTTCAATGGCTTTATTCCGAAAAATTGTACAAAATATACAATACCTATAGGATCCATCAGGAAAACATATATAAAAAGAATTAGGTATAAGTAAGGGAGTATCATAATACTTTTCAAAGACAAGGAAAAATAGTAAGCCTACCACAATAAAACACACCACTTCCTCAAAGAACCAGAAAAACCAAGAAATACTAGAAATATCTCTCGAAAGCCAAAATCCTCTGATCCTTGCGAGATATAAAATAAATTTAATACATATTTTGCGCAGGTCAGGGCAGCTTCTTCCAGTAGGCCATGGAAGGCTGCAGCCTAGGGCGGCAAATTTTGAAGTGCTGCAGTTTATATTTCCATAATTATGGGGTTCGCCTCTTACTTTCTGACATGATATTTGTGCAGAAAACAGCAGACCTAAATGATAATCATTATTTTCTGATCAGTCATGAGTATGGGTATTGTGGTTTCAAACTAAACTTAGGATTGTATTGTATTTAAAAAAAAAAAAAAAAAAAAGTAGTTGAATAAAAACACTTTCTTTAATGCACTTTATTTTACCTTAGTAAACTTCTGGACGGCCGTTTCGCAGGTCGTGTTCCTGCATCATCAGCAGAGTGCCAACTGAGGTCTCTGGAGCAGGTGTCCAGAAGTTTACAGGTGTCCAGAAGTTTAGTGCAGCGTCCAGAAGTTTACTAAGGTAAAATAAAGTGCGTTAAAGAAAGTGTTTTTATTCAACTATTTTTTACACAACGCTAAAGTCCAGGGTTGCTAGACGTCCCGGATTTTACGAGACAGTACCGTATTTTTTTTAATTGTCCCGCGTCCCGGGGAGTTCTTAACTGGGACGGCAATTGTCCCGTATTTCGGAGAATTTTGAAACCTCCCCAAAAAATACGCCAGGATTGAAACTTTTTGTAATTGGTAAAAGGTAAATACCAACGGCATATTTCTTTCAAAAAGATCTGTTTGGTTTTTTTTCTCTGGAGTTATTGCAAGGAATCTTTATCTTGCCTTATAATCGTTGGTTCTCTACTCTCAGTATTATTTAACTGTCTACATTAAGTTATTTTTGTTTAATGAAGATACTGGTATAGCCTAATAGTTTATGACAATATATATCATGTTCTGATTTAAAGTTTTGATTTGAAGGTGATAATCTATTTTAACATAGATAAAAATAAGTAAAAAAGTTGTGTGTTAAACCATTTATATGGTAATAAATATTGTTCTTTTTCATGATAACATTTAATACAGCCAATTTAATCTAATTCTCACATAACTTCTCTTATATAATTACTATTTCTTACTGTTTTCCCACCTCCGTGAATGCGCCATTTTCTAACCTTGTTAATTTAATGCAAAATACCACTCGGTAAGTAGGACTAGTACCTCATTAGTACTCTTCAGAAAGACATATTACATAAAAAAATTACATGGTCCAAAATAAAAAAAATAATTTTAAAAACTCCAACATTGAAATCTGCACTTTTTTGGAGAATGATCCAAATACAAGTATCAACAGAAAGTAGTTTACTGTTTATTAATTAGCTGCACTGTGATGCCAATATCACAACGAAACTATCGTTATTAAATAAAGTTTACAACTTCTGAGATACGAGCCGTCGATTTCGTCGACCACGCATCTGTCCCTTATTTTGATTTCAGATAACTGGCAACTCTGCTAAAGTCGGACACAAGAATGAAAAAAAAATTGATCCCTATACAGGCCATGGAGGTCCAGAGGGTTCCAGGAGGTTGAGGCTCCCAGATTTTGGACATTCGGTACATGAAGGTGGTAAGGTTGTCAGCCTTACGCACCGGCTGCCTTTACCCCCAGGATTGCTCCTGGTACTCATTTCTGTTAGCGGCTGAGTCGACCCCAGGGCCATAGTGCCACCAGAAGGATTAGGCCAATTGAAAAATCTCAACGACCTCATCGGGAATCGAACCCGTGACCTTCCGGTTTGTAGTGCAGCGCCTCAACCTCTACGCTATGGCATACCCCATTGTATTGTATTGTATTATTCCATTTAATATTTAACTTTGGAAGTGAGAGTGATGATGGCCAACTGTGGAATGCCCCCCCAAAAAAGAAACAAATAAAGGGTTCAAAGTATTTACATTCAAATGTAGATATTGCTCTGTACATGTTACTGTGCAAAGCTGTTAGTAAGGCATTGGCACTTGAGTGCTCGATCCTTCTCAAAATGAAGTGTGTTAAGCACTATCTACAGTCTTCAATTAATGACTGAATGAAGATACCCTGAATGACGTGGCCCTTCTTTCCATCGAATCTGACCTCATCTACAGACTATTTTTTGAAGAATCATTTACAGCTTCCCAGTTCAGAGGCCAAGAAGAGTTAAAGTTGAAGTCTAAAACCTACAAAAAAAGAGTATATTCATCTAGTACTTAAGTTAGTAATATTTACTATTATAAAATTGTTCAGAGGGACGGCAGATACACGAGTGCCTGGGGGTGGAAAATTTCAAAAAGTTCCTTCACAGGTAGTGAAAGAGCAAATAAATGCACAGTCTAATAGGAACATAGTTGCTCAAAATTACTTGGACATAATGTATTACTCTATTAATTTTTTCTCTGCTTTTATGCAATTTTTTCGGTGATGTCTTATATACGGTACTGAAAAACATGCCTGTTATTGAAGATGCTGGCCGTGAAAGCCTAAGATATATAATCTACATCATTTACAACAATAATGGAAAACTGATTTCCCCGCAAAAAAGAACACAAAAGTTACCCCCTTACAGAAATACCATAAGTACAGTTAAGTAAAAGAAAAATCTACAAGAATTTTTATTTTACTTCTCTTCATTTTATAGGTCTTTACTATCTAATATGGAGTAAAACTTTTACTGAAATAGAATAAAACACTTGTGGAATCGTTCTTTTCTTGCCAAGTTTTGTTGAAAAGAAAGCAGGATGTCCGCTGCAGTTGTGGAGGAAACATTTGGCACTCAAATGTCAACTGGACCATGGCCTACAAGCTTGGACAATGTTCTTAATATTGACTCTGGCCGTGAAAGCCTACAGCAATACTACTGTCTGCAAGAATATATTTTTTTGATGCTACATATTTTATTATATGTTCAGCTTATTTTTTTTTTTTTACATAAATATGTACATAGTTCACACTCTGATTGTACACAAAAATCTGGTCTCTAATTATCGACAAAGGAGGACACAGATTTATACAATGGAGGACATTCAAGAAAAATGTAGGGCATCACATAATAAGATCCATTTATTGCTTATTTCTTATTTAGTAGAGGTAAAAAAAAATAATGAACTATTTTTATAAAGCTGAATTACCCACAATGTACATTTTACACATATCTAAACCAATTTAACATTTTAGTATTAGCACAACGATGCCAACAAGCAGGACCACAGCTTGTTCCCACAGAACTGCATTTTTTATTGGTTCAAACCAGACAGTGGCTTATCTAAAAAAAATTAAGTAAAGCCTGTTTTGCGATAAAGATGATAAATATAATAACCAATTTCAAAACAGTAAAAGCGCTATATTATGCTTATTTTCATTTGATCCTTATTTATGGAAATATTTTTTGGAGAAATTCATCACATGCTAAAACAATCTTCAAACTACAAAAGAAAGTGATTAGAATTATGATGAAAGTTAGCAGAACAACTAGTTGTAGGCTATTCTTCAAAAAGTTAAACATATTACCTCTACCAAGTATCTACATATATGAAACCTTAATTTTTATGAAAAATAACTTGCATACATATTCAACCAATTCGGATGTACACTCGTACAGTACTAGAAATAAGTATGCTCGCTTTACTCCATTGCATAACACTAATGCCTACCAGAAAAGTTTCCTCTACACCGGCCTCTACTTGTTTAATAAATTACCATCGTACATTAAGGAAATACCTTCATGCCAGAAATTTAAAATAATATTAAAGAGATTTCTATTGAATTGCTGTCCGTATGACATTAACGAGTTTATTGAAATGTGTAATTAATATAAAATCTTAATGTATCTATATGTCTTTAGTTATAATATTTATCCATTTGTAATTTTTGAAGTATTGTTCTTATTCTTATCTTATATTGTTTCTTATTTTGATTCTAAGGTTCTTTTTTTAGTTTTATACAGCTATGTAATTTATACATATTTCATCTTAATTTGTATTTCTGTATATATTTTGAGACGTATCCAATGTCATGTATAATGATGTTTACTGGATGAATAAATACTACTACTACTACTGCTACTATCAAAAAAACCAATATAGAAAACGCCATATCTCATGAATTTCCAAGAAAAATGAATGAAGAAAAACGCCATATCTCATGAATTTCCAAGAAAAATGAATGAAGAAACAAAAACTTGCAAATTTGCAAACCCAACAGAACTACTTCCATATTTTAAAGTATTTTTCCATACATTTTGCCATTACTCTCAAAGAAAGTGTGAAAAAGAATGGCTATTTGGGAAGGGAAGCTAAGAGATTTGCAGGATTGGCGTTAATAAAAGGCAATGCAAGGGTAAAGAACTTGAATTAGAATTAATGAGTAAATATATTCAATTTTTTTGCCATGATAGTCTTAATACGATTGAGAGAACAACTAAACTGAACTAAACTCCTTGGCGCGACATCCCCGAAGGGACAAGGCCTACCACCCGACCACTGCGTCATCTACCTACAGGCAGATGCCAGGATTGGGGGGCATGTGGTCAGCATGCCGACACCCACGACCGTTAATGGTAGTTTCCATGACCGGAGCCGCTACTTCTCTATCAAGAAGCTCCTCAATTTGAATCATGAGGCTGAGTGCACCCCTACCAGACCTCCCTACCTCAGAAAAATCCAAGGAGTTACTGGGGATCGAACCCGGGCCGACAGATCCGTAGTCAGCGACGCAAACCACAAGACCACGCCAGCGGTCGAGAGAACAACTTCCCCTTTGAATAAGGACAAAATAAATACACAATTACATTTAAGATGTTGTTCTTACCATCTTTGGATTTGTGAAGTTCTCTTGAGTATCTTTGGGCATCTTCTCTCTGGTCCAGATGTATTTTCTTCATCTTGTCAGATACTGCTTTATAAGTGAGGTTTGGAAGGGCAATATCAATCGGGAGGTCTCTTCATTGTATTTAATGTAATTTTCTCATATCAGTGTTTTAAGTTGCAAACTTGAAAGAAGTTAACCACGACTGAGTTTACACATTGCTAGCAACTGCAAAGAGAGTACAAATGGTTCTGGGGATAACCAGACCAAGTCGGTTAGGGTAACCTATCAATGAAAGATAAAATTCCACAAAATCAGGCCAGGAATAGAGCCCAGAACCTCATGAAATGTGGGCAGTAAATACAGTTGGCCAATCATGTGGTTTTCTGTATCACGGTGGCCACAGCTCTAACTCCTGAGTCATCAGGTGAAATATCTATGCAAATAATGTCGCTAATGGTGTAATGATTCAAATTCTCACAATTACAGTTACAATTAAAATTAAAATAACCACGTACCTCACCACAAGAAATGTTGGAAATGTCCTCCTCTTGCATCCACACAACAGTGGCATCTTTTTACAAAATTTTCTTTCACGCGCATAAGTTCAGCTTCCGAGATAGAGTTAATTCCTCTTTGATATTGCCTTTAAGTTCATCTAATGTATGGGAAATTGACCTATACACTTTATTCTTCAAGTTTCCCCATAAATTATATTCACTTACTGTTAGAAGAACTTAAATCAATATCACATAGGCCTATCACAAGAGAAATTAACTCTGTCTCGGAAGCTGAACTTATGCATGTGAAAGAAAATTTCCTAAAAAGGTGCCAGTATTGTGTGGATGCAAGAGAAAAACATTTCTAACAAATCTTATGATGAGGTACGTGGTTATTTTCATTGTAATTTTAACTGTAAATGTGAGAACCTGAATCATTACACTGATCGCGGCTTTATTTGCATAGATATTTCACCCGATCGCTCGGGTGTTGGAGCTGTGCCCGCCGCGCAGCTGAAACCTGCATCATTGGCCAACTCTTGCGTGGGACTCACTGTATAAACGACCACAATATTGGTGTAGACTACATAGGATTCCACATATTCTGTTATGTTGTGTATTTCCAAATTGGAGTTTAGAAATAAGGCACCTGTAATCAGTCTTGGTGCTTGTCTCTGTACTCTTCTGAGGGGACAAAGACTTTGTGCATGAGTCTATTGTGTATAAAAGTAGAGACAGGTAACAGCGGTGCACAAAATGCTTTTCTTCTAGTGGTAAAGGACCTGTTTTGAAGTTTTCTTGAAGAATTGTAAATTTGTACTACGTACTTCTAGTTATAAGATTTGCAGCTTTCACGGTGCTAATTACTTAAGATGGCTTCACGGGTTATCAGCCATGTCAAAATTATTAGGCTCGAACTTTTGGCCATCTTCACTCTGTGGGCTTCCTCAGGAATGTGTGTATGGAGGAAGTGTGTCCATATTTACAGGGGGCTGGAAAAATATTAAAACAGAATGCAAAATCTCATTGGCTGGAACTGCAGCCAATCAGAAGTCAGCTAGAAGAATATTGTTGCTCCCTGAAAAGGACCGATTGTGTTATGCTGTCGGCTGTGGGGAGATGGTCAATCCTGTTGGTCGCTGGTGGCTGTTGTTGCCAGTGTTGTGCTTCTCCAGTCTGTTTTTCAGTGCCAGTGTCCACACCTTGCTGAGCTGGAGACCTTCATCCCTGTTGTTGAAATTGTTCCTGTCTAGTTTGATTTCAATAGCTTCCTTTATAAGCCGGTCCTAGTATCTGTTGGTGTGATGGACACATTCCTGAAGAAGGCCACAGAGTGAAGATGACCAAAAGCTCAAGCCTAATAATTTTGATATGCCTGATAACCCGAGAAGCCATCTTGAATACTTCTAGTTGTTTTTATGTATCCTATGATTACATATTCAGAAGGATTGTACCCCATATCAAATCAAATCAAATCTCTTTATTCCCATAAACAATACTTTACAAAAGTAAAGACTGTATAGGCATCATAAAAAAAAATAAAAAAAAAATACATATTCTTAAATCTAAGAATATAGCCTATAACATTATAATAGAGAGAGTATAAATTTCATAACATTATAATAGAGAGCGTATAAATTTCACTTGAACAAAGTTTTACAATTAATTTTATATAAGAACAGTATGTAACACATAGGCCTATTATTACTGAAATTTGTAATCTAAATATTCCTCTATGCTGTAGAAGCAGGACATAGTTAAGTTTTAAACCTGGATGCACTTAAAATTCTAATTGAAATGATCAGTTTATTTAATAATTTTATAGAAACACAACGGAAACATTTTAAAGTTTTTGAGTAATTGCAATGGAGTGTAAAGGCCTACTATTTTATGACATTCATTGTAGAGAATGCTGATTCACACAGATGTGTAGATGTTTATGATGATGAGTAGTCCTCGGAAGTCCTGCCTTGGTGCTGAACTTACGATATATGAGTGAGAGTTTCTATCTAGGTGCAGCCTTCATGATGGCAGGTGTTAAATTGAGGCATTTTCCTGGGATTGCTCAATTTTTATTTTAGTGCTTCAATTTGTCTCCATGTCTTATTTCATTTCCAGTCCTTAATACTAAAATATTTTAAATTTATTCTCCTGTATGATAGGTAAGTTACTATAGCCAGCTAAAGAACATAACGTGTTCAGCTCTCGAATTTAATGTTAAGTTTTCAGCATTAATACAACATTTTGATGTTTCTGAATCCAAAAATACAATTTTTAGAAACATATCTGTGTGTTATGGTCTACAATTTCTGGGCTGTTATGCCGTGGTCCTAGGTTTTTACGACCTGATGTTTTCCAGGCAAAAACGAGAGATGATAAAAACATTGGTTAACCACGCTCAGGCCATTTCAGGGCCAACACATTTGAACAATGAAATGGAACACTTGGAAAATACGTTGGTAAATATTGGATATAGCAGACGGGAAATCAGACGAGCAATATGTCCTAAAAATGGACAGGAGGGCCCACAGGAGGGACCGAAGAAAACAGTTGGTATGGCATTTCTACCATACATAAAAGGAATAACAGATCGCATCGGGAGAATTCTGAAGCAACATAAGGTAGACACCATTTTCAAACCGACCAAAAAGCTCCAAGCTAGCCTCAGATCTGCCAAGGACAGTCGGGACCCTCTTACGGCACAGGGAGTGTATAGAATTCCATGTAGCTGTGGCTTAGTGTACATAGGGACCACCAAACGAAAAATCAGCACATGTCTACAAGAACGCAGGAGATATTGCCGGCTACTTCAATCGGAAAAATCGGCTGTGGCTGAACATGCTATTTTAGAGGATGGTGATCATGAAATTCTATACAAGGAGACCCAAGTCCTTTCCACCACGCCCCAGTACTATCCACGACTGTACAGAGAAGCCATAGAGATTATGAAACATCAAAAGAATAATTTCAACCGCAAAGAAGAAGCTTTAAAAGTAAACAAGTTGTGGTTCCCGATACTAAGAAGAACCACGATGCAGCCTTTCCGTGGGAAGAGGAAGACAGACCTCACAGAAAACTACACGCCAAACAGTGCCCAGAGTATAAATATGGGAGGAACACAGAATCAGAGCTGAGTCTGTCAACGGCCATCTAGACAAGCACGTTGCTCCAGCAGTGCCTCTGAAGATGTTCACCGCAGTTGTGAGTGAAACGTCAGGTCGTAGAAACCTAGGACCACGGCATAACAGCCCGGAAATTGTAGACCATAATGACTCCAGCCATGAAAGCTTACGTATGTTGAATATCTGTGTAAGTTTATGAACAGCTCTGCTCAAGAACGAAAAATTGTACAGAAAAAAACTTTATATTTGAATTATATTTTATTTCTATTGGGGAAGTTAGGCCTACATGAAGAAGGCAACAACTTTCTCTAACTTTTACTACCGGTACCATTTTTGTTGTTGTGATTTTCTGAAAAACATCTCTAAACTTATATGATTTTGTTTAAATTTCCAAGGAAATACTTTCATTTGAAACATTTTTATTCGCAATTCTTTGTAGGGTGGTTATGTGTCAGCCATGGTTTTTACAAGCTGAGGCTTTGTGTGGTGAACAATAGATCTTTCTATGATACTGAAAAACTGGATATGCATTCTTTGTAATATGACCTCTTATTCTGCATTAGAATGTGAAGTTAGAAAGTTGTATTGCCTATGTGAATGTTATATTAGAAAGTTATGATGACCTTAAAAACATTACTTCGGACATAAAACAGCTTAAGAAAGATTTAAATGACATTCAGATGATATTAGAGTAAAACCTGTGAAGCTGACTACTTGTCTTATAATTGACCACATTTTTATGGAACCGACAAATTCCCATTTGGTTTTTTGTGAAATGGTTTCTTTGAATAGCCTACAGAGACAGTTGCCACATCTATTATTATTACTTCCTGTTTGCACATTTAGTATCAGAAATATAATGTGATGGATTCTGCTGCGTGTGGGTGCACTTCATTCTTCTGTGCTGAGCCAGTAGAAAGTGAAGATCAGTTGTGTCTATTGGATCAGTCTGTACAAAAAAAACGTTTGTTTTATGTCAATATTGTCAGCAATATCATATCTGCATACTCCAATTGAATAGTAATGTAACCTCTAGCAATGTGACTGTTACGCACGCAAGCAAACCAACTACCAATAAGAAACTGTCTAGTCACCTGTGATGGTACCCCTCACCTCCTCCTCCACCAAAGCAAAGCACTAACTCTTGCCCCTTTAAATAGCAGTGTACCTCGGAGGGAAGTTATTTGCTTTGGGAAACAGTATGTCAGATTAAATGTATAGTGTAAAAGTTACTTCTCTGAACTATGTATTTTACTTACCGTATTTTACGGACCATAAGACACTCCGGACCATAAGACGCACCTTAATTTTAGAATGGACATTTAAAGGAAAATAAATTTAATATGATTCTAAACAAAATATTTTAAAGGGAATAATATACTTCATTACATAAGAAAATTATAACCTTGTACAATGGAATCGGTGTAAATCACTTCTAACTTAAAACCTGCATTGTTTGAAAATCTCTTCTGTACAGGTGGCATCACGTAAATTTGAACAACTGAACCGATTTCTCAGGAAAGACTGAAAATACTTTTACACCCTCTAACCTCGGTTCAGCATATGGTTAAGTGTAACGGGACAAGACTGTTTAGAGGTCATTGTATTCATTTAAACCACCCGGCGAAGACACTCCTTTTGTATAAAAGAACTCAATATTCCTTTCTTTTCGCATTGTATACCTGGCTTCCAGCTATCCTCATTTTACGATTGTGGCAAGTGCACTGATGTAGGCCCACAGTCTGTGCTAAATTTGTAACTGTCTTATCGTTTACAACACCTTGTGTACAGCTATGGTATTCCAGCAATATTTACCATAATTTTAATTTTTTTCAGTGTACTTCAGACCATTAGACGCACCGAACTTTTAGAGCTCTGTTTTCAAAGTAAAAAAGTGCGTCTTATGGTCCGTAAAATACGGTACTTTTTCAAGAAGAGTACAGCTCAAATTATCTGAACTAATTGTGGATTGCTACTATTCTGGATATAGTGGAATCTGTATAATTGAGTCGTTTGATATTATATGACATTTGTTCCACTAAATCATTTTATGTTAATGTTTGGCATAATGTGCAATATTATAATAATAATGTTATAAATTATAATAATAATATTAATAATAGGCCTACATACAAATATGTAGTAGATTTGTACCTACTTATTATGACATATTTCATATTTCATATTTCATATTTATTTAATCCATTTTGACCGCAGTTCTGCGGTATAGGATACAATATAACAACAATATAACAAACTATTATAGTACAAGGGTACAAGAATAATATTAGAAATACATACATTGAAATATAAAGAGATACAAAGAAATACAAAGAAATACAGGATCAGTACAACACTACAAAACAATAAATAAATAAATAAAAAGTGCAATGTGTAGGTCAAATAGTAGGTACTGAAAGATTATTTAAAGTTTTTGGCTACCTCAAAAAATTCATCATTTTTGTAGAAGCAGATTTGTTTTAGTTTCATCAGTACTAGGCCTTTAAAGTGTTTAAAAGTTAAATTTCTAGTAGCAACCGGAAGAGAATTAAACATTTTCACTGAAATGTACAATATTGTTAATCAAGAACTGAGAAGTTAATCAAGGCCTAGAAGGACTGACTACATCTAACCAGTTTTTAAGAATTTTGATTTACTTAGGCCTACTAATGTTCCAGAAATTTTCTAGTAGAAATCTTTTGATTGAAAATGTCATTATGTTTGTAATTGACACATAATCGCATGATGGCAATACGGCATTACAATTGCTTCTTAAGAATTGTTAGTGTGCACTTGTGTTGAAATTAAAAGATGGGAGACAAGAATAATAATTACACAGCATCGTACAAATTAAAAGTGATAAGTTTTATGGAAAAGTTCGACAACTGTAATGCAGAAAGAGAATTTTCAATTTTAGAGTCCAATGTACTGTAATGGAGGAAACAAAAAGACATGCCAAGAAGTACAAAAAGTGACAGTAGGGCATTTCATGGTTTTGAAAGGTGGGAAATATCCTGCTATAGAAGATAAACTTCTAAATTATTTTGAAGAACTGAGAAGTGATGGCATCACAGTTATCAAACTCTTTTTAAAAAATCTGCATATTTTACCCACCTCCATTTCCCAGTGACCAAGGGTAAAAAGTGCATAAATTACACGAGCAAATATGGTAAATAAACCCAATTTGATTCCTAAAAATATTAAACATGACATCAAACACATCATCACTGAAGGTTCACCCAGGTTCTAGGGCTTAAATAGTGTTATTAGGTCATCTAAATCACCATGGGTTAATCCTGTCCATATGATTCCAAAAAAAGATGGATTAACGCACCCATGTGGTGATTATAATTATCAAGTGTTCTGCCAATGAGCAGGTCCTTGGGCTTGGTCTGAAAATTTTGCTCTCCATCTCCTCCTATCCTTGGCTCCCTCTTTCAGTAAATATAATTTACTTTATCCTTTACATCTTATCCCAAAGATATTAAAATATATGTTGTAGTACCATAGTGCACTTGATCAATAAAATACAGTCAACCCTCAATATAATGCCACCATCCGTTCTCTGACATTTAGTGGCACAAAGCGAGGGTGGCACTAAAACGAAATTTAATTTTTCAAATAAAAATGGCATGATACAATATTGCCTTTGCATTTCTGACTAACAGTTTTCCTCCTCAATAATGAAAAATGTGATGCAGTATCCTACTGGCTAGACTATGGAAGTCTTTCACTGTATTCACAAACTTCTCATTTTTCTTGAAGTGTAATAACAGTTCTCTTCATTTTAACAATCTTATGAGTAACTGTAGTGTAGTGTTTAACAACTGACTGGACATTGGATTAAAAGAAGTGAAAGTTTGGAATGTCTCATTGTATGAAGGGCTCTTTCTACCTGCTCCATTCTCACACAGGCTGTCTGTCCGACTTCTTAATATAGAGAAGAAGGAAACTGTAAGATGTATCAGTGCTAGTGTTTTAGTAAAACTTTTAAACATTTAAATTTTTATCACATTGACAAGACTATAAGACAATGAAACATTGACAAGACAATAAGACAATAAAGTTTTAAGATGCATAAGCACAAGAAGATGCCCTGAAGATGACAGACGTATGTTGAAATGCATAAGCATGAAATAAAATATTGTTGATACCATCTACTATCCATTTTATTTATCTTCTTCCAGAACTTGAGTTCCCTCCAAATCTTCCATTACTTAAAATTCTGGTCAAGAATCAAACCCGGGCCACCCACGTGAAAGGCAGCCGCACTACAAACTTCCTGCAGTTGCGGACACTGTCATGCTTAGATTAGAGAAAAACATGCGAATATATCACTCTGGAATTTTTAGATTTAGTGTGGAGAAAGTATGTCTTAATTTCTTTGACTATCCAGATTAGAATCTTGTTAATCTAAATCCTGGTAAATGAGGTTTCATTCTACCAGTTGATTTCCATGATAGTGTATTTCTTTACTAACCTGGAGTAAGTAATCTCTGCTATGAAGGCAATGACTGCTAATCCCATTCCAAGACCCAACAAAATATATGCTCCTTGTACATGATCCAAATGAAGCTTTGTTGGACCAAGATCCACTTGAACTCTGCTTTGGATGACAGATAGCTGCTGTCTCTCATTGAGGAACTCACGCACCACCTGGATCTCCCAATGCAAGATGATGCCAGACTCTTTCAAATGGTTTACCACTTTGTTGAACTTCTTCATGTGAGGAGTGCCTACCATCAGAGAGGATTTAAAATCAGACTTAAGGTGACTATTTCACTCATATGCACCGTGTTTAATACTGACCAATCATGTTCAGCAATTCCTCAGATATAGGCCAATCACAGCCGTTTATCTTACAATATTCTTGTAGGAATCGCAAGGATGGCATTTTATCGGGTAAAATCATCTGCTCATTACTGGACACAAAAACATCAGTGTGCAGTGATTAATACGTCACAAGTTGCCATTAAACAGCACGAACAACATAGCTTGTTTGGAAATTGAAATAATAGAAATGTACATTGATTAAAAACACAATTTTGATTCGGTGCAAGTCAGTTCGTGTGCTTTTAGCTTACCTGAATGAAGTTAACTATGTCTTCTATGCACCATTGGTAGCCTTGGTTACAACATGGTAACTCGAACTGATTCATGGATGGTTGATTCATAGTAGTTTTGTTTTTATACATCAAAGCACGAAAGTAATTATTATTTGTATAATCCATTACACTTTTATTCATGGAATAGTCTTAATAAATCCAACTCGAGTTGACAAGTTTATCGATAGATTCACGACTGAGATTACCTATGATAAATTTGAGGTACCTACAAAATTGTTAAAGAATTTGAAAGCCTGCAACTGACTAGGGCCATGTTTCATAGAATTTTTATACTAATGACATGACGCATTTCAGTATAATAGCAAAAAAGACTTCATAATTGATCTCACCATTTGTTTCAAACATCGTACCAGCCAACCTGAAGAGGTTAATATTGAAAAATAATTGGTATACATGAACCTACCATTCATTTTTCAAACAAAAATACCACCTAGAATTGGTGAAAGTAAATGGCCTCATAGTGGGTGCTCAAAGGAATGTGCTTTCATTTTGTATGAAATTTTGGAAACAACTTGTTCAGTTGGATATATATAAGTATTCATGAACCACAGATTATTGTCTCTGTTGGACATTACATGAGAATATTATAGGAGAAAAATTCCTCCGACACTGGGACTTGAACCCAGGACCTTTGGTTATTCGCGCCAATGCTCTACCAACTGAGCTAGGCCGGAGTTCAATTCACAGCTCCAGATGGAATCTCCCTCCTTGGTAGAGCATTGGTGCAAACAGCCAAAGGTCCTGGGTTCAAGTCCCAGTGTCGGAGGAATTTTTCTCCTATAATATTCTCATAACTAGATCAGTTATCAAGCTGTTGCTAGCAATGACAATAAGCAGTTCGATAAACACTAAGATCCCATTTGTACAACTTGCAATAATTCCTATCTTGTACAGAGTTATTTTTCAATTGTATTAGGACAACCTATATTGTCAAAAACAATCTATATGTTAACTTCTGTTTTAAAAATTGTATTGTTTTGTTTACTTTGTCCGTAGTGGCAACCTGTGAATGCAGAAGTTGTTATACATATTTGTATAAAACAATAATATTGCAAAAACATAATATGGTAATATTATTAGTCTTCTGTTTCATAACAATCAAGGCCCCAAATTATTAGTAAAAATTACCAATATTATTAAAAATACCTCATACACTGCAAAGGTAATAAATTTTACACAAAATATTAGGTAATTTTTTCAAATCTTATGGGATTCGGTGTTCATACTCTTAAAATTTTGAAAAATTGCCACTCTGATTCAATTATTGATGAAAAAAAGGAATTTTAGTCACAAATGGAACTAGCATAAAATAATGAGATTTTAGAGTGAGTTTAGGCAAATTACCTCAGCCTCACAGAAAGGAGCATAGCAGTGGCGTAGCCAGAAAATAATTTTGGGGAGGGTCAAAAGTGCCAGGGTGTTTGGGGCTCACCCCTGGAAAATGTTAAAATATTGAACTAATGAAAATCATATTTTACGCTATGTTAGCACTGAAAAACTTGTTAGCAAATTTGTTTCATGTACTCTAAGATATGCCAACTTAAAGAAAAAAATTGTTACCTAAGTTATAAGATTTTTACTATTTATAAGAAAAGTTAAATAACACATGGAATAATGGAAATAATAGGCCTACATTACAAGTTCGGTATTTCATTATTAAATAAAATAATTAAATATTTGACTAAATAGAGCTTAAATAACTTAATTATAAATTTAGGTAATGATTTCGGGGGAGGTCCAGACACCCTGGACCCCCCTCACCTTCCATAGGCCAATGGTGTATCGTGTGTTGTTCACCGTGAAAATGATAAAGCCTGAGTCTGTGCAAACGATGACTGGCTTATAATTACCCTTCAGAGAGATTCTGCAAGAAAATAATTCAAATAAAGGTTTTAGCTCTTAGTAAAAACAACTTATGAACAAAATTGAAAGAAACTAACTCAAATAACAACATTTTGTTTGGATAAGACTTTTTCTTTCCTGAGCTATGTTGTTCATACACACACATACACATACGGACACAGAAAACACACACATAAAATACATGTTTCTGAAAATTGTATTTTTACATTGAGAGGACCTCAAAACATGTATTTTTACTGAAAATTAACATCAGATTTTATGGTTGAACATAATACTTCTAGGAGATGCCTTTTTTCACTCTATAAATTGACATTTAATCTAGAAGTCAGGAATTCTGTTAGAGGCCCACCAAGCTAGTTCATTACACAGCAACAACCCAGAAACATTTACATTACAGCAGTACTAAAAAGAGAAGCATCGAAAGCATTCAATATTGTATATCTTGGGAGTGAAGTAGTTTTAATTATTACCAAACTGTTTTAAGAAAGATTTTACCGTATTACCTTTTCGTACCATGAAGACACAGTGGCCCCAGAAGATGTCTTCCTTCATGAGTCTGAGATGTTCCATTGCTGTTTGGGTTATGTGAGGAGGGAGAGCAAATCGTCCTGAAAAATAAGAATTGATTATGTGTGAATAACAAAGCTCATTGGTTTAAACTACAATCGAACCTCTGCATAATGAAGATTAATATATCTACAATCCTGCATATAGCAATATTTCGCTTTGGTTTTTGGCAAATTTCCTATCTTTGTACAGTTAAATTTCACTTACTACAGCAATGAAGTTACTTTCATAAGCAAAATTTGAAGGTAACTTTTGATATGAGTTCATTAATATGAGGGTGGATCGAAAAGTAACACACAATAATTTTTTTACAAAATGTTTAATAGGTACAAGTACAAACAAATGCACAGATCAAGGGATATCTTTTGTCTATTTTTCTATATAGCCACCAAGTTTCTCAACACATTTCTCCCATCGTGATACCAGTTTCAAAATACCCTGTTCATAGAAGTCCCTTCAGTTGGAGTACAGCCATCTTCGGACTGCTGTTTTCACTTCTGCATCTGACGAAAAGCATTTATCAGCCAGGAATTTCTTCATGGGACCAAGCAAATGAAAGGTTATCATGGCCATCTTTGAAGAATGTACACCACCTGGAGAAATTGCTATGGTCCATACATGCCCTGTGAATTTCACTCAGGTTATGCCCTTTAGCCCATAAAAATTGCACTACACCTCGCTGAAGAAATTCCTGGCCAGTAAGCGCTTTGCGTCAGATGCCAAAGTTAAAACAGCAGTCCACAGATGGCTATACTCCAACCGAACAGACTTCTATGAACAGGATATTTTGAAACTGGTATCACGATGGGAGAAATGTGTTGAGAAACTTGGTGGCTATATGGAAAAATAGACAAAAGATCTCCCTTCATGTGTGCATTTGTTAGTAATTGTACCTTTTAAACTTTTAGTAAAAAAAATTATTGTGCATTACTTTTCAATCCACCCTCGTAGTTCCCTGTTTACTATTATTGATAAAAAGTACTTCAAATGGATGTAGAGTTATAATCATTTCAATTGCTTTGTAAATCTTTTATGTTCATTAATATGGTGACTTTTTCAAGACAAAGAATAATTTCACCTTCAGCCAACTTCCCACAATCTGATCTTTTTGCCTAAATTTCTACAAACCCTCAAATTGGAACATGTGACATGGATGACTGCCATCGCACACAATTTCATCCTATATTCCACCACATTGTGCTGCATGCAATGGAATATAAACATTTCTAATTTTCTATTCCAAAATATGAAATCAACCAACCTCATTGGAAATATGAAGTTTTTGAATAACCAATGAGTGTTATTCTCTCCCCGTATAACCCTCATGATGTAGAAACATGACAGCTTCTTTCATACAGCTGATTCTCTACGCTGCCAGCTCTTGATCAGTAATAAGAAGGTAAAATGAAATACAGCATTAGGAGTCAAGAATATAAACAGGCACAAAGGCAGACTTTGAATTTACAACAATACTGACTATAACCATTATTACAACCGGCATAAATGCTGAGGTGCTTTTGAAATTACGCAAACGATTCAGCAGAAAAATAGTCATCAGTGTATGCATATCGGCCACCATGTCGAATGTAGTAGCTATTGATTTTCATTTTGGGTAAAAAGCTAACAGTTTATTGGACCATAGCCAGGCTATGATTGAACCAAAAAACACTCTTGTGTGCACAGTTAGAAATAATTACAGTCAACCCTCAATATAGTGCCCCTCTTTATAGTGCCACCCTTGCACAGTGCCAATAAATGCATGTGAATAGATCTTCTCCCATATAAAATACATAAGAAACCTCGTTCTCGTTTAGTGCCAGTGAATATAAGACAAGATTTTTACAAAATATAGCTTGCAGTGACTTTTTTCAGTTGCAGAATTCTTTTAAAATTGGCATGAATGTTAGAAAGATTATTTAAGAAACATAGGCCTACTGTACTGAACTTCCAAGAAGTGAGTGTCCCCACACCACTAACTGTAAATGGAGTACGGTGGAATGAGGAAGCTATGTTAAGAAGTTGGACACACAGCCGGGGCACACAACGGACACAGCTTTAGTGTAGAGCAGATAGAAAGAGCCCTTCAAACAACGAGTCATTCCAAACTCTTGCTTCTTTCAGTTCAGTGTCCATTCAGCTCTTAAATACCACACTTCAGTCACTCGTAATATTGGTGGAATGAAGAGAGCTGTTGTTACACTTCAAGAGAAAAGAGAAATTTGCCATTACAGTGAAAGATTTCCAAAGTGTAGCCAGCAGGCTATTGCATCACATTGTGGAGGAAAACTATTAGCCGGAGATGCGTAGGCAATATTGTATTATGTCATTTTTATTTTAAAAATTAAAATTTGTTTTAGTGACACCCTTGCTTAGTGCCATTAAATGTTAGAGAACAGATGGTGGCACTATATCGAGGGTTGACTGTATATAGAAATGCTACTTGATACAACTTTTTGAACCAAAAAATTGGTTTGACAAATACTGTTACAAATCGCCAATGGTCATCACCAATCTGATATATCAATGTAATGCTGAACGATTGAAAAAAAAAAAAAAAAAAAAAAAAAATTGGTTTGTGGGACATCAGCTTTATGTGAATGAATTTGGTAAATTGTGCTGCTATTGTAACAGACTGATTGGAAGGAAAATATGTGGGATTGCAAGTAAATTATGTCTGTAAAAAGGAAAGAAGAAAAAAGACAGATGTTGTTGTACAGCCACTATGATTAGGTTACGTATTGACATCGTTTTCAGGGAAGTTATGTCAGGTATCATAGCTTAAAGTTACGGATATAACTCTTGAATCATCAGTGTACTCACCTCCCTGCAACCTCTCCACCACAAAAGCCATATCTGCAGTTCTTGTTCTTTTTGAAAGCTCTTCTTCAGAACCAGCAAAGAAGTTGTGAGTGAGCGTACGTAGGACTGGGTCTGGTGACTCCTTGATGCCAAACACAAAGGCATCATCCAAAGCTGCCCATGGCAGTCCACTTGCAGCCAAGTCTGCTGCAGTCTCTATTGGTGGAGTGAATCTGCAAACATGTAACTCAATTTAGGCTTCTTCCAAACTCCAAAAATGTTGGAGTTAAATATTGTGTTTCAATATTGTGTTGTACAATGCGAAGGCACTAGATGTCTACCATGAACCATGCAGGCATAGTGTGACCATTCATCAAGATTATTTTCAGCTCTTGCTGATAGTATATAGTGTACTGGTTTTCAGTGTCCCAAATCCTTGAATTCTATGAGGGTACGTCATCTTAAAACCATGCCTTATCGGTTATGAAAATTATTAATGGATTACACCAAGTTCCTTGGTCTAAAAGTAGAAGTGTAGTGTGTGAATAGTGCTCATTGAATTATAGGCCTAAAATTTCACTATACTATAATAAATTAATACCTGTCCCTCTGCTCTCTCTCGGAAAATAAGTGTAACAAAATTAGCCTCCACTTGGAGTACCTGTGTCCCATCATAGGGGTTACAGGAACGAGTCAGTCATAATAAATAAATAAGTAACTTTATTTGAGCAAAATACTGTATACCCAGTTTTCAGTATGTTGACTGAAGAAGAAAGCCAGTCATAGCAAAAGCCATGCAAGGCAAATCACTCAATGGCTGTTCTACGTACTGTGTTTTATGATGTAAGAATAATTATTCACAACTGTAGCCATCTTGCTCTTCAGATTTTAGTGACTAATTTTTATCTGTGGAGAATCTTAAAGAAAAAGTGTACAGTAATAATATGCACAGAAAAAAAAAGAAAGGAAAAAAAATTCCCGGTAGACCTACTCAAATAATAAGGAAACTATGAAATATCTGAAGTAGAGCTTCAAATAGTGATCCAGGATTATTTATATTGTTAGATATGAATAGATCAGAAGGGACTGAGCATTTTGAACTTCTACTTTAAGAAAGCTGAGTTAAATACTGCAATTAATTTAGATATTATCTTATTTGAATCTTCAGTGAGTACCGGTAAAGGAAGTAGCATTGAGAACAAAAGATTGTAAAGGCAATCAGTCACCCAGTCTCTGAAAATGGCCACATGCAGTGCATGGTAGAAGTTTGACTGCTTCATTTTTGACTTTCACTGTGGAAGTTAAGTATCAAAATGGTAAAAGTTGTGTTTTGGATCTATTCCTTCAGAATAATTCAAGCTTATCAAGTATTAATGTAATAGATATATGCATATGCATTCATGAACCACAGATTATTGTCTATTTTGGACATTACATTATAATATTATAGGAGAAAAATTCCTCTGACACTGGGATTTGAAGTCAGGACTTTTGGCTATGCTCTACTAACTGAGCTAAGCCAGAGTTCACTTCACAGCACCAGTGAACTCTGACTTAGCTCGGTTGGTAGAGCATAGCCAAAGGTTCTGGGTTCAAATCCCAGTGTCAGAGGAATTTTTCTCTTATAATAGCCTACTATGATTAATATAGTGTTAATCTGAAAACAATGTTTATTAAATAAAATGTTAATTAAATATATAATATCATTATTCATTAAATATGTAGTTCTGTACATAAAATAACAAAATGGAATAGAAATTTGTGAACTCATGTCTTTAGAAAAAATGTAACATGAAAGGTAATGTAGGTTTGCAATAGAACCTACTTAATAAATTCATACTATCTTTTAGAGAAATGTATGAAGAAGATCATTCTTTTTGAGGTATTTCCTTTAATGTGTTAAGAAAGATGATATGACATTGAAAAGTGAAAAATGCATTACCAGTACTGTGAAAATAGTTAATGAAATGTATGGTTTCAGTATATGCTATGTCTCTCTCAGTCACAAAAGGGATAACATCTACAGTTTAATACAATGATGATGGAATATAGTTATCTTCATGCCTTAAGTAGCCAGAAGCAGGCATCTGACCATAGAGATTTCTGTTCTTATGTAAGTTACAATTTTATTTGTAGGTTTTAAAACAGGGTCGTTTATCACTGAGTAAAATGTTGTTAACTTTGTTCTTCAACTTTTGTAAATGTTATCTTAAGCTCCAGCTTCTAAAGCTCAGCAGGTACTGATTTCCTTTTGAATGGCACTCAGTTCAAATGCAGAAACAGACCAGGGAAATTCCATATTTGTTCTTTTTCTAGCATATAAAATTGAGAAATGCCTTGAAAAATTTTGGCAGGTGCATATGAATGTCATAAGAACTGATTCTAAGATGTATGAATTTCAAGGTTTAATTAATACATCATATTTTGCCTCCATACAAAGCTTGTCTTTTTGGCCTAAAGCCAACAGAAGAAAACTTACAGATATACTGCTAACTCAATCTTTCGAGTCTTGGTGTCTCCTCCTCATAAAGGAAAAGGATTGAACATGTATGCCGAATGCCGTAAGGGTAATTCCATGGATGGCCAGTCTTCGGAAAATATCAACACAGAGAAACTGTCGTGCACTGTGACTGCAGTAAGATCAGTTCCCAGAAGACCATTCAGCACAACCCGTTGCTGCAAAATTGGATGTAAGAAGACAGAAACACTTGACCTTGTGATGGGATTCTGCCGGAGCACTGACCTACTGCGTAACAATTGTCACAACAGAGATAGGACATCTTTAGCTCAAATCCTGCAACGAGGATGGGAGGTAAACGAAGAAGTTAATTGTGTTTCTATAGGCAACTCTAACAGGAGAACAGACATCATAGCCATCAGTAGGAAGAACAATATCGCGATGATATTAGATCCTACTGTTTGCTTTGAAGGAAACCTAACAGATAAAAGAGATAAAGAAGAAGAGGCAGAAGGGATAAATTTAGAAAAAAAAAAATTATGAGCCATGCATTCCATTCCTATCTGTGAAGTTCAATATCCCTAAAGATAAATGAATCCTACAAGCAAAACAAAATTATATTTAATTTTACAATGGATATATTTTATTATTCTTATTACAACGTTTCGGCACAATCCATAAGGATATTCCGGATATTCCAGAAGGCGGTGGATCCGGCGTTTTGACATGAGTCATATCCATGGAAACTTCTCGAATTTGTTTATTTATCAGTTGGAATTTTTCTTCTTGCTGTACCTGATGAAGGCCTTATGGATTGTGCCGAAACGTTGTAATAAGAATAATAAAATATATCCATTGTAAAATTAAATATAATTTTGTTTTGCTTGTAGTATAGCCTACATACAATGGAAAAAGGACTTCCTACTACTTTATGATAAATGAATCATCAGGAATCTTCTGTTTGGGGCAAGAGGTACCCTTCCCAGCTACACCAAAAAAATCCGACACTCAAATTTCATTTCCACAAGATAAGGAAAATTCTCATACAGATACTGTGAATCTCGTTGCAGATCTTAAGGTGTGATATATTTAACAATGGGGATGTACTGCAACTTAGGCCTGTGATCATCACTGATGTGCCAGAATTTTGTCCCACACGAGTTCTTTTCCATGCAAGTAAATCTAATGACATGGGTCTGTCACATAGATTTCATCGACCTGAGCTGGGATCGAACCCGCAACCTTGGGCACAGAAAGTTGCAGGTATTACATGTCCACCTCTACTTGAAGCAGAATAACTAGGCTATTTTATTATCGACTGAAATATTGTTTAATGTAAAACATAGAGAGTTAATTTAAATATCAATTTTATAGCATATTTGTATTCTGGATCTCTGCTGGTCAACCTTACTAGAGGACAGATGATTTATTGTTAATAAATCTTACTGCTAGAAGATATTTTGTAATGAAACATATTCTAACATCATCTTACCTTGGTAAAGTGAGAACCATTGCAAGGCCTCCTCCATAAGCAGTGGTGATAACGAAGAACTGCAGGATGAGCCAGTTGACAAGATGTCGCATGGGAATGTGACGAGGGACATTTTGGTGTCGCTCATCATCAGGAACTTGAAGAACCAGCAGCCCCACAGTGCGGAATGCACACTCCCAGATTGTAGAGTATTTGCTAGTGATGTTACCCCCTGTATGGGTAAGATTGCATCTCCATTAGAAAAGGAAATCAGTTAATTAAAGTTTAAATTATACATTTTTATGTTGATATTCCATCTTAATTCAATTTTTAAAAATAAGTCATTATTGTAAGTTCTAACATCATTTTACACAGATTTTGAGATTATCAGTACAGCATTAAGCATAAAAAAAATATATTTAAAAATACAGTATAATCACAGTTAACCAAGGCTCAATCGATCAATGGTCCATATTATTGACAAAATACAGAGAGTTTTGTCAGAACTTTACTACAAGAAACGAAGAAATTCTATAATTAGTCCACAGGAAAGCATATCCACATCTTGAACAATCACATAAATTTGCATTCTTAACCTGTTTTCTTTTAGCATAATGATATAAAAAAATTAATTCAGATTACTCTATATGAAACATTAAGAAATAACAAAATACTGTCTAAAATTAAAATATCTACATAATGTGTAGTGCCCAGCCAATTCTACCTCATGCAGAGATTCAATGGCGGCTTGCAGCTAAAATTAGTGGGGGTGCTGCTCTAGAAAATTTTTAGCCTTTGTTTTAAAATTGTGTAAAAGGAAACATAGATGCATAAAAAGAACATTCATTCAGAAACTCGATAAAACCCTAAAAGAACAAAATAAAAAAATTGTTACTTACTTTAATATAAACTGTTACAATTCAAGCTTGATCTATTCGTTTAAAAATGAAACCCATTCTTCTTGTTTTAATTTCCGTGAAAAGATCAATCATTTTCTGCTTGATCTGCCATGGTTAAAGTTTTCTGTTAAATAAAAAACCGAAAAAAAAAAATGATTCAAATAGAATACCTGGAAACCAGATAATAATCTAATTCGATACTTTATCACATTCAAGAATATGGTACATGGTTTTTAAGCACAAAACACGCAGAGTAAAAAGAAAAGAAAGAAAAAAATTAAAGAAAAAACATTAAAAAAACATTACCTTCCACCAATATTCTGCAGTCAGCACTGTGGAAGTGACAGTGCTCTCTCTCCCTTGCAGCCGTGGCATGCACCTTCCTATGTGGGCATGTACACAACAGTCAAACACCATGCCCCTGGAACTGTGAAGCGCACAGTTCCATACAAAGATTTTCTTTTCTCTTTTTAATAAACTGGGAGATGGCTGGCATTAAGTTTAATGATTATATATTGTACAAGTATAAAGAAAGAATTAAAGGAAACAAGGACTCATTATATTAAATGTTATCGATAATATCAAGTGGAAATAGAGGGTGCTGCAGTTCCACAGTGCCTATACACGAGCCGCCACTGCAGAGTTCTGAAACTTTTAACAGAGATAGACAGAAGAGGGTCTGAATGCAACTTGAAGCTAGCTTTTTAATTTTAGATTTCATTCACAAATTATGAGTAAAAACGTGGCAGAAAACATAACTTCTAGCGCTTACCGACAAACAGATGATCATGTATGTAAGACCTAATTGTTGAGTACAGTCGGTCAAATAAAAAAGTCGGGACTCGTATGCTGTTAAAATTAAAGTTTTGACGCATTAGTTCACAAGTTTCCTATAAAAAACACAAAATACAGGTCATTTTCGGAACATATGAGGCCATGCGGCAAAAGGGAAAATATGAACAAGGAGGGAAAAAATGAAAATCGCGGAAAGCGCAACACACGATATTCAACTTAATGCATTGTCATAATTCATTTTGCTTTGTGTCATCGCCACATACAAATGCTAACGTGAGAGAAAGTGTAGTTAGGGCTGTAATTGACCTGCATTTTTCGGTCTCTGAAGCAGCGAGAAGGTTCCATATTTATGAAAGAGCAGCTCAGAGGAGGGAACTTGACTATAATGCGACCGGAAGTTTTCATAGCAAACGTTGATCTGGCCGGACGCTTATTTCGATGCTAAGATTGGTTGCAGAAGTTGAGCGTAAGTTATTGATTTTGCACTAGAAGTACCGGTATTATAAAATAAAATCTTTAAAAAATGCTCCTTGAATAAACATATTCCTCGCGAATCTATTAATTATTAATATTATAAAAATTTGCAACCAAGAATATGGCGGATTTGAGGCATATAGCCACAGCCTTCTATACATGTTTGTTTTGGAACAAAACTGACTAAATAATCAAGAAAATACATGGATAGACAAGAGGCGTGTGTGAACCTAACCTTAAGTCTTCCTGTACATGCGCATATGCTCGTTCGTGATACTTAATCAAATACCGCCCGACGTTTTTTATTTGACCGACTGTACTTCCATTTCGCTATGCTGCTGTATTTGATTTTATTTGTTTATAACATTATTGAACATTTAGAAGGTGAAATACATTTACTATTTCATACACTTCATAAATGAATTTGTTTGTGTTGTGCAACAAATGTTGAAAATATTACTATTCACAATGTTAAATGCCCCTGAAGCATAATATCTTAGTGTTTTTAAAACTCTATTTATAAGTAAAATGGGATTATTTCTGTTAGCAGGAAAGTTAATTTCATTCACAAATCAAACACATGCTATTTTTCCATAGACAAAATCTTTCCTCAGTTTCAATCTTCAAAAACAGTTTAATGTGTTCAACTGTATGTGAGTTATTCAAGAGTTAGAAATGAAAACAATCTACACATCTTAGCTCTAAAAGGAAGGACACTTAATATAATTTATCTGGAAGCTCTGTACGGAAAAATTAGTTTGCTTTTTGTATAATATTGGGCCTATTGTATTGCCTTACTGTTATTTGTATCCAGTGAAGGAAGTGAGGAAAAAAACCAGTGGTGGTAAGCTATCCCAAGATTTTTCCATCATACTTCAATTTGATAAAAGCATAACCCCTCCCTTACAACATATTATATGATATGCAGGAAAATGTTCTACACACACAATAATGTATGAAGCTTAGGTAAAACTGCTTTCAGTGGATCATGTGTTTTTCAAACCTTTATGACGGTTCGACCCGATCCTCTGGGCCTTCCTCAGGTGAATGTTGAAACCTCACAACCTGCTGAGAGGAGTATATCTCTCATTGTCCGAGCCCGGAGGATTGGGTGGAAACATCGTGTAGGTTTGAAAAACATGTGATCCACGTGGCAATTTTATTTTAATTTGACTACATATACATATACATTGTATGGTGGAAACCAGGACCAAACATGACAAGGTTCTTAAGTAAATACTTCATTTTTCAGTTAAAGAATATAAATGTATGAGAATTATTACAGCCACTCGCAATGGCTACTGGTGGCTTCATTTGCAAATACGACAAAAGAGCATCATCATAGAAAAGTGCTTCGCTCTCTTATGACATGTACAATTCGTAGTTTCTATACTAACCCAAGAGTTTTTCAGTAGCATTAGATATAATGTAGAGCACGAGCGTGGTTACAACCATATACACTGCCACAGCCAGCCACATCCCTGGTGAGAAAGGCAGCAAGGGCACCATGATTGCTGGCAGAGGAACAGGTCGAGGAGCTACCACTGTTATGCCACTCCATCCATAAGCATCACTGTCAATGTAAAATGAAATCACTACTTATAGGATAACATTGTACATGTATATAGTTGGCAGGGATGGGAAGTAATTGAGTAAAAGTAATCGGATTAAAGTAACAATTGCTTTTTTGGTCCCATTTACTTGTAATCAATACTTTAAAAAAAATGTAATTTCTACTTGTAATTTACTTCTGGAAATAAAATTGTAATTGTTACAATTTAGTAGTCGTTAGCATTAGTATCATTCTTGCTTGCTATATTGTCATCACTACTGTTTTTGCAACTAATATCCAAATTAGAGTTAATATTAACAAAAAGTTACCGGTGCTCAATGTTTCCGAAAATATTCTCATTGATATGTTTATTTGTTTGTTTATTAATAATTTGAGCTTGTGCCCAAAGCAAACCAAAAACAAGGAATTTTTAGGTACTGCCATTTTGTAAAGTAATTGTAATTGTAATTGTAATTTTACTGATTACTTTTTGAAAAAGTAATTTGTAATTGTAATTAAGTTAAATTGCTCCTCGGGTAATTATAATTCAGCCCAATTACATTCTTTTTGTACTTTTCCCATCACTGATAGTTGGTAATAAATCTTTAGTAACGCCCAGGGCCTGGAAGTTCATGCTCCAAAAAGTAGGAAATATGCATGCACACAAGCTCTTAAAATCCTGAAAATATGCAAATAAATATGCATAATTAAATTGGAAGAATTAATGTCACTAGGAAAGATGAATTAGGTTAACAAATTTACATATTCCTTAGAGGTAAATGGTTATTTAATGCTTGGGATGTACTGCAACTTAAGCCTGTGACCGTTGCTGGTTTGCCAGAATTTTATCCCACAGGAGTTCTTTTACATGCCAGTAAATTTACTGACATGGGCCTGTCACATTTATGCACACATAAATGCCATCCACCTAGTCCAGGATTGAACCCGCAACCTTGGGCACAGAAACCCAGTGCGAAACTAACTGCACCACCTATGTCGACATAAATTCCTTAGAAGTTGAAACAGAAATGGCCTCATTGTCAATGTCGACTGATGAATTGCAGTACATAACCACTTTGCACAAATTTTCAATTGAAATACTTCACCTGCTGTCTTGCAAAACACTTTGGCAACGTGAAAAACTTCTCTCCACATCACAGGTGGCTTTCGGAGCATATTTAAACGATATTAACTGCTCCAAAGAGAGAGGAGAGTCTATTGGCATAACAGACGCTCCACAAAACAGTACCCTATTACCTGTACAATAGATAAGTCACCTTAAAACTCTGAAAATTCTAGAAATTAATTAATCTACCACTTGAAAGGAGCATTGAAAGGACTTTTAATACAAACTTTATATGCCATGCTGATGTCAGTGCTGAGAAGTTAGTGTATATGAGCCAAATTTCCCCTTCTTCTGCTCAATACATAAAGTCAAGAACATACTTTTTAATGGTATTTCTATAAACTGTTTTTCTAGCTCATTTCTAAATTAAATTTAGATGCTAGGAACATGAAAAGCATAAATAAGGAAACTCACCTGATATGAGCGCAGCATGACCTGTCCCTCTTCCGGCTATGAGACTGCTAGTCCAACAAATAGTAAGTGCATATACTGACATAGCAGGCAAAGAGACAATACTGTCCTGCTAAGGAAAAAGGCAGTAACTACATGAACTTGAAAAGTGAGATCAAGGTTTAATCAAATTATCTTTACTTTCTCCTTTATGGATGATATTGAAATTTACACATTAACTACAAAACAAGCAGGAAAATTATCTGGCATCAATTTTTTTCTTGAATTATTGAATTATGACAGATACTGCCTTTTTTAAAAAATGTATGTAGATTTTAGCTTTGATTGCTAAAGCAGTAAGGGGAAGTTTTCTTATGTTGTAGCCAGTATTTAATGCTTTCTGTCATTGCTGAGTTCCTACAGCATGGGATGAAAGTTCAATCTTAAAAAAAAAGGTACTTTTGTAGTTACTGCTTTCTTATAGTGCAGTCCCTGCTTACTACTTTCTGTCATTGTAGATGTTGAAAAATGTAAGAAGCAGTAACTGATTTTTCCTTATATTTTTATCAAGAAATTATTTTACTGCCTTTTAAGGTTGTATTATGATGCAGAACATCAAGATGATTCCAACGATACCAAAAACTACACATTTTCAATTTCTGCAGTTACTGCCTTCTTCCTTAGCACAGCAGAATAGCCTTATCAGTTATCACATTACCTATAGTCTGTAAATCTGTATTCGTCATTCCAGAGATAAACAGCTGCGAATCCAATATCAGCCTTGTCTTCTGCCACCAAGCCACTGAGCCCTTCTCCACTTCCATTAGGCCATATCTCACCCCACCAGTTATCCAAATCGTATACACCAATATAGGTCATGTTATGTTTCTTAATATACTCATTAACAACCCTAAATTCAAATCCATCATTCACTGGTGGAACGGAAACAACATCTAGCACTGCAAAAGGTGGATATGGTAATGTGGTAATGTAAAATGGTTTTCCCATCAAATCAGTTAACTTGTCTGGGTAAAGGTTCTTGTTTTGAAGAAATCCTTTGTTTGAGACCCATGTGTCTAGTGTGTATACTTCCTCTGGATTTGGCCATTTGAATTTGTGTGTTATTACTTCGAACCTTACTTCATTTAGATGTACTTCTCTTCTTGGCACTGCCATTTGATCTACAAATGTGTCATTATTATTCTCTAAATCTTCATTTGTTTCATTGTTGGAAATCTTAAAGTGGCAACAGCGCTTTCTTTTGCATTCCGTTTCATGGTCACTGAATTCCAAAATGTTATTTTTAAAATCTACATTGGATGAAGATTCCTCATCCTCTTCTTTCAAATTATCTGAATAATCCTCAGATTCCTTCCTACCTGCTATATTTATTAATTCCCTGCAGTTTTCCGATGGGGTAATTTTAACAACTACAAGATCAGGCATAAAATCCATAGTTCTTAATGGAAAAATACCTTGAATTCCTTCTTCCCATTCTTTAATATTTTGTCTTAAGTCATCGACTACTGTTGGAAGATACAAATAATGTCTGTTTACTCTCTGAGAAGCCCACCTGGATATTTCTCTAAACGTTTCTACCATAAAAACTAAATCAGGGACTTGGATTATATATGCTGTACAATGCAGGTTTAGAGAAGCCAGAAGAAGTTCTTCAAAATCACTAAACACTTTAGAGTATTCTTCAGTATCGTCTGTATCTCTTTTAAATCTTACATCTCGTGAAAAATGTAGATGCATCATAGGCACTTCATTAATAGGTAAATGCATAAAGATTTCTGTTGGATTGCTTCTGTTTATTTCTGTTATCACAGCCAGGCAGTGAAAATCAGAAAAGAATTGTCTTGAAATTTCACCCGCCATTTGTCCCAATGCTTCTTCTGTTGTAATATTGTTATTCTGATATTCCTTCCGCGATGAAAGATCAGTTCTTACGACATGAAGTATTTTGATCATCAACAGCAAAACATTTAAAAATTTAAGTCCCATAATAGTAAATTTAAATTTTAAATCTGAAGGATACAAAAATATAATTGTAGTGAGATGAGGTATTGTGAATGCTTTTTTTAATAACAGGTCATTAAATTAATTATTCTTTTGTACTTCAAATAACATTTTATATTTTTCAAGATTAAGTACTAGTACTTTTTGTTCACAATTGAATGGCACAGAAAGGAAAAGTGACAGTGGAACCACAGCACCTAGAGTGATTAGGTGTGAATAATACTATCCAAATCATATACACCAATATATGCCACGTTACGTTTCTTAATATGCTCATTAACAACTCTGAATTCGATTACTAATGCTTGATATACTTGATTCTAATACACCATCGAATCTAATGTGAACCTCAATTATGAAACTTAAAACTTGTTGAAAGTTTGTTGGCAAATGTAATGTGCATCAATGGTAGGATATTTTATTTGGTATTTTGCAGTATACGAAACTAGAAATTTTTTTAAGGAGTATGCGTACCCCTGCATACCCCAGAAAAAAGCAATGCATACCAGAATTATATAATAGTATATTGCAATAATATTATATTTTAACAAAATGAAGAGAAAAAAACTCGGGGTTTTTTGTTGTTGTTTTTTTAGAGGGATTCTGCTATACACTTCATATGTGAATTGGATACTATTTTTTTATATGATAGAGATTCAGCAAATAATAAAAGTGAAAATAATTAATCACTAACAACATTAATTGTTAGGTAATTTAAAAAAAAATAAAGATACATATATGATTGAAATGGTAACATTTAACTATCAAATATGATTTTATTCCAGGCCTGCAGTGATAACTAATAGATAAAAAGTTTGAGGTCTTGATATAGATGATGCACATAAGTACTGGTACTGCAAAGAAGGAAAATATACAGGTAGGTTAGATTACTGGCATGAGGTGCAGTATGTTCCAGTTTTTACCATGTTAGAATGGCTGAAAAAAACAGTTTTAGAAAAAAGCAAATAAATTAGAAATCATAGGAGTATGCACACTACTAATGCCACACAATGACACCATGGTAGGCATACGAAAACGGGAAGTACTCCTTGAATATGTTACGTGAATATGGAATAGATTATAAACCTATGGCCTAATTACTTTAATTTATTTTATAAATTTTGTTATACGATAATTTCATATTTTCTTTTATTGTTCCCTTGTATTAAAGAAGGCTTTTAATATCATATTATCCTTAACATAGTATTTCCCCGTATATTTAGTTCTCGAAATAGGCGCTATAACGTCTATTCTAAAATCACCAAAACTCAAAAGGGTGCTACGACGAACCCACCACATAGGTTTGCAGACTGTGTACCTACTTTTTTCTTCTTTAAATACATACCAGAAGATATAATTAGAGCAATTAGTTTTTCTTTTAAAGGCACCCATTACTTGCATTCTTCCAATAAATATGTCAATATGTCAGTACGTATGAGCGATTCTCGTTGCATATTGTGAACAAAAGTCCTTGAAGAGACACTACATTATCATGCTACATCGTTGTACAATGAAAAAGTCCTAAAAACGGTGGCTCCATTGTCACTTTTCTTATAACCAAGGATTAAATTGGCACTTATATATACTGGAGTAACGGAACTTGTTATTCCTAAAAGTGTAGGTATACTGGTTCGACTGCTGAAATATAAAACTTTTTAATGACTATTCTTTATTGCTTTTAAACGTGCATTTTTGTGTACTACTCGTATTAATTATTACAGAAAAATTGTTCATTGGAAGCAGTGTGCCTTCAATGATCACTGTTTCTTATTTGGTAATAGTAGGCTATAGTCGCCGCGGGAATGGTTTAGACAGTGAGATGGATAGGTATAGTCCGCTATAAAATAATAAACAAGTATCACTCTTAAGTAGATACGAGTAATGTGCTAGAATGAGACTACTAACTTACTTCTGGGCCGGTTCTAGATAGGACAATACCCAATCCCACTGTCTAAAACATTTCCGCGCCGACTATACATCCATTGGTCTGCATAATGTAATGAACTGACAGTGCAATACAGCGGATGAAAAATGTGTACCGTTTATTACAATTTTCTGTTATGGTGCTAATTGAAATTAAATAACTTTTAAAAAGTGATCTTATTAAAATTGTTTAAGAAAATTAAAGGTAGCGTGGGAAGTCCAATTGATAAAGTATCATATAAAAATGCTGGAAGAATGCAGAACGATGAAATATCGGAAAACGAAAACCTGGCTATTAATTCGGAATCAAGAATATAATCTCCTATACAAGGTTTTGAAATTTTAGATAAGCTACCGGGACTTTTCTATTTCAATTTAACCCCTGGTTAAAACCATTTTGAGATACGAGTCAAAAACGTATTACTGGAGGACGTTGCACACGAGAAACAAATCAACCTTAAATACTGGACCTACAAACCTCATGCGTTTTGTGATTTATAAATTATAGGGCTGTTGAATCAAATCTGAACCCTACTACAAAGCAAGCCACCGAACATAAATGCTTCGTACGTGACTTAAGGTCTTAGGCCTAAACCAAACAGTACACTGAACAACAACTTCAAAAGAAGAAACGCTCGTTTTCATAGCGATCATTCACGGTGACATGTAGGTCTAATGTATTATTTCTAAAACAGCAAACAAGCGAAGATGATTACACGTGAGAAAATATTCATGTTGTTTGGAGAAAACAAACACAACGATACGAAGCAAATTGTTGTTTGTGTTTTGCCAAATAGTCTTGTTGACAAAACTGTGCAAATTTACATTTTAAAAGGGAAACATAACGAACTAAGAACACAAATGCAGATTAATGATATAGAATGTGCTTCTTGCCTAGAGTTCAATAAAACAAGAATAATAAATATAAACAACTTTTTAAAAAAGTACACTAATAATTCAATGATGAACGACATTTAACAGTATTGCCCAATGAAAACAAGTTCCAAGAAATTTGTGAAACATTCATAATTAAAGACATGCAAATGCATATTTTTTTATAAGCTTGTTACAGTTCTCAAACTTGCTAACTATCCACTTCTTGGCTTTATTGATTGCAAACAAGGATGCTTTGTCGGTACATATTTTGGCCACTTTATAGATAATTTCTTGTACAGGGTGCGCCAAAACATCCTCCCTATTTTAAAGTTAAAATAAAAAACACATGGATCAAAATAAAGAAGCTGTATTAACATGAATGATTCTACACAGTGGGAAGTTTCATGTTTCGAACAATGAGTCACTCAAGTGGTGTCCTTCACTATCAATGCATTGTTGAATGCGACTTCGGAAATTCTCCATCGTCCTAACCAACATTTCTTGAGGAATAAGACCAATCTCTTCCAGTATTGCATTTCTTAGGGCTGGCAAAGTCCTCGGCCGATGTTTAAACACCTCACCCTTAAGATATCCTCACAGAAAATAATCGCAGGGTGTAAGGTCTGGTGATCGTGCTGGCCAGGAAATGTCGCCATGTAAAGAAATTAAGCGCCCGGGAAACATCTATCTCAGCACTTCGAAAGAAATCCGAGCTGTGTGAGCGGTGGCTCCATCGTGCTGAAACCATACCTGTTCAGCCAGCAGTGCATTGAGTCTTGGTAAAAAAAAGTGTTGATCATGTGAGTGTATCTTTCAGAGATTACTGTCACAGTAGCACCATCCTCTTCAAAAAAAGTAAAGACCAATTATCCCGACTCTTCCAACTGCGCACCATACAGTAACACGGTCGCTATGCAGAGATTTTTCATGAAGTTCACGAGGGTTCTGTCCACTCCAATAACGGACATTTTGCTTATTAACACATCCAGATAAGTGAAAATGTGATTCATTACTAAAAAGGACCACAGCATCTTCTGGTACAGCTTCAAGGATGTTTGCACTTGACCTTACACGATTTTCATAATCACGTTGTCACAACTGATAATGGTGAATCTTGCTATAAGAGCACGGAGACCGGATTGAGGTCCATTGACACTTCGCAGTGAGGTGAACTAATGTATTATACTGAAAACCCTAAACTCCCACTGTGTAGATATCATTAATATTAATACAGTTTCTTTATTTTGATCCATCTGTTTTTTATTTGAAATTTAAAATAGGGATGATGTTTTGCCGCACCCTTTATAGGCCTAATGCCTGTTTTTGAGATTTTGGATTTGATAAAGCACATTTTGAAGTTTATCTCGCTTATTACGTCCATTTTAGGTAGATTTTCGAAGAAAAATCTACCTATTGCAATGGATACCACTTTATGATTTTCGAAAAATTCTTTCATATCTTTACGTTTCATGCTCCCCTAAGTACGAAACCACCGCCCGTTCAAAAAAAAATTTTGTGATATTTATATATATATTTATATATATATATATATCTTTACACGATAGCGGCCGTAATTTTGAAGATATTTGAACCAAATTTTATTATGTTATTTCTAGGCCCAATAGTTCGGACAAGTTCGTTAATGGGCAAAATTGGCCCAAGGGGGTGGTCGGGGGAGGGGGTTGAAATTTTAAAACATTTATATCTCGGCCCCTATGAAGTATAGAGGGAAACTTTGTTTGAATAAATTAGAGTACTCCCTATGGAGTTCACAGTGACACCAACAATTCGGGGGTTCGAGTGAGGGTGGGGGTGGGGGTGGGGGATGAAAATTCGAAACTTTTGAAACCACGTCTTGTGGGGTATCGTTGAAAAGCTCTTGATGAGTACTCTACAAATCAATAAATAGTTTCTTGATAGCTCTCATATGACGCGAGATTTTAATGTTTGAAAATATTAACACTTAAAAGAATTATTATAATATCATAATTTTGTCTTGTTTAGCGGCTTTGCTAATTTTATTCATTGCTGATCTTGCGCACGGCCTCCCAGAATATTATATCCTATTCTTGTTGTCAAAACAAATGATTGTAGGCTCTTCCTCTTTACCGAATTCAGTTCTTATTACTGCAGGTTTACCATGCCAAGGCTAAAGAAAAAGAGTGCTATGCAGCGACAATAAATTAAACCAAAAGCACTTCGAAATCTACTTCCGCCTGTAGGCCTGCCTAAAGGGATTTTTTATAGTTTGAGTGCATATATTTATAAAATGGCATAATACTGCATTTGATAAATATTGGCTCTTCAGACTACGGGTTTTCTGAATTTTACAATATCTGAGTCCACCACAGAAAAGACCTAACGGTTTGCAAGTTAAATTTAAGAATAATAAAATCAGGTAAACTGCTATAACAAAATGCCAGAATGCTCTTGTTTAATCAGTTATAATTGCAATTATGATACGCAGAAAATAAGCTTTTTTTTTAAAAATGGATTTCCGACTTAAGCTCCAGATTGATTCATTAAGTAGGGCTTATGGAAGAACAAAGGTCTAGTTTTTAAAAAATCGGATTAAAATCGTCCAGCATCAGCAGAACTATACAGATTTGTAATATCTTGACAATCGCACACTCACACACATACACAAAAAAGTATCAAATTGGCCAGCTATGGGATTTGAACCATGGACCTCCAGAATGCGAGTCCAATACATTACCATCTCGGCCACCTCTCTCAGTTTAACGGTCTAGTTTGATAAGTATAACTATGTGAAGGAATATGTTGGTAGTGTTATTTGTAAAAGCTAAATGTATTTCAACTTCCAAAACGGTATGTGAACACTGTAAAACTGTAAACACTGTAAAACGAATGGCTGTCGTCATGAGAACTGATTTGCATTTGAAAAATTCTTTCAATATATTACCATAAAATAGGCACTAAATTGGGCATTACTCCGGTACCGGTCAACCGATTTGGTCCAATATCAATAAGCTTCTTCCCATGGACATTATAAATGGGTATAGGCTACCAAGTTTTATGAAAATCCGATAAAGCGTATTTCAGTTATCGCGATTATAGACACATGGACGGACGGACAGACAGACATTTTCCCGTATCTCATTAAGTACTATACTGACACTTAATAATGTAGGCTACGACACAACTTAATTTATATTAAGACGAATTTCGCAAAATTCCTTACCGCAAAAACAAAGTTGGAGGCTATGGGCTTATCATTGGTCGATTACCTAGAGAATAATGAACGCGTTCAAACAAAGTATTTAGAATTTGCCTAGTGGGATGTGGATATGGCAGCTAAGTTATTACTGGAAATCCAGATGATAGATTTACATGTGTTCCATAAAAAAAAGTAATTTTCAGTGAAAATGTTGAAGATAAGGAATTTGGCCTCACTTTGCCTCAAATATCATTTCGGTTTGCATCTGCCGTTTCTTGTGACGTACAGTAGAAAGGTCATTTTCAGCGTATAAATATTTTGACAGATAAACACAAGATCTTGACTACCGAATATTTGTAAAAACTGTTAGTAGGCATAATACATTGTGCCACTCGAAAATAAAATTTAAGTTTGGATTTTGATAGTTCATATCTGTAGTAAAACATCATACATCTCTTTACTCATCATCGTTTACTACTTCAGTCATCCGAATGTGGAATTCTTTACCATCTCACATCAAGGACTGCCGGTCACTGTCAACCTTCAAATCGCAGTTAACAGCACATATACATAGTACTTAATAGTGTATCTTTTTTCTTATCAATAGTGTATATTTTTTTTTAGTGTATCTTAATAGTGTATCTTGTTAATTAAGTTTCTATCATTTAATACTATTGTGTAACTAAATTATTTTTGTACCACTTAATTTCTTTCATATCATGTGTGTGTCATTTAATGTATCCTAAATAATTTAATGTGTTATGTAATGTCATTTAACGTATTTTATGTTATTTATTATGCTATAATGTAACAACTAATGTACTTTTAGTCCCTGGTGAAGTGGAAGAAAAGACCTTACGGTCTTAACTTTCTCCGGGTTAAATAAACTATTACTATTATTAAGTGCCAGTATGGTACTTTAAGAGATTGTGTGGTGGACGAAAAAATGTCTGTCCGTCTGTCCGTGTGTCTGTACGCACCATAACTCAAATACGCTTTTTCGGATTTTCATGAAACTTGGAAAACACATTTATAATGTCCATGGGAAGAACCCTATTGATATTGAACCAAATCGGTTCACCGGTACCGGAGTAATGCCCAATTTAGTGCCTATTTTAATAGATTATGGCGCCTTTCTAATAGAAAGGCGCCATCACTCAAATACGCTATATCGGATTTCCATGAAACTTGGTATACCCATTTATGACGTCCATAAGAAGTGCCTTATTGAATTTGAACCTAATCTGTTGACCGGTACCGGAGTAAACCCCAATTTAGTGTATATTTTAAAGACGCGGTAACTCAAATACGCTTTACCGGATTTTTATGAAACTTGGTATACACATTTATAATGTCCATGGGAAGACGTCTATTCATAATGGATAAAATCGGTTGACCTGTTTCGGAGTAATGCTCAATTTAGTGTCTATTTTATGGTAATATACGTATTCGAAAGAATTTATAAAAAAAATGAAAATCAGTTATCTTGACAACATAGCCTATTGTTTTACTGTGATCGTATAAGGCTTTGGAAATTAAAATACAGGTAGCTATGACAAAAAACATATTGATTTACATGCGCTTATCCAACTAGACCGTTAAAATGACCCAGGTGGCCGAGATGGTAGACCTTTCTTCTTCCGTAAGCCCTGCTTAATGAATAAATCTGGAGCTTAACTTGGAAGTCAATTTAAAAAAAAAACACACATTCTGCATATCATAATTGCAGTCATAACTGATTAAAAAAAACATACTGGCACTTTGTTACATCAGTTTACCTGATTTTATTTATTATTATTAGTATTTTTCCCTTCATTATGTATATTGGGTCACTTCATAGTGCATAAATGCATGCATTTTATTAATACATGG
Source organism: Ectobius pallidus (assembly GCA_964059195.1). NCBI lineage: Eukaryota > Metazoa > Arthropoda > Insecta > Blattodea > Ectobiidae > Ectobius > Ectobius pallidus. The sequence goes on from CAXKWD010000010.1 coordinate 109,449,307, forward strand.
AAATCCTGTCTTCATTATATTCGAAAGTATGGCACAGACCTAGTGTACAAGAATACGATTTCTATTTTTGTCACTATGACTACTTACTCTATAACGGCAGTATGTGCGATAAGGTAAAACGGAACATAATGAATATCACGATAGGTAGAGAGGACACTGGAACATTTTCTGAAAATCATCTCGCCTATATTAATAGGCCTACATCTGGCAACCCCGTAGATGTTCGCTATGCAAGAGCTGCCTTTACCCTGGGATCGCTACTGGTATTTATTAAGTGCCAGAATGGTACTTTATGAGATTGTGTGGAATGTCTGTCCGTTTGTCTGTATGCGCGATAACCCAAATAAGCTTTATCGGATTTTCATTAAACTTGGTATACGCATTTATAACGTCTATGGGAAGAAGCTTATAGATATTGGACCAAATCGATTGACCGGTACCGGAGTAATGCCCAATCTAGTGCCTATTTTATGGTAATATATTAGAAAGAATTGATCAAATGCAAATCAGCTCTCATGGCAACATATTGTTTTGTTCTTTTACGTGCCGTAAATCTACGACACGGGCCCCCAGCTTAAAGTCCCTCCCGGAGGACTCCGTGTCTAGGATTTTTACGTCCTGAAAAACCCATTCGACTTTGGCCGGGTTAGATCCCGCTATCTTCGGATCTAGAGGCGGGCACGATACCGCAGCCGACTATTGGATAGTAATGTTATTAATAGGGACCGGATTTTTAGGTTTTTAAAAACACTGTTTTAGGTTTTCCATTAGGTGAAATAGTTTTTTTTTAGGTTTTTTTGCCCAAAATATAGTTTTTGGGTAGAATAATTCGTTTAATGAATTTGAATGTGCTACATAGGATTGCATACATAATACTTGTGAAGTTTAACTTAACAAAATTGACTTAAATTTGTGTAAACTTGCTTTAAGACAATATTATACAATTGAAGAAAGAAAGCATAAACAATAAAAAGCAGTGAAAATAACATTGCCTCACATTTCCTGGTTAAAGTGTATCACTAAATATCTTTCAAGATTCTCAACCATGGGCGCCCATACCCGGGGGAAAGGGGGGCAGCCCCCCCCCCCCCAACTCTCAGGGAAAGGAAAAATGTATATTAATATTTATTGTCAGGTGTTTTTCTTTTTCTTTCTATAGTCAGGACAATTTTATATAATTAAGGAATCGCGCACAATGTGCATTATCTTAACCTAAGACTTAACCTACCCAGTCCTAAACCCGGAAAAGGGATTTTTCACTACTGAAAAATACCCGACCCGGCCGGGAATCGAACCCGGGCCGCCGGAGTGGAAGGCAGGAGCGCTACCGACTCACGCATGGATTTTATATGTAGGTCAGTAGAGACATAAAAAGTTTGCAGAAGTTTTACGAAATCGACAACATTGAAGCAGAATCCACAGTGGATTAGAAAAGAGGGTCCAGGCCAACTAAAGACAAACAAAAAAACAAGCGCTTTAAAACACAAAAATCTTTATCCTTGTTCATACGACTATTTTAAAAGGAATGCGCCGGTACTCTTTTCCTCTCTTGATACTGTCCATCCTGGACGACAATGGGTTGAATGAAACGGTGGTGGTATTAATTTCAACCCGACAAAAATTATTGTCTCTCCGCAAAATATCGATTTCTCAACTGACAAACAAAAAAGACAAAAATAAAAGTAGTCTAAATTAGATATTTTAGGTTTTATATCCCGTTTAGGTGGATTTAGGTTTTTATACCCCATTTAGGTATTTTTAGGTGCCACAAAATTAATGTGGGTGAATCCTATGGACATGATTCGAAAAAGTGTATGAGCGCTTTTTGTTTTGGAAGTAAGGAAAAAAATAGGTAAAAACCTAAAAATCCGGTCCCTAGTTATTAAATACCTTGTTAGCCTAATAATGCACAACAGAACTGGCACTTGGGTGTAGCCTATATTTGACTTGTCAGTTCCTGAAGAAAATGTTATTGTAAAATCAAACTATTTATACTGCTGTGCTATCTATACTCACCGCTAAAATGTAGTTTAAGTTTCGTTATTTTTTTTACTCAAAATGCGTCTGTGTATGCTACTTTTATATAATTTGAAATCACCGAAGCATTTTCCAAGTTTCTGTGCTGCAGACATCTTATAATAACTGCTCCAGTGCAGTCATGACCTCCAACAAAAGCTCCCCTAAACTTAACAGTATGCCCTATGAACATATTGGGACTATATCACTCCGGGCCGGATTAAGACCCTTAGATGACTTAAGCATTAACAGAATTTGGTGCCCTCCTTACACTTGTAATTCAAAATATTAAAGCCATACTTACCTACTCGATGGAAATAGACAATTCCTTAGCAAGGTGAAGGGATATTATCTATTTCATTTAACCCAGAAGTTCATTGCCGCGCTCACACAAGCCCGCCATTCAACCCTATTCTGTGCTAACTCCATCCAACCATCCCTCGCAAATCCTATTTCCCTTAAATCTATTCTAATATTGTCCTGCCACCTGCGTCTAGGTCTTCCAAGTGGTCTCTTCCATTCGGGTCTCCCGGTCAATATTTTTGCCATAATAAATCATAAAATAAAATGTTATTTATCGAAACCAAGCAAAACTTTCAGTGAGAAGGAAGTATTTATTTCTGTATGCTTCCATTTTATTTATGCCTTAATAATTTTCTCCTTTCCCCCCTTTGATTAGATCTTCATAATCAGCCTTACGTAACGCATCTGCTTCTATACATAATAGAGATACAGTAAGTTGTTCCGGGGGTAATTATTTAATATGATCCAACCAAGAAAATTATTTTGAACGATAAATATGAATACACAAGAGAAGACATGTTATAAAAAGAACTTCATTTTTCATTAAATTTTGAACAGGCTACAAATTTAAATGATAAATTCAACTAAGAAGAATTTATGTGGTGCCCCCATTCCCTTGATGCCCTAAGCACGTGCTTACTTTGCTTATGGATAATTCATAACTGACAGCACTGCATTCTCCGTTTCGTCTCTTGCCGTCCTAAGGACCGGTAAATAGAGAAAATGACGATTTTCTGTCCAAGATAGAACTGGTAACTTAATAACACGTCATATATTCGATAGCTACAGCTACAATATAATGAATTACAAGAGGTAGGTGGGATCTATTTGAAAAACAGAACGGTCAGTATCCAACTCATTTTCACGATTGGAACAGAATCGATGGTGTTCGAATTTAAAGCTGAAAATATTAAATATAAATCTAATAAAATACAGTATTCCATTTTAATCTTATGAAAATTCATTACTTAAGAATAAGGCGAAAAGTAAATAAAATATAAAAAGGTACGCCTAATTTAAAGGGGTTGACATTCAGGATTTCATGTAGCCTAACACAATATAGCCTTAGGTGCACAGATATAGATACTCGATCTGTCAAACTTGCATGTACACTAACATCCCTTTTACGGCTATGTGAGAGACTGGCACCAAAAATTTCCACTAGATGAAGGGGAGTAAAAGCGAGGTTATGAGTTTTGTGTGCGGCCCTACATCAGGGCCTAGGATGACCTAGTGGTCATCATTTTTACATAATTTAGCCTACATTCCATGTCTCTAAATTCTCTACAATCGATATCACTGTCTTTGCAATAGCAAAGAATAATCTGCAATGCAATAACTAGGGCGAGGATTTGTATTGGCCTATAATAAAAAATGACTAAATGTTTACATACATATGGGCTAAAAATACACAAAATATGGAGTAAAATATCCTAATGTTTTTTAAATGGTGCAAAATAATTTAAAGAACACGTATTATCAACGTGGCATAGTTATAAAATGAGTACAATTAATGAGTTATTGTTTAAACATGCCATACCACAATTTAAAGGCTAGCCAGAAAACAAAAGTTTAACCTTTTTACATATTACGTAATTGGGATTTTTTAAAGCTGTTGCTACAATTTTGTTGCTTTAATGAGAATTGCCTATTTTGAAGCAGTGAGTTGAACTGAAACTGCGTCTATTGTCTCCGAAAATTGCTCTGTACTCAGTAAAAATCCTCTCAATATCACAAGAAGTAGGCATAATAGGGACAACTTCAGGAGCTAAATCCAGATCTAGTTCTACATCTGGTTTTCAACGTTTCATAGATATTCAATAATCCAACTCTGAAATACAGATGCTAGTGAACCAAAATTTAAACGACTATCTGACAATAACTTTGAAACCATAACATATGGAACATATTTAAAATAAAACATTCGATTGTGTAATGGAGTTTTTCTAAAATATTTAAAAATATGTAGGCCTAGTATACCTTGAAATATGGACAAATACAGAAAATAAAATGTGTCCTAAACTATTTAAAATGTCCCAATTCTTAAACATAGCCTATATAGAAATTTTAAGTTTAATTAATGTGAAACAAATATGTATTTACATAGAAATCCTAGCCCTGATAATAATAATTATTAATAATAATGTATGTAATTAAGAATAATATGTAATATTGCAGGATAGTCGCCAATGACCTGCTCGCATTTCAAATATTAACACAATGTATTTGAAATATCAACAAAAATATGAACATAAACTTTATCTTCCATATTATCTAAATCACAATAATTTCAATACTTTATAGCAGCTTCAGATATCTCCTAATGAGCTGCTTGCATTTGACATATTAACACAAATATCAACACAAAATATAACCTTCCATCTCATCTAAAACAGAAGTTGGTAACTGTATAATATCTTACAGCAGCCAATGACCTGCTTGAATTTCAATTAATATTAACACCAATATCAAGACAAAATTTAGCCTTCCATCTCATCTAAATCACAATTGTAATACTTCACAGCAGCTTCAGATAGCTGCCATTTAGCTGCACGCATTTCAATAATTTGTAGCAAACTCTTTTTCACACTTGGGATTGTAGCAGTTTCCAGGAAAGCATTTCGGATGTGATCCATTAGAGTGGGGAAGATATCGGGAAGTTCTTTTTCCATGTCTTTTCCAACAGTCGTCAAGGCAAAGAAGAGAGCATCAGTTTCTCCTTGTGTAATCGGCTCGTTCAGACAATCCATACAGCACTTCCATAGAAGCATAAGCACTGCCTTTCCAGCGTCCATTTCTTCATGTTTTGGATGCTGCCATTTTTTCAACTCACAGTACATCTCCTGAAGGAATTGAATGAAGGCACAATATCGAGGACTGGCATATGCAGAAAATGTAGAACTGTTCTTCAGCATTTTTTCTCTTTGTTCAAAGAAATTCTCACAGTTTGACAAGAGAGAATTGAGATAGATTTCCTTTCTATCTTTCTTGTGTATTGTTATGCTCAGTTTGACAGCAGGAAGAACACAATAAACACTGGCAACAGCTCTTTTGAGGACTCGTGCCGCCAAGTCCTCCAGCGAATGAGGTGACATTCTTTCTGGATCTTGCACAGCTTTGCTGATGATGTCTTTGATTTCCTGTGGGAAGTTCCCCAGCTCTGGTGCTTCCTCAACAACTCCCAGTCTTTGTTTATTCATCCTGGATGATGTTGATCCTACCAATTCCAAAGTCGTGAGGATGTAAATGAAGCAACTTTCTTATTTTCTACTTATACGCTGCAAATCTACCGTAGTCTTCCACGACTAGAAGTAAAATCCACGAGTGCAGACTGACGAAGATTCGATTATTGACAACAATAATTGAAAAATGGAAGCTTTTGTATGTGGTTACCGTTAGCACGGCCCTCTTTATATATTATCCAATCCAGCAGTTCTTTTTTTTGTTCAAGTTTCAGGGTTTACTTCCTTTCTCCATGGAGTATGCGTACAACAACAACAATAATAATAAATTATAAAGATAGCGACTGGATATACTACACTGTAACTGGCGTGTAGGAAAAAACACTGGGAAAGATTATTACGGTCCTAGCGTCGCAAGCTCACCCATCTGAGTTTCGTATCAACTCCCCCAATTGAAATTATTAAAGATTTAAAGTGCTAATGCTGCCAACATAATTTTTCAGCGCATAATTCAAATCCCGCGTTTCCCAAGCTCTTCGCGCGGTTTCGGCGTTTTCAAAGCTGGAAGGATGTTCCTCAAGTAAAGATAGGCCGATACCCACTTTCGAAAGTTTAATTTCTATTTTTAAACTACATTAAGATAACTTATGTGTAATCTATGTCAAATGTTAACCTCATAATTATACTGATTTTTTTACTTTGTCCACAGCGGCAATCTGCTAATGCAGGAAGTTGTACATATTATGTTCAAGTCAATAAATAATAATAATAATAAAAAAACCTCAGTTGAAAAGAAAGATCTTTCGGCAGCCGCCTATACTTCAGTACGTGCATATCCACATCCTCATGAATAAACAGAAACTTGAAAATATTGAACGGCCGTGAAAAGTTATACTGGTATTGGTAATATTTTATTTAACCGGTATATTCTTGTATTCGTTGTGGGTTCAAAATGAACCTTTCATTAAATAAACTACACGATTAGTATAATTTTTATATACAGGCATGTGTTTTATTTCCTCATTGATCGATTTTCATTGTTGATTGCGCACTACGTCTACGGACGGAGAAATTTTTTACCGAAAGTCAAGGTCAGTCGGTTCTCAAAACATTCACTTAGCCATATATGCTGTAAATGTTTGAATAACAGAGATATACACAATGTAGAAAATCTGTCAGAAAAATGACGTTCAAAATGTGACAAATAATAAAATACAGGATGTATTTAAATATCGCGGAAATGTTGCATTATCGCAAAACTAACAACATATGCAAAATGAAACCATCAAATGTCTGTTCTTTCTTTCATGTCTTGTACACATTTTAACATGAGCATGTAATAGAGTGCATTCTTTCAAATATGATTTTTCATACACTTTCGGGCCCTAGGCAGTATACACAGATATACAGGGCACTAATAAGACGCTTTCATGTCAACTGCAATAAAATGCCCCTCTTTTACATTTAAAAAATCTGACAACCCAACTGAAGGAATTTTTTTATAGATCACACCTATATGCTTATTACGTGTGACGTAACGGTATCATAGTGATACTCATTTCGAAACTGATTTCCATTATGGCATCGGGGTGATATCGATATTATCGAACACGGAACGAGCTTGAGACCTTGAGAGTAGCATCTGAAATCTGCATAATAAATAGCCTGAATTTAAAATAAAATCAATTCTGTTTGTGTTATTTTTTATAACATATTAAAATGAATTCATTTCGTATTATAAAAATCCGTTGGTTTCAAGAAAACCGACCAAAAGGAAGCTTCGATTTGACCGATGCCGTAAGCTGCCATATGTCGTAGAAGATAGGAACTACGACAACCAGCGGATGCGAGAGCATCGTGGGCTCGTGGCCGTTTGTTTGAGTGAATCTAAAATCTCAAAATTTAAACATTTAGACTAATTATCAGGGCCCGGATTCTGATGACCTAAAATTGTTTGAAAATGACCTATAAAATCACCCTGAATTTTAAAGAAAATGACTTAATAATTATAAAAAGTGACCTAAAAACTGATATTTTATTTATAAAAAATTATTATTATACACACAAAGTTATAGAATAGTTTGTACATAATTGTAAAAACTGTAAATAACTGTAATGTTGTGAATGTTCTTTTCTCACGGAAATTTATACTGGCACTGAGGCATTGGTGAGTCAAAATTCGGCACATCCTTTTGTGGTCCGCCGGATTATATTGTTGTTTATTGAGGGTAAACAGTAGTTTGCACTCTCAAATCCAAGCAGGTGGCAGACTCTGGTGCCAAGTCAATCTAATAACAATAGTACAGTAATGTAATACAAAATTTTGGCGTTTCTTTGATTCTCATTTCCGACTGAGACATGACAACACTTTAACACCGAATTTTTCCTTCTTGCATTAAACAAACAACACTTCAAAGACAGCACCGCTAGCGACGAAAAAAAGTTAATATACTCAATGTAAATACATGAAAATGACTAAATAAGGAAGCAAATTACATGAAAATGACAAAATAATTACCTAAAATTGCATAAAATGACAAACAATGACCTAATAAAAATGCATTTCTATAATCTAGAGGCCATGATTAGGATTTATCCACAAGTTGGCAATGTCTATGCAGCATCAATAAAAAGATGACATGTCATTAGAATCCGGGCCCTGCTAATTATGAACAGTCGTATGTAACTAGCTTATAATGGTAATTAAAATACTCGTATGGAAATTATGAAACTAGCTTGGCTCGTTTCATGAACATACTCATGTAGGCCTACTATTTTGTCATGCCCTATATCCTCTAAAAACCTTCTGTTACCACCATTAGCTCAAATAATTAATATAAATTAAAATAGCAATCAGTTCAAAAATTGCTCGTGAAGTGTATTATAAAACACAAACCACCTCATAAGCAAAATATATAAAACAAATAAAACTTAAAAATATAATTATAAACACGATTAAAACTTTAAAAACAACCTTACTTTTAAGTTTTATTAGTTTTGTATGTTTTAAATTATTTTTCGTGCCATTTTAAGAAGACCTCGTCCCAAATCATCGTCTATCCACAAAATAATATAATAGCACTGATCCCTATTCCGAAAATCTGCACCAACACCGATACCGTGGATTTCCCCAGTGTTGCCGCTGTAATTCACAACTACTTCTCAAGTGAAGTAACCGTGCTGTGGTACGTATTTGACAAAATTGTACTGGACTGCAGAAAAGTGTAAATACGCCTAATTACCCTTCTATTCACTGATTGACAGGTCGAAGAAGATTAGGGTGGCAGCAGGTAGGGGAAGTACTTGGGGGGAAAAAAGTCTTTAAAACGTGGCACCCAGAATAAGGTGATTTGTGTTTTTTAATACGCATGAACAAGCAATTGTGAACTGATTGCGATTTTAATTTATATTAATTACTTGAGCTAATGGTGGTAACAGAAAGTTCTCAGACTTAAGCTCAATCGGAAAAAACGAAACTTATTGAAGAACTATATCCTCTAGTTTTGCTCATTTCTGGATCTGCAGAACGAAACGTTACATTAACATTTTTCTACGATACCTGTATTCTTTCATCCATTTCCCGATATCACGGCGGAAATTCGAATTTCCTTCACCCAGTGCCGGGAACTAACGTAGAGTAAATTTCTTTCCTACCTGAACTTACTCAGATAGATGCACAGTAGCCCGGACGGGTCTACTATCGAAATATTGTCATTTGAAGATGTGGTGTTTCAAGGGATTCACATCGCGCTGACTAAGGTATATGGCTATGGCTATCAATGACTGACGGGAGAGGAAGAATGGCCTGAATTTAACTCCTACCTCTGAATGTCCTTCCCCTCAACGCCTTTCACCAGTGTCAGGAAGGGGAAAAATACTGTACCTACTTACAGCATATATGCGTCAGGATATGCCTAAAAACTGTTAGTAATTTATTTTGCTAGTATATATATCTTTGCTAGTTGAATTTTACAATGAATTCAATCTTCCCTGTCTTTACTTCCTTTTTATTTCTTAATATTGACTTATCATTAATGCTTATCAGGCAGCTAAATATAATGTAATTCTATGAAATGACATGGATTATAGGTCGTCTTGGAATGGTGCAAGATCAGTAAACTATACGGGTTGCGTATTCCGGGATAGACCAATCGCAGCACTTGAGTGTGTGACGTCACAAGATTCCAGATCTCGCAATTTTCAGATTTTACTCAGTCTAGAAAATCTTACACCGCGTGATTAAACTCGTAACCTTTAATTAACCCGTGGTCGGATTCCTGTGAAATTTATACAGAAATAATCTACACACATCAGCCCTACTGATGGTTAAAACAGAGCCTTAAAAAAGCGGATACAAATGTTTTTATTTCATTTTATAAACATCACCCGTTACACAAAATTCATGGAGGGAGAAGCAAATTTCACTATGCGACAATTTTTTGTATTTTTGTGTCCCGAAAAAACTTCAAGCGAGAAAGTTTTAGTGAAATAATTGAATTTTAATACAAATGAAGTTCCAGCCCCATATCTCGAATGGTTTACGAGTAATTAAGTGGTAATTATTCCATGCGCTTCAGTGTCGGAGTGATTTGTGACGACCGTGAAATGTTCAGGAAGAAGCATATTTGACTATGCGACAATTTTTTTATTTCTGTGACCAGAAAATGATTCAAGCATGTGAGCTTATTTTATTTTTGTGACCAGAAAATGATTCAAGCATGTGAGCTTTAGGGAAATATTTGAATTTTATTATACATCAAGTACCACGTTTATATTTTGAATGGTTTACGAGTAATAGAGTGGTAATTACTCAAGGCGATAAAGCTATCGGAATGGTACAGAGGTCTTTTTTATTCTATAAAATAGGCCTACTAGCAATTACGTAAAAATCCTTAAATATTTTAATCGTGGACTCAATAATAAAGGATATTAACTGGCTACTTGTACCCATACTGAAAGATTGACCCGCTGGGGAAAAAGAATGAATTAAACTTTTTCCTAATCTTGTAAATCTGCACTACTGTTATTTAGATATTTGTTGAATTATTTATTTTATTTTTTGATCCTTTGTGCTAGTAACTTTTATTTCTAATTACCTTATCAAATACCTTATTAGTTTAATACCTTGTTACGCCCTTTTCATATTTTAATATAATTTATCAACATGAAAACGTATTACAGTTAAGAGGCTTTAAGAGCATGCTATCGGGTGAAAGTTAGGGCAAGACGATGATACTTTTTAATGAAAAATTCATGGAAAAATCCTTTGAAATATTGTGTGATTTATGTAGAATGCATTGCGAAGCAATTTGTGTCCTTTTTGTTATGTTGAGATGTCGATTTTAAAGATCCTGCGCCTCTTTTCGTTGTGCTGCTCATGAAAGTTTCCCTGCGCTGCAATTCACAAACCATCCCTTAGTTTATTAGGTCTATATTATCTCTGTCGTCACATAATTTGTATACAGATGTACACTTTTGCCCGTGTTTCACCAATCATTACCTACATAACTTACCCCATATAACCCGGAGAAAATTATTATTAATATAAATGTATTTCTTTGATTACAATATTAACACAAATTAATACTCTACAATAGTCTACGCAATGTAATAATAACATTAGTACTGTACATGTTAATATTGATACATAAAAATTCCCGTAGTTGTTTTCTACCCTTATTATAAGGTACAATTTCTATACAAATATAGGATACATTCTTTAACAAATTTTCATCAAATTATACTAACATAACCTCTAGAATGAGGAGTATTTTCTAGGCAACAAAATATTAGAACAAATCACCCTTTAGCTGTTATATAGGCCTACCTGTATTATATAATTTCTATTCAAATCTAGATCCTTTGGGAGATTTTTACAAGATTTTAAAGACAAATGCTGTAGAATCAGAAGAACATTTTAAGTAACTTGAATAACAGAACAGTTCACATCTTAGCTGTTTTCTACAATCTACAAAATTACTGTTACACACTGCCACAGCACATATCTGGCCCGGCATAATGGTTCAGTTAATTGCACTTTCTAAAGCACCTTCCATTTGTATTATTAAAAACAGTATGTATTGATAATATCTATCCTAAAAGACTGCGGTCAAGCGGCCGAGATCAGTAGGTAGAAGCTTTGTCAGCGGCACCATGCTCTCTACTGTCGTGCTTGAAGCGCCAAATCATTCTGACACCTTGAAGCGCCCGGAATAATTACCACTCAATTACTCGTAAACCATTCGAGATATGGGGCTGGAACTTCATTTGTATTAAAATTCAATTATTTCACTAAAACTTTCTCGCTTGAAGTTTTTTCGGGACACAAAAATACAAAAAATTGTCGCATAGTGAAATTTGTTTCTCCCTCCATGAATTTTGTGTAACGGGTGATGTTTATAAAATGAAATAAAAACATTTGTGTCCGCTTTTTTAAGGCTCTGTTTTAACCATCAGTAGGCTGATGTGTGTAGATTATTTCTGTATAAATTTCACAGGAATCCGACCACGGGTTAATTAAAGGTTACGAGTTTAATCACGCGGTGTAAGATTTTCTAGACTGAGTAAAAACTGAAAATTGCGAGATCTGGAATCTTGTGACGTCACACACTAGCCTGCTCGCCGCAACCCCCTGTCCTATAAACTCGCCGGAATACGCTACCTCTGTAGTTTACAAGCCTTGGGAATGGTGCACCTGCACACTAGCTTTTCTAAGTGTTATTATTTTCACGTAAGTAACATTTTTATTATCCGCTAAATCGCTATCGTAGAAAATGCAATACACATGTTCTTAGTGCATTGGATAATCTCGATTATCCAATGACGCACTTAGGCTTACCACACAAAAGTTTTATTGAAATAATTAAACTTTTTTCTTTGTTGGCCCTGCCTTCCATCCCCGAATTACCTATCTTCAGTCCAACAACCTATTTCGTATTTGTTCTGGGAAAGTCGTGTCACCTTCTATTGATCATAGAACACGGAAAATATTTGGAGAATTTGCTTTGGTATTTTATTCAATTAATTTTATTCTTGTTCATGTCTGTTGTCGCGGGGGTTGTGTTTCCGGTCTGGTATTCACCTGATAGAGTGAGGGAAACCTCGCGAAAATCTCACTCAGATCGGTTGTTGGGAGGCTTCCACCGCTGGGGACCTGTGTTCGATTATCTATGAATCCATGTGGAATTGATTAATAACATGAGTGGTTGGGGGAGGTTTTCTCAGAGTGCTCCCGTTTCCCCTGTTGCTTCATCATAACCATTGGTTATTTGGTTACATATATTCATAGGCGTAACCAGGCCGACCATATGGGGGGGGGGTTATAACATCTGGGGGGTATGGAATACCCCCAAGAGAGAGGGGGGTCCGGGGGTCCTCCCCCGGAAAATTTTAAAAATTAAGACGCAAAATAACGAGTTTTAAGCTTCCCACGCTTTATACTTGTATTAAGTAATTTATGGGCAGACTTAAAAAAATATACAATTTTCCTTTTTTTTATCAATGGGGGGGGGGGGGGTTCAAACCCCCAAAACCCCCCCCTCGGTACGCCTATGCATATATTCAAGATTTATACACCTAAATTTTTCTAGTGACCTCTTTGCACTTTGGTCGTCCTCAACGAAAAAAGGGTTTGTAAACCGTTGATCAAATTATGAATGTTGGGAATACCGGTACTTTAATACCAGTGGCGAAGCGTCCGATGAAGCGCTGGAAGCGCCGCTTCCCCTAAATTTCCAAGAGAAATATTATTATTTAAATCGTCTTGGATTTAAATTAAGCTATACGTTCATACAGAACCATTTGAACTGGATGTCAAACTGGATGTCAACGGTAACGCTGCACGGAGATGAGTGACTGCGCATTATTTACTGAGCAGAGTGGTGGGGTGAAAGCAGATGGGCAGGCCAACGATAGCCGGCTGATCGGAAACACTCGGAATTCCTCGGTAAGCTGTGCAATATTTAGTCACTCGCAGAAAATTGTGTTTATAGAGAAAAGAGATCATTTTTATTTAGTTTACCATAAAAAAAGGAACTGTAAGTATATTTTTAAGTAATGAATTATCTTATCTTGTATGGACTAGTATTTAGAATATAGAAATGGGCTTATCTTGTTAGTTTTAATCATCAGCGAAGATGAATGTAGTTCATAACTAACTTGTCCGCTTCTAGGGTTACGAAGTGTAGGGGCGAGTGCCAGCTCCGAGAGATTTTGGGACGTCCTAAGACCATGGCCAGTCCTGATGCTTGCAGTCACACTACCGGCAATCCAGTGCAAGAAGGACCTACGTGTGACTGTGAAATTGAAAGGCTTTTGAAAAGTAGATTCAGCTTATTCCCTTATGAGGAGAAACTGTCTGTTATTAAGAGTGGCAAACCTAAGAAACTGCTTAATAATGACATCGGTATGCAGAGTAAAGGGGTTAAGGCGTTTATGCGTCATTTCAACGAAAACATGTATGACACTGTTCCTTGGTTATGTGGATGTCATAGACTGCGAAAATTATTCTGTTGGCCATGCTTGTTATTTTCGCAGGAAAGAAGTGCTTGGAATCACAGTGGTTTTGATGACTTAAATAATTTGCACAAATCTGTAAAAAGGCATCAGGTCACACAAAACCATATAATGTGCCTAAAACAGTTTACACAGTTAACACGCATTGAATCCTGTTTAAGTCAACAATTCCGGCTGTCAATAGACAAACATAATGAGGATGTTAAAAGGAACAGAAGAATACTTTGTCAAATGATAAAGGTAGTGTCCTTCTATGATGACGTGATTGACATATTTGCCAAGAAAAACAGAAGAGTTGAACTGTTATACAAACAATAACGTATGATCATACTTAATTTAGTAACTCATTATTTATGTACACTCATATCAATAATATTATCTTTCGGCTACTTGCCTTAATTTAGGCTTAATTGTTTATCGTGTTTCGGAGGCTTATGCCAAAGCGCCCTTGTCACTATGCCTTCTTCAGAATTTATACAAGATAAAAATACATTGGAGCTTCCCTTACTTCAATGGTCACGCTTCGCCACTGTTTAATACGAAATTACTACCGGTATGTTGCGAATACCTGATACTTTGTACGTTCATCGGTGTTGGCTACACTGAATGCAAGGTCATGCAAAGATAGCCTTGTTTGATGCCAGTCGAAGCGATAAAAATATTACGTCATCATGTTCTCAGGTTTTCTATTGGTTAAGCAGCCATTAGTGAAGGTCCAAGGTCGCATTTCTGACGTGTCACGCGTATTGAACGCACCAGCTCCACAGCTGGTTGAGGTACGGAACCTGGGATTCCCCTCTTCTTTTTTAACATCGAAGTGATTGTACTGTTATTGGTGTTGGGTGAAGAAACATCAAGCGTTGTTTTCACTGCGGCTTCCTACGTTATAGAAATGTTTCCATCAGAAAAAGACAAAACGAAGAAACCTGCGGCAAAATCTCCCACGCCACCGAAGTCAGAACCTCTCGAGAATACCGGTAGTGATTTAAGTTCTGCACTGCTCAAGACTTTGTTGTGCCCGTCCAAAGATTGCAGCAACTATGTGTATCCGCCCATCAAACAGTGCAGGTTTGTATTTTTTAATATATATTTTACAAGACCTTTAGGCAGTAACAACTGCAATCGGTCACGGTCACGGGCACGTTAGCTATTTACATAAATACATAACTTCAGCTATGTTAATTCAATCTATCATTATTTACAATCTTAATTAAACTAAACTCCGTGGCGCTACATCCCTGAAGGGACTAGGCCTACCCAGTAGCGTTCCTAGAGCGGGGCGGTGGGGGCGGTCCGCCCTGGGCCCCACTTACTATGGGGGCCACCAGTGATGCCCCACCCGAATATAAAAATTAGTGTTCCACCTCTTATTTTTTGGTATCGTCGGAATTTTTGTATCAAATAAAAATATAGCGTATTTAACGTGTTACCAATAAAAAAATGTACTCCAGTTACCAATGTTTTGGTCTCCGGACGCGAGAGGTTACTAGGAGATGCGTAGTGGGATACTGCGCTGAAATGCATCATTTAACTGATGAAAAATAGAACATATCCTAATTTATGTCATATTTAAACATAACATTTTTTCCCCATTTCATTACTTTTTAATTATGCACATATTTATATTTTGCTAATCAGTTAACTTAATATTATTGGACTAATGTATGTTTGTATTTAATGAATAAATACATTAAATACTACATGAGTTCGCTTCCATATTCTGTCTATTATTTTTTCGTATAGATTAGCCCATGGAGACGATCTGAAAGACAAAAAGGCTAGTCATAAAAGATGATAAAAATAGTCGTGTTGGTAGCTTTTGCTGGGTGGGAGGGGCCTCAAAAATAAATACGCCCCGGGCCCAAAATGTCTAGTTACGCCACTGGGCCTACCCCGACCACTGCCTCATCTACCGTAGGTACGTGGCAGGATTGGGTGCATGTAGTCAGCATGTGACACCCACGGTCGTTAATGGTGGTTTCCTTGAGCGGAGCTGCTACTTCTCTGTCAAGTAGCTCCTCAGTTTGAATTACGAGGCTGAGTGCACCCCGTTCCAGACCTCCCTACCTCAGAAAAATCCAAGGAGGTACCAGGGATCGAACCCGGGCCTACGGATCTGTAGTCAGCGATGCTAACCACAAGACCATGCAGGTGGTCTTACAAACTTAATTACATTAGTCAAAATTATTATTCTAAGTTAACATCGCTGACTGTAGATCCGTCAGCCGGGTTCGATCCCTGGTACCTTCTCGGATTTATCTGAGGTAGGGAGGTCTGGAATGGAGTGCACTCATCCTCATGATTCTAATTGAGGAGCTAATTGATAGAGAAGGAGCGGCTCCGGTCATGGAAATCACCATTAACGGCCGTGGGTGTCTGCATGCTGACCACATGCCCCCCAATCCTGCCATCTGCCCATGGTAGATGATGCAGTGGTCGTCTGGTAGGCCTAGTCCCTTCAGGGATGTAGCGACACGGAGTTTAGTTTAGTTTTTAGGCACCAGTATCATTAATCTTTGAATGTAGGTCACTGCATTCTTTTTCTTCCACATGAACTGAAAACACTAACAAGTAATATTTCAAATTATATTTATTAACTTCACTTACCAATTTACATGGTAGAACGCGTTTCACAGGCCATTGCCTGCATTTTCAACTACATGTCAACTGCTGGATCTTCGATGCTTGAAGGTTCTTCCTGTTCCCCTGGTGTTGTTTTGACGTACCGGTACTTTGATATCAGGTCTGTCTTCCTTTGGAATGTCAAAGTTCATGAGTCTGCTCTCGAATTTCTTCATGTATATCTTTTCCCAAATATAAAGTTCTGCGGGTGTTCTTACTGATTTTAATAATTGTGCCTCCTCGCTAATTTTGTGGTTTTCCTCCCAATGATGTGCTGCTATCGCTGATTTTTCTACCTGTTGTAATCTAATATTTCTGAAATGTTCCTTTACCCTGATCTCCATATTCCTCCTCGTCTGTCCTATGTATACTTTATTGCATTCTGTACAGTCAATTTTGTATTATTCGTAATACTAACAAGTAAAATAACAGGCAGGGGTGGTTCCTTTTAATGTGCTTCAGTGCTACAGCACACCACAGCTTGTTTTGGCAAAATGGAAGAACAGGATGCCACTTAAGCTCCGCCCACCCCGGCTGAGCATTGCTATGGTGATGGCCCGCTTCCACACCCTTTGTACCACACAGTATGCACTAATTACTACCATACAAAAATAACCCTTCCATTAATTACTACAATACGAGACAGCCCCTTGAACCAGAATGGTTCTTTAAACTTAAATAGATGAATACTTGCTTCACATCCCCAACGATCACTCGATGGCATAGTGGTTAAGATGACTGGCTATGATGCTAGCGGCACCGTGTTCGAATCCCGTTAGGTCGAAAATTTATGGGATAGGAATAGATCCATAATAGGTCGATAGGGTTAAGGATAGAGGAGAAAGAGGAAGAGAAGAGCAGAAAGGGAAAAAAATTTCAAATTTTCAATGCTGCTAGTAGTTCCTCTGTTGGCCACCTAGATGTCTCTCATCGTTTAATAGTGAATTGGGTGGGCTGAGCTTAAGTGGTGACCTGTTCAGTTTTCCCCTTGTTTTTTGTGCTTTATGTAATTTTATTTTAAAGCGCAATATTAAGGGGATCCCCAATAGATTTTGATTAGATTAGATATGTAATCCATAATATAGCCTATTACATAGATTTGGAACTTGGCATGTCCTGCGTAATCTCATTTGTTGATTTCCTGTGAGTCAGTAGAATGAATGCGTTCCTTGTCGCTTGAAGCTCAGGTCTGTGCATGAGCAATAACCAAATTTGATCTGCGTTGTGATGTTATGCCTCCGTTAGTCTGTAATGACGATAATTAATCTTTATATCTATAATGTTCTGCTTTATACAAAAAACAATCTATCATGTCATGTCTTAAAAAAAGATGTAATAATGATAAATTTATTTTCTGTCAATAGACTTGTAATACAAGTTTCTGACATTGTCAGTCTTACATCCTATGAGCTTATGACTTACTACAAGCTTACATCTAAGATATAAAGGAGATTACATCAATTACGATACAGTATGTCAATTATTTACATTATCTTATCCTAAGTATACATTTATAATAATAATACTGTAGTGTGTTTCACGTAGGAGTTGGCCAATCATGTGGGTTTCAGCATTATGGTGGCCAAACCTCTAACTCCCGAGTGATCGGATGAAATATCTACACAAATAAAGGTGCTAACAGTGTAATGATTCAGGTTCTCACAATTACAGTTAAAATTGCAATGAAAGTAACCACGCACCTCATCAAAAGAGATGTTGGAAATGTCCTCTTCTTGCATCCACACCACACTGGCACCTTTAAGGAAATTTTCTTTTATGAGCATAAGTTCACCTTCCGAGATAGAGTTTACTTCTCTTATGATATTGTCTTGAAGTTCTTCTAATATATGGAGGTTTGATCTATATACTTTATTTTTCAAGTTCGGGCGAAATATCTACATAATTGAAAGAGAAATTAATTCTATATCAGAAGCTGAACTTATGAATGTGAAAGAAAATTTCACAAAAAAGTGCCAGTGTTGTGTGGATGCTACAGGAGGGCATTTCCAACATCTCTTGTGATGAAGTACGTGGTTATTTTCATTGTAATTTTAACTGTAATCATAAGAACCTGAATCGTTTCACTGTTAGCAGCTTATTTGCATAAATATTTCACCTGATCGCTCGGGAGTTAGAGCTGTGGCTGCCGTGTTGCAGCATGATTGGCCAACTCCAATGTGAAACACACTGTAATTAATGGATACTGCCTATTTCCTGTGAACTCAGTACAAGTTTCAGATATATAACCTCTAGAGAATAGTCAAGATAGCCCTAATCAACTAAATGCATTACCCTATTATATCAGTTAATAACGTTCCATTTAAAATACAAAACATAATTATATTACAATATAATACAATACTTTTTCTTGGAACTGGAGCAGTGGTGTATTGTATACACTATGCGCCTGGTTATGTTAGTTTACGGGGGCTGTCACACTGGATCGATCGAGCGACAGCGATGGACCGACCGATATAACGAACCTATAGACAGCAGTGGTGCCAGTCACATAGCTTTGATCGCCAGCGATCAACAACGAGTGAGAGGGATCAACTGGTCTGTGAAAACAAACCTGTCCGTTTTTCAATCGACGGTTGATGGCAAATGGCGGCAGCACTCGGAAGCTTCGTACCCACCTGAATTTCAGAATTGATGCTGGAAGATTTACCTTTCACAATAATGTCTTTTTAGACTCACATTTGAATGAAATAGAATTGCATGAATCCATTAAGGCACTTAAAACGATATCTTCTTATGTAATTTAATTGTACAAATACAAATATAGGCTACATCGAGTTGTAGCATCTGGCGGTGGGCGATTGAACTACAACAAACAACAAACCTCTTCGCTCGGCCGAAGCTTGAAGTAAACAGATGTAGCCTGAGATAGTAGGCCTAATATTTAACCCTACATCCCAACAGATGTAGTATGATACTGTGCAGGAGATAGGCAGATGTAGGCCTAATAAGGTAATATACTTTACCTCTAATGTACAGTGATGAGTAGACCTAGTAAAATCATATAGGTACATAACCTACAATATTTTCATTGATCGATGACGCTCGATGCTGTGTGACAAGGAACTAAAATGTAGTCGAGAGCGCTCGATGGCAGTCGGTTGGTCTTGATTGATTGAAGCTCAGTGTGACAGGCCGCTACCGGTATTATTTCAATTGTCAGATTTTTTCTTGCACTTATACATAAAGCGGTATAATACAAAAACATCGTTGTTTAGCTTAATTTTAGCTGTGTTGGAGCGATCATAGCAGCAACAGGTCAAGAGTTACAATATATTTTTCTTAAAACTCGCATGCCCTGTCATGTAAGTATTCTGGTATGGACAAAAAAAAAATAGAGTAAAACTGATATGCATAAAAAAAATCTCGTGTAGGGCCTATCATAAAAAAAAAAAATATTATCAAGATCTTTGTTTGCAAAAATCACACCCCCACAGCAGTCCTTTGCGAGAAATGCAGTGTACGTTCACATGAGGTCAAAGTGGACTAATTTGCAATTTATAACCAGTTAGCATTTATAAATCTTTTATGAAGCTATAGTTAAGCTTTAGCTTAGACATTACTTGTAAGATATGAATGGCGTAATGTAAATTGAAGGGAAGGAATAGCAAGAAATTGCCATTTATCTGCATTGTGTACACAATACACCGTGTGCCTGCTCACATAATATTACACAGCTCACCCGCTCTAGGGTTAATGAAAATGTTACTATGGTTAAACACTGCCTTATTCTTTAAATCAAAACATTTTCATTGAAAGCCCTTTCACTTTTCAAAAAATGTCAGACTTGACTAAATAGGCTAAATGTGAATACAGGATGTAATATTGAGTTGGGTCTATCACGTATACTTCACTTTTTGTATAAATACCAGTGTTAATCTGATGATTATGAATGACGATGGTCTTCGAAACTAGTTCAGGTACTTATACAAAAAATGAAGTATACATGCTAGACCCAACTCAGTATTATATTCTGTATAATGTAGCTCACTGTGTAAACTTCCAATATATTTTTGAATTAATTGTAAATGTTCATGTGGTGAGTAAATTTTATGTGTGTATAGTGTCTACAAGTGCCGACATGTGGAAGCAAGTCTGGCATTACAAGATCCTCTGTGATGTATGAGTCATACATGGCTATTAATGCCAATATCAGAATCCAGATTTTCTGCCAGAGTTTTGAAGATGGGAAATGCTTATAGGAAGAGAAATGTTTAATAAGTAATCAATTATGTCTACTATTGTTTTACCTATGACAGTGTGAGCGGCAGTCTATAACAGTAGCATTAAAAGATTTTTAAACCAGTGTGGCAATTAGTCAAGCTAGCACTTTTAGAAATGTGAAAAGGTTTACTTTTAACTTTTCCCTTAATTTTCTCCAAAACAATAGAAATGGTGCTTAATTACCTCTGGCACTGATCCCCCCAAGTTCGCTACTATAGGATAAATATTTGCATATTCTCAAAATATTATTTCCTACAAGCAATAGGGTATTTTCTTTTAAATGGGATTCTTTAACAAGCAAGAATTAAGCTAAATACTTTATTTACTCAAATTTAATGTGCCATCAAGTCTAATTCGCACTTCAACTTTGGAACTTTAAATCATAAAAAAAAAGTTTGTTGGCAAGTGCAATGCACATCAATAGTGAAGTATTTTATTTTATACCAGGCCTACAATGGATTTATTAATGCCAATGAATAAAGGTTAGTATAATGGTTTAGGGAGATAGTAGAGGGGTGTGAGGGACAATAGATACTTCCACATTAACCACGCTGCCTTTGAACATGCTTGATATTAAGCTTGAGTGCCAAAATAATATGTTAACTTCAACCCGCGTTTGTGCATACAGGTAATAGGAATACAGATACATAGAGGTAAATCTTATGAAGTTGAGAATTACAGCTGCGTATTGTTATTTAAATGATCAAAGTTACCACCGAACAGCAGAACGGATTTACACTCAAATCTAAAGTGCACCACAATTTTGAATGCTACAAATTGACAAAACAGGTGCGCATTAGATTTGAGTAAATACACCTATGGTACTTTGTTCTTATGGGCCTTCAATTTTATCCCTTAAAAAACGGGGAATCCTTGTAAATGGGAAAATTAGAAAGAGGTTTACTGGATAATAATTGTATTTCTCTTTGTTTCAGATCTGGCCACGCTCTCTGCTCCACATGTGCTAAGAAAGGATCCTGTACTGAATGTGGAGGAACCCTTCTGGAAGTTCCAAACCTGGCTCTGGAAGCAATTGCAAAGAAACTTCTGAAACCCTGCAAATATAGCTGTAATGGGTGTCCAGTAACCATACCAACCATGTCAGATGGAAATGAGCTGTCTGCCTATGAGTACTTATGTGTCCACGAATACTTATGTGCTTATCGTAAATATAATTGCTTTGCTGCAAAATGTTCCTGGAGTGGAGAGAAGAGCGAGATTCTTGGTCATATGGAGATGCATCACAAAGAGAGAGTTGTCATAGGGACAGAGAAAGTATTCAAAATAAAGAAGTTGGAGAAGCGTGAAGAGCTAGATATGATGTTCTTGTTTGTTAGTGACTACGGAGATTTCTGGGGAAAGTTAAAATACAAAAAAGAGGATTCAAGTTTCTATGGAGCAGTTCAGTACATCGGTCCGTTAGATTCCTCCAGTAACTACAAATATAGTTTTCAAATGAACTTAACGGAAGATAATTCAGAGCGACACTTCAGATTTTCTAGGAAAACCCATCCTGATGTTATCCCTTTTGAGAAGGTATTTGAAACCAAAGATTGTTTTCATGTGGGGATTGAAGTGGTTAAATATTTTGCAGATAATGATAAAAGCGTATCAATCAAACTGAACATTCAGCCCAAGGAATAAAAAGACTGACGATATTACATATTGAATCACAAGTATCAGGTGCAATCATTTTTTTAAATGTCATATCTGCTTTTTAAATTTTCTACTTTCTGGGTTTGGTAGCCAATGACAAAAATAGTTTTTGTCCAACTATACTACAATAGGCTTGTGCATGTGATGTAACAGTATCGTAGACATTCATTAAAGTATAGAATTTCATTATAAAATTGTTGTCCAACTATTGATTAATATTATACACAGAACAGTCTTCAAGCCTTGAAAGCAGCAATTCAAACTGACTATATTAAAAAAAAAATTAAAAAAAAAAAAAAAAAAAAATAATAATAATAATAATAATAATAATAATAATAATAATAAAAATAAATAAAATAAAAATAATAATAATAATAATAATAATGAAAAAAACCTGTTCATGTTGACTTCAATTTTATAATGAAGTGAGTTCATTTTGCGTGTTTTAATGTGCATTACTTTGAGGTTAAAACTCCAAGAGAAGCCTTGCTGCCTGTCACTTGCCATCTATCATGAAAGACGAGAACTTACTATAACAGCTGACTGTTCAGGTAGAGAGAGTTGTTTGTTCGATAAATTACAAGATATTTTAAAAATTCCAAACTTACGCATTTAATCCATCAGCATGCTATTTTTATTACACAAGGCGCAGTCATAAATACTAACAAGCAAAGTAACTCTGTGTAATTGTGAATCCCACATGAATCACGAGATTTTCACATTGATTTGTGACTTTAAAATTGTTTTAACATATTGTGTTGCATACCATTCAATAGATAATTTCTTTTGCTTTAAAACAGTATAAGACATGTCCTGCCATCTACTGACAGAAAGCTAGAACTAAAATAAAAGGAATCAGTTGCTCATCCTGTCTGGCAGCCATAAAATCCCAAGATCTTCGTATCGATTTATAATTTAATCATGCAAGCAATGCTAATGCCATACGGCATAAAGTAGAGTAGTTTGTACCTTGGATAAGTACATTTCTACTTGTATTCTTTCAGCGACCTGAAGTTAAAAGTATACTATAGATATTTATCATATTTGCATTCAGTGTAGTAAGTGTTTTTAAAAACCATTTTTAATTTCAGAAAAAAAAAAGTGTGATTACTCTAGAAAAATACCTTCCATTTTGTCCTCTTACTTCTCATTAAATTTTTCCTTGTAACTTATGTTTTATTTTGGCTGGGAGATGGGTTTTATAAAATGATCTGATTTTTGTCAGATATTCTAGGTTTTGCATAATGATTTTTATCTGTGTGTCTGTATGTAAAAAGCATTTATATTGGTAGCTCAGAATTTAAAATTAACAAAATACTGTGTTGTAAATTTGGGAATGGTTTCCATGATTAGGCCTACGCACTCTGAAGTGTAGATTGCAGTGCAGCCATTTGTGCATGCTTATATGCCAAAAAAATCAGCTGCTTTTGAATACCATTATTAAAAATGTATTAGTAATTTTTAAAAAAATGAGTGCATATTATGAAAGAGGTTACTTCAATGAGCATTTTGCATATTATATCAAATAAATAAATATACTGGTTATAGGCTATATCTATGATATATGATATATCTATTTAGGTGCAGTATGTTAAAACCAGAGATACAGTAAAACCCTGTTAGTCAGACTTCTGATGGTCTGAACCAACCATGCCAAAATTAATGTCATGAATGTCAACAATGTA
This sequence comes from Ectobius pallidus, assembly GCA_964059195.1. Lineage (NCBI taxonomy): Eukaryota > Metazoa > Arthropoda > Insecta > Blattodea > Ectobiidae > Ectobius > Ectobius pallidus. The sequence goes on from CAXKWD010000010.1 coordinate 109,473,527, forward strand.
CTATCCGGATCGTCTTGTGATAAGACTGTGTGTTTATATTCACGTGTTTTTAAAAATAGTTTTCAGTGCTGTTTACAATATTACACATACACATAACGCGATATTGTTATGGCAACAACAAAGCTTGCTGTCCTAGGCAGAAAAGTTAAAAGTGCTTGAGAGGTTTTATAAAGGCAAGTCTCTTCAAAAAGTTGCCAATGAAGTAGTTATTGGTATAACAACCATTAAAGACACAGTGGCTGATGATCCAAACTTTTTTGTGTTCCGACTACTGGGGTTGGACTAGCAGGGTTCTACTCTATAAAAAAAAAGTACGAAATAGTAGTTTGTGGTAGTGGATTTAGGCAGCATGCACAAGGCATTTGACGTATCTTGCAGCTGTGTCCCCAGTACAGCCTACCCAACTTTTTTTTAAACTCCATTCAACTGTCCCGTTAAGTGCCAAATTACAAGATAAGATCAAAATGAGGTAGAAGAACTTCACTTACTTCATCTGAACAACAAGTGTCGAGGGATTTAAATGAAACTCATTCCTGGCTTCACAACAGTTCAAAGTTCCAGTACAATGTCTTCACATTAGAAAATCATTACAAATAATGTCAAACTGTCTCAATAGCGGGGTTGGACTTGGCGGGGCATAATTTCTCTCCAGTATATGTTTTGCTTTTGCACTTCCCGAGAAGAGCCCTTCTCTTGAGGAGCTCTCATGGCAAAGAATAATCTCAGAGTGAAGAAGTAGACAAACTCCACAATGCTGATGAGGCTGAAGCCAACAAACAGCCCACAGATACCACCGAAGTTACCTATAATAATTATTAACTATTACTACCCCAACTATATATCACCACTACTACTGTTACCACATATGTACTATGTTTATATGCGGATTCAATTCATACTGAATAGAATCTGGACTCAATATATTCCCTATTCAGATGTTAAGCCCTAAAAATGTATTGAAATCCACTTACTCATGACTAGCTTAGATATGTGTAGGTAATATGGGGCTCTCCTTGTAAATAATTGCCATATTTATTCCTTCATTGTAATATATGGGTGGCGTGCACCAACCAGGAGTAAACCAAACTAAAGTAGTAAATCTAAGAAGGAAACCTGAAGTAAACAAAAACCATTACATCTGTCTCACTCTAGCACATTACTCATATGACTTAATAGTGAGACAGACAAACTGGTTTTTGTTTACTTCAGGTTTCCTTTTTAGATTTACTACTTTAGTTTTGTTTACTTCTGGTTGGTGCACGCCACCCTAAGAGTTATAATAATTTTTGATCAACCTAAAAAAATTGGGCACATTAGGAAAACAAATGATGATCAAACTTGTGATTGAATGCATGGACCATAAGCGCCAAGTTTTCCAAATTCTCTCGGAGGCACTAATATTAAGTTTATGAGAGGTGAAATTCCATCAAGTTATTTACTCACACGTCAACAGCACACTTGACTTTCAGCACTAAGCAGCTTGTATAACAAACAAAACCACCAGAAGTGTAGAAAATTCAGCTTGTTTAACATAGTCATGCATCAATAATACAATAATGATAAATGTGATTGATTCACGAGAAGGCCTGCAATGTGAAATGATCATCTGATATAAGGCGTTATTTTTACATAAAGTACTAGATCTAACTAAATTTACCTCAAGGGCACATGCCTTCTTGCCCCTGTGTACTCAGCGCATATGGCATGCACACGAAGACTGAGTTCATTACTGTTTACAAGATTTGATGTTTGATTGAATTTGATCCAATCCTATGTTACTTGTTTACATGCCCACCTTATACAGAAAACAACTCAGGATGATTTGAATCCATCTGTATAAACATAGTACTATAATAGTTATGGGGATCTCTCTACTTACTTAGTAGGTCGTACCAGTAATATAGGACATCTTGCTTGAGACGCACAGAGTTCTTGCTTCCAAAGAACAAGTGGAATACACTATGGTTTCGCAGCTTCACTCCATTCCTGTGAACAACACAAATTAATTATCAGGGCCCGGATTCTAATGACATATCTTTTTATTGATGCTGCATAGACATTGCCAACTTGTGGATAAATCCTAATGGTCTCTGGATTATAGAAATGCATTTTTATTTGGTCATATTTTGTCATTTTATGCAATTTTATATTTTTAAGTCATTATTTTGTCATTTTGGTGTCATTTGCTTCCTCATTTAGTCATTTTCATGTATTTACATTGAGTGTATTAACTTTTTTTCGTCGCTAGCGGTGCTGTCTTTGAAGTGTTGTTTGTTTAATGCAAGAAGGAAAAATTCGGCATTAAAGTGTTGACATGTCTCAGTCGGAAGTGAGAATCAAAGAAACGCGACAGTTTTGTATTATATTACTATTGTTGGCACCAGAGTCTGCCACCTGCTTGGATTTGCGAGTGCAAACTACTGTTTACCCTCAATAAACAACAATATAATCCTGCAGACCACAAAAGGATGTGCCGAATTTTGACTCACCAGTGCTTCAGTGCCAGTATAAATTTCCGTGAGAAAAGAACATTCACAACATTACAGTTATTAACAGTTTTTACAATTATGTACAAGCTAGTCTATAACTTTGTGTGTACAATAATAATTTTTTATAAATAAAATATCAGTTTTTAGGTCATTTTTTATAATTATTAAGTCTTTTCTTTAAAATTTAGGGTCATTTTTCAAACAGTTTTAGATCATCAGAATCCGGGCCCTGTTTCCATGCTACTGTCCATACATATTCTTTTCAACAGCCTTCCTTGCAGCTTTACTGCCGACATGGCTTACAATGGAACTGTACAGGTTGTCATGTCAAAATCTACCCTCAAATTTAACATATCGATAGATCTGCATTGCAGATAGATTCAAGCAAAAAATTAGATGCTCATTCTTTCCCCCTGTCCTTATCACTATGGGAGGAAATATTAATAATGAATAGGGTACTGTAATACTCTCCTCTGATAAGTATACTTGTATTCCAGCACATCTCATGAAGTATTTAGTACCGTACCTATTAGAGTATTTAGGATTAGGAAAGTGAATCTCGTGTACTGTTTTAATTATACCCAAAAGTTTTGTCTAGACAAGAAATGTCAATGTTTTAAACAGATCAAAGCGATGGTGTTTTGGTTCTCTGTGCATAGCACAAAATTAATCTTTATTTAATCGCACAAACTGAGTGGTCACACTTCTGTAACACCCACACAAAATAACAATCATAACCAACCCCTCAATGTCTAAAAAGGCAAAATAATTTTTAAAAAATGTAAATGATCAGGTGTTATCTAAAAATGAACTAGTGATTTGAATAACACTGCCTTATCCCAAGTGCCCACCATTGTATCTTTATGCAGCAGTATAAGCACATGTTCACCCACATACAGTTAATATGAAGAGCTAATATTTTTGCATGTGTATCTGTTATGAAGAGCTATCAATACGCTAAATTTTAGGGTAGGGTTCAACACGACAATCTGTACAGTTCCCTTGTTAGATGAGTACTAATCTGCAAGGCTGTTTTCAGGAGGGGGAAAAAACCATTATACATTATAGGCATTATAGCATAATCGACTTTCCTGAAGGAAGTTAAGATGGTAGCTTTTTTGCCATTCCACAGAACATGAGCGTACGGTGAAATTTTGTTCGGGAGGGGTTCAATGTAAAGTCGTCTCAGCTCCATGTCCTTGCGCACATTGTGAATTAATACTTTTTTTTTTTTTAAAATTATTAAGCAGTTGTATTGTGATAATTAATACAATGTAATAAATTAATATGCAGCTCAGTCTTTGAAACTGTTTTTCTTGAGATTTCTATCCATTTCTCGTTTAAGCTAGAGTCTTTAAATAAAAACTTTCTTTTGAAAAATTATTATAATACTGTATGGTGTATAGGGCACGTTTTTAAAGTCATCTGTAAATCCACCGGTGGAAAAACCCGATTAATGCCGATAACTTCATGATAATTTTGTGATGAGCCCGTGATTACTGTTGGCTTACAAAAAGGTTGATGGATTTTGGCGGGAGTATTTGAGTTGTCGTTTGACAGATTCCGAAGGGATTTTTGTTTACTGTTATTAAGCTGAAAAACTATAAACACCACGAGGTTTTGAAATTTGAATCTTAAATAAATTACGATAAATCTTAAATAATGCTTTGATATGTACGAAATTGTAAAATATGTAAGAGTTTTTTTTTTTTTTTAAATTAATATTTTAATTTTGCTCCATGATTTACAATCTTCAAAATATTGCAGATATTTCGGGAGAGGTTTCAACCCCCCTTACCGTACGCCCATGCCACAGAAGGTTGTTGCACAACTGACTTTGGTTAGCTTAGATTCGGATAATTTATATTTTACTTGGTAAGGATGATAAGTTAGTACCTATATTAAATTACTGTAGACCATGTTAGGATAAACTAAAATTAAATATTAAATTAAATTACTTCTTCTACCTGAAGCATGATTCTGGTTTTTGCCTACAGATATGACGAGGTGAAATTGCAATCTTCTTGTGAACCAGATGGCTGTTAATAATTAATTCTTGAGTTTGCAGTGGGTCTTGGCGATACCGTGAAATACAGTTTTCGTTCTTATCTGCAGTGCAGAAATTATCATATGTTATATGTTTGACTTGACCGCCGGCGTGGTCTTGTGGTTAGCCCTCGCTGACTACAGATCCGTCGGACCGGGTTTGATCCCCGGTACCTCCTCATATTTTTCTGAGGTAGGGAGGTCTGGTAGGGGTGCACTCAGCCTCGTGATTCAAATTGAGGAGCTACTTGATAGAGAAGTAGCCGCTCCGGTCATGAAAACCACCATTAACAGCAGTGGGTGTCGGCATGCTGACCACTCGCCCCCCCAATCCTGCCATCTGCCTTCGATAGATGATGCAGCGGTCAGGTGGTAGGCCAAGTCCCTCCAGGGATGTAGCGCTACGGAGTTTAGTTATATGTTTGACTTAATTTGAGTAATTTCGAGGAGTGAACACATTACGAATAAGATTAATTTATGATTTTCAAACTACAGTTTTTTACTTTATTAAAACAACACTTAGTTTTGATAACTTACATGAAGCCAGATATATCATACTGATGATTTGACAGTTCAGCTGCTGCTGTCTGGACATGGTAAGATGTGTCAGAACATGACGGATAGCATTCCCCACAAGATATAGACTCTTCCATCTCTGCTTCCAGACCTAGGATTTCCTCTGTAGGCCTCAGAGTGGACCACTTCTCTGTATTTAAAACACAAGAGATTCAGAGTGCCATTACAAAATTTATGAAGACTAGTATAATTGTAAAATTCATATGACAACTAAGCTCACACCTACATTTTCACCTAGGCATCTGGCACTAGGATGGTAGATTTGGAAGGAGAGGCTGTTCTTAAATTCAATTACATTATATAAATTTAAAAATATCCTTTTTTAGTAGGGGGTTCAAAATCAATGAATCTTCTTCATTGCAAGATAATACATGGTTATTCAAAAAGAAACGGGTAGAGTTTTCATATACTTATTTCATAAGAACTATAAACACTAGACGCTCTTGCTGCTTATGAAAAATTCTCCCAAATGCAATTCATAGATGCCACCCTCTCAGCTAATTCTCTTGGTAATAATTATTGTATTTTATGGACCATAAGACGCATTTTTTTACCTTGAAAACAGAGCCTTAAAAGTTGGGTGCATCTAATAGTCCAAAGTACACTAAAAAAATTAAAATTATGGTAAATATTGCTGGAATACCATAGTTATAAACAAGATTTTGTAAATGATAAGATAGTTACAAATGTTGGCACAATCAATGCACTTGTCACAATTTAAGACTATTACTTGTTTATGCAATGAAGTATATTATTCCTTTTAACATTTTTCGTTTAGAATCACATTAAATTTATTTTCCTTTAAAATTTCATCCTAAAATTAAGGTGCGTCTTATGGTCCGTAAAATACGGTATATTGTTAATTGAAAGAAGAGACCATGGCCCAACAGCCCGGAAGAAGTTTTTAAACTAGAAGACTCCAGCCGTGAAAGCCTTCAGGCAAAGTGAGTTAAGTCCACTTTCTTGTTACTAAGAATTAGAGTGACTTAACACACTTTACCCGCCCAACCTCGCTTTAAAGATGGATAAACCCATGAGGCACACATCCATAACTACCATACATTTGTGAATATGACTTACTGGACTTAACACAAATATAGAGAACATTATTATCTTTAACTCTATGGACATATCTCAATTTTTCAGGATGGTGGACTTAACTCTCTTTGCCCACGCACCCACGAATTGATAGAATAGTTAAAAACATTTTATATGAAGATGAATGGTTTGTGAGAATTTTGTGTTAATATGTAGGCTACTCACCCCTGTATTTGTAGAGACAAGGTATGTCAGTCATATCACAATCCTTACTTGATCCTGAAATAAATCACATTGTGTCAAGTCTTGGTATTCCTACTTTCTGAGATGCCCATTATATTCTTTAAAATGTATGTACCATTTACCATTTCAATAAAACATCCATATCGGTCCCAAATTTCCATTGAGTCAAATCCAGTAAAAAGATGTGTTTAAAAAGTACTGTGTGACAAGTCACCTGAGAAAGACTCAAGGGTAGAGTTGAAACGTTGTGTGTTAATTTTAACTTTTATCCACTGATTGTGTAATAATTTTAAACACATATTTTTATTGGATTTACCATTTCTCTTGTAGAAAAGTTTTCAAGGAATATGGAATTCAATTCTACTTTCCATTTACATTATTAGGCTCTTCTACACATTAAAGAAGTACGGGTATGTCTGAATAAAACACAAAATTGTTATGCAGTAGCCTAATACAGGTTTCTTAAGGTTAGTTTACAAGAAGAAACAAGGTTTTGATTTCATGAAACTAATTACCCTACAACTGTTTCCTTCAAAACACATTTCACCTCATTCTTGAATTCAAGTAATTGATTTTTCTCAAATATGTTTGGTTCAAGTATAATTCCTCGTATTTTGCAACTTTCTCACTTCATTTTACAAAATGTGAATAAGCTCAACATGTGTATAACCTCAAAATTCCCATTTCAGTTTTATGAAAAGTTGGAATCAGCTGAAACTGCTTAGTAAGACATCTAGATATCTCGCCCATGTGTATTCAAGTTAAAAAAAAATAAATAAAATGCAAAACTTGGTTATGATAATTAATTTTGTTGTTTAAGCCTATACACATAGCACTCGTATTTTACTTACCCCTGCTAGGAAAGTAGAAAGGCAGACAGCGACACAAGGTATGAATGCTGCGGATACGACAGTTCATCAGACAATCGCTGTATGAGTAGGAACCACTGAATAACTTTGGCAACTCATTTGGAAAAAGACATCCTCTTTGCTGCCAATCAAAGTTCTGGACATTCGGAACAGCAAACACTGTAGTTGCTTCCAGTCTGAAGAATACTTCTGTTTTTGGAGGTACCAATTTCTCTATTAATCCTCCACTAGGTGTATCGGGGAAGTCTCTAGGATTGAACACCAAAATCTGTCAATTGAGATAATTTCATAGCAATTTTAAGAAATTATAGTTTTTAATTCAACTCAGTTTTAATTCACTTTCACTCTCAATAAGATACTTGTAAAAATGACTGTTCAGTAAAATTTCAGGAGCATAGTATTAGTTCAGGATACGAAAGTAAAATCACTGCCAACTAATCAGTATTCCTACAACTATGTCATGTGCATCCCCAGGGTATGTGGAGGACTTCTGGATTTTAAGGTGTATTTGGCAAAACTAACTTCTTAGATGGAGCAGGAATGCTGAATAATTTTTTTCCCTGACAGCCTAGAACAGTGATGTGATTTTGTGAACTTCATGTGGGAAAAACTGTTCACAAACTCTTAACAGCAACAAAGGAATAAATTTTAGTTTTCAATAATAATAATAATAAATACAATAACAATAATAATATATAATAATAACAACAACAATAGGTGAATAATAATATTAATCATTATATCATAACAATAAATAGCTTAATGATGTTAGAGGTAAGTGAAGTGGTTGTATTATTGGTTTAGTCTATTGTGATTAGATAATTGTGTACCTGACCTTACAAAGGGGCTAACCACCAAATTTAAAAAAATGTTATTTTACTATACAATGATGGTACATGGCATCCTGCATTGTCCTACAAAAGCTCTAAGTGAAATTCGTAATAGTGTGGTTGCAAAGTTGCTAGAGAGAGAGCATCGCAGGTAAGGACCAATGGTATTTCTTTACAAGGATTGTTGATTATCTCAGAAACTTAATTTTGCCACTTAGCCCCTTTGTATGTAAGGTCAGGTACACAATTATACATTGGTGATGAAAAGAATGTTTATTTTTAGATTCACTAGTGTTTTTACAACTTGGTTGAAAATAGGGTGACCACAGGAAAACAGATAAAAAGAAAAATGTTTTAAAAAGGATGAAAAATTTGGAAAGAAGAGGCATTATCTGCCAGCAGCCAACATCATCAACACTAAGAAAACTGAGGTCAGCACAGTGCAGACTAGAAAAACTTCCAGCCATAGCAGTACAAGGACTAGTCATCTGCTAGCTGAGGGTGGGGTAGAACACCCTATGATTGACTATTTTATTAGCGAGATGGATATTTGATTTTATAGTAGGTGAAGTAAAAAAGCCTAGTAGAAATGAAGGGAATTGTTAACCATTACCTTTGATCCGTAAGAAGATATGAGCGGATAGTAATAATCCTCAGGTTCTGGGTCGACAAGTACAGTCAGTCCCATGTGAAAGCCTGGTGACCTCACTCTTTTCCCCTCAGTTTCATTGGGTGGAACCTTAAGCGTTTCTCTGCAAATGGAGACAAAAGAATAATATAATCCAGTTCAATACCTCCTTTCTAGGGAGATTGTTCTTTTAAGGTTTATGGAATGATGCATGTTTCTTGAGTTATGAATAGGGGGTGGATCTCTATGACCTAAAAAATAGGATATATGCATGCATTTATGACCTAAAAACCATTAAAATATGACCAATAAAATTTAAAATATGACTTTACCTCTTACACATTGTGTATATTTTTTAAGTTTTATTACAATACATTTTATTAAAATATAGTGTTAATTATTTAAAATATTTGTAAATTCTCAAAAAGTATCATTATAATGCAAAATTTACAAAATATGATATGGAACTTCAAAATTTCTTTAATATGCATACAAATATGCCAAAAATATGACCTAAATATTCATATTCATATTAAATATGCTACAATAGTTGAAAATTTCCTAAATATGCAGTTATATGCACAACAAAAGCCGTTCCATTTTCACCAGGATGCTTGGAATCGGGTTCATTAGTCGTAAACCTGAAATAATGCAAAGGGGAAAAATATGACATGTCTTAGAAATCCACCCCCTAGTTATGACATTATTTAACTTCATATTCTATCAGGGAAATTTCTCCTGTGCAGGATTCAAACCAAAGTTTTTAGCTTGGTATGCTGATACAGAGGAACTCTGCTCCCAGGAGCAAACCAAGTCTCATTCCAAATATTCCATTAGATCCATACAGAACCTAATACAGTGGCAGTGGTGGTTCTCCCTTGAAGCGTTTGAATCATCAAGCCACCAATTTCCTTAAATGGTAGTCATGTAATTTTCAGTTAATTGTTAAGTGCCAGAACCCAGAATGGCACTTTATGAGATTGTGTGGGGGACGGGAAAACGTCTGTCTGTGTGTCCGTGTGCCTGTATGCATGATAGCTCAGATATGCTTTATTGGATTTTCATGAAACTTGGTATACAAATTTACAACATCCATGGGAAGAAGCCAATTGATATTGGACCAAATCGGTTGACTGGTACCGGAGTAATGCCAAATTTAATGCCTATTTTGTGATAGTATATTAGAAAGAATTTATCAAATTGCAAATCAGTTCTCATGACAACATACTGTTTTTACAGTGTTCATATAAGGCTTTGGAAGTTGAAATACATTTAGCTTTTACAAATAACACTACCCACATATTCCTTCACATATGCTTATTAAACTAAGACTGTTAATCTGAGCAAGGTGGCCAAGATGGTAATGTCTTGGACTTGCATTCTTGAGGTCCCTGGTTCAAATCCTGTAACCAGCCAATTTGCCATGTTTTTATATTTTTTAATATTTTAATTTTTTTTATTTTTATGTGAGTGTGCGATTGTCAAGATATTACAAATCTGTATAGTTCTGCTAATGCTGAATGATTGTAATCTTAATAAAAAAAACTAGACCTTTGTTCTTCCGTAAGCCCTGCTTAATGAATAAATCTGGAGCCTAACTTAGAAATTGCATTATCATAATTGCAATTATCAATGATTAAACAAAAGCATTCTGGCACTTTGTTACATCAGTTGACCTGATTTTATTTTATTAATGAAAATTTTTCAGTCTTGATCCTTACAGCCCACTGCACAAACAGTACAACAAATGTAAATTACTCATGTGATTTTAAAAATTGAGAATAGTCCTACACTAAAAATCACATATCTAAATCTATCCCAAAATGTCAGTTGTCAACAAAACTTGTTTGTATGTCTTGGGAAGTGAAGTAATTAACAGTCTGGGAAAAACTATTAATTGAAAAAAAAACTTAGATTATGGTAATTTATTAGATTAATTTATTAATTTCAGTACACCAGTAGAAGACAGTTTATTCAGAAGGTACATCCATCAATCACCAGAGGGACCAAAAAGTTTCCAGTAACACAGATGACCTGAGGAAGGGAGTAACACGACCTGTAACATGTAACTGAGGATGACTACAATGGTAGCTGAAATTAGTGCTAAGGTATTTATCCCGAAGTGAAGTTTTGTGTGTACATTTAACAGTAATAATGCATGTCTTTCTCACTCTTAAGTAGGTACATGTAATGTGTTAGAGCAGTGGTCTTCAACCTGGGGTCCACATGCAGCCCATGACTTAAATTTTGGCAGCCTGCAAACAAATAGTACTCGTAATTTGAACTGAAATGCCAATATTGACAATTTATTGACATAGAAACAGTGTCTCATCTCACATTAAATTCAAGAATGTTATTGCCCTTTGTGTAATTCATTAACAAAGTGGAAGACAAAATATAAAACACCTACATGTATAATGTTAATGTACTACAGTTACTGTAAATAATTTATAGGCCTATATTTTTGTAGTCCAAAGTATCATGTTATTAATGAGCAATAAATCAATGTGGCCCACTAGTCTTTCACTAAAAAAAAATGGCCCTTTAACTAAAAATAGGTTGAAAACCACTGTGTTAGAGTAAAAAAAAAATACTTTCACTTTAGGGCTGGTTCTAGAGCAGAAACAGAGGCTTAACGTTTTGCAACTGGGCCCCCAGAAAAATATTTTGGGCCCCCAATTATTTTTAATGCACACAGGAAAACATTCTTATTCAATACATGTTCCTAAAAATGGGTTGTTTTAAAAGCTAATAATATTTATCAATAGACTACTATATTTTATCCTGCCAACCACTGTATTTTTATTATTATATTTTAATCTCATAGCCAAGATTTACAATTCAACAAAATTAAAATTAAATGACAGGTACCAGTATTTCATTTCAGAAAAGTTTCAAACAGGACTGTCCCATAACTCTTACTACTGTTTTTTATACCTATTTTCATATCAAAACATCCTGAACAATTGCTTTTGCCATCTGGCATCTTTAGAGGTAAATAATTCAATTACTATATGTAATTAAATAAACTTACGTGTCAAAGTCATCTGAATGTCTGATGTAGTTAAAAGAGCAGCAGAATCCTTCCATAGTTTTTCGAAGAGTGAAGAGTTCTGAGCAGTTTTGTACTCTTCCCAGCCAACGGCATCGGACCAGTAGGGTTTCACATTTTGGTGTCAGCTGTTAGAAGACAAAATTAACCATGTTATTTTATACTATAGACTGGACAAAAATCATAACACCAGTGACACAGAGACATAGAACCTACAGTTTAATTTTCATTTATTTAAAAAATAGCAATATTTACATGGCAAGCATATGTAGAGTGGTCGATTAGATCGTCATGTGCAAAAACGTATCACTTGTAGCCTTCTACACTGTTAACTTTGAATGATGACATCTGAGACTCAGTTTCAACTTTTACTATCAGTTACCAGTGCATATTATAATCAGTGGTGAAATCTGGCATACTTATCCATACTCGTTAGCAAATGCTTTCTGCTTCATTGCATATGTCTTCTGTTTTCATGATCTTGCATTTATTTATATTAAATTGTATTGGAAGTTAACACAGAGAAGTTATAAAACATAATAATATTATGTAAGAATTGAATTTTACACAAAAACTTCACTTTTGGCATAGTTTACCTGTACTAGTTTCGGCACCTTCGATACCTTTGTCAACAGCTATACTTCAGCTGACTATAGCTGTTGACAATGGTGTCGAAGGCGCTGAAACTAGTACAGGTAAACTATACTATATTGATATAGGCTTAATATTGTGCATTCTATCAAAATGTATGGCTACCAATATCTGCATTACATTTTAATGTGAGTATTTTTCAGTTTAAACGCTCCTGTGCAGGTAATAGACTTTACTTATACTAGTCTCAGTGCCTTCGATACCATTGTCAACAGCTATACTCAGCTGAAGTATAGCTGTTGACAATGGTATCGAAGGTGCTGAAACTAGTACAGGTAAACTATACCAAAGTCTATTACTTGCACAGGAGCGTTTAAACTAAAAAATACTCACATTAAAATATAATGCAGATATCGGTAGCCATACATTTCGATAGAATGCACAATATTAAGCCTATATCAATAGCAGTTGCATTTAATTATTCAATGGCTACATGCTTTTCAAATCATTTATTTATATTTATTAACACTGACATCGTTATAAGAGATAGATCAAACAGACCATAGATACAATAACAAAGTGATTGACAATTTGATACGTTATGTTTAGGATAGCGTAGGCCAGGTATGGGCAACCTTTGGAAAGATGCGGGCTAAACTTCACGTAATTTATGAAGTCGCGGGCCGTAGATAATAGGTAGTTCTGAAAAAATAATCATGATACGGTTTTTTATATTTATAAAGTATAATGCTAAAGTTACATGAATGAGAACAATATCGCACTGATTAGGTATTTACTTACAATCAGCAGAAATTAATGAGAAGCTTGAGTTTGAACTTGAGAAACAAGATAATCAATGTTGGCATCAATCCCAATAATACACAAGTGCAGAGTGTTTTCCAAATTTTCATCTGCAAGTCTGGTTCGATACTTTGATTTAGGCCTATTGCAGCATTTTTCTAGCGCTGACCGGAAGTAACACCCTCGTAGTTCAGGCTTTTGTTTCCCCCTCTCACTCTCCTGTTGGCGAGAACCGAAAATATTTACTTTTTCGAGCACGATTTTAAAATGTTCCGCGGGCCGGATCAAAAGTCGGGCCGGACGTTGCCCATATATGGCGTAGGCCATGCAATATTATTGTAGCACCATACGTTATGCTCATTATAATAAGTTTTAATCAACTTTTATATGCTGTCAAGTGGGCAAATAGTAAAGTTTATGTGAAGTTCCAGCTGGATAGAACTTCTGGAAATGAAAGCATTTAGTAAGTAATTTTGCCTATTATTTCTACTGACAGAAACTGTTACTTCTGAGCTTGCCTTGTTTACCTTAGTTATGAATACTAATGTTTGTGGCCACTCGGCTGCTGATTGGTTGTCCTCGAAAGCCAATAAAAATGCTTTTGGTCTTCGGACAACGCACGTTATATAATAGATACTGACAAATCAGGGGCAGTTGTCCACTTTTGGGATGGAGGTCATGAAATTGATAGGGACCAGAACTGATAAAATATGTCTTTGTCTCATAACTTTCACTCTGGGAGAAGATTTTTATTCAAAAGAAGAAGAAACAACTCATGAACTTTGACATCCCAACCGATGAAGACCCCATCTTGAAATCCGTTCAGCATGCCATGAAAGTTGAAGTAGTTAAAGTAAAACGACAAAATGAAGATTTAGGAAAGATTAGTGTTCTTTGAATTTCCTATATAAATATTATTATATAATATTAAATTCATAATGATGATAGAATTTACTTAACTTTAATTAAAGCTTGTATGTTAAAACACAAAATGAACAATGGAGTGAAAAGAAAATTGATTTAATTACCATTATCTGGTATCTGTATCTGGTTTCCTATATCCCCTATGTTGGGGCAAAGGGCCTCCAAGTGGAGGTTTCTGTTACCTATGAGAATTTTGTTACATTCATTTTCCAAGAGAGGGTAGATTGACAGGTGGTAAGCCTGTCGCCTCTATTGAATTACCAGTAACCGAATCAAAAGAATGTTTGCTAAGAACAATTAAGAAACACAGAATGCTTTGTAAGAAATTGGTACCAATACTGAGCTTAATGTATCATTGTATGAAATTTAGGCAGCAAGCATCATTACTAACATCAATATAGAAATAACCCTGTGAAGTGCTGACATCAAGCAAATTAGACTATATTATTATACCTCTTCCATAATGCTGGATACATCAAAGGTCTTGTTGCGGTTACTACCTGCCAGCAGTGTCTGCAGCCGCTGCATGTCACCCACATTGTCATTTTCATGATCGTAGAGTCGACCAAGATATCTCATCAGCTTGAACAGCTCTTCTGGAGGGACACCATTTGTTTTGCTTCTGGGGAAGAAAGAAGAAAGAAAAAAAAAATGTTAGGAAAAGCTGTAACATTTCTGTAAAGTTAGATTACTCCTACATCAGAAATAATTTAGGTACCCGGTAAATCTGTGGTTGCCAGATTTCAACTAAGAAAAAGATGATACATTAGTGCCCAGTAGTTATAATTGCAGTATCACCGATTAAACAAAAGCATTATGGCAGTTTGTTACATAAGTGTACCTGATTTTATTTATACATTTGTAGATACATTACATTCTTTGAGCGACGTTCCATGCAGTTTTCTTGCTGATCTTGTTGATATTGCAAACGGCTACAGCCGGGAAAGACACGTTCCAGATAGGATAGTTTGTGGAGTCAACAGTGGTAACAGTCGGGGAGTTGATGTATTCCTTCCACACATCCAATATTATGAAAACAACTCCCCAAGTAGCCAAGAGCTGAACTATCACCCATAACAACCTAGAATCAAAATTGGCCTCGATTTATCATACTAACCGTAAAATAAATAAAACAGAGAATACTATAAGTTACAATAATCATAGAATGCTATGTTAGGTTCCTAAGTACAATTTTATATTGTTAGTTCTTCTTCTTTCTCTGAGTTCCACCTCACCCACTGTAGGTACATTTACGCCGCCCATGCCGTCCAGGCCTTATAGGACCATGCCCGTCGGGGAGGCCGGGAGTTTTTATGGATCAAATACATACTCTTTTGGCCCGAGAAGGACATGGAGGACCTCTCCGGATGAGTGATAAGCCCAATGCCGGGGCCATCTCCAAGACAACACGAACATAAAGGACGATGCACACCAATCACACACACACACACACACACACACACACACACACACACACACACACACACACACACACAAACTCATTCTGAACAATAAATTCAATTTTGTTGATAGATAAATCTTTTTGATATCCGGGTACCACAAGGGCCTCAAGTTACCCTACATTCTTCTCACAGGTGAGGAAAACCCCCTGAAAAACCCCAATTAGGTAACTTGTCCCGATCAGGAATCAACCCGGGCCCGCACATGAGAGGAGCCATAGGTGCTACAAATTTGTAGGTTTAAAGGTTAGATAAACAAATTTTGCGGATGGGTTTCATGATGACGCAGTAAGTTTATTCACAGGAAAGAAAGTTCAAAATCTGTTATTTTTAGCTTGTTGCGTTTTTCATAAACCATCGAACCCATATAATGGTAACTTAGCTGTTCTGAAAAGTGTCCGATACATTGGGAAAATGAGAATGAATATGTCACTTTTCTAACCTTTAAATGGCAGTCTCTCAATAGAAAATGGCTGCTGGAAGGCGAGCAGAGAGCAGTGGCGTAGGAAAGGGGGGTCCAGGGGTCCGGACCTCCCCCGAAATCAAAACCTAAAATTTTATTTAAGTTATTTTAGCTTCATTTTGTCAAACGATTTTATTTAATAATAAAATACTGAATTTGTAAATATAGGCTATTATTTCCACAGCTCCATGTTTTATTTAACTTTCTTTTTTATAAATAGTAATAAGTATTATAACTTAGGTAACTATTTCTTATTTAAGTTGGGACGTCTTAGAGTAAAATAAACACATTTTCTATCTAGTTTTTCAATGCTAAAATAGCGTAAAATGTGATTTTTATTAGTTTAATTTTTGAAAAATTTCCGAGGGTAGATCCCCGTACCCTCTTTGTCTTGGGGGATTTTCATACCCCCAAACCCCCCCGGCACTTTCGACCCTCCCCGAATTTATTTTCTGGCCACGCCACTGGCAGTGGATGGATCACGTGATCTAGAAACAAGGCTGGGATTGTAGCCTAAACTTGATGTCGATCAACACTAATATCACTCTGTTCAACAGAGACAATATTATCTGTGGTTCATGAATGCATATCCATACTAATATCACTATTTCTAACCTAACTGCCACCAACCTAGCTTCTACATAACTGTGACTTGGTTCTAAAACAGGGGAAGACAGAAGGTTGCTCTGTGACGTCACTGCTTTCTGCTCTGACCTCTGCGAGGAGTATGTGAAATGGTGGCATCAGTGAACAGGGGGGAAGAGAGGGGCATTAGTATTGCGGGCAGCGGGAATTTAGGGGGTTAGAACTTAGGTAATACGTGTTTCCGAGTTAATGAAACATCAATCGATTTTCTTGATAGTCTATCGGTTAATTACAGCACAGTAGTTTAACATATTATAAATAATTCTATTTTTCTATTCTGTGAGAACAATTGCCTTTCCACAAAATCTATGTTCTTTGACAAAAATAGACTATACTATCATTTGAATTAACATAATTCACTACAATAAAAAAAATAAAAAAATGAACTGAATTAATCACCATACAAGCTCGTCTGCACCTTAGATTATACAAGATTACAGTATAAATTTTCTGACTTTCCTGTCTCTTTTTTCTTCAACAAGTTTATCAAGTTTGGGACGTAATGTTTGAGCAATATTTAATCGAAGACTACATTTAGGTTGTGATTTGACAATGTACTTCTTGATTTGAGCTTTGCACATTTCATTAGTGAAAAAAATTGTTCGGCTACATATGTCGAGCCAAAATTACATAATATTCGTGCGGCAAGTATCGGGAATCTGGTTTCAGAGAAATTTCTGTAAAAGTTACCCAAGACCACTTTACGTTCGTATTTGTCCTTTAACAGATCGTCGCATTGTAAGTTTAGCAGTTCCAACTGATACCGGCAAGGAACGTCTTTGACATTAACTGAATATGGGGTAGCAAAAAGTTTAAACATTGGAGAAAGGTTTTCCACATCCTGAAACCTCGATTCGAACTGAAGAAGAATGTTTTGCAGAACTAACACATGTACTGCAGAGAGAACACTATTGCATTAACTTTGAAAAATGCTCCGTATTTCCAACCAGAAGTTGTTCTACCCACAGAGCTAAAGTGAATAGGTCCTCTAGTACCTAGCTCTAGCGTACTCTAAACACCCCTACTACCGTGCGCTCTTGCTGACGTCACACACAAGGGATCCGCATGCACTTGCTCCACAAACGTCATCACAAGACGTAGTTGACTTCCCCTGTTCTAAAAGATATATCCTTACTAATATCACTATTTCTAACCTAACTGCCACCAACCTAGCTTCTACATAACTGTGACTTGGTTCTAAAAGGGTCAATGTAATAAAACTTGCTTTTGAGATAACTGACTTTGAAGCCTTTATAGAAGTAACCTTTTTTTCCTGAGAACTTCTGACTTTGGCCTCTATGGTTTCTGCATTATGTCTATTAATAGAATCACACATTGGTACTTTTAGAATACGAAAGATAAAGACTAGCCAAGCTCAATAATGCATAGATTAATTTTTACAAGAAATTGACATCGGCCCTTTAAGAACCAAGCCACTTATCTTTTTCTTTCTTTCTTTCTTTTTCGTAGTTTTACCTCTCCCTTTTAGGATTTAAGCGACCCAAGCCGCCCGGGCCTTACAGGGTCGCGACCTGTCGGGAGAGGGATTACATTTGAATCACATACATACTTTTTGACCAGACAAGGACATGGAGGGCCTCCCCGGATGAGTGATCAGCCCAATGCCGGGGCCACCTCCGAGACAACACGAACACATAGGACGATACACACCATTCACACACACACTCACTCAGAACAAGGCGAGGATGAGGATGAAGATGATAATGACGGCCAGATGATATCCGGGGACCACAAGGGCCTAAAGTTAACCGACATTTGTCTCAAAGGTGAGGGAAAACTCCGGAAAAAACCTCACCTAGGTAACTTGTCCCGACCAAGAATCGAACCCGGGCCCGCTGCGTGAGAGGATTGGACGCATCCCCTGAGCCACAGCGGTGGACGCCACTTATCACTAACATTAATATTAATACTCCTAACCTAACTGCCACTTTCTTAGAGTCAAAAGTTGGTATGTAGTGCGGGGGCGAAAGTGTGCGGAGTACGTAATGAAATTGAAAATAAAAGAAATGAATATTTAATTTACCCGTCTCTCCCCGCACTTACCGTTCCGCCCAGTGCCGCCCAGGTTCTGTAAGGTACCTGTACCCATGCAGTGTAGTTTTCTCACAATAGTCACATATCTGTATCCACAGCAATTCCTGCCAGGGTCTTGACTCTCTTCTCCTAGCCAGAATACCTCCTGGCTCCACGTACGAGGGTTCGAGACCCGCCACGTTCACGTTGATTGGTGTCATGTTGAAGAGAACTGTGGATGATTTCTTCTTCATCGCGAACACAGGAAGCAAGTGCAGGAAATGGGATGGATGGGAAAGATTGAGTAGTTTCCAGTTGGATCTGGCCGTGGGTCAATATGAGAAGCATGCAAGTCTCCGGAAATCAGGTTGTTGACGGTTCTTGTAGCAGATTGATCCGGATATCACCCGGCTATTCATAATATATCCTAAGCATGCATGCTTTCAAAATTAATTATGTTAAACATGTTGCTCAAGCCTTGATTTTTAAGGCTTATTAATTTTATTTAGATGCACAGAAAATACTCTTTTATTTAAGAACAGTTATATATGATTATTAAATAGACTTGGTTTGATAGAAATTGAGAATAAAATTCATTACGTTCTTTTAGGAGGGCCGTTTACAGAAACAAAACATAATTTCATGGAAATATTCATTGCAGCAGATACAGCAAGTATTCAGCTATTTTTCAACATATTCACCACCGAAATTGAGACATTTGTTATACCGTTGGACCAACTTTTGAACACTTGTGTCGAAGTCTGCCGCCTGGGATCTGAACCACTGTGTGACAACAACCTCCATTTCTCTGTAATTCTCTGTCAATTCGTCAGGTGTAAGAAAAGATGGAAATCACCGGGAGTGAGGTCCAGGGTGTAGAGTGGATGTTGAAACACCTCCCAGCTGAACTTTTGAGGAGACCTGCTGGGAAGTGTTTAAAGGATTATGAGACCTATGTTTATATAACTTTTTTTCCTTTTTTAGTGTAAGGAACCCATGCCCGAAGTTCGTAAAAGTATTTTTGAAACACCCTGTATATGGAGCTATTATATATATAGTATGAACAACTTTAAGAAATTCCTTGCCTTATCATGGTCGTATAAATACTGCAGGCACACGAACAAAATAAGACAGAACGAGAGAAGGGGAGAAAAAAGAGAGATGATAGAATAAGATTGTGTGCAAATAGAAAATAACAAAGGAAATAATGAGAATTTTAACAAAAAGGAATACCGTAATATTATATTTACTTTCTAGGGCAAATTTGATCTCTTTCTTTCTCTTTATTTATTTATTTATTAACTTTTTAATGTCCATATATTTTAAAACTTTTAATTTGCCGAATTATGCACATACTGTATGAGTAAAAATGCCTTTGTAATACACAACCGGATAGGTTTTATTAGTGTTCTCTGCTGTAAAGAGTTAATTAATACTCATTTCTGCTTTGTGCTGGCTTATTAGGGTCTGCTTGTGCACTCAGTTGACCTAAATAAATATCACCAGGACTTACTGACCTTAGTAATATTCGTTCTTAATATTGATCCCCGAGTAATTCGTGACTGTTGCCTTTTGTACAATAATTAGTCTTGTCAGAAAATTAGTGTCACTGATTAGCAAGCAATAGGCTGAGAGTAAATGTAGGCGTCACTCATTAATGCTGCTGAATACCGTCCAGGTTGTCCTGTAATGAAATCTTCAATTTTTTTCACTGAATACAGAATCTTGATGCTTTGTATACCGTAACATAAATTATGCAAAATATGCAAATCATATAGAATTTAATAATGTGTTCTAAAGTTGAACTGCGAATTTTGAGTCCAAAGGGACATATTCATATTTTGAAGGAAATAAACAGGTTTTGTTCCTTTTTAAAATGACAAGAGAGACTTGTGTGGTTTCTGCAATCACCAATTCAACTCTTTTAAAAACGACTGTTAACAGTTCCAATGCCTGTTTTTAAGCATCAGGAAATAATAACATTTTTGGTGTAATAAGGTAAACTGGGCTTTGATTGCATCCCGATGTGGTGAAATCCATTGTCTTGCATACACACGTGGGTTAAACTGATTCATGTTCTATTACGAAAACCCAAAGAGCCTTACTTGAAGGTGATTCCCGTATTAATGGTACATCGTTTCCCACACGAAGAAGGTCAACTGAGACGTGAACTAGCACATAGAGAACTGCTTTATTTCTGTTTGCTTCTAATGATAAAATCCATCTTGGTGGGAGGGGAAGTAATATCTTCGTGACCATGCCTGCAGATTTCATCGCGAGATTATCCACTCGAGCAGGGAATTTCTATTCAGTAATTTCAAGTTCAATGAGGAAACATTTTCCTCCTCTGACATGGTGGACAGTAAATGCAGGAATAATGTTCGTGACAAGAATGAGAATCAAGGCACGTTTGAGCGTGAACTTGTATTAGTAACATCCATGCTACGGTACCGGGATTGTTAAAAAATCAGTAGAATAACCTTGATGTAGACCAGGGTTACCTAGTTACTCAGTAGCTGGCAACTGAAAAACTTGGATAGTATTTGATGTTTCCTGAATCTTATGTATTTTTTCCCTAAGGAAAATCCCTTTTCTTCGTAACAGTTATACAGGGTGTTAATGAATAACACCGAAATATTTTACCTGTATATAGAGGGGACATGGACAAGCAACTTTTATTAGAGATTTTTGCTCTGTGGATTCAATTTTTCCTGTTACAGCATAAAAATCCCATGACATGGCCGTCACCGACTTCTAACATTTGAAAAAACGCAAAACAAAGGAACTTCGTTGTTAATGTTCGTTGCTAATGCAGTGGCGGCCAGTCATGTGATTAGTCTGTAAATTTTTCAGATTAACGAAACACTAAATTATGATATAGTTGTTGATAAAAGATTAAGAATAAGGTTTTTGTCGATCACTAAGAAGGCATTAAATAAATTTAATAGTTATTTTAACCCTATTTCGATTCGTTATTGACTTATGAGCACCAATGCCCTATAGCATACACGTAATAAAATCTCCTAATAAAAGTTGCTTATCTACGTCCCCTCTATACACAGGTAAAATATTTCGGTGTTATTCATTACGACCCTGTATATGATGTAAGAACGATATATATAGAACTTAACAGGCAAGCACCAAGTTAACAAAACAAGCAATAGCGAGTTCTGTTATTCGTGTGAGCCTGTTTAGTTCTTATAACGGTCGAACATTGTACGCCTACGACGTGCTAATTACGTTATTTTGAATCGTAAATTATTTTAAAACTAAAATAATTTCAATTTGCTTGTGCTTAGAATAGCAATCGAAAACGTTTTGGTAATTTCATATTGTAGTGCGATTCAGGCTCTTTTGGTTGGCAACAATTTTGATTTTGGAACTAATCATATATTCCTGGTCGGGACAAGTTACCTAGGTGAGGTTTTTTCCGGGGTTTTCCCTCACCTATGAGACAAATGTCAGGTAACTTTAGGCCCTTGTGGTCCCCGGATATCATCTGGCCGTCATTATCATCTTCATCCTCATCCTCGCCTTGTTCTGAGTGAGTGTGTGTGTGAATGGTGTGTATCGTCCTATGTGTTCGTGTTGTCTCGGAGGTGGCCCCGGCATTGAGCTGATCACTCATCCGGGGAGGCCCTCCATGTCCTTGTCTGGTCAAAAAAGTATGTATGTGATCCAAAGGTAATCCCTCTCCCGACAGGTCGCGGCCCTGTAAGGCCCGGGCGGCTTGGGTCGCTTAAATCCTAAAAGGGAGAGGTAAAACTACGAAAAAGAAAGAAAGAGAAAGAACTAATCATATGAAAATAGTTGAACTTACCAGAAACATGCCAGAAACATCTGCGTAAAATACTTAATCGTGATCTATTAAATAGATCACGATTCAGTAAATTTCTTTACAAATTTTGTAAAGAAATGTACATATCTCTTGAAGTTATAAAAAAAGGCAAATAACGAACTAATAGGCCTATTGAAAAATCGTTCGCTCCTCTCACGCAGCGGGCCCGGGTTCGAATCCTGGTCGGGACAAGTTACCTAGGTGGGGTTTTTTCTGGGGGTTTTCCTGTCGGGTAACTTTAGGCCCTTGTGGTCCCCAGATATCATCTGGTTGTCATTAACATCTTCATCCCATCCTCGCCTTGTTTGGAGTGAGTGTGTGTGTGAATGGTGTGTTTCGTCCTATGTGTTCGTATTGTCTCGGAGGTGGCCCCGGCATTGGGCTGATCACTCATCCGGGGAGGTTCTCCATGTCCTTGTCTGGTCAAAAAAGTATGTATATGACCCAAAGATAATCCCTCTCCCGACAGGTCGCGGCCCTGAAAGGTCCGAGTGGCTTGGGTCGCTTAAATCCTACAAGGGAGAGGTAAAACTAAGACAAAGAAAGAAAGAAAGAAAGAAAGAAAGAAAGAGTGGAATGATATGAAACAAAGTTAATAGTTTGAGTTGGGTGCTTGTTGCACAAATATATAAATCACCATCACTGCAGAGGTCACGTGCACCATCTCCAGACCACAAGAAGCTATTGTTCCCGCGGTAATGACAGTTCCGCGTATCCAACTTATTTCCAATATTCCAATCCTCGGTGCGAATTCCGCCTGCCAAACAACTTGCAAAATCATGCGGTTTCGGATGAGTGGAGGATTGAATATGTAATTCTGACCGCAATTATCTGTACAAACGTGAGCAGTGCGAGACTGATTATACAAAGTCCACATAATTTCATTCCCGGAATTCCGTGAATTTGGACACCTCCATATATGCTAAATCACCAGTAATTTTCAAATGAGAAGCGTTTTCCTTCACCGCCAATCACGTGTACGAGCTAACGAAGTACCGCTAGCAGGAAGGATCTTCCTTCCGTCTCGCCGTCTCTGATTGGACCGCGTATCTAAGCAGGAGAAGAACAAACCGCTTGTCATCTGCAAAACACTGTAGGGGAATTGAATTTTTTTTATCGGATATTTTTTCCAAAACTCAAAATTTGTTGAAATCAAATTAATAAACAAAATTATCATACATTACAAAACCTTACAGGTGTACTTTCATTGAAAGCCTTCACATGAGCTCATACGCTGGAAAAAAAAAAAAACTTCTAGTCATTGTATTTCAAGTACAGTTGATCTTGGATAATTCAAAACTAAAGGGACCGGAAAAAAATATCACGGTTTTGAATCATAAAAGTTTTAACATTTGTATAGGGATGCCAAGGGGCAAGGCTAAAAGTTCGTTGTGTTCACGATTTCGAATTAAGAAAGTAAGAAATAGTCAAGTTCGACTATATTTTCAAATACACAAAATTACTTATAAATATGTACCCAAATGAGCAAACGCTCGTGCTAAAAAATAGTTGAGAAAGATATAAATTTATGTAGTATACAAGGCAAAAAAGTATGATATAATAAGAAATCAAGTAATGATTGTAAATGGGTAGATTAAAATGGCCTACCACGAACATTTCCGGAAGAATTTTAAAACCCCGCTTTAGGGAAATGTGTTTCAAGTAGTAAGCTGAATATTAGACAGGCGTGGGGAGTACAATTAATAATAGGACTGAGAACAGGTGATGCAAACTAACTAAGTATTGCATTCAGCCTTAGAACTAGTAATAATAATAATAATAATAATAATAATAATAAATTATTTTTCGTTCAGCCAGTTACAAACCAGCAATAGACATCGTCCTAAACATTAAACAGTGAACTACTATATAAAACATTAAAACATAATAACATAAAAATTAATCCTATTGTACAATATTTCTTGTGAAATATTCGTCTATCTTATAAAAAGGATTCCTTGAGAGCCATTCGTGTAACGTATTTGCATATATATTAAAAGGCAAATGATGCCAGGCTAAAGGTAATCTATTATACATTCTTAATCCTAGATAATGGTGGTACCTCATAGTTGTAGACAATCTACATCTTGGTAAGTCTAAATTATTACTATACCTTGTTTGATGACCGTGTATGTTGTTTCTTGATTTATACAAATGTAGATTTTTTTTAACATAGATTAAAACATCATATATGTACAAATTAATGATGGATAAAATTCCTGTTTGAATAAATAGTGGTCTACAATGGTCCAAAGGCTTCGAATTGGTGAGGATCCTGAGGGCTTTCTTCTGAATAATTAATATTTTATATAGGCCATCGCCATTGCCCCAGACAATCAACCCATACCTCATGATGCTTTCAAAAAAGGAAAAATAGGCCATTTTAAGATATTTCAATGAAACCTGTCTCTTTAAATTGACTAATAGATAAATTACCCTAGAAAGTCTTTTGCAAACATTGTCTATATGGGTTTTCCATGTAAGATTAGCATCTATACTAATTCCTAATAATTTGACTACATCATTGTCTTCTGTGGAACTACCGTTTCTCAGAGACACACGTAAACTTTGAGTCTTATCAGCATTCAAGTATAGGCCATTTGTTTCAAACCAAGCAACGGCTTCTGATAAGCTGCTTTCAGACAATATTTTCAACTCATCTAAATTCTTATGATAGTTTACTAAAGAGGTATCATCTGCATAAATTGTAGTAAAACTTGACATGTTAAAACTCAAATCATTAATTAAAATCAAAAATAAAATGGGCCCTAATACCGATCCTTGCGGTACACCGTATTTTATATCTAATATCTGTGAACAGCTACCATTAACTTCAACTACTTGTTTGCGAT